>OX328097.1:74896944-76180694 GCA_946811185.2 Hippopus hippopus
CTTCCGGCAAAGAAATGTACCGTGTAGGTGCATTTCTAGTTACGTGATACAGTCGAGGGACTTGATCAACGGATCACCGAAATTTGCTGAATGACGCTATTGTGGGTGTCCCTGTTTTTCTTTTCAGTTGGACATAAATGACAGAAAGGTGGCATCAAACAAAATCACGGTATCCTGTTACGACTTCATTCAGACTTCTTTTTTTAAATCTTCACAATTTCTATGGGTGAAGGTTAAACGCTCTGTGAAATGTTATCAACCTTTTAAAAACAAAAAAAAAAGTAAAAGAAAAAACGAAGAAACAACAAGGATGTCTAAATGAACCAAAGAAAATGTTTCCGCTTTTCTTTCTGAGAACGACTTCTTTTTCAACTTGCGGCAAACTAATCTTCAAGACAGTGGTAAAGAGAAAAACTGCTTTTTCAGCATTCAACCACACAATCCCGACTTTTAACGACCTTGAGGAAGAAGGTTTTTGAAAGCACTGTGGGCAAAGGAGTAAATGCTGATAACTTTTTATCAAACTGTTTTCTACAGTTTCTAACACAAATCCAACCATTTGAGCTTCATTCACTATGTCGTCTGCAAACGCTTTCAATATGAACCTGTCTAAAAGTTTGTTATCTGGTAAAGAATTTACGCATTACAATTTTCAGTGGTTCCCAAATCGTCCTGGTCTCGCCATTGGTATGATAATGTGTGGTTTCGGTGGAGGTACGTTGATATTTAACCAAGTCATAACAGCTTACATAAATCCGGATAACCTCTCACCGGACATGGAAGCTCCGGATGGTGAAAGGTAGGTATTTCCTTTACATTACAGAACATATTGCGTATAATTTCAAAGAAAGGGTGTCCATAAGGCTGTTTTCATTGCCACTACCGGTTTTTTGTTGTTGTTTTTTTCAAAATTGTATACCAAAATTTTAACATGTTTACTGTAATATAGCGCAATATGAAATCAATTGGTTAAGGTATCTGGGTTGTGTGCTTGTTGAAAGTGGATGGAGTAATTTTGACACAAGGAGGGATTTGGTTTGGAAATCGGTGAAACTTTTATAACAACTTAGAACTGGTTCTTAACAATTTCATGCTTTCTTAAACAATACCAAATATAACAGTTTATGGTAAAACTTTTGTAAAATTTCCATATGCAATATGCAATTCTTTTTTACTCGATTGTATAACATGCCAACATTTAAGATTTTTTTTTTTTTTTATTCTCCAACTGTAAGAAAAACAACAACATCGTTTTGCATGTAAAGTGATTAGAATGATATTTTGCGGTTCGTCATTAGAATGATATTTTGCGGTTCGTCATTAGAATGATATTTTGCGGTTCGTCATTAGAATGATACTTTGCGGTTCGTCATTAGAATGATATTTTGCGGTTCGTCATTAGAATGATATTTTGCGGTTCGTCATTAGAATGATATTTTGCGGTTCGAACCCATTGATGAGCATGATCAGCCCTTGATACAAACTATATGTGTGTGGAGAGGATCGCTTATGTTTCAAAGAAAGCAATGTCGTAGAAGAGTTGTTTAACCGTTCTTTCACGCAACAAATGGTGTGTGATAAAATTGAATCTCGCTTTGGCAAATGGGGGTTAAATTCATCTCTGTGATGCATTATACCAAGCAAATCATTACATAATTACGGATCCATAAGGTCATTTTGTCTTATAACCGACTGAATCGTGAGGTAGAATGGTCCTTGTACATGCAGAAACTCTGAAAATATCAAGAGTTTCGACCCAGGTCAGCCTGTGCGGACTGTGCACGCTGACATTTTACAAGTGCATCAAACTTCCTTTTCACAGAGAATAGTTCAAGCTGGTCCAGCCAACTACAAAACAACCCTGCGAGTAGTTATGTTTGTAGTGGAAGTCTAAAACTTTGTTGTATGGTAGAGTTAAACCTAATCAAAAGAAACTCTGTCAGTTTGTCATAAACTTCCTACACTTTTTATTTTCCCTTAGACTCCTAAGTGCGACTTACTGACTTTTTGCGGCCAGTGTAGATCAAGATCAGACTGCACAGAACGTGCAGTCTGATCTTGGATCTACACTGTCCGATACGGAGATATCTTTCTCCCCCAAATACCTTTGAAATAGCAAAATTGGTTTTTTTTACCGTCGACTTGAAAATTTCATTTCACTCATTTAGCAGGATAATGATTAACCTTTGTCCTGCTAGATAAGTGAAATGAAACTGAAGACAATAGTAACAAGAAATATCTTTTAAAAAAGACAGACGGCGTAAGAGGCACTGGGATATGAATATTTAAATTCGTTTGTAGTATAATTTGAAGAGAAATGATGAAAACAGTTCTGAAAGTAGCCTCTTTTAAGTTGTTTTGCATATGGTTGAAAGCAGAATTTTCAGGAAGCTCTCGTAATGAGCGTTATTGAGCAATACATTAATTCTCATGTTTAACGTAAAAGGAGAGTCGACATTCTGCCATGTTTCGGAATATATCGTTTGTTTTGTTTTTTATTAATGAATCATGTTTAAATAAAGGTCTGTTTAGACCATACGATGAAATCTTTAAAAAGAAAACAAAGTAGATTTGCATGTTTTTGTACAAAAACGATGCACCTTTCAAACATCGACTATTTGTCGTTATCAGAAGGCGGGGTTTTATCACCCCCCTCAATGCTTGACCACACCCACCTACTTTTATTAAGAGTAATTTAGTAGAAACCCAGTTTCTTCGCTAACAACGCAATAAAATCGATTGTTCCCCAAGGTAGGCATAGTTATTCACGTTTCGAATTAAATCACCAAATTCAAGATATAACATCTTTTTTCATTGTGACAAGAAACGAATTCAGTTGTTTCACAACCCGTTTTCGTGTAAGACAATAGAGCGGTAGCCTGCCGTCGCAATTCGTATTCGGTTTTACGCGAGGAAAAACGGGTACCAAATTTCTTACACTAACCAAAAAAGAAAACTCGCCAATACTCATTGCTATTTGTTTATCCATATGATTTAGATTATGGCTGTTTAGCTAGAGTTTAACATCTGCATGGCCAAAAAGTACATCTTTACACAGGTAAATGTGATCATTACGTGATTTTCTAGTCATGAACACTTTTATCTAATGTCGGTAAATTTCTACTGTGACCTTTATTTTTTCGCGTAGTTTACCTATATTTGGCCAATCACAAAATGTGTAACCATTCATTTCCTCCTAGTACTGAAAGTAGGTCAAAAGTGAGATCATACAGCTACGCCGAAAAACCAAGATTTTGCTATTTCAGAGGTATTTTAATGGGGAAAGATATCTCCTTATCGGATAGTGTAGATCCAAGATCAGACTGCACGTTCTGTGCAGTCTGATCTTGATCTGCACTGTCCGCAAAAGGTCTTTGAGTCGCGCTCAGCAGCCTAGGATTTAACAACATCTTTGATTAATTTCTTGTACCACTTTTTACAGGTACTTTACGAACAAAGAGCTATTGAAGCGAGTTCCCTATGTCTTTCTGATTATGGGAGGAATGAAATTCGCCATGCATGTAATAGGTATACCTATGATATCAGTTCCAACAGCAGACGAACTATCCACGGAAAAGGAGGAAAACAAGGTACTATAGGCCTAAAGTAGAATGAGTTTAGAATTAAAGATACAACTCTACTCGTTTTCAGGCAGTTTTCAGGCAGATTTTAAACCATTTCATGCTTATTTTACGAAACTATAATTATTCTTGTATCTTCATGCCAAATGTTGCCCCTGATGGCAGCAACATGGCACAGATTGCGACGGATAGAAAATGCATTTCATGTTTTGGAGACCTTCAAGCCAATCGCTGTTGTCGTTTCCGGTGTTAAATGAGGACAAATCCCTTGTGTTTATCTCTCCCCTATACCACTAATATTGGTAATGAAGCATTTGCAGATGACAAATCAAATGTGGCTCAAATCATAAAAGTTGTCTTAAAAAGGTAGAAACATTGTAGCAAAGGAGAAGATGCCTAGCATATACTCATGTATGAAAACATGATTAGTATTTATTTTTCCCAAAAGTGTTTTAATTGACAATTACTCCGTTTTTAGGAGGCAATGAGTTAATCAGTTCTTACAGTTACATGCATCACAAATGTTGACCAGTAAAATAAGAATAATAGTCTTGAAATTCGCTCATTTTTTTTTTCCAAGACTTTTATAAATATAATTATAATACTTATATACTAAGTTTCCTTTTTGTAACCTTGTTTTTTTTTTTTTTTTTTTTTTAAAGCTCTTTGAATTAAGGGATATTTGGTCTTGACCAGTGGTGCTTTTTAATATATATTTTTTCAGATATCGTTTTAAAGTGGGCATCAACATATAAACTGAAATTAGTCTTCCAGAGTATCACAAATTCTGCATTTGAATTTATTTCAAGGGCGTTTGTTCGTGTTTTTTTTTCCAGCAGCCTAATTCAATCTCTGATTTATGACGTAATAATCTTAGTTTTGATAAAGATGTTCGATACTTTTTCACTTTTACCTCGTCTAAATAATTTTTGAAATCAAAAGATCATATCAGATTGTAAGTTGTGGCTCTTTATGTTCAGTCTATTTCATTTTCCCAGGTTTTTATGAAATTACCTCTAATCCTTAGTTTGAATATAACTATAAAAGCGTTTAAAATTTCCTCCTCCTTGATTTAATCATACGTATCCGAATCCAGTAATAGAATTTGTATAAAGAGTTGCCCAATTTACGATATATAATAAGTTATAGAATTTTTTTTTTCTCTCATTACTATCTTTAATAATTTGTTTATAAACTAAACTAATATATTTACTATCCTCAAATCTTGTAATCTTCACCAAAAACTTAACAGTGTGTAACTTGTGCTGAACTTTTAAGGGGACTCTTCCAAGTTCGCCATATATGAAATAATTAGGAGTTTGTACTTTTACTCACACTGATTGTTTCCAAAATTGTGTGTATATTTTTTCTGGCCTTTCATTATCATTAAAGCCCCAAACCTGCGCCCCGTAATGTAATATATTTGTACACAATGTTCATTCTTACTCATTTCTAGAATCCAAATGATGCGAACGGTCTGGCAGATTCGCAAAGATCCCTCCCAGAGGTGACTGAAAATGGCTTTGTCAAAAATATACAGGAGACAGATGATAAAGAGGAGTACGTTTGGGTCATCACGAATCATTTTTCATTACTTAACTACGCTCGTTTTCAGTTAACCCTGTACCACACAATCCCGAGTTAAAGCGACCCTGAGAAGGTCAGCTTCTGAAAACATTGCTGAAAAAAGAAAACTTCTGGTAACCTTCATTTTCTTCTTTTCCCATTTTTTTATTCTCACAAAATCAATCCTAAAGTTTTAATCACATTTAATTTTGTCGTCTGCAGCTGCTATCAATTTAGACGATTTAAAAATTTTGTCATCTGTTAAAAAGTTAACTCATTACAAGAGAACACTTAAATTTAGACACGACCAAATTCAAAGCAATTGCAGATGGCAACTTAAACATGGCTCAAATGGCGACAGTTTTCACTGAAAAGATAGAAAATATTGTGAGAAAAGAAGAAAATGCTGGTTTCCAGAATTTTCTTCTTTTCCACAAAGTTTTTCGAATAGTGTCGTTGTCAGGGTCGCTAAAACATGAGATTCTTTGGTGAAGGGCTAGATTAAATTATCAAGAGTTTTTCTGCAATACATACACTTGAGTAAAGTATTCATTATACTGCAAAGAAATTTCTCGCGATCTGATTGGATGATATGTTCCGTGCATATATTGCTGTTCACTGGCAAAGTGCAGTTTCCTTTTCGGGAACACCATATACTTAACTTTATGCACTCTAACGCGAAATCTAAGATGGCGGCGTCGATCGGTGAGTCTTTAACAAGACAAATATACCATTGATGGCTGTTATTAAAGCGGTCAGAATAGATTATTTTTGAAAATATAAATGAATATGGTTAAATGTATGCTCGTTGATGTAATTCTACAAACAAATACACGGGGTTAAAACGAGCCACCCTTTCATCATGTAAACAAATCTTTAAACTTGTGTTGACCAAAGGTCATAAATTGAAACGTTAAAAAGATAGCTAATGGTCGTTTGAAGCAACAAATGGTCGTTTATGTTTGCCAAAAAATCATAAAATGAATAGTTAGTTACCTGGAAGTAACTTAAGTTCATGCTTAAATAAAAGCAAACGTCGAACGTCTATAGCAGTAACTCAAAAATGCACCAAACTTCACGTTAAACCAAGGTTTCAGTGACGTCAGTTTTTAGTGACGTCAGTTTTCAGTGTGTTGGGGCAATCAGAGGGGAAATTCAATTTCGTCAGCGTACAGAATTCGTGAGACCATAAAACAGAGAACTTTCACTGGATACACGTTGAAATGGTAATACTTTGCAGTATAATAATATTAGTTGTACGGTCAGGTGGCAGAGGACTTGAAAACTTGTTCACGGCTCTGGCGATCATGTCGTCAACCTCGCCTTCGGCTCTGGGCAACATGATTCGCCACAGCAGTGAGCAAGTTTCCATGTACCCTGCCACATGACAGTACAACTAATATTATTATACTGCAAGAAATTTCTCGCGATCTGATTGGATAATGCCCCGTACATACAAGTCATGTACACGGGCAAAATCCAAGTAAAAGTAGTTTCCCTTTTGAAGGCCCCGTATACATGACTACACTTTCAACACAACATCTAAAATGGCGGCGTCGACCGCTACAAGCCGCCCACAACACAAACATAATGAGTAGCCTGCACCGTATTATTTCTAGTTTCCCTTGATGGTTGTCATTAAAGCGGAAAGAATATATTATTTTGGAAAATGAATGAATATAGTTACAAAATTATTGTTTGTTGTCATTCTAAAACAAATACACGGGGTTAAAACAAGCCATACCTTCGTCAGGTAAGCAGATTGTGAAGTGTCGAAACTCATTCATTGTAACGTTAAAAGGACAACCAAATTGTCAATTGTGGTAACTAAAGGTCTTTTACGCTTTGACAACAAATCATTAAAATGCATAGTTACTTATCTTGAAGTTGTTTAAATCCATGTTTAAATAAAAAATATGACGAATTTCTATCGCAGTGACATCACTAATTTCATCCGCCAAATTGCACGTTTTACCAAGGTTTCAGTGACGTCAGTTTTCAGTGACGTCAGTTTTCATTGAATTGGGGCACTCAGACGGGAAATTCTATGTCGTCAGTGTACTCAATTCGTGTGTACATAAACCGGGAAATTTCGCTGAATACACATTGGAATGGTAAAACTTAGCAGTGTAATAAATTCGTTTTACGGTCCTGTGGCCGGGGACTTGGAAACTTGATCACGGCTGTGGCGAATCATGTCGCCACCTCGCCTTCGGCTCGGGGCGACATGGTTTGCCACAGCCGTGAACAAGTTTCCAAGTCCCCGGCCACCTGACCGTAAAACTAATACTGTTACTCCCGTTGTTCCCATTTTCTTCCTGACCATATTCTTTGGCGTTATTAACTATATCATATTTCTTATTATTCATTTATTGTCATTTTTTTTTACTCTTATTTTATCTATTTCCTGATGTTGTATACACAATGCATATGTCAATTCTTCTAATTATATCGATTCCATTTTCTTCCTGACCCAATTCTTAGTTGTTGTCGCTTACCGTCCGTACATTATATTTTTATTATGCCATACGATTTATATATATATGCCGCATATTATATTCTAAATTCATATAATGTCATATCATATCATATTATATAATATAACGTGTATATTTCTTTTCAGGTCTCAAGAAAGTCTCTCACTTATCAAGATCATTAAAGAGTTACTAAAAACAAGAAACACTTATGTAATCTTCGTATTTGTCTTTATGGTGTTTAGTGGTATGCAATACCCAATCAACTTGTATAAGGTAATGTAATCGACCGTCAAAGCTGCAACAATATGTAGGTGATTAAGACTATGTACTGTGTCGGGTCGGTCAAGATCAGAATGCACAGACTGTACAATGTTACAGTCTTTGAGAGATGCAATGAATGGTTTCGGAGAGACAAAATAAATATTTCTGCTTTAAAAGTCAATTTGTTTATTATTATTATTTGAATAACATTAATTCGTCTTTCCATCTTTGAATTTTCCCAAACAAAAAAATGAAATTCGTCTTTGAATGGGTAGAAAAAATTGTGGGATAACAAGAAAGAGTTACCAGCATTTTCTCCCTTTTACACATTTTTGTTTTTCATAAGCTGTTTTCCAAGGAACAATTGAAACTCGGATTTGTGTTCTAAATGGTCTATCGGCTCAATTAAGTGCTCAAATGCCTGGTTATCCAAGGGATGTAAGTTAAAATCAAATTGGATTTAGCATAATACAGGTAAAAAAGAAAAACTACAGCAAGAAAGGGCAGATATAAGAGCAGGTTTAGTGGCAGCCGAAGCCTAGCTAAAACACCGTTGAAAATAAAAATGAACACCAAACAAAAACAGTCGGTGCACAGAACTTGGTTCTCTCACACAGTTTTGAGAGGAAAGCCCAGTTGATTTAACTTTTTCAACGAATCGAAACGTGTTGTGCCCAGCACTGGTAAAAAGAAACACCAAAACTTTCGGATTCAAGTATTGATGTAGCGAAAGCCGTGATTTGGCTATAATTCCTGTTGAAAACAAAATCGAACCCCAAACAATCGATACACGGATCAGTGTTCTCTCGCAGTTTTATATGTCTGGTTGGTTTGATTCTTTACTAAACAATGCTGTGTTACATCTATTAACAGGCATATGGACAGACGTTTATTTCGGACGACAGTTTCTTAGCCCTGATTGGGTCCATATCTGCTGTCTCAAATTGCTTGTTCCGTCCAATCTGGGGTGTGATCTCCGATAGATACGGCTTTAAAGTAAGTAGCTTTCGTAACAGCATTTTAGTGGCTTTTGAAACTACATTAAAGTAGATTTTGTAACTGCATTTCAGTAGCCTTTGAAACTGTACTTCAGTATCTTTTCTAACCAAATTTCAGTGGTTAGTAACTGTATTTCAGTAGCTGTTGTAACAACATTTTATTACCTTTTCTAACCACATTTCAGTTGCTTTTGTAATTACATTTAAGTTGCTTTTGTAACTACATTTTAGTAACTTTTGTAACTGCATTTTCGTAGCTTTTGTAACTTTATTTCAGTAGCTTTTGTAACTACATTTCAGTAGCTTTGTAACTGCATTTAAGTAGCTTATGGTAACCACATTTCAGTGGCTTTTTTAGCCACATTTCAGTAGCTTTTGTAACAACATTTCAGTAGCTTTTGTTACCACATTTCAGTAGCTTTTGTTACTACATATTAGAAGCTTTTGTAAGTACATTTTAGTATATTTAGTTTCTTACTACAGGTAACGTCAAAGTTGATCAGTGCCCTATTTGTTTGTATATTGTGTTCATTGACATTAACAGAGAAGATGGGCAAAGGTGCTTACATGGTTTGGATATGTGCCAGCTACGGGGCTTTTTGTGGTATGCTATGTGTCTGTTTCCCCTGTCGTTCATTGGCGTTTGTGTTTCACTGCTTTATATAAATACCAAATTACAAAAGCGATGTGGATAAATTTGACCCATGCTCTGGCAAAAAAGGAGTTTTGATGCATTTCCGTAATACATTATACCAAGCAAGTCATCCCAACTAATGGATCCATAAAATCGATTGTGTCTGATAACCGATTGAGTCCTGGGGTAGAATGGTCCTTGGATATGCATTTACCAAAAGCAAAAGGTTTCGACCCACGTTAGCCCGCGCAGCCTTACCTGGATAGATACTTTTGCAGATGCATTAAACTCCCTGTTCACAGAGCATGGCATTTCTTTCCCAGAATTTTGCATAATTATCTGGTGAAGTAACTTTACATCTGACAACGGTAAAACATCTTTTAAATGATAGATACAGGTACCTTCCTCTTAACTCTTTACCAAACGAGAAAATTTTGGACTGGACAAAATTGAAAACATTTGTAGACGACAAATTAAAAGTTGCTAAAATGACTATTGAGTGTTTTATAGGGTAGAAAATACAATGGGGAAAATGAGAAAATGCCGGTAACCAACATTTTCTCCTTTTCCCCCTTTGTTTTCTACCCCTTTAACCCTTTACCACACAATGACGACTTTTGACGACCTTTGGAAAGAAGCCTTTTGAAAACATTGTGGGAAAAGGAGAAAATGCTGGTAACCAGCATTTTCTTTTCCCACAATGTTTTCTACCTTATCACTAAACAATTGCACAGTTTGAGCCACATTGAAATTGTCGTCTGCAAATGCTTTCAATTTGGACGGGGCTAAAATTTTGTCGTCTGGTAAAGGGTTAAATACAGATTTCAGCCTCTGAGCTGCTTTCATTTTGTCGTCTGTTTATGCTTTCAATTAAGTGCAAGTCTAAATTTTTGTCGTCTTTTTCAGACACTGAAAGCAAAGCGTTTGCTTTTATCGGTACATTTTTATCATCATTTTCCATTTATATATCTCGATATGCTACCAAATCTGTGTATTAAAAATATGACAGAGTAAAAATAAAAAAAAGACTCTAGAAGAAAAAACTTTGTTAACAGGTGTTTACCCAGTCGCAGCCTCCGAAATCAGCAGGTTATTTGGTGCTTCAAACATCGTGATAGTTCTATCCCTGCTCGCAATTGCTATTGTAAGTAGATTTATATGGACTGTGCTCTGGCAACAGGGGATGGGGGGGGGGGGGGGCTTAATGCATCTGCATGAAGCATCGCACTACGCAAGTAATCATATAATCATGGATCTATAATATCCATTTTGACTAACATTAGAATGATGAGGGTAGAATGGTCCTTGGACATTCAGACAATTGACCAATAGCAAAATGTTTCGCAGATGCAGATGCATTGAACGCCATCTTCATAGACACTCAATTTTTTTAAAGGGGGAGGGGGGATAAAAATATCTTATTTTAACTTTATCAGTCGAGAAAATATCTGATTTGCAGAAATTGAAAGTAATTACGGACGACAAATCAAATATTACTCACATGTTTGGATTTGTTCATATATGGGTTGAAAACATGGTAGAAAAAACAGAAATTGCTGGTTACACGAATATTTCCTTTGCTACATTGTTTTCAAATATCTCCTTGCACAGGGTCTAAAACACGGGAATATTTGGTAAATTGTTAAATTACCTTCGTTTGTGTCAGGACACAACTTGCAAATTATTCAGCCTGTCGAAATCCATCTTCGCTAGCCAAGGTGACGATCACTACGTGGATACGTAGTGATCGTCACCATGGCTAGCGAAGATGGTCGAAATCGAGCATAAATACAACATACGCTTCTAGGACTGCTTTAAAGTCAACCATCACACCTCGCCCGAACCATACTAGTCGCAATATTGCAAAATGGGTGTGTGTGTGTGTGGTGGGGGGGGAGGGGGGGGAGCAATGCTTTGAAAGCTTTTTTGTGCTCGAAAAAGAGACATTTCTTTAGTGTAAAAAACGAAGAAAAATAGAAAAGCAATAAAACACTGGTAACATGAAATCAATACTTTCCCCACACTGTTTTGTTTTCAAATGCATTCTTCATCAACAATAGGATTGTTGGGGTGAAGAATAACATACTATCGGAGGATCCCGAAACATACAAGGGCCCCTGGACCCAGAGACTCCAGGAATAATGTTAACAAAAAGTTAACAAAATAGAGAGAGAGATAGAGAGATAGAGAGAGAGAGAGAGAGAGAGAGAGCGACCAATTCTCCACCGATTTCTGCAATTCATTAAAGACTTTTTTTCATTCTGTCTTTTTGTAGTCTTCTGCGACGTTGTTTGGCGGTATGACAGGGATAGTTGTTAAAGACTCACTGGGATGGAACGGACTATTTTTATTATCAGGATTTCTTGGTGCGGCAGGTAATAGATAGTACAATTGTAGTTGATTTCCTTGTACAGACGAACGCTTTTAGAACCAAACATTTGCAGAAACAGCCTGCACGTTCTGCATGGTTTCGCACATGTATCTTGATATACAAAAATTATGTTCCAAACGTTGCCTAGAGAAGCCAAGTGTTAATTCATTCAATTTAAAGGTCCAACAGCGGTCAAATGAAAAAAAAAATATGTGCATTTAAAATACAGATTAATTTCATTTGTAGTATTTAAAAATATGACGGTTATTAAAAATCTGACATATGACATACATGTATCTGACATATGTTACAGTGACATACATATGTTACAGTACGGTTGGTCAAGTCCCTGGCAGATTTAAAATTAATGTTGGCAACCTTAATCCTATGACTGCTAAGCGCGACTCACTGACCTTTTCCGAACAGTGTAGATCAAGATCAGACTGCAGGTTTTTTGCAGTCTGATCTTTGATCTACACTGTCCGGTAATTTCGGGTTTTCACGATCGGCTTTAAAGTTTAATTAACTTATTTTGCAGGATAAGGGTTAATTTTATTTTTAGGCTGGCGATCATAAGATCGCTAATCTATTGCCATCGAGAGCGATTAGCATGGTTTTTATTTGCTTTGTTCAATTGAAGAACAAGAAACAGAGGTTTTTCATTGTATTTCCTATTTTGACACGTAAATGGCTATGCGCGATGGGTAAAGTCACCGGGTCCAACTTAATAACCGGGTTAGACTGGGCCCAACCGGATCGGGCTTAAAACCCGGATTAGATCGGATCGAACCGTAATAGATTTAATAATGGGATCGGACCATTTTTCTCCGAACCAAATTCAATATCGAGGACATTTTTTCCATATTCGCTAGTTTGTCGGTACATTCGGTACTTTTATTACACCTTAATAAACCGCACCATTTAAATAGTATGAATGATATTTTCTTTATTTCATACACAGAATTTTTTACATTTGGCCGCTACTGGACCTTTGTCCGTAACAAAACGGTATTAGAGATTCGGCCAAACAGTTTTAGAAGAGTGGTTGAAGATCTCAGCAACAGTCGTTTTGCCTTATCCATTTGTTTACTTTTTTCTGGTAGGCCTAAAGCAAGCAGTTGATTTGGAACTGGCGGATTTTTTCCTTGTGTAGCACTAGTAAAGGAACTTTTTAAGCAATACATGGACATTACTTTTGTGTACTCGCTGCCATCTTCATCCTTTACCAGATTACAAAATATTAGACTCATCCAAATTGAAAGCAATTGCAGATAACAAATTGAACGAAGCTCTGATGATGAGATTATTCTGTGAAATGGAAGAAAACATCGTGAGAAAAGGAGAAAATGGTGGTTACCAGCATTTTCTCCTTTTCCCATGATGTTTTCAAAGCCCTTTTCTTTGGTGTCGTTTAAACACAAAATTTTTTGAGTCATAAACACTGAAGATCCTCATCCTACATGCAGGTTAATTTTATTGAAAAGAACCTTTTGAAGATGAAAGCTCAACCTACACTTGTACATTACGAAAACTACAAAATTAAATCCTTCATTTTTTGTCAGTTTCTTGATCAAAATTCGGTAAGATTGCCTCGTATACTTTGAGATCGTCCCTGTAAATCTATGGACAATCAGCCTATGAGCATCACTCAGGCAAAAGGGGAAGGACGGGGTTAACGCATCTCCATGATGCGCTTTATACCAAACAGGTAATCACATGATTATGGACCCACAAAATCCGTTTGTCTAACAACTGATTGAATGATGAGGTAGAAAGGTCCTTGGACATGCAGAAAATTAACCAACAGCAAAATGTTTCGACCCATATTAGCCTGCACGGACTGCATTGAATAACATAAGTCGATAGGTTTTGTAGATGCATTAAGCCCACTTTTCACAGAGCATGGCCCAAATGTATGTGAAAATACTGTGGCAAAAGCAGAAACTGCTCGCAACGAGCAATTTCTCATTTTGTTACATTCTTTTTTTTTCCAAGAGGAATCGACTGTAACATGAAAAGTCGTAATGTGTTGTTTTACACAGTAGTATATTTTGAACAGATACTTACTTAGCCCTTAGACTGTTAGGCGCGACTCACCGACCTTTTGCGGACAGGGTAGATCCAAGATCAGACTGCACAGACCGTGCAGTCTGATTTTTTTGACCTATACCGTCCGATCAGGAGATATCTTTCCTCCAAAATACCCTTGAAATACGAAAATTTGGGTTTTTTCTAACGGCTTGAAAGTTTCATGTCTTATTTAGCTGGATAAGGCTTAACTCTTTCCCAAATGACAAAATTTTAGCCTTGTCTAAATTGAAAACATTTGCAGACAACAAATTACATGTAACTCAAAATATGAAATTTGTCTTTCATAGAGTGGTAAAGATTGTGGGTAAAGGAGATAATGCTGGTTACCAGCATTATCTCCTTTTCCCATAATGTTTTCAAAAAGCCACTCCCTCAGGGTCGTTAAAATTCGGGATTGTGTGGTAAAGGGTAAACAGTGATTGAGAAATGATACATGGACTATTGCAGGGTTCCTGGCTACTTTCTTCTATAAGGAAAAGACGTCGGGACATACACAAAACCTCACGGTCAATACAGTCTAACTTCTTACCACACACTTTCTAAGTCAAACGACCATGGGAAAGGGAGTTTTGAAAACATTTTTGGGTAAAGGAGAAAATGCTGGTAACAGCATTTTCTCCTTCTTCCAAAATGTTTTCTACTCTTTCGAAGACAAATACCATCCTCTGAGCCACATTTGTCTGCAAATGCTTTCATTTTGGACAAGTCTTAAACATTTTTGTTTGGTAAAGAGTTAATTTTTACATCCATAAACTAACGACAGGGGAAATCCCGAAACATCCGAACAATTACTGGAATCCAATGGCCGGCGTGTTATACCTTCTGACGATAGCTTGTGAAAAGTGTTACTGATTGTTCTCAACCATTGTGACTTAAAAGATGCACTTTTAAAGTGCATGGAAGGCAATTCCTTTCTTACACTGTTACAAATGTTATCTTTCATGCAATCTTAACGCGTCGTTAAGAGGTGAAACGAGGCTCCCAGTGTTTACATTTAGTGTCTACAAAAACTATTGACATTTTTTGTGCTCAAAACTATGTGCCAACATATACACAAGAAACTTTTGCAGACCGACAAATTGAACGTAGATCAAATGATTGGATATATACGGAATATATTCTTATAACTTTCCTGATGCTTGTATTGGATTCAAGCAACATAAGAAAATTTGTCTTATGCTGCTTGAATCCAATAAAAGCGCCAGAAAAGTTAAGTACTACAACATAAATCTTATATATTATTCCGTATATATTTCATGGAATAAAAAAAAAGTTGTTAGAAAAGGAGGCATTGCAAGGTATAAGCATTTTCTTTCTTTAACAAGGTTTTGAAAAGCTTTCCTCCCCAGGGTCGTTATATGATCTCTGGATAGTTTGGCAAAATGTAACACATTTGTGCGTTTCTTGATTTTATAATGTTCCTGTTCCTGTTTTACGCATTGGATATCAACTGAGTACGACGTCTTTCCTTAAAGGAAGGATCTGGGTACGAGATCGACGTTTTTTATAAAGCTCGTGTCCAGGGCTGCCTTTCAATAAACTGCGTAGGTAGGAAATTTGCGTACGCAGTGTAGGAAAGCAAGCAATACGTCTAAAAACAAGTTTCACTAAACTGCATGACTTCACGATTTGAGTAAATATTTTGCATAACTTTACGCCAACTCATAGGCTACCTTTGGGTAAAGCATGGAGCATATGTGTATACACTGTATATACATGCACAATCCCAAATAATTTGAGTCAGTCTACGCAGTTTAGTGAAATGCAGCACAGGTCTTTCTTATACGGAAATGTCGATGGACCTGGCCGACTTAAAGGCAGCTTTCGGTATTGAATAGGCGGGAAAAAAAAACATTTTGTTACAACTTTGTCAGCCTGTTCGAAGAAGAAACAAGTGTGTAACATGTTTTTATGGTAAGCATCGTTCTGGTATATTTATTCGTTTATTTACTGATATGTTTTCTCACTTGAATACAAATGCATCATGATTAAAAATAACTCGTCATGAGAATCGATCTTGTAGGTCTGTTGATGTCGCACAATGGATATCAATGTTCAGTAAAGTATTGAATTGATTGATTAAAATATTCATAAATTCGAGTTTTAGCCGGAAAAGCTCTAGTATTTTCACATTCTACCGTCTTTCCAATGATCGTTTGCACTAATTCATCCAGTTATACAGGGCCGTAGGTCAATGATCAAAGGTATGCAGTTATATCAAAGCAGCTACTGTAACCGGTGATTGTTCTATGTACAACACATTGAGCCATGCTCTGGCAAAAGGGGGTTTAATGCATCTCCGTGATGCATGATACTAAACAAGTCATCATACAATTATGGATGTACAAAATCTACTAGTTTAGTCTAACAACCGACTGGATCCTGAGGCATGCATAATATTGAGTAATAGCAAAAGCTTTCGGCCCACTTCAGGCTGCGCGGATTTCGCGGGTTGACCTGGGTCGATATTTTTTGCAGATGCCCCCTTTTCAGAGTATCGCTTACATGTTTTACGAACTAGATCAAGAACACACCTTTATGGCCGACCTAACTCGGGATCGAACCAAGGACAGCTGGTCTCAAAATCTCAGCTTCGTATCATTCGACTATGACTATGCTTTTCATTTTGTTATTATTATTCTTATTAGCGGTTTCCAGAAGATTATCGGAGATATAGTAAGGGTTTATTATTACTATTATTATTATTATTTAGCTCAGAACCTCTAGACGACAATTTTCTTTTCAAACGTCATCTGATTTGTTATTCATAAAACGCAGTCACAATAAATTCACCCAGAATGTATATCGCCCCTTTACTATTCATTACATGGCTATAAATATGTTCAGTCAATATCATCAGAACGTTTCCACTGTGTTGTAAGCTGTGCAGGACGAAATGTTTAGTCACTTCCAAGATGGCGGAATGTTAACATGGAGAAAGGTGGGTGTCACATTTTATCATCAATAACTTTTTTTCTTGAAACCTTCCAGTCATGATACTTACAATATATTGTGGGGGAATGATATGGTAAGCCTCGGTGCTATATAGCAAAGAGCCAGTGCCATTATTCGATACGTCATACCGGCGCAAACATTGCCATTCGGTAAAATTTAAATTTTAAGCATGGAACTTGCATCGTTTTTACTTTAGAATGGAAAATAAGCTAATGCAGTGGACGAAGGTTGTTATTTCTGTAGGTATTCATCACGTACTTTCCAATGATTACGGTAATTTTTGTGAAATATGTCTAGAAAGACCCGAAAACATGTGTTTTGTATATCGCCAAATGCAGCGGTGTAGTCCACATCAACAATTTCACACACAGCGGTGTAGACACGTTGTTTTCTGAACGGTTTAGACACAATTTAAAGCACAATGTATGTACGGTTTAGACACGATTGGCTTGGTCTTGAAACGAATCTATTGACGTTGCGTCAATTACAGGTGACCTCCTGAGTTACAATAAAGTGACGTTTACGTTTTTCAACTTTGACATTTTCAGCGTCTGTGTGAAATAAAAATAACAGCAACCAGGATATTTTGGTTATCAACCTATCAAAGCATTAGCAATGCTGAATATTTTCTTTTCAATTTTTATGATTTCTTATAGATTTACAATGACTATTTATATTTAAAAAGAGCATTTCCTTAAGGTCATTAATATCTTTTAACGTCAGCGTTATTGGAAAAATAACGTCTGGGGACATGTCATGGGAACAACTTAATTTACTGCCAAAAACATTAGTAAATAAAAAACCACCTTAATTTGTATATCATTACAATCGCAAGAAAAAGCGTATATTTCTACAGAAAACATTTATTATTACAAAGGACTACTTGTTAAATTAAAAGCTTACAAGTGTGTAAAATGAAAAAAGTGGCGTCATTTTTCTTGATAAGGGACATTTGAGAGAACAAACTATTTTTCAAATTATAGAAATATGTAAATAGAATTTCCTAAAACGACACCATTTTTCAAAACTACACAAAAAACGTATTTTCGTGCAAATATAAAAATGTTAGGTGATTCTTTCAATGTTAAATATGTTATAAAAAGCTTGACTGACAAATTTAATAGCATGTGGAACACTTTCTTCTCAATAATAAAACTCGCTAAAGCGTTCTCAGGTAGTGTCGTACAACCAAACAAATTCGAGTACAACGTCCGAAAATGATGTCACATTAATGTTGCAGACAACAATAATGAGTTTCCCCGCCTTTATCGTCTGCACGAAGAAAGTTTCGATGAGGTCCTGACGGAAATGTAAATAGGACATGTGAATTTTTACCAACCATTTTGGATATGCACTGACAATTTTACGCAGACATGCAGTATATTCAATCAATTATAACACCAATGAAACCTGCAATCTTTTACCTTTATTTTGATATGTAATAGTAGCATAGCAAAACTTTGTGTTTTATATCGTACACTAAATGAATGCTCTCATTACCAAATTTAAACAGGGGACGCGACCTTTTGACGCGACGTCATTCTTTTCTGAATATAACGTAACTTGGCGTTAATCCAGAATCCTGAAAATTGGCACCAACAGTTCGAGACAGTCTCCCTTATTACCGACACCCACCGAAGGAACCGTCTGGAACCGACAAGGGATCATCGTGGAACGAAAAGAGATAGTTGGGAACAAAAGAGTGCATCAAGAGATTATTTACGATATTATTTATGTAATAGTCAGTATTATATCACGAAAAAATAAATTATGAAATTATAGTTTGTGCAATTATAAATCAATTCCAGCATGGTGGCAGCCATAATTTCAATCATTCATTTAGGATGATAATTACCATCCCGGACTTGCCAATCATTTTTATTTCGGAGTTGTTTGAAATACTTTCGCTGATTCGTATCTTGGTATCTGTTTGTTTAATATCTAGTTAAAGTTTTTGGTTTCTGTACCACTGTTCGAGTAAAATATGACCGGTAGGTTAACAGGGGATGGGGGATCTACAAAAATTCCGACTGGAGTAAAAAGTATGTTATGTAATTGTTGTTTTTACCCCAAAAGGAAAAACATCCATGAATAAGTGAAATGCAATATTTTCCATTGGAAACCGACCTTCCTGCACCATCTTATGAAAAGATGACCAATTTTGAAGTTGATCAATATTTCTTAATGACCGAATTACCTCCGGTAGTATACGATTATTTCACTCATTATTTCCATGTCCTTTTGATAAAGAGGAGAATCTACAGAGTTATCTTCCATAACTGTTTCGGCACAGTCTGGTAAAAAATTATCAAAATCAGTCGGTGTTTTCTGAGCAACTTTACGTGTTGAAGTCTTTGTTTACAAAAAGGACTCATACAGTCAGGATCGGGAATATCGTCAAGTGATAGATCAGTCAGTCCAAAATCATCATTTTCTGTGTCAATCATTTCTAATTTTTGGGTTCCATCTTCATTTATAGCTAAAATGTCCTTGTTCGTAGCTTTAATGATATCAGGAATTATGTTAAAGTTAAGAGTTTTCAGACCTTTTTTCCCAGTTCTTTCATTGATTTCCCTCCGACGCACTTTCAAAATCTTATCAGAATGTACTTCCATGGAGTGTCGAACAACACTTTCGAAATCTCCTCCAAATGGGCATTGGTAGCACGTGAATGGCGTGCAACTGAAATATAAGATAGACAAAGTGTTTTTTTAAAGCAGGTAAATGGTATGTTACACAAATATCAAAAGACAAAGTCTTTCCATTTCATGTCTAGACCACAGATACTGTCAAGTTTTATGTCTAAACCGTACAGAATATAAAGCTTATGTTTGTGTCTAAACCGTTCAGAAAACAACGTGTCTACACCGCTGTATGTGAAATTGTTGATGTGGACTACACCGCTGCATTGGCGATTTACATAACACATGTTATCGGGTCTTTCTAGACATATTTCACAAAAATTACCGTAATCATTGGAAAGTACGTGATGAATACCTACAGACACAACAACCTTCATCCACTGCATTAGCTTATTTTCCATTCTATAACTAAAAACGATGCAAGTTCCACGCTTAAAATTTAATTTTACGAATGGCAATGTTTACGCCGATATAACGTATCGAATAATGGCACTGGCTCTTTGCTATATAGCACCGAGGCTTACCATATCATTCCCCCCTCAATATATTATAAGTATCATGACTGGAAGGTTTCAAGAAAAAAAGTTATTGATGATAAAATGTGACACCTACCTTTCTCCATGTAAACAGTCCGCCATCTTGGAAGTGACTACACATTTCGTCCCGCACAGCTTAAAACATAGTGGTTTCAGCTATTTAAAAGATCTCTCTCTCTCTCTCTCTCTCTCTCTCTCAGCCAAACAGAAGCTCGTACTTAGTCAAAACAGTCACGGACACAATACATGTAATTAAAAAAAAATCACAAATTTAAAGATGCCCGTCTACAGCCGGTGAGCAAAAACTCTGTTAAATTTCAAACAATTTAGAATGGTACAGAAATCAGTCCTTTGTGTAAACATGGATAGATTACTGACATATGGTGTAATTGAAAAAAAGAAACACGGAGATTTGTATTAGAAACTGAACACTGGTCAGAAGAAAACTGGCTGACGATCGAAGCTGTAAACAATGGTGGTGCGTCACGGAAATTTATCGTTGGTTTCCGCCTAGAGTCGGATACGGTATAATTTGCATGTAGGTCGCGACCTCCGAGGCTGCCTCCATTTTCCTTTGTTTACCTCATAATACTAAGGGCGAAGGTCAAATATAGTCACGTGACAGAATGCATGATCATCATACGAATCTACCCGAGTGTATAACGGATATATCGGAAATCTTCGATTCAAAAACCGGAAACGACGAGTCTGTTTACATGGAAGGCCGCAACTCGGCGAAATGCATTTTCTATCGACCGTCATCTAAGCAACCTTGCAACCGTCAGGCGCAATATTTGGCATGAAGATATAAGAATGACTATAGTTTGATAAAATAAAGACAAAATGAGTTAAAACTGGCTGAAAATGAGTATAAGGGCCTCTTTAATATTTCGATACAAGATATAGAACTGATCATCTTAGACAAATCGTCTAAGTCAAACCGAAGCTTTTTTTTTTTTTCAAAAACAAGTTCTTGCTATAGAAGTTTGACCTTTTTACACAACAACAGGAAAAAAAAATCCAAATTTTAAATTTGTCGAGACAATTAAGATTTCCGATTGGTCTAGACACAACGTCTCAAGGTTGTGTTTGAAAAACCGTGACTGTATATTGCCTTATTGAACCAAAAGTATTACAGTATTTGGATCATAAATCTTGTCGCCATGTAAAACTAGAGGTAGGCTAACCCCGGCAAGGTCTTTAAAACTCGGGAATGTCTGTTATTCAGTCACGGCTAATATATGTGTCTAGACATTGGAAAGTATTTTAATATAAAATTTCTACCATCCTAAAAAACAAATAACATTTGCATAAAATGGTAACTTGAAAGAGATTATGAAACAAGATTCTGTTTTTTTTTTTTCCTTAAAAGTCTTTTTACAATGTGTTCAATAGCCTTCTTTCTCATTGTAGATCAACCTCAGGAGTGTGTGTGTTAAAGTCAAAGTCTTAAGACTTTGAAAAGCATTAACTACAAACTCTTTACCACCTTAAAAAAAATAAAAATGAAAAAAAAAAAAAAAATGTAAAGATTGTTTTTTAAACTCTTTTTTCACAATGTTTTAAAAAGCCGTCTTCCTGAAGGTCTATCAATCTCAGGATTGTGTGCAATATTGGGCTGAATCTAAATTTCTAGACATTGAAATACATTTTGACAGAAATTCTAGACCGTCTAAAAATATTGTCTTTCATTCAACGGTAGATCTAAAGAGCTTTTAAAAAATGAATTTTGGAGTGAACAACTTTTAGTCTGACCTAGAGTCTTCACCATTGCTAATAAATGACCTCTTCATGTAGGCCTACCGTTAAAGTTCAGGTCAATGTTTGTACAATTTAGTGGTGTGTTACACTGATGGAATCTTGTAAAACCACAGTAGTCGCCTCCCCTTATTTCATCAAGCAGACCGTACAAATTTGTGGTTCGAAGTTTATTACAATTATATTGACTGTACTTGATATGGAATTTCTTCCGCTTCATACATGTCCAAGTTATATGACAGAGTGTGCCGAAGTTTTGAACGAAGAATGGAAACGAAGTCTAACGGCAAGGTAATTTATCCCTCAAAGGAGCACTGTTAGAATTTCAAAGTACAAGAGTATTAGATGGATTTCAGAAGATTCGGCCGAAGTCTGATCAGCGATTTCCGAGAAGATACGGCCCCAGAGTTGAGAAGATTCGAGCCTGAGGTTGAGAAGATTCGGCCCACGATGTTTTATATTTTTCTAGAGAGATATCTTAAGGAACAGAATTATTTTTTGAAACATCATCGTAACCATATTATCTTTCATAGAAGTTATGCAGTTCTTATGATCTAAATGAGTGTGTGCTTTTGTTGCCATTCATCATAGGATAAATGTTTGTCATTTTTATCCTAATTTTGAGAAGATTTAGCTCGTTTGTTAAATAAGTTGGAGGTTTTGGTAAAACAAAAGGTATAGAACATAGCATTTTAACATTTAATTTTGATACTTCCTTATCATTTTTTTTCTTTTTTTTTTTTTCAAACTTTTTAAGTAGATCTAGTATTGAGATCGACAGGATTGTCATTGATTGTCTTTTTCTCTGATACATAGACAGACCAGGTGTTGGCTAGAAAGCCAGGTGAAGGTGTGATAAAAACCATTCTGCAATATCTCTATGTATTATCTTTTACACCTGACCTCAGAACAATTTACCCTACACGCCCTTTATACCCATTACCAGACGAAAAAAAAAATAGACTTTTCCCAGTTGCAGACAAAAAATCAATTGTGGACAAAAAAATGGACATCTGTAGTGATGTAAATTTTGATAACCAGCATTTTGTCCTATTGCCACAGTGTTTTCTAATAGAAAAATAGAGTCATTTGAGCCACATTTAATATGTCATCTGGAAATGCTTTCAGTTTGGCTGAGTCTAAAATTTTGTCATTTTTAAAGAGTAAAATGGTTTGAAAGAAAATGATTTGTATTTTATATACAGAATTGTTTACATTTTGCTGCTATTGGCCCCCAGTCTACATGATTTGTGGAAATGTACTGCTAGGATGTTAAAGATATGCCTCCTGCATACTTTTCCAATAGCTTTCAATTTTCCGTGGATCTCATGGGGATCTCACTGGTAGAGAATCCAGTGATGTTGGTCTATGTGTCCAGGGATGCACTTTATGCCATCAGAGTTCAAGCACTAAACTTACTCCTAAGGAGTGGTAGAAGTGTCCTTTTTCTTACGAACTAAGTCTGTAACAAAGAAACAAATGAATAAATGCATGGCTGAAATACAAACCGCATCTGTCGGGAATCGAACCCACAGCGGACAAGATCCTCATTTTTCGAGTTTTAAAAGACCAATACCATAACCACTGAGCTAAAGAGATATCTCCCTAACGCAGTAGTTAGGTATTGTATTTAAATCGGGACGAAGCCATGCATGAAGGAGTGGACTCCCGTAACACACTCCCTCATAAAGTCATCATTTATTGATGACTCAAAGCCTTATTAGGCAGAAAGTCCGTTTTTGGACAACAAATGGGATTTATGGCTCAATGGACGAGCCCCCATCTTACGAGCAAAGTCCGTAACAAAGAAACAAATGAATAAATGCATGGCTGAAATACAAACCGCATCTGTCGGGAAGCGAACCCACGGCAGACAAGATCCCTGTTTTTCGGGGTTTAAAAGACCAATACCATAACCACTGAGCTAAAGAGATATCTCCCTAACGTAGTAGTTAGGTATTGTATTTAAATCGGGAAGAAGCCATGCATGAAGGAGTGGTCTCCCATAACATTTTGCAAGGCAAAGCACTTCTGAGCCTCTGCTTAAAACTGCTACATTTCATGTGAAATGGAAATGAAACATCATCTTGTTAAAGAAAAAAAAAATCTCCTTTTTTCATCAAAGAATTCTTGAGCAAAACACTCCTGAGCCCTGTTCTAGTAGTGGTTAAACTCAGGACATTCAGGAATAAGTGACCGCTTGCTTTGATTTGACTACAGTAATGTGGAATGCAGTGTAAAACACCAACCAATTAATTAACCAATTAATCAGTTAAACACTCGATAAATCAATCAATCAACCAACCAACCAACCAATCAATCAATCAATTCGCCATATTGTTTTTGAAAGTGGTCAGTTTAGGCAGGAAAAAATAGCATTTTATGATGCTGTGTTTTGGAATTATTGGTTTAAACACTTACATTTTCAGACTGCACAGCCTTGAAAAATCTAGAGACTCTATGCCAGTATGTTTGGTGTTACTTGAACCACTAGAACGACAGACAAAGCAAGTCGTTGGACATAGCCGCCTGTCAGATGTTCAAGGTCAACCACTGAAGTCATGTCTTGTTGAATCAGGTTAGTATTAATGGTTTTTATGTTGAAAACATCCTAACCTTCAAAGGGCCTTTCACAACTTTAGTTGCCGATGTGGCCAGTGTAGATCAAGATCATACTGTACACAATTTGCAGTCTGCACTTTGATCTACACTGTCCGCTTTGCTGATACATTCTGCATAAGAGCAACCTTGACACTGAATTTGAAATTATTTACCCCCCACACATGAAGTAAAGGGGGGGGGGGTTTAACTAATATACTGGTTTCACGTCCGTCCATCAGTTTGTCTGTCAATCTGTCAGTCTGTAGAATTTTTTGTTTCCATGCTCTAACTCAAAAGCCCTTTGCCCTAGGACCCTTAAACTTTATACAAATGTTGCTCATGACCCAAGCAGGTGCCGTTTTGTTTTTTGGTCACATGGGTTAAAAGTCAAGGTCACAGGTAAATTTTGTTTGAAAATCATTTCCATGCTCTTACTCAACAGCTTTTTGACCTAGGACCCTGAAACTTTACACAAGTGTTGCTCATGATCCAAGGAGGTGCCCTATCGATTTTGGGTCACATTAGGTCAAGGTCACAGGTGATCTTTGTTTTGAAAATCATTTCTGTACTCTGATTGTGCTGCTTCAGTGTCAAGGTGGGGGGGGGGGGTATTTATCTGCTTCGCGACAGTTCTAGCCGTTCAAGTTGTTTAAATTTGGCTGAATTGGTTCCAATATGGATTATTCTAGCATTTTGTCTATCAGTAAAAAGTTGAGCATTTTTTTCCAGTTGTAGTGAAGAAGTCGCACAGAGGTAAAGGATATGGTAGAATTATAATGGAACACACAGAACAATATGCTGCAAGGTGGGTGACATAATGCCTGGAAATTTTCTGGCTCAAATACATGTGACCCATGTGGATAGAATATCACACACAACAGAAAAAAAATCTGTATCTACACACTCTGAAATATGGTTCCAAATATGGTATGATGACATAACACACGTGTGGAATATGTATATTCATTTGCAATTTATTTGGTCAAATTTTTTTGTTATAATATTCATTTGCAATCTGAAAAAAACAAAGTTACTGGCTACTATACCATTATTTGTTTTATTTTGTTTACCGTTTTCGAATGAAATGGCAATAATTGGCAATATTTTGTCGTTGAAAAGGTGTAGATAATATAATAACAGGACTATTATGCTTTAGTAACTTTCCTGAGGCTAGTATTTGCTTCTCGCTGTGTAAGAAAATTTTGACATCTCACTTGACCATGGGTCTCACACAATAATCAAATTTTTCTCACGCTGCTCAATCGAATGCAAGCAGCAGGAAAGTTACTACAGGACAATAATCCGTATATTCCTTTCTGGTAGGTGAAAGGCTGTACTTCTTATAGTAGTAATTTGAATTCTGGGCCTGTATTTACAAACCATTCTGAATTTAATTTTTTTTTTCTAATTCTTTAGAATTTTCTGAGTTTAAAAGTAACTCACCTTCTGAATGGCTGAAACCATTTGGTTTAGCCAGTCAGAAGTTGTGTTATATTCTAAATCTAGAATAAGACTAAGACTGCAATGTAAAATAGTTGGTGAATTCAGACCCTGGCCCTGGAAGTTAAACCCTTATACTATTTACCCTATACCACACAGTCCCGACTTCAACCGACCCTGAGAAAGAAAGCTTTTGAAAACAACGTGATACAAGAAGAAAATGCTGGTAACAAGCATTTTCTCCTTTTCCTACAATCTTTCCTACTCTTCCCAAATCAAATTTATGTTTTTTAGTCACACTTGTTTTGTCATCTGCAAATACTTTCAGTTTGGACATGTCTAAAATATTGCCGTTTTGGAAAGAATTGAAGAATTAACTCTTAGTACAGTAGATGTGTATAGTACATTTTGAAGACTGTTTAAATCAGCAGCATAATAGCGGTTAAGCATTCTTTGCAGCCTGATCTTGAGCTACACTGTCTGCAAATGCAAATACAGCCAGGTTCAGCACTTTAACCCATTCCCAAACAACAAATTTTAGATTGTCTCAAATTGAAAGCGTTTGCAGACGACACTAAGTCTTTTAAACTTAATACGAATCAGCTGATGTTGCCACTAAAGTAGAAAATGTGGGTGAAGGAGAAAATCCTGGTTGTCAACATTTTCTCCTTTTCCCACAAAGTTTTCGAAAGCCTTTTTTCTATGGATCGTTAAAACAGGATTGCTTGGTTAAGGATTAACTTTTTACCAAACATTCCCATGATGTTTAAACGACTCTTGGGAAAATTGTATTTCAGAACATTGTTGGAAGATGAGAAAAGGATGGAAACCCACATTTTCTCCTTTTTCAGCAATGTTTTCAACGAATTCAAAGACAGAACCTTGAATTGAAAAACGTTTGTTTGTTACATGCGAATACTTCCAATTTGGATAAGTCTCATATTTTGTCTTCTTGTAAACAATTAATCCCCTACCAAGCAAGAAAAATTTAGACTTGACCAAATTGAAAGCATTTCCAGACAATGAACTAGATGTGCTTTAAATGATAAAAATTGTCTCTGGATTTGTAGAAAATATTGTGGGTAAAGGAGTAAATGCTGATTATCAGCATTTTCTCCTTTTCCCATGATGTTTTCAAAAGCTTTCTATCTCAGCGCCATTAAAATTTGGGATCGTATGGCAAAGTGTGAAGGATAAATAAAACTTTATCATGTCCACAATTTTTTTTCTTGAAAACAGTACATATGATATCTCTGTATATCTTTAACTTGCAGTAAAGGATACCAAGTGATGTACCTAACCACTCACGACAAACAGGACTTTTACAAACATCTGGGATATGACTTCTGTTCACCAGTAGTAACGATGGCAATGGATATACTCCCAGACCATCTTGTAAGTGTTGTATTGTTACTCACTGTACTCATTACCTTCCCTGACAAGCCCGGTAGCACTATCGCAAACATACAAGACTTGAGATAGGGGATTGCTAGTTCGAACCCCCACCTCGGCAAATTTTTCTCTGAGGATTGACGATAGACAGGATTCATTCCTCTCTCACCGCTAATCATTTCGACCATGGTTATGTGGGAAATCTGCCAGTGGCATGGGAAGAATATTGTGCGAAGGACTGGTAAAAGAATAACAAAATTTTGAAACTTGTCCAACCTGTAAGATTTTACAGACGACAAATCAATTAATGGTGGGATTTGTCTTTGAAATGATAGAATTATTTGTAGAAAAAAGAAAAAATTCTGGTCACTATCGTTTTCTCCCTTTCCCAGATTCTCTCAAACACTTCCTAGCTCAGGGACTTTAAAACTAGAGATTCCAGGCAAAGGGTTAAAACAAAATTTCAGCCTCATGTTGGTCCTTGCTGGCAGAGCTTGTGTTTCATTCTAAGATCTACAGGTATGTATAGTGTAAGAAGTCTGACTATGTTGTTAGAAATATAAAAATGCTTGCATTAATAAAGGATAAGAAATGCAGTTCACATGTTTTAGCACTGTACCAAACGACTTAATTTGTGACTGTACCAAATTGAAATCATTTGCAGATGACAAATGTTGCTTAAATGTGGATTTCTGCACGTAGTAGGGTAGAAAACATTGTGGAAAAAGGAGAAAATGCTGGTTACCAGCATTTTCCCTTTTTCCTACAATGTTTTCAAAAGCCTTCTCTTTTAGGGTTGTAAAAACTCGGGATTGTGTGTAAAGAGTTAAATTCTTGTTGGTTGTTGCTCAGCCTAGTTGTGCTATCAGTAATGTACAAGACTGGAGACCAAGGGGTCGCTGATTTGAGTCTACAGTTCAGCAAATCTTTTTCTGAGGACTGATGAAAGTCATTTATACAGAATTCATTCCTCTCTCATCGCTCATTATTATCCTGAAGATGTCTGATGTTTATGCTGATAAGCAGCCAGTGGTTTGGGAAGAATATTGTGTGGAGCACAGGTAGATGAAACTCCAGGAAAGCATGGATAGGTCCACTGGTTGCCATGATACAACTGATACAATGTTGAAAATGGTATTGAAACACCATATCAATATTGTTTTTGCATATTATGATGTATAAACTATATCTTGTTTTTCAGGCAAAGCAATTGCTTGGAAACCTCAACAAGAGTTGTGACAGTGATGTGATGCAGAAAGAAAAAAGTAACTTAGTTGAAAATGGAGTAAATGACAGTTTATCGCAAAGTGACTTAAGTATTTCATCTCAACAAGCATGTGATTCTTTATCATTATCAGCAAATCCTTCACAGAGCAGGACTGAGAATCCATCAATGACTGAAATTTCTCCACCAGTAGCTCCGCCCCCTCCTCCGCCCCCATCAGTGCAAGCCCCACCTCCACCTCCTCCATTGAAGAGTTCATTGAAAAAAAGTGATGACAGTAAAACAGTTGTGAGATGGGATCCGTCTAAAGTTTCGTGGATGAAAAAGTCTTTATGACCTTTGTTTTGTTACTAAACCCCTTACCAAACAGTGCCAAGTTTCTGGTTAAAGGACACTGAGAAAAAAAAAAAAAATTGGGAAACACTGTAGGAAAGGGAAAAAATGCTGATAAGCAGCATATTTTTCTATTTCCAACAATATTTTCTATCGTTTTTTGACATTTGAGCCACAATTGTTATCTGCAGCTTCTTTGAATATGGACAAGTCAAACATTTTGTCATCTGGTAAAGACCATGAGGTATCTCATCAGGTTTTTATTTTTTTTAGTTAATCACAGATAGATACTACAAAATGAGCCATACTCTGTGAAAAGGGGGCTTAATGCATCCGCAAAAAGTATCGACCCATGTTAGCCTGCACAGACCACGCAGGCTGACATGAATCAAAGCTTTGATATTTGTCAATTTTCTGCACGTCCAAAGACCATTCTAACCCGGGATTCAGCTTGTTGCTAGACAAGATGGATTGTATTGATCCATGATTAAGTGACGACTGGCTTGGGCAATGCATCACGGAGATGCATTAAGCCCCCTTTTGCCAGAGCATGGCTCGAATGTATTTTTCTTGTCTGCAAATGTAAAGAAACTGAAAGGTTACATGCAGTAAAAAGTTACAAACTTGATGTTCAAATAATGAATTGGTTTCCTTGTAGTTGGCAACTCTGTTTATTTTATGACATGAAATATGATGTCATCATACTTAATTGAGTGTGATCCCACATAATCGATGCATGTTATTGTTCACATGATATTCCTACAAACATTTTAAAAGTCTGGCTCAAAATAAAGATAGACCTCAAGAGGCCACCTAGCCAATTCAGGAAATATCGCTGAAAAAAATATTTTACCAATATTTGTCTTTCGTCTTAATTGATAGTATGCTGGCTATCACCTTACTTGATTCTGTGATGAATCGGTTTTGAATATTGATGCGATTATAGAAGTCTGTGTAAGTACCTTTAAAAGAGACTTTAAGAACTACAGTTCTTTTTGCACGCAGTATGGATCAAGGTCAGACTGCACAAATCATGCAGTCTTTTCATTAATGTCTAGTTTCCTGAGAAGTTCTGGACAAAATCAATCATAAAATTGCAATCATTTCGGTCGTGTTTCAGGGCTGAACGTGTCTATGGGTTTATTTGGTGCTTGAAGGGTTAAATACAATTACTATATTTTAAAAAAAAGAGGTACACGAAAGTGCTTGTACTTGTGCAGGTTGAAAGCATTTGTAGATGACAATTTAAATGTCACTTGAAAGGTGGAATCTGTCTTTGATTGGGTCTTTTTCCACAAAGTCTTCAAAAGGCTTCCCCATTGGGGAATTATGTGGTAAACGGTTTTCATAATTGGGGAAGGGAAATAATTCATTGCTATAACCCATGATGTAACTGATTATGTCCCTTGTGTTATTTTTTGTGTACTGTTACATGATACGATACGCATGCTCTAAAATTGGCCGAACAGTTGTCCTATTTTTGTCTGTGATACTAGCTAACCCTTTACCACACCATCCAGAGTTTTAACAATCTTAGAAAAGAAGCCTTTTATATATAGCCATATAGTGCAAATCTGTTTGAGCCATGCTCTGTGAAAAGGGAGTTTAACATATCTGCAAAAAATTTTGACCCAGGTCAGTCTGCACAGTCCACACACGCTGACCTAGGTCGAAATTTTTTGCATTTGGTTTTGCATTTCATAGGACCATTCTACCTGAGTATTCACCCAGTTGTAAGACAAAATGGATTTTATGGATCCATAATTTTGTGATTACATGGAGATGCATTAAATACCATTTTGGCTCATTTGATATCAATTTTTTATCAGTGATGAAGATGTAGAACTCAAAGTTAGCTTTTGTAATTTTCACTGTCCTCTACCCATCAGAAATTGTGTGTTTGTCTCAGAACAGCTTCAAAAGTTATGTTTTTGAGAAACTTTTGCCAATTTTGTTCAAGTTTCATCTGGAGTCTTCCTAGGTACAAAGAAAAAAAAAAAAACTGCTCAAATTGTTTAGGTTATGTGTCAGCTGGAAAATACATATGGAAAAAAGAATAAATCTTTTCCTGCAGAACTAGATGGTGGAGAGCACTGAAACTTGGTAGGAATGATTACTGATATTTGTACCATAAAGATTTTTGCATAGGATGACCTTTGACCTATTCAGGGACGGCAGAACTTATGGCTGATGTGTTCTTGTAATCAATGATGGGAAAGTTTTATCTCTTTACAAAACAAAAAGATGAAGATGATGCAAAAATTGAAATGTGTGTAATTAAAAGGTTAGAAAACAATGTGGGAAAAGGAGAAAATGCTGGTGACCAGCATTTTCTCCTTTTCCCACAATGTTTTCAAAAGGTTTCTTCCTCTGGGTTGGTAAAAGTGGTAAAAGTTGTGTGGTAAAGGGTTAAAAGATCTAGTTCAGAACAACCAGACCTAGAGTTGTGATATATTACATGAGCATAATCAGGTGGGCCCTTTCAAAGTTGTTCAAATTGTGCCCCTTTGGTAAAATATAGCCCCCACGCCATGGGGCTCATATGTTTTAACATGAAGTCAAACATTGAAAATAAAAAAGGAATATATTCTTGTATGAAACATCAATGCACAGTCTTAGTTTGCTTAGTGTGACCCCCCACCCCTCCCGCATCCCCGCGGGAAATGAGAATGGATATACTTTCAACAGACTCTAATAGGTCATGAAAGGGATTTAAACATATTGATCTTTTGGACAACACTGGTCACTACCAAAACACCCTTACCGCAAACTACTTTTTGAAAACATTGAAGGCAAAGGAACTGCCACTTGGTGCAAATAACTGCGCCCTTTTTCAACAATTTTTTGATATTGTTCTAAAATGGGTATTTTTCTTTCATAAGACATATGAAGAGAATCCATACAATTTACTTCCTGTTTTACAAAGTAGGTATTTCAACTTTGTATACATGATGTACTTATTTCTACACTCAAGATAATACATGTACTGATATGCTCATTTTCATGCACCTACAATGCTCTCTCTCTCTCTCTCTCTCTCTCTCTCTCTCTCTCTCTCTCTCTCTCTCTCTCTCTCTCTCTCTCTCCCCCCCCCCCCCAGTTCCTTCCCTCAGTACTGATAATAGAATACAAGTTGATCTTTCTGTCTCTCTGTCAATCTTTGGATATATTTCCCTAACTTTACTAGAGGACAAGATCTGAAACTTATCAAAATTGAAAGCACCTGCAGATAACAAAATAAATGTGGTGAAAGTGATTCGTTTTGTCTATGGAAAGGTACAGCACATTGTTGGAAAAGGAGAAAACGCTGGTCTCAAAGGGAGAATTGCTTTTGAAAACATTGTGCGAAAAGAAGAAAATGCTAGTTACCAGCCTGTCCTCATAAAGCCGTTAAAAACGCACAGTTGTTTGGTGAAGGGTTTTGATCATCTACAAATGGGTCTTTAGTTTTTGCCTGGTGTCTGGTTTTTCTCTTTGATAATGTATTCCAATTTGTCAAAGCCTTTAGTGTGGCCCTGAAAAGAAATTTAAGACTTTACAAAAACGAAACAAAATTATTGCACAAAGTCAAGAAATCATTGCATTGTCTTTTATTTTCGTTTCTTTTTTTTTTCGTTTGTTCATTGGTGTGTATGTATCACGTTTAAGGCCGTAATCAACACAATTTCAGTTATATCGCGACGTTCAGTATACCTATCCATGATTTCCAGGAGTTTCTTTACCAGTACTTTACCTAATATTAGTCCCAAGCCATATGACCAGGGTCCTCAGCCCATATTTCTCACTCTTAGTTTCATTCTTAAGTCTTCTGCTAGATTTAGAAAGTAACGAAACACCTGATTGGCTAAACGAAGATTGATTAACTAAACCTTTTGGTTTAGTCATTCAGAATTTGTTACTTTCAAAGTAAAAGAAAATTCTGGATAATAAGACTTTTGAGTGTTCTTAAGAATGGCTGGTGAATATGGACCCTGAAGTGCGTTGCCCATGGACACTACTTGCGAAAACACAGTGCCTGCAGTGGGTATTGAACCCGGGGCCTTGAGATTGCGAACACTATACCTTCACCACAGAGTCACACAGAAACCCCTCCTCCCTCCCCATGGGCAAACTAGATGACGGCTTGTGGCAGTAAAGGTAGCGATCAGACTACACAGAATCATCGGTCTGATCTTACATACATACATACTGCTCACTAGGTTATTATATCCCTAGATAAAAGTCTACGTTGCTCTATAGTTGTGTTTTAACCCATCACCCCTGCAGGGTCAGTAAAAATGTGGACTTTTGCGGATGGCAGAGATCAAAATCGCACAGCACAGAATGTGTAGTCTGATCTTAGATCTACACTTTCCACTTGTTTAGTCAAGCCAATAAGAAAAAAAAGGTCTGTAAGAGTTTTGGTTGATTGTATTTTCAGCCGTGGAAAAAGGTCGAGTAACCCTTATCCTGCTATATAATTTTCAATTCGATATTAATAACCCAAATATTGCTATTTCAAAGTTATGTTTTGGGGAATAATATCTCCTTATCGGACAGTGTATATCAAAGATCAGACTGCACGTTCTGTGCAGTCTGATCTTGATCTACTCTGTCCCGAAAAGGTCATTAAGTTACCTTTTACAAACCAAGGTTTAACACCTAACTTGGCCTTACGTCACTTTGGACGTGTTTGGTGGCTAGTGTAGTTCTGTATCCCAGCCTGCACACCAGGACCCGTATTCACCAACCATTCTTAACAATGTTCTTTGCCTTATTCTCCAGAAGTTTCTAAATTAAATTCAAAAGTAACACAACTTCTGATTGGCTAAACCAAATGGTTTAGCCAATCAGAAGCTATGTTACTTTCAAATTTAGAAAATCTTGAAGAATAAGACTAAGAATATTCTCAAGAATGGTCGGTGAATACGGACCATGTTCAGTCAAATATAATCTTAGACTACTCAGTTCCACTTTTTTTTTTTTTTTTTGTCGTTTCAGATTTGTAATCTCCATTTATAAGAAAAAAAGAAATGCATCGAAATCTGACTTTCTAGTACTCAATGATACCATGTCAGAAAAAGGGTTAACTCTGTCGGAGCCACATATATGAACTCGACTTTTAAAATGGGGTGGGAATAAATTCCATTAAAAGAAACACTTTAAATCTTCTAGTCTTGACTGCAGAAGCGGAAGGCACAGATCAAGAGCAGACTGCACGTTCTGTGCAGTCTGATCTTGATCTATGCCTTCCGCAAAAGATCCTGTTTTCCTCTGTGACGCCAAAAGGGGTAAACCGTTTACCACACGACAAAATTTTAGACTCGTCGAAATTCAAAGCATATGCAGACGACAAATTAAATACGATAAAGCAGACGACAGATTAAATACGAGTAAAAAATATTTGTGTAAAAAAGGTAGAAAATGCTGGTTATTTTTACCAGCATTTTCTACTTTTCATACAATTGTTTTAAAAACCCTTTTTTCATCAATGTCGTACGAACTCGAGATTTTGTAGTAAAAGATTGAAGCAGGGGCACCTAAACTATTGAATACCGATTTTTTTTATTTTTCAACCTTGTGTCAAAACTTTATGTTCCTGATGAAATTTGATCGAACACCTTGAGGTAAGTCAACAAGGAACAAAAATAGTTAAAAATACAAATGAGCCACGCTCTGGCAAAGGGGGTTTAATGCATCTCTGTGATGTATTATAACGAGCAAGTCGTCACATAATTATGGATCCATAAACAGTTATTGTCTAACAATTCGCTGGAGGTAAAATGGTCCTTTGACAAGCAGAAAACTGACCCATAGCAAAAGTTTTCTGCGTGGATTACGTGAATTGATACTTTTTGCAGATGCATTAAACCCAATTTTCACAGAATATGACTCATCTCAACTTCAAGGAAAGGCAGTAAGTCGTATCTTTGGACCTGCAAGTACATACATGTATAAATACTTTCGTTTTGAAAAGAAAGTACACATGTATGTACCTGAAGTCTTACCCTATAAGTTACCTTAACCCTTTAGTAGACAATCTCGAATTTTAACGACCCAAAGGAGAAAGGGTTTTTTAAACATTGTGGGAAAAGGAGAAAATACTGGTAAACAGTACTTTTTCCTGGCCACACAATATTTTGTAACCTGTTACAGATAGAAGTCATCAGTTCAAGTACAAAACTACATTTAATTGGTTGTAGTTGTCTACAAATGCTCTCAAACTGGTCGAGCCAAAACTTTTGTCGTCTGGTAAAGGGGTAAACCTTCACTTTTCCATGGACTGTGAAACAAGTTCTTAAACTTGTGTTAATCATTCTGGATACTGCTTCCTGGAAATCTCAACTCTTTACCAAATGACAAAAAAAAAAAAAAAAAACAGGACTTGTCTAAATTGATAGCATTTGCAGACGACAAAAAAAGTGACTCAAAAAATTATTAATTGTTTTAGGGAGGGGTAGAACACATTGTGTGAAAAAAAAAATGCTGGTGTACAGCATCTTTCTTTTTCCAACATTGTCTTCAAAGGGCCCTTTTGCTCAGGTCTTTAAAACAAGGGACTTTTTGGTAATTGATTAACGGACTCCGCGCTGTTGGTAGTTCAAGGGTTGATCCAACTCATCACGGGATCCAAACCCAGAACCTTTGACGTAAGAGGTTGACACTGTTCCTTAATAGTTATTTTAGTATATGAGCCATGCTTTGACAAAAGGGGGCTTAATGCATCTCCGTGATCCATGGTACAAAGCAATCAGTCACATACTTATGGACCCATAATATCCACTTTTTTTAACAACCAACTTAATCATGAGATAGACTGGTCCTTGGGCACACAGAAAATTGACCAATAGCGAAAAGTTTCCGCGCAGGCTGACCTGGGTCGCTACTTTTCGCAAATGCATTAAGCCCCCTTCTCACAGAGAATGGCTCATATTATTTTTTTTATCTCTGACATAACTCCCGTCAACATGTAAATATTTTTTCACGTGACAAGACAAACTGAAACCGAAACTTGGTTCTTGCGTTGAGATTTTATTCTAGTTTTGGATTATCTGTTGAACAGACATACAGAATGATTACTAACGTGCCCTCGGGATTTTGCGTTCACTGCATGACTACTTACACAGATGCGACGACTATTCCAATATGCGGACATACATTTTGTGGGAAGTGTTTATGCTTCCACTTTTTGAAAATAATAGAAATACAGGAAAAGTGTTTTACTTGTCCAGAATGCCAACTTGAGGTCGACTGGACAGATGAAGAGGTTATAGAATGGATTAAAACCTTCCAGTCCAGCACCAATGATGTTGTAAGCAATGAAGTCAGACCAGAACTGAGTACAGAAGACGAAGGCCAAAACGAAACTATATTTGTAAATGATGAACAAAATGTTGATGAGATAAGCTCTGACAGAAACTCAAACAGACAAGAAGATAACACTTGTTACTCCAATGAACGTGGAGCAGACATCCGCTCTTCGACAAAAGACAGCGATAACAAACTTGATCGGTGTGAGAACATCAATCGTGATGAGGAAGTCAAGATTGGGCAGAAATCTAGCATGAATTTAGAGGAAGAGGTCACTACTAACACCAATCACACAATAGATGATACTCAGGAGGATATGACAGGCAACGTCAATAATCCTACCAAAGACAACAGTGATACACATGAAAAAGACTTTCAAAATACCAACAACAAGGCAGCAGAGATGTATGGGCAAGACATGGCACAAGATGGAGAAAATCTTATGGAACGATCCACCCATGGTAAATCTGACGAAAGCGGAATGGACGATATCGGAAGTCACAATTTACCAAGGTATCGCTCAGACAATGCAGGAAACATACTAGAGTACAATAATGATACAGAATGTGACTTAAGTGAAGAAAAAATACCACAGACAACCATGGAGAGAGATGACAAGAAAAGCACAAGCTGTTGCAAAGCAGTTGAAGATGATCCAAGTATAGAGGGAAACGAGATGGCTAATAAAAGCAAAATGACTCCAGATCAGTCAATCATTGACGATGAGACAGCCAGGAGTGATCATGAAGAAGCCAAACAAAACACGTACAGGCACGAAGAGGAAATGGACACACACGACAATGAACAAGGCAAAGACAGTCTCAAGGAAATACCCATTCAAGACGCAAACAGTCGTGAAGAGGAGATGGATTTGCGAGAAAGTGGACCAGACATAGAAACCAGTAATGACCAGAGAGAGTTTATCCAAGTTACACAGAACGAGGAGGGAACGGAAAACACTAAAACTCAAATAGAAACCAATACTGGAGGAACTGTGGCAGAGTACAGTCATAGTGCAGAATCTGCTGCAGATCACGCAACTTTACCGCAGTCAACCATAACGACTGGAAACCAAATTCAAACTACACCAAGTAGAGTCGAGGAAGGCATGGACGGCGATGATTCGAACTATTCTACAGATACGGATGAGGTGGATAGAAATGGTAATCAAGTCAACATACCGCGTACAAGCAAGGTGGACATTCAGGAAAATCAAAACGAGGAAGTAAATCACATGGCTGAAGGAAAGCCAAGTGAAAGTAGCAGTTTGCATATTATTCCCGATAAATTTCTAAAGGTAAAGGATCATAGTATTGTCCTATCAAGAAAATGCTCCCCTACATTCACGGGACTTACATTATTCGAAGAGGACGCTTTAGTCCTGTGTGATAATTGCGGACATAATGATGCCTGTGGGTATCTATGTTTGTTTAATTTTGAAAACAATTACATTACAAAGATGGAAATGAACAAACCGTTCGGAGTTTGTGCTTTGATGAAATCAGAATCAACGGTGGCCGTTAGTGTACCTAATGACAAAATTATATACCTTGTATCAGTCTGCAACGATTGGTTAAATATCGTGAAGTCCTTCGAGACAAAAAAGGAACCCTTGAGCTTGATAAGTCTGCGAAATGGGCAAATCGGAGTAACTTGGAAACGTCCCCCGTCTTTTGAAATAGTTGACATCAGCAGTCAGGATATGACACAGGTCAGGTGTTACACTCGTGACTCATCGGGACGCAGGTTTAAATCTTTCCGATACGTCGCTGTTGACGAAAATCGCTCCCACATCATACAACCATGTCACGTGGACAATGCTGTCTATTGCTTCAACTTTTCCGGAGACCCTGTATTTACCTACAAAGATACACGTCTGAGAGGGCCATACGGGGTAGATACAGACTTCCAGGGACATGTCTACATCTGCTCACGTCTTAATGATACCATCCATATCGTGTCACCAACAGGAATCCACTTAAAGATTATTTCTGAGGATATCCCATCTTGTCCCCAGACCATCCGGTTTGATAAGTCAGGCGACCGTGTTTGGATGACAGCTTTTGATAGATATGATCTTGTTTTCCTGTATACCATCGAAAAGAAACCACGTTCTGCGGAATGTATAGCTATATAGCTCGGATTGGTCAAAGACAAATTAATGTGAGTCATGCTCTGGCAAAAGGGGGCTTAAAGCATCTCCATGATGCATTTTAAAGATATCATGCAAGTCATCGCATAATAAGGGATCCATAAAATCCATTTAGTCTAACGATTAGCTGAATCTGGTGGAAAAGTGGTCCTTGGACATGCAGAACGTTTACAAATAGCAAAAAGTTTCGACTCGAGTCAGCCTGCGCAGGCTGACATGGATCGATACTTTATGCAGATGCATTAAGCCCCCTTTTCATAGAGCATGGGTCATCTATATTGAACATGAGATCCACAGTAAGGAAGTTATCGTGTTGATGTATCCTGAAGTGTTTGGATCGTTCAGCGTAAATGAAGTTACAAGGACTGTGCGTGACGACTATCCCCTACTATGAGCCAAAATCAGTCTGCAAGTCCTGAACGAACGTTGGGTTTTCCTGTGCTAAAATACATGTATGTGCTTAATTCAGCAGTATAAAGAGAACTTCATACCGGTGATGTTTAAAACAAAATCAGTCATGCTCTGTGAAATGCACCTGCAAAAAGTATCGACCAAGGTCGGAAAAAGCACTTGATGCTGTTCTGAGCAGCAATAGAATACTAAAAGTAATTTAATTGTTTCTCTTCATAAAAACATTTTGATAGGAATTGTTGGTCGTTTTCTGACCTTGAACGCTAAATTCACTTTTTACAAATCTTTACCTAGCGACAGACCGAGCCCGGTAACGCAGTCACCTGCGTGCAGGACTTGAGTCTTGGGAGTGGGGGGAGGGTGTCACTAATTCCAACTCAAGGTCGAGGTTAACTTTCCCAGGACTTTCTCGTTCCTCATTTTGAACTCCGAGTATGCGACTACATGCATAACTATTTTATATATCGCACATTTTTTCACACTTTTTAATGTATCTTGTACGATAAATTAAAGACAGAGCGTAAAATATACAGATCAAACTGCCTTGCATTACTTTTATTATAAGAAACTGCGGTATTTAACTTTCCCAACGACCCTTGTATCGTTAGTTAAGTGCGCGCCAGACGAATACATTCCGTAAACATGTAAGTACTAAACATTGATATCGAAAAGTTGATAGCGGGTAAACGATATCTATCAAACATCTTTGTATCTTGGAAAAACGTATATGTTATATAAAACACGTATGATAAAAATCTTAATCTTTCAAACATCGATATCTGGCGCTGATTCTAACTTCTGTACCTGTCCATCTGACTGGCCGAGATAGAGATGTTCAGCGGTAGGAGAGAAATAAATTTATCTCGATAACTTTGAAAACCAACTTTTCCAGCAAACTGGCAACCTTCCACACAAAGTATTTATAAACATGGAATGTCCTCACTCTATACATTTGTAGAAATCAAAAATAAGATTCTGGGTTTTTGGTTTGGTTGGTGTTTTAGGCTGCTTTCAACATTATTTTAGTTATGTCGCAGCTGCCAATGCACCTATCCATGCATTCCAGGAAATTTTCCTTTCCAAGTACATCACACAAAAGATTAATTGAAATGAGATCTAGTCAGCAAAATAACCGATTAAATGGCTAAGTATTGTTTGATTGTTTGATTGTTTGACTGACTGACTGACTGACTTAGATCGATCGATAGATTTTTTTACCGTTCTTTTAGAATTTTTTAAATCATTTCACAGCACACTTGTTCATGTGGTTCCTGAGTTTTATCAGAATTATACGGGGGCTCTGGGATACCTTGCCTAATGGCATTTCTACGACAAACCCATTGCCTTAAATTGGGATCGAACCAAAGACCTCTGTATTACTAAGCCTGTAAGTTATCCCTTCAAGCAATACCGTGTTTAACGACCTCAACAAAGGTGCTTATGAAAACATTGTTGCAAAGGAAAAATTGCTGGCTGGTAGCCAGCATTTTCTCCTTTTCCCACAAGGCTTTCTGTGGTTTAGAATCAACCCCACAACCAAAAGAAATAGAATGACATTAGATCTGTTATTTGCAATTGCTTTCATTTAGGACAAATCCAAACTGTCTACCGCCTGGAAAGAATAAAGCACTGACCCAACAACGAACCTTTGGAATATAGCGTTAATTCACTTTTTTGAGGTCGTGAACATTCGCAGAGGCCTGAAAAATGGTTTAACGCCCTAGTGCGAAGCACGAGGGTTTTCGCACTAGGGTGTTAGCCTGAGTGTTTTGAGGACCTCTGCGAATGTTAACGGCCGGAAAAAAAAAAACGTGAATTGATGCTATTATTACATAAAATAAGTCTTTTAGCAATAATTTGCAATAATTGCAAAAATATCTCCATAGAAATGCAAATAAGCGAACTTCAAATGTACTGGACATAAATGGTTCAAAACCGAAAGTAGGCGAAGAAGTTTTTGTTACGAGCACTGAAGGGCCAATCGTTAGTCCTATATGCCAGTTTAGATTCTCTGGGTGTAAATTCACTTCTAATGGTTTTTAATACAGAGTGGACTTTTGTGGGATAAACTTGCACAGGTCTGAATCTATTACAACTATGATAAATGAGTTGATATGAATTTCTGTAACCGAAAGACGTCCAAGGGATAGATCTATATCAAGCGAAAGAATTGCCGATCACGCTAAAAAGTGGGTGGGATGCAGCGGGTGTAGAGGTGCATTTCACGAGTGATTTCTTGTTCGGATCTCGATTCGACTGAGATTCTGTGCAAAATTTTGTTTGTGGTGTACTAATATCATCAAAGACAAGCCATAAAGAGGATCTAATATGGTACAAAGCCCTATAGTTTGTTGGTCGGAGTCAAGGGAAGTTCTGACGATGGCAAACGTTGTTTACAAGGTAGGTCCGGATCGAGGCTATTGATAGTACAAAGCCGGGCGTTAACGGCGCGTGAATTTACTGATTAATACACATTTTCTCCCGTTAACGCCCGTTTTTACTCGTTAATACATGCTTATAACGGCCCGGAAAGGTACATTTTATGTAATAATAATTGCAATACTTAGAGATAGATTATTGTAGATTACTGCCACTTTAAATGGACTTTAAACCGATTTCGTTACGCAAGTTCTTTTTTTTAGAAAAGCTCGACAAAGACTCCTAGTTTTTATTTGCGGGCAAAGAAAGCTTTCAAGTCAATCTAGAAAGAAATACATGCTAAAAAAGAATACGAGAAATTACCCAATATTTTACACTTTTTTTACTGTAAAATTTTCTTTCCTGTTAGACACCGTATAGTCGTTATTCCATAACAAGGGACAAATATAGTTTTAAAATGCCAATCTATCAGTGGGTTTTATTGCTCAGTAATAAGAGCCGCCCTCTACGGTTTTGAAAAGTTGTTTTTTCTCAACCACGGGTAAACAGTTACGTCAGTATGAATTTTTCTTGCTAAATATCAACTTTCCCCCCTTTAGAAAAAAATGGAGTCAAAATCCGGTTTGAGGCCCCTTTTACTCCTTCGGCATCAGATCATAAACTTGATATGTTTCGACGGATGAAAACACGTTTCATTACAATGCATTGTAACTATGACAGATTTCTATCTTAAGGCTAAATTTTACTAGCGGACGGCATAGATCCAAGATCAGACTGCACGTTCTGTGCAGTCTGATCTTGATCTATGTCATCCGCAAGGGGCCCTATTTTTGCCATGACATATTATTCCTCTTATTTTCTCGAAAATAGATCAGAGGGGTTTCGTTTTTTTGATGCAAATATGTCGCCTGCGATTTAATTACAACTCCGTTCAGAGGGGAATTTGTCTAAGCAAAGAAGAACCCCATGCCGGAATAAATCTAATTTTCAAAGTCGATACAGAAAACAGGAGAGAGAGCGTTATTGAACTCTAACTTTTTCACCCCTGTACGTTATTGAACTCTAACTTTTTCACCCCTGTCTTTTTTTCTCGGAACATATTTTCCAAGATAACGGACTGGATTTTCGCTGTTGTTTTGCCATCGATAGGTTATAATGTGTTGGTTTAATTTTGGCTGTCTGATTCGAAGATTCGGTATGTGAATGTAACCTTCTGTTGTCCGATAGTAGTAAGGGGGTCAAAGGTAAGGGGTGGGTTATAGGTCCGGATTAGTAATGACAACCAGTTGGCTAATCTCAATCTATACTTCTATTCTCTCTCTGTTACCATACATGTCAAAACAGGATTACATCAATCATACCAAGCTGGTCAAGTATATCAAGCAACAATCTGAAATACATACATTGAACAAATATATTAGTCTTGTCATCAAGAAGGGATGTACATGTATGTTATACATGATAAACTCTATGAATGACAAGTTCAAGTGAACTTACCAATTTATGGAATCGAAAGTCTACAATCTCTTCAAACTGTTTACGCTACCAATCTCTGCCAACTCTCATACCTCAACCTCTCAAGTGCTCCTGTAAAACAATGTGAATGGGTTAAAATCATGCAAATTTAGTAAGATAAGTCGGGATCCGAAACAGCTGATAACATTGGACGCGGAAACCAATGACAATACCGTGAACGGACTCACAACCACCAAACACGACAAAACATTCAACTAACAGACGGACTGACGAACACCAACAACAAAACAGAATGTATCAGACAAATACAAACCACAACGAATGTCTAAATGGGGAGTAAATCAGTTCTCAGTCAGTGACCTTCTCGTGACTATGTGAGCTTTTTCTAGCAAAAGACAAAGGGAATGTCATGTGATCAAGAAAAACCCGGGAACTTTGAAATCACAAGATTGACTGCTAAAACCCGGTAACAATCATCCGGTTACATGAAAATAATGTGGTTTTTTTTTTCTAAATATGTATTCTTTCTGTTCGCACGTTTGAAAACATTGTTGCAAAAGGACAAATTGGTTGTAAAGAGCAATATGCCCCGTTTTAGAGGTACTGTATGTATTAGGGGAACCTTAATTCGGGTTCCTCCTTTGATTGATTGATTGATTGATTGATTGATTGATTGAATGATTGATTCATTGATTTACTGACTGACTGACTGACTGACTGACGGAGTGAATGACTGACTGTGATTGACTGACTGACTGACTGACTGACTGATTGATTGATTCATTCATTCATTCATTCATTCATTGAGTGATTGATTCATTGAGTGATTGATTCATCGAGTGATTGAGTGATTAGTGTTTTAGACCGCTTTCATCATTATTTCAGTCATATCACGGCGGCAACTAATATATTCATGTATGTCCTGGGTTTCACCAGTTCCAGGCTAGCGGTCTGAAGTGTCTTACCCAAAGACACATTCACGAAAAACTCTATAAATCGATTATAATTAAGATATTACTAAAGGTCGAAACTTTGGTTCCCAGCGGGCACGTTTTACTCTCCCCACCGTGAGATGGAGATTTTAATACTGCAGTAAATATATTGAACGAATCTGATTGGTCCATGGAATTTGAATATTAGCTTTGAAATAACGGCGTGTTTCTTACAGCAGTTTTGACCAATCAAACTCGTCTAGTATGCCATGTCCGACGAAGCTTATTGGTCAAAACTATAACATTAACAACCTTTTACCATCCCAGTTTAGAAATTTGTGAAAAATACTAGTTAACAAATGACAGGGGGTCATGCATGGTAATAGAATTGGGCACCTCGCCTTTTATGATGAAAAGAAAAAAAAATTTTTTCAAAACGGTTTGGAAAAAAAAAAAGTTCAAACAGCATTAAAATTTTATTTCTTTTTATTTCTATTTCCTTATTATTTCGCCATCAATATATCCTCTCCATTTTCATACACCATAATCATCAGTATCATCACAATCATCGATATCTTTTTTTTTTTAATTGTTATATATGAGCCGTGCTCTGGCAAAAGGGGGCTTAATGCATCTCCGTAATCCATCATACCAAGAAAGCCATCACATACTTATGGATCCATAATAGCCACTTTTTTTAACAATCGACTCAATCATGAGGTAGACTGATCCTTTGACATGCAGAAAATCGACCAATAGCGAAAAGTTTCGGCCTAGGTCAGCCTGCGCGGACTGCGCAGGCTGACCTGGGTCGAAACTTTTCGCAGATGCATTAAGCCCCCTTTTCACAGAGCGCGGCTCATATATAATTTTTTTCCATTGATTTTGGAGGCGATATTGTAGTAGACTTGTAAATAAGTTTTACTGTTTTTACCTTCACAAAAAAAACATCCTTCTTCTTATTATAATTATTATAGAAGGCGAAGCTTGTCAAAATCCAAGTGCCTTTGTTTATATAGCTAGAATAAGATCGCTTGGGCGGATATCTACAACGAAAAAAACTTTCAAAACGAACATTTCTTTCTCTGTATATGAATAAAAAAAGGAAACTTCACAACTTCTTCGGCTGAATTTACGCCCGCCATATAAAACAAGAACCAGGAGGTTATGTCTAAGATTGCTATCATTATAATAGCACATCGATCACCTTATCTATAATAACTTCCTGCACTTTGTGTCGAGCTTCTGCTTCTTATGAAATCGAGACTGATCCCAAGTAATACATATAATCCATCGTTATCACACAGCAATGAAAGAGTTGTTAGTTCGAGCCGGGCTGGCAAAAAATCTCCCTCGAGTTTTGTTACCTCTCCCATTGTTTACCGATATCCTGCTAGATAACTAACATGAAACTTTCAAGCCGATAGTAAAAACCCAAATGTTGCTATTTCAGAGTTTTTTTTTTTTTTTTTTCGGGGGGGGGGGGGGTTGACCTTATCGGACAGTGTAGGTCCAAGATTAGACTGCAAGTTCTGCGCGGTCTGATCTTAATCTTCATTGTCAGCAAAAGGTCAGTGAGTCTCGCTTAGCAACCTTAGGCTTAAATATGAAGTCATTCCACTGACTTAAGAGGGTATGGCACAGCGTGGTTTCCGTCGTCTTTCCGTCTTTCTGTCCGACCGTTTGTCTTGTTCTTGTTTAAGCAATAAAGAATGGATTTGTGGTCAAATTTTAGTGAAACTTCCGGTTTTTCACATCATCAAACCTATCGAATTAAAAGAAAACACGACAATCTATTAAAGAAAAGAAACCATTTAAAGTTGAAAACTTGACACATTTTTGTTGAAGCAATCAAGTGTGCATTCTTTGTTTTGTTTCGTATTTTTTTCCATGTCTGTATGAACAGTGAAGATTCAGATTAGACAGTTACCTTACCCTTTACCAAACAATCCCGAGTTTCGATAACTCTGAGGAAGAAGACTTTCATAAACTGGTTGACCAGTTTGCTGGTAACCAGCATTTTCTTTTTTTCCCTAAATATTTTCAATTGATCGTCTTTAAATGCTCTCAATTTGGACTGGTCTAAAATTTTGTCGTCTGGTAAAAGTATTAAAACTGTCTTAACCCTTATCCTGCTAAATAAGTTGAATAAATCTTTCAAGTCGATAATAAAAACCCAAGTAATGTTTTTTTCAAACTTTTTTTTTTCCAGAGAAAAATATCTCCGTAACGGACAGTGTGGATCCAAGATCAGACAGCACGTTCTGTGCAGTCTGATCTTTATCTACACTATCTGCAAAAGGTCAGTGCGTCGTGCTTAGCAGGTTAAGGATTAATTTCATTTGTGCGACACATGATCCAGTGGCTTGGATTGAGTTTTGTACGTAGAAACGCCAGGACTAGTGCCTTTAGCGGTCCGCAGTGAATTTATAGGGACATTATACCAGATTTCGTTTCGCGAGGTTTTTTTTTTTTTTGAAAATCTTAATAAAGACAGCTTTTTTTTTTTTTCAATAACGTGTAAAAAATAGCTTTAGAATTATTTTAAAACATAGATAAAAATACATTTAGTGAACACGTGGAAATACCGAGATTTTTTTTTCACTGTAAAATTTCCCATACCGTTAGTAACGGTTTAGTCGCTTTTTGGATGACAAGGAAAAATACATTTTACACACAATAGTTGGATTGATAGCGCTGTGTTAGAGTCCCCTACAGAAGTATGTAAAAACCTTTTTTGAATATGGTTTAGAAGATCGTGGGTTTGTGTCCCAACAGCAGCATTTTTTTTTTTTCATAGTATTTTGCCCCGTCTAAGGGTATACAGTCACATCCCTCTGTTTCCTTTTAAAACACCAGGTTTTTATTCCCCTTCCCATCTGGTTAAATGTCCTTTTAACACTTAAATAGCAACACAACTCAAAGGTCTGTTGCGTACAGTGTACATCAAGGTCAGACTGCACAGAACGTCCAGTCTGATCTTGGATGTACACTGTCCGACAAGGAGATATTTCCCACCAAAAAATGACTTTGAAATAACAATACATGTATTTGAGTTTTTACTATCGCCTTGAGAGTTTCGTTTAACTTATTTAGCAGTTTATGTAGTAATAGAACTACAGTTGCAAAACTACGATAGACATCAAACACACAAATCACTCCTGTCAGAATTACATGCACGAGGGATCACAAGAAGATTTTAGCGGGATACAAAATGATTGACAATTCGGCGTTTTCTGCCAAACAAGACGTAGCTGTCCATTGATTTACTGATATTGGCCGGCCCTTGTATATTTACCCTCTACGTTCGTCATTCACGCATATTGTACAAAATCTCTCTGTCACAGAAAACCAAACATGCGATTGTTGGCCTGGAGGTTTCCCAATAGGCTCTGTAAACATGGCGTTCTTTTGAGTATTTTGTTGTCAATAATGTTACAGCGTATTCTGCTTCTTGCCTTAAATGCTTTCATAATATGCATGTCTCTTTACTAAACGACAAAATTTGAGAGTTGTCCAAATTGAAAGCAATTGCAGACGACAAATTAAGAATGTCATAAAAGATGAAATTTTCCTTACATAGGGAAGGTAATATTGCGAAAAAGCTAAAAAATGTTGTATACCAGGATTTTCTCCTTTTCCAAACATTTTTCTTTCCCTTATTTATTATTTTCAAATGGTTGTTAAAATAAGAGAGTGTTGTCCAAGATATTTTCGATTTATTTAAGTATTGATGAAGAAAATTACTTAATACACCAATGTATCAACTTAATTTAGGTGATTATCTCCGAATGGCTGTTACCAAGAATATTTGAGTACATGTGCCATACTGTGTGAAAAGGAGGAGGCCTTAATACATCTGCAAAAAGTATCGACTCGGGTCAGCCTGTGCACTCCGCAGGCTGACCTAGGTCGAGACTTCAAAGTTTGCTATTGGTCAATTTTCTGCATGTCAGAAGACCTGTCTACCTTATGATTTAGTCGGTTCTGATACAAAATGTATTTTATGAATCCATAATTAAGCCGTGCTCTGGCAAAAGGGGGCTTAATGCATCTCCGTTATACACGATACTAGCCCAAGTCATCAAATAATTATGGATCCATAGGAGCGACTTTTTTTAATAACCGACTTAATCATGAGGTAGATTGGTCCTTTGACAAACAGAAAATTGACCAATAGCGAAAGGTTTCGGCCCAGGTCAGCCTGCGCGGACTGCGCAGGCTGACGTGGGTTGATACTTTTCGCAGATGCATTAAGCCCCCTTTTCACAAAGCATGGCTCAATTATTTGGTATCATGTATCACGGAGACGCACTAAACCATCTTTTACCAGAGCATGTCTTGTTTATTTTTCTTTCTGCTGCCAAGTACACGTACTCCTACGGATTTTCTGAATGTATTTTTGTGAATGACAAATTTCTTCAGAAAAATAGCCGCGGCAACACAGATTGCTCGCACGAGCAATAAGCACTATCACTATACTAATTTTCCTCAGCCTTTACCATAGAACAAGTTGAGCCCGGTGGTGCAGTCAATAGCGTGCAGGACTTGAGACCGGGGCTCGCCGGTTTGAATCCACAGCTCGAGCGATTTCTTTCTGAGGATTGATGGTAGTCATTGCGACAGGATTCATTCCTCTCTCACCGCTGATCACTTTTTCGACGGTGGTTATGTGGGGAAGCAGCCAGTGGCTTGTGAAAGAAACTCCAGGACAGCATGGATATTTGCACAGGCCGCCACGGTATAACTGAAATAATGTTGAAAACAGTGTTAAACTACATACAAAAAAAAACATACAACAAAATATTAGATGTAAATCCAATATAGTTGCAGACGACACATTAAATGCTGCTCATAATGTGAGATCTGTCTCTGAGAGGGTATAAACCAATGCGAGAAAAGGGGAAAAAAATACGTGTCACAAATATTGTTTCTTCTTTTCCCACAATGTTTTCAAAAGTCTTTTCCTCAGTGACGTTAAGATACGGGGTTGTTTTGGATGGAGGGTTAGCTCAAGAAAGGGCCGGAAAATAAGCGGCATTTTAGTATTTTACCAATTTTTTATTTTACGAATCGATAACTTTCTGTATGAATGAAACTTTCACAGCGATTTCTCCCTCATCGTTTACCAAGAAATCCATTGTTTTGTATTACCCTGAGACAGCAATTTTCTGAAAACATGATGGGGAAAAAGGAAAAAATGATGGTAACTAGCATTTTCTCCTTTTCCCACGATGTTTTCTACCCTCTAAAAGACAAATACACATATAATACTTTAAGCTACATATGGTTTTTCAGTCGGTAAATGCTTTTCAACACGGACACGTCTAAAGTGTTCCCGGCTGGTAAAGAGTTTTTTAAAAAATATGAATTTTCTCTTTTGATTTTCTAGAGTAGGATTTTATACCGATCTGCTAAAAGACGCGGAGTTTGTGACGAGGCACGACTTCCCCAGATACTGGCTGATATCGAAGATTTAACCCTTTCAGTGGCAATGACGTAAATATGGATCTTTGCGGACGGTTTAGATCAAGATCAGACTGCACATAACGTGCAGTCTGATCTTGGATCTATACCGTCCGATTTTTAAGTCAAGTAGATCTATATAAGATAAAAATCTTTCTGAGTTTAAGTGAATTGTATTTTCAAACGTCGAAGGAGGTGGAGTTTGTGAATTTGGCGCTTGATAGGGTTAACCTTTAAACTGCTAAATCAGTGAAATGAAACTTTCAAGCCGACATTAAAAAACCCATATATTTTTATTTCGAACTTAATTTTTTAGGAATTTAAATCTTCTCATCGGACAGTGCAGATCCAAGATCAGTCTGCATGTTCTGTGCAGTCTGATCTTGATCTACACTGTCCGCGAAAGGTTCTTGACTCGCGCTGAGCAGCCGAAGGGTTAGTGCGTCACTGGAATTACATTTTCTTAAAAGCTTGTTCATTTCTCTGTTTGTAGGAAAGAGACGTAGAAACGACGAGAAACAGTTTCAGTCGGATATTGGTGACCGTCACAGAAAGTTTCTCTGGCTGTTAGACGAAATAGAAAATAAATTGTGATCTTGCATCGGAAGAAATTTTGTCGGTGAATTCTGTTTTTTTCACATATATAGTTCAGTGTTATTAAACTGTTTCTTTGGACTAAGCAGAATTCAGTGTTTACAGCGTGGAAATCTTTGTGTAAGAGGTTGTTTAAGGATTTTAAAATGAAGCGGTGCGTTGAGTGCTATTCGGCGAAGCTGCCTGAATGTGCTGGCTTTTGACCTACGTTTTGGTACTGATAACAAATAAATAAATAGAAATGTGTGATTGGTCAAAAATGAAGACATGTTTATTCTAAGGGCTCCTGTGGTCAAAAATGGCAATTTGAATTTACGCCTTCTTTCTTTTTTAAAGATATTTCTTGTTTAAACTACAGAATAGTTAGGGATATGACATATTTTGCCACTAAAACCGATGTTAAATGTTACTGAAGGCAAAACTCGTGTGACTGCTCGCATGATACGCTGGTAAAGTATTACTGGTGTTTCATGGTGGTTGGTGTAACCAAACATTGCTACAGTATGACATCTCGTCAATTAAACAATAAATTCAATCGATGTTCGACGAAAATGGACCTAATCCGTGACATGATGGATGACTTGGCAATCCGATCCCAGGCCTGGATCGGAAACTACGAAAAAAGACATACTACAACTCCATATTCGCCCAAATTACATAAAACAAAATGGACAAGTAAGCGGGCAAGGATCGTTAGTGTGCTGATATTTACATTTTCTGTGTCGTTTCTGGCTATTATCGTTGGACTGTTCTACATGTTTGCTTGGCATCCAAGAACAAGGTTTCTTAGAAAATCAAGTTCTGTTAACGAGACTGTTCTGTGATAAAATGGGAAGATAAATGGCAGAATTTTATGTGAAAGATTCGGCTGTAAACTTACGTGTGGGTCTATGATTGTAATTATATGAGCTCTAACACCAATAATGCCGTTGCACAGTACATAGCTGAGGAAAAGGATAAAATAGTATCGAAATGTACATAATACTGAAGGAGGTGCAGTAACTTTCAGTACAAGTAGTATAATCGGGACTGTATTTCAATTTACTCAACTTAGACATCATTCAAGACCAAGTCTTGTCACTGTTAAAGAACAATATCTTCGAATTATTATTGAGCCAAAAGGAAAGACGTTGAAAATGATAAATTGACATATAAATATTGTAAAATTGTTATAACTGGATCTCCCTGACCACAGTTAGCATGCAGATGAAAAGAAACTCTTTAGAAATATGAATTTTTTTTTTTTTAGTCAGGAGGAAATAAAATCCAAATAGTGCTATTTCAAAGCAGTTTTTTTTTTTTATATATATATCATGTCTCTAATTAAAACTTTTGGTGTTTATATTCAGAAGCTTTCCGTCCTTACATGTACCAAAACTTTTCTTTGAAAATAGCCTATCTAGATTGTTAAATTGTTCAAAAGAAAAAGATGTTTCTTCTTTTATGTTTATCTTGTTTGTTAATTATTGTTTTTTTTTTTTCAAAGAAAATCCTACGCTAAACATGTAGGTTAGTCGAAGTAAGACACGGATAATGCTACCGGCAGAGTCTTGATGAAAAAAAAAGAGCTGTGTTGTGGGGAAAGGGACTACTGCATCTTCGTAATGTATTATACCAAGCAATTCGTTCCATAATTTCGATCATTTTTCTCTAAAAACTGACTGAATCATGAGATACGAGCAGAAGGGGTCCTATGGCATAGAAAATATTTACCAATAGTGAGTTTCGACCGCGGTCGATACTTTTTATAGAACGGAACAGAACAGAAAGCACATTTAAATGACGAATACTATAAAAAAGAAAATACATAGTTGTACTAGTTGTACAGTCATTTTTAACCCTTATCCTGCTACATAAGTGAAATGAAATTTTTAATCCGATAGCTAAAACCAAAGATTTGTTATTTCAACGGTACTTTCCTTGGGGAAAATCAGATGGAGTAGATCAAAGATCAGACCGCACGTCCTGTGCAGTCTGATCTTGATCTACAGTGTCCGCAAAAGGTCAGTGAGTCGCGCTTAGCAGCTTAAGAGTTAACATGTAGAACGAATTTTTCTCTTCCTACTGTAAGATGTAAATTTTAATACCGCAGTAAATATAAAGAACGAATCTGATTGGTCAATGGAATCTGAATATAAGTTTTGAAATAACAGCTTGATGCTAAAAATACTTTTGACAGATTAGATTTGGCTTACTGGTTTGCATTCAATATATTGGGCGCGGTATCAAAAAGGTATCATAACTCGCGGTGAGAAGAGGAAAACTGTTCTGCTTCCAAATTTTCAACCTTTGTCATTCCTTAGTATTAATTCTTAGGCTGCTAATCGCGACTCACTGACCTTTTGCGGACTGAGTAGGTCAAGATCAGACTGCACGGAACGTGCAGTCTGATCTTTGATCTACACTGTCCGATGAGGACATACCCCCCCTCCCCCCCCAAAAAAAACCTCAGAAATAACAAAATTTGTGTCTGTACTATGGTCTTGTAAGTTTCATTTCACTTATTTAGAAGGATGGGGGTTAATCCGTTTGGTCCGTTCTATGTAGATCTACCAAATTGAAGATAAATTGTCGCAGAACACTGTCAAAGTAGCGTTCGACGTTTTCCATTCGAAATTAGAAATGAGCTATGCTCCGACATCCATGTTACAAAGCAAGCCAAAATATACTTATGGATCCATAATATCCACTTTTTGTCATAAGGTAGACTGGTCCTTGGACATACAGAAAATTGACAAAAAGCGAAAAATTTCGACCCAGGTCCGCGCAGGCTGACCTGGGTCGATACTTTTCGCAGATGAATTAAATCCCCTTTTCACAGAGCATGGCTCAAATAGATGTGAAAAATACTGACAGTTCACTCAGGATGGTGTTCGACAGGTTATAAACTTGAACACCTTCTTCTATATTAAAGTTACATCTCAACAGCCAGGGAGAAAAAAACGCAATTTAAACTCTTCGGTGTGTATAATGGTTCAGATATTGGCCAGCTGTGTAAACAAGGGTAAATAATCGATAAATGTGGTTTACGGGATAAAGTAACTCGAGGGATTTGTCCTCATTTTAAACCCAAAACGAGAACAGCGATAGCTTTGAAGAAGTCAAAAGCATGAAATGCATTTTCTATCCGTCATAATCTGAGCAACCTTGCAGCCGTCAGGGACAACATTTGGCATGAAGACACAAGATTATAGTTTCATAAAATAAGACTGAAATAGGTTTTAAAAAAAACTGTGAAACTGGCTGAAAAAGAGGAAAGGTGTACCTTTAAGTTGTAGAAGTTAAAGCTTGTCATCCACCAAGCATCTGTCTCATGGACACCATCTAATTAGTTTCATGAATAATTTTCCATACCGTTAGCATTCATCTTGTTGAGTATTAGTACTCTGTCTTATTTTTTTTTTCATCTCAACCATTTCAGGGACATAGTCTAAAACACCTTTTTTTTCTGAACGGAATAGATCAAGATCAGGCAGCACAGAACATGTAAATTATGTATAATACGCGAATCCATGTGAAAACAACGTGAAGAAAGAATAGACAGATCGTTATGAAAAATTTCTTTTTCTCACAGTACTTACATAATTTGTTTATCAGAGGTTATGTGTTATGTCTACCCTTTAGAATGCAAAGTGCGACTTGTTGCGCTTTGGTGGAAACTGTAGATTAAGATTAGTCTGCACGGAACGTGCAGCCTGATCTTGGATCTACAATGTCCGATCCAATGAGATTTTTCCGGCTACAGGATGGGCTTCCTTTAAATCGAAGGCTGCTGAGCACGACTCACTGACCTTTTGCGGACGGTGTAGATCCGGATCAGACCGCACAGAACGTTCAGTCTGACCTTGGATCTACACCGTCCGATAGGGTGATATTTTACACCAAAAACAGCTTTGAAATAGCAATTTGGATAACTGCTATCGGCTTGAAAATTTCGTGTAAACAGGTTATGAAGCAGTTTAACTCAGTCAGTAATTACATTCTGGTTCAAAAAAAAACCCAGAAATTGCTATTTCAAGATTGCTTTTGTCCAGAATGTCTGAGCATAGCAGGCAATGTAGATCAAAGATCAGACTGCACGTTTTGTGCAGTCAAATCATGTCTGCACTGGCCGCAAACACAAAGTTCTATAGTTGTATAACTTTATCTTTACGGTCAGTACAGATTAAGATCAGACTGCACGTTTAGTGCAGTCTGATCTTAATGAACACTTGCCGCAAAGACAATTTTGGTTGTTTAAGCCCCGATAGTACCCAGACCAAACAAAGCGAGTGTTGAAGTATATGTAAATTTAAATCATATAATTTAAATGTATGGAAATCATTCAGTGAAGGCAACAGTCTGTTATTGTACGGTTAGTCCAAGCGTTAGTCCTTGCCAGAAAAATTAATATTAAAAATAGGTCAAAAGTTGCCAGGAAGCTCTATCTTTTCTTTACATTTTACCTATCTTTAAAATTCATTTTTCTGCCAGCGACTTATACTTTGACCGACCGTACAATAGCAGATAGCCATCTTCACAATAATTTCCATACTTTTAAAAGTATAATTTAAATTCAAATGCATTTTTAGCTGTTTACCTCACAACAAAAATGTAGACTTGTCCAAATTCAAAGCATTTGCAGATGACAATTAAATTGTGGTATAAATGATTAAATTTGTCTTTGATAAGGTAGAAAACATTGTGGGCAAAGGAGAAAATGCTGGTTACCAGCATTTTCTACTTTGCCCACAATGTTTTCAAAGGGCTCCTTTTTCAGGGTCGTTAAAACTCGGGATTGTGTGGTATGGAGTTTACATCAGCTTTGTTTACTTTTGGCCGCTATTTTGCCTTTAAAGCGCTTTCACGGTTAAGGGTAAAACGCAACATGATAAATTACAACGCAAGTGCTACAACATATGGCGACAGACCAGAGGGAAGTTACCTATAAATGTGGGTAATCACCAGGCATGGTAAATTGACAACTTAATCGTTGCGATTTGCTTTTGGGTATTTTTTTTGCACCGTTTCAACATTATTTCAGTTATATCACGGCAGCCAGTGCACTTATCTATGCTTTTCTGGAGTTTCTTTTACTAGCACTACGCACAATATTCTTTCCTAGCAACTGGCTGCTTTTCCACAAAACCATCGTCGAAACAATGCTCAGCGGTGAGAGAGGAATGAATCCTGTTGCAATGACTGTCATCAATCCTCAGAAAGAGATTGACCATGCCGGGGATCGAACCAGCAAACTCCTGTTCTGTCGTCCTGTACTCTACCGACTGAGCTACCGGGGCTCGGCTTGCATGGTGTTAAACAATGTTTTTGAGACTGTTTCGGTTATGTATCGCGGAGGCCAGCACACCTTCCCAGGCTTTTCTGAAAATTCCTTTACCAGTACTTCTGCACGTTCTTGCCTAGCCACTACCTGCTTTTCCAAATAGACATCGTCCCTACAAAGTTCAGCGGTGAGAGAGGAAAATAGTCCTGTCGAAATGGCTAGCTCGATTTCTCGGAAAAATGGCCGAGCTGGGAGTCGAATTATAGAACCCTTGTTTGTAAGTCCTGTACGTTGACTACTCAGCAATCGGGCTCGGGGGGTTCTGCGTGGCTCAGTGGTAAAGTATCGGTCTCGTGACCTTGAGGGCCTGGGTTCGAGCCTCACCGGATCCACTGGGTTTTTCGTGGAAGTGTCCTCGGACAAGACACTTCAGAGCCCCAGTCTAGTACTGGTGATACCTAGGAAAACATGAATAAGTGAGCTGTCGCCGTGATATAACTGAAATACATGTAATGAAAGCGGCGTAAAACACCATTCAATCAATCAACCAGTCGGGCTCGAAAATTCGCTTCTGGAACGCTAAGTTTTGTCTGACGAAAAAAAAAAGCTAAAATTAAACCAGAATGGTTCTTCGCATGTAGAAAATTTACGAATGGCAAAAACTTTCGACCCAAATCGATACGTTTTGCAGCTGCCCCTTCCATCAGTTCCCCCCGCTCCACCCATCTTTTCACAGAACATTTATGACTCATTTAATTCCAGTGTATTGCATCTATGGCCCAAATGATTAATCTTAGCCAGGTAACACATATTTCATAATAAATGAACTAACTAAACTGCTGGAGTGGTTCAGTTGTGTGTTGGTATCTAGAGTACACATACTCAGAACTGTAAACATGTAATTAGCTTGTACAGACGGTGAAATACCACCGAATGTGTTCCGTTTATGTTTGTTAACTTAGTTAAATGTCGGTTTTTTGGAAGTTTGAGTGACTTTAAAGGCTTAGTAGTGGTCAAATATAAACAACTATACATATGAAATACAGGTAACTTTCATGCCATTTAAAGTATGATTATCATAACGGTCTATTTAAGGCCCAGTAGCGGCTAAATTAAAAAAAAAAAAACGATGCGGATGTTAAAACGGTCGATCCATGTGTTGGTCGCTGGCAGAAAAATGAATTGTATAAAATTTGGTAAAAGTCTGCAAAGTAACTCCATCTTAAGGTTTACTGTTTACCTGGTTTTACAATTCATTTCTCTGCCATACACTCGTACCGACCGTACAATTACAGATTATCATTTTCACAATAATTTCCATACTGTTAGATGGTATAATTCAATGTAAATACATTTGACCAACCGCATTATTTACTTTTGGAAAGTGTGGTTGGTAAAGGTTTTAGTCACTGGTAGAACGATAAATATTAAAACTAGAGTTAGTGTTGCCAACAGTAATTTCTATGCATTAGTTGTCTACATTTCACCGCTATTAGGCCTTAGTAAGGAGAGTCAAACTTTACTGTGATAGAAGAATATATACGTACTTCGAGACACATAACGGTGTACAAGAAATCTATAAGACAGTTTACACAAAGGTTCAAAGAGGATTAAGCTTAATTTATGCGATAGTTTGGAAATCTACCTTTCAAGTTATAAATAAGGAAAACTTCCAGGAAGTGATCGCCAGTCGGATACCCTCGCCATCCTATACAGATTTGGTGAAACCATTAGTGCACAGTTCTGCCGAAAGTTTGATCGTTATTTGGACATGAAGGTGGTGTCAAAAGCTTAACATGATAAATGATTTCATGAGTGATAGATAAGTGACCAACAAATCTCACCAAGCCAATGGCGTCGAACAATTCTCCACCCATGAGACCCAGGTATGGCGGTATGTCCAGACTCGAGGTGTTCAGAGATATGGCAGAAGACATCATGACGAAATCTCAGGATTTTCTAAACTTGGCTGGAAGGACGCACCCACAGAACCCGTATACGGTCGACTTTAACTTTGAAACCCGATGGACGAGCAAAAAGGCACGTTTGATTAGTGTGTTTATGTACGTACTCTCTGTGTCCCTCGGCGCCATTATTTTAGGTTCCTATTACATGCTTAGCTGGCATCCAACCACGACTAAATTGTTTGGTACGAGGAATGGAACTTTGTGACTGTAGAGGAATAATTAAATCTACTAGTATAGATATACCATAAACAATTGACTCGGCCACAGTGAAGCGATATAAAGCATAATAATGGGTCTCAAAATTCTCGATTTTGAATTTAAAGCTCGCACGTGTCCCATACACTCAATCAGCCATCTGGAATGACTTGCTGAAACATTTAACCCTTATCCTGCTAAATAACTAAAATGAAAATTTCAATTCGATAGAAAAAAACTTAAATATTGCTATTTCAAAGTTATGTTTTTGGGAACAATATCACCTTATCGGACAATGTTGATAAAAGATCAGACTGCACGTTCTGTGCAGTCTGATCTTAATCTACACTGTCCGCAAAAGGTCAGTGAGTCGCGCTTAGTAGCCTTAGGGTTAATAGCATTAAATTCGGTTCAAGTATAGGTAACTTTACAACTACCTGTACTACTAGTTATTTACTTTGACCTGTTTGTCCAGTCTTTATGGTGTCTATAATTGCCGATTATATTAATGTAACCTAAAGATATGTGGTATTATTGTATAGCTGTAAACTTTCCGGCTCGAATCCGTCGCACGCGGATAAAATAACGACCACGACAGAAAACGTATCTGCACACTGTCAAATACGGTTCCAAATATGGTATGATGACGTATCTCGCGCACGGAATCAGCACGCATTGATTTGCGATTTGATTTGTCAAAATGTTACGCTATAATATTTATCCGCCATCCATAAAAACGAAGTTACTACCCTCTACACCATTTACTGTCTCATTTTGTTTACTGTTTTCGAACTAAACATCAATAGTTTATGGTGGCATATTTCTGCCACGAGATGCGAGATAACTATCATGCTGATTTTAGAAAACTATCGCGATAAATCAGAGCGTCCTGGAAATTTTATCTAGATAGTGAAAAGTTTCCTGAAAAAAAAATATCATGATAAACTTTGTTATCTAAAAAATTTTACATTGATCAGAAAAAAAAAATCTAAATCGTGCACGAAGCTGACATTCGAGATAAAATTATGGTGATGGTTCCACCCGTTTCTCGATATCTATAAATAGAAAGTTCACCATTTGGATGAACTCCATAGTTTTTGACTTCACACGATTGCAGTAAGTAAAAATTCGAATTATTTACAATAATTGTAGCTTAACTGGTAAATTTTGACCACTCGAAATGAACAGAAGTCTGTGTAACACAAAGACGACTCGAAATGCCTCCTGTAGGCACGAAAGCAAAAAAAAGCATAATAACAGTAAGAATTATCGTGAAACTTTTTATTGTGTAGATAATATTTCCAGGAAAGTTTGTTTCATCACGATGGTTCTCTTGAATTATCGCAATAGTTATCTTGTATCTCGCGGCAGAAAAAATGCTACCATAATAATTACAAGATTTTGTCGCTGAAAGTTGTAGGTATATAATAAAAGAAATGCTATGTTGTAGAAACTTTCCTGTTGCCTTTATTTGCTTCTCGCTGCGTAAAAAAATTTTGACATCTCGCTCGACCTACGGTCTCGCGCGATATCAAATTTTCTCACGCTGCTCTGATCAAGTACAAACGCCAGGAAAGTTACAACATAATATTCCGTATACATGTATAGTTTGAAGCATTGTCAAAGTTTGCAATGTTTCACATTTTATAGTAAGAAAGAAGTTTAACACTTAGAGCGCAGGATAAGGTAAAGGGTAAAAAAAAAAACAGCCTGCACCACACATTCTCGAGTTTAATGACTCTGAGAAAGCAATTTTTAACTCTTCCAGCGCCAAATAAATAAACTCGACCTCTTTCGACGGCTCTAAATACAATCTATTGAAACTTTCAAAGATTTTAATTGCATACGCTTGACTACACAAGCGGACGGTATAGATCAAAGATCAGACTGCACGTTCTGTGCAGTCTGATCTTGATCTGTGCCGTCCGCAAAAGTCACTGTTTTCGCCTCATGGCGCCGAAAGGGTTAAAGACATTGTGGGGAAAGGAGAGAATGTTGATGGCAAGAATTTTCTCCATTTCCCACAATCTTTTCTGTACTTTCATGGACAATTTATATTAGTACGGATGTATCAAATTTGTGTTGAGCAAATGTTTTGCATTTGGACAAGCCTGAAATTTTGTCGTTTGGTAAAGAGTTAAAGACAATTATGTCGTTTATCGGATTTCTCGGATAGTCTCGATCCAAGTGCACACTGTTTCAAGTCTAATCTTGAGCTGCACCTTCATTGAAAAACAGTCAGATAAATGCTACTGCAGTGCTGTATGGGTCTTGCAATGCCTTAAGGGTCACCTATTTGGCAAAACATGTGCAATATCCTTTAATATCTCTCTTGTTTTTATGTGTAATATAAAAACCAAGATGTAGAGACAACCAAGAAAGCATTCTAGGTGGTCGAGACAATGCTCCTTCATAGCTAGCAACTTCTTCATTATCAAAATGTTTTCTAAATCTTTCAATTTTTAAAGCTTCGGAAAAAAAAAATCCCTGGCATGGAGCAAATATTAGGCAAAATGAGATATGGGTCCCTATTCAGCAAGCATTCTTGACTTGAAAGTTCTTTGTCTCATTTCTCCATTATTTTCTGAATTAGAAAGAAACAGAACTTCTGATTGGCTAAACCAAATGATTTAGCCAATCAGAAGTTGTGTTACTGTCAAATTGAGAAAATTCTGGAGAATAAGACTGGGAATGTTTTTTAATAATGCTTGGTGAATACGGACTCTAATTATGCAGACAGGTCTTAAAGATACATTTCTACTCGTTTTCAGAGAGTTTTCAGCCAGTTTTTAAAACCCTTTTCATCTTTATTTTATTAAACTATAATCATTCTTGTATCTTCATGCCAAATGTTGCCCCCGACGGCTGCAAGATTACACAGATTACTACGGATAGAAAATGCATTTCAAATTTTGGAGGCCATCCAAGCAATTGCTGTTGTCGCTTCCGGTTTCAAATAAGGACAAATCCCTCGAGTTTTTCTATCCCTTACACCATATATTGGTAATTTATCTCTTTTTTTACACAGCTGAGCCATTCTACACATTTTCAAGTTTTAACAGCGTTTTCTCTCTCTCTTTCTCTCTCTCTCTATCTATCTATCTATCTATCTATCTCTCTCTCTCTCTCTCTCTCTCTCTAGCTATAAGATGTACCTTTAAAATCAAATTCGCCATCAGCATCCCTCATTGTGGATTCCATGTACGTATCAGTACGTTCAATCTAGGGCCGGGCCTACAAAACTTGTCTTCATGCTCAGCCGAGTTCGTGCTCAACTTCAAAATTTCATGCATGCTTCAGATAGTGAGAAAATTTGAAATAGACATTAATCTAAGGAAATGAAGGAAGGAAACTGCTCTAAAAGTTATGAGCTGGCTCCAATCGTTACAGATCAAACTACTCGTATATTTATATAACTGAAATATTATGCTCAACTGGTTTGAACACGAAAATAGTTTTATAAGCCCTGAGCCAGATCTCATATCGATGCTGTCAGTTGTTTTCTCTGTTAATTTAATCAAAATTCAATTTAACAAACTTCGATATGCAGACATTTTTATACAGCAGATGAACTTTGAAAACATAGTGGCAAAAGAAGAAATTGTTTATGATGAGTCATTCCTCAAAATGACTCAATGTTTATACACTTCATGTAGGAATTAGCATCGCCCTGAGAAAATTAGGTTAAAAGCATATGCATAATGCATTTATCAAACTAAGCAAATTGTAACATAATACCAGTGGCGTAGCTGTCTGTACGCAAAAAAATGTAGTTGCATATAATGTGCAAAAAAAGATGAAAGACAATTTTGCCAGTAAAAGTCACCAGAGGCCACCAAATACCTCCTACAATTCAAACATTTCCTAGGGGAGGCCCTCCAGACCCTCCTGGGAAATCCCCCTCCTTCTCTCAGCACTTCGCGCCTCGGATCATACCTTCGGTATTACTTTTGCTTATCCTTTATCTTGAGCGAGCTACGCTCCTGAATACAGATCTCCGTTTAGTCTAAATCCCAACTTTATCGTCAAGTAAAATGGTCCAATTACATGCAGAAAATTTACCGATAGCAAAAAGTTTCGGTCCATGTCAGCTTGTGCGGACTGCGCAAGCTGACATGGGTCGATACTTTTTGTATATGCATTAAAACCCCTTTTGACAGAGCGTGACTCTGATACGAGGACATATTACAAGGCCATATTTAGATTTATCCGCGGAAAAATTCTTTCGGGAGTGAATGAGTTTAACCTTTTAAACTGCCAAATAAATGAAACGAGAGTTTTCACTCAATAGTAAAAAACCAAATCTTACGTTTCCAAAGTTGATTTCACCGGACAGAAATTTTAAATACCGTATCAGAAAGTGTAGATCAAGATCAGACTGCACGAAACGTATTTGAATGTGATGACAGTCAGATCTGTTTGTATGCTGTTCAAGCCTTTACCTCACAATCCCGAGTTTTAACGACCCTGAAAGAGAAGGCTTTGAAAACATTGTGGAAAAAGGAGAAAATGCTGGTTACCAGCATTTTCTCCTTTTCCCACAATGTTTTCTACATTTTCACCGACAATTATCATCATTGTAAATGCTTTCGATTTGGACGAGTGTAAAATTTCGTCGTTTGGTAAAAAGTGAAGGCAGTTTTCAACGTTATTTCAGTTTTATAGCGGTGGCCAGTGCACCTATCCATGCTTTCCTGGAGTTTCCTCAGAACTCCGTGCAATATTCTTTCTAAACCAATGACTGCTATACCACATAGCCATGGTCGAAACAATAATCAGCCGTGAGAGAGTGGAAAGAATCCTGTCGCAATGACTGTCATCAAACCCCAGAAAGAAATCGGCCGAGCAGGTGATTCGAACCAACAACCTCCTCGTCTCTGTCCCATACGCTACCGACTGCTCTGTCGGGGCTCTGCATGCATGACAGTCTGGCGAGCATTACAGGAACCGGTAATTCTGGTTGTAAAAGTATGTTTATGACCTCATTATTAGCGATTTCTCCTGTTATTATGACATTATCACTGCAGAAGCATTCCATACGTTCTCGTTAATCCCTATCCTGCTAAATAAGTCAAATAAAAAACTTTCAAGTAGAGAGTAAAACCCCGAATAATGTTATTCAAAACTTACTTTTTGGAGAAAAATATCGCCATATCGGACAGCGTAGATCCAAGATCAGACTGCACGTTCTGTGCAGTCTGATCTTGATCTACACTGTCCGCTAAAGGTCAGTGAGTCGCGCTAAGTAGCGAAAGGATTAAGTTAATTGGCTAACCTCTCGAAAATCACTGTACCAAGTTATATACGTCGCCCTCAAGCTGCTAAGCGCGACTCGGAGCGCTTTACCGGACAGTGTAGATCTAAGCTCAGACTGTACGTTTCAATACAAATGAACTTTAAGTTCTCTGATAAGGAAGAAAACATTGTGGGAAATGGAGAAACTGCTGGTTACCAGCATTTTCTCCATTTACCACAATGTTTTCAAAAGCCTTTCTTCCTTGGGGTCGTTAAGTCAGGATTGTGTAGTAAAGGGTTAAACTGTCACGAGCAAGTTTTCCTTCGGCCACAAAGTTAGAAGGTCACGTAAACGCTTTAACATGCAAACAGATGGTTTTAAGACCTTGAATAAGAAGGGTTTTGAAAACATTGTGGAAAATAGGAGAAAATGCTGGCAACCCACAATGTTTTCTAACCTTTTAAGTACAAATCCTCTTGAGCCACATTTCTTAAAAAAAATGTAGTCTGCAACTGATTTTAATTTAGGCAGGCCTTTTCCCCCCTGTTTGGTATAGGTAGTTTAAAGTTCATACGGACCCCGTGAATTTTGAAATATCTTAAAAAATCCTGTATTAGTTTTTACTAAACTTTTCAAGGTTTTCTGAAATGACCTTACCAACTCTCACAGTGAAAACTAGAGCTGTCACTGAATGTGACTTAATACCCCCGCCAGCGCTTTGACAGAAACAGGCAATTATTTGTACACAGACGGACACACGGACCGACAAACGGACGGACACACGGACAGACAGGCTGATTCCAGTATACCCCCGAAAACATTCGTTTTGCGGGGGTATAATTAGAATTTTTCTTCCACAAGAAAGAGCATTTTGCCCATTCCAGTAATGTTATTTTTTTTTTTTTTTTTGTTCTGAAGCTTAACATTATCCGACGGTTTCGCACAGTGATCAGAACAGCAAACATAACTGGACAAGTGCATGACTTCAGTATCCCACTTTAGTTAAAGATGAGGCCCTGAAATTGTTTTTTTTTTTTACAAATATTATAGTTCTATACCTTACCTTATATACTGCGCTCGTCACTTTCATTCTTCAAAGTCTAAAATGATTTGTCCAATGTTTTTCTTTTTATATGGTGTCTGTTCTCCAATATTTGTTCTCGGTTTTATTTTCAGCATGGCTTCAAGTTTTATACCACTTCTGTTGAGATATGTGTTCGAAACCACCTGACACGTAGACTCGAAGGTCTTTTATGGTTTGTTTTGAATCATTTATCACTATGATTTTTTCAGGTTGCCTAAAATTAGTTCAATTGTATTTTGGTCACACTCATAGGGTGGTGGTCTTAAAGACACTCTGTCCCTGTGACTGTGAAAATTCATCTACAACAATACTTTGGAGCTTATTTATGGAATATAAACACTACATACAATTTATCCGTCTTCATTTTATTGTTGTATGCTATACCACATGATGTGAGTCAAGGTTTAACTGGTTTTCGGAATAAAAAACCAAACATCTATGGTAGGGCATGGAAAAGAAAACAAAGTGTAAACAAGTGTGTGCAAGTCTCCGATATTGATACATTAAAAAAAATCCTAAATAAGAAAAGAGATCAGGGCCTCATACGTTGAAGTTTTTGCTATTCAAACAATAGACGACCACAATTACTGTGCTTGCGTGAGAACTGTTTTCATAAACAGGCAAACCCTTTACTGGGAATAGCCTTCAACTCTCCCGCCGTTTTTAAGCTGTTTTGTTCATTCTTTTTAACATAGCACTGAATGCAAAAAAGTCAAACTAAGTTATCAAAAATTCTGAAAATTTCACCAAGAGTTGGTAAAGGTACGTAATACTATTAACTACGCAAATTTTCAGTACGATAGCTAAAGCAGTTTTTAAGATATTTCAAAATTCAGCGAGTCCCTATGAACCTCAAATTACCTATAATTATTCTATATAACTTGGCAGTGTGTGGTAATAACCAAAATCGATTAAATGTTTGCCATGCGTTTTAGATGGCCCTTTTATTTAGATGGCATTTTTGCCCTAATTCACTGCACCGTGCACCCGACTAACAGCGTGTTACCACTAAGGGAGGCAACCTTCTGAAATATTATAAAAACACTCAGAGTTATTGTTCTTCGAATAGCTCTATCAAACCACGCACGCATTTCTGAAAAAGGTTAGCTATTCAAGTAAACATATTATATTTTGATTAGTATTTCATATAGATCTATTTTTACCCTTTTTTTCCACTTTAAAACATTTTTGTCTCTTTCCAAATCTTTCAGAGGGTAAAAAAACTAAAGCAATAATTAATCCATTGTTTTAATGTTGCGCTGATCAGAACTCTTTGCATATGTCCCATTTTCAGTCATTATCATAATGCAAACTTGCCTACAGCCTCTGCGCGATCTCACGTCAGCGGTACCCTTCGCAAAGCACATATTTTAAACTTTTTCTTAAATTCAAATGTTTAAAACACAAAATAAATAAAAACTATCATATCCCTCCAACGTTAACAGTCGTTTCTTTGGGAGCCGAAATAGCAGACAACAAGTTTGCACATCGGGTAAAATAAATGCGATGACCTGGTTGGTCAAATATCGATTTCCACGGATTCATGTATTATCTCGACGACGCTTATGTGGGAAAGCAGCCAATGGCTTGGAAAGACAATTGTGCGGAGTACTGGTAAAAGAGACTCCAGGAAAACATGGCTAGATCTCTCTCTCTCTCTCTCTCTTTTTTAAATTCATTTTTCTGACAGGGATTAACACTTGGACCGATTACACAATACATCTGATTGTCATCTTCACAATACTTTTCATATTTTGAAATGGTATGAATTAAATTTGATTTCATTTCAACTCATGTTTTGTTGTTGTTGTTTTTTTTTAACCGCCTTTGGGTCATTAAAGATGGCAATACCCTCACATGCACTTCATCTGAACCATCATTCCATAGCAATTAATGTCTTTTTTCATGTGACAAGCTTGACTCAAAAGTTTAACCGTTGTGGAAAAAAAAAAATACCAGCAGTAGCTGCATTGGTCAATTTTACCCCCTTAACAAATATCCCCGAATTTAACAAACCAGAAAGAGAAGGCTTTGGAATTCATTTTCGGAAAGCGGAAAATGCTGGTAACTGGCATTTTCTCCCCTCAGTTTCCCGCAATATCTTCAACCTTTTCAGGAACAAATCTCATAATTTGAGCCGCAATTTAATCTGTAGTCCGCAAATACTTTCAACAGGGTCCGCATTTCTGGTATTCGGGCGGCTTGACTTCTTGCTCAAATAGAACTATACTCAAATATACTCAACTAGAATGAAAGAGCGGTAAAATGTTAGATTTTGCTGTTGTTATATTCCTGACATATGTATATTTTTTTCAGGTTGACCCGATTTTAATGCCAGCTGAGTTCCCGAATTATTGTAAAAAAAAACGTTTATTAAAGCCATGACTTAACACTTTGGCTGCTAAGCCCACTCACTGACCTTTTGCGGACAGTGTAGATCAAGATCAGACTGCACAGAATGTGGATCTACACTGTCCGATAAGGAGATTAAAGTTCAAAAAAAAAAAATACCGTTGAAGTAGCAAAATTTGGGTTTTTACAGTCACTTATTTAGCAGGACAAGGGTTAAAACGGAGCTGTACATTTTTTGACACAAAAGGAGATAACTCCACTAAGATTTTTTCTTATCATCTCAACTAATTTATACAGCTAATTATTTTTAAAAAAAAATACCGAGTGGAAAGCAGCAATCTGTTGTTTCGAACCATTAAATGATTTCAATATAGAAATTTTAAAAAAATAATGTTTCTTTCAACTGATTTTCTAAAGGTTGTATCACTAAGTCTTGCAATAATTAAAAAAGTTAAAAGGGCCTAAAACTTTTAAGGATTTCTAAACCTCTCAATTATTTGGGTTTAACAAATTTACTTGTTCAGCTTAGTCGTAAAAGCTGAAAATAGCCTGTAAAGATAAATTGATTTTTCATGTGTGTCCGCGTTTTGTCAAAATATCCGCGTTTTAGTCAAAGCAACCTGTGGCTGCTACAACAACCTACACTTTTACATAGCAGCCAAAACATAGAAGTGACAGTTTGAGACGAAAAGCTACAGGATGGACGCCATAAAAATGATAAATGAACATGCAGATACATTACAAAGTATAGCAACATTGGTGTGGATAAATACAGGAGATTCAGCTATGATGGAGAGAATAACAGCCCTGAAATTAGGGTAAGAAACTTAAAATACAGAATCATGAGTGATCTCGGATTTTCCTGTTTCTCAACCAAATTAAGTTTTTCGAAATAATAATTCGTTTCAATGATATTTGAAAGGCAATACTTAGTCAGTATCGGTGTAGAAGTGCACATTTTTTTACAATTATTGAGCTTTTTCTGTGGCTAAGTTTCGGATGATGTCAGGACAACGCGCAGCCAAGACTATTCGCCCCCAAGACTACTCGCATCAAACACAACTCGTCCGAAATGTTGTAGTTGACGTTGGGTGGACTCACGACCAGATGCCCAGCTAGCTCAGTTGTTGGAGTTGGGTACTAGTGTTCCGGGGGTCATGGGTTCGAGTCCCACGTTGGGCACAATTTTCTCCCTTGATTTACTTCATTGGCGATGAGGTCATCTGGTGAGCATGGGTAAGCAGCAGCGGCGGTCTGTGGGGACTGAAGGGGAAGTTGGTTACTCACAAAAAAATCAGGAGGGGGAGGAGTGTTGTATTTGACGTTGGGTGGTCTCACGACCAGATGCCAGGCTAGCTCAGTCAGTAGAGCTGCGGTACTAGTGTTCCGGGGGTCGTGGGTTCGAGTCCCTTGTCGGGCCCACTTTACTCCCTTGATTTACTTCAGAAGTTTAAGTCTAAAACAAACATACAAATTGTAGACTGGTCCAAATGGATAGCATTTGCAGACAACATTTTAAAAGTGGATCAAATGATTAGATTTGTCATTAAAAGAATAGAAACATTGTGGGAAACAGAGAAAATGCTTGTTACCAGTATTCTCCTTATCCTACAATATTTTCAAAAGCCTTCTACTCAGTGGTCATGAAAACACTGGATTGCTTGTTAAAGGGTTAATATACAAGAATACAATTTCATTTACAACTTGCCCACAATGTTTTCTACCCTTCCCAAAGCAAATTCCATTTTTGAGTCAAAGTAATTTTGACGTCTGTAAATGCTTTCAATTTGGACTAGCCCAAAATTTTGTCATCTGGTAAAGAGTTAAGAACCCCAGATTTCAATTACTCACTGTCTAAATTGTAGGTACTCTCTGTGGACACAGCTTAGTGGAGAACAAGAAGTGGACGCTCTCAGAAACCAAGCTATAGCATCTATAGCCAAGTATGTACAGGAAAATCCAAAAGCAAAGAAAAAAGAGTTGCAGAAAGAAATTTCCAGACAAATCTTTGATTTTGCTAGAAAGGTGGAGAAACTCTGAACAAGTTGCCTAGATGAAGGTTTGAGGGCTTGCCATCGGTTTCTTTTTGACGTTGTTATACATTCATGGACAGATCTACATAATAATATTTTCCAGTATGAAAGAAAATTTTATAGAACATGCAGAAAAAGAAGGAAGGTAGGGAGGGAGAGGTGGGTAAGACCTTAGCTTCAGTTTCTTTTTAATATCTGTCATTAAAGATGGGGAAATAAGTAAACTAACGTATCATAAAATCCTTTACCCCATAATCCCTGGTTTTATTGATCCTTAGAAAGACAGTTTTTGAAAACATTGTTGGAAATGCTGGTTGCCAGCATTTTTTTTTCCCTTTTCCCACAATGTTTTCTACCCTTTCACAGCCAATCTTTTAATTCAGGACATCTTTAACCCTTTACCACACGACAAAATTTTAGACCTGTCCAAATTGAAAGCATTTGTAGATGACAGTTTTAACGTGGCTTATATGAAATGATTTTTCTTTGACAGGGTAGAAAACATTGTGGGAAAAGGAGAAAATGCTGGTAACCAGCATTTTCTCCTTTTCCCACAATGTTTTCAAAAGCCTTCTCTTTCAGGGGCGTTAAAAGTCGTCATTGTGTGTTAAAGGGTTAAGCATCCTTTATTTAAATTTTCAATTTGGAAAAGTTTAAAACTTTGTCGTTTGTTGAGAAGTTAACTTGTTTGATTTTTTTTTTTGATACAGGGTTACAGACAAGATGTAATTTTTTATTTAATCCTTTGGCACACAAAATTATGTTTTACCTACCTTGAGGAAGAAGCCTTTTGAAATGTGGAAAAAGGAGTAAATTCTGGTAGCCACCTTTTTCTCCTTTTTCCACAATATTTTCAACCCAGACACAGACAACTTCCATCATTTTAGACACATTCTATTTTATTTCTGCAGATGCTTTCAACCTGGACAAGTTTAAAATTTTCTGATCTTATAAAAGAGTTAAAGAGACATGCAACAAACATGAACTGTTTTTGATGTTCATTATTTTCTTTAATTTCATTTATCACCTGAAACTCTCTTTTACTGAGTGCCCAAAGCGGAAGGTATGGGCGTGAAATAGGGAGATGAAAACTACATCACTTACAGGTATTTCTGGTTTTAGAAAACAAGGAAACTTCAGTTTCTACTTATTGGAAGGGAGACCCCATTTGAATTCTATATTTTGGTAAGATGTGAGATATATGTTTTTAGCTCCACTGGCCGAAGGCCAGCGAGCTATTGTCATTGCGTTGTGTCCGTCGTGCGTCCATCCGTCCGTTCGTCCGTGCGTGCGTCCGTAAACTTTTTCTTTAAAAACCTTCTCCTCAGAAACTATTGACTGGATTTTTACCAAATTTCACAGGAATGTTCCCTTGGTGGTCCTCTTTCAAATTCCTTCAAATAATTGTGTTCCATGAAGAATTCTGGTTGCCATGGCAACCAAAGTAAAAAACCTTTAAAAATCTTCTCCTCCCAAACCGCTATTTGGAGAGCATTATTATTTTGCAGGAATGTTCCTTAGATACAGGTTTACAGAATTCCTTAAAAAAAAAAAGATCTGTCAAAAAACATGGCTTTTATGGGAGACTCATTTTCCTTTTATGGTATAAAGTAAAATCTTTGAAAAATTTCTTCTCTAAAACTATTCATTGGATTTCATTGTTGTTTTGCAGGTAAGTTCCTATGGTGGTTGTCTACCAAATTGTTTCTTCAGTGAGCTAAAATGCAGGATTGAATGATAATTGTTAAAAACTTCCTTTCGCCATTATAGAAATATCAGGCATGTGGAGCGATACAGGCGCTCAAGCGCCTCTAGTTTAGGTCTTGATTGGTAATTCTGTCAAGAGATTTTTAGTCTGACTTTCTTTATCTTTTTGCTGTTTGTATTTTTGTAAATGTTATTCAAGTTTGAAATAGAAAACCTCTTTTTTTTTTTATGTGTACACAGCTTGTGTGTAAGGGGACACTTATACTGCCTTGTTATAGAGCTAGCTTTTGTGGTGACATGGAAGAGCATTCACTTAGGGACCTTGAAGTCTGGGGTTCAATCCTGGGTCAAGTTAGCATGCAACTTTTTCAGAGCTGTTACACTGGAGCCCTTGGGGAAATGTTCTACCTTGTCGCTACAAAAACCAGCTCCATAGTAAGGCAGTTAAAGTGTCCCCTTATACAAACACAAGCTACATAAATGTATTTCTATCAGTGAGATAAACCACTACACTAAAAATATATATTGTATACTGTGCACATGTATGTTTGTGAGGAGATTCCAGTTTTATTGGTAAATACATATTACAAATGAGCCATGAAAAGAGTGTTAAATGCGTCTGCAAAAAGTATTGATCCTTGTTGTCCTAGCCAGTCCGTGCAGGCTGATAATGTCAAAACTTTTTGCCACTGGAAATTTCTGCATGTTCAAGGACCATTCTGTGTCATTATTCTATTAGTTGTTAGACAAAATGGATTTTCATTGGATCTACTGTATAAGTGGAAATTTTTGTGACGTGGAAATTTTTGCGATTATTCGCAAAGATTTCCATTCGCAAAATGTCTCCAATAGGTAATTTGCAAATTTTTCGACACGCATTTATATCCACGTATACAGTATATTTATTTGATGACTTGCTTGGTATAATGCATTAAGAAGATGCATTAAACCCCCTTTTACTGGAGCTCCACTCAGATACATGTATATGAGCCATGCTCTGAAAAGGAGGCTTAATGCATCTGCGAAAAATATCGACCCAGGTCAGCCTGCGCAGGCTGACCTGGGTCGAAACTTTTCGCTATTGGACAATTTTCTGTATGCCCAAGGACTAGTCTATCTTATGATTAAGTTGGTTGTTAAAAATAGTGGATAGTATGGATCCATAAGTATGTGATGAATGGCTTGGTACCATAGATCACGGAGATGCATTAAGCCCCCTTTTGTCAGAGCATGGCTCATACATATTGATGTTGTGTATTTTTCAGTAAAGATTGTGTAATTTCTTTTACTAAAATGAGTAATTCCTATTTAATGTTTTTGAATATTGTGTATGAATCCAAAGATCGTTAATCCATTCATATTTGTTTAAATCTTGATCACACTTCCATTATTGTGAGTTCTCTGATATATTTTGACAGGTCTGGTCCCTGACTCTCTCTCAGTCTAATTAAAGGCCTAAAGTTGGCCTACGGTACAAAGTTAAGCTTTCTGTGTTAGATCTGATTGAATTTCATATGATCTGTGTACATGATTTGTTAATGTAACTAATATTCTGTGTTCATCAATCATATATAATATGTTTCAGAAATTAATAATCCCCGTGGGGTCCCGGGTTTTTTTTAATTTATAGAATAGGACCTCGGCCTTTCTCTATGGCATGTCGTAGAAGGCGACTAAAATTAGAGACAAACGGCTGCTTTCCTCGTAATTCGTAGGATTGCAGCAGGCTGGGTAGTTCTTATTCCAAATCCTGTATTTTTTTCTCGATGTAAATAGGGTTTGGAATGGGAATCAATTGGCCTGTGGGACCCCGCGTGGTTTAATCGGGGGTATAAGAATAAACCACTGCAGTCCCGCGATCGTCACATCTGCCATTTCATCTGGCGGAACAAAAGTGACAGCATGCATGTCGTAAAAGGCGACAAAAGGGGCATCATTTTGTGTTTCGTCCATTCCTCATTTATCATGTTTGTCTTATGTTGTTGCACATGTATGTTATTTTCACCTCGCATTATTGTTTACTAAGTAAGTGCGCCCAATATGACCTAAGTTGTCGACGGGCCTTAAAACGCTATTCATCTATTCATCTATCAGAAATTAATAAAGTTTTCATTTAATACACATTCTATAGACCATACACCCTTTGGAAAAACTGAAAGTCATAGCTGCAATTTGTTAAAAAAAAGGCAGACTACAGGCCAAAAGTAATTGATTATGGACCAGTATTCACCAACCATTCTTTTTTTTCATTCTTGGTCTTATTCTAGTTTTTGAAGTTACATAACTTCTGTTTGGCTAAAACATTTGGTTTAGCCAATCAGAAGTTGTATTACTTTCAAATTTAGAAAATGTTTGAGAATAAGAATAAGAATATTCTTTAGAATGGTTAATGAGTACAGATCAAAGAGGCAAAATGCAGACAAATTTAATTCATACTATCTAATAGTATGGATACTATTTTGAGTCTGATATTAATGTGTTGCAGTGTAATCTATCAAAATTCTAGTTTATGGCAGAAAATAGTATTGTAAAGCTAGAATTTAAGTTTACAACTTTTGTTCTGTAAGGGCTGGAAAGAAAGGATAAAAATATTTGAGCCATGCTCTGTGAAAAGGGGCTTAATGCATCTGCAAAAACTATACACCCATGTCGGCCTGCACAGTAACCATAGACAGACATGGGTCAAAACTTTTTGCAATTGGTCAATTTTCTGCTTGTGAAAGGTTCTATCTCCAGATCCAGTAGATTATGGACAAAATGGAATTTATGGATCTCAAATTATGTGATGTCGTGCTTGGTTTAATGCATCACAGATATGCATTAAAACCCCTTTTGCAAGAGCATGGCTCAGTTGTATGATGAACAGTTTCTGGCTGTAATGGCCTACATCTGGTGCTCTCAAATGGTCTTCCTTTTTTCTTTGTTGTTTAAATTTTAAAAATACATTAAAGTTTTTTGTAACCATTTTGGTATTTTTTTATTTGTGTTGTAACTTTGAGTATGGTTATAATTCAAAAACCCTTACCACACAATCCTGAGTTTTAAGAATCCTGAGAAAGAAGACTTTTGAAAACATTGTGGGAAAAAGAGAAAATGCTGGTAACCAGCATTATCTCCTTTTCCCACAATGTTTTCTCACTATTCAAGGATATATACTATCAGTTGAAAAAGATTTGAATTGTAAATCTGTAAATTTCTTCAATATGGACAATTGTAAATTTTTTCTATTAGAAAAAAGATGTTACATTAGGAAGTACTTGCTTCGGATTGTGATAACTGCAATGTAGGATATTTGGCTCGCCTTAAGGCAAATGACAAAAGGAAACTCACTAACACGAACAGATCAGTTCAGGATGGACAATAAGACATCATACTAAAAAGGACTATTTACCTGACATGTGCATTTTCTCCCTTTCACACAATGTACTCAGAACCGTTGATTGCATGCACATATAATTGTTCTCTTTAGCTCTAAATACAAGATGGCAAAGTTCTAGACTTGCCCAGATTCAACTCTTTCTCTACCATTAACGACTTGAGTGGCTTTTGCGAACGTGCAGTCTGATCTTGAATCTTCACTGCTCGCTACCCTGTTGTCAAACTATCATGTATGACATAAATCGTTTCCAATAGCGGTGGAAATCTATTTTTAGAACACGGAATAAACGTGGAATTTCTAGAGTTTGGGTGAGAGAATTACTTTTTCATTACTGAATACATGAATTCCTAAAGGCTACAAATATAGTGTCGGTGCAAAATGATCAGAGAGTTTAGCCATAATCCAGAATAAATCAGTGGATAGTGTAGATCAGACTGCACGTTTTAGAAAAGCTTCTGGTGTCGTCTATGGTATGAAAAGAGTTGAAGCATCTACAAACGACATAATTATTGCTCGTGATCGGAATAATTGCTTTAGTGTTCAACAGGCTATAGAGCACTGAGCATTCTATCAAAGTCAAATCTCATCCTTTACGGAACAGTTATTTTGGTCATCTGGAAATGCTTTCAATTGTTTGTTGTAAAGTTTTCAAGATTGTGGCAACAATTTCACACAAAGTTCAAGTGTGTTGATCCATATCAGACTGCATTTTCTGTGCAGACTGATTGTGATCTACAGGTACTCATGTCAACAAAAGCATCCCATTTGAAGTTTTCCAGGCATTTTAGATACAGAATGCAAACAATATTATCATGAGTTGTCGTGTGTAATTTTTTTTTCTCTGTACGATAATAAAGTTATATTCATTAGGAAGATTGCCATGTCATATTTAGCTAGACTGTTTTCGAACAAAATGTCGAGGTACTGTCGTAGCCCTGGCGTCGTCATCGCCGTCGTCTGCGTCGTGCAGAATTTTGACAATTTGTTACATCTCTGTTACAACTGAAGATAGTTACTTTAAACTTGGACAAGTTGTTAACTATCAAATGGGGAACCTGAACAATAGGGACGGGTAACCATCAAAATATATTTGACACAGTTATGCCGCATTTTGACATAGAATTTTTACTCAAAATCAAGCACTTGCAGCCGAGCGTTGGCAACCACATACGGTGCCCTTGTTTGCTTTAGTGTTGTCTTTTTCACTATTGAGCCTGGTAGATCAGTTGGTAGCGTACAGGACTTGAGACCAAGGGGTCGCTAGGTCAAATCCCCAGTTCGGCCAAATTCTTTCCAATGATCAATGATAGCCATTGCAACAGAATTCATTTCTTTCTCATTGTTGGTGATTGATTCAACGATACTTATCTGAGAAAGCAGCCAGTTGCTTAGGAAAAATAACCTGCGAAGTACTGGTAAAAGAAACTCTGGGAAAGTATGGATTGGTTCACTGGTCAACGCGATATAACTGAAATTTTGTTAAAAAAGCGGCGTTAAACACCTAACATACAATGCCCGGCCGGGTATCTCAGAGGTAAGTGTATCTGACTCGTGACCTGGTGGTTGCAGGTTTCATACCCGGTTACGGCGATTCCTCTGATGCATGTCAGAAAAGTAGCTAGTGGCTTGGAAAGAACATTTTTTTAGTTTAAACATGTTTATTTTACATCGATTGAGAAACAAGTTCTTATAACTTACACTAATCTCTCTCGATTCTGCTTCCGGGGAACTACACTAGCACTCGCGCTAAATGTGTGGGCCAATGAACAATCACAAAGTTGACACCCGCATCCGGATATCGAACTCGGGACCTTATGGTTACTAGGCCGACGCTCTCTCTCACAAGCACGGACATTACCAGAAAGAAAGTTGTGTCACTGCTGGTGTGAGAAAGCCAGGAAACACATGGGTAGATGCTGCTGGCCGACGTGATATGACCAAAGCTGCGACAACGAGGTCCTAATGTTTGCATTAATATTTGTGATGGACCTATCGTCAGACATTACTAAAGATTACAATTTATTATTTTACATTCTTTCGGTGGACAAAAGTTTCAGTAGTAAATAAGTCCCGTATTAACCAAACACACTAAACTGCATTCTTAGTCTGTTACGAGCCAAGCGTAACAGAAAACCAGCAACAAGCCTTTAACAATTAACGATATTTATTAATGTATAAAGACAAAATAGTACAACAAGAGTTAAGTTTGAATGAAATTTTGACAACTCTTAATCTTAGAACAAGAAACAGAATAAGTCCCTCAAAATTAAGAATTATGTTTAGACTACAAAAAGTATGAAATTTCTGGTTCATAAAACCTAAATTAACAATAGTTTTATCTTGCAGATAGATATGAGCAACCTGTTTAATAAAAAGATAATTCCAACTTACAGGTCTATAGTCCGATCGAATAAATCCAACACTTTCACTAATTCTGTATCCTCAAAGCCACAAGTCCAAGTTCAAAATCCAATCCACGAAGTCAGTCACTCCTATTTATATCAGCTTGGAAAATTCTAGATTAGTCTTTTCTAGAAAGATGAAAACAAGCTATTTATAGACATAGATTGGTAAACAACTTGTTTACTAACAATCCTGTTTCTAAAAATAACCACAATTAAAAACCAATATATGTTCTTTATGTTTCTAGAATATTCTGTATACAGAGTGATAACAAGACAAATTTATGATGCATGGCATCATAAAAGCCGCAATCTTTTGGTGGACAATTTCAGAAATATTGACTTTCTAGAAAAAATGTGATGACATTTTTGTATCTGTTTCTTCCCCCCCCCCCCAAAACACACACACACAAACGGAAGATCATGACAAATGATACTAAAATGCAGGATAAAAAAGGCAGAAGTTAAGAGAGGAATCTTAAATTATCTTGTACCATTATTATCATCATAATCATCATTATCATTTAAAGTGATGATGCGTATGTGAGAAAACATGTAAAAGCATTGGAATTTTCAAATTTCTACTAAAAGTTTGAAAATGGAGAAATTGCGCATGAATTCAAGTACAGAATTTTTCATTATAAAATGATTTTAAAAAGCAAACTTCTGTAGGGGCATCAAAGGCGACACTGCATAATTATGTAAGTTAGTAATTATTCAACGTGATATTTAGATCGTTATTCACGTACATGTAGATCTACATGTATTTACAATTTTTTAGTGATATTTTCTTTGTGTTTTATTTTTTTACAAAAAGAAAAAAGAAAAAAATATTCAACAACTTCCTTCCAAAACATTATCATTTTGCTTGTCAAAAAGAATCTTAGCCTGCTTGTAACAAAGTGAATCTTTACATTTCTACTCCAGAATTAGAGACTTTTGCATAGTATTTCCAAAATTCTTCTGTTCATAGCCTTCACAGTTGGCGCAAACCACTAAACAAAAAATTATTTTTTTAAGCCTTTAAGGATCTGGATATATTCAACTACAACATAGTAACTATTACTCTATATATATATATCGTTTAATAAAAATTAGTTTGAACAATTTTCTGCAAATGCCTTGTACAAACCTACAAAACTTCTTATTTAAACTTCAAGAGCCATCCCAAAGCCTTGACAAGCAGCGACGTAAAAAGTTGTATATGCACAGTGATAGGTTTGGCAATAACTTTATCCTTTCAACTACACCGAATGAAATTAATATACTGAGTATGGAAAATGAAACAAGAAATTTTTACGTTTACAATATCTTATAAAATATTTAAGAAATATTACACAGGCTAATGTACTGTCTGATCTTGATCTATTTCTGTCATTTTCAAACAGTTTCAACCCTTATAGCACTATGCGCCACTTTGATATTTTTTGTGGACAACGTACATCACGATCCGTACATTTTTCACGGGTATTGTAGATCAGTCTGATCATAACAGCTTCGACACACGATACATTAAATGCTAAATTTTACAGGGCTCATAAGGTAGATCGTCCATGTTACAAAATTCCATGAGGCTAAAGTGTCGACGAAGGGAAGAAAAAGGGTTATCTCTTCGCAAGTAGGCCTATTCTATAAATAGCTGATGTCAGCTCTTACTATGTAGGGAGGTAACCAATCTATACCTTGATCAAAGGTTAACCGCCCTATTATCTTTACAGATTAAAACTGGACGAAACACTTGTACATAAAACTGCTTCTGATTATCATATTCTAAGATGCTCTCCATCTCATAATTATCATTAGTTTATTTTGCAAAAAAGTAGACAAATGCGAAAACCGTTTAGAGGTGGGAGAACCTATGATAAACGGAAAGCATTATAATTTCGTTTGGGAACAAGGAAGAAATCCTTTAAGTTGGAAAAGTTCGAAGGACTAGCCAATAAAAGGAAGTTTATTTTTCTGTATTTTCATTGTTATTTGAGAATGAACTTATATTGCTAGAAAACCAGACTTGATGTTCAGGTAGGTCTGATTGAATATTTGAGAAAGAGTCATGTGGAGTAATTTTGTATCACTAACACGACATTATCAGGAAATTTCCAAAAATTATAACCAGTCGAATAATTACCGATCATCTACATGGTAAATAGTTTAGGTACATTCCTACTGGAAGCCGCTTTCGAGCGGCTTCCAATGAAGACAGGTTACATGTATATCCCATTACATAACAAGTCTTATTCTTGCATTAGAAAGTTACACACAAAACCAAATGGAAATCAGAAACTGCGTTACTTTCAAACCCAGGAACTTCGTCAGAGTAAGACTATTATATATATATATATATCAAAGTACTGAAAGTACAGTATGAAGGCGAGTTTGGAATATAGGCATAACATATTGTGATACATTTTCCTGTAGTTTAATCGCCTCTCCTGATACAGCAAAGTGTATAGGGTTGTGCAATGTTCCTGTGCAATGGAGACCAGTTGACTATCCTGACTTTTAACAAACTTGGAGAAGAAGGCTTGTGAAAATGTGTTGAAAGAAATTAAAACGAAGGGACTTTTCTGAAACTCTTTGCCATTTTATTGGAAGGAAAAATTTTATGTGATAGCAAAGAGTTTTGATTTACCATTACCCGTATATGTTTTTTCGTTGTATAGAAACTTAGATCTACCCCTCTATTACCCCAATAATGAGTTTAAAAGGTCTTTAGGAAGAAGGCTTGTGAACTTTTGGTGTGAAAAGGAGAATTTGGTGCTAACTAACAATTTCTCCTTTTCCTAAAATGTCTTTCATCCTATTTCAGACAGGTTCCATCAATGGTGCCAGATTTAAGTTGCTACCTGAAAATGCATTCAATTTCGGCAAGTCTGAAATTTTTTCTTCCTGTAAAGAGTTAAGAAGATTTCTCCCTTTCAAAATAAAGTTTTTACATGGCCTCTTTCTCAGGGTTGTTAAAACAGTACTTGATAGGGTATGGTAAAGGGTTGAAGAATAGTTTTTGCTTGAAAATGCAATCAATTTTGATAGGTCTAAAACTGTTATGAGATGATTTATTTCTTGAAAGTCTTTACCATTTTATCCCATAGACAATTTTATTGAGAAAGCAAAGAGTTTCTAGAAAGGTGCCTTTCAGAGTATAGAAACTGAGATTCGGCCTTTTAGATCACAATACTGACTTTTAACAATGTTGAAGAAGAGGCTTTTGAAAGCATTGTAGGAAGGTAGCAAATATTGATAATCAACATTATTTTTTTGACTTTCTGACAATTTTTTCCATCTTAGCAGGGATCGTACATGTGTATATATACGATCACTGGTCTTAGTAACCCTTTACAAAAGCCTTTAGAAAATAACAAAAAATTAGGGCTGTCTACATTAAAGCAATTAGCAGATGATAAGTTAAGAGCAGCTGAAAATGTGCCGTTTGGCTGGGAAAAACTACAAAACATAATGGTAAAGGGAGAAAATACTGGTTGCTAGCATTTTCTCCTTTTCCAAAAGTATTTCGAAAAGTGTTTTTTTTTTTTTTTTTTTTCCCTGAGGTTGTAAAAATTTTGTCTTTCGGTTAAAAGGCCTTTTTTTTTTTTTAATTGTTTACCATTTTATTTGAAATATATTTTATCAAGATTGAAAAGAGTTTCAAAACAAACGACTTTCGATGTTCAAAACGGAGATTTAACTTTTAGATTACAATACATGTGCTAAGTTTTAATGACCTTAAAGAATGGGGCTTTTAAAAAAAAAGGAAGAGTATTTTGAACATGAGAAAATACCGGCAACGAACATTTTCTCCGTTTCGCACAATGTTTACCATCCTATTAAGGATAACCAACATCATTTGACGGTTGACTTCATAGGTCCTATGAGGGACGTCCGAGGATGTTCTCTGTTTATACGATTCTTGTAATCTCTGACCCTGTTAACCCTTAGAGCGCTGGATTGATGAAATTGGCATTTTCCATTTCGGGAAAAATGCTTAATTATTGCAACTCCATCCAGGGCTGTTTTAGTCGGATTATTACAAGGTAGCTCACACTGAAGATCCGACATAAGATTGCATATTCTGTGCAGACCATAGATTCATCTTCCTTGTCTGCAAAAGAGACAGACGTAATAAGCTGTCTAAGGGTTCGTTGACATTAACGCTTGTGTTTCGTTTATCCCGCGTAACTGGAATGTACGTTCAGCTTGTCGGCAAACATGGAAGCAAAATGATTGCCTACCCGTCAATTGAGATACACCATATTCCTTTGTTCGACAATAATATGTTGTATACAGTTACACAGATACAGGCCCTTGGTCTGTGTCCTTAGAAAAACATGAACACGTCCGATGCATTCTAGGACTGTTGGATTCTCTGTGTCAAGATAATTTTATCATTGTGTTATTCAGTTTTGAAAAGAAGTGTAGTTGAAGGAAATTTTTTCGAGGAAAACAAACGGATTATATTACGTAAAGATTTCAGTTCTAATAATGATAGAGGTAAGTGATTATGATAACAATTCATTGCAATAAGCGTTTATTCTTTACGAAATTTCAGACTAAGTTGAAATTGAAAGCATTTGCAGACGACAAATTCAGGGTGGCCCAAATTAGGGACGAAATTTGAACTTGATAGGGTAGAAACATTGTGGTAAAAGGAAAAAAATGCCGGTTTCAAGCAATATCCCCTCTTCCCTCGATGTTTTTAAAAGCTTGCTTTTTCAGAGTCGTTTACAAGTGAGTGGTAAACGGTTAAATATTTATGAATACTTGCTGAACGTTAAGCACCGTGACGATCAAAAGAAGAAGTTAAAACTTTTTGCGTGATAAAACGGTTACAGATCATGTTATTGTCATTTTTGACGTAGTAAAGTCCGATCATACTCGTATATAAGGAAAGAAACGACAAGACTGGAACCCAGGCTATCTCCTGCTATACATCGGTACATTATGCTGGCCTGAACTACTTCGAAACGACACATATTGTGATTTCAACTGATTTACCTTTTTCTTTTCACGGGTCTCCGGAATCAAAACTGGGCCACGCTGATGCCTAACAATAACCTATTCGTTAATCATAATGTCAAGGACAACTTTGATAGAAGAAAAAGATATTTCTTTGAAACAGAAAATTTTGTATAAACACTTGATGATTCAAAGGAATTTATTTCATTGAAATTTTACTTCTCATAAAGACAGAATAATGTTGTCAACAGAGAAAAGAGGTCTGTCAGCGATACGTCATTCAAAAAAGCTATCCGATTGGTTAGTTCTGGGGTCGTAAATTTACATATACGATCCCTCTGGTTAGTTGTTTATGCGTTGTGGAGTGGAAGTAGGTCCGAATGACATCATTTTAGTAGGTTTCGATTGGCTTATTACAGCTACAGTTTATTTGTTGCTGTAGCAACACCACTGTAACAATCAACTGATCCAAAATATTTTGCATTTGTCAAAAACGATGCTTTTTAAGAATTCGATTTCATTCCTTCTAGAAATTTGAAGTTTTTTCTTGCTGATCTGATTAAATTTACAATGGTTTCGACATTATTTTGTTCATATGTACTCGAGAAGTATCGAACTACTTGAAAGGCGTTTGGATAATGCTGTTCAGAGGCATTTGCAGCAAACTGCCGAGCGCTGACATATGAAGGCGAGAATGAAAATCTCGCCTTCAAAAAACGTTTTTTAAGAATGGTAAGTAGATCTAGTAAGGAACGCTTCCCCCCCCCCCCATACAGTCACGAGCGTTGCTCTAAATTTTAGGTAAATGACGTCATGTACGATTCAGGAGGAGTCAATTTTTGAAAATCTATTTTTAGCCGCGGGAATGTGTCGAGAAGACGAAATCTTTTTCATTTAATTTTCATTAAAATCTGCGCTCTGCCACTGAGGATCGCCCGTGATTGGTTATCTGCTTTTCACCTTTCTGTCAGCCAATCAAATTGCTGTCTTCAAGTTTTTGAAAGTACGGGGAAAGGGGGGGGGTACACCACAGAGGTTCCAAGTTGTATGTCTAAATGACTGAAATGTCAAAGTTGTGTTTTTGGCCAGTGTCTCTATTTCAGTTTATAAACTATTGCAGGAACTTGTAAGTTTGTCTTGCAGGAATTAGTCTTCAATATCAGGAAGAACTTTGTATTCAAAGTATTTCTTCTTATGTTTTGCGGTGTGAAGTACCCAGGGGCCATACTTTTGTGGTATGTGAGCCGGCCCTTCGCCTGTATGCTTCGACAAGAAATTCAAACCAATATCCCCGTCGAACTTTGGGGACAAGAAGAAAGGAACAGAGTACCTGTCAACACCAATGTCGATGACTTGATGGGGTGTGGCTTTAAATCTACCACCCAACATTCTTGAAAATGTATCGCCTATATTCATCACCAGACTGTTTTCTCGTGGAGTTACCTTGCCCCATTTTCCGTCTACTTGCTTCACTTCTAGTCCAGAGAAATGAAAAGTTGTCAGCAATGTCATGAAATTCGAGTCTGTATGTTCGGGTGTTGTGAGGATCTTACCGTCCTCTATACTGGCGGTCGTTGGCGGTACCCCATCCCAGGGCGGATAGTGTAACAGTCGGAATGTAGAGCATGGCCTGTATCCGAATATGTCGTAAAAGGAATCATCTGGGATTCCGAGACCAACGGCACGAAGACTTAAAATCTCCATACAAGTATTGTGCATGACATCATATTGCTTCTTTAAGAATTCTTGGAAAGGAAATGTACCGTCTTCCTCGGGCCATGTCGACTTCTTGTAAAACCAATTTGTAGGAGAAACGGACTGGTCACCGGCTGGAAGGTCTCGAGCGAACTCGAATGCCTCTTTTCGACTCGGTTCCCCCTCTACCACTGGGAAATACCCTCTATATACATTTTTGTTTTCATCGTTCCATTGCTTTCGCATGATCTTTTTCTTGAAATGAAAAGGTTTACAGAAAAACCATTGGCAAGCATCCCACAGTCCTTTGTAATCGATTCCTTCGGCATTGTCAATATAGGCAAAACCAACATTTTCAAGGACTTCGACCACACGTTTTGCCTCCCCTTGACGATCGACCTTGGCACGGCCTAGATCTATGATAGGCAATCCTGTATTTTGACTGGACATAGTTCGTAGTTCTGAAAAAAAAAGAGTGTACGTGGGGTGATCAGAAAGATCGTGGACCACCTCGTTATTTTGAAAACTGCTACACTTAGGATTATACAAATTTGCATAGATGAGCATTAATTATCTGGTAACTGATTCACGCTTTCATATGTTGTCATATTAAAGTAGGTAAAGTATGACGTCATTTTAATGACGTCATATACTGCATTAGCGGTCCAAAATATCGGACGACGTTTTATTTGAGCCGAGAGTAATCATAAAGTTTTGCGTCAAACTCGGAGAGTATTTATCGGAAATCAAAACCGATTTAGAAACAGTTTAAGGGGTCTCTGCACTCAAGGAATCTGATATTCGTACATGGATCGGACCGGTTTAGACAAGGGTGCGATACTGTTAAAGATGACCCTAAATCTGGCCGTCCATCAACATCAGTCACAGACAAAATCATAACGGATGTAGAGCAGCATGTAAAACAAGATCGCCGAGATGCTGTCAGGAAAATAGCTGACACATTTGACATTTCATATATAAGTACTCAGGAGATTTTGACTGAGAGTCTTGGAATGTCGCGTGTTTGCACAATGTGGGTACCTCGGCAACTGACGCCCGAGAAAATGGGGGTTAGGGTCGAAATCTGTTAAGAAATTTCAGAACGCATTGGGGTAGAGGGGTCAAACTTTACTGATCGTATTGTAACATGCGATGAAACATAGGTACACTTTACCGACACTGAATCTAAACGACAAAACAGCGGATTGAAACATCCAACATCGCCTTCCGCTAGTAAAGCCAACCTTTCTAAGTCACTTGGTAAAGTTATCTACATCAGGTATTTCTGTTCTCCTGTTTTTCTTCTAAATCATGTTGTATCTTTACATGCTACAGTCAATTCTGAGTTTTATGCCCACATTATTCAAATAAATTTCACGAACACCATACGAAAAACACAGCCAGAAGTCCTTCGGAGTGACGTCACTTTACACCAAGATAACGCCCTAGCTCACAAAGCCACACTTGTACTGGAAACTTTGCAAAAACTAAACAAAGAAACACTTGCCAACGCTCCTTATAATTTAGTCCTGACTCCATGTGACCTGTGACTAGTTCCTGTTTTGAAAGATTTTCTATGTGACATACACTACGAGAGCAGAGAGGAGCTAACCCTCGCTACGACCGGGTCCTTCATAGTAACGTCACGTGACGCGCTCCCACACGTGCTTCGCGCGTCGAAATCAAGAATGAATACATGCATAGAACTCAAAGGAGGTTACTTTCAAAAATAGTGAACACTCAAAGTTGTTTTTTATAACAATATTCAGATACCGGCACTGGTCCACGTTCTTTTTGATCACCCCTCGTAAAATCTAGATCGTTCTAACATACCTTGATAAAACCCTCTTTGGATTAGAGGTATTTTGTTGAATTAACCTGACTTAAAGCATCTGCCGGAATAAACACAAAGTTTCGGAAATAGAGGATAATGAACTGGTTGTGAGTGGTATTAAAAATCTGTCACTAGAATGGCGTGTAATGCGGTTGAAAAAAACGAGTCCGAAGTCTTGATTATCCTATTTATCATATTCCTAGTTCGCCCTTATTTATTCTAATAATTATCAAGAATGGTTTAATATGAGCAATAAAGGAAAAATGTAGTTCCGGCAAACATTCTGAAACTATATCGTCACTAGTGATGATACCATAATTATCATCACTAGTGGTGTTATTCACTGTGAAATCCCAGTAATTGACTGATAGAAATATAATAAAATAAAATTATCAAACTTGTCAGAAAAAAATAATATTATCAAGCTCGCCTGAGAAGTTTTATCTCAAACACCAACTCATACTAGATCCTATACCTATATGTATAAAAAAAAAAAGAGATGACAAAAAAAAAAAAAAAAAAAAACTGAGCCATGCTCCGTGGAAAAGGGGCTTAATGCATTGGCGAAAAGTATCGACCCACGTCAGCCTGCGCAGGCTGACATAGGCCGAAACTTTTCGCTATCTTTGAAATTTCTGCAGGTCAAAGGATAATTCTGCCTCATAATTCCGTCGGCTGTTCGACAAAATGGATTTCAAATGGATCCATAATTAGGTCATGTCTTGCTTGGTATAATGCATCACGAAGATGCATCAAGTCTCCTTTTGCCAAAACATTGCTCATTATTATTTTCACATTGTAATCATGTTCGAGTTGTGTGTAATCTGCATACGAGCGTACATCAACGGCGCTCGGGAAAAATGGGTTTATCTCTGTGATGTATTATACCAAGCAAGCCATCACATAATTGAATGTCTGTAAAATCCATTTTGTCTAACAACCGACTGAGTCATGAGGTAGAATGGTTCTTGTACATGTAGAAAATTTACAAATAGCAACAAGTTTAGACCTATGTCAGCCTACGCGGACTGGCATGGGTCGCTACTTTTTGCAGACGCATTGAACTCCTGTTTAACAGGGCTATGATTCATTTATCACTCGAGCAGAGATCGGTAGCTAAAGTCAGACACGCACGTGCAGGCTTGAAATCCTTGGGTCGCGAGTTCGAATTTCAGCGCTGGGCATTTTTATATCTTCTCGTGTTAATAATGAAATACACAAGCAAAAGTAAAATATAGAAGGCTCTCACCTCTGACTGCAATCATCAGCATGTGCACGCATGTGTTTAATGAAATAGACGTACCTAATCCTTTCAACTCCTTAAAACAAAACAGGAACTTTTGTGAACAGTATAATCAAGATCAGACTGCTCAAAACCTGCAGTCTTATCTTTGATCTATGCCATCTCTTTCAAGCCTGTATTATAAGTCTCTCTGGGTGAACAGTGGATTGTATTTTCAGCCGTGGAAAGAGCTCAAGTTTACATCAAACATGCTCTGGCAAGAGGGGGCTATATCTCCGTAATCCATGATACCAAGCAAGTCATCACATAATTATGGATCCACAATAACCACTTTTTTATATACAACTGACTAAATCATGTGGTAGACTGATCCTTGAACATAAAGAAAATTGACCAATAGCGAAAGTTTCGACCCAGGTCAGCCTGCGCGGACTAATTGATTGTTGTATTACGCCGCTTTTAACATTATTTCAGTAATATCACGGTGACAGCTCGCATATTCATATATTTTCTTTAGTTTTACCAGTAATAGGCTAAGGCTTTGAAGTGTCTTGCCCGAGGATACGCCTACAAAAAACCCAGGGAAAGAATCACAACAAACCACACCTTCGATGAATGGTTTTTATCATTTATATTCTATACCCAAAAACTGTTTACAGGAGTTATTTATCAAACTTTTTCTATCCGTTACACTTTTAAAGAATTTAATTTTTCAATAGTTTCATCTCTTTCATTTCTCTCTTTTTTTTTAACCGATACCTAAACTTGGCTTGGAAGAGTGAAAACGTAACATTCATTATCTGATGGTAAGTATAAAGTCAGAGATTGAAAAATATGACACACTTTAAAGGAGCAATTGTAGATATTTTATATGAATCAAAATTCTACAAATAAATATAATATATAATTTATTTCATCAGCTTGTGGTTAATATGGGGAAATATTTGCCTCAAAAGGGAAAGGTCCGCGAAAATAACTCGTGCCTTACGGCACTCGTTATTTTCGCATACCTTTCCCTTTTTCGGCAAATATTTCCCCATATTAACCACAAGCTGATGAAATAAACTCTATTTGTTCCCCTACGTAGGCATAGTTATTCACGTTGCGAATTAAATCACCAAATTCAAGACATAACATCCTTTTCATTGTGACAAGAAACGAAATAAGTTGTTTTACAACCCGAGTTGTTGTAATACAGTGGAGCGGTAGCCTGCCTCGCCCTTCGTATTCGGTTTTTACGCGAGGAAAAACGGGTACCAAATCTCTTACACTAAACAAAATAGATAACTCGCCAATATTCATTGCTATTATTTTATCCATATGATTTAGATTATGGATGCTTTGCAAGAGTTTAACATATGCATGGCCCTAAAAAAACAACGTTACATAGGTAAATGTGATCATTACATGATTTTTTAGTCATAAACACTTTTATCCAACGTCGGCAAATTTCTACTGTTACCTATGGTGGCATATTTCTGCCGCGAGATACTAGATAGCTATCATGATAATTTTAGAAAACTATCGTGATAAAACAAAGTTTCCTGGAAATATTATCTAGATAATAAAAATTTTCACGATAAAAATATCGCGATAATTCTACCTGTTATCATGATTTTTTTTGCTTTCGTGCCCATAACTGACATTCACGGTATCTATAATTAGATACGGCTTCGGAACATCTTCGTCTACAACCTTATGAATTCTCCTTTTCCCTGAATGGTTTTAAAGTGTTCGTAGGAGGCATTTCGAGTCGTCTTTGTGATTTTACAGACTTCTGTTCATTTCGAGTCTTGTCAAAATTTACTAATTAAGCTACAATTATTAATTATTCGAACTTTTACTTACTGCAATCTTGTGACGTCAAAAACTACCGAGTTCATCCAAATGATAAATTTTCTATTTATAGATATCGAGAAACAGGTAGACCTATCACGATAATTTTATCTTGCATGTCAGCTTCGTGCACGATTGAGAAATTTTGCGTTAAAATATTAAGTTTATCGTGATATTTTTTTCAGGAAACTTTTCACTATCTCGATAAAATTTCCAGGAAACTTTAATTTATCGCGATAGTTTTGTAAATATAGTATCTCGTGGCAGAAAATGCCACCATAGTTACCTTTATTTTTTTGCGTAGCTTACATAAATCTGGCCAATCACAAAATGAGTAACAATTCATTTCCTCCTAGTACTTAAAGTAGGTCAAAAGTGAGATCATACAGCTACGCCGAAAAAAAGTGCAATTTTGGCGCTTGAAATAGCGCGTTGTTCGTTTTGCAATTTGGGGACTCCGTCCATTTTTATGACACCGTAGATAGGCCTATATGACGTCATCTTACTTATTCGAATATTATCCTTCATGTAGATCTACGCCACTCGTCACAGCTCAGCCTAAGGAATATTTTCCATTTTGAAATACTGCCAGTCACATGAGCCTAAGTATGGCGCCCCCTGTAAATCGATAAGCAACGACAACAAAAGCTACGGAGTTATGCAACTTATCGCTGAAAAAATGCCAACGTTATTGATAGAACGAGATAGAAAATAAATGTTCAAATTTTTTACATGGAAAATGCATTCAGAAAGACTCAAAAGAGAAATATTGTGACTGGTAATTGCTTTCTAAGTCGAGTGTTACGGTTTTAAGACCGGTGAAGAGGTGAACTTCCGGCGAAGAAATGTACTGTGTAGGTGCATATTAGGCTACGTGATACAGCCAGGGGACTTGATCAACGGATCACCCGAAGTTTGCCGAAGTGTATCTAGGCGAGTCATTGACTATGTGACATTCCAGCAAGTCTTTACAAAATTTTGGGCGAAAACTGAAAATAAATTCAGAAGCTTGGTATCCTTTTCTGGGTATGCCCTGTAAATTTTTTCCATATAACTCCCTGTCTTATTTAATTATGCCCCCCTTCAACAAAGTGGGGGTATATTGCTTTGCTAATGTCGGTCGGTCCGTCGGTCGGTCGGTCCGTCGGTAGACCTTACCTTGTCCGGAAGATAACTAGAGACAGAATTGACCTAGGTTCGTCAAATTTGGCACAGACATGCGTCTCGGAGTGTAGATGATCCCTATCGATTTTGAGGTCAATCGGTCAAAGGTCAAGGTCACAGTGACTGTCAACATGTTGATATATAGACCAAACCTTGTCCGGATGATAACTAGACACAGAATTGACCTAGGTTTCTCAAATTTTGCACAGACATGCGCCTTGGAGTGTAGATGATCCCTATTGATTTCGAGGTCAATCGGTCAAAGGTCAAGGTCACAGTGACCGTCAACATGTTGATATATAGACCAAACCTTGTCCGGATGATAACTAGACACAGAATTGACCTAGGTTCGTCAAATTTGGCACAGACATTCGTCTCGGAGTGCAGATGATCCCTATCAATTTTGAGATTAATCCATCAAAGGTCAAGGTCACAATGGCTTTCAACTTAATGATATTTAGACCTAACCTTGTCCAGATGATAACTAGACCCAGAATTGACCTAGGTCCTTCAAATTCTGCACAGATATTCATATTGGAATGTAGATGATCCCTATCGATTTTAAGGTTAATCCGTGAAAGGTCAAGGTCACAGTGACCACCAGATGATTCAGGGCCCGCGCTGCCGTTCGCCACTTGAGCCATTTGCTAAAAAAAAATTAAAGTGTCTCAAAAATCATCATGTGGCTCAACTTGTAGCTCCAACATTTTATTCGCGTATTATCGGGGACATAGTAAGCATCGAAGTTGACTGGGAAAAAGCAGAAGTCGAACGCGCGTGCCGAAAAGAAAATCGATAACCCAGTCTGTGTATCGGCGACTGTTTACAATCTTGTATGTATACACACGGCGGTGTGTATAATTATGCGAATTGTTGACAGATTATCACGTTTAACAATTGAAGTGGGCTATAAATCAAAAAGATGACTTCGATATTTCCCAATCAATTCTTTTGATATCAGTTTATGAACCGTGCCACTTCCTGTATCAATGTGGCAGTAGGGGTGCATGACTGTTTTACAAACAGACATCTTGTTATTACTAGATCTAATGTGCAAACTATTGCCTCACTATTTTAAAGTGAGTGATAAAAGATCTTTGACAGCAAGTTTACTAGCACTCCCTGTTGACATCAGTGAGTTCACATCACCTGTATTGTATAGGAGCGTAAGCGAATTTCGCTAGTAATCGAATTTCGCAAACTATGTTCTCTGGCAATATTTTCGTATCTGTGACATCATCCATTCACGGAAATGATTGATATTTTAGCAGCAAAGGTGTTTTGAACTGTCATTTGAATCTAATGACAGAAAAATACCTATCAATAGGAAAAAAGTTCATAAGCGACCTCTCACATACTTTTTCCCGCCATTTTATTATCACTTCTCAGGTCTCCCTTATATGCAGATTTTAAAAGATACTTTTAGCTTAAAACTTTTTTTGTTTCGTCTATTTTCGGTTTAAAAATGTTATCTTTTGAACTTTAATAGCCGAAGTTTCGTATGGGGCACCTAAAGGGAAATATATCCATATGAAAGACAGAGGGGTCCTTTTTCATTTTTTCCTAAGAAAATAGACTGAATCAGGTACAAAAATCACTACAAAGACAAGAAAATAGCCTTTTCTGTGAGCTATAAAAGGTTATCTTTTTTAGATTTACAGCCTCTTTATCCCCAACACTGTCATCCTGATTTAGATTGTAATATTTCAGTGCCACAGCAGAAATAATTACACGAAAAATCACATAACTGCAGATTTTGTTTTCTGAGAGCTGCGTTTTGTTTTATGTCCTTCAGGTTTTCTCGTAGGAAGTAAATGTAGAGTTAATATCCAAGGGAGGCAATGAATATTGCTGAAGTGATGCTGTGAATTTTTTATTTCATTTTACCCTCTCTGGGGCCTCTAATTTTTGGAAAACCAGAGTTGTCGAAATTGGTTTACTCTTTTTATAGATGGCGACTTTGTACTGTCTCACTTCTAACGATGTTTTGACAGATAAATTTAGATGTTTAAGTGGTAAAAATTATTTTTAAAAAAGTATTTGAATACAAGTGCATAGATATTTAACCATAAAGAAAATTACTATTGTTTTATGCAATCCGCAAGAGCAGTTTCCCTTGCGTTGGCGAAATTTGATTACACCAGTATAAGTATATACTAGTTTTAACCCTTAGGCTGCTAAGACTGAACAGAACGTGCACATTCGAACACCAGAAGCATTTTCATATTCTCTGTGGACAGTAAAAGCTGATTCAAACCTCCGACGTTTTGTTTTAACAACGATGAACAGTCTTTGAGGAAACATCGGCTGACGTTGACCCTGGACGTCTACTCTGGGAGCGTCTTGTGACAGCTCTCGTCTCCTGGAACTTTTTCCAGGGCCTTTGGGCTACGCTTTGGCTAACACCGTGTTCATAGTCCAGTTGACACTGCAGTTGCCTAGCTAAATGCTGACCGATGTCTCTGGCTTTCTCGGCGTTTGGCGTTTGTCTTCTCGGCATGTTGAATTTTTTAACAATGGCGAGTCTGTAGCTTTTCTGAATCTAGACGTCAGAATGACGCTACTTAAAAAATCTTTGCTTGACCTACGTACTACAAGTTTTCTAAACACTGAATTCTCATATTATTAAGGGGGGGGGGGCTTGTTGTAAAAGAGCTGCACAGGTTATTCGGGTAGACGAACACCTGTACACACAAGCACAGCAATTTCTATGAACATACATAATTCAAATTTAAATGAAAAACAAATTGAAAGCTATTTGGAAAACCATATTTCAGACCCTTAATTTCTGCTCTCGAGTATATATATATTCACCACCAAAATAAGCAAAAAATATTAATTTCATTTACTTAATAATTGCTGTCGAATATAACTGAATCGTATCGGTTTTATCTTCCAAACACCCTGTTCTCCCCGCATATACATGTAACACATTAAGTGCTATCTAAAATTATCTGCAATTTGCTGTTCAAGTGTCTACAGGTAGACATTACTTTTGAAAGATCGAGATTGCACACGAACAGGGGTCTCGCTCATGTGTTGTAATAAATTATTCATGAGTATGCGTTTGAAATAAATTGTAGATGATAAGTTTTAAACAAAATCAAAAGGGAAGTTATGGTGTCTAGTAAAGTAGATTCTTGTTATTTTGATCCATTTGAAGATTCGATTGTTGCCATTGCTTTAACAGCTCAGGTAGTGCCATTCTCTACATAACCCAACAAATAGAAATTCTTGTATCTGGAAACCTTTGCGCATGTCTTTGCTTAAACAGAGCCCTAGCCATGCACTGACAGCGGAAATCAAGCGCTACAAAGCACGGCTTCGGTAGTCCCAAGTGTCAGTTTAAAGTAACAATTTAGCTGCCAAAAGTAAACAAAAGGGGTGTTAAAATGCATTTCAGTTTAAATAATACCAATTAAAAGTATGGAAATTATTGTGAACTAATGTCAAGATGTCAATCTGTTATTGTACAGTACGTCGGGTCGGTCCAAGTGTTAGTCGCTGGCAGAGAAATTAATTTCAAAACTATGTTAATAATTGCCAAGTCAGTCTATCTTTTGTTTACTTTTTGCCTGATTTTGAAATTCATTTTTTTTCTGCCAACGAATAACACTTGGACCGACCACACAATATAGCTTGTCATCTTCACAATAGTTTCCATAGTTTAAAATGGTATAATTTAAATTTAATCAATTTGATTAATTAATTTTAAACATATACAAAAGCAATACAATCAATTAACAAATAAAATCCTACAGAAATGGATCGGAACGAAAGCAAAGCCTACAGAGTTCCTATCCAGTTCCCGGTTATTACATTATAAAGTACGATATATTAGAGAGCAAGTTTAGAAAACACATGGAATAGAAAGAGATCAAGGAAAATAGGAGGGGTGCACATTGGTGTAGAGTGTCTGGCCCACTGGTCAAGATGTCATCTAAAAGGAAACCATCTATAGAGACAATAAAAGCTTAAAAAACTTACAATCTGAACGTCACTACCACGTAAGTGTTTGCAAGGGCAGCTTATTCATAAGATGAAGATAAATATGCTTTGTAAAGATGGTAGGATATGTAATATATGTACTTGATAATAATCTATATGTCCCTTTGGGGTGTAATAGATCTTTACCAACTACCATACATACTGGAGACAGAGGGAGAACACTATAAATGTCTTCAGCTTGTTTCTACAGGAGAATACTGTATTGTCACTGAAAAGACAAAAGAATCAATACACTAAAGAGCAAATCTTTCACTAACACGGATATAAGTAAGCACTGCAGCAAAAATTCTATTATCACACGTAGGTCAAAACTCTCATCACCATACTGTACGATTCGAAGGGACACTCTTGCATTTATATTTAAGTTCGAATGATTTCTTAAGTCATTATAATTTGGACATTAATGAAAAAAAAAAATAGTTGAATCAGCTGAGCCACATTTACAGAGTAGCGATTACACTTTTTTCTTAGTATAGGTGCTTACTAAGAAAGCTACACCTGGTATGCAACCTAGCATGGATAATCTGAATTTTTCTTTTACCGAAGAAATACAGTTGTCTAGGAGTGGGTTTGTCAGTGATTCTGCGTTCTTAATCTCATCCGGTAGGATAACCAGTCATTAATTACACACCGGTATACAAGACAAATTTATGATGCATGGCATCATAGAAGCCGTAATCTTTTGGTTTCAGAAAGATTGACTTTCTAGAAAAAATGTGATGACATTTTTGTATCTGTTTTTCCCCCCACAAACGGAAGGTCATGACAAATGATACTAAAATGCAGGGGCGAGGGGGGGAGGGGGGAAGGCAGAAGTTAAGAGAGGAATCTTAAATTATCTTGTACCAGTATTATCATCATAATCATCATTACTATTTAAAGTGATAATTCGTATGTGAGAAAACATGTTTTTAAAGCATTGGAGTTTTCAAATTTCTACTCAAAGTTTGAAAATGGAGAAATTACGCATTCAAGTACAGCATTTTTCATTACTAAATGATTTTAAAAAGCAAATTTCTGTCGGGGCATCAAGGGCGACACTGCGGAATTATGTAAGTTAGTAATTATTCAAAGTGATATTTAGATCGTTATTCACGTAGATCTTCATGTATTTACAATTTTTAAGTGATATTTTCTTTGTGTTTCATTTTTTACAAAAATAAAAAAAAATATTCAACAACTTTCTTCTAAAACATTTTCTTTTTGCTTGTCAAAAAGTATCTTAGCCTGCTTGTACAAAGTGAATTTTTACATTTCTACTCCAAAATTAGAGACTTTTGCATAGTACGTATCTCCAAAATTCTTCTGATCATAGCCTTCACAGTTGGCGCGAACCACTAAAAAAAAAAAAACTATTTTAAGTCTTTAAGGAACTGGATCTATTCAACATCAACGTAGTAACAATTACTATATATACTCGTATATCGTTTAATAAAAATTAGTTTGAACCATTTTCTGCATAGGCCTTGTACAAACCTATAAAACTCCTAATGTAAACTTCAAGAGCCATTCAAACCCTTGACCAGCAGCGACATAAAAAGTTGTATATGCACAGTGATAGGTTCGGTAATAACTTTATCCTTTCAGCTACACAGAATGAAATTAATTTACTGAGTAAGGAAAAAGAAACCAGAATTTTTTACGTTTACAATATCTTATAAAATATTAAAAAATATTACACAGGCTATGTACTGTCTGATCTTGATCTATTTCTGTCATTTTCCAACAGTTTCAACCCTGAGAGCACTATGCATCACTTTGGTAATTTTTGTAGACAACGTACGTCACGATCCATACATTTTTCACGGGTATAGTAGATCAGGATTATACTGTACAGAACTTAAAGTCTGATCATAACAGCTTCGACACACAATACATTAAATGCTAAATTTTACAGGGCTGGTAAAGTAGATCGTCCATGTAACAAAATTCCATTCGGCTAAAGTGTCGACGAAGAGAAGAAAAAAGGTTTATCTGTTCACAAGCTTTCTATAAATAGCTGGTGTAGACTGTTCTTTGTAATATAGGGAGGTAACCAGTCTATAACTTGATCAAAGGTTAACCGCCCTATTATCTTTACAGATTAAAACTCAACGTAACACTTGTACATAAAACTGCTTCTGATTATCATATTCTAAGATGCTCTCCATCTCATAATTATCTATATTTTGTCTTGTAAAAAAGTAGACAAATGCGAAAACCGTTTAGAGGTGGGAGAGCCTGTGATAGACGGACAGAATTACATTTTCGTTTGGGAACAAGGAAGGAATCCTTTAAGTTGGAAAAGTTCGGGGGACTAGCCAGTAAAAGGAAGTTTATTTTTCTGTATTTTCGTTGTTATTTGAGAATGAACTTATATTGCAAGAAAACCAGACTTGATGTCCATGTAGGTCTGATCAGGGATCTTACATACATAAGATCCCTGGTCTGATTGTACATTTAAGAAAGAGCCATGTGGAGTAAATTTGTATTGCAGGGATGTCCTAGAATTAAAATAAAAGCAATTTGAACATACATTTATCCCAAAGTATTTTTTATTGTTCGAATCGGTGCTGCATCTTAACATCATCTTTGATACTGTATTAGTTTCATATATGCGCGCGCATCACTCTGCCTCTATACATGGATCCGTGGTGATAAGATAAACCGACTTCCTTGGTTACTGTTGCCAAGGGCTCCCAAACAACCACAGTAAATACATGTACAATATAGCAGATATGCTACTTAAATCGTGCTGTCATGACTGTTTCTCTCAATAAAATTCCGAAAAAAATATTTCTACCATAATTATGTTTCTGCCGTTGATGAATTCTCGGTAAGAAATTTAAAGACGGTTGAACTAATTTACACAAAGATATGTAAAAAAAGGGTGATTTATGGGCGCTTCGGACAATGTAACAGATCTTCGTGTTTTAGCAGTTTTGAACTTCAATATGAAAAAAGAATTAATCATCTCAACAAAACTCTGTTTTGCCACAGAATAATAAAATTAAAGATACTCATTGTTTTCGAAGGCTAGTAAAGTCGTCTCTACATCATACAAAAAACACTGAATTACAAGCATTTCGAAAAAATTATACTCGTAGATCGTCTGATTCTACAGACAGGTGTAAGTTTATGAAAAATTGACTATGACTTGACTATGAAAAAGTTCAATTTCAGGTTAAGGGGAAAAGGATTGTCTTATGATTTCAAAATGTGTAATGTGTGCTGTCAATTAACAAACTTGTTAATATCAGTGACGGTAGTTTGTTTTTAACAACAACAACAACAACAAATTACTTTATTCTGCATCTCAAGTACAATAACATACAAAAAGAGGAAATGAAGACAAAAATAAGATGAGTAAATATAAAAACATTTCACATGGTCAATGTAACTTTTTAAGAAAATAGTAGAGGTAGAGAAAAAAGAAAACAAGAGAAGACAAAAAAAATTTTTTTTTTTTTTTTTGAGAAATGGCAGTAAACCCATTGTCCCCCTGGAAACAGATTTGCAAAAGAAAGTTTTCAACGCAAGTCAATAGATCTTAACTATATACATATTCTGTCTATTTGTGGGAGCCTGGTGGTAGAAGGAGAAGCTACCCGGAGTGGGTAGCCGCCCCCTCGACCAGAAAGCCCTCAACAGTAGCCAGTTGCAAAGCATATGGCATATATGGGATGAACTCGTCTGTGGGGAGCAATGGGTTTAAAAAAAAAAAAGAAAAGAAACTATAGTTGTGCAAATGAAAAAATAATTTCAACTTCAGCAAAGTGGTTAAGGATCAGACAGCATATAAAGTGCTGTCTGATCATAGCCTTGTATTCTTGAACAGAGAGAAAACTACAATAGCATACAAGAAATAAGATGTGAGTAAATCTTACAGTAACTGATTTAAAAAGGCTGAAGATTCTAGCAGGGGAAGAGTGACCAGGGATCGTATATAAACTACGAGTAGGATCCCTGATGCATGCAAGAATACAACATCCCATCAGGAAAGCCTGCATGGCTTTATTTAATAACTAGATCGCAAAAGTAACAGACATTCCTACTTAAAGAGCAAACTAGCAAACGAACAAGGGACACCTTTATACACAGAGGGGTATGGACAATCTTAATAGCAACCAGCTGTATTAGGACAAATAAAAGAGAGACCTTGTTAATCTTATGATATACTGAAGACAACGGGTGGTCAAGCTGATTAGAGCGGCAAATTGGTTTGCAATCAAAAAGACTTCTTATCAGTTTACAGTTTACCGACACATCCTTTGAAATGGCAGATGTGCTAATCCACTTTTATACGACTTAGTAAAAAGTTTATTCAATTAACATAAGTTGCCTTTTTAGCTGAACTTCCACCTGAACAGAATAGAGTACTACTTAATTTCAAAATTGAATTCTACTTTTAGTGAGGAATATGTAGTGAGGAATACACGTCAATATGCTTATTGTAAATAGCAGATAGTTTTAATCCAAGATTTAACCGCACGTTATTTGCAATCTGATCTATATCTACACATTTAGTATATTCTTCATGCACCAATGGTTAAGATTAACTTCAAACTGAAACATTAATGACAAGTGCCATTTTTGGTTGTGTATAGGTTACTGAAAAAGGTTAGCTGTTCATGTAAAATATTATATTTTGATCAGTATTTCATATAGATCTATTTTTACCTTTGTTTTCCACTTTAAAACATTTTTCTGTCTTTCCAAATCTTTCAGAGGGGAAAAAAACTAAAGCAATAATTAATCCATTGTGTATGTAGCGCTGATCAGAACTCTTTGCATATGTCCCATTTTCAGTCATTATTATTATTCAAACTTGTCTACAGCCTCTGCGTGATCTCACGTCAGCGGTACACGTTCGCAAAGCACATATTTTAAACTTTTTCTTAAATTCAAACGTTTAAAACACAAAATAAATAAAAACTATCGCATCCCTCCAACGTTAACAGTCGTTTGTTTGGGAGCCGAAATAGCAGACAACAAGGCTGTACATCGGGTAAAATAAATGCGATGACCTGATTGGTCAAATATCGATGATCCATTTATTTCCTCTATATCCTCTATTTTTGGCACCGGCTAATTTTACGACGGAATCTCTGTAAAGAAAAATATGTCTTATCAATTTACTATTGCGATTTTTTCCCCATTCAATCTTGATGAAATTTTACCCCCTTTAAGAAAAGTTAGGAAAAATGAAGCGCTATGGCATGGAAAATTAACATGTAAGCTAACAATACAGTTAAAAGATAATAATTGATTTAGAAGCAGGGATCGTATATATAGATCCCTGTTTAGAAGTAAATAAACATGTAAAGAGTAAGAGAATTCAGTTTGATCTTGACGATTTGGCTTAATAAAACACAATACTTGCAACATTTCGGTTTCAGAAATTAGGACATTTCGAAATGATAATCAAGCAAACAAATAACCGACCATTTGTATACATATCTAAGGGCTTCCGATGAAAACGATCTGGACACTACTCCGGAGAAAAATAACTGACCACTACCACCTTATTGAAACTTGACTTCCGGTAATTTCAAAACACTCCTAGAATCCTTAAAAAGACTGAAGATGGACGGATCATGGGCTCTTGGGAACGCAGATATTCTTCAGAGTATTGCTACTCTAGTATGGATCCATAAAAATGATCCGGGAATGACGGAGAAAATTACATCTGCACGACTCGGGTTAGTGTGAACTGTGGTGACATGTGTGTCATGTAATTTCGCGGCGGTACTGATCATTTTCAGCTTCACATCGGAAAAAAAAAAACAGCGATGTATCAGTAAAGACGATATTGTCAATAGTATTTAAACATTAACACAATTAATTCTTGCCATTTATCTGCATAACACTGCAACTCCCCCCCCCCCATTATACCGCGAAAACCCATGCAATTCAAAATTATGTAGCCTTGCGGTTCATTGGTTCACGGTAGTTACGGTCCGATTAAGAAAAAAGTCAAAAGTTTAACAGAGTATAGAATAAATCATCAAATTATTTTCTAATTTTATCTTTTAATTAGTGTCATAGGAAATCCACATTCACCACTGCACTTCTGAAATTGATTCAAGTGACTTAGATGGTTTTTGTCAAAAAATCGATGCAACTTGATACATTTGGTGCCAATTTGCAGTCACATGATTTTAAAATATTGCCACATGACCTAGCAGATATTCTAAATATGTCCTCATGTATGTTTTCTGGTATAACTGCATGCAATGAAGGATCTTAGAGCATGGAGTAAATGGTATTAGGCATGTAGGTGCTGATGGCATTATTTTCACTTCAGGTATATTTTTCTTCCATTCTAAACGTTTATTTTGGAAAATGAAGTTAGCTGAGGTAAGGAAATGTTCTAGTCAAGGTATTTACACTTAACCCTTTACTCCATAGATACTCATTTCTACGCATTGCTTGTAGGAGCCTTTGGAAAACATTGTGGCAAAAGGTGAAATTGCTCGTGACAAGCAATTTCACCTTTTGTCACAATGTTTTCTATGCTATCAAAATGTGTCATATACACATAAGAAACTGCTTTATCCTTGCTGTTATTTAGGGTCAATTAGAGATACCATAGAAATGCCTTATGGGGTAAAGGGTTAAAATATAGACCAGACAAGACACTACCATTTCATACCCACTCCCAGGTCACTTCATACCTCATGTGATCTTTGTGTAACAAGATGTCAAAGGGGTATAAAACATCCAAATTTTTGGATTTGATAATTTCATTCTGAAGGGAGTTGTGTGTTAAATTTTCAAAAAAAAAAAATTGTTAAGACTCTGGATGAATACATGTAGGATCCAAAGATCAATGAATTTAATTTAAAAAAAAGTAACCCTATTCTGTCATCTTTTTAACGCTATCATTACTTTTTCTTTATTCAGGTATGAAATGTGGGCCAGGCTCAGTGGGGAGAGAGAAGTGGAATCTTTGAGAAATCACACGATTGCCGAGATTTCAAAATACATCAAAGACCATCCAAATGCAAAGAAAGAGGACATTCAGAAAGAGATAGCTAGACAGATAACTGCATTTGCAAGTCAAGTTGATAAACTTTAAAAGTGTTGTCAATTTCAAGTATATCGGGTTAACGATACGCAAGTTGTCGATCAATGTGCAATGTAACGCATAACAAACAATAAAACACTGTGATTTGTTTTGCATTTAGTTTACTTTTATTGCAGTACGTATTTTTTTCATATTTTCAAGTACATGTTTTTATAACTTATGGTACACATATTATTTGTTTATTTTTCTAACTGAACATCATCAATACTGGATTACAGAAGTTTAGACTCAGCCATATTGAAAGCATTTGGAGATGACAAATTTTGCTGAAGTTATCAGAATAATTTTTAAAGGTGCAGAAAACATTTTGGGGAAAAAAAGAAAATGCTGCTTATAGGGTAAATGTTCAAAATGTGAAATTATAGGTCTCTTGTCCTTTACACAATAAAACAGGTGTTATATATACATGTACTTTGTTATAGGCAAACAAAGTCTACTAATGGTATTTACTTGTGATACAATCAAATCACTATCCCTTACTTACAAACTAGCTATATAAATTACTATAACCATTATACATGCATACCTCATTTGATACCCCTAGGGTTTATGTCTTTTGAAAACAGTAAAGGAGATCAACAAAAGCTTAACCCTTTACCAGACGACAGATTTTAGCCTTGTGCAAATTGAAAGCGTTTGCAGACAACAATTTCAATGTGGTTCAAATGGTACAATTTTTCAGTTATAGGGTAGGAAACAATGCGGGATAAAGGAGAAAATGCTGATTACCAGCAATTTCTCCTTTTCCCACAATTTTTTCAAAAGGCTTCTTTCCCAGGGTCACTTAAAAGTTGGCATTGTGCGGAAAAGTGTTAATAGGAGTAGTTACTTGTTTTCCATTACTCCTTACAATACAATAAAAGTTTAGAACATCAGAATCGGGAAGTCTTGTAAAAAAAAAAAATAAATGAAAGAATAAATGTTGCTCAAAAACATTTAATAGGATTTGCATTTGAAACAGCAGAAAACATTGTGGGAAAAGAAAATGGTTACCAGCATTTTCTCCTTTTCCCACAGAGATTTCAACAGGCATCTTTTTCAAGGTAGGTAAAATATGCTTTTGTTTTGTAAAGAAATAAACAACCCTGCACTAAACAGTTCTGTTTTTTTAACATGCCTAGAGAAGAAGTCTTTTGAAAAGACTGGTAACCAACATTTCTCCTTGTTCCAGTTTTACGCCCTTCCAGAGACAAATTCATCATTTGTGCCACATTTAACTTGCTGTTCAAATTCTTTAAAAACAGAATTAATTTAACATTTTTCAAAAATCAAAAGTAAAAATCAACAGATACATTTTCTTCCACACAATGTTATAGAATACAAGAATTTTGTAGGTGTATAATCACCTTGCCAAATCATACTACTTTGTATTGTCATAATTCTGTGAAAAAAGTGTTTTGGAAACATACATGTATTTAGGAAAGGAGGAAAATTCAGTGCAGGCAACTTGCTTTTTTCCACAATGTTCACATACGTTTGGAGACTATAGCATCATTTGCTCCACATTTAAATGTCATCTGCAGGATGAGTTGTAAATTTTTGTCACTTATAAAGAATTAACATGAGAGACATTTTCTTCTGTAGGAACTTTTCATAGAATACAAGAACTGTGGAGGTCTAAAATCACCTTATGTCATGAAACAATTACATATTTTTATAGCCATGAGGAAAGAGTCTTTTGAAAACATAGTTACAAAAGGAGATAATGCTGGTAAACGGTGCTTTCCTCTTGTCCCCTGCAGCGTCACAAAGTATGGGTGATTTTTAATGATAAAGAATCATGATTTTGAAAGTTCCACAGAAATAACACTGCAGGATGTTTGGTGTGATTATTGATCTGCAGTGTCTATTATTTTGTAACCTTCTCTGGCCAAAATGATCTTGACATTGCAATACTTCTTTTTCTTATTTGTGATAGCTCTTTTAGTTGTAGTCAAGGTGAAATTTCCAATCTTAACATGTTTATTTTTATTCTGATTATACATTATATCTGTTTTGTAGTCATTTTATCCACCAGAAAATAAAAAAAATGTTTTAAAACTTTAGCAGTTATGCACTAAGTTTAGCCGTTTGTATGTGTTGACCATGGCTAAAGCATAGTGCCAAAGATTAGTGATCTTTAACCTTGTACCACACAATCGCGAAATTTAACGACCCTGAGGACGAAGTCTTTTGAAAACATCATGGGAAAAGGAGAAAATGCTGGTAACCAGCATTTTCTCCTTTTCTCACAATGTTTTCTACCCTATCAAAGACATATTCCACCATTTGAGCCACATTGAAATAGTTGTCTGCAAATGCTTTCAATTTGGACATTTCTACAATTTTGTCATGTGGGAAAGAGTTTGCCTTTTACCAAACAATCTTAAGTTTTAAGGCCTTGGCAGGTAATCAGCATTTTTATCCCCTGCTGAAGGCGGAGGGATATAGTTTTAGCCTTGTCCGTCCATCCATCCGTCCGTGAGAATATCTCCAATACCATTGGACGGAATTTCGTGAAACTTTATACATGTGTACAATAACCCATTCCGCCGATACAATTTTTTTTTTTTTGATTTGATGAAAAATGGCCCACTGGGAGCAATTTTAAGTTTCGCGGTCAAGTAAATTTTTATGGCGGGGGATATCATTTCAACAAAATTGCTTGTTTTTATTTTTCCACAATGTTTTCTACTCTTTTTAAGGACATCTTCCACCATTTGAGCCATACATTTATTTACTTTGTCCTCTACAAATGTTTTGGATTTGGACAAGTCCAAAATTTTGCTGTTTGGTAGTGTCAAAATCACTACTATGAAAACTGCCTATATTTGTTACACATTCAAAAATAAGTCAACAATAAGTCCATCATTACACGGGGAATTTATTTAAGAGAGTGATAAATGATTATTTTGAGATGACAAAAGTGTGGTGGGAAAAATGGGTAATGACTTGTAACAAGGATTTGTTTTTTTTTTTTTCCATGTTTTCAAAACCTGCCCACTGTGAAAAGACCAAGTTGTATGGTATTGAGTGCATAAAATGATTAAACCTTGGGCCTTTACCAAATGACAAAATTTCAGCCATGTACAAATTCAAAGCATTTGCAGATGACATATTTTGTGTTTAACTCTTTAACAAATGACAAAATGTTAGACTTTTCAAAATTGAAAGCATTTGCAGACAACAATTTAAATTTGGCTCAAATAGCGGAATTTGCCTTTGATAGGGTAGAAAACATTGTGGGAAAAGGAGAAAATGCTGGCTACCAGCATTTTCTCCTTTTCTCACAATGTTTTCAAAAGGCTTACTCCACAGGGCCGTTAAAACTTTTTGGATTGTGTTGTACAGGGTAAATCAACATCTTTTAATCTGAATCGGTGCCCACAGAATCTTTCAAACTGGTGCTTACGCAGTATACATCTGCCAACAGCGCATCATTCTATCTGAACATGAATTTTCTTTTTCAAATGGTAGAAAACATTGTGAAAAGAGGAAAATGTTGGTCACCAGCATTTTTGTTTTCCTTTTCCCACATTGGTGCAAAAGGCTACTACCTTAGGGTCTTAAAAGTCTGAATTGTTTTTACTAAGAGTAAATGGATTAATTCTTTACCAGCAGTCAATAATATTGCAATGTGTGAAAAACAGCAGTGGTCTGTTTCATGTGATTGCTTCTTTTCCTACAATATTTCCAGAATTAGTTCACCACAAGGGTATGAAAAGTAGTACTTATACAGTAAAAGGTTGAAGTTTTTGAAAACTTAACCCTTAGCACAGGATCCTGACTATTAACCCTTCACCACACAATCCTAAGTTTTAACTACCCAGAGAAAGAAGCCTTTTGAAAACATTAGAGGAAAAAGAGAAAATTCTGGTTACCAGTATTTTCTCCTTTTCCCCTAATGTTTTCTACCCTATGAAAGAAAAGTTCCATCATTTGACACATTCAAATTATCATCTGCAAATGCTTTGATTTTGGACAAGTCTACATTTTTGTCATTTGGTAAACAATTAACAACCTTTAGAAAAGAGCGTTTTAATAATATGGTGGAAAAAGAAGAAACTGGTGGTAACCAGCATTTTCTCCCTCTTTGTACAATGTCCTCTACCCTTTCAAATATTTAACCCACATTTAATCTGTCGCATACAAATGCATCAGATTTGGGCAAGTCCATTTGATGGTTTGTTGAGGGATTAACCCTCTGTCACACAATCCTGAGTATTAACAACCCTGACAACAGAGGCTTTTGAAAACACATTGTGGGAAAAGGAGAAAATGCTTGTAACCAGCATTTTCTCCCTTTACCACAATGTGTTTTTCCTTTTCAAAGGAAAATCCCTTAATTTATTAAGCAACATTTGTCGTCCGAAAATGCTTCCATTTTGATCCTGTCTGAAATTTTATAGTCTGGTAAAAAGTTAAGCACTGCACAGGAAATAAGCACAATCTTTTCAATGCAGTCTGACATATTGTCAAGATTAGGATCAGATCAAAGTTCTGCGTCAAAGCTGTATCATCGAGATATTGATCGAAATTCTGTGTCATTCTCCTTCAAATATTCTGAATATAGTTCAGGAAAGTCACACACAAAGTTGTATTGCTGAAAAGAGATGGAAAATAAAAATTCCAAATAAAGTGAACCAGGCAAAGCCTCAATACAGACAACTTGAGTTTTTTTGTGGAATGGAGAGATCTGGAAAGCCTTTACCAAATGTGGGTGTTCACATCCCTCACGGAGAAGGCTTTTGAAACCATTGAGAACTAGCATTTTCTTCTTTTCCCACATTTTTTTTTTACCCTATGAAAGACAATTACCATTGTTTGAGATACATGTACATGGTTTATGAGAAAGTGACCTTTGGCCCCCACCTGTGACTTTTACCTTAGAGTCTGGCATCTTGGTTCATATTCACCAACCATTCTTAAGAAAATTCTTAGTCCTATACTGTAAAATGTACCAGGTTTGAAAGTAACACATTTTCTGATTGGCTAAACCATTTGGTTTATGAAAGAGAGAGAAAGGGGACAGGATAGAGATGAGAAAGAGCAATATAAGGACTGGATACCTTGACAGATTGTATTGCGGCAGGCCCTCTGACTTCTCTTATCTGTTTTATAACATCCTCAGCTTTAAGAGTTTCATCTTGTACTAGCAAAGCACATACAGCCACTGGAAAGAGGATTAACACCAAGGCTGATAAGCACTACTCAAGGACCTTTTGCAAACAATATAGATAAGATGAAACTGCACAGAACATGCAGTCTGATCTTGGATCTACACTGTCCAATAAGGAGATATCTTTTCCAAAAATATACCTTTAGCAAAATTAGGGTTTTTACCATCGGTTTGAAAGTTTGATTTCACTTATTTAGCAGGATAAGGGTTAACCAGTATAGAATGTGTTTGTTAATCCTTTAACTCTGTACCACACAATCCCTAGCTTTGAGGACTGAGGAAAAAGGCTTTTGAATCATTCTGGCAAAAGAATAGGTTACCAGCATTATCTCCTCTTCTCACAATGTTTTTCTTTCCTTTCGATCACAAACTCTATCCTTTGAGCCTGATTTCATATGTAGGCTGAAAGTAAAACTGCTTTTCATTGGGACAAATCAAAATTAGTTGCTTCCCAAACGACCAAAATTTTAGACATGTAATCAAATTGAAAGCATTTGCAAGCAACAAATTAAACATGGCTCCAAAACTGAAATCTGTGTTTGGAAGGGAATGAAACATTATGGGAAAGGAGAAAATGCTGGTTACAAGCATTTTCTTCTTTCTTACAATTTTTATCTGCCTTTTCTCTAGACAAACACTGTCATTTAATCCACATTTCAGTTTATCTTCTGCAAATACTTTTGATATGGCCTTGTCTCTAAATGTTTGTCTTCTAGTACAGAGTTAACCCTATTTAGAAACAGCCACATCTACAAAATTGTGGCTGGCATAATTGCCTCACCTTAATTAATGCGAATAGGATAGGCTGTAGACAAGTGATGGGGTTGCCTGTGTAGGTATATACACTGGGGCATAACTAGTGTTAAAATGGATGTCTCTATTTGCTTTCATTTTTTGCTCCAGCTGGGTGAAATAGCAGTATCTGTCTGGCTCAACAAGTTAAGTTTTGCTCTTTGTCATGACTGTGCTGATCCAAACAAAGGAAATAATCTTTTGTTATTGTCTTACCTAAGCATGATCTACCAAGCCCTCCATAACAACTGAAAAGTAAGGAAACCGAAAGCAATCAAAGTACTAACTGAGATGATGCTGAAATAAAAGCACTACCAGAACAGAAATCAATTCTATAAATACACAAATATAACAATTAGAGTGCTGCATTGATATTACACTTTACCACACAATAACCAAGTTTTAAAAGGAAAAAGCCTTTTGAAAGCATTGCAAGAAAAGGAGCAAAAGCTGGTAACCCTTTGAAAGAGAGATTTCATGCTTTAAGTAAATTTTGCTGTTGGGTAAAGAGTTAGAAAGGACAAGTATAGGGCAAATCTGTGCCGTTCTTTTAAATTACGAGGAAAAAAAAGGGGGGGAGGGGAGTCACAGAAATATTTCCTGTCCTCGGCCAATCAATTTTGAAAACTATGGAATTGGGTGTAGGAGGAGGAGGGATTTTTAAACTCACAAATGTGCCTCCATATTTCTTGAACCCCTGGGCCCAGTTTCACAAAAAAAGTTAAGTCTCTTATTTTGCTCAAATCCACAGACTCATTTTCCCACTTAAGCCAAGTTCTTTATCTGAAAATGGCATTGAAATAAGTACAACAAGCCCTTTTTAATCATACAGGTGTTGAGCCATGGTTACAGACTGCACACTATGTCCAGTCAAAATTTATATATCCAGTCTGCCCTCATACAGCAAGAAAGTCAAATCTTCCATTTTTTAATGTACATTCTTTGCATTTCATAAAATAATATAAGTGCATCTTTCCCCAAAAAGATCTCAGGTCCTACGAATAAAAAAACAATTTGAAGAATTGTTAAACTGATGTTGTCATCAGCTTTCTTGTTTTAGAATTTCCAAGGAAATTTTCCTTGAAAAAATATCAAAAAAGGAATATTCATCATGTCTTCCTGTATTTCTGTCAATATCTTGTCTTTGAAGGTGAAAAATAAACCATTTTTTGTTGAGATTTAATGAAATAAAAAAAAAAAAGTCTGGTTGGATTCCACTGAAAGAGACGGTATAGCCCTACATTTGTAAGCACAGGTACTCTTAGAACGGAAGCCATTATTTAGATGCAGCCAAAGACAAAGTCTTGATGCATCAGTAAACAGCAAAGACAGCAAAAAACCCGAGATAGCATAAGAGGTACTGGAGTATGTATATTCATACTCTTTGGTAAAAAGTGAAAAGAAACCAATTTCTGCCATTTGAGTCAAGTTCAACTCGTAACCAGACAGAGTTTTAACAAAGCTGATGAAAGAGGCTTTTGAAAGAAATGTTGGAAAAGGAGAAAATGCTCGTAAGTTTTTCTACCCTTCCAGAAACAAATTTCAATTTTTGAGTCACATTTATTTTGTCATCTGCAAATGCTTTTAATCTGGCCTGGTCCAAAATTTAAGTAAGGTGACTGACTGATTAAATGGTGTTTTAAGCTGCTGTCAATATTTTTTCAGTCGCATCACAGCAACAGCTCACTAATTAATGTATGTCTTTGATTTCATCAGTGCTAGGGTAGGGCTCTTAAAATGTCTTGACCAAGGACACTTGCATGAAAAATCCAGTGCTTCCGCAGAGGCTTGAACCCATCTGTCAATAGTCGAAAGTCTTGTTGTTCGGTAAAAAGTAATTTAAGTATGTAATACCTACTGTACAAGGGGTGTATTTGCGTTCTTGATAGCTTTGTTAATCTCATCCACCATTTTAAGTAAAGTACCCATGGCAGGTACCTGGCCATCAGGAAAAGGGTAGTGATGTACATTAAGGTCGGCCCCTGTTAGCTCACTTAGCAACCATGGAACCCTGTACTTGTTCAACTCCCCTTTGGAGCACAAGGAAAACACTTCATCTATACCTTCAGATTTAATACACTCTGTAAAAAGTAAAACCAATGAATACCCGGTAACAATTGGTTGATTGAATGGATGTTTTACGCTTTTTTCAACATTATTTCAGTCATATCACAGTGACAGCTCACTTATAAATATATATCCTGGGTTTCATCAGTACTAGGCTGGGCTCTGAAGTGTCTTACCCAAGGACACTTCTAGGACAAGCCTGATGCTTCTAGTTTGTGAGTCCTATACTTTACTACTGAGCTACGGAGTACCCACAACTATGGTCAAGTACTACTACCATAATGCTATAAGCATCTACATATATTTTTCACTTTTTTCAGTTTTGCTTAATTGCACACATTAACTCTTTGCCAAACAATACAATCTTAGAATATTCATATAAAGAGCCTTTGCAGTCACAAATTTAACTAGGGTCAAATGATGGGAGTTTTGTTTGAAAGGGTAGAAAATGAGACTACTTTTATTACAAGTCACTACAAAAGCTAGCTGTATAGCAAGGCAGTATAAATGTACCCTTATACAAACATAAGCTATACATTTTTATCTATCTGTGGGCTAGACCAGTATACTGCTTATCCCCCGTCACATTAAGATTAGTCCATGAATCCTTCGCTCCAAGTACTGCTACCCTATTTCTCAACTTGGCGGGTTGTCCTACAGTGGATGCAAATATAACAGCTCTGACAAATGACCTCCTAGGGCAGGGATAGAACCTAGGACCTCCACGTCCCTAGGCATAACCTGTACCATATCACTACAAAAGCTAGCTCTACAGCAAGACAGTATAACTGTCCCCATATATAGACAAACACAAACTATACATTTATATTCATCTGTGGGATAGACCAATATACTTCATATGATTCCTGGTTTTTACCTAGGCAGCCTCAGTTCGACTTCCAAGCATCAGAACCATATTTCAGTTTATATTTGTCTGCGGGATAGACCAGTATAGTACATACAGCACTTCAACAGACAATCAATGGCTCTACTTACTTATATCGTTTTCCAAATTTCTCCATGTGTCTTTAAATCTACATCCTGAAGTATATTATACAAACACAATTATGAGCCATGCTCTGTTAAAAGGGGGTTAAATAAATCTACAAAAATTACTGACCCAGGTCAGTCCTCACAGGATGACATGGGTAGAAACTTCTTATTTGTTAATTTTCAGTGTGTCCAAGGACCATCCTACATGTACCTCATGATTCAGTTGGTTGTTATAAAACTGGATTTAATGAATCCATAATTATGCCATATCTTGCTTTGAACAAAGCATCAAAGAGTTGGGGATGTTACAACTGAATAAATATTGCAAAGAATTTGATGTTGAACCTTTTACAAGATGATAATTTTTTACACATGCCCAAATTGAAAGTATTTGCTGACAAAAAATTAAATGAGGCTATAATTTTGTAATCTGTCTTTGTAAGTACAAAAAACATTATGGGAAAATGAGAAATGTTTGCATCAAGCATTCTCATTATCCCACAATGCTTTCAGAAGCCTGTTTTCTCAGGGTCGCAAAAAACTCAAGATTCTTTGAGGCAGTATTTACTCTTTACCAGGAACTTGTGTGTAAAAGGACAGAAAATTTTGTGGAAAAGGAGAAAATGTTTGTAATGAGCATTTTCTCCTTTTCTCACAATGTTTTCCAAAGCTTTCTTCTTCAGGGTCACCAAAACTCAGGAATGTGTCGTAAAGAGTTACTTGTGACTCTTATGGTTAGAACTGGCTCAGAAAGAGTGGAAATGCTGTGAAAAAAGAAGCAATGATAGTTACTAGCATTTTCTTAAATTCCGACAGTTTTTTTCAAAATCCATCATTTTTGGGGTTTTGAATACATTTGCTTGTTTTGTAGAGGGTTAACCCTTGTGGTGCTACATAAATAAAATAAACATTCTCAGTCAGTAATAAAGGTGCAGACACTGCAATTTCAAGGCTGTTTTTGTCAGAATATCTGGCAAATAAGAGGATAGTGTAGATACAGGATCAGACTGCACAGACTGTGCAGTCTGATCTTAATCTGGATCTGAATTGTCTTACTCAAAGACACTCCGACAAAAAATCCACTGTTTCCTGTGAGGCTCCAACCTGAGGCATCCAAATCACAACATCAAGCCCTACGGTTTACCACTGAATCATGCAGGACCCCATTGTAGGGAATGATGAAAATGCTCGTATTAGCTAGCGTTTTCTCCTTTCCCTGCTTTTATTACCTTATCCCAAACCCTGCTAAGTAAGTGAAACGAAACTTTCAAGTCGATAATAAAAACCAACATTTTGCTATTTCAAAGGTATTTTTGAGGGAAAGATATCTCTTCATCGGGCAGTGTAGATCGAAGATCAGACTGCATGATATGTGCAGTCTGATCTTAATCTACACTGTCCACAAAAGGTCGAGTCGCACTAAGCAGCCAAAGGGTTAAAGAGAAGCTGGATCCATTCAGCCATACATAATTTGTCATCTGCAAATGCTTGCAGTTCTGACAAGTCAAACATTAATTACTTGGTAAGGACATAAACTTACCTGGTAGTCCACTGATACCTATTTTTTCAGAACAGTTTGTCCCTCCCAGATCAAGCCTAAAATGACAAGAAATGTACAGATTATGGTGGTATGAAAATGGTTTTCTTTTCCTATAGAGTGACAAATGCTGCTCAGCTTGCTTTTATACAACAAAAATTAAGGAAAACTAACTCAGAATCTTAATCCTTTACTGCAGTGCACAATGCTGACTTTTAATGACCCTGGGAAAGAAGACTTTTGAAAACACAGTGGGAAAAGGAGAAAATACTGGTAACCAGCATTTTCTCCATATCCTACAATGTTTTCTACCCTATCAAAGAAAAATTGCACCAATTGAGCCATGTTGAAATTGTGGTATGCATATGCTTTCAATCTGGACAGGGCTAAAATTTGACCCATGGTAAAGGGTTAAATCAAAGCACTGCAAGCACTGCTGAAATGGGGGCCAGTTTGCAAAGCAATCTGTACAAACTCACTCATTATAATTTGCAAAAACATTTTTATCAGTATTCTTCAAATGAACCATTTAATGATTAAATCTAATATGATAGCAGTTTGTTATTAATGAGGCTTAACTCTCTACCTAATGGCAAAATTTTAGACTCATCGAAATTTAAAGCTGTTACACACAATAGAGTCAGTCTGACTCAAATGATTCGGATTGTTCCTAAATGGTAGAAAACATTGCAGGAAAAGGAGAAAATACTGGTTACCAGCATTTTCTCCTTGTCCCACAATGTTTTTAAAAGCCATCTTCCCCTTACTCTTTAAAACTGGATTATGTTGTAAAGGGTAATATATAACAAATCTGGGCACATGAATAAAAATGAATGTTACTTAACCCTTTACCACACAATCCCAAGATTTAATGACCCCGAGCAGGAAGGCTTTTAAAAATATTGTTGGAAAAGGAGAAAATGCTGGTAACCAGCATTTTCTCCTTTTCTCACAATGTTTTCAACGTTTTACACTCATTTGTACCAATTTTGAATTTGTTGTCTGCAGATGTTTTGAATTCAGAAGCGTCTAAAATGTGTTTTTTGGGAAAGGATCCAATTAAAATGTCAGAAAATTATCTTACCAGAAAATCTGGAATGGACTCAGATCAACTTCCCCTTCATCATCATCAGAGGAGTCAAAACTAGATGACACATGTTCTGGTTGCGCTTCGGCCTGTAGTGACAATATAACAAATGAGTTCTTACCAGGAACCATATTCTGAATTTTCCAAATTGACAGCTTTTGCAGACAACTTTAAATGTGGTTGAAACAGTATTTTGTCTTTCTTGTCGGAGAGAGCATAAAACAATATATTTGAATTGTCTGTACCCAGGTTGCGAGCAAAGATGGCTTTAACCCTTTACCACACAATTACTGAAAGTAAAGGCACTTGAAAACATTATGGGAAAAGGAGAAAACGCTGGTAACTTTTTAATGGAGTTATCATTAATTTATAAATATTGTGTATCAATTACTTCCTGAAAATGAAAATAAGTATCGAGATCTTCAAAGGAAACTCAAAAGATTATACAGATAAATCTATTTAAAATGATTTCTTACCATGACAAAAAAAATTGACAGTTGTACTTTCAAATCTCTATTAGAGTAACTTCCCTTGCATTTTGAAAAGTCCGCGGAGAGCATTATCTCCCGCTAGATGGCATTCTACAAATACACATCTTCGAAGAATATGACATTACTTGCGCAGACAACGAAGACAGGTCGAATCTTCGAAGAATATGACATGCGCAGACAACGCTGCGGAGAGTAAATTGTTAACCGAAACCGGCTAAAAGTAGTTTATGTTGTCGTAACCTTCCTAACAGAGTTAAAGCGAAACTGTACTGTTCAGTATTTAGATATAAATATAGATCTAGTTAAGTTAGGAGAGGTTATCGTTATGGACAGACAGAAAAAAAAAAATTATCTATAAATTTCAAGGACCTCAGCATGTCATTTGGTGTCTCTATTTGCCAGAGGGGAAAAGGGTAATTTTAAGGGCAAGCACAACACATTAGCATGCCTTTTCTTCCAACTCAAGATATATGCTTGCTTAACCCTTTACTACACAATCCCGACTTTGAACGACACTGACAAAGAATGCTTTTAAAACAATGGCAACCAACATTTTCTCCTTTCCCCACCACGTTTTTTTTTTCAAATATGAATTTTGCATTCAATTTTTGAGTCACACGTTTTGTCGCCTGCAAAAATTTTCATCTTGGACGAGTCTTACATTTTGTCGTTTGGTAAAGAGTTCATTACAGGTTGCTTATTTAATGGAGGTGGCCACAAAGACAGGTTGTACTCAATACAATCTAATTATAAATTTGTAAACGCGACTTGTCAACATAGAAAGATCCAGTTCAAAGTCCTAATTCATTTTTAATAATTTAGCCCATAATCCTAGATCATGCCAGGGATCGGATATAACATGATCCCTGAACATGCATACATACTTTATTTCTCTATGTTCTTTTACAGGAAAACAAGAGGTAGAGTTAACAATACGTCGTGTTGCACAAGGCAACTTTCAAGAGTGCAACGTTAGATAAATAATGGTGATCATTTTTGCTCTATGCGTAAAATAATGTAGTTTTGGGAGGCATAATGGATTTATAGTGCATCTGCAAAAAAGCATCGTTCCATGTCAGCCTGCTCAGTTTGACCCGGGTCGAAACTTTTGCTAAATTAGATGTAGTGAATTTTCTGCTTGTCAAAGGACTGTTCGACTTCATGAATCGGCCGATTTCTAGACTAAATGATTCAATATTATTAGACGACTTATTTGATTGTATGCTTCACGAAGATGCAATAACCTCCCTTTTTCAAATGCTCCCCTGATATAACCTGACCTTTGTCTACTCTCTCCAAGTGCTATAATTGGCTTGCAACATGCGAAAAGGAGCATTTGGACATTTGCGTAAAGTGTCGTCTCGGATCAGCCTGCGCAGTCCGCGCAGGCTAATCCGAGACGGCACTTTACGACTACAGTAGATTTTGTGCTGCAGTAGACTTGCGCAAAACAGAAAATAACATAAAAGCGGAAAGTGTCGTTTCGGATTAGCCTGCGCGGACTGCGCAGGCTGTTCCGAGACGTCACTTTACGCAAATGTCCGAATGCCCCTTTTCGCGTGTTGCAGGCCATATCAGAGGGTTGCGATGAGTAGGATATGAGTCAAGTATTTGAGGAAAGTAAGACTTAACTCTTTGGCTGCTAAGCGCGACTCAATGACCTTTTGCGAACAGTGTAGATCAAGATCAGAATGCACAGCAGGTGCAGTCTGATCTTGGATCTACACTCTCCGATAGGGATACATTTTTACCCTAAAAATAACAAATAATGAAATAGCAACATTTGGGTTTTTACTATCGACTTGAAAATTTCATGTTACTTATTTAGCAGGACTAGGGCTAACTGGCAGAGTTCTGCTTGGTGCTAAATACAGATAACAATCCTGGAACGAAAAGTCGAGCGCTGTGGGACGACTACGTGTGTATGATCAACGGGTACCAGGTAAATGTGAAACTAAATCTTGCAACTTAAACCCCATTGTCTGTGCATGTCATATTCTTCGAAGATTCGACCTGTCTGCTATGACACATCACCCATCCCATATACATGGGAAAAGTACGTAGGGCTTATACCAAAGCTATCACCCAAGCCTGTAGAGGGCTGTTTTAATAAATGGCCGGTGCATAAGTTACATGCTAGCTGATCATAGCTTAATGAATCGCACCAGGTAGCGTTTTATTGAGTAAACGTTTATCTTTTTTTGAAATTCAAAGTAACGGTTGTCGTTTTAAAAAGTAGTCCGGTTCGGTACCGAGAATACCCAAATTAGATAGATGTGTATTTGTAGAATGCCATCTAGCGGAAGATAATGACTTAAACCTTACAAAAATGACGCATCGCGTACTTTCGGTCTTCACTTAACAATGATGCAATGTTGTAATAATCAAATCTTCCGCATATAGCCGGATTCTTCCTACAGTGTCAACAAGGATTCACTTGCGGTGTTTGGTTTCAGAGGGAATTTAAAAGTTAGACAATAAAAGTAGGCTTAACAAGCCTATATTTCCGTCTATTCGATCCCCTTTTACATGTAGCGTATTGTGTAACTCGGAGTGGAATTAGCTTGTCGTCTAGGAGTATTTTTGGTAATAATCCGTTTTTCATATTATTTTATTACACATTGAGAAGTTGAACAAATAAAATTCATTCTGACATCTGAAAATCGTGGAGAGAATGCAAAAAAAAAAAAATAGAACAGCAGTCAACTTAGAAACATTTACATGTATATGAGGCCAAGCATATTGAACAAGAAATATCTTTTAAAAAAGACAGACGGCGTAAGAGGCACTGGGATATGAATATTTAAATTCGTTTGTAGTATAATATGAAGAGAAATGATGAAAACAGTTCTGAAATTAGCCCCTTTTAAATTGTTTTGCATATGGTTGAAAGCAGAATTTTCAATAAGATTTAAGAATGAGGAAGCTCTCGTAATGAGCGTTATTTAGCAATACATTAATTCTCATGTTTAACGTAAAATGAGTCGACATTCTGCCATGTTTCGGAATATATCGTTTGTTCTGTTTTTTTATTAATGAATCATGTTTAAATAAAGGTCTGTTTAGACCATACGATGAAATCTTTAAAAAGAAAACAAAGTAGATTAGCATGTTTTTGTACAAAAATGAAGCAACTTTCAAACATCGACTATTTGTCGTTATCAGAAGGCGGGGTTTTATCACCCCTCTCAATGCTTGACCACACCCACCTACTTTTATTAAGAGTAATTTAGTAGAAACCCAGTTTCTTCGCTAACAACGCAATAAAATCCATTGTTCCCCCAGGTAGGCATAGTTATTCACGTTTCGAATTAAATCACCAAATTTAAGACATAACATTTTTTTTCATTGTGACAAGAAAATAAATCAGTTGTTTCACAACCCGTTTTCGTATTAGACAATAGAGCGGTAGCCTGCCGTCGCAATTCGTATTCGGTTTTACGCAAGGAAAAACGGGTACCAAGTCTCTTACACTAACCAAAATAGAAAACTCGCCAATACTTATTGCTATTAGTTTATCCGTATGATTTAGATTATGGTTGTTTAGCTAGAGTTTAACATCTGCATGGCCAAAAAGTACATCTTTACACAGGTAAATGTGATCATTACGTGATTTTCTAGTCATGAACACTTTTATCCAATGTCGGTGAATTTCTACTCTGACCTTTATTTTTTTGCGTAGTTTACCTGTATTTGGCCAATCACAAAATATGTAACCATTCATTTCCTCCTAGTACTGAAAGTAGGTCAAAAGTGAGATCACACAGCTACGCCGAAAAACTAGGTTCATACTGACATATCCTTACACAGACACATTTTCAATTGTTTGAATACAGCCACTTTCAAGGAACATTCCTGGCAATATGGAAATTGACCTTAACAGGTATAGGCTACCTTCTATGATTTCTTTCGGGAATAATCCTAAATTATCGGTAATTTTGTGCAATATCTTTTTGGCTAAGAAGATTGATTAACTTGCTATGGTTTAAAGGGAGAATAAATTTACAAAGGTGTATCCATACTCAAACAATTCTATTTCTATGGCCTTAAAGGTGAGCATTATAGAACATGATATTAACATGTTTGTTTGAATTGTCACGCTAGTTGTGTACATAAGGTTACTATTGAAATTAAATGTGAATGAAATTACTAGGCCCTATCATGCGAACACAATATTAGGGGTATTTGTTTACCAATGTTGTCTCTTTGAAAACATATCTACAGGCCATACATTGTGACTACAGTTATTTTAAGAGGCCCTTATACTCATTTTCAGCCAGTTTTAACTCATTTTGTCTTTATTTTATCAAACTATAGTCATCCTTATATCTTCATGCCAAATATTGCGCTTGACAGTTACAAGGTTGCTTAGATGACGGTCGATAGAAAATGCATTTCGCTGAGTAGCGGCCTTCCATGTAAACAGACTCGTCGTTTCCGGTTTTTGAATCGAAGATTTCCGATATATCCGTTATACACTCGGGTAGATTCGTATGATGATCATGCATTCTGTCACGTGACTATATTTGACCTTCGCCCTGCGTCTAATGAGGTAAACATAGGAAAATGGAGGCTTCTCTGTTGCAGCCTCGATTTTCAGACGGAGGTCGGGGCCTATATGCAAATTACACCGTATCCGACTCTAGGCGGAAACCAACGATAAATTTCCGTGACGTACCGCCATTGTTTACAGCTTCGATCGTCAGTCAGTTTTCTTCTGACCAATGTTCGGTTTCTTATACAAATCTCTCTGTTTCTTTTTTTCAATTACACCATATATGTCAGTAATCTATCCATGTTTACACAAAGGACTGATTTCTGTACCATTCTAAATTGTTTGAAATTTAACAGCTTTTTTGCTTACCGGCTGTAGACGGGTATCTTTACATGCTAGCGGTTACCTGCCACTGTGGTACAGTGGTCAGGTCCTAGGACTATCCATAAAGCGATGCAAGTTTCATTGATTGATCCCGGTGAATGGTAGATTTATCATGTTCAATTTATACAAGGACACATGGATTTACTATATTTTGTTATTGTTTATGGATATTCTCCAAATGTCTGTTACTCCTCTGTGGCAACAGTCAAAAATGTTAAAATATTACTACAGAGTTTAATAGTAAAAGATTGAAAATGAAAAGTTGTGAAAAAATCGATTTCTTTTTTTTTTTATTATTAACATTGTAACAATGAAGTATTGAAAAGGTTGTTCCATTTAAATCCATTTGACCAAATATGTTAGTTTTTATCCAAAACAAATGGACCATATACGAACATACTTGAACGTCTCAGTTCGAGTAAAATTTACTCATCACGATTTGTACCGTAATTTGTAGGTAACGTATTTTCTCAACTCCGCTAACCCTTATCCCGCCGAATTTTAATCCCTAACTATTAGAAACAAGGATTGTTTTTCATGATACGAGATGCTTTGTCACCATCTAAGCAACTACAACAGAAATTCGCATTAACCCTTAGGTTGCTAAGCGCGACTCACGGACCTTTTGCGGACAGTGTAGATCAATCGGACAGTGTAGATCCAAGATTAGACTGCACGTTCTGTGCAGTCTGATCTTGGATCTACACTGTCCGATAAGGAAATATCTATCCCCCTCAAAATACCTTTAAAGTAGCAAAATTTTGGTTTATACTGTAGATTGAAAGAACCATTTTACTTATTTAGCAGAATAAGCGTTAAACTATTTAAAAAAATCTTAACCCATTTAAATGCCGAATTTTTTGTATTTTTCTTTTTATGATTTTTGTCAAAAATTGTGGGAAACAATGCTTTATGGTTTTATATGAGTTAGTTTTTATCAATTGAGAGAGGATTCTGTAGATATAGGATTCTTAAATTTTGTCTATAAAAGTAGACAATGGGCGTATGGTACAGGTAAAGACTCCATGATTCTTTTTCAAAATTCAAGTTACATCCAGCAAACGTCGCAGAGAGAGAGAGAGAGAAAGAGAGTTCTAGCCTGCTAAAATACTCCTTACACGTCTGGTATGCAAACATCTCTAGCGACAAAACTACAAACTCGTGACTTTAGTAACAAAATACAACAAGAATATTTCCCAGAAATACTCCAGTATTACAACCAGGAATATTGCAAATTCAACTTTATTCAATATGTTCTAAATTGTGGTATTCAGTCAATTTAAACAAAATTATTCAAGTGAACTGCTCCACATCAGGTGAAATTCCTCAAGACCGTTTCCGGTGAATGTCGACGTCACATTAAGAACATCTTGTTTGGCATTTTCTTTGACAAAGTGGACATCTCACTTCAGTAGATGCTGTTGCATGGTGATGCATTTCATCCAACCTGATGTTGTCCGGTATTCTTTTCTTGCCAACCCCTTGCAGACCGCTTGGTCTGCCAATGCTTTTAAATTCGCTTTCTACCTAGGCGGGGAACACCGTTGCTAGAGCTCGCCTTATTGCCAGCAAGCACTTTTTTCGCGGTGCACAGCCACATGTATAAGTCTACACAGACATGAAACACTTCATGAAACACTTTTGTGCCCCGCATTTAAAAAAAAAATGGAGGCATGGTGTTCGGCTTTCCTTGGTTGCTTGGTTCCGGAGTTCCATCCATAATTGTGTGTAGGTAGCCTACCTTGTGTGCGCAACTCTTCCTACAGTTTTGTGCCGATTTTTTCAAACCTTTACAGGCCTTTAAAAATGATTTGAAGATATGAATGTGACTTTTGCATAGTCTTGAGATTAATTTTTATCACCTCGTTACGGGAGACCACTCCTTCATGCATGGCCTCATCCCGATTTAAATACAATACCTAACAACTGCGTTAGGGAGAATCCTCTGTAGATCAGTGGTTATGGTATTGGCCTTTCGTCCGGGCGTTCTAGGTTCGAATCTTGCCCAGTTCCTGTATTACTGCCGTTCATTTGTTTCTTTGTTTCGGACTTTGTTCGTAAGGGGCTCGTCAGAGATTGGCCATTGAGCCATTAATCCCCTTTGTTGTCCAAAAACGGACATTTGTTGTCTGAATAATAGACTTGCTGTCTAATAAGGCTTTGAGTCATCAATAAATGATGACCTTAAAGGTGGCCCTTCAGATTTTGGGGCGAAAATTTTACAAAAATACAGAAAAAAAAAATATCCTTATACTCACAAAGCCTTTTAATTTTCATTCATAAAGCCCCAATAGTCGAAAACCATCCGACAGCAAGAGAAATTAGGGATTTACTACGGCCCAGATCGACATCGACGGGAAACACGGTCTATTTTTACATGAGCAACTCGCTCATTTACATACCGGAAATACACAGACGAAGCTTCAAACATAGCGTCCAAAGAAGACATTATGGAAAATAATTACATGTTTGTTGTTATGGAATTTAAGCGTCATTAGTCACGTGCAAGTCACTTGACATTCCCACAACGCTTTTTTGATTTTTGGCGCGAAATCTAAAAATACCTTAAGAGGCTACGTAGCCTTTTAAGGGAACACCATCAAAAAAAATTTTTTTGTAATTTTATGATTCTTAATTATTGATGATTTGTATTGTTTTTTCATATAAATTTCAGTGATATATATATTTTTTAATTTGGTGAGATGTGAAAAATCTAAATACCCACCTTTAAGAGGGGGTGTGTTACGGGAGACCACTCCTTCAAGCATGGCCTCATCCCGATTTAAATACAATACCTAACAACTGCGTTAGGGAGAATCCTCTTTAGCTCAGTGGTTATGGTATTGGCCTTTCGTGCGGGCGTTCTAGGCTCGAATCCTACCCGGTCCCTGTATTTCTGCCATGCATTTGTTCATTTGTTTCTTTATGACGGACTTTGTTCGTAAGAACCTTTTTTCACATTTTCAACTTTGCCGTTTTTTCCAGCTCAAACACTAGCAGAGTGTATGTTGATTCTTTAGGTGCGCAACTCCTCGCACAGGTTTGTGCCGATCCTTTTGAAACGACAGATGTTTTAAGCATGTTCTAAAGAAATGCATGCAACTCCTTGTCCAGTTTTATGCTAATCCTTTTTAACCTCTAGAGATGTTCTGAGCATAATTTGAAGATATGGCTGTGACTTTTGTACTGTCTTGGGATTAAAGTTTATTGACGTTTATTACTTCTTTCACATTTTAACTAAGCCGTTTTCTTTTCAACCCAAATGCTACCAGTGTATATATAGTGGATACCTTGTGTGCGCAATCACTCAGATAGTTTTCTGCTTGTCCCTTCGAAGCTTTAAGGGTGTTTTCCGAGTACTCTAGGGAATACTAGTATATGGATATATACTTGAGCCATGCTCTGTGATAAAGGTGTTTAATGCATCTGCAAAAAGTATAGACTCATGTCAGCCTGCGCAGTCTGCTCGGACTGACATAGGTCGAAACTTTTTACTATTTGTCAATTTTCTGCATGTCCAAGACCACTCTTCCTCCATATATAGTCTATCGTTAGATTGAATGGATTTTATGGATCCCTATTATGTGATGACTTGCTTGGTATAACGCATCACGGAGATGCACAAGGACCCCTTTTGCTATATCATAGCTCATTTCTGCAGGTACAGTCAGTAGGAAGGCGCAATGTTGGCGTTTGAAAAGATCAGTCTATTCTTATAAAAGCAGACCTGACATAATCTACCTATCTGAATATAATTCCATCATATTTATATTAGATATGTGAACACATGTTACATCTATTTATCGCTTAGGTTTCCCATTAGCCATTTCGAAATTCTGGCGGAAATCTAAAAATACTCAAGGGGATACGTATGACTTTATGGAGATATGATTAAACCTGTCTTGCTTCTTACTTTTCTCGTTTTGATATCTATTGGCAGGTTTGACTCTACTGGCATACTGAAGTCAGTGATATTGTAAAGCTAGGACTGAAGCTTGGTACTTTTAGAAATAAAAATAAAAAGGGCTCCTCCGAGATATGATTAGAAAGTAACTGGGAAAAATTCTAAAGTGAAGAAAGTGTCATTTTTTCCATGAAATAAGACGATATTTCAAGATCATTGTAGATCTCCTTTCTCGGAGTACTTAATTGATTGCATTGGAGTTTAACGCCGTTTTAACAGCTTAGGTCATATCACGGCGATCAGTGCACAGGTCTACGCATGTGTTTCCTGGCTTTCTCACACCAGTACCGACACAACTTTCTTTCAAAGTCACTGACTACTCTTCCTACATGCATCAGAGGTGAGAAGCGAAAAATTGCCGGAAAGAAAGTTTACCTCAACCGGGTATCAAACTCACACACCATCAGGTCACGAGTCGGATACTCGGAGTACTTAAACTTTGCACATAGCAGTTCATTAAAGTCACGGGGCCTGCCTTACGACTATGGCTCAAGGTAAAGTCTACCAAGTGTAACGCCGTTTCGACCAATATTAAACGGATTTTCGAATAATTCATTGGTCAACAGTGAGTCATTTGATTTGTCCTGAACGATTTACTTATATATTTTACTATACATTTATTAATAATGCACCTTTAGGCATTTAAGAATTATGCCTTCATAACAAGATAAGTGAGTTTAAGCAAGCTTGTGAATTACTCTCAGTTGCGCCATTCAAGTTAACAGTTCGAAATAAACCGTTCGCCGGCATCCTCCCTCGTCGAGGGTTGACATCTGACGCAGATTCAGCTAGTGCTACCTGTAATTTACATCACTTTTAACACTTTAACTTTTTTATTTATAGATATAGGTCAGCAGGTCACATCACAATACTGTTATCTAATCAGCACTCTTCAAATCTGGTTTATTGGGAGTTGACACAAAGATGGCTGCGAAGACGTTGTCGTACGGATCATGGGTATCTCCGATCAGCAGTAAACTTGTGTCGGAAAAGAGTGTCAGTTTCCAAGAAGTGCATGTAGACTGGGACGAGAACTATAGAGGTATTGTATCCCACACGTATTATTTGTTTAAATTGGCTTGCAAGATGAATACCTTTTTACTCTGCGCCCTTCTCCTGTAATTGCAGAGGCGTAGCCAAAGGGGGGGGTCAGGACATCTCACCCTTAAGACTAGTCTCAATAATGAGACGATACGGTGATTTTTTCATATCTGGAAATTTATTGTGCACCGTACCATCTCAAGTTCATCATAAATTTTCCAGTAGAAAAGATAAAACGCTATACTGACTTTGTTTCATTGGTTTAATCTGTGTTGCAGCGAAATACAATTAACTTTTAGTAACAAACATGACCAAAGACAAATTATTAAACCTTTCATTACCTTGAGAGCTTGTAGAATTTGTTTATAACATGTAAATCTCGGAAAAAAACTGACGAAATCTATCATGTGTGGAGGCCATTTTGTGTGTTTTCGGGAACGTAAATTACTCGAGTAACCGTTGAAATGAAATGTTTTTTCTTATGTTCAGCATTTAAATTTAAAATATTTGTATTTCAAACAAAGGATTATTGAATACGCAAGCAACAGGTATGTTCAAATCCTAGTTTTGTGCTCAATTTGTGAAGTTATGAGAATTCATACATGTGCACAAAATCTGTGCGGATATTTCAACTGGTTTTGTCTTGATTGTCTCTGTACCAAGAGGCGACCAGTCAAAAAGTAACATTGCCTTTTGGGACAGTTATCTGTACTACCTTAAGACAACTTGTCCCAAAAGACAACTACTCTCAAAGACAACTACCCTCATAGCCCTCTTCAGTAGATGCCCAACAAGGCATTAAGAAGTACCTTATTGAACTTGAAGTTGAAGTACCCTCATAGACAACTAGCTTCAAATCAAAAAGAAAAATCCTCCCAAGTCTAGAAAAACCATATTTTGTATCGGACTAGTTCTTTACCAGATGTGGTTGCCCTCACAGGCTTGGGCAACATTACCAAAAGAACTTGTCCCACACAATATATTGCCATACAAATCCAAAAACCTATACAAGATCTACTGAACAATACAAAAGTATATACCGTACATACAGTTATATCCTATCCATATGTATGGTCAACTGACCTTTTTTTAAGGGGGTTCCTGTTTTTGAATCCGAAATAATACCTGAGTTTTCTTGCCAACCATGCAGTGAATGATGTCAGCGGTTTGTGTGAACGGCTTATTTGAATGTAAACAAGGGTGTAACTGCTGTCAATTTACAAAATGCAACAAAAACAAAATAGTATGCATGTGTCTAAAGGAAAGATCGGTTTTAGGAAGCTGCATTTCTCCTTTTCCCATGGTGTTTTCTACCCTATCACAGACAAATTGCATCATTTAAGTCGTCTGCAAATGCTTTCAATTTGGACTAGCCTAAAATTTTGTTGTTTGGCAAAGTATTAAGATAATAAAAAGATACAAATTTCTTCATTCTTAAACAGATACAGTGTACTGGACAGAGTGTAGATTTGACGAAGGAGGCAGATACGTGGTGTGTTCCCAGAAAAGAGGAGAAGATGGATACAAATTCTGGACACCAAAACCCTACAATGCTAGAACAACAGTGCATGAATATGGAGGTGGGGCTACCTTGGTATATCAGGGCAAAGTCTACTTTTCCAACTTCACAGATCAGGCATTGTACAGGCAGGATAGCCCAGAAGCTGAGCCTGTGAGGGTGACTCCAGAAGGGTCCGGCTGGCGATATGCAGACGGACAGTTCCATAGTAAGGTACATATATAACCAAATGTTTCATGGTTTTACCCCTTACCAAATGTGATGTAGTATTTTAACAACCCTGAGGAAGAAGGCTTTTTGAAATATTAGGGGTTTCTAGCTATTCCGCTCTTCCCCACAACTTTTCTAGTACTTCCAAAGCAAGTTCCTTTAATTGAGCCACATTCTATTTGTCATCTGCAAATGTTTTCAGTTTGAGCTTGTCCAAAATTTTATCCTCCGGTAAACAGTTAATACAGGATAGATACAAATGCAGCCTGATATCTTCATTTTGAGTAAAGGCCTTCATGTAATGTACACTTTAGAAAAATTCTTGAAGGGCGCTGTTTAGTTTTTATTCAGTAAAACCAAAATTTCTTGTAAAATACCTCTTATTACAACCAGATATGAGCCACGTTCTGGCAAAAGGGGGCGTAATGCATCTCCGTGATGTATTATGCCATGCAAGTAATCACAGTATTACAGATCCATGAAATCCTTTTCGTATAACAACTTACTTAGTCATGAGGTACGCTGATCCTTTGACATACGGAAAAGTTACTAAAAGCAAAAAGTTTTGCAATTCTAAAAATGCCTTAAGAGGGTAAATAGCCCATTTACCCTTTACCACACAATCCTGAGTTTTAACGGCCTAGAGAAAGAAAGCTTTTGGAAACATTGTAGGAAAAAGAGAAAATGTTGGTAACCAGCATTATCTCCTTTTCTTACGATGTTTTCTTTTCAATCAAAGGCAAGTTTCGTCATTTACAGGTAAGTTACCTTTAATTTGTCATCTGCATATGCTGTGAATTTGGACAAGTCTGAAATTTTGTTGTGTGGTAAAGAGTTCAGGAAATACCATTTTCTCTTACTTACGTCCAACTTGTATCTTTTCTTCAATCGTTTCCCAGCTATTGGCTTAATACTTAATGATAATAAATCAGTAATAGATCATTTTTGAAGTTTGGTGAGGTAATCAATAGCTGTAAAGCTCCATGTTAAACTCTTTGACATTGACAACATTTTAGACTCCTCCAAATTCTGACTATGTGCAGATGACCAGTTCGATGTTACTCAATGAATTTTTACTTTGAAAAGGACACAAAACATGGCGGGGAAAGGAAAAACTTAGTGTTTACTAGCGTAATCTCCTTTTCCAACTACTGGTCACCAGTATTTTTCTCCTACCCCACAATGTTTGCATAAGCCCTTTTCCTCAGGGCTGTGAAATCATTATATTATGTGGTGTCTGTGGTTGTGAAGTAGAGTGTTGGCCTCGTAACCATAAGGTCCTGAGTTCAATACCCAGGAGCAGGTGTCAACTTTGGGATTTTTCATTGGCCCACACATTCGGTGCGAGTACTGGTATAGTTCCCAGGAAACAGAATCAAGAGAGATTAGTATAAGCTGTAAGAACTTATTTCTTAATCAGTGTGAAATAAATATGTTTAACTCTATACCGCACAATGCCGACTTACAACATCTTTGGAAAGAAGCCTTTTGAGAACATTGTCAGAAAAAGAGAAAATGCTGGTAACCAGCATTTTCTCCTTTTCCGACAATGTTTTCTACCCTATCATAGAAAATTGCACCATTTGAGCCACATTGAAATTGTTGTCTGCAAATGCTCTCATTTTAGACAAGGTAAAAACTTGTCGTCTGGTACAGGGTTAAACTAAAAATCATGGGATTGTTTGGTATTTTGTTGTATATCTCATTGCAGCATAACAAGATATACTGTGTAAGAGAAGACCACTCTGGTATAGAGAAGAAGGAGACAAAGGAAGCAGTTAACAGCGTAGTCGTGATAAACCCAGAGGACGGAACACAGAGTATCCTAGTATGTGCCTTGTTGTAACTATAGCATGCTAACTGTAACTCTACAATGCTATTGCAGACATTGTAGGTAGAGATTAGACTGCGCAAACAGCTACCATATTTCACCCAATTAACACACCGTGGTGCCATCCAAAACGGCGATAGGACACTCATATTTCATAGCCAATTTTCCAGAATTTAAGTGCCGTCACTTAATGTAAGCATGTTTACTGATCCAGGTTTTGGTCAGTGCACACTGCAAGGCAATAGCCATTTCAGAGATCTGCTGTATTAATGCAAAATATCAATTTTTCTGCCAATCATGATTCATTTGGACATTTAATAGCATTCACGATTAACATGGGACACTGGTATATGATACTCTACTTTCTTGAAGTTTTTCCAAGTTAGCTTTTGTGTACCAGAAGTTCATAATGTTATTGGAGGTGTATTTATATTGAGATAGTCAGGTGTTAATATGACATCAATTTGTGAAGTAATTAGGATTATGTCGATGCTGTTCCAGTAAGTTTATTTATAAAATATCAATAAACAATAATTTGTGGCAGTCCATGTTTGAAAAGTTTTAGTGAAGTTACCTTGCATTTGGAAGTTTGTCATTCCAGTTGTCAGTTTTAAAGTAGGGTTGGGTGTGGATGGGAATTGTCCAGAGGCCTCAGGTGTAAGTAATTTATTGGGGGCTACTATGAGGAAGGGAATGTTATTTAGGTGAATACGGTATTTTCTCCATTTTTTTTTTTTTTTGTACATTGCTTTGTTGATCATCTGCTCATCTATATTTCAAGAATTTAGAAAGCTGAAAAATAATTGATTAATGGGTTAACACTTTACAAACAAGAGATGACCTTTTTGTTGTCTTCAAGCAGCCCACAAAGAAAATACTGTGGCAAAAGGGGAGTTGCTTGTGAGGCATTTTGTCCATTTGCCACAATTTTGTCACATCTATTCATGTATTAGGCCTAACTTGGATTAAACCTTTATCTATGAGGAAATTTTCAGTAGTATTAGCTGCAAAATTGTGTGGGATAATAATGAGTTCCCTATAGTAAAGCCTCCCCTTTTCCAAACGACAAAAATTTAGACTTGTTCAAATTGAGAGATTTTGCAGACAACAAAATAATTCATGCTAAAATGATGAGATTTGCCTTTGATAGGATAAAACACATTGTGGGAAAGGAGAAAATGCTGGTGACCAGCATTTTTGCCTTTTCCACCAATGTCTTTAAAAGGCTTTTTTCCCAGGGTTGTTAAAACCTGGGATTGTTTGGTAAAGGGTTGAATACACAAAGTATGATGTTGGGTGGATGATCATGACAAGAGATATAAAGTCACCATAAAAGCTCAATGCAATTTCAGTGCTGTTACCTGCCAACATGCATTGTGTAAAGCAATGCGGAAATATTTTACTGTTAACCACACGACAAAATTTTAGACTTGTAAAAATTCAGTGTATTTGCAGACGACAATTGAAAGGTGGCTGTAATGATAAAACTTGGTTCTAATTGAGTAGAAAATATAGTGAGAAAAGGAGAAAATGCTGGTTACCAGCATTTTTTCCTATTTCCACAATGTTTTCAAAAGCTTTGTTTTTCAGGGTTTTGAAAACTGAGGATTTTGTGGTAAAGGGCTTATCTTAAAGACACAGGTATTTTGAAAACAATCCCACAGTAGATTGCCCTTAAACTTCCTGTACATGTTATTGTGTATGTGTGTGTGTGTGTGTGTGTGTGTTTTTTTTCCTTTCCTCCATTACTTGTCCAGATTTGATCCTTTAGCTGGGTATTTCATGGGAGTGTCCTTACGCAATACACTTTAGAACCCTAAGCCTGGTACTGATGAAAACAGAGGAAATACATCAATAAGTGAGCTGTTACAGTGGTATGACAGAAATGAATGGTATGGGTACACATGTATCTGGTCACCCAAATTATAATTCATTCTTTATGTAAAACTTTGTGAACCCTTTACCACACAATCCAGACTTTTAACTTTCTACCATTCCAAAGAGATATTTCAGTTTTTAAGTCTCCTTAGATTTGTCATCTGTGAATACTTTCAATTTGGACAGGTCTAACATTTTGTTGTTTGGTATAGGGTAAACTCTTTATCAGACAATCCCATGTTTTAACAACCCTGAAAAAGGAAGCTTTTGAAAATACTGGAAGAAAGGAGAAAATGCCAGTAAGCAGCATTTCCTACTTCGTTTACAATGGTTTTTTTTCCTTTCCAAAGACAGTCCTATCATTTGAGTCACATTTGATTTGTAGTCATCAAACACTTTCAATTTGAAGGAGCCAAAAAAATTTTCAAAAATTATGTCATGGGTTAATGACCCTGGAAAAGAAAGCATTTGAAAACTATAAAAATAGGAAAAAATGCCAATAACCAGCATTCTCTCCTTTTGCCATAATGTTTTCTACCTTTTCAAAAACAAATATATATTATTGAGTCACATTTAGTTTGTTGTTTCCAAATGCTTTCAATTTGCACAAGCCTAAAATTTGTCATTTTGTAAAGAATTGAATCTACCAGATGAGAAAATTTTCAAACTTGTCCTTTTTGAAAACATTTGCAATCATAACACTATATAAGGCTGATGTAAGGGTGATTATCTTTGAAAGTGTAGAAAACACTGTGGGAAAAGGAGACAAATGCTGGTTTTCAAAAGCCTTTTTTCCTCAGGCTCTTTGGTGAAGGGTTCTCACAAATGATTAGAACTATTTTCATAAACATGATGGTTTTACTTAATATTTTTCAGGCTCAAGGCTATGATTTTTACAGCTGTCCTCGTGTGTCTCCTGATGGAAAGAAAATTGCCTGGGTTCAGTGGAATCATCCAAACATGGTCAGTGTTGGCATTTCTTTATTTTTTTCACTGAGTCCCATTGACTTAGTGTCTTTTAGAAAACTGAGTCTCATCTATCTCTGAATAAGTCCCATTCTTCTGCCTGTTGGACTGATTTTAAATACAGTTCTTTGGATTTTCTCATTTCAATTGCATGGCAATGTCTGTCTGAAGAAGCGTGCCCAGTTAGCATCGATCTTGGAAAGTCTCTGCATCCATTAGTAAACACGTTTTTTGCTCTTATATCTTGCCAAAACGAATATTTCATAACAGTATTGCTGTCCAATGATGTTACTTTTACCTGCCATGGCTTAAATTCAGGCTCTTTTAGTTAGCGCTCTTGAAAAGAACCAGAGCTTATGTCATGGTGTGGTTTCCGTCGTCTCCATAGGTCCGTTAATCTTTTTCTTGTTTACGCCATAAAGTCTTGTGGTCTGATTTTTTTTAAACTTGCACAGTTAATTTAAATCCTCAAAAGCCTGAAGCCTATAGATTTTGAAAAAGATATGTGACAATCTGTAAGGGAAAAGTAGCCATTTCAAATAAAAAATGTGCATTTCTTGTTTGCACAATAAAGTCCACATTTGTGGTAAGATTTTCACGAAACTTGCACAGCAGCTTTATATCATCAATAGCTGGAATTATATTGATTTGGGAAAAAATCGGACAAATCGAAGGGGAAAAGTAGCTATTTAAAATTGAAAGTTTGCATTTCTTGTTTACGTATAGGTGATTAAGTCTACATTTTTTATTTGATTTGCATGAAACTTGCACAGATGCTTTATATCATCAATAGCTTGAAGCCTATCAATTTTTGAAAACAACCAAAAAATAAGTAAGGGAAAAGTAGCCATTTAAGTTCAAAATATACATTTCTTGTTAACATGATTGAGTCTGCATTTTTGATTCAGTTCTTTTGAAACTTGCACTGATCATTTGTATTATCAAAGGATTTGATCCTATCTAAAATGAAGAAAATCCAGTTATCAGTTAATGAAAAGCAGCCATTTGATGACTTAGCCTTGTATACTCAACACAGTCCATATTATTTGTCACATTTATTTGAAATTTGCAGGGATTTTTTTTTTTCCAATGAGTACTGAAACCCCATTAAATTTGACTGGATTCCAAACCAGTGGTTTTGAGAAATTGCACTTCATTTATTTCACTATTTGTTCAATTCACAATACCTACTTATGCCTATGTAGTGGGTTCAAGCCTAGTTGCAACAAACCCTGCCCTACCCCTTTTTTTGTGTGTGTTTTTGCATTGTAAATTTAGTATGTATGCCAGAAAGTAAATAAAATCTCTGCCAGTAGACTGATTCAGGCCCTCTAGGGTCTCTATTTATACTTTATTTAAATTTTACATTATTTGCATAATTATTGTTTCAGCCATGGGATAGCACAGCCTTACTAATTGCTGATATGTCCGAGGATGGGAGCCAAATAGTCAGTGGATCAGTTAAACAGGTTAAAGTCTAGCAGTTGTTTTGTTCAACCTTCTTTTCACAAGCTACACATGGCTGCTACGATTGAGCCATGCTCTGTGAAAAGGGGGCTTATTGCATATGCGAAAAGTATCGACCCAGGTCAGCCTGCGCAGTCCACACAGGCTGACCTGGGCCAAAACTTTTCGCTATTGGTCAATTTTTTGTCTGTCAAAGGACCAGTCTACCAAATGATTAAGTTGGTTGTTCAATAAAGTGGCTAATATGGATCCATAATTATATAATGACTTGCCTGGCATCATGTATCACGGAAATGCATTAAGCCCCTTTTTGCTAGAGCATGACTCAATTTCATTTGCATTTATTTTGTTGTTAACTCTTTACCAAATAACAAAATTTTAATTATTCCGAAATTGAAAGAAATTGCAGACAACAAAGTAAATGTGACTGTAAAACTGAAGTTTGCCTTTGGAAGCATAGAAATATTGTGGGAAAAGGAGAAAAGGCTGTTTACCAGCTTTTTCTCCTTTCCCTGTAATGTCTCCAAAATCCTTCATCCTCAAGGTCATTAAAACTGGATTATGTTGTAAAGGGTTAACTCTTTACAAGATCATGAAATTGTAGCCTTGCCGAAATAACAACATTTGCAGATAACAATGAAAATACTATATGAAATTTGTCTCTCAAATTGCAGAAAACATTTAGGGAAAGGGAGAAAATGCCGTTAACCATCATTTCCTCCTTTTCCCTCAGTTTTTCCAAAGGTTGTATTTCTGGAGATCATTAAAAGTCAGGATTGTGTATTAAAGGTTTAAGGCAGCACTACTGAATTTTATCATTACCCACTCTAGGCTTAACCTTCTCCCCTAAAATTGCTGTTATTAGTACAGACAATTTTACTCAAAACTTAGACTAGTTGTTGAGTATTAAAAGAGGAAACCATACAATAGAAGCAGGTAATCATCAAAATATTTTTGACACAGTTATACCCCTTTCATATTTTGAATTTTCACTGAACATCAAGCAACTGCAGCCAAGCGTTTGCACCAGGATTAGCTGCTCTTATTTCAATTCTAGATTGCTGGTGGAGAGGACATCAGTGTAATGCTACCGTCTTGGACATACGATAATGAACTGTTGTACATTGGAGATCAAACTGATTGGTGGAACTTGTACCATGTGACCAGTTCAGGGGAACATGTCAATTTATTACCCAAGAATGTAGAATGTGGTGGACCTCATTGGAGATTTGGACAGACACCTTATATGATAGATCCGAGAAAAAACGGAAATATTTTCACTGTTTATGGCAAAGTAAGAGCTGTTTCATTTAGGATAATTCTTTATAGCTACACTGTTGTTAAAAATATCAAATTCAACTACTTATTCTATCACATAATATACCCATTACAAGTTTCTTATTTCACATTCATTTGAGATAAGCATTGTGGAGTATCATACGTGATGCCATTTTGCACATTTAAGTCATTCACAGAAGTGAGTCGAGGTTTATTCCTGCAAATTACCATATGTATATACCATATGTACATGTATGGTAAAATTTAGTATTCTGACCTATAACTTGCAAGTTATGTTTATATGCTAAAAATAATATGACAATTTTTGGCATTTGTGATAAAATCATTATAAAAACTGCCTGCAAAAAATGTTATCAAACTTGCAGCATGCTCGCTTAAGAACATTTTCCTGGACTTGTTTAATAAACTTTTATCCTTGGAAAAATATTGGCTTGTTGAATGTATTCATGCTTTGCAGTGCCTTCACAGTAAATTCACTCAATTGGGCGTTGTGTAAACATACTGTTACAGCTCATGGTACATTTAAAAAAAATACATAGAATTATCAGATACATGTAATATGGAATACTAGTAATGTTTAGCTTTCTAAATGATTCCTTACATAGGTTTTCTTTGCTACAAACTGTGTAGCTCTTGAACTTGCAGCAAAACTTTAAACATGTCGATAATAAAGGCATTTGCAGACGACTAAATGAAGTTATTCAAAAATTGAAAACAGTTATTGGAAGGGTAGGAAACATTGTTGAAAAAGAAGGTTACCAGCCTATTTTCTCCTTTGCCAACAATGTTTTCAAAAGCCATTTTCTTCAGGGTTGTTTAAACTAGGAATTGTGTTGGTTGTATTGGGGTTTAACTCATTACCAAACGACAATATTTTAGGCTTGTCCAAATCGAAAGCATTTGCAGACGACAAAATAAAAGTGACTGAAAATTTGAAATGTGTTTTGTGAAGGGTAGAAAACATTGTGGGAAAAGGAGAAAATGCTGGTTACCAGCATTTTCTCCTTTTCCCACAGTGTTTTCTAAAGGTTTTTTTCTCAGGGTCGTCAAAAGTAGGGATTGTGTGGTAATGGGTTAATGCCACTTTAACAGCTAAGGTCATATCATGGCAGTCGGTGACGCACGTGTGTTTCCTGGCTTTCTCACACCAGTACTAACACAACTTTCTTTCCAAAGCCACCGACTACTTTTCTCGCATGCTTCAGCTAGGAATTGTGTGGTAAAGGGTTTGACAGGTAAGAGCCAATAGAGCGACTCGGCCCCTAATAGACCTCTTGTTCTCTTCTCTCTCCATATTTGCAGGAGACTGGTATATACAATCTAAAGACTAAGTCATACAAAGAAATAAAAACAGAGTTTACCTTCTTCCAATTTGTCAATTTTGGTGGAGATGGGTTTGTGTATGCCCTGGTTGGAAGTCCAACAAAATTTTTACGTATTGTGCAAATCAATACAGAATCAGGGGAGGTAAGATTACATCATGGCAGTTTTGATATTTTTTGTTCCGATTTCCCCCATTGTAATCAAGTTGAAGGGGATATACTGGTTTTGTCTTGTCTGTCCTTTAGTTCATGTGTGGGCAAAATGTTTGTGCTTGAAGTTAATTTTCTTTTCAGCTCTGCTGTTTTTGAAGAAAAGGTTTTGTCATAGCCCTGTTATCATCTGTGCCTGTGTTGTTGTCGTGCTAAAACTTAGACATTTTATAATATCTCTGGTATTACTAAAGATATTTACTTCAAACTCAAACAAGTTGGTAACCATCAAAAGGGCAACCCATACAGCAAGGACAGGTAACAGTCGAAGAAATTTTGACACTGTTGTGCTCCTTTTTTGACTTACAGTTTTCACTGATAATCAAGCAACTGCAGCTAAGTATTTGCACCTGCATATGGTGCTCTTACTTATATCTGGGTCCATATTCACTGACCATACTTAATTTCATCCCAAGTCTAATTCTAGATATGAGATAGTAATACAACTGTTATAGACTGACTTAACCAAATTTTGCTTAACTATTTGGTTAAGCCCATCAGAAGTTGTATTTCTTTCAAATTTAGGAAGTTCTTGAGAATAAGAATTTAGAAAAAAAATTTAAGAATGGTTGGCAATAGTGCCAGGAAGAATAAAATTCATACATGCACTCAATACAGCATAGAAACGTAGTCTTTTGAATTGTGATGAACTTGGCCCAAGGTTTCCATGCAAGGTTACTTAGAAATATCTGATAGACTATTATTCATGGGCTCGTTCATGTATAACAATGTAAATTCGTGGGTTTTTTTTTTTTTTTTTTTTTTTTGTTTAGAACTTAACCCATAACATTTTCATGAAAATATGTGCCATAGTTATCTGGTTATCTGATGACTAAGAGGAAAAAATTTTGTGTTGAGTTATTTATCTGGTAGATCTATTGTGATAAGACAAAACTTTTCATGACAGATTTAAAATGAGTTGAAATATGTACCATTCCTATATGTAGTGGCGGCTCAGTGCCACCATCCAATATAATATACAGAAAATAAGGCTTTCTTGAAAAGTAAAAAGATGATATGAGCTGTGCTCTGGCACAGTCTGTGCAGGCTGACCTGTGTTGAAATGTTTTTCATTTTGTTAATCTTCATGCATGTCAGAGGACCAGTCTACTGCATGATTCAGTTGATTGTTAGACAAAATGGATTTTATGCGTCCACACTGATGTGATGAGTTGCTTGGTTTAATGCATCAAGTAGATACATTAGCCATATACCAAACAATAAAGTTTAGACTCTACCAAAACCATAACATCTGTAGACAGCAAATTCAAACTTAAAACAAATAAGCAATATGCTGTCTGATAGGGTTGAAAACAATGTGGTTACCAGCATTTTCTCCTTTTCCCACAATGTTTTTAAACTGCATCTTACATAGGGTCATTAAAAGTCAGGTTTGTGTGGTAATGGGTTAGACCCCCTTTTGCAAGAGTATGAATAATATGAATGAGATTTGGGAATGTTTTACTAGTTTTTGTTTCCATATTATTATATACCTGAAAATTTTCCGGCTCAAAAACATGTGTCAATGTGGATAAAATATCACACATGACAGAAAAAAATCCATATCTTCACACTGTGAAATACAGTTCCAAAAATGATATGCTGAAGTAACGATAAAGTAACTCACTCGGAGAATATGTATGTATACATTTGCAATTTGATTGGTCAAAATTTTATGCTGTAATATTCATCCCTATTCACAAAAACAAAGTTACTGGCTACTAAACCATTATTTGTTTTATTTTGTTTACCGTTTTCAAGTAAAATATCAGTAAGTTGCAATATTTTGTCATCAAATGGTGTAGGTATATAATAAAAGGAATATAATGCTGTAGTAACTTTCCTGGTGCTTGTATTTGCTTCTCGCCGTGAAAGAAAGTTTTGACATCTCGCTCGACCTTCTGTCTTGTCTGAAATCAAATTTTCTCACTCTGCTCAAATCAAATACATGCACCAGGAAAGTCACTACAAAATAATACTCTGTATTTATTTACCAGGTTATTGTTTTGCGGGAATCAAAAAGTATAGATATGGACACTGGGTACTTTAGCATCCCAGAGCAGCTGACTTGGGAAACTGCGGGAAACGAGACCACACATGGCTTTTTTTATCCACCAACCAATAAAGATTTTAAGGCTCCAGGTAGTGTAAAATAAGTCTTTTGTAAAATTAAGATAAGAAAAAATGATAAATTCTTTACCAAATGACAAAATTTTAGACTTTTCTAAATTGTAATCATATTGAAGGTGTCTCAGATTGTGGAATTTATCTTTGACAGAGTAGTAAACATTTTGGCAAAACAACTTTCCCAACAATGTTTTCAAAAGGCTTCTTTCCAAGGGTCGTCTCTCACCTCTGATGCATGTGAGAAAAGAAGTCTATGACTTGAAAAGAAAGTTGTGTCAGTATACGCATAGATAGGTGCACTGACCACAGTGGTATTACCAAATTAGGTAAAATTGCATTAAACTCCAATACAATCAATCCAAGGGTCGTTAAAACTAAGGGTTGTTTAGTAAAGGGTTAAGTTTTTGGTTAAAATGTAAGGGTTGTAATTACAAGTAGGTATGGGTTGGTTTGTTACAGTGTCATCAGAAATGTGTTTGAGGTAGACTGTACACAATATTATGAGCCTTTCTCTATGAAAAGGGGGACTAGCGCATATGCAGTGAGTAAAGACCCATGTCAGCCTGTACACTCAGGCTGATCTTGGTGAAAATTTTTCATTGTGGGTAAATTTTATGCATGTCAAAGAACCATTTTCCTGTATGATTTTGCTAGTTTTAAGACAAAACAGATAAATAATATGAAACAACTTGCGTGGTATAATGCATTACAAAGGTATTCTGTAGCCACCTTTTCACAGATTACTGTCCATCTCTAAGTTACTGATAGAAAAAGATGCCCTTTAGTGCTTTTCTACACAATCCTGAATTTTTATGACCTTGAGGAGAATGGCTTTTGAAAACATTGTGATAAAAGCCAAAATTTTTTCTACCCCTTCAAAAAAAAAATTTGCACCACATTTGAATTGTCGTCTGGAACAACTTCCAATTTTATGACCTCAAGAAAGGTTTTATAAAACTTTAGGTGTAAAAGAGAAAGTCCACTGCTGTCTCTTTTCCTGACAATATTTTCTAGTCTTTCAGAGATAAATTCCATCCTTTTACCATATTTTAGTTGTCATCTGCAAATGCCTTCAATTTAGACAAAACTTTGTCACCCAGGATTGGGTCAAAGCCATCAAATGAATTTTATTTTTAGATGGTACCTGTCCTCCACTGTTGGTGAAGAATCATGGAGGCCCAACAGGAGCAACAGCTAGTGTTTTGAATCTAAGCATTCAGTATTTTACAAGCAGAGGAATGGCTGTACTGGATATGAACTATAGAGGCAGTACTGGATATGGTAAAAAGTACAGACACAGGCTGCGTAGAAGGTAAGAGGTTAAAGTCTTGTGCCTTTAATCCTTTACCAGACAACAAAATTTTAGCCTTGTCCGAATTGAAAGCAATTTCAGTGTGGCTAAAATGATGCAATTTTTGTTTGATAGGGTAGAAAACTTTGTGGGATGAGGAGAAAATGCTGGTTTCCAGCATTTCCTCCTTTTCCCAAAATGTTTTCAAAAAGCTTCTTTCCCAGGGTCATTAAAAGTCTGCATTGTGGGGTAAAGATATACCATTACAGCCAGAGAACAAAAACATTACAACTTGAAAGTGTGTAGGTTCAGAATTTGACAGCTGTGTACACATAGATAAATTACGGATATATATGGTGTAAGGGATAAAAAAAAAAAAACTCAAGGGATTTGTCTTCGATTTAAAACTGGAAATAACAAGGTCTCAAGAAAATGAAATGTATTCTGTGCAATGTGGCTCAAATGTTGCAATTTTTGTTTGATAGGGTGGAAAACATTGTGGGAAGAGGAGAAAATGCTGGTTTCCAGCATTTTCTCCTTTTCCCAAAATGTTTTCAAAAAGCTTCTTTCCCATGGTTGTTAAAACTTTGCATTGTGGGGTAAAGGGTTAAAGATAAACCTTTTCAGCCCCAGAGCAAAAACATTAAAACTTGAAAGTGTATAGAATGGTTCAGAATTTGTCAGCTGTGTACACATTGATAACTTATGGATATATATGGTGAAAGGGATAAAAAAAAAAAAGAAAACTTCAAGGGATTTGTCTTTGATTTAAAACTGGAAATTACAACAGTGATTTCTTTGAAGGCTTCAAGAAAATGAAATGCATTTTCAATCGGTTGTATTCTGTGCAACCTTGCAACCATCAGGGGCAACATTTGGTATGAAGATACAAGAACTATTGTAGTATTATCAAAGTAAAGATGAAATGGGTTACATACTGGCTAAAAAATGAGTCTAAATGTATCTTTAATTTGTACCTATTCTTATAATTGAAAACTGCAAAAGTTTTTCAAGGTACAAACTTATCTTAACTCTTCACCAGAAGATAAAAATGTAGACTTGTTCAAATTGAGAGGATTCGCAGATGACATTTGAAATGTGGTTCAAATGATGGAATTTATTTTAGATAGGGAAGAAAACATTGTGGGAAAAGGAGAATATGCTGCAATGTTTTTCTGAAGCCTACTGCCTTGGGGTTATTAAAACTTGGGGTTGTTTTGTAAAGGTTAATTAACAAACTGTGCTATATGATGAAAAAGGTCAATTTAATACCAAATGACAAACTGGGTCAAACATCAGCAAACTCTGCCAATGCAAGAAAAACTCAGAACTGAATTATTTGCATCCTTTTCCAAAGAATAAATGTTTCTTTCTATTTCTAACATGGCACTGATTTTTATATCACTCTTACATCATAGAATCCTTTTTCCACAATATTTTAAAAAGGGATCTTCCTTAGGGTCATTAAACCACAGATTGTTTGCTTAAGGTTGAAAACAGGCACACTTCATTTAACCTGACCCAGGTCAACATCATTTACATAAATCAATAGTCTATTTTTACCCTCAGCATTGCTCGGCATATGTCCTGATTGGTCACAGAGATATTTCATACGGTATGCCCGAATTAACCCTTAGCCTTCTAGATAAGTTAGTAAAACTTTCAAGTCAGTATTAAACAACCCAATTTCAATTTCAAAGTTATTTTTTCGGGGAAAAAACTCCTCAGCAGACAAGTGTAGATCCAAGATCAGACTGCACCTTCTGTGCTGTCTGATCTTGATCTACACTGACAGCAAAAGCACCTTGAGTCAGGCTTAGCAGCCTAAGGATGAAATTGCTTACCTGTGTAAGTTTCCGAATGATAGTTGGAGTTCTATTTCTACTTATATATTCAGCATAAAGGGTCAGGATCAGGTTAAATTATTGATTTTATGGTGTTTAACACTGTTTTCAGTATTATTTCAGTTACATTGCGGCGGCCAGTGCTCCTATCCATGCTTTTCCGGAGCTTCTTTTTTCTGTACAGTTCTGTTTCCAAGCCACTGGCTGCTTTCCCACAACCATCATTGAAACAATGGTCAGCAGTGGGAAAGGAATGAATCCTGTTGCACTGACCATCATAAATCCTTGGATCCTTGGATCGAACCCACGACCCCCTGTTCTCAAGTCCTGTACCCTACCGCCTGAGCTACTGGGGCTTGGCCAGGTTAAATGAAGTAGGCAATTAAGTTGTTACAAAATGACTTTACAAGTATTTTTGTTTACTTTACAGCTGGGGAATAGTCGATTTAGATGACTCGTGCTCAGGTGCGCTACACCTTGCTAAAACTGGTCATGTAGACAAAAATATGTTGTGCATAGATGGAGGTTCGGCTGGGGGATATACAACGCTTGCCGCAATCGCTTTTAGAGATGTGTTCAAAGCAGGTACAATCATATTTTAGATTTTTGTGTTACCCATTAGCACTTTACCACACAATCCGGACTTTTAATAACCCTGAGAAAGACAGCTTTTGAAAACATTAAGGGAAAAGGGGAAATGCTGGTAACCAGCATTTTGTCCTATTCCTACAATGGTTTCTACCCACACCAAAACAAATTCCAATATTTAAGTCACATCTATTTTGTTGTCTGCAAATGCTTTTGATTTGGACAAGCCTAAATTTGTATTGTGTGGTATAGAGTTAACTGTTCACCAAACAGAGAAATTCTGTGTTGTGATGGTCCTGGAGAATAATGCTCTTGAAAACATTGTGGAAAAGAAGAAAATGCTGATGACCAGCATTTAATTATTTTCCGACAATGTTTTCTGTTCCATATCAGACTGGAATTCCATCATTTCAGTCATGTTCTATTTGTTGTCTGCAAATGCTTTCAATTTGGACAAGCCATAAATGTTGCTTCTGGTAAAAAAATAACTTACTTAAATTTTGTTCTGAAGCAAGTGTACAACAGACAATTATGAAAACATCCTAGTTGTTCTTCTATCAGAGAACCCCAATTTTTAACGAACCTGCAGAAGAAAACTTTGGAAAACAATCTAGGAAATTTTCCCACGATTTTTTACTACCCTTCAAAGGAAAAAAAATCAGCATTGTCTCCTTTAAATGCTCTCAATTTGGACAAGTTTAAAAATTTTTCAAACAAAATTTTAGACTCATTCATATTGAAAGCAGTAACAGATGACAGCTTAAACATTGCTCAAGGAATGGGAATTCCTTTTAAATGGCAGAAATCATTGTGGAAAACAGAGAGAATGCTGGTTACCAGGGTTAATTGGGCATTAATCATCAGCATGAAGTGAGGCTTTATACATTCGCAACCTTTTAGTCAAACGGCAAAATTACTACATTTGAGGTATCAAGAAATTTCTACTGATAGGCAATTCATATTAGCCATGCCCTAGCAAAAGGGGGCTTAATGCATCTCTGAGTTGCATTATACCACATAACTATGGATTCATAAAATCAGTATTGTCTAACAATAATCATGAATCATGAGGTAGACACGTCCTTTGGCATACAGAAAATCGATCAATAGCCAAAGTTCCAGTCCAGGTCAGCCTGTGCGGACTGCGCAGGCTGACCTGGGTCTATACTTTTTGCTGATGTATAAGGCCCCATTTTCAGAGAGCATGGCTCATTCCTTTTTGAAAACAACCAGAGCTGTTGTCATAGCCTGGTTCTCTCCGTTGTTAGTGGGCAAAAAGTGACACTTTCTTGTAACACTGTCATTACAGAAGAGATTTACTTCGAACTTAGTATAGTTAAAAACTTTCATAAGGGGAACCAGTACAATAAGGACAGGTAAACCCTGAAATCTTGTAAATCTAGTCAGAAGAGAAACCTGGTCAACAATGCAGGTTGCCCAGTAATATTTTAATCACAGTCAAAAGGGGCCTCCATAAAAAAAAGGCATGTAACCTTGAAATATTTTTAACATGTTTATGCCCTTTTTTTCTTCTTGAAATTTTCACTGAAGAACCACCTGCTGCCAGCATGTGAAGGTCTTATTCCACTGTAGTTTTAAAACCTGTTCACGAAAAGATCATCAAAAGTCATATTTGTAGGTTAACCCTTTAACAAATAATCCCACTGATCATTGTTCCAATGATGGTTATGTGGGTAAGCATCCAGTGGCTTGGGAATATAATGGCGCAAAGTACTGGAAAAAATCTCCAGGAAAGCATAGATAGGTGCACTGGCCTCCACAATGTAACTGAAATAATGTTGAAAAGAGCACTCAACACCATACAAACAAACCAAACAATCCTGTGTTTTAACAACCCTAAAGCTCCTGAAAACATTGTTGGAAAAGAAGAAAATGCAGGTAACCAGAATTTTCTCCTTTTTCCACAGTTTTTCTGTGCTTTAAAAGAGAATTACCATCATTTAAGCAGGATTTGATTTTGCATCTGCAAGTAGTTTTGACCTGGACGAGTCCTAAGTTTTGTGGTTTTGCAAAGGTTAATGGAAAACTCCACTATATACTAGAAATATTTTTTTAGGAGTAAGCCACTATGGTGTAGCAGACCTTGGGGCACTTGCAGAGGACACTCACAAATTTGAAAGCCGGTATTTAGATACTATGATAGGACCCTACAAGACAGAAGATGATAAAAAGGTGTATAAGGATAGATCTCCGATATACCATATAGACCAAATGAACAGCGCTTTAGCTCTCTTCCAAGGGGACGAAGATAAGGTTGGTGAAATATAACTGATAAGCTGAAGGTGTATTCTAACCTGTTATAAAACAATTGCTCCTTTTTCAAACTATGTATGGGAAAGCTTTTGGAAACATTTCGGGTTAAGGAGAAAAGCTGATTGCCTGATTAAAGCTGTAGAGTTGTAAGAACATGTTTCGTATTGCATGTAAATCAAGAGCACCGCATGCAGGTGCCAATGCTTGGCTACAAGTCATTGATTTTCAATGAAAATTTTTAGTATAAAAGGGGCATAACTGCATCATAAATGCTTCAGTACTTACCCACCCTTGTTGCATATGTTTCCCTTTTAATAGTTAATAACTTGTCTGAGTTTAAAGTATTATCCTCAGTAATAACAGAGATATTACAAAATGTCAAGTTTTTGCATGACAATGCAGACGATGCCAGTGCTACGACAATACCTTGATGTTTTCTGCAAAAACAGCCCAGCTAATAAATGGGCCATGCTCTGTTAAAATGGAATTTAATGCACCTGCAAAAAGTATCAACCTAGGTCAGTCTGTGCAGTTTGTGCAGGCTGACATGGGTCAAATGTTTTTGCTATTTGTGAATTTTCTGCCTGTGAAAGGATCATTTTACCTCATAATCCATTTGGTTATTAGACAAAATGGATTTAATAGATGCCCAATTATATGATGACTTACTTGGTATTACACATCACAGAGATGCATTAAACCCTAATTTGCTAGAGCACCTCTCAAAGAAATAGATTTTAAAAAGTGTAAAGAACATGCTTGCTTATCAAACATCCACATCCTCTCATATAATTTTGCAGTACTTTTGTTAAACAATTGGCCATCTTGATATATGTTTTAGAAAATTGCTGATGAAAAAATATTCATCATTTTCAGATTGTTCCTCCTAATCAAGCAAAAATGATGTATGATGCAGTGAAAGCAAAAGGACTGCCCACCATGTATGTCCTCTTTGAAGGTAGGTCACAAAAAAGATTCGTCATCCTGTACCACACAGTCCTGAGCATTAATAACCCTGAGAAAGAAGGCTTTCGAAAACATTGTGGAAAAAGGAGAAAGTGCTGGTAACCAGCATTTTCTCCTTTTCCACAATGTTTTATACCCTTTGAAAAATAGATTTCAGTTTCTGTTTAACGTTTATTTTATCATCTGCAGCTGCTTTCACCTTGGACAGGTCTGAGATTTTAGACTGGTCCAAATTGAAAACATTTGCAGATGACAAATTGATCAAAGGGTAAAATTTGTCTGTGATAGGGTAGAAAATATTGTAGGAAAAGGAGAAAATGCTGCTTACCAACAACTTCTCCTTTCTCGTTAATGTTTTTTTTCAAAAGCCTTTTTTCTCAGGGGCTTTATTTGGTAAAGGATTAAATAATTGTAGTATATGCCTAGAAAGACACTTTCAAACTGAAATTTTACATAGAGAATGAAGATGTTTTATAAAAAAGATTCTTATTTAAAGAGGAAGAATCACAAAGAAACATTGTTCTTCTGAAATATTAACAGAGAAGATTAATTGAAGGCTGATACATGTTCTTACATTGTGACAAAATAAGAAATTGAGCATATACTGATGAAGTTGATCTTAAGTGTGCTAAATTTACCCTTTATAATACAATCCCATGTTTCACAACCCTCAAGAAGAAATATTCTGAAAACATTTTGGGAAAAGGAGACAGAGCAACCCCATGGGAAACCAACACTTGGTTGCAGGTGCTTGATTTTTAGGGAAAATTTAAAGTCGAAAAAGGGGTATAACTATCAAAAATACTTTGATGGTTACCAGCCCTTGTTGTATGGGCTCCCCTTTTGATAGAAAATGACTTGTCCAAGTTTGAAGTAAGTACTTTCTGTAATGGCAGATAATTATACAGTGTCAAACTTTTTGAAAATGTCAAAGTTTTGGTGTGACGACGCTGGTGTGACCACGTTACCTCCAAGTTTTCTTTGAAAAACAGCCCAGCTATAAATGCTGGTAACCATGGGCAAGGTTTTCCTCCCTTTCACAGACCAGACTTTCAGCGCTGGGTTTTTCACGGGAGTTTCCTAGGGCAAAACACTTTTGAACCCTAGTCTAGCACTGTTGAAACCTAGGACATACATGTACACGAATAAGTGAGCAATGATATGACTGAATGGGGTTGAAAGTGGCATAAAACACCATTCTATCCAATTATATTTCAGTCTGTCATCTGTAATTACAAATATCAGAGTCCAAACTTTTGTTGTCTGGTAAAAAGTGCTTTCAATAAATTTATTATTTTTCTATTCAGGTGAGCAACATGGCTTTAGGAAGGCAGAGAATATTCAGACAGCACTTGATGGGGAATTTTATTTCTATTCCAAAGTGCTTGGTTTTGAAGCAGCAGACAAGCACATAAATGTAAGATGTTATTTTGTGTCATTTCTTGAATTACTTTCTTCTTTCCTTAGATTTTGTTAGCAATCTGTGAACACATTGCTCCAAGAAAGCTGATATGGTCATACACCATTTGTTATCTGTTTGTCCTGCAAGTGTCAAAAATCTTTTGGCAAACAGGTCTCATAGGCTACCATTCACATGCATACAACACAAGGGCCATTGACCTTTTAGGGCTCACCTGAGTAAAGTCATCTAGGACCAGCTGAAGAGATCCTGGTTGTCATGATGTAAAACACATGAGTGTTAGTGACCTACTTTTTGACCGACATGTCTTATTTTTTAACTTATCAGATATATAAAGAAAAAACATTCTGACCAAGAATCAGGAGTATCAGACTCAAAATGTGGCCTCTGGAGTGCACACAAGGTTTTTTAGCTCATCCGAGCACAAAGTGCTCAAGGTGAGCTTTTGTGATCGTGCTGTGTCAGGCGTCCATCGTGCATCATCAACTTTTACCTTGTGTACACTCTAGAGACCACATTCTCAGTCTGATTCTCATGAAACTTGGTCAGAATCTTTGTCTTGATAATATCTCACACGAGTTTGAACATGGGTCATGTCAGGTCAAAAACTAGGTCAAATCCAAGAAAAACCTTGTCTATGCTATAGAGGCCACATTTTAGTCCAAAAGTTTTGAAAGTTGGTCAGAATATTTGTCTAGATGATATCTTGGATGAGTATGAAAATGGGATATGTCGGGTCAAAAACTACGTCATTGGGTCAAATCTTAGAAAAACCTTGTGTATGCTCTAGAGGCCACATTTTCAAGCCAAAACTCCTGAAAGTTGGTCAGAATGTTTGTCTTGATAATATCTTGGTCAAGTTTGAAAATGGGTCATGTTGGGTTGAGAATTAGGTCACTAGGTCAAATATTTATAAAAAAAAAAAAAAAACTTGTGTATACTCTAGAGGCCACATTTTCAGTCCAAAACTCTTGAAAGTTAGTTAGAATGTTTGTCTTGATGGTATCTTGGAAGAGTATGAAAATGGGTCATGTCAGGTCAAAAACTAGGTCACTAGGTCAGATATTAGAAAAACCTTGTGTATGCTCTTGAGGTCACATTTTCAGTCCAAAACTCTTGAAAGTTGGTCAGAATGTTTTTCTAGATAATTTCTTGGACATGTTTGAAAATGGGTCATGTCGGGTCAAAAACTTGGGTCAAATCTTGCAAAAACTTTGTGCACCCTATAGAGGCCACAATTTCAGTCAAGTACTTATGAAAGTTGGTCAGAATGTTTGTCATAATGATATCCTGAATGAGATTGAAAATGGGTTACATCGGGTCAAAAGAGTAGGTCACCAGGTCAAAACTTTAAAATAGCTTGTGTAGCTCTAGAGTCATCATTTTCTGTCCAATACTAATGAAAATTAGTCGGAATGTTTGTCTTGATGATCAATATGATGAAATTGAAAATGGGTCACATTGGGTAAAAAACTAGGTCGCCATGTCAAATCTTTGGAAAAACCTTGTGTACTCTCTAGAGGCCACATTTTCTGTCCAATCAGAATCTTTGTTTTGATAATATCTATAATGCGAAAATGGGCTATGTTTGGCTAAAAAGTAGGTCACTGAGAGAAATTCTAGAGAAAGCTTGTGTACAAGCTAGAGGCCAAATTTTCAGTCCAATAATTATGAAAGCTTGGTAGAATATTTGTCATAATATCTCGAAAGAGATTGATTATGGGTGATGTTTGGTCAAAAGACTCAGGTGAGCGACTTCAGGTCCATCGTGGCCCTCTTGTCTAAGATATGGCTCAGTAACCAACTTTTTGACCCGACATGTCCCAATTTCGAACTTGTCACAGATGTCATCAAGACTTACATTCTGACCAAGTTTAATGAGTATCAGACTGAAAATGTGGCCTCCAGAATGCACATGCTGAGCCTTCGAATACATTTCTTCCTTTTCCCATAATGTTTTTGAAGGCTGTCTTTCTCAGAGTCATCAAAGAGTCAAATAAATATTTAAATGTGTGTGAGAAATTTTTTGGCCGTTGGAGAATTTACTCATAAGAACCAATTTCTTCCTTTGCCACAATACATCTGAAAATGGATTGCTGCCCAACATTGGGTGGTCTTAACCCTTATCCTGCAAAATAAATGAAATAAAACTTTCAAGCCTGTAGTAAAAACCTGAATAACGTTATTTCAAAATTATTGTTGGAGAAAAATATCTCCTTATCAGACAGTGTAGATCCAAGATCAGACTGCATGTTTTGTGCAGTCTGATCTTGGATCTACACTGTTCGCTAAAGGTCAGTGAGTGGCGCTTAGCAGCTTAAGGATAGGGCACCCTAATGGGATTCCTGTAACATCGCCTTTAATTGCCAAAGCAGTACGGATTCGGCTAAGACTCGGGTGATCTGTAATGGATGAGGGGAACCAGCATCTATTGGCCGATCAATTACGGATTACCAGCCTTAACCGAATCTGTACGTTTATTCGGCGATGAAAGGCGATGTTACATGAATCCCATTAGGATGCCCTATCCTTAAGGGTTAATCACAAGTTGCGTGACCCGGAGGGAGTAGGCTTTTGAAAACATTGTGGGAAAAGAAGAAAATTGCTGATAAACAGCATTTTCTCCTTTTCTCACAATATTTCCTACCCTTCCACAAACAAATCTGATATTTTGAACCTCTGTTATCATCTGCAAGTATGTTTAATACAGAGGATTTTAAAATTTTGTCCTCTGGTAATTATGAGCAATAGTACACATCGTGATCTTTTTTTTTTCAGATACCCATTGAGAATTTAAAGAAAGACTAAACCACTGTGACCTATTGCAACAGTAACACAGCGCAGTGCTCTAAATCATTTATTAACCGAGAAGATAAAGTATTATGTGTATATATAGAATCAAATTTTTTTTTTTTTTTCATGTCATGAAATGATAGCAAAACTTCCTTGAAGTGATATGCCCTGCCTAAGGGGTGCATACTTTCGTTGAGAGAAATTCTGAGAAGGATGATGCCAAAAGAATATTTGTGCTGCATTCAAAAGGGTGTAAAAATTGTGTATGGTTCCATGCTCTTCTCTTATTAGTACTATGTTGTCAGGTGTTTTTCATAAAGGTCGTTAAACATGGGATTGGGTGGTTAGGGGCTAAATCACTGCATATAGCATATAAAACTTTATGGTGGTTTGTAATGAATAGATCACAGATTTTTTTTTTTTTTCTCTCTCTTTTTTCTTTTAAATACCCTTTTTCTTTTTGTTGAATTTTTGGTTTGGTATACATTGTATATTTACTTTTATCAATGTGGTTGGGATAAATTAATCTGTTACTTGGGATTACATTTTTTTCTGTATGTTTTCTTTATTTTCTTTTATATGATTTTTGCAAAATATTTTTGAATTCTGTGCTTTTGTAATCAGGTGAGCGTGGTAGCAATATCGGTAGTGTACAGCACTTGAAACCAGGGGTCGCTGGTTCGAATCCCCAGCTTGCTCAATTTCTTGGATTGATAAGTCATTACAACAGATTTCATTTCTCTCTCTTCACTGTTCCCATGATGGTTATGTGAGAAAGAAGCCCAGTGGTGCAGAAAAAAAATATTGTGCAAAGTACTGGCAAAAAAAAACCCTCCAGGAATGCAAGGATAGGTGCACTGGCCACCAGGATATAACTGAAAGAATGTTGAAAATAGCATTGTACACTATACTAAATACATCTTTAACCCTTAGGCTGCTAAGCGCAACTTAAAGACCTTTTACAGACAGTCTAGATCAAGATCAGACAACACAGAACTTGCACTATCCAATAATGGAGAAAATTTCCCCCAAAAAAATACCTTTGAAATAGCAACATTTGGGTTTCTTACTATCGGCTTAATGGTTTCATTTCACTTATTTAGCAGGATAAGAGTTAAAATCAAGATGCTTGCACAGTATCATTTGAAGTAACAAAGTTTTTTTTTTGTGTGTTTTTTTTTTTTTAAGATTGTGTAAACAGGTGTATCATAAAAATTGGAAGCCGTCTGATGTTCTTCATTCAACATTTTCCTATATTTTTTAAAGCACATTTCTTCTTGTGCAATAAATGAATAGTGTAAATATGGTTTATAAATTTCTAAATGCTATGAATATCTCTATTCTCAAGCAGGCAGTAACCATTCATGTAACAAAAATGATAATTCTATACCAGAAGACAAATTTTTTACTCGACCCCATTGAAAGCATTTGCAAACAAATTAAATTCGACTTAAGAGGACATTATAGGATAATGCTTACCAGCATTTTTCTCCTTCCACAGTATCTTTAGAGGCCTCCCTCCTTAGGGCTGCTGTTTTATAAACAGTTAACTCTTCAAGTTGAAAGTATTTGCAGACGACTAATTAAAGGTGGCGAAATTTGCCCTTGATAGGCTAGAAAACACTGTGCGAAAAGGACAAAATGCTGGTTACCTGCATTTTGTCCTTTTCCAACAATGTTTTCAAAAGCCTTCTTCTTCAGAGTCGTTAAAAGTTGGGATAGTGTGGTAAAGGGTGAAAAGAATGGCTTCTATCGATCTTAATAGGTAAAGTTATCTTAATTCAAGTGACTTTTCAATTACGTGATCACCCATATAAAAAGTGGGCTATTTGCCAGTCCTGGCCATGAACCCAAGGAAGTACACACTGAAAATTCATAAATAAAACAGGAAGTTAACATATTAGATCCAGCAGATAAAATTGTCTTCCAGTGGACCAGCTGAAGCAATTTCTCCTTCTGTTACCATGTTTAATCCTTTTCCATTATACAAGTTTTGGATCCTGCCCATTTGGAAGAGTCCACAGAAGATAAATTCGAAATTGGTACAGATGAAGTAACTCTTTACTACACAATCCCAAGTTCTTACAACCCTGAGGAAGAAGGCTTTTGAAAACATTGTGTGAAAAGGAGAAAATGCTGGTATCCACATTGTTTGCTACTCTATCAAGATAAAATATTTTGTCATTTTGCACTCTTTTATCATCTGTAAATGCTTCTAATTTGGACCAGTCTAAAATTTTGTCAATTTGGTAAAGACTTAAATATTCTCTAACAGGGTAGAATTAAGAAAACACCATAGGAAAAAGGAGAAATTGCTTGTCATAGGCAATTTATCCTTTTACCACAATGCTTTCTAAAGCAAAAAATACAAGATTGTCTGTAGATGGGTTAAAATGTCTTGCAAAAGGACATATGCAGGAAAAACCCCCTATGTCAAATGGGGATTGAAGCCAGGTTTGCCCTGTAATTACCTCTTTACCACACAATCCCGACTTTAACGACCTTTAGAAAGAAGCCTTTTGAAAACATTGTGGGAAAAGGAGAAAATGCTGGTAACCAGCATTTTCTCCTTTTACCACAATGTTTTCTACCCTTCCCAAACCAAATTTCAATTTTTCAGTCACATTTATTTTGTCGTCTGCAAATGCTTTCAATTTGGACCAGTCTATAATTTTGTCGTTTGGTAAAGAGTTAACTCTTTACCAAACAACAAAATTTTAAGGCATGACCAATTTCAAAGCATTTGCAGACAACAAGTCTGGCTCAAATGGAGGAAACTATCTATGAAAGGTTAGAAAACATTGTGGAAAAAAAGCATTTTCTCATTTTCAAACTATTTTTAAAAGCCTTCTTCCTCAAGGTAGTTAAAAACTTGTGTAAGTCTGGTAAATAGATAATGAATCATACGCTGCAACCTTTGAGACATGCAAGGCTGCTTGCAGGGTAAAGTTATGTAAACTGTTTAGCAATAATACAAGTAGCAATGCTTTTACTGTATCTTGTACACAGCCTAGTCATTTTATAGGCTTTACGAATAAAATCAGTATTGTATAACAATTATTTGTTGTTGGTTCCATGTTGTTCAAATGTTAAGTAGAACTACGGCTGTCAAATTTTTGTTTTTGTAAATTTTTTGTTTCACCTTTTGTCCTTTGCTCTACAACCCCAAGTTTTAAATACCCTAAAAAAGTATCTTTTGAAAACATTTCGGAAAAGGAGAAAATGCTTGTAACAAGCAGTTTTCCCATGTTTTCTACCCCAATAAAAACAAATCCCATCCTCTAAGCTGTTTTCATTTTTTCGCCTGCAAAAGCTTTCAATTTAGACAAGTCCAAAATTTTTGTCATTAGAGAAGGGGGTAATAACAAAACAAGAATCACAGATGAGAGCTTTAGAATTTATTTCAGGAAAGGAGGTGTGCAAATGCTTTCAATTTGTACAAGCATAAAATTCTGTCATATTGTAAAATAGTGTTGTCTAGTAAGGTGTTAGAGGTCTATTTACAGTGTATGGATGGATGACTCATGTATCATATGAACCATGCTTTGTGAAAAGAGGATTAAATGCATCTGCCAAAAGTATCAACCCAGGTCAGCCTGTGCAGTTGGCACAGGCTGACCTGGGTTAGTACTTTTTGCTTTTGGTAAATTTTCTGCATTTCAAAAGACCATTCTACATACAGATCCAGTCCATAGTTAGGCAGTATGGATTTTACGGATCCATTATGGAATGACTTGTCTGGTATAGTGCATCACAGAGATGTATTAAACCCCCTTCTTTGCTTAAACTATTAAACCCCCTTTAGCCAGAGTATGCCTTTATCATATCAAACTTCTTTGGTTTATTTTCCATGCCCATCACGTTTAATAGCTCTCATTATTTTAGTCAACTTAGGTACAATTTTACTGCTCATGATTCTTTTCCTCTTTCGCATTTTCAAACCCATGATTGCTGGCTCTAACATAATTTTAAGTACTGCTAAGATTTTTTTCTTTTTCACTTTGCTAACAGTGTAAGTAGTGCCACCCAAGTCTAATTTCCCTGACTTCACATCACTTTGAAATTGTTTTATTTTGTCCTCTGTTTCAAGGCTAGATTCTATGTAGTTTTCTATATCAAAGTCTATGCTGATTGGCTCTGTCTCTACTACAGTTCCTTCCAATCTGTCCGCACTGCTACTATCACAGGATTTGGAGAGAAATCTAGAAACTTCAATTCCATCCTCATTTGAATGTAACTGTTTTTCACATCTTTTGTCCTTTTTGACAGTTTTTGAGGGATGACACTGAGCTACTGAATGTAACTGTTTATCAGTCATACTGTCTATTTCCACAGTTTTTGGAGCAAGATGCTGTCCTTGTGTACTTCCTATTTCACTGTTACTGGGCGTCACTCTAGCAACTACCTCTGTAATAGAAAATAGCAAAATTGATCAATAGTAACTCTTAGTATACAGAAACAGTAGGTGTGCAGTCTAGTACAAAATACACAAAATTTGAAGAGAAACATTTGAAGGAAAACAACAATTTCGACAGTTAATTTGGAACAGGTGTAGTGAGTAGCAACAGCAGAAAACGCTGGTTACCAGTAAAACAGGTGGTAGTGTAACTCAGTATTGTGTGGTAATTGGTTAACTCGTTACCAAATGACAAAATTTTAGGTTTGTCCAAATCGAAAGCATTTGCAGACGACAAAATAAAAGTAACTGAAAATTTGAAATTTGTTTTGTGAAGGGTAAGAAAACATTGTGGGAAAAGGAGAAAATGCTGGTTACCAGCATTTTCTCCTTTTCCCACAATGTTTTCCAAAGGCTTCTTTCTCAGGGTCGTAAAAAGTAGGGATTGTGTGGTAATGGGTTAACCACTTTTAACACCATTTTCAACTACATTTCAGTTACATGACGGTGACGCCGAGCTTTTCTTACCTCCTACATCTTCATCAACATTATCTAAATGACCCTCAGATAAAGGCTGTGATTGATCAGCCATGCAACGCAACTGATCTGACATTTGCCTGGAATGTAAAAACAAGTCATCAAATATAGGAGTCATGCTCTGTGAGAACATGTTTTAACTTTGCCAATTTTAGACTTGTCCAAATTCAAAGCATTTGCAGACGACAATCTAAATGTAACTCAAATGATGATCTCTGTCTTTGATAAGGTAGAAAAGACTGGTTACCTGCATTTTCCAACAATGTTTTCAACAGGTTTCTTTCTCAGGGTCGTTAAACTTGGGATTTTGTGGTAAAGAGTTAACTCTTTACCAAATGGCAAAATCTTTGGTCCATATTCAAAGCATTTGCTGATGACAAGTTGAATGATACTTAAATGATGGGATTCGTATCAAAAAGGTTTAAAAAACATTGTGGCAATAGGAGAAAATGCTAGTTACCAGCATTTTCTCTTGTTTCCACAATGTTTTCAAAAGTCTTCTACTTTCAGGTCTTTAAACTAGGGATTTCGTGGTAAAGGGTTAATGAATATACAAAAAGAATCAACCCAAATCTACACTGTCCAGTATTCTGTGACATGAACCCACCCAATCAACTCTTTACCACACAATCCCAACTTTTAACAACCCCGAGAGAGAAGCATATTGAAAACATTGTGGGAAAAGGAGAAAATGCTGGTAACAATCATTTTCTCTTTTTCCCACAATGTTTTCTACCCTTCCTAAAACTAATTCCAATTTTTCAGTCACATTTATTTTATCCTCTGCAAATGGTTTCAATTTGGACAGGTCTAAAATCTTGTCGTTTTGTAAAGGGTTTATCTTAAAGATGCACCCTTACAGCCAGACAGTAAACAAACGCTGTTACAACTTTACAATGTGTAGAATTTAGATAGCTGTGTAAACGTAGATAGAAAAATCGATATAAGGTGTATGTGATATAGGGACGCCAGGGATTTGTCTTCAATTCAACGGGAAACTGTGGTTATGTCTATGGCTAGCCGCAACAGAATGGAATGCATTTTCTATCCGTCGTAATCTGTGCAACCTTGCAACCATCAGGGGCAACATTTGGCACAAAGGTACAAGAATGATTATAATTTCATAAAATAAAGATAAAATTGGTTACAAAACTGGATGAAAACGAGTAAAGATGCATCTTCAAAACTGCAAGGAATTGATAGATCTGTAACTCTCTGACATTGATAATCTGACACATTAGGCAGTCATGCTTTAGTTTTAATGAACATGATGAAGAAAGATTAAGTAAACATCATGGAAAAAGGAGAAATGCTGGTAAACATCATTTGTTTTCAATTCTTTGATCGACATACCTAAATTTTCAGCACATTTGTCATCAGCATACGCTTTCAATTTTGACTGTTCTACAGTTTCATCATCTTGTAAATAGTTCACCTTTAACCAATCAATAGAATTTTAGATTTTTCCAATTTGAAAGCATTTGTAGACAACTGGCTTAAATGATAGAATTTGCCGTTGAAAGGGCTGAAAACATTGTTGGAGAAGGACAAAATGCCGATTACTAGCATTTTCTCCTTTTCCCTCAATGTTTTCAAAAGCCAATCTCTCTCAGGGTCATTAAAACTCTGTATTGTTTGGTAAAAGACCAAGTGGGTGTGTTATAGACAGTAACCTTTTAGTATTCTTACTTGTCAATCTCTTCATTGTGTATCAGGAATCCTTGAGAAATCAACCATTCCATTAGATTTGTTGGGAGGGTTGTGTCATCTGGCATCTGTCAAAAATATTATATTATTGTAATAAAGTAGACCATCAGAACTGTGTTTATACTCATTAAACCTTTACCACACAATCCTGAAACTTAACCTCCCTGAGGGTAGTGGCTTTTGAAAACATTGTTGTGAATGGAGAAAATGCTGGACACCAGCATTATCTCCTTTCTCCACAATGTTTTTTTTAACCTTTCAGAAAAAACGTCCATCACTTGAGACACGTTTAAAGTAACAATAAAGACCAAGTCAACAAAGCGGGTGTTTAAATGCATTTGAATTTATATCATACCATTCAAAAGTATGGAAATTATTGTGAGGATGACAATCTGTCATTGTACGGTCGGTCCAAGAGTTAGATGCTGACAAAGAGATTAATTTCAAAAAAACTAGGTTAAAACCTGCCAGGTAGCCGTCTTTTGTTTACTTTTTGCCTGCTTTTGAAATTCTTTTTTTCTGCCAGCGACTAACATTATGGCCCAATCACACAGACTGTCATCTCCACAATATTTTCCATACTTTTAAATTGTATGATTTAAATGTATTATAACACCTGCTTGATATTTTGGCCTTTTACTGGGCCTTTAATATGTTGTCTTCAAATGTTTCAAATTAGAGAAGTCTAAAATTATTTCCTTTGGAAAAGAGTTAAAGTTTTACTTTGATGTACATGAAACCTACCATTTCTTCTGACACATTTGCTCTAATAGAAGCTGAGCCCCGGAAGAGCAGTCAGTAGCATACAGGACTTGAGATCAGGAGGTCACTGGTTCGAGTCCCAAGCTTGGCCATGGATAAGTGCACTGGCCGTCACGATATAACTTCAGTAATGATGTTGAAATGGGCTTTAAACACTATACAATCAATCACTCCAGCAGAACATTGTTGTTTTTGTCTTGCTAAAAACATTGTGATAAACTAAGCTGCAATTTTTCCATTTGTCGCAAGCCCCAATTATGCCGCAATACTTGTGAATGGCCATCATGGCATACATGTGGACAGGACTGGTGTTCTTTCTGTGCAATATGGCAGAAATACTGTTTACACTCATTATAACTCTTTTCCACACAATGAAATTTTAGACTTTTCCAAATTGAAAGCATTTAAAACGACAACTTAAAAAAGGCTGAAATCAAGAAACTTACCCTCGATATGGGAGAAAACATTGTGGGCAAAGGAGAAATGCTGGTTACCAGCATTTTCACCTTTACCCACAATGTTTTTGAATTTTTTATTCTGCAGGGTTGTTTAAAGTGGACATGGTGTGCTAAAGGCTTAAATGTCATCAAATCAAATTAACCTACCCATTTCACTTGTGTGGGAGGAAAATGAGAAAGACAACCCAACACCGCCTGATACCAGTCACAGACTTTCAGACGGAGAGACTTTGTCAGAAACCTGAAAAGATAAAAAACAAACCAACTTGGCTATAGCATTTCTTATGAAGAATTATTTCCATTATTCATACACCTAGTCTTTGCAACGGAACAAAATTATTGATTTACCAAAACTGAAAGCTTTTGCAGGAGATATATTTCATTTGCCTGAAATAATGGAATTTGTGTATGAAAGGGTAGACAACACTGTAAGGAAAGAAGAAAATGCTGGTTACCACCATTTTCTCTTTTTCCTATAATGTATACAAGTCATCGTCCTCATGGTCAGTCATACGTGGAACAGTTTTATACAATGTTAATGCTTAAGAAAGTCTGACAATTTGAAATTTAGGCTTCGATTTCATTAGCAGACAAAAAAATAAGCTCTACAAAGTTACATTATAATGTGTTAACATTTTACCAAAAGAAAAAACTTTAAGACTTATCCAAAGTGAAAGCATTTCCAGATGACAAAATAAAGTGAGGTGAATTGTCTTTGAAAGGATAGAACAAAATTGAGAAAAGAGGAGAATGCTGGTTACCAAGCCATAATGCTTTCAAAAGGATTTTTTCCTCAGGGTTGTCAAAACATGGGATTGTGCGTTGACCCTTTACCAGACGACAAAATTTCAGACTGTTCCAAATTGAAAGCATTAGCAGACGACAATATTAAAGTGACTCAAACATTGAAATTTGTTTTGGGAAGGGTTGAAAACATTGTGGAAAAAGGAGAAAATGCTGGTTACCAGCATTTTCTCCTTTTCCCACAATGTTTTCAAAAGGCTTCTTTCACAGAGTCGTAAAAACGATGGATTGTTTGGTAAAGAGTTAAAGAGTTACTTTTACATTGATACTACCGGGGTAGTTTTAAATTTCAATGGCTATTCAGTAGAGCAGGAGACTGTTCTTTTTCAAACATCAAGTACATAGACTTGTCCATATTAAAAGTAATTGCAGATGACAAATCCAATCATGTGGCTCAAAGGTTGGGGGGTTTGACTTTCACTATTGTGAAAGGAAACATTGTGGGAAAAGGAGAAAATGTTGGTTACCAAACAACAAGTACATAGACTTGTCCACATTAAAAGTAATTGCAGATGACAAATCCAATCATGTGGCTCAAAGGTTGGGGAGTTTGACTTTCATTATCATGGAAGAAAACATTGTGGGAAAAGGAGAAAATGCTGGTTAATCAGCATTTCCTCCTTTTTCCACAATGTTTTCTGAAGTCATTTATCTAAGGGTTGCATATAAAACTGTTAGATTCGTGGTAAAGCACTGAAAACATTGGCCCAGATTCTACTGTTTATTATGCTTACCATATTCTTGAAGCAGCAGCAAATAGGACCACGTTTTGTGGAATGAGATGTCCTAAATTTAGATACCTTGCGACATACCTGAATCATCTGTGAAGGATAGTAATGGTAATTACAGTCAATTAGAGTCATTTCTATCATAGAAATGCTCTGGCACTCTCTGCAAAGTTTCAGCAGCACACTCCTCCAAATTAAATGCATTTGCTGTTAACAAAACAATTGTCACTCAAAATTTGAGTTACCAGCATATTCTCCCTTTTCCGTTTTTTTTTTAAAGGGCGTTTTCCTCAGGGTGGTGAAAAATCTGGATGGTTTATAACAGGTCACATTAGTAAAGTCTGCTCTTCCAAGAAGCCTCATTCCTCTCTAATTCCATTTCTCACACTATTCTCCATAGTCTCTAGGACTGCTTCATAATAATATGTCCAAATTCCTTTGCCTACAGAGTAGCTCAAGATAAGACTGCAAAGAACAAACAGTCTGATCTTGGATCTAAAATGTCTTATATGCCTTGAGCCACTCTTACATGTATCATAACCTATCTATGTTCATTTATGGGACACTCTAAAGGCTACTGATTTTTTACCAAAGAACAAAAAACTAACCTGGTCAAATGGTGGAAGTATTTGCATGTGAAATGTTTAAGTGATTGGATTGTTGTCCAAGTAGGATAAAAAATAATGTTGGAAAAGGAGAAAATGCTGGTTACCACCATTTTCTCCTTTTCCAACAATGTTTTCAAAAGCCTTTTTCTGAGGCTCGTTAAAACTCCAGATTGTGTGATGTTAGTCTTTGCCAAAATGAAACAATGTAAGAAAAGGATACATGAAAGCATCTTGGCAGTATTTTCCTGTTTGGGCCAGTAAAGCTGATATTCCCATAAGTCGTATCAAGTAGTATTCTATAGTCTGCCTGGATATCAGATACACTTGGGATTCACTCAAGGACTGTTGGCTGTCGAGGAAAAAGATGATTAGAGTATTGGTGTACAGACCTGCAATCCTGCAACTGACAGCTTGCGGACAAACAGTCTGGGAAAAAGGATCAATGGCATTTAACCTGCGACTGATCCCTTTCACACTATGTTTACCATATTACTTACTTTTTTGGCCCATAAAAATTAATTGAACCTCTATTGACAACTGAAAATAATAATCCACAAAACCCAAAAGAATTTTATTATAAAGGTGTTATTAACCCTTTACCACACAATTCCAAGTTTTATCAAACTTTAAGTTACATCCTTATAGATTGAGAGAAAAACGCTGTTCAAAGTGTGTATAATGGCTCAGCTGTGCAAACATTGATAAATTACTAATACCGGTACATATGGTGTAAGGAATAGGAAAATACAAGGGATTTGTCCCCATTTAAAACTGGAAACAACAACAGCGATAGCTTGGAAGGCCTCAAAAACATGAAATGCATTTCTATCTGTCGTATTGAGTGCAATCTTTCGGCCATCAGGAGCAACATTTGGCATGAAGATACAAGAATGATTATAGTTTCATAAAAATTAGGATGAAGGGGGAGGGGGGTAAAAACTGCCTGCAAACTGCCTGAAAACGAGTACAAATGTATCTTTAAGGAAGAAAGCTTTAGAAAACATTGCAGGAAAAAGAGAAAATGCTGGTAACAAGCATTTTCTCCTATTTTCCACAATGTTCTCTAACCTTTCACAGACAAATCCCATTATTTTTGCCACACTCATTATGTCATCTTTGACTGCTTTCAGTTTGCATCAGTCTAAAATTTTGTCCTGTGGTAGAGGTGAATAGCCAACAGTTACTGTATAGATACAAGATAAGACTGCATGTTCTGTGCAGTCTGATCTTAATCTATACTATCAACAACAGTCCTTATTTTCGTCAGTGACGCTGGAAGGAATAAAAGGGCATCTTTCTGCTCTTTGATTATTTCTGCTGTGTGTCACTTGGACCAATTTCAGTCATGTCTCAAAACAGCTTCTTGTATCTCTTTAACCCATCATAAAACGACAAATTTTTTAGATTTGTCCAAACCCAAAGCATTTGCAGATGACAAATTAAATGCTGGTTACCTGCATTTTCTCCTTTACCCACAATGTTTTCAAAAGTCTTTTTACTCAACGTCTTTTCAAGTCGGTATCATGTGATAAATAGTTAACCCTTTACCACATGGCAGTTTTTTTAACCAATTGATATTGAAAGCATTCCCAGTTGACAAATTTCACATGAATCAAAAAATAGAGATTAGCTTCAGACAAATAGAAAACACTGTGAGAAAAGGAGAAAATGCTGGTTACCAGCATTTTCTCCTTTTCCCACAATGTTTTCAAAAGGCTTCTTTCTCAGGGTCGTGAAAACCCGGGATTGTTTGGTAAAGGGTTAAATAACAGATGACCATATTTTCAACTTGTCCAATTTGAAAACATTCGCAGACGACAATATTTAAGTAGCTACAATTATGAGATATGTCTCTGATAATGCAGTAAACATTGTAGGAATAGGTGAAAATGTTGGTGACCAGCATTTTCTCCTTTTCCTACAATGTTTTCGAAGACATTTTTCCTAAGGTTTACAAAACTTGGGATTGTTGAGTAAAGGGTTAAACAATAAAACTTGGGATTGTTTAGTAAAGGGTTAAATGGATTACCACTTAGTTTATATGCATTTGTACACTTGTTGGATCATCCATGTAAAATAAAAAATGATTATTCCTGCAGTTTAAGACAGGTTACAAAGGTTGGTTTGTACTGAAGTTTCAAAGGTTTGTTTGTATTGAAGTTTAATGCCATTTTAACAGCTTAGGTAATATCACAGTGGTAAGTGCACCTTTGCATGTGTTTCCTGGCTTTCTCAAAACAGTACCAACAACAACTTTCTTTCCAAGTCACTGACTAGTTTTCTCACATGCATCAGAGTTGAGAGGCGAAATTCACCAGGAAAAAAGTTTGCATCAACCGGGTATCAAACTCACAACCACCAGGTCACGAGTCACATATGCAAACCACCGAGCTACCCGGCAGACAGGTTACAAAAGACTAATCCTGTATATCTTTACGTAAACACTAAATCTACTTACAAGTTCATACAATCTACCAACTTCTTCATAATTGTAGTTATCTCAATTGCCTGTAACCGTTTGAGACATTTCACGATCTGAAAAGGAAACAGCAGACCTATGGTTGTGTAATGTATCTACCCCTTTACCACATGATTCCAACTTTTAATGACCTTGAGAAAGAAGCTTTTTGAAAACATTTTAGGAAAAGGAAAAAATGCTGGTAACCAGCATTTTCTCCTTTTCCCACAATGTTTTCTACCCTTCCGATAACAAATTTCAATTTTTCAGTCATTTTTGTCATCTGCACAATGCTTTCAATTTGGACTAGTCTAAAATTTTGTCATTTGGTAATGAGTTAAGTTGAAGGTTTTGATAGGAGTAATCTTGTTCCTGTCAACACTAATGCAAATGATCAAAGCCAAGTCTAAGTTTTCAGAGCTCTCAGCCCAACTTTGGGTGGTCTTGCAAGCAGTGTAGATCAATATCACACTGCACAGAGTGTGAAGATATAACAAATAGGTGTGTTTTGTGGTTGATGCTGTTTTCAACATTATTTCACTTATATCGTGGTGAACAGTGCACCTATCCATGCTTTCCGGCAATTTCTCTAATCAGTAATTTGCACATTGTTCTTCCAAAGCAACTGGCTGCTTTTCCACATGTTCATCTTCAAAACAATGATCAGGTGTGAGAGAGGAATGAATCCTGACACAACTAGAACTATCAAAAAGCAGACAAATACCCACAACCAGCACCTTCAGAGAATGGAAATGATTTTCCAAACAAAGAACACCAGTCACACTGACCTTTGACTCATGTGACCCAAAAATAATGCGGCACCTCCTTGGATCATGAGCAACACTTGTTTAAAGTTTCAGGGTCCTAGGTCAAACAGCTATTGAGTTAGAGCACAGAAACGATTTGCAATACAAACCGCACCTGGCGGTATTCGAACCCATGCAGAATAGATCCTAGGTTATCCGAGGTTTAAAAGACAAAAACCTTAACCTCTGAGCTAAAGAGAATTCTCCCTTACACAGTTGTAAGGTATTGATTTTATACAGGAAGAAGCTATGCAGTAAGGAAGGTGTGATCTGCCGTAACAATTGAGACTATTCATAATACACATACCCACAATGTTGATTTTAGGAACGGACTGATGGTTTAGAATGAGCATGGATATATGTGCAAGTTACTTCTACTCTAGGCAAAGAATAAAAATCCTGACAAAGTACCTTCTGTATGTCTGACAGTGATTTCTCTCTTCTGAATTGGTTTTTAATTCTGTAGATAAATCTGGATATGATGTAGTGCTCATTCTTCAATACAGTTATATGATCCTGCAGAACTTCACCCCCAACATCATCTTCCAATAACTTCTTTGCATTCAACAACAGATCTATTAGAAATAGACAATTTTCATATAACTTATATATAGGCAGCACTCTGGCAAAAGGAGGTTGGTTTAATGCCTCTCTGGGACCCATTATGCCAAGCAGGTCATCACATAACTATTGATCCATAACATCGATTTAGTCGAACAGGCGACTGCATCATGAGGTTCATGAATTGATGGTCCTTATACCTGCGCAGTGCATTAAACCCCTTATTCACAGAGAGTGTAGCAGTATCAATCATCAAAAATTTCCAAAGGAGACTAGAACTGTATCAATCTGACAAATACATCCACTGCTTGACTAGTCAGTGATTCAGAAACAATATCAATGGGTCATAATTAATTCCCATGATAATCAAACAATCATGATCAAAACATATGGGGAACAAGTTACCATGGTGAGGCTTGCTTTCCATTAAATTTTAGCCAAACTGGTTGAAAACTGTTGACGCCCCTGGATGGCAGGTACTTGATTGATTGTATAGTGTTGAACGCCGTTTTCAACATTATTTCAGTTATATCGTGGCGGCCAGTGCACCTATCCATGCTTTCCTGGAGTCTCTTTTACCAGTACTCCGCACAATTTTCTTTCCAAGCCACTGGCTGCTTTCCCACATAACCATCATCAAGACAATGGTCAGTGGTGGGAGAGAAATGAATCCTGTCGCAATGACTATCATTAATCCTCGAAAAGAAATTGGCCAAGCCGGGGATCGAACCCACAACCCCCTGTTCTCAAGTCCTGTATGCTACCGACTGAGCTACCGGGGCTCGGCGTGGATGGCAGGTACACAGACAAACAGACACCTAGACAGAGACAGGCAACCTTACTCTAGTTTACCTCTTCCCCATCTATGTTATTGTGGGAATAAAAATGAAACATAAATGATCTGTTTTGCACACTGTTTCATTAGTATAGATAACTGTCCCCAAAGGCGATGTTACTTTTTGACTGGTCGCCTCTTGGTACAGAGACGATCAAGACAAAATCAGCTGAAAGCTCCGCATAGATTTTGTGCGCAAGTTTGAACTCTCATGATTTGGCAAATAGAGCACAAAACTAGGATCTAAATATACCTGTTGCTTGCCTATTTAATAACCCTTCGTTTGAATTACAAATATTTTCAATTTAAACACTGGATATAAGAGAAAACCGTGCATTTCATCTGTTACTTGAGTTGTTTACGTACCCGAAAACACACAAAATAGCGCTCTGTCTTTGCTACCAGAAAATTTACGATGGACTTGAGTCAGTACGGTGTACAATAAATGTCCAAATATGAAAAAAATCACCGTAGCGTCTCATTATTGAGACTGTTTCATATGTAATGTTGCCACTTGGGTATGAGACCATCTGATTCTTGAATGAAATAAACTGTTAAAGTCTGTAAATGGTAAAAAAAAAATTCCCAACCTCTTTCTGGATCTGTAAGCTTTGTTTTCAGTTCACACACTGGTGGTGGTTTGATATGCTGTCTATTCCACATTTTATCTGAAATTTATAGCAATAAAAGCACATCATCATATCATATGTTATGATATACTCTTCTACGATCAATCAATATTACGACTGTATCATACTGAATGTGGGCAACGAGAATGGCGACCTTTCTCTGGACGAATATTTTGTGGACGAAATAATTTCTGACGAACCGAAATTATCTTCTCCGGGAAATTATCTTTTCATGACATTGATTAGCGAAAAACCCGTCTGTAATGTTGGATTATAATATTGATCTGACTGCATTGCGAATCTTTTCTTTGTGCTGAATAATTCAGTAGCACTCACCTTAACAATCATAACAGTACCCACGTGTCGTCAATGCTGTCAATTTTACCGGTTTTAGCCGGTCCAACTGGAATCACCGGATCTGAGCTTTTATCCGGTCTCTGAAGAATTGTTGTAGTTGACGTTGGGTGGACTCACGACCAGTTGCTAGCTCAATTGGTAGAGCTGCGGTACTAGTGTTCTTTGGGTCGTGGGTTCGAGTCCCACGTCGGGCACACTTTTCTCCCTTGATTTACTTCATTGGCGGCGGAGTCAATTGGTGAGCGCGGGTAAGCGGCACTGGCGGTCCGTGGGGACTGAAGGGCAGGGATCTTATATACGTGTATATACGATCCCTGCTGAAGGGGGAGCTAGTTCGGTTTTTAGAGCTGCGGTACTAGTGATCCGGGGTCGTTATTTCGAGTCCCACGTAGGGCATACTTTTCTCCCTTGATTTACTTCCCGCCGCCAATGTATACTAGTATCAGTACATAAACATAGGTTAGCAAGTCCAGTTAGAAAAAAAAAAAACTCGACAATCCGCAAGAAACATGACTTTTCCAGGACCTAACTACGCTTTCACCGGAACGTTGAGAGTAATGTCATGTGACAGGCTCATGCACGTGTTTCTTGCATGGAAATTAAGAATAAGTAAGTGCATAGAATAACAAAGGAGGTTACTTCGCAAAACATACTTAGACATTCGAATTTCTACGATCAGACTAAAAAGTTCAGTGCAGTCTGATCTCCACCGACACTTTGCACAAAAGCTCATTTAGCCAAAGATTAAATTTCCCTATTTTACTGCCTTTCCAAAAAAGGGGCTGTAAATGAGCTGGACAAAGCTGCAGAACAGAACAGAACATACAGGCTGGCAGACAGGAAAGGGCAGGCAGGCAGGCCGAACGACCGACCAACCGACATACAGACTGATCTATATATACAGACGAATCAGACCAGAATTTCCCTTTCTATTCATCATTTTATTTACGCTTTACCACACAATCACGACCCTGATGAAAAAGGCTTTCGAAAACATTGCGGAAATGGAGAAAAAAAAATTTTTTTCCCAATGATTTTCTATCCAATTAAAGGCAAAAACTCGACTTAATGACTGGGCACCCTGATGGGATTCTTGTAACATCGCCTTTCACCGTCGAAAAAGCGTACGGATTCGCCTAGGACTCGGGTAATCCGTAATCGATCGGCAAATACACCCTTGTTTCCTGCATCGATTACGGATTACCCGAGTCTTGGCCGAATCGGTACGTTTTTGGAGATGAATGGCGATGTTACACGAATCCCATTAGCTGACCTGTGCCAAAACTTTTTGCTTTCGTTCAATTTCCTGCGAGTCAAAGAATCAGACTACCTCATGATTCTCTCGTTTATTAGAGAAAATGAGTTTTATATGTCCATAAAATGGAATGACTTGCTTGGTATAATGGATTATGGAGATGTAATAAGTCCCTCTTTGCCAGAGCACGGCTGATGTATATTCAAAGACGACATGTCTGTTAGTAATTTCTTCGCCTTTCTCTGGGGCTCATCTGCGCTTCATCTGTGGTAGTTGTCACATTTTCACTTATACAAGGATGACGGTTCCCATTTTGCGTCAGTCTGTTGAATTCAGAGAACCTAAAAACGACGGGGCATATTCCTCAGCTGACGACTTTCAGGTGAGTTACACTGCTAAAAGGTACGAAAATCTTCAAGAAATCCTAAATCCAACGCACTGGTTCGGATCGAGTGAATTGATCGATATAGATGTATTTATGTCGGAATGGTTGAAATATTGTACGTACCGATGTTCCTTTCTGGCGGCGCAGTCGGTAACAACAGCATAGGGCTAGCAATCCAGAATGTGCAAGTTCGAATTTCAGCTATCTTAAGCTTATTTTTTATGACTGGTTTTAAACATTGCTACTGGGCTCACCCCCTCTCTTGCTGAGGATCAGTTGATACTTTTTTTACTTTGTTTACTTGAGAAAGCAGCCGTTGTGGTTGGGTGGTCTTGCGTAGCACTCAGAAAAAAAGAAAGAAGGAACGCATAGTTAGGAATACTGGAGGCAGAAACTGATAAATTATTTTATGATTTCATGCAGCGTAAAACATCAAACAGTAAAACAACAAATTCAGAAAATTTATACAATAAACCATGGGAGAATTGCTAAAAATGTCAGCTTTTTTCTATAAATTTTAGATCGAAGCATTCTGTTCTTTGGCTAAGCATACATTGAGTTCTAGATCTAGCTAGTGAAGTATTTCCTTGGCAGACAGAGAAAGAACTTGGCACTGGCAAAAGGGGGTTTAATGCATTTCCGTGATGCGTTATACCAAGCACGTCATCACATAATTATGGATCCATAATTGGTCTTCTATACGAGAAAAGGGGCATTCGGATATTTGAGTAAAGTGTCGTCTCGGATCAGCCTGCGCAGTCCGCGCAGACTAATCCGAGACGACATTTTACGACTTTATTAGATTTTGCCCATCAGTAGACTTGCACTAAACAGAAAATTACATAAGAACGGAAAGTGTCGTCTCGGATTAGCCTTCGCGGACTGCGCATGCTGATCCGAGACGACACTTTACGCAAATGTCCGAATGCCCCTTTTCGCGTGTTGCAGGCCATATAATGCAATTTGTCTAACAAGCGACTGAATCCTGAGGTATAATAGTCCTTGGACATGCAGAGTATTAACCAAAAGCAAACAGTTTGATACTCGTGAATCGATACTTTTTTGCTGATGCATTAAGCCCGCTTTTCACAGAACATGGCTCATAATATCCAAAATTTTAGCAGAAAAAAATGCTACTCTGCGATTTCGCAGACAACGTAGATTAAGATCAGACTGCATAGAATTTGCAATATGATCTTAGATCTATACTGTCCGAAGCAGAGAGAATATGCCAAAAAACTTTGAAATGGCAATATTTGGGTATCTGCTATAGAATCTTTTTTTTTTTTATCTAGTGTATACAGCAGCAGTTATTTATTTCGTGGGTATCAATTACGTTATTTTTAGCAAGCTTTTATTAGAACTGTGAACAGCCAGAAAGTGCAGAGTGCATTTATAAACGGCGTCAACGCAATTGTGATGTAGCAATGAAGAGTAGACCTACGTTGCACCACCATTCGTTGAACTTTGAACTCTACATCTGTTTAAGGAGAGATAGTTTCTAAATTTAAGTGAATTCTGTTAAGTTTAGCTCACATGTGTTCTGCATTACAATAATCTTTCTGTGGTTGTTGAATAATTTTTCTCTGCCCAGCGCGATATTGAGATCTTTTGCGGATGGCGTGGAATAAGGTCAGATTGTATACAAAGTGTAGTCTGATCTTGGATCCATTACCATCTTTGACGCTAGTGGAAAATGTACATCTACTCTAGACCTCGAAAATATTTAGCAGCACAAGAGTAAACCCAACGCCAACCAATCCCGTATCGTAACAGCCTTAGGCTTCTGAAAACATTGTGGGAAAAGGATAAAATGCTGGTAACCAGCATTTTATCCCTTTCCTGCAATGTTTCCTACCATTTTTAAAAACAATATGGCCTGCAGCACGCGAAAAGGGGCATTCGGACATTTGCATAAAGTATCGTCGCGGATCAGCCTGCGCAGTCAGCGCAGACTGATCCGAGACGACACTTTACGACTACATTCGATTTTGTCCTACTGTAGACTTGCACAAAGCAGAAAATTACATAAGAACGGAAAGTGTCGTCTCGGATTAGCCTGCGCAGGCTGATCCGGGTGAACAGTTTACGCAAATGCCCGAATTTCCTTTTTCGCGTGTTGCAGACCATATATCATTTGGTCCACATTTTATTTGTCGTCTGCAAATGTTTTGGATTTGGCCCAGTCTAAAATTTTGTCGTCTGTTTAACAGTTTTTAAAGTATGAATTTTCGTTACTTGTTTTTATTTTTCAAAGATGAATTCAAAGCCGTAAGATAAAATGAAAACGTGTCTCCGACGGGGTTCTGCGAAATTAGTAAGCTTGTGTGCATGTAACTTTTTGGGAATCTTTCCACAATTTCGGATGATAAAATACCGTTCCACAAACTAATAAAAAAAAGAAGGACAAAATAAAATTGAAAAGAAACAGATAGATGAACTCATGTGATCCTCAGTAACGAAGATATTTTTGTCAAGTGTAAACGATTCATACCTCATTCGAATTAGCTTTTCTATTTTCCAAAGTTCATCGTTTCTAATTTTAAAACCAATTTCGTCATGTTTTCCTTTTCGGTAATTTAAATAGACTGTCCGCCCGAACGTGTCGTTTTGGTTCGTGAGTTAACCAGGATCAAACCAGTCTACATTCATTCATAACTATGTGACAAACAAAACTCAAATGAATCTAGGATTTTGTAATTTAGTTTAATATTGAGTGCAGTTCTAGCGCAGGAAAAATGAAGCGCGTTGGTTACTGGATGAGTGAGAAAAAAAGCAAGAAGATCAACTTTGAGGATCAAGTTGATATGTTTAGGTAACAATTGTTTCCTCCTTATAAGACATGCAGTTTCTAAAGCACATTAGTCACATTTGTTTGTTTATATTTTACACGTAGATTTAACCCATTGACTGATATGGACAGTCCGTTTGGCAGGTTTCGAAAGTATTGTAAGAGATACAGAAATTGTCTACTTGATCGTGACCAGGAATTTCTTCATCTCTCTCTTTTCCAATTGACAAAAATATTGATATTTTTTCCTTTCCTTCATTTATTTCTCATTTCTCTTAGTATGGCTGTTAGGGCTTCTGGTTTAACTCTTTACCAGATGACAAAGTCTAGTCTAGTCTTGATTGAAATCAGAGCATTTGCAGCCGAATTGATAAACGTCGCTAAAATTACTACGTTTGCTTGTGATAGGATGGAAAACATTGTTGGAAGAGGAGAAAATGCTGGTTACCAGCATTTTCTACTTATCCAACAATGTTTTCAAAAGCTGTCATCCAACAATGTTTTCAAAAGCGTGTTTAAGATGGGGCTTGTATTTAAGGCTTAAACTTTGTCCTCTATTTACTCAATAGGGATTGAATTGCTGAGATGAAATATGTTAATTTATACTCATGACAGAAATTTTAGTCTTCTTGGTTATAATTTTGTTAGCTTTCAATCAATCTGCAACAGACCACTGTCAAAACATTGTTATGGAGTATGGATTATTATGGTAAGATTCTAGCTTTATATCTATGTAAACTCTATAGCAAAAGGAAAAGTATTATGTTACAAACACTTTCTTTGATGTCTGTTAAATGGCACCATCTGGGAAACTGGAATCAGTAATATGACAAGAACTAATTTCTCTGGAAGACGGTTTGTTTCCAATCCTCACCAGAGGCTGAAATCAAGCAATGTCATTCTTTCATTTTTTTTTTTGGACAATTAGCACTATTTAAGATAAAATCTCGGACCTTACTGAAGATGAACATCTGCTATTTATTTACATTGATAATAGGATTGAATCCAAAGTCTGTTATGGTTTTCTAAAATTGTTAAAAATATGATCGAGGACTTTACTAGAGTAGACTCGGTTCTCTTGTTTAAGAATGTCAGTTTTAAAACTTTAATAGACTATCCGCAATTATCTCAATTAGCTTGATCATGAAAAGAAATAAAAGATTTGTTTTTCTTTTTGTAGACTTGTATACAAGTGGTCTAAAAAAGAACACCATGGAGATAATAAAGTTTTCAAAAATGTTATTGCTCTGTGTGTTCTTTTATTGTATTCAATTTGTATTGTTCTACTACAGGAAATTTTCTGGTGTTTTCTTTGGATTTTTAAAACCTTTTAACTAATAATCCAGGGTCCAAAGAATCCACTTGTCTGCTTGTATTTACAAGTAAGAAATGGATGAGGATGAGTGAATTATCAGTCATGGTCATCCAGCAGGAGGAGTCGTAAACAGGAGGTAGCAACCAAATAAGTTTTCAGATGAATACATAACTTACAAGCTGCAAAACAGCCGTCCATTATTAAATAAGTGAATAAGGGTATTCAGGAAATCAAGTACGTTGAAACAGTATCTAAACATGCTGGTCCCTACCCCAAATATATACCGGTTTCAAGTCCGCCTAATGATATAACTCGGTATCTTTCATTGCAAATAAAAATGTTTTAATATGCTGCGAATAATTAAATACAAGCGACTTTGCTAATCATTAAAACAAATGATATGAACGCAAATACTTTCCCAAAACCGGTTTGAAGAACTTTTTGGTTTTGGGTTTATCAATTTCTATTACGTGTCCGGATAAATGGTACCGGTTATTGAAACCAGGTATTTAAGGTTTGTTGCTACGGAAGACAATGTCACTAGCTTTTCCATTTCATCTGAAAGAAAAAAGTCAGAATCCAAAATATGAAGGGTTTTTCTCGTCGGACAAGTAAGGATCAAGGGGCAAGTGTTTTTTTGAAGTCACTTGTCCTGCAGGACGAGTGCTTTTTCTTGAAATTGTTGGAACCTGCAATCCTGAGTTTTAATGACCCCCCCCCCCCCCTAAAAGAAGCCTTTTGAAAACATTGTGGGAAAAGGATTAAAATGCTGGTTGCTAGCATTTTCTGCTTTTGCCACAATGTTTTCAAAAGCGTTTTTCCTCATGGTCGTTAAAAGTAAGGATTGTCATGTACAGGGTTAAAAAAAAAAGAATCCTACGTATGCTTGAATCTGTTTTGGTTAAGACCTCTGATACTGTGCCACTTGCATGTAACTTTTTCAAATGTATAGGCTAACAAATGTAAACTGTTTACAAAGTCACCAAGATTTTCTCCATTTACTACAAAGTTTTATGGTTCCCCACTGTTCAGTACACTCTGAACATATTTATAGCCATTTATGGAAAAACGGGTAATTTCTCGAAACTGTGACTTTTTTCTACAATATTCCTTTACTCTTGAAAAATGGTACTTTTCTTTTCCCACAAAGATTGTCCTATCATTTTGAAATAGTTTTTTTTTGGGGGGGGGGGGCAAAAAATTACTCTTCACGGATAACCCTTTACCAAACGACAAAATTCTAGACCAGTCCAAATTGAAAGCATTTGCAGACAACCAAAAAAAAAATAATTACTCAAAAATTTAAATTGATTTTGGACAGGTAGAAAACATTGTGGGAAAAGGAGAAAATGCTGATTACCAGCATTTTCTCCTTTTCCCACAATGTTTTCAAAAGTCTAATTTCCCAGTGTCGTTAAAACTTGGGATTGTGTGGTAAAGAGATCTGGAAAACTGCCAATGTTGTATCATACTGGATCTAGGTGAAGGTTGGCTTTTTCAGTGTCAAATATATAAACTTGACCTACTTTGACAAGAAAAATACTCCCTACAGAAACCTAACACAGACTTTTATCTTCTTTAGCCTTGGCTAAACAGCAGACAGAAAGATTCAAGATCAGACTGCATGTTCTTTACAGTCTGATCTTGATCCGTGCCGTCTGCAAAATCACATTTTTGCCAATGCCATAGAAAGCGGTAATTCTTTACCAAAACACGAAATTTCGATCTCGACTAGCAGAGCCCGGTAGCTCAGTCGGTAGCATGCAGGACTTGAGAACACAGGGTCCAGGGTTCGATCCCTGGCTATGACCCCTGGCTCGGCCAATTTCTTTCCGAGGATTGATGATAGTCACTGCAGCAGGATTAATTCCTCTCCCACCGCTGACCATTGTTTCGACGATGATTATGTGGGAAAGCAGCCAATGGCTTGGAAAGAAAATTGTGCGAAGTACTGGTAAAAGAGACTCCAGGAACGCATGGATAGGTGCACTGGCCGCCGCGATATAACTGAAATAATGTTGAAAATGGCGTAAACACCATACAATCAATCAATCTCGACCAAGTTGAAAGCATTTGAAGGCAACAAAATATGTCTAGCTCAAGTGATGATTTCTGCGTTTGATAGAGTAGAAAACATTGTGGGAAAAGGAGATAATGCTGTTTACCCACATTTTCTCCTTTTCCGACAATACTTTCAAAAACCCTCTTTTCCAAAGGTCTTATAACTTTGGATTGTGTGGTAAAAGGTTAAACTGAAATGAACAGTGAGATCATTTAGAAACATTGCCAAGTGGCCTGTCCCCATTTCTGTACAAATAAGGTAAAAACTAGAAGACAAACATTGGAACAAAGGACTTACACCTTAAACCATTTACCAAACAAAACAATATAATGTTTTAATGACCCTGAAGAAGAAGACTTTTGAAAACATTGTTGGAAAAGGAGAAAATGCTGGAAACCAGCATTTTCTTCTTTTCCCATTATGTTTTCTAACCTCATATAGACAAATCATACCATTTAGGTCACATTTGATTTGTCGTCTGCAAATGCTTTCAATTTGGGTAAGTCCTAAATATTGATGTTTGGTAGAGAGTTAACCCTTTCCCAAACAATCCCAGGTTTTCATGACCCGGAGAAAGAAGCCTTTTAAAAACATTGTGGGAAAAGGAGAAAATGCTGGTAACCAGCATTTTCTCCTCTTTCCACAATGTTTTCTGCCCTTCCCAAAACAAATTTCAATTTTTGAGTCCCATTTATTTTGTCGTCTGCAAGTGCTTTCAATTTGGACAAGTCTAGAATTTTGTCGATTGGTAAAGAGTTAAATCCAGTACCAAACATTTCTGTGTTTTAATGACGCTGAAGAAGAAGGCTTTTGAAAACATTATGGGGAAAGGAGAATTGGCTGATAACCAGCATTTTCTTCTATTTACCCAATGTTTCCTTTTCTTCTGAAGACTAATTTCTTCATTTGAGTGGTTGAGACACAATTCATTTGTCGTCTGCAAATGCCTTTAATTTAATTTAGTCTTAAATTTTGTTGTTTGTTAAAGAGTTAACCCTTTACCAAACAATTGCCGACTTTTAACGACCCTGGGAAAGAAGCCTTTTGAAAAGATTGTGGGAAAGGAGAAAATGCTGGTGACCAGCATTTTCTCCTTTTCCCACAATCTTTTCTACTCTATCAAAGAAACATTGCACCATTTGAGCCTCATTGAAATTGTTGTCTGCAATTGCTTTCATTTATTTGGATAAAGCTAAAATTTTGTTGTATTGTGAAGGGTTAATAAATGATTAAGAATGCTTCTGAAAACATTGTGGGGGAAGGCTATCTGCTGCTACAAGATGACAAAAGTCTTCTCCAGAAGATAATGGCTTTCAAGAGACCTGCAAACACTTGTCAAACACTGATTGTTTGGTGTCCATGGTTGTGAGGTAGTGTATGGACCTCGTAACCATAAGGTCCTGAGTTCAATACTATGGAGCGGGTGTCAATATCGGGACTTTCCACTGGTCAACACACTCAGCACAAGTACCAGTATAGTTTCTAGGCAGACTAGAATCAAGAGAGACTAGTATAAGATGTCAGAACTTGTTTCTCAATCCATGTAAAATGAGTATGTTTAAAGTAAACAAATGTATGCTCGTTGTAGATGGGCCTTTAGGACACTGGTACCTATAGAGACTATAAGCCTATTAACCCTTTATCACATAAGCCCAACTTTTCTGAAAATAAGCCTTTTGAAAACATTGTGGAAAAAGGAGAAAATGCTGGTAACCAGCATTTTCTCCTTTTACCACAATGTTTTCTGTCCTTTCACAAAAGAAAAACTTCCATTTGATTGACATTGGGTTGGTACACTAGTCTTCATATGCTTACAGTTTGGACCAGTCTAAGGTTTTGCTGTGTGGTAAAGAGTTCAGGAAATTTTTACTACAGAAGAATGTATTATTTATATAGTTGTTTTCTATACCTTATACCAGTTATTACCTTTCTTTTAATTCAGTGATTAATAATTTTTGAAGTATGGTGAGATAATAAATCTGAAAGGCCCTTTTTAAACCCTTCCCAAACTGCAAAATGACTTTTCCAAATTAAATGTAGATGTCAGATTTAAAATTGGTACAGAGTAGGTGCTGAATTTCTCCATTACGGTCGAAAAAATTGTAGGAAATGGTGCCCAGAATTTTTTCCTTTTTCCACATTTTTTCTAAAGCCCTATCACCCAGGTCATTAAAACAGCAAATTGGATCGTTTGGTACCCTTTAATTCTTTACCTAAAGACAAAATTTTGGACTGGTCCAAATTGAAAGGATTCAAGTGAAATGCAGCATAAAATGATGGAACTTGTGTCAAACATAGAAAAAAACGCTGTGAGAAAAGGAGAAACTGCTGGTTACCAGCATTTTCTTCCTTTCCAACATTTTCAAAAGTGCGCCCCCCCCCCTGTCATTAAAATTCAGGATTGTTTGGTAACTTTCAAGTCAGACAAGATCAATGCAGTCAAGCATGACAAATGTGGTAAACATCGCAACTTCATGTATTTTTGGTAAGGCTGTAAACTTTAACCTTTAACCTTTTACCACATGGAAAAAAAAAACTTGTCCAAATCGAAAGCATTTGCAGATGACAATTCAAATATGGTTCAAATGATGGAAATTGTTATAGATGTGGTAGAATACATTCTTGGAAAAGGAGAGAATGCTGGTTACCAGCATTTTTTCCTTTCATTCTTTCCTTTTTTCTCAATGCTTTCAAACGGCTTCTTTCACATGGTCGTTAAAAGTCGGGTTTGTGTGGTTTAGGGTTATTCCTCTCCCAAACAATCCTATGTTTCTAGGACCCCTACAAGAAGGGATGTGAAAACATTGTAGGAAAAGGGGAAAATGCTGGTAACTAAAAAAAAATATTGATAATAAAATTGATATTAACCCTTTACCATTACAGTCTTGAGTTTTAACCACCTTGATGAAGATCATTTTTAGCAGCATTGAGGGAAAAGGAGAAAATGCTAGGTACTTGCAATTTCTCCTTTTCCACATTTTCCACAACATGTTTTACCATTTCAAAGACAGAAATCATCTTTTTAGAGCAATGAATTCCTAGTCTGCCAATGGCCACAATATGGGCAAGTCTAAAATTTTGTCATCTAGTTAACCCTTTACCAAACAATACCTGGTTTTTAAGACCCAGAGGAAGAAGCCTTCTGAAAACATTGTGGGAAAGGGAGAAAATGCTGGTAACCAGCATTTTCTCCTTTTCCCACAATGTTTTCTACTCTTCTAAAGTCAAGTTTCAATTTTTGAGTCACTTTTTTTTTTTGTCATCTGCAAATGCTTTCAATTTTGACAAGTCTAAAATTTTGTTGTTTGGTAAAGAGTTAAAAATTATTGTAATGTAAGTTATTCTGGATTTATGGCATTTTCTTTCTGGTGGAAAGTTGACAAAGTATCTAAGTTTGAATTACACTTTTTTTTGATAAATTTTTCTGATTTTTGCTTCATTTTTTTTTTTCAGGAATGCCGGTGTTGAGCTGCTGAAGGTGAGCAAAGTTCGTTTACATTTGGATTACTATTCTAGTATTATTTTGAAACTTTCCTCGAATATAGTGCTGTCTTTTACAAGGGGTGATCAGAAAGAATGTGGACCAACGCCTGTTTCGGAGTGTTGTAATAAAAAACAACTTGGAGTGTTTACTGTTTTTGAAAGTAACCTCCTTTGAATTCTATGCACTTATTCATTCTTGATTTCCATGCGTGAAACACATGCGCGAGCGTGTCACGTGACATTATTCTCAAGGACAGGTTGGCTCCTCTGCGCGCTTGTAATGTGTGCCATGTAGATAATCTTTCAAAATAAGAACTAGTCAGTCTCAGGTCTCAAGGGTTCAGGACTGAATTAAAAGGAGGGTTGGCTAATGTTTAGATACAAGTGTGGCTTTGTGAGCTAGGGCGTTATTGGAGAGGTCATCAGACCTCTCCAACAGTGGTGAGTTTAAAAGGCAGACTGCCACAGAATTTGCTGTCTAAATCCATTTTTCTTGTGAAATTGTTCTGATACACAGTCTGTTTCGTCATGGTTTTGTAAATAAAGCGAAATAAAAAAAGCGAAACAGGAAATAGACATGGTTTATTTTTATATGACGAATTTCAGAAAAGATTTGTTATATTAATTTGCCAAGGTTGCAAATGACCTCTCATATAATTGAAATTTTTCATTATGCAAATAAATCAAAGCAGAAGAATAAATAAGAAGAATTTCGTTAAAAAAGAGAAAGAAGACCGCTGGACAAGATCATGCGACTTGAAAAAGCGGAAAGAAGGTCAAATGACCGTCATGTAAAGCATAAGAGGTTTTGACGCGGCGGCTTTTTTACTTGTTTGTTTACATGTACCAAAATACAATGAAATTAAAAGCTAATAAACTATTTGAAAACATTGATGCTGACCTCTCCTGGCTTCTTTTGTAAAGAAGCCAACTTGTCTTGGTGTAAAGTGACGTCACTCCGCATAACTTCTGTCTATTTTTGAGTATGGTGTTTGTGAAATTTTTTTGAATAATGTGGGCATAAAACTCACTATTGACTGTACTATATAAAGATACAACTTGATTTAGAGGAAAAAAGAATAGATACACATGATGCACATAACTTTTACTTCTGACCTAGAAAGTTTGGCTTTAACAGCAAAATGCGATGTTGGATGTTTCTATACACTACTTTGTTGTTTAGATTCAGTCTCATTATTTTGCATCTATGTTTCGTGGCATGTTACAGTATAATCAGTAAAGTTTGACCCATCTACTCTAATGCGTTCTAAAATTTCTTAACATATTTGGACCCTAATCCCTATTTGCTCGGACGTCAATAGTCGAGGTACCCACTTTGTGCAAACATGCGACATTCCAAGGTTATCGTTGAAAATCTCCTGGGCACTTCCATATGAAATGCTAAATGTGTCAGCTATTTTTCGGACAGTATCTCGGTGATCTTGTTTTGCAAGCTGCTCTACACCCGTGATGATTTTGTCTGTGACTGATGTTGTTGGACGGCCAGATTTAGGGTCATCTTTAATAATATCATATCCGTCTCTAAATCAGTCTGATCCATTTAGGAATATCAGATTTCTTGAGTGTAGAGTCCCCTAAAACTTTTTCTGTATCGTTTTTGATTGCAGATAAATACTTTTGCGAGTTTGATGTAAATCTTTATGATTACTCTTGGCTCAAATAAAATGTTGTCCGACATTTTGGACCACTAATGGAGTATATGATGTTATTAAAATGATTACTCTCGGCTCAAATTAAATGTCGTCCGACATTTTGGACCACTAATGGAGTATATGACGTCATGAAAATGACGTCACACTTTACCTACTTGAATATTAACCCTTTACCATACAATGCCGCCTTTTAACGACCTTTAGAAAGAAGACTTGAAAACATTGTGGGAAAAAAAAAAAGAAAATGCTGGTACCAGCATTTTCTCCATTTCCTACAATACTCTATTAAATTCAACTTCCACAATATCAGCCACATATATCGGTAAATTAGCGTCTGCGTATGCTTTGGGCTTGGACAACCCTAAAACTGTGTTGTGTGGTAAAGGGTTAAGACATTTGAAAGCTAGAGTCAATTGCAAGATAACCAATGCTCATCTATGGATTTTTTGTAATCCTATGTGAAGAAGTTTTCAAAATAACGAGGTGTTCCATTTTCTTTCTGATCACCCATCATATATATGAAAAAAGAACCAAATTTTGATAATGTGAATCTAGTAATATTTGTTTGGTGCTGATTGGCATTGATTTTGTTGGTACCGGTTAAGTCCATGAATACAAGTCCCTGACCAAAGACTGGTCAATGACCCACTCAGACTTAGTTGGGTACGGCTTTCATTGATTATAATTATTTCTATGTTACTTAAATACATGTACAAGCTCTTTATTGAACAGAAACGTTATTTATACCTCAGAATAATTGTTCACATAAAGATTGTGTCTATATTTAACTCCATACATAACGACGAAAATTTAGACTGGTTCAGATTGAAAGCATTTGCAGACAATTTAAATGTGACTCAAATGATAAAGCTTATCATTGATACGGTAGAAAACATTGTGGGAAAAGGAGAAAATGCTGAATACTAGCTTTTTCTCTTTTTCCCTCAATGTTTTAAAAACCCCTGTTCCCCTGGGTTATTATAAGTCAGAATCGTCTAGTTAACTCTTTACTAAACAACAAAATTTTGTCCAAACTTGTCCAACTTGAAAGCTTTTGCATTATGACAAATTAGATGTTATTCAAGACATAGAATTCATCTTGCAAAGGACAGAAAACAATGTGGGAAAAGGAGAAAATGCTGGTTACCAGTATTTTCTCTTTTTTCCACAGTGTGTTCTAAAGCTTTCTGTCTTCAGGTCGTTAAAACACAGGATTGTGTGGTAAAGGGTTAAAGGTTTAAGAGAAGCATTTGAATGTTTTGACCAGAAGGTTACTGTAAAATCCAAGATGTTCTGTGCTGTCTTAACTTGATCAACACGGTTGGAAAGAGCAACCAGAGTTGTGCTTGCACTCTATCTAGATCCCAGGCTTGGCCAATTTCTTCAAAGGATTTATGATAGTCATTGTAACAAGATTCATTACTTTCTCACTGCTGATCATTGTTTTGACGATGGTTAGAGTCGATCTGGGTAATTTGGTACACCTTCGGACAAAGTTAAAATTTGCATCGTAAGCTTTATGATGGAGATCATGAAAACGTTGGTATTGTGGAAATCAAACTTTCTTCTTTCAAATACCGTCACTAGAATACTTTGATTTGATAGGTTGTCATAACAGGGGCGGGAATAATGGATATACGGTGAGGCTGGCTTATTCCGTACACTTTGCGGGTAAATCCGTACACACCTTCGGGTTATTCTGTACACTTGTTTTAATCACTTATTTAGTTTTGTGTGAAAGACATCATTTCTATATGTGTACGGCGTTTGCCGCATGTACAAAATTAGCCGGATCAACTCTATATGGCAAAATAGCCAGTGGCTTGGGAAGAAAATTGCCTTAAGTACTGGTTAAAGAATTTTCAGGGAAGCATGGATAGGTGCAGCACTGGCTGCTGCGATATTATGGAAATAGTGTTGAATATCTGCAAATTTTTTCCAATTTGAGGTCTAAAATTTTGTCGTATGGTAGAGTTAAACATCAGAGGAACAAACATAGAAATGGGCTCTGTGAAAAGGGACTTTAATGTATTTGATAAAGGTCTCTACCAATGTCAGCCTGCGCAGTTTGTGCAGGATGACCCGAGTTAAAACTTTTTGCTTTTTAGCTCACCTGGGCACAACATGCTCAAGGGGAGCGTTTAGGATCACCCGGTGTCCGTCGTCCGTTGTGCGTCGTCCGTAGTGCGTCGTCAACAATTCTTTAAACATCATCTCCTCCTAAACCGCTGGGCCAATTTGGACCAAACTTGGCTGGAATGTTCCTTGGGAGGTCCTCTTTAAGAATTGTTCACAGAATTTGATTCCATCAAAAACTCTGGTCAGATTTTGAAATAATTTCAGAGATGTTCCTTGGGTGACCCTTTTCAAAATTTTTCGCGAAATTTTGATCCGTCAAGAAACATGGCTCTGGTGACTGGGGGCTACTTGCACTATACGGAAATGAAGAAATTCTTAAAAATTCTTCTTCTCTGAAACTGCTGGTCAGATTTTGAAATAATTTCACAGAGATGTTCCTTGGGTGACCCTTTTCAAAATTTGTTCGCGAAATTTTGATCCGTCAAGAAACATGGCTCTGGTGACTGGGGGCTACTTGCACTATATGGCCAAGAAGAAATTCTTAAAAATTCTTCTTCTCTGGAACAGCTGGTCAGATTTTGAAATAATTACACAGAAATGTTCCTTGGGTGACCCTTTTCAAAAATTGTTCGCAAAATTTTGATCCGTCAAGAAACCTGACTCTGATGGGGGGCTACTTGCACCATACGGCCATGAAGAAATTCTTAAAAATTCTTCTTCTCTGGAACCGCTGGTCAGATTTTGAAATAATTTCACAGAAATGTTCCTTTGGTGACCCTTTTCGCAAATTGTTCGAGAAAATTGGATCCATCAAGAAACATGGCTCTGATGGCTGTGGGCTATTTACACTATACGGACATGAAGAAATTCTAAAAAAATCTTTTTCTCTGAAACTGCTGGTCAGATTTTGAAATAATTTCACAGAAATGTTCCTTGGGTGACTCTTTTCAAAAATTGTTCACAAAATTGTGATCTGTCAAGAAACATGGCTCTGGCGGTGGTGGCTATTTGCACTATAAGGACATGAAGAGGAATTTCTTAATTCTTCTTTGGAACGGTTGGTCAGATTTTGAAATAATTTCACAGAAATGTTCCTTGGGTGACCCTTTTCAAAAATTGTTAGGGAAATTTTTATCCGTCGAAAAACAACAGTTACTTGTTGGCACCTACATGTGGTGCTCTTGTTCGACTTGTGTTTTTAGTCACTATCGAGCAGGTGCTCTTCTTCAAGAAATTGTCCTTGGGTGATCTATCCAAAAATTTATTTGCAGAATTCTGATTCATCAAAATCATTGCTGTGGTGATGATTGTAGGGGTGGTGACAGATTTTGAAATGACTTTTACAGGTGACCTTTTCAAAATTGGCTAAATAATGATTTTGTTTCCAAAGTTTCAATACCTCAAAAAAATTGGCTATGGTCCTCTCAATAATTCAGGTGAGCGATCCAGGGCCATCTTGGCTCTCTTTTTTGTAAATTTTCTGTATTTCAAAGGGCCAGTGTACCTCCTCTTTTGTCAGAGCATGGCTCAAATGATTTTGACCAACACTGCCTGAACAAGCAAATACAGAACTTGTGCTTGAATTTTATCTAGAGCTAGAAATTATGTCCTTAGAAAACTATTAGAAACTTTTTATAGCAGTCATAAATAGTGGAAGGTAACAGAGAACCCTCCTACATAAATGACTGTTGTATTGTGTATGTTCAGCCATGTATAGAAGTATAATCCTTTACCACACAGTCCTGAGTTTTTATGACCCTGATAAGGAAAGCTTTTGAACACTGTGGGAAAAGGAGAAAATGCTTGTAACCAGCATTTTCTCCTTTTCCCACAATGTTCTCTAACCTTTCACAGCCACAAAGCACAATTCTAGCCACATCTAAATTGTCGTCTGCTAATGCTTTGAATTTGGACTAGTCTAGAATTTTGTCGTTTGGTAAAAAGATAATCTTTTACCAGACAATATAATATGGACTTGTCTAAATTTAAAGCATTTGCAGACATGCAATTGAATGAAACTAAATTGATGAGATTCTTCTTTTAAAGGGTAGAATACCTTTTGGGAAAACAAAAAATCGCTGGTTACCAGCATTTTCTTCTTTTCCAACAATGTTTTAAAAAAGGTTCGTCTTTCAGGGTTATTAAAACTCTGGATTATTGGGTAAAGAAATAATAGGCAAAGGATAATCCTTAACCAAAAGACATAATTGTAGACTTGACAATGATTGATTGATTGTATGGTGTTTAACGCCTTTTCAACAATATTTCAGTTACATTGCGGTGACCAGTACACCTATCCATGCTTTCCTGGAGTTTCTGTTACCAGTACTCCGCACAATATTCTTTTAAAGCCACTGGCTGCTTTCCCACATAACCATTGTCGAAACAATGGTAGCAGCTGGAGAGGAAAGAGCTGACCAAACTGAAAACATTTGCAGGCTTAATATGGCTGAAATATTAGGATCTGATTTTAAAAGGACCGAAAACATTGTAAGAAGAGGAGAAAATGCTGGTTACCAGCATTTTCTCCTTTTCCCACAATGTTTTCAAAAGCTATCTCATGGTCTTACTATGGGTCTTTAAACCACAGAAATATTAGGGAAAGGAATAACGTAATGTTTACAAACAATTTAGGGGAAGAATTTATAATCAATAATTATGTTTTGTCAGTATCAATTGTGTTTTATGGTGCTTGCAACTGTATGTGAGTTATATTACAGTAAAAAATCTCTTCCTCATAATGTTTCCTTACTTCATGAGGACTAGGTTAGGGCTCTGCCCTGCCAGTGCCTTTTCAAAGGATACTTTGACAAAAAAAAAGTAAATCAAGCTAGATGTGGGCACAGATCATTAAAATTACAAATGCACACCTTACGTAAGTGATCCATGGAGGACCCCTAGATTATTTACAAAGGCAAGTATTTGTGGAAGTTAAGGGGACATTATCTCTTTACCAAACAATCCCGACTTTTAACGACCCTGAAGAAAAATGGCTTTGAAAACATTGTAGGAAAAGGAGAAAATGCTGGTAACCAGCATTTTCACCTTTTTCCACAATGTTTCTACCCTTTGACAAACAAATTTCATGTTTTGAGTAACACTAATTTTGTCGTCTGCAAATGCATTCAATTTGAACAACGCTAAAATTTTGTCGTCTGGGAAAGAGTTAAACAGGATTTTGTTTTGGAAGTTTTTTAGAAAATCTCATGAAAGACAGCTAATTTTCGTTCATAGGCAAAGATGGCTTTGAAATTTAAAAAACAGATAGAAGTACAGGCACAGACCACCAATTACCAATTACCAAGTGTTTTGTACTTACGGTGTAAAATTTCCATCAGACAACTATAGATAAAAAAGGGCCATTAAGGGTTGGCCCTTTACCACACAATCCTAAGTTTTCATGACCTTAACAGGGACATTATTTAAAAACATTATGAAACTTATCTACCCTTTTATAAACAAACTTCATACACTGAATTTGTGATCTGCAAATACTTTCAACTTGGACATGTCTACAGTTTTTTGTTTGGTAAAGTGTGAACACAACTGGTGAGGTTAACTTCTGAAAACATTAAAAGAACTTTTTCTGATCAAATACATCTGCATTAATTTTGTATATTTAACAGTGATTACAATGTTTAGATTGATAGATATTAACTCTTTACACAGTTACAACATTAGAAGATATAGATAAAAGTGTGAAAAACGTGACTGAAAAACTTTAGTTTGTTTTTGGTAGGGTTTAAAAAACATTATTGGAAAGGAGAAAATGCTAGTTACAAGCATTTTCTCCTTTTCCGACAATGTTTTCCATACTCTTCTTCTTTAGGGTCACCTGGCCTGGTAGCTCAGTAGTTATCGAATCTGACTCATGACCTGGCGGTTGTAAGTTTGATACCTAAGTGAGGCAAACTTTCTTTCCAGCGATTTTTTGCCTCTCACCTCTGATGCATATGAGAAAGTAGTCAGTGACTTGGATAGAAAGTTGTGTCAGTACTGGTGTGAGAAAACCAGGAAACACATGCTTAGGTGCACTGACTGCCGTGATATGACCTAAAATGTTAGAACGGTGTTAAACTCACATTACATTCGATCAATCTTCTTTAGGGTCATTAAAATTTGGGATTGTTTGGTAAAGGGATAAGTAACCTGTAAGAAAATAGGTTAATTAGCAAGTAAAGATAAATGTGTGATGATAACAATCAATAGCATGTATTATGCATGAAGAAACTTACATGATAGCTGCTCTTAACTTGTCATGTAAAATTTCCATGCAAAAATGGTTTTCAGGCGTTGAAATAAAGTTTAACCTTTACTGGCCTGCAAATATAGCCTCTAATCTTGTATGTTGTTGGAAAGACAAAGATATCCCATTTTAAGTCACCCTGGCATGATGCTCAAAGTTAAGGGTTTGCCACCGGTAGCCCATATAGGTGACTCAAGCCAACAGGCTATATAATAATTATGTTATGGGGGATAGTGCAAGAAACAAGAAGAAAACTGTCCTAAGTTATGTCTGGTTGTTTAATACGCTTGGTTGCATAGCGACATCACACAGGACCTAGGTTTAATGTCTTATCTAAAAGACTATTAGTGATTTTAGATGGCCAGCTGCGGGATTCAAACCCACATCGTCAAGTAGCCCAAGAATTTTCGTTCATGCTATAAGTCTTGTGACCTGGTGGTTGCAGGTTTGATACCTGGTTGAGGCCAACTTACTTTGTGGTGATTTTTCGCCTCATATCTCTGTTGCATGTGAGAAAAGTAGTCAGTAGCTTGGAAAGAAAATTGTGTCAGTACAGGTGTGAGAAAGCTATGAAACACATGGGTAGGTGCACTGACCACCATATGACCTACACTGTTAAAATGGCTTTAAACTCCAATAAAAACAAGTCAATCGTTTTCAAGTCTCCTGTTCTACAACTTTAGCTATTTGGATAGATTGCAAAACTCTTTTATTTTGTCAAACAATATTAATTTTGTAATATTTGTTTACTGTGTAAACTCTCGGTTTGTGGTTTGCCTGACTTTATATTGGTTTTCATTGGTCTAAATATATGGGAAGTGACCCCTGCCTTTATGGAGGGGTTTCATGGGTTTAAACCTATACTAGATAATCCTGACTTGCTGAAAAATAACACTTTTGAAATCATTGTGGGAAAAGGAGAAATTGCTGGTAACCAGCATTTTCTCCTTTTCCCACAATGTTTTGTACTCTTATAGACACAAATTCCAGCATTTGAGCCACAGACAATTTTTGTCATCGACATATGCTATCAATTTTGATGTGTCTAAAATTTTATCGTGTGGTAAAAAGTTAACCTTTTTGCTGCTACTAAGAGTGACTCAAGGACGGTTTGCTGACAGTGTAGATCAAGATCAGACTGCACAGAATGTGAAGTCTTATGTTGGATCTACACTGTGGGATAAGAAGATATTTTCCCCCCAAAATAACTTTGAAATGGCAATATTTGGATTTTAAGCTCCACTGGCTGAAGGCCAGCGGGCTTATGTCATGGCCTGTTGTCCGTCGTGCGTGCGTGCATCCGTCCGTCCATCCGTGCGTTAACTTTTTTTTAAAACGTCTTCTTCTCTGAAACTACCCATCCAATTTTGATGAAACTTCACAGAAATGATCCTGCCATGGTCCTCTTCAGAATTTCTTGAAAGAATTTAATTCCTTCAAAAACTCTGGTTGCCATGGCAACAAAACTGAAAAATTTTGAAAATCTTTGAAAATCTTCTTGTCTGAAACCGTAAGGCCAGGGGCTACCAAATTTGGCATGTAGCTTTATCTAGTGGACCTCTACCAAGTTTCTTCAATTTATAGCCCTGGGGTCAAAATTGGCCCCACCGCGGGGGTTACAAGTTATACATGGGCTTATTTAGGGAGAACTTTAAAATTCCTCTTCTACCTAGCCATAGGGCCTAGAGCTACCAAATTTGGCATGTAGCTTTATCTAGTGGACCTCTGCCAAGATTGTTCAAATTATAGCCCTGGGGTCAAATTAGGCCCTGCCCGGGGGTAACAAGTTTTACATGGGCTTATATAACAAGTTTTACATGGGCTTATATAGGGAGAACTTTAAAATTCTTCTTTGACCTAGCCATGGGGCCTAGGGCGACCAAATTTGGCATGTAGCTTTATCTAGTGGACCTGTAGCAAGGGTGTCCAAATTATAGCCGAGGGTCAAATTTGACTTCGCTCCGGGGGGGTAACATGTTTTACATGGGCGGGCTTATATAGGAAAATCTTTCGCATCTAGCTATAAGGGCTAAGGCTATCAAATTTTGCATTTAGCTTTATCTAGGGGGTCTCTATCAAGGGTGCCCAAATTATAGCCCAGGGGGTCAAATGTAGCCCCACCCCAGGGGGTCACAAGTTCTACATGGTCTTATATAAGGAAACTTTAATAATCTACTTGTACATAGCCATATTTAGGCCTAGGGCTACCAAATTTTGCATGTAACTTTATATAATGGGCCTCTACCAAGAGGGCCCAAATTTTAACTTTGGGGGTCAAGTTTGACTCCACACCAGGGGTCACAAGTTTTACATTGGCTTTTATAGTGAAAACTTGATAAACCTGTGTCATGGATCACATATTTTACAGGGCCTTTTATTCAGCAAACTTGTTTTACATGACTTTTTATTGGGCAAGATTAAAAAATCTTTTTGTTTATAACCACACATTCTAGTTTCATATTGTAGGTCTGGGGTCAAAATTGCCTTCATTCCAGGGATCGCAAGTTTAACATGGGCTTCAAAATATTGTCACTTCAATTTAAACATTAATCAAGGGAAATAACTCTTTTTATGAAAGATAAAGTTCGTTACTATTTACCTCCCTTGATTATCAAGCTGCAGTGATACATGATTGGTGCTAGACAAGTTTTTTAGCTCCACTGGCCGAAGGCCAGCAGGCTTATGTTATGGCCCGTTGTCCGTTGTGTGTCCATCCATATGTTAACTTTTTAGCTCACTTGAGCACAACGTGCTCAAGGGGAGCTTTTAGCATTTGTTTCAACTCAATAAAAGAATTTTCAATCATACACCAAAACAAAAAATTATCCTCCACATATCTGACTGTGTTTACAAACTATGAAGTGTTCATATTAATACACCATGTCTACTGTTTGATGATGACTAGCTTAGAAAAAGTATTAATAAAATAAGTTTGAAAAAAAATCTTAGTGATTTATTATGACAATTGTTAGCACACATGTAACTCATTACCAAACGATAATATTTTAGGCTTGTCAAAATCGAAAGCACTTGCAGACGACAAAATAAAAGTGATTGAAAATTTGAAATTTGTTTTGTGAACAGTAGAAAACATTGTAAGAAAAGGAGAAAATGCTTTTTTCTAAAGCCTTCTTTCTCAGGGTCATCAAAAGTAGGGATTGTCTGGTAATAGGTTAAAAAGATTTATTTCAAACTGAGATTGATGTATATACTTGTTTTTTACTGGCACTGAAGGTCCGTCCGTCCATCTGTCCGTGTGTGCATTAACTTTTATTTCAAACATCTCTGAAACTACTTATCCAATTTTGATGAAACTTCAAAGAAATGATCCTGCCATGGTCTTCTTCAGAATCCCATGACAGAATTTTATTCCTTCAAAAACTCTGGTTGCCATGGCAACAAAACTGAAAAATATAGAAAATTTTCAAAAATCTTCTTCTCTGAAACTGTAAGGCCTAGGGCTACCAAATTTGGCATGTAGCTGTATCTAGTGGGCCTCTACCAAGTTCCTTCAAATAATAGCCATGGGGTCTACCAAATTTTGCATGTAGCTTTATCTAGTGGGCCTCTACAAGGAGGGCCCAAATTATAGTCCTTGACCCAAGTTTGTCCCCACACCACGGAACACAAGGTCACCAGTTTTACATGGGCTTTTGTAATGAAAACTATCTTAAGTCATCATGTTACTAACCATTATAAAGACTAAGGCTATTAGATTTAGCCCTGTCTCATGGGTTTCATGTTTTACAGGGCTTTTCATTGAGAAAAATTTGAAAATCTTGTTTATAACATTCAAGAACTGAATTATTTGGTATGGAGCTTTATATTGTGGACCTCCACCAGGATTCAAATAATTATAGCTTTGCGATCAAAATTGGCTTTGCCCATGGATCACAACTTTCTCGTAGGATTAGATAGAAAAATGTTTGCATGTCCTCGTGTTTGAAATCAATTTGCTGAATATTGTAATGTTTGGCTTGTAGTGTTTTTACTTAATAGCCAGTGGAGCGATACAGGGCCATCATGGCCCTCTTGTTTTTTTTACTATTGACTTGAAAGTTTAATTTTAGTTAAATAGTAGGTTAAGGGTTATCAAATGATAAGATGACTGTTGTAATGGACAGTGGTTGATTTAACTCTACACCATACAATCCCAATTTTTAACATCCATAAAGAAGAAGGCTTTATAAAATATTGTTGGAAAAGGGGTATTTGCTGGTAATTTGGTAAGGAATATAAATTTCCATTTATGAGTTATATTTATTTTTTTGTCTGTTTTTGTGTGAATGCTTTCAATTTTGGCAAGTCTGAAATATAATAGTTGTCACCTGGTGAAGACCTAAATATACAAATTTACATTTAACAAAATCTTTTTGTACCTTGTTACTAATACCCCTGTCACACCAAACTCATTCTCACTCCGTTCCAAAAATTGTTGCCAGACGGATTTTAACTGTGTTTGGATGGAGTGGACGTATTAGCAACCTTTTATGATCTGTATACAAACTTAAAGGACGGGTTAGGACGGGAAGGGTGCTCCAGAACTTTGAGTCTGCTCAAATTTTTTTGCCGTCCATCCCATCCTGTAATTTGATGGAGTTTCAACGTACTTAAAATGAGATGGACGTACTACAGGCGGAACTGCCATGCTTAGATCCTAATACAGATGCGGTGCAGTTGGGCATCAATTGGCAGTGCGTTAGCATTTTACCTACCGAAATTACACGTTCTATCCTGACTGCAGCCCATTTTACGGTTGTGTTGACCGGGGTAAGACTTCTTAAGAAGTAGTTTGGTGTGACAGGGGCTTAAGGCATTATCAGGCCAAAATTAAATGTTTTTAGTAACCCGGACAGCAACCCGTATTCTGACTATGTCAGGAGTGGGTAAGACGTTCTAGGAACAATTAGTTTCGTGTGACAGGGGCTTAAACAACAAAATTTGAGACTTGTACAAAATGAAAACATTGCAGACCATTGATCAAAAGTTGCTCAAATACTGGAATTTGTCTTTGATAAGGACTCAGGGGTAAGGAAATCTTAGAAATTTCTACTTGTCCATGGACAAGTTAATTAAAAAAAATCCACTTGTCCGCCAGTGCGGCTTACTTGTTAAATTGCATTCAACCATGCCTTGCTAAAAAGACGCTGTCTTGTTTGTCATATTCCTTGTCCCGGCACGTTTTATATTTACATTTGGAGCCTCGGGATGTTTCCAAGGTCTCAGACTTCTCACATTCCATTTGCTTTGAAGATTTATTATGAACAAAAAATCCACTTTCTCCGATATTACACATCATTTCATCGCTGAGTCGCAAATTATTTTGGTTTGAGACAGTTTCCAGCAGAGGAGATAATGCCTAAACTACAGCCCATTCGCACCGAAGCTGTACTATCAGATTAAAGGCTGAAATATTTACATGTGCGACATTGTCGTAAAAGAACTTTGAATCGGTGCTAAAATGATAAAAAATAAAGATAATCTAATCCACAATGGTGACTTTGAAAGCATTCAGACATTTTCCGAGGCAAAACAGTCGACTTTCAAAAAAAAAAAAGCCGCATATTATACTGAACCTGGCATATGCGGTAAATGCAGAGGTTCACCAAATGTGTATTTTGGGTTTCCAGAATTCAGGGATCATCTCAAGCCGCTTTTTATCATCCGAAATGTCATTTTGTACAAAGGGTGAACATATGTATTTCACTGCGTTATGTTTACAACAGATATTCATTTCAAAATTTTCCCATTTTTTCTACTTGTCCGTGGACAACTAGATTGAAAAAAGTCACTTGTCAGACGCCAAATTTTCGTGAGTCAGACGTAGGATTTCCGCGCCCCTGGGACTAGGTAAGATTGTAGAAAACAATGTGGGTAGAAAACAATATGGGAAATGGAGAAAATGCTGATAACCAGCATTTTCTCCTTTTCCCACTATGTTTTCGAAAACCTTTTTCCTCACAAGTTACAACTCAGAATTGTGTGGTAAAAAGGTTTAAAGCATGTATGGGATAATGTTCTAGGTGCACAGAGAAGATGGAGATAAGACGGCACATAAATTGGAGTCTGATTTCTGAGCTACATTATCCAGTATATTTTGAAGGAAATGCATTTTGCAGCACAGAACAGCTGTGAAATTCTTATATTCAAGTGTTTTTCTACAAGCTGAAAAGGGGTCATTTTTTTTCACATAGCTAGTCTTGTGGTCAGAGATGACAATAAGTGTCACTGAACTTTATAGATGTTATCCTCCTTTTAGATCTACCCTTTATTACGCAATCCTGAGTTTTAACTGCCATGAAGAGATAGCTAGCTCTTGAAAAGGAGAAAATGCTGGTTATTCCCACAATGATTTTCATTTTCATAGAGAAACCCCAGTATTTGTTTCTTTACCAAATAGCAAAATTTTTTAATGGTCCCGGTTGAAAGCATTAAATGCTGATGACAAAGGTGTCCCAAATGACAAAATTTGCCCTTGATTAGGAAGAAATCTTTGTCGGACATTTTCAGTCCAATACTCATGAAAGTTGTTCAGAATGTTGTCTTGACGTTATCTGGGATGAGTCCTGAACAGTCAAAAACTAGGTCACAAGGTCAAATTTTAGAAAATCCTTGTGTATGCTCTAGAGGTCACATTTCCAGTCAAATACTCGTGAAAATTTGTTAGAATGTTTGTCTTGATATCACAGAAGAGATTGGAAATGGGTCATTTTGGGTCAAAAAGAATCAGTGAGCGACTTTAGGGCCATCATGACCCTCTTATTTATTGCCTCTGATTGTGTAAGTGACCAATTTAACTGATTGAATAACAAGAAGTAAGTTTCAAAAGACTTTTTCATATTGAAAGTGTTTGCAGATGACAAATTAACTTTTTACCACACTATGAAGTTCTAGATGTCCAATTGATAACATTTGCAGATGACAAATTTGATGTTGGTCAAGTTATGGTATCTCGCTTTCAAAAGGTAGAAAATGATGGCAACAAACATTTGCTCCTAATCAAGCAATGTTTTCAAAGGTCTTCTTTGTCAGGATCATTAAAACTTGGGAGTGTGTGGTAAGGGAGTGTGTGGTAAAGGGTTGATCGAAAGGAACTCACAAGATGGATTTCTTTTTAAGGGAAGAATATATGCTGATTCTTTCTGTCCTTTTTCTGCAATGTTTTCAAAATTCTTTGTCATCAAGCATGTTTAACTCTTTACCAAAGGACAAAATTTCAAACTTGTCCAAATTCAAAGCATTTGCAGACAACAAAATACTTGTGACTCAAAAATTAAAAGATGCTTTTGGAAAGGAAGAAAATATTGTGGGAAAAGGAAAAATGCTGGTTACCAGCATTTTTTCCTTTTCCCACAATTATTTCAAGAGACTTATGTCTCATTGTGGTTTAATTTACTTAGGATTGTGTGGTGAAAGGTTAAACATCTTTAATAAAATTCATTATTAGTCTTATTCTCTAGAACTTTATAAATTCCAATATACACCATTTTCAATTGGCTAAACCCAAATTTACCAGTAAGGGTAAGGCCTGAGTCAGAAATTGGGTTACTTTTCATTTTAGAATACTATTTAGAACGGTTGGTGAATACAGGCCTTTGAAATATCAATTTCAAATTTGCTTTCCAAGGTTTAATAATTAATGTCCTGGTATATTTATATAAAGCTCCATCCAGAAACAAAATCAGCGCAATCCAATACCACATAGATATGACATTTAAAGCCCCTGTAAAGTCCAAATATAGGTAATTTTCACCGTTTATAATTCGAAAATACATCGGATTACCCATCACAACACACATATATAAGATTCACAACACACATATATAAGATAGGAGAAAACTCAAACGTGTCAGTTATTGCATTGATTGCCGTGAAATACGGGTGCGAAAATGCATGGAGAGGCCTGTCGGTTTCAGGGACGCCATTGATCGAGACAACCTTCATTATCATTCATGTATATTTGAACTAGGCCTTTGAGAACGTCACGTGATACCATTGCATCTCATTTAAGTGCTACACAGGACTACTGTTTACACTTCCAGTAGTATGTCATCGGAGAGTAAGATTGCTCATTCTGAACCTGTTTTCTTATTTAGATGTAGTAAACTCTTCCTGTATTGATGATAAATGAATAAGCGATTATCAGCCTGTGTCGTCGTTTTGTTTACAATGTCGATAAACTTTCAAGCCTAGAATGGGTACTAAACGATCAAGTGAATGAAGGGTTTGTTTCGACACCTTGAATGATCACGTGGTGTTTACGTCACTATCACATCACTGCGGAGATTTACGGCGAAAAATCGGCTAATCGTCGGCGATCATCACTGTAAACAAACAGATAATGCGGCATGGTAGGAACTGTTCTAGTTTCAAAATTCTTTTTTCTGCCATTGACTGGAACTTTTACAAACTGCACCTTTACATATCATGCAAGTCATAATAATCGCCATATTTTTACATGGTAAAAATGAAATTTACTTTTATTTTATAAACAAGCCTTTTTACATTTGGACTTTACTGAGACTTTAATGTCCCTGCAGTGGATTGTGCTAGAAAAATTAAGAGAAAATCTGCAATTATTTTTAGCTACACTGGCAAAAGGCCTGAGCAAGCTAATGTCACTTTCCCAGTACATTGTGCATCCATCTGTGTGTTAACTTTTATTTCAAACCTCTTCTCTGAAACTACCTATCCAATTTTGATGAAACTTCACAGAAATGATCCTGCCATGGCCCTCTTCAGAATTTCTTGAGGGAATTTGATTTTTGCATTTGAAAATAAGAAGGGGGGGGCCTTTTTTCTCAATGGAAGTGTATTACCACACAGGCTTAAAAGCCAGTGGAGTAAGACAGGGCCATCATGGCTCTCTCGTTTACAATCAGTAGCCCAGTTTAGGGAAGTTGCGGTACACACAGTCCAATGTAATTGAGCCATGCTGTGGGAAAAGGGAGCAGGGGTGTGGAAATCTCGAAATTTTCTACTTGTCCATGGACAAGTAAATCTAGAAATTCTACTTGTCCGTCAGATAAGCTTACTTGTCCAAAACAAAACAATTTTAAATGGCACACAAAGACCTAACTGAATGTACCGTAGTTTGTAGATAATGATGGTCTTTTAACCATTTAAATTTGCTTTGTTTATGTTTTTAAATATAATGATGAAAATAAATCAAGCAAACCTTTACGGGGCTTTTTTTCCAAAAATTGGGAAGGCGCCTTAGCCTTTCATTTTGGGATATTCAAGCGTGATTTTGGCCAAATTGGGAAAAAACATACCGACTTTCAAGGTACATCAATAAAACAAATTAATGGCACTGTACATACATACAGTAAATAGAAAGGTGCAACAATTTAATAATTGAAAAAGATTCAACAGTTACAGAATAACTGTTTAAACCATGACCAAATATCTCAGTGTTTCCACTTATAGCCCTTTTTAACACTACTGTGGTACACCCATGGGTGCCGAAGTTAATACTTTAGCAGAACTGCCTATCAGGCATCATATAATACAAGGGAATCATTATCTGTGGAAGTTAAAAGGCTAGGCTTGGTTATTGTGTCTGGAGATGTAGAGTTTGCATCATGTGCAGTGATAATAACTGTCTAGTTTTCAGACAACGGGAGATCGGCGATGTCCAATAGACCCGGCACTTCAGATTAGGACTCAGTATGCGGAGATTTGATTACCTGCAGATCGATCTGCAAAGAATTTAAACGTTTTACGCCGAAAGTAAAAAGGCTACGCTGGCCTTTATCATCTACAGCCCTTTTAACAAACTTTTTGTATTGTTTCCCGGTTCTTGACGTGTTTTACTTGGATACAGCATGTTTGGTTTTCTTTCAAATACGTTTACTGCAACCGAGTAAGAATGTGTTCCACAATGTTAAATTAAGACAACTTCTTTTGTCATTTGTAAGTTTTTGCGAACGACAAAAAAGAATTTAATATTGAATGATAGGGAAATGACATCCGCGTCAAGTCTACGTGCGGTGTTGTAATGTGCAAAATATAACTCGGTTCGGTTATGGTTGCCTCCATTAAACAAACCAAATGGCGCAAAGAAACTACAACATTTCGGCCGTACTGCAGCGCAGTCAAAATCAATAAAAAGCCTGTGTAGGCGATAAAATCAGAGTCAGCAAAGTGTTTTTGATTCCAGATATCAGGGAAGAGTTTATCATAATTCAGTGTAAAAATGTTGTTGTTTACGAAGTGAGATGGAGAGTACATTTCTATTTCACAAGGATAATGTTATATAATACAGATCTTTACTTTCAATTTCCTCCTCGTTTCCTACTTGTCTGCGGACAAGTAGATTGCAAAAAGCCACTTGTCCGACGTCAAATTTACCCGAGTCGGACGAGTCGGACGTAGGATTTCCGCACCCCTGGGGAGTTTAATCTACACGCCAAAAATTTACCGCAAGCAAAAAGCGTATGTCAAACAGGTCAGTCTGCATGGAATGCGCAGGCTGACCAGGGGTGATACCCTTTTTGCAGATGCATTGAAACCTTTTTCACAGAGCATGGCTCAATTTGTTTTGCTTTCCAAGGTTTAATAATTAATGCTCTGCTATACAATGTATTTATATAAAGCTCTTTCCAGAAACAAGTTATATCACAAAATTATTACAATCCATTACTACATAAATTTGACTTTCAATGCCCCTGCAATAAATGGTGCTTGGAAAGTTCAGAGAAAAGCAGCAATCAGTTTTTATAGGCAGTAACCCTGTTTACTAAAGGTTTGGTACATACAGTCCAACTTAACTGTTTTACTTACCCCGAATTATTTTTCCTTTGTTTTCCCTTGTACTATTGTTTGGTTGGTTCAAAAATAGCTTGTTTGGCGATGGATTGATTGTATGGACTAGGCAACACAATCAACAAATTAGATCTGTTGACTTGAATGAGCTTGAACTATTTAGGGAGAACCACGATTTTGAAATAAAAACAGGAGACCTGAAAATTGAATTAGTTTTCCCTTTCCATCAGGTTTTGAAATCGCTGTTTGCACATTATCTGATTGAGATGACATTTTCTGTTTTGGAAGTGGCAATGAAATTGTGGCAAAAGTACACAAATAATTAGGAAATCATTGTACAAATAAGGAGATTGTTTGTGTTAGACATTTCCCCTTTGAAATTGTGTTTGCAAGAGTGTATGGATGTATCTTTCAGAGATCTTGCATGATCAAACAACCCCAAGTTTCAACAACCTTGAGAAAAAAGCCTTTCGAAAACATTGTGGAAAAAGGAGAAAATGCAGGTAACCAGCATTTTCTCCTTTTCCCACACTGTTTTCTACCCTTTCAAAGACAAATTATAAAGCCACATTTGAATAGTTATTGGCAAAATTAAATGCTAAATTCAATGGAGACAAGTCTACATTTTCGTTGTACAGTAAAGAGTTAACCCTTTACCCAACAACAAAATCTTTGACTCATCTCTAATAAAAGCATTTGTAGAGGTAGAAACTAAACATCGTTCAAATGATGAAATTTCTTACTGAAAGGGTAGAAAACATTTTTGGGAAAAGGAGAAAATGCTGGTTACCAGCATTTTCTCCTTTTCCCAAAAAGTTTTCAAAAGTCCCCTTCCTTAGGGTCATTAAAAGTTGGGATTGTGTTGTAATTAAAGTTGTTAAAGCTTATTGAGTTAAACTAATTTTTGTAATATTCTTTGAAGGATATATGCAGAAAAACAGATGCGCTGTTAATAGATTAGTTCAAAGGGCTAATATAAATAAAGTTTTATGGTTATAAAGTTATCCTGTATTATTAAAATGCTAACAAAATTAAAATTTGAATTACAGTATCTTCTAAATAGCGTGATGTTACTAAAATTGTTGTTAAATGTCCTGCACAGATTATTTTCCCAGTTTTCATCAGTTTATTTGTCTTTGGGAACCACCTAAATTATAAATTTCAGTCAAAAATAATAAATGTAGAAAATTGTTGTAACTGTGAAAGATCAAGATCAGGCTGCACAGAACATGCTGTTAACATTAATTTTCCTCTTTTCCCAACATGTTCCTTAACGTTTTATATAGAAATATCCAGTCATTCGAGTAAAATTTAATTTGTCATTTGCAAAAGCTTTAAACTTGGACGAGGCTAAAATCTTGACTTGTTTAATCGTTAAAGAGTTAAAACTTTCAAAAAACAATTCCCAACCTCCCTACAGGAAAATAAACTGAAGGGTGTACTAAAATATTATAGGGTCTTTGGATTGTATAATAAAGATATCAAAAGAAAAAACTTTTGGCATGTCAGCACTAATTACTTCTTTTCCCTCAGTGCTTTAATGTTGTCTCTTTTAACACTTTATCACACAATCGCAACTTTTAATGACCCTAAAAAAGAGGCCTTTTGAAAACATTGCTGGTAACCAGCATTTTCTCCTTTTCCCACAATGTTTTCTACCCTTCCAACAACAAATTTCAATTTTCTAGCCACATTTATTTTGTTGTCTGCAAATGCTTTCAATTTGGACTGGTCTAACATTTTGTTTTTGGTAGAGAGTTAAAGACATTAAATATCATTTTACAAACTGAGTGTTCCTATATTGGCCATACAATAAAGGAGCTTGTATTTTTTGGTGGTAAATTAATATTTTTTATCAAATACAGATAAAAGCCTGATTGATCATGTGACATTTTCCTACTAGTGTTTGCAACACTCGTCACAACTCGGCTGATTCCGTACCTACATCTGACCTTGTCTGTATAACGGTCGTTTCCATTTGAACTGCCAATCACATGATCTTATACATGGCGGCGCCACTGGCAGTCATTTAGCAACAACATAAATAACCTTGATGAAGTTATTCACATCTATCTATCTGTCAGTGAAAACTTAAGTCGCAATTGATAAACCACGTTAAAAAATGAATAAACGAACTGTTTGTCAACTGAAATATAGTTAGATAGATTTCGATAGAAAATTGAGACTCAAGGTTTCTTTTTTAAGAGGAGCCTTACAATTTTTGGAACGGTAAAACAGCGTATTTGCGGTGATGAAATGTACCGTGTAGGTGCATATCAAGCTACCAGATACAGCCGAGGGAGGTGATGGCTCCTATCACCCGAGGTATGCCGAATGGTGTTTGCAAAACTCTGATGTAAAATCTAAAAAAAACCTAAAGAGGCAAAACAGCCCAAAGGAAGGAAACACCACTGAAAATTTTTTTTTTCCTTTTCCTTTCTACTCTTAACTCTTTACCAGACGACAAAATTTAAAACTCTTCCAAATTGAAAGCCTTAGCAGACGACAAAATTAAAGTGACTCAAAAATTGAAATTTGTTTTGGAAAGGGTAGAAAACATTGTGGGAAAAGGAGAAAATGCTGGTCACCAGCATTTTCTCCTTTTCCCACAATGTTTTCAAAAGGCTTCTACAGAGTGGTGAAAACCAGGGATTGTTTGGTAAAGAGTTAACTGATGATATGCCTCGCTTTACTATAAATTCAGTGATAAATCATGTTTTTTTTTTTGAGTTTTAAAAAATCTTAATAACTTCTTATAAGCCTATACTACACATTAACCGAAGTTTTAATGGCCCTGAAAAGACTTTTGAAAACATTATGGGATAGCGATCAGTGTTTTCTACTTTTCCCACAATGTTTTGTATTCTTTCACAGAAAAATTGCATAACTGGAGCCACAATTGATTTGACATCTGGGTGTTTTCAATGCAGATGAGTCTAAAATTTTGTTGTCTGGTGAAGGGTTTTATGTTTTATTATGTAAGGGTTTTATTATGTAAGCCGAAACTTACATAATAAAAATAACAAAAGTATTAATAATATGAAACAAAGGATGAACATCTTAGCAGAAAGAATAATTTCCTAATTGATTTATGGAAGACAAGGACAGAAAAGGATTTAGTGATTGAGTGTATGGTGTTTTACACCGCTTTCAACATATTTCAGTCATATCACGGCGATAGCTCTGGTATTCATGCATTTTCTGGATTTCACCAGTGCTAGTCTAGGTTTGAGCCCGGGACCTTCAGGTTACGAGTCCTACACTTTACCACTGAGTCACTCAGGACCCAACTGAAAAGGAACATATTTTTCTAAAACAGTATAATGAATTGTTTTTTCCCCCACCAATAAAGCATGAAAGGTTTGTTAAAAACTGTTTTTCAAAAACCTTACCATGCAATCCTGAGTTTTAACGACCTGAAAGAAGCCTTTTGAAACATTGTGTGAAAAGGAGAAAATGCAAATAACTGCAGTTTCTTCTTTTCCCACAATGTTTTCAACTGTGACTGGGCCTATCAAAGACAATTTTTATCATTTTATCCACATTTAAATTGATTTCTGGAAAGGCTTTCAGTTTGGACAAGTCTACATTTTTGTCATGTGGTAAAGAGCTAAGCTTATGGGTTAACCACACAATCCTGAGCTTGAATAAAACTTAGAACGAAAGCTTTCAGAAATATTGTAAGAAAAGGAGAAAATACTGGTAACCACAGTCATGTTTTCTACTCTTCAACAGCCAAATCTCATAATTTCAATAACATTTGAATTGTCGTCTGCAACAGCTTTCAGTTTGGATGACTCATGACTCCATTTTTTTCATTTGTTTTGTAAAGGATTAACTCCTTCATTACTGAATAAATAAATTGCATTTTCTCAAAGGCTGCAAATACAGTTCCACTGCGAGATCAAGAGACAGTTCGGTCATAATATAGAATATAGCACTGGACAGTGCAGATCAAAGATCAGACTGCACGTTCTGTGCAGTCTGATCTTGATCTACACTGTCCACAAAGGCTTCTGATGTCATCCATAGTATGGAAAGAGTTAAGGGAGTGTTACTATTGTGTTATGACGTAACGGGTTAAGATTACATCCTATTGATGAGATATGAGTACTTTAAGTGTCCTGCTGAGAGCAAATATTTACTAAAGGCCCACTGGTGGCCAGAAGTAAACTAATTGAAAATTAAATGTAGACAAATTTGATTGGTAGCTATTAAAAGTATGGATATTATTATGAGTGATATTGTGGTACAGTGGAGTTTATCAAAGTTTTCGTTGCTGGCAGAAAAATGATAAGACTAGAACAAAAGTTGCCAACTTTCTAGTTTTTCAATACATTTTTCTGCTAGCAACTAGAACTTTGTCAGATTGCACTGTAACACATTATCTGACTCATAATCATATCCATACTTTTATTAGAACTCCTTGCGACAAAAAATTTTTTGACAAAAATTCTTGAACTGTCAAAATTGAAAGCGTTTGCTGATGATAATTTGAATTTGGTTCAAATGATGGAATTGTCTATGATGTGGTAGAAAATATTGTGGGAAAAGGACAAAATGCTCGATACCAGCATTTTCTCCTTTTCCCACAATGTTTCCTGAAGGCTTTTTACTCAGGGTTGTTAAAACTCTGGATTGTGTGGTAGAGGGTGAAATGGTATGAATTAAGCTTTCACCACGTTTATCACAAGTTTTGATTACCCTGAGGAGAGGCCTATTGGAAACATTATGGGGAAAGGAGAAAAAAGATGGTAACCAGTCACAATAATTTCTTTCAGACACAAATTCCATCATTTAACTCTTTACCACACAATCCCGACTTTTAACGACCCTTAGAAAGAAGCCTTTTGAAAACATTGTGGGAAAAGGAGAAAATGCTGGTAACCAGCATTTTCTCCTTTTCCCACAATGTTTTCTACCCTTCCCAAACCAAAGTTCAATTTTTCAGTCACATTAATTTCGTCGTCTGCAAATGCTTTCAATTTGGATCAGTCTGTAATTTTGTCGTTTGGTAAAGAGTTAAGTTATGCCACATTTAATTTGTTGTCTGCAACTGCTTGCAATTGTGACATTCTAAAATTTTGTCATTCGGTTAAGAGTTAAATTTATCTCTAACTGGACCCTTGAGTTGTTTACATCTGGTGGCTAGTATGCCTTTAACTACATAATTTCATGAGCCATATATTTGAGCCATACTATGTGAAAAAGGGGCTCAGTGCATCTATGAAAAGTACTGACCCAGGTCAGCCTGTGCAGTCCATCAGACTGACTTAGGCCGAAACTGTTTGCTGTTGTCAATTTTCTGTATGTCCAAGGACCAGTCTACCTCATGATTGCATCGGTTGCTTAAAAAAAAAAGTGGCTATTGTGGATCCATAAGTATGTGATGGCTTGCTTGGTACCTTGGATCACAGAGAGGCATTAAGCCTTGTTTTGCCAGAGTGGTTCATTTGTTTATATGTTTTATGGTGCTCTCTTGAAACTTGATAAGAGACTATTATAGTCATACCACATCATCTCACTCCTTGGTTTCATCAGGACTAGCCCCTAATTGACCTCTGATGCATGTGAGAAAAGTAGCCAGTGACTTTGAAAGAAAGTTGTGTGAGTACTGGTTTGAGAAAGCCAGGAAACACGTGTGTAGGTGCACTTACTGCCATGATATGACCTACCCTGTTAAAAGGGCGTTAAACTCCAATACAATCAATTGAAAGGGTAGACCAGCATGTTGGGATATAATTATAATTCTTAGTCATGACATTTTAGATAATATCCTGTAGCAGACAACAATTGGTTGAGGTGAGTGATATTGTGGTCATGGTTTGCCGTCACTTTCTCCTTTTCTCACCATGTTTTCAAAGGTCTTCTTTCACAAGGTTGTTAAAGGTTTGGATCATGTGGTAAAGAGTAAGGATATTTTGGCAAACCATGACCACACCATCACTTGACAAATTGTTTTTGACTGCAGGATATGTCTGTCTCATGACTAAGATATTTTTTATACGTGGCATCACCAGAGGAGCATGCGTAACTTTTGTTGCTTTTGCCAACAGTGAAGGTACAGATCATTCTGTAAAGAATGTCCAGTTTGATCTCAGAATTTCTCACAGAAACAGCTGTAAATTTGCAATATTTTGGCTTCTTATTTTGAACAAATGTGTGTTTCATTTACAAAATGTATGTGATGCTCTTAAATTAAAGATGCCCGTCTACAGCCGGTGAGCAAAAACGCTGTTAAATTTCAAACAATTTAGAATGGTACAGAAATCAGCCCTTTGTGTAAACATGGATAAATTACTGACATATATGGTGTAATTGAAAAAAAGAAACACGGAGATTTGTATTAGAAACTGAACATTGGTCAGAAGAAAACTGGCTGACGATCGAAGCTGTAAACAATGGCGGTGCGTCATGGAAATTTATCGTTGGTTTCCGCCTAGAATCGGATACGGTGTAATTTGCATATAGGCCGCGACCTCCGTCTGAAAATTGAGGCTGCAACAGAGAAGCCTCCATTTTCCTTTGTTTACCTCATTAGACGCAGGGCGAAGGTCAAATAGGCGTATAGTCACGTTACAGAATGCATGATCATCATACGAATCTACCCGAGTGTATAACGGATATATTGAAAATCTTCGATTCAAAAACCGGAAACGACGAGTGTGTTTACATGAAAGGCCGCAACTCAGCGAAATGCATTTTCTATTGTCCGTAATCTAAGCAACCTTGCAACCGTCAGGCGCAATATTTGGCATGAAGATATAAGAATGACTATATTTTGATAAAATAAAGACAAAATGAGTATAAGGGCCTCTTTAAGGGCCAACCCATATTGTTGCACAAAAGTTATAAATGTTTATGAAAACAACCAGGGAAAGGAGCTGTTGCTTGTGGCAACACTTACACTATTAATTTTTGACTGTTAACCCTTTATCACATTTTAGTAACCCTGAGCAGTAACCTTTATGAAAACAATGTGGGAAAAGAAGAAAATGCTGGTAACCAGCATTTTCTCTTTTTCCCTGATGTTTTCTACCCTTTGCAAAGCAAATTCAATCTTTCAGTCACATTCATTTTGTTACGTGTAAAATGCTTTCAATTTATACTAGTGTAAGATTTTGTGGTTTGGTAAGGAGTTAACCCTCTTTCGAACAATCACAAATTTTAATGAACCTGAGAGAAAAGGCTTCTGAGGGCATTATGGGAAAAGGAGAAAGTGCTGGCTACCAGCGTTTTCTCCTTTCCCCACAAAAAGTTCTCTAAGCTTTTAAAGAAACATCATTTTATAAGCCAAAGTTAATTTGTCTTCTGCAAATGCTTTCAATATGGACTTGCCCAAAATTGTATAGTAGGGTCAGTGTAGTTATTACCAATTGACAAAGTTGTACACTTGGCCAAATTGTAAGCATTTGCAGATGACAGACTCAGTTTAAATCAAACAGCGCAGTTTGTCCTTGAAGGGTTCGAAAATGTTGTTGAAAAAGGAGAAAATGCTGGTTACCAGCATTTTCTCTTTTTCCCACAATCTTTTCAAAATCCTTCTTCCTCAGTTTTGCTTCCTCGGTGACCAAGTTTTGATTCATTCTGTAATTGCATGGAGAGTAATGTAATGCTTCAAACCTGGGTTCCAAGGATGCAGTTTTGGGAAAACTCGGGTTGTTTGGTTACTGAAAGAGGTAGGTACCTCATTTCTAAACAGCAAACTGCAAGCCTAAAGCAAACTGAAAGTTTTTGCATACAAGAAATTAAAGGGGACTGAAATAATAGAATATTACTTCAACAGAGCTAAAAACACTGGGAAAAAGAAGGAAATGCTGGTTATCAGCATTTTCTACTTTCCAGCAATGCTTTCAAAAGTCTGCTTTCTCAGAGTTGTCAAAGCATGGGATTCTGTAGAACAGATTACTGTCCCCAAAGGCAATGTTACTTTTTGACTGGTCGCCTCTGGGTACAGAGACGATCAAGACAAAATCAGTTGAAAGCTCCACACAGATTTTGTGCGCAAGTTTGAACTCTTATAATTTGGCAAATAGAGCACAAAACTAGGATTTGAACATACCTGTTGCTTGCGTATTCAATAATCCTTCATTTGAAATACAAAATTAATATTTTCAATTTAAACGCTGAACATAAGAGAAAACCGTGCATTTCATCTGTTACTCGAGTTGTTTACGTTCCCGAAAATGTACAAAATGGCCGCCACGCACGATAAATTTCGTAAGTGATTTTTCCGAGATTTACATGTTATAAACGACTTCTACAAGCTCTTTATGTGATGAATGGTTTAACAATTTGTCTTTGGTCATGTTTGTTATTAAAAGTTAATTGCATTTCGTTCGCTGCAATAGAGATAAAACCGACAAAACAGAAAGTCAGTATAGCGCTCTATCTTTGCTACTGGAAAATTTACGATGGACTTGAGATGGTACGGTGCACAATAAATGTCCAAATATGAAAAATATCACCGTAGCGTCTCATTATTGAGACTAGGGATTCTGTTGCTAAAAGAAGTGCAGTTAAAGAAATGCAGGTAAAGAATCGGTGTTAAAAAAGTGAACTAAGAGGTCTATTATTATATTAGGTAGTCTTATGCAAAACCATTCTCGCATGTAAACAGTCACTGCAAAGTATATTGCTTGCCTGTGTGCAGAATAGCAACTAAAGAAAATATTTTCTAATCCTTTACCAAGCAAGAAGGCTCTTGAAAACATGCATTGTCTCCTTTCACCCATCATGTTTTCTACCCTATCGTAGATTTTTTGTTCATTGGTAATACTTTAGAATTTGTCATCTGCAGATGCATTGTAGTTGGAGGTGTCAAGAATTTTATGTTTTGTAAAGAGTCTTTATGCAATCTCATGCAGGTAACAATGAAGAATCTCAGGTTGAGGCTTAAAGCTTTAACACCTTAGCAGATGACAAAATTTTGGCCTTGTCCAAATTGGAAGCATTTGCAGACAGTGAATAAAATGTTACTCAAAACATAAAATTTGTCTCTCTTAGTTTTGAAAACATTATGCTGGCTATCAGCATTTTCTCCTTTTCTCACAATGTTTTTATAAGTCCTCTTCTTCAGATTGTGAAAACTTTGGATTGTGTGGTTAAATGGTTAAGTCAGTAAGACAGCCAAAGAGAATTTATTATCACTGACTTTACCAGATGTCAAAATTTTAGACTTGTTCAAACTGAAAATACTGGCATCCGACAAAATTTTAATGTAAACTTTGACTGTATTGATAGCATTTTGGTCTTTAAGAAGATAGAAAACCAGGTTGAAAAGGCAAAAAAAAGCTGTCTTAACCCTGTACCACACTGTCCCGAATTTTCACAGCCCTGATGGGGAAGGCTCTCGAAAACATTGTTGGAAAAGAAGAAAATATTGGTAACCAGCATTTTCTCCTTTTCCCACAATGTTTTTTACCCTTTCTGACAGAAGTGGTGTCCTGTGCTGCACTTAATTTGTTATCTGCAAGTGACCTTTCAATTTGAACTAGTCATACAAACTGACAAAAGCACTATGTAAATATCTTGATCTGCTGTACTGACTACTGACTGAGTGCTTTTTCGGCGTAGCTGTATGATCTCACTTTTGACCTACTTTGAGTACTAGGAGGAAATGAATTGTTACTCATTTTGTGATTGGCCAAATATATGTAAACTACGCAAAAAAATAAAGGTCACAGTAGAAATTTACCGACATTGGCTAAAAGTGTTAATGACTAAAAAATCACGTAATGATAATATTTACCTATGTTAAATTCTGGCAAAACATCCATAATCTAAATCATATGGATAAACTAATAGCAATGAGTATTGGCAAGTTTTCTATTTTGTTTAGTGTAAAAGACTTGGTACCCGTTTTTCCTCGCGTAAAACCGAATACGAACTGCGATGGCAGGCTACTGCTATATTGTCTTACACGAAAACGGGTTTTAAATTTATTTCGTTTCTTGCTGCAATGATATAATACCTTGAATTTGGTGATTCAATTCGCAATGTGAATAACTATGCCTACCTAGGGGAACAATCGGTTTTATTGCGTTGTTAGCGAAAAAACTGGGTTCCTACTAAAATACTCCTAGTAAGAGTAGGTGGGTGTGGTTAAGCATTGAGAGGGGTGATAAACCCCGCCTTTTGATAACGACAAATCCTCGATGTTTGAAAGGTGCTTCATTTTAGTACAAAAACATGCTTCCCCATTCTTAAATGTTATTGATAATTCCGCTTTCAACCATATGCAAAACAATTTAAGAGGCTAGATCTACTTCAGAACTGTTTTCATCATTTCTTTTCATATTATACTACAAACGAATTTAACTGTATTCATATCCAAGTGCCTCTTACGCCGTCTATCTTTTTTTAAAGATATTTCTTGTTCATTTAGTTAGCACAATAATGGTTAAACTGAATAAAATTGAAATTATTCATCAGAGACGTGGAATTTGCTTGTTCAGCTTGCCTTAACTACGTCCATGGGCAAGTGGATTTTCTTGTTTCACTTGTCCAAGGGCAATTATAATCACTAGATACTAGTAGTATGGAAGGAAGGCATCTATTGGCTCAGCAAATGAAGTTGAATCAAATAGAGGATATTTGGGGTTTTTTTGCAGTGAAAGATCGAAATTTATTTCATCAAGTCAATATCATGGGTAATATTTTTACCATTTATTTCATGCTTCTATCCCCTTTTATTATTGGAACTTTCATTAAAATCCAGTACCGTTTTTTGTTGGGGTAATTTCCCATGGTGTACCTCCCTCCACATAACAACATATTACAATATTATGTAAAGAGCAAGAAATGTTGGGAAAATGCACTTAAATTTCGTCGTATTATCCTCAGGTTAAATGGCACACACTGTTTACCTTGGTAACTAGTGTTCGGGAACTGCTGCCTCAATTGAAGAGTTACGGAAACATTTACAGTAAATTTCACGGGTCATAACCATGAATTATCAAACCTAATAATCCACCATTATTTCCTGATGAACTACTGAAAAGCATATTAAAATAAACAACATTCTTTCCGGCTCAAATAAAATGAAGTTGCTTGTTCAATATGCCCTAGCTAAATCCACAGGCATAATAATAGTTGGATTTTCTTATTTCACTTGTCCAAGGGCAATTATAATCAGAAAAAGTTGGTATGGGGAGAAGTCATAAAGTAGCTCAGCATATAAAGTTGAATCAAACAACACTCTTTCTTGCTTAACCCTTTATCACACGAGAAAATTTTAGACCGGTCCAAATTGAAAGCATTTGCAGACGACAAAATAAATGTGACTGAAAATTAAAAATTGCTTTGGGAAGGGTAGAAAACATTGTGGGAAAAGGAGAAAATGCTGGTTACCAGCATTTTCTCCTTTTCCCACAATGTTTTCAAAAGGCCTCTTTCTTAGGGTCGTTAAAAGTCGGGATTGTGTGGTAAAGAGTTAAATAATTGCAGTTGCTTGTTAAACTTGCCTTGACTAAGAACATGGGCAAGTTGATTTTCTTATTTCACTTGTCCAAGGGCATCAATTACAATCAGAAAAAGGTGGTATGGGAAGAAGGCCTATATTTGCTTAGTAAATAAAGTTGGATCAAACAACATTCTTTCTTGCTATATATTTCACAATTCAATATGCTGTAGACTGGCAAGGGTATATGATATGGTCTGCAACATGCGAAATGGGGCTTTCGGACATTTGGGCAAAGTCGTCGTCTCGGATCAGCCTGCGCAGTCCGCGCATGCTAATCCGAGACGGCACTTTACGTCAATATTGGATTTTGTCCTACAGTAGACTTGCATGAAACAGAAAATCACACACGATCGGAAAGTGTCGTCTCGGATCAGCCTGTGCAGAATGCGCAGGCTGATCCAGGGCGACACTTTACGCAAATGTCTGAATGCCCCTTTTCGTGTGTTGCAGGCCATATTATATAGATAAAGCTCTTCAAACTTCTAAACTTGAGCGAGCAGATTAACTCTTTAGCACACAATCCCAAGTTCTAATGATCCTGATCAAGAAAGCTTTGGAAAACACTGTGGGAAAAGGAGAAAATGCTGGTAACCAGCATTTTCTCCTTTTCCCACAATGTTTTGTACCCGACCAGAAAGAAATTTTAATTTTTGAGTCACAAGTTTTTTTTGTTGTCTTCCATTGCTTTCAGTTTAAACAACTCAAAAATTTTGTCTTTTTGTAAGAAGTTAACTCTTTACAAAACCACATTTTTGTTTTTCTTTATCTCTGCAAAAATCACAAAATCAGATGTGGCTCAAATGGTTAAAATTGTCTTTGAAAAGTAGAAAACATTGTGGGAAAAGGAGAAAATGCTGGTTACTATCATTTTCTCTTTTTCCCGTATTGTTTTCAAAAGCCTTCTTTCCTGGGATCATGAGAAGTAGGGATTACGTGGGAGAGGGTGTAAATGTCTAGACAAGTCAAAATTTATGTCGATCTTGACCTTGAACATGTATTAGAAAAATTGGAATTTTTTCACTCTCAGGCAGTGTCCTACTTTTAAGTACTTACCAAACAACAAAATTTTAGACTAGTACAAATTGAAAGCATTTGCAGATGACAAATTTAAGACTTTAGGCCCAAATGACAAAATTTGTCCTTGATAGGGTAGAAAACATTGTGGGAAAAGGAGAAAATGCTGGTTACCAGCATTTTCTCCTTTTCCCACAATGTTTTCAAAAGACTTCTCCCTTAGGGTGGTTAAAAGTCCGGATTGTGTGGTAAAGAGTTAACTCTGTACAAAAACTAAATTTTAGACTTGTCCAAATTGAAAGCATCTGAGATGACAAAATAAAAGTTACTAAGATTATTTCGGGGGGAAGGGTAGAAAAAATTGTGAAAAGGAGAAAATGCTGGTAACCAGCATTTTCTCTTTTTTTCTGCAATGTTTACAAAAGGCTTCTTTCTCAGGGTCATTAAATGTGGTAACTTACATGAATATTTGAGCTGCAGTTGTGAAATGACTGAACTAATGTTTAAAGCTGTGTAAAACACCAATCAATCAATCAATCAATCAATCAATCAATCAATAGCAATCTGAGTTGCTTAGGAAGGCTGTTTTTTCCAAGAATTAACTCTTTCATTATTATTGACAAGGTATGCAGTTTTTGTGGACAGTGTAGATTAAGATGAGTCTTCAAAGAATGGGCATTTTTAGAGAACAACATGTGGTTCAAATTTAGGATTTGTCATTCAAAAAAAGTGTGGGGGCATTTTCTTCCCTCCCCACATCATTTCCAAAGGCAGTCTTCCTCAAGTCTGTTGATGCGCCATAAAACATTTATCTGTTCATTCCTCAGGGTCGTTAAAACACAGGATTTCTTGGTAAAGGATTAAATAACAGTGTGACTATGTTTGTAATTTACCTGTTGTTTTTGTTTTTAAAGTAACCTTGATACATGTAAGTCACTTTATTATTACAGTATTGCCAAAAAGGATATTTTTAGATGACATTGCACTATACTTAATATGGTTATATTATGTCACTTGAAAACAAACATTCTTTTAAATAACACCGATTGAGAATTACTCATAATAATTTGTTCATGAATGTTTTGGTATGTACTGTATCCTTAAAGGCCCTGGGTAACAGCCAAAAGTAAACAAAGGGGGCGGTAAAACGCATTTAAATTTAAATCTTACTATTTAAAAGCATTGAAAATATTATGAAATGGACAATCTGACTGTATGGTCGGTCCAAGTAGTGGTCACTAGCAGGAAAATAAATTGTAAAACTAGGTCAAAAGTTGTCAGGTTGCTTTGTCTTTTGTTTACTTTTTACCTTGTTTTAGAATTCATTTTCCGCAGGTAGTAACTAATACATGGACCAACATACAAAAACATTTTCAAATTAATTTCCATATTTTTAAATGGTACGGTTTAATTTTAGATGCATTTTAACACCCCGTTGTTTACTTTTGGCTACTGCTGGGACTTTAATAAGATTTATTTTAGCCCTTTATCACACATTCCCTAGTTTTTTTGACCTAGGGGAAGTAGGCTAATTTCTACCATTTCAAAGAAAGAAATCATCTTTTCAGTTATGCTGAATTTGTTGTGGCTGCGGATGCTTCGAATTTGGACAAGTCTGAAGCTTTGTTTTTAGTTGGAGAGTTAACTCTGTACTAAACAAAAAAATTATAGACTAGTCCAAATTGAAAGTCTTTGCAGACAACAAAATAAATGTGACTGAAAAATGGAAATTTGTTTTAGGTAGGGTAGAAAACATCGTGGGAAAAGGAGAAAATGCTGGTTACCAGCATTTTCTCCTTTTCCCACAATGTTTTCAAAAGGCTTCTTTCTCAGGGTCGTTAAAAGTCTGGATTGTTTGGTAAAGGGTTAACCCTTTACTTCACAATTCTACCTTTAAGGACCCCATGGAAAAAGCATTTTGTAAATGATAATTATGTGAAAAAGGAGAAAACATTTTCTTCTTTTTCCCACATTGTTTTCAGGCCATTCAAAGACAAAGCTCAACATTTAACCCTTTACCACAGGACAAAATTTTGGACTCGACAAATTTGAAAGTATTTGCAGACTACAAATACATACCGTTAATATGGTGCCTTTTGTCTTGGATAGCATAGAAAACATTGTGGGAAAAGTAGAAAGTGCTGGTTACCAGCATTTTCTCCTTTTCCCACAATGTTTTTTCAAAAGCTGTCTTTCTCTGGGTCAGTAAAAGTCAGGATTGTGTGGTAATAGGTTAAGTAATATATAATTTGACGTCTGCAAATGCTCTCGATTTAGAAAAGTCCAAAATTTGGTCCTTTGGTAAAGAGTTAATCTTTTTTTGCTCAATTGTTTTCAGATAGAATAATTCAAGGTATTGTCATGGCCGTGTTGTTGTGCGTGTCATCGTCATACAAAAACTTCTACCTTTTTTTATATCTCTGATATTAGCAAAGATATTAACCCTTATCCTGCTAAATAATTTAGATGAAACTTTCAAGCCAATAGTAAGGAGCTGAAGTTTGCTATTTCAAACTTATTTTTTAGAGAAAAACATCTCCTTATGGGACAGTGTAGATCCAAGATCAGATTGCACATTCTGTGCAGTCTGATCTTGGTCTACAATGTCCACAAAAGGTCATTTAGTTGTGCTTAGCAGCCTAAGGGTTAATTTACTTCAAACTGGGACTAGTTGTTAACTATCAAAAGGGGAACCCATACAACAAGGGCAGGCATACATCAAAGTATTATTGACATAGTTATGCCCCTTTTTTTTTTTTACTTAATTTTTTTCTTTTTACTGAAAATCATCACTGGCAACTGCAGCAAAGCATTAGCACCCACATGAGATGCTTATGTTCTTACTTGCAAGTTACGAGTATAACCCCCACCAGACAACTTAGTATTGTCGTTAAGCTGTATGAAATTACTTCAGGTGGCACAAAATTGAAATTGTAGAAGAAAAGGGAAAGTAATTTTTTTCCTTTGAAAGTGGAAACATTGCAGTAAAAAGAAGTTATTGCTTGTAACAAGCAATTGCTTGTTTTTACTGTAATGCTTAAAAAAAATGCTATCTACATTTGCTTTAAGGATGAAAAGTTACATAGTAGTTTTGGAATAGACAGTTAAATATACATGTACATCTACAGTGGATAATTTAAAGTTATTCTCCATGTTTGTTTTCAGATTGATCTAGAGAAGTCATTAGAGGAACAGGGACCATTTGATATGATTCTACACAAATTTACAGACATTCTTGTGAAGTCCCAACAAGGGTACATCACTGAACAGAGAATTATAAATCATATAGAGGTAGGTCTGATCAGTTGAGTGGTTTGAAGACTTCTAAAATACAGGCAATGGTTGGTATTGTTGAATTAACCCCTAACCAGATGAAACATTTTTAGACTTGTCCAAAGTGAAAGCATTAAATTTTGCAGATGTCAAACTAAATGTGACTAAAAAAATGGAGTTTGTTTTTAAAGGGTTAGAAAACATTGTCGGAAAAGGAGAAAATGCTGGTCACCAACATTTTCTCCTTTTCCAACAATGTTTTCAAAAGCCTTCATCCTGAAGGTCATTAAAAGTGGGGATTGTGTGGTAAAGGGTTAAAGAAAGATAGTGTGTCCAGGTATGGTTTAATACTTTTAGCCTCTTAGGCTAGACGTACCATACCTGGACACGTCGGTCATGGAGGCTTTATGGATAGGGATATGGTTCAATACCTGGAGATAATTCCTAGTAGGACTGACTCCAGGTATGGCATGTAAGTTATCAAGTACTTGTATCTGACTAATGTACAGCAAGTTAACCCATAGGCTGCTATGCCCAACTCATTGACCTTTGTCGAACAGTGTAGATCAAGATCAGACTGCACAGAACATGCAGTCTGATCTGTGATCTACACTGTCTGATAAGGAGGTATTTTTCTCCGAGAAATAAATATGAATGACATCATTCAGGTTTTTACTATCGGCTTGAAAGTTTCATTGAATTCTTTTAGCAGGATAAGGGTTAAATGTCCATACAATCTTCTCTATCAAAATTTCACCGTTTCATCAGGGGAAGTTACTCTTGGGGTAAAATGTTAAAGGCAAGTCTTGTCAGTGCATTTTCAAGGTTGTTTTTGCTAAAGTGTTTCATGAAATCAGGAACTGTGTAGGTCCAATGTCAGACTGCTTTTTTGTCCGGTCTGATCTTCATCTGCACCTCCTGCAACAGCACCTTGACCCTTTACGACAAAAGTCTAGATTTGTTTAAACTGAAAGAGATTGAATAATGCAAATGTAATTGAGAGAATGCCTGTTGTGTTGACAATATTGTTATAAACTTTTTCATGAATTTTTTATGTGTTACTGTATCCAACCAGAGGAGAAATTTTGTTTGATATTTCAGGACTACATAGAAAACCATCCAGAATGTATTATGGTGGACCCTTTAGATGGTATACGTAAACTGCTAGACAGACATGAGCAATACAACCTTGTTTTAGATTGTAATTCCATCAATACAGGTATGCCATGACAGAGCTGCTGAATGTTTTTTTCATTTTTGGGGGTGGGGAGTGTTCATTTCTCTGAATTGTACAATAGGTTTTTAACTGTTTCACTACTAAATAAAGAAGTTACACTTTTTCAAAGGCAGCTAATACACTTCCACTGTAAGATGAAGAACCCATATGGCCATGATCTAGAGTTAAGTAGTGGACAGTGTAGATCAGTGATAAGACTGCACATTCTCTGCAGTCAGATCTTGATCTACACTATCCACTAAGGCTTCTTGTGTCGTCTACAGTAAAGAAAAAGTTGAATTTGAAGCTACATAAAATATGAAAAATCTGATTCTTTACCAGATTGCAAAAGTTAGACTAATTCATATAAAAAAATGTGCAAACCGCAATTTATATGTGGTTTGATTTATCGTTTTTGTCTTTGAAAAAGTAGCAAATGTTGTGCAAGAAAGAGAATGTGCTCGTTGGCAGTCTTTTCCCAAAATGTTTTAAAAAGTTTTAGACTGTCCCAAAAACTCAGAGCGTTTTAAGACATCTAACTTATTTTGGTTCAAATGGTGGGATTTATCTTTAAAAAGGTAGTAAAGTTTGATGGAAAAAGAGAATAAGAGAATATGCTGATCACCAACATTTTCGCCTTTTCTCACATTGTTTTTTAAGATCTTCTTTACAAAATAGAATTGTTTGATAAAGGTTTAGCCAACCATAACAGGTTTGAAGCCAGGCAGAAGCTCAGAGGCCTGGGCTTTAACATAAATCATCAAAGCATCAAATAAATGAAATGCTCTTTTAAGACCAAATCATCCAAATTTCAAAATTGCTTTTGCCAGAAAATGAAAACTTAATATCAGACCATGTGGATCGAAGATCAGACTGCACGTTTTGTGCTGTCTTATTAAAATCTACACTGTCTGCAAAATGTTGTCTGATCTTGATTTATATTGTCTAAAAAATCAACTAAGTTGTGCTTAGATCTCTAAGGTGCTAACATCTGTTTTGTGAGGGGAAAAACAATGAAAGAAAGAACGAAAAAAAAAAGAAAATTTAGAATAAATTGGGCTTCATCTTTACTACATTCCTGGCTCTGCACCAACATAAAGAGAAAGAAGCTTACATTTTTTTATTTATTTTTTTTCAAATGTATTTTTATTTTCAGATTCCTATATGTTTATACCAACCTTTGTTGACCTTACTAGTAAAGATGTGGATGAAAACAGACAGAAACTCCTTGACGCTAACGTTCAGTATCCCATAGGTAAACTTTTATGTCGTTAACCTGACGACAACATTTTAGACCTGTCAAAAATGAAAGGATTTGCAGACAACTTATCAAATATGGCTCAATTTATAGGATTTGTCTTAAAGGGCAGATAACATTGTAGGTAAAGGAGAAAATGCTGGTTACCAGCATTTTCTCTTTTTCGCAAAATGCTTTCAGAATACTTCTCTCTCAGGCTAGTATAAACTGTACAGTAAATGATTAAACTTTACTTAACCCTTATCCTGATAAATAAAAGAAATGAAACTTTCAAGCCAAAAGTAAAGACCCAAATTTTCAAAGGTAGTTTTGGAGGAAAGATATCTCTTTATTGGACAGTGTGGATCCAAGATCAGACTGCACATTCTGTGCAGTCTGATCTTGATCTACGCTGTCTGTGAAAAGTCAGTGAGTCACGCCTAGCAGCCTAAGGGTTACTGTAGATAATTTTTATTTTTCAAAGACATTTTCAAAGTTGTCTGCAGCAAGCAGAGCCCAGTAGCTCAGTAGGTCAAGTACAGGAGTTGAAAGCAGGAAGTCGCTGGTTTGAAACCCCAGCTCGATCAATTTCTTTCCAAGGATTGATGATAGTCATGTCAATAGGATGCAGTCTTTTCTCATCAATGATCATTCACGCTTTCAATGATGGTTATGTGGGAAATCAGCCAATGAATATTGCGTAAAATATTGGTCAAGAATAACACCAATAAAGCATGGATGGGTGCATTGGCTGCCATATAACTGAAATAATGTTTAAAACAGCTTGAAACAGAATACAAACTATAACGACTATGCTTCTCTGGATTTTAACTTACTATGCCAAGGCTTCAAAGAGGTACACAATACAGTTAATCAATCAGTCAATAGCTGCTGCAAACTGCTGCATGCAATATAGTGCAACAGAGTGCAGCTATACTCACCAACTATTTAAAATTGCACTATTAATGAAAAGCTAGACTTTGATACTACTGCAATTTCTGATTGGCCAAACCAATGGCTTAAATCTTTACCAAACAACAAATTGAATGTATTTGCAGATGACAAATTAAAGATGGCTGAAATGCTGGAATTTGACCTACGTAGAGTAGAAAATGTTGTGGGAAAAGGAGAAAATGCTGGTTACCAGCATTTTCTCCTTTATATACGCCCGTCGAAGATGGGACGTATTATGGGATCACCCATGGCGTACGGGCGGGCGGGCGTCCGTCTGAGCGGGCGGGTGGGTGGCGTCCAGTTCTTTGTCTGGAGCATAACTTTGTCATCTCAAGTCCGATTGACTTGAAACTTGGCATTTGTGTTTGTTGCAATAATATGGAGTGCAGTGCGAAAGAACCATAACTCTACCTGGTGCTGTCTTTGAGTTATTTCCCTTTGATCGTCATTTTTACAGTATTTTCTGCTTGTCCGGAGCATAACTTTGTCATCTCCAGTCTGATTGACTTGGAACTTGGCATGTGTGTTTGTTGCAATAATATGGAGTGCAGTGCGAAAGAACCATAACTCTACCTGGTGCTGTCTTTGAGTTATTTCCCTTCGATCGTCATTTTTACAGCATTTTCTGCTTGTCTGGAGGATAACTTTGTCATCTCCAGTCCGATTGACTTGAAACTTGGTATTTGTGTTTGTTGCAATAATATGGAGTGCAGTGCAAAAGAACCATAACTCTACCTGGTGCTGTCTTTGAGTTATTTCCCTTTGATCGTCATTTTTACAGCATTTTCTGCTTGTCCGGAGCATAACTTTGTCGTTTCCAGTCCGATTGACTTGAAACTTGGCATTTGTGTTTATTGCAATAATACGGAGTGCAGTGCAAAAGAACCATAACTCTACCTGGTGCTGTCTTTGAGTTATTTCCCTTTGATCGTCATTTTTACAGCATTTTCTGCTTGTCCGGAGCATAACTTTGTCATCTCCAGTCCGATTGACTTGAAACTTGGTATTTGTGTTTGTTGCAATAATATGGAGTGCAGTGCGAAAGAACCATAACTCTACCTGGTGCTGTCTTTGAGTTATTTCCCTTTGATCGTCATTTTTACAGCATTTTCTGCTTGTCCAGAGCATAACTCTGTCATCTCCAGTCCGATTGACTTGAAACTTGGTATTTGTGTTTGTTGCAATAATACAGAGTGCAGTGCGAAAGAACCATAACTCTACCTGGTGCTGTCTTTGAGTTATTTCCCTTTAATAATCATTTTTACAGCATTTTCTGCTTGTACGGAGCATAACTTTGTCATCTCCAGTCCGATTGACTTGAAACTTGGTATTTGTGTTTATTGCAATAATACGGAGTGCAGTGCAAAAGAACCATAACTATACCTGGTGCTGTCTTTGAGTTATTTCCCTTTGATCGTCATTTTTACAGCATTTTCTGCTTGTCCGGAGCATAACTCTGTCATCTCCAGTCCGATTGACTTGAAACTTGGCATTTGTGTTTATTGCAATAATACGGAGTGCAGTGCTAAAGAACCATAACTCTACCTGGTGCTGTCTTTGAGTTATTTCCCTTTGATCATTTTTTTTACAGCATTTTCTGCTTGTCCAGAGCATAACTTTGTCATCTCCAGTCCGATTGACTTGAAACTTGGTATTTGTGTTTGTTGCAATAATATGGAGTGCAGTGCGAAAGAACCATAACTCTACCTGGTGCTGTCTTTGAGTTATTTCCCTTTGATCGTCATTTTTACAGCATTTTCTGCTTGTCCGGAATATAACTTTGTCATCTCTAGTCTGAACATCTTCAAATTTGGTATGCATGATTGTTGAAAATTTACGGAGTGCAGTGCACAAGAACCGTAACTCTTCCTAGCACGAATTTTGAGTTATTTCCCTTTGATTGTCATTTTTACAGTATTTAGTGCTTGTCCGGAATATAACTTTGTCATCTCAAGTCAGAGTGACTTCAAACTTGGTATGCATGTTTGTTGCAATATTACTGAGTACAGTGCGCAAGAACAGTAACTCTACCAAGTGCGTATTTTGAGTAATTCCACTTTAATCTTCATTTTTACAGTATTTCTTGCTTGTCCGGAACGGAACTTTGTCACCTCAAGTCAAATTGACTTGAGACTTTGGTAAACATGTTTGTTGCATTACCTGCCCTTTACGATTATTATACCCCCTCGACAACTGGTGGTGGGACGGGCGTATCTTGCGACAATTTGCCGCTCTTGTTCCACAATGTTTTCAAAAGGCTTCTTTCCAAGGGTCGTTAAAACTCAGGATTATGAGGTAAAGGGTTAAGCCAATCAGGAGTTGCTTAACTGTGAAATTTAGAAAATTAGGGAATTAGGTACGGTGAACACTGGTCTTGCTATCTCGGTGTTTTGGGATTCAACTTTTAGAGAAAATAACAAGTGCAGCTGTGTTTAAGATATAGATAAATTGGGAATGTCTGCAATAATCTGATATTTTATTTTCAGTTTGCAAGCCAATCATGGCACATGGTACCAATAATTGCCATAAAGTAAGTCAATCAGATTTTTTAACTTTCAAATACTTTACCAGACAAGAAATTGGACTCATCCAGTTTGAACACTTAGTCAAACAACAAATTTTTAGTTGTTCAAATTGAAAGCATTTGAAGACACAAAATAAATATAACTCATAAAAAGAAATTTTCTTTTGGAAGAGTAGAAAACATTGTGGTAAAAGGAGAAAATGCAGGTTACCAGCGTTTTCTCCTTTTCCTACCATGTTTTCAAAAGCGATCTTCTTCAGGGTCATTTAAATACAGGATTGAATGGTAATTGTTCACTCAGGGTCATTAAAACGTGGGATTGTTTGGAAAAGGGTTAAGGTGAATGTGATAAAAAAGTTTGGTTAAAATGTAAGACTGGTATTAACATTGCCAAGTTGGGCTTATATAAGATTTTGTCAGTATTTTCTGTCCTTTGTTGACAAATTGATGGTGTTTTACATGGCTTTCAAAATTGTTTCAGTTATATCGCAGTAACAGCCCACATATTCATGTATTCCCTGGGTCCAACAGTATTAGGCAAGGGTGTTAGGACAAAGCAACTATAGTATTACAATTTCAAGAGGATTTTTGCCAGAATGTGCAAATCGGCAGTGTAAATTAAGATTAGACAGCACATTTTGTGCTGTCTGATGTTGATTTACACTGTCCAAAATAACATGATTTCTGTAGATCATTTGAACTTTTACCAATTTACACGAGACCAAATTTCTAGCATTCGCAGATGACAAATCAAACATACAGGTAGCTCAAAAGGTAACTTCTTTCTGTCCTTGAATTAGTAGAAAACATTGTAGGAAAAGAATCCATTATAGGATCCATTATTTCCTCCTTTCGTTTTCAAAAGGCTCTTTCTCAACGGTGTTAAAACTCAGGATATTGTGGTTAAGGGGTAAGGAAATTTAGCTAGCATCTTTGGCATTTCTTTTTCAGACAGATTCTGTCAGACAGATTTAAAGTCATGCTGTTAGATAAATTAATAGTAAGCCTTTCTCTGGCAAAAGGGGGCTGAAAGCATCTCTGTTATACATTATACCAATCGAGCCATCAGATAATTGTGGATCCATAATAGCCACTTTTTTAAACAACCAACTGAATCATGAGGTAAACTGTCCTTAGACATGCAGAAAATTGACCAACAGCGAAAAGTTTCGGTACAGGTCAGCCTGCGTGGACTGCGCAGGCTGACCTGGATTGAAACTTTTAGCAAATGCATTCAGCCCCCTTTTTACAGAGCACGGCTCATTTATATTTTGTATAAACTCATTACAGATGGCAGTGATATTCAGTGAAGATGGCCTAAAAGACATCACACCCCCATGTGTGGCCCAAACCTTTGTGAACCACAATGCAACTTTGTACAAAATATTTAAAATAGGCAGCAAGCAATATATTGGTCAACGTCCTTCCCTCAAAAACCTTTATGCAGGAGGTACATACTTTTTAGTTGTCTCCCTTGATTTTCTCACAGATTGATTGATTGATTGTTTGTTTGGTGTTTAATGCTGTTTTCAACATTATTTCAGTTATATCACAGCAGCCAGTGCATTTGTCCATGCTTTCCTGGAGTCTGTTTTACCAGTCCTTGGCACAGTTATCTTTCCAAGCCACTGGCTGCTTTCCCACATTAACATCGTCGAAACAATGGCCAGTGGTGAGAGAGGAACGAATCATGTTGCAATGGCTATCATCGATCCTTGGAAAAAAACTTGGCCAAGCTTAGATTGAACCAGCGACCCCCTGTTCCAAAGTCCTGTACGCTGCCAACTTGGCAAGATGATAAAGAAAAAGGGTGTTATGTATTATGGTAAACCCACTGAATGAGTATTAAAACAAAAGTTGCTTTTGCTGTCATTTTAGATCAGGATTGAACTGCACATAACTTGCTGTCTGATGTTGGATTTACACAGTCAGATTTGTTGTAAAATATTCTGATAGAACAAGAAAATGCAATAGTGGGCCTTATTTGTTAAGTCTGTATGAGGTGCCAAAATTCTGGAGGGATGGAGTTGATAAAAGTTTGACCCACATACTACAGCACAATTCCATGTTTTCATAACCCTGAAGGAGAGGGTATTTGAAAACATTGTTGGAGAAGGAGAAAATGCTGATAAGCAGCATTTTCTTCTTTTTCCACAATGTTTTGTGTCCTATCAGAGATCTTTGGGTCATTGGACCAAATTTGAATTTGTCATCTGCTGATGTTCTGAGTGTGAGACACATGTCTTTAGAAAGAAGTTATTGTTTCGTTTCGATCATGGATCTATACCAATTCAAGTTTAGTGGTGAACAAGCTAATTATATTCTGTGTACTGCTTTTACCATCACATTTTAACCCTTTACCACACAATCCTGACTTTTAGCGACCCTGAAAAGGAAGCCTTTTGAAAACACTGTGGGAAAAGGAGAAAATGCTGGTGACCAGCATTTTCTCCTTTTCCTACGATGTTTTCTACCCTTACCAAAACAATCATCGAAATTAGAATCACAATTATTTTGTCGTCTGCAAATGCTTTCAGTTTTGACTAGTCTTAAATTTTGTCGTTTGGTAAAGAGTTAACATGATTTTTTTGCAGACCACCCTACCATATTTTTTGACACTCATGAAGTTTGTAAAAGCGACTCCTCTCACCATTTAACAGAGGTAAATCATAGAACAGGGCTAGACATTCTATTTTCCCCCCTCTCTCTTTTTTCTTTATTATTTATGAGTTAATTTTACTTTTACTTATTTCTAAGAAATTGCTTGTCTTGTTCACAACTGCTTTATTGCATGGTTCACCCTTTCCTAAATGAGAAATTTGGACGCTCCCAAATTTGAAGTATTTGCAGACAACAAATTTCAGTTTGGTACAAATAGGCTGAAGTTCTCTGATAGGGTAGAAAACATTGTGGGCGAAGGAGAAATTGCTTGTTACAAAGCCTTTGAAAATGTTATAGGAACTGACATTTTCTGGTGACCAGCATCTTCTCTCATTTCCCACTTTTTCCCACTTTTTCAAAGACCTATCCGATCCTTTCTAATTTCATTTGTCATATGCAAAGTTTTTCAGAATGTTCCAGTCTAAAATTTTGTTCAGAGTCAATCCTTTCCCTGACAGTCCTGTGTTTTAGCATTCTTGATTAAAAAAAAAAAAAAAGCCTTTTGAAAACTTTATGGGAAAAGGATACAATGCTGGTAACCAGCATTTTATCCTTTTCCCACAAGGTTTTCTTTGTTATCAGAGAACTGTGCCAATTTTGAATTTGTTGTCTGCATAATGTTTTGTATTGGGAAGAGTCCAAAACTTGCTGTTTGGTAAAGGTTAACACACATCTGTTCCCATTATTGTACTTTAGACATATGTGTACTGTCTAGTCTAGATGTGACAGGATGGAGAAACATGTTTTTTTAATGTATATTTAATTTAGTTGAAGAAGCAACGGATCATAGCAAGAGACTTCTCCTTTTGTAACAATGTTGCTTCCTACCCCATGGCTTGAAATATCAAATGTCTGTCCAGACAGATATCTTCTAAACTTCTTTAAGAAAATTAATGAAACTTCATACATGTGTTCCATATGATAGTCCATCATTATAGTTTTTTTGTCTCTGTATTTTTTTGTTGTTGTTGTTGTTCAAAGCCTTGTCTTGGTAAAAGGGGGCTTGATGTATATTTCCATTCTGACCAATATCTCTTTAACTACTGACAAAATTTTATGAAAATTCATAATTATATTGTTTATTATAAATCACAGACAATCATTATTTGTTTTTATTTCATTAAAAGCCATGTCATGGAAAAAGGGGGCTTAATGTATAATTTTATTATGGACCAATAACAAAAAGGCCACATGTACATGTAATACACAGTACCTCTTATATGTTTCTATTAAAAAAGGTCTTTTTATGGATGGGGGATATCACTTAGGTGAAATAAGTTGTTTAGTACAGAGTCAGTGTGTTACTTATCTACTTTCAGCTTGATGAAGAGGAGCTGGGCGCCTCTCCCCTTAGACCCAATCTTTCAAAACTGAACGAACTTGGAGAAGTGTTGAGGAAAAAGCTAAATATTGACCTTTTTGGTGTGGATGTGATAATTGAATGTGATACACAAAGATATGCAGTGATTGACATCAACGTTTTCCCAAGTAAGTTTTTTTGTTTCTTTTTGAAGCTGATTGATTGATTGATTGATTGTATGGTGTTTAAACGCTGTTTTCAACATTATTTCAGTTATATTGCGGCAGCCAGTGCACCTATCCATGCTTTCCTGGAGTCTTTTTACCAGTACTCCGCACAATCTTCTTTCCAAGCCACTGGCTGCTTTCCCACATAATCATCGTCGAAACAATGGTCAGCGGTGGGAGAGGAATGAATCCTGTCGCAGTGACTATCATCAATCCTCGGAAAGAAATTGGCCAAGCCAGGGGTCGTAACCAGGGATCGAACCCTGGACCCCGTGTTCTCAAGTCCTGCACGCTACCGACTGAGCTACCGGGGCTTGGCTTTTTTGAAGGTGAGTCCAGTAGCACACTTAGTAGTATTGAGACAAGGGGTTTGCTGGGTCAAATCTCTAGCTTGGGCAATTTCTTTCTGAGGATTGATGGTAGTCGTTGCAAGAGGATTCATTCTTCTTTCTGCACTGATTATTGTTTCCATGATGTTTATGTAGGAAGGCAGCCATTGGCTTGAAAAGAACATCATGGGAAGTAACAGTTAAAAAAACGTGCAGGAAAGCATGGATAGGTGCACTGCCTAGAGTTAAACACAATGAATATGTGTGAGCCATGCTCTGGCAAAAGTGGGTTTAATGCATCTCTTTGATGCATTGTAATAAACAAGTCATCATATAATTATGGATCTATAAAATCCATTTTATCTAAGAGAAAGATTGGTTTTGGACATGCAGAAAATTTACGAAAAGCAAAAAGTTTTGACTAAGGTTAGCCTGTACGGAATACGCAGGCTGACAAGGGTCGATGCTTTTGGCAGATACATTAAACACCCTTTTCACAGACCATGGCTCAAATGTACTTACAGATATTCTAGATCCTGACACCAGCCTGCAGCAAATGCTTTCAATTTGGACTGGTCTATAATTTTGTAGTGCATTAACCCTTTACCACACGACAGAAATGTAGACTAGTCTGAATTTAAAGTATTTGCAGACAACAATTTGAATGCAGCTCAAATGATAGACTTTGTCTTCGATAGGATAGTAAAAAAATTTGGGCAAAGGAGAAAATGCTGGTTACCAGCATTTTCTCCTTTTCCCAGAATGTTTTCAAAAGGCTTCTTTCTCAGGATCGTTAAAACTGGGGATTATGTGGTAAAGGGTTAAAATGTTAAATTATTCATTGAGCTATAAATGTTAACATGAACACTTCCAGGTTACGATGAAGTGGACAACTTCTTCGGAGATTTACTGGACCATCTCATGTATTTAATGAACAATCAAATGGAGAAACATTCCATTCAAGCAGGGCTTAATGCGAGACAAAGCCACGCCCTGCTGAAAGATACCGGGCGAACCCTGTCAGATGAATCTGACCATATCCGATCTAAAAGACTCAAAACCGTGGACCAAGCCTCGGAAACTTCCTGTATGTACGGCTGCACGTGCCGGGCCTGTGACAAGAGAAAAACAATGGGGAGACATGTGATGGACTGTGAAACTGTGATATCAAAACAACCAGTGCTTTCTGCGGAAGAGAGGAAGAATAAAATAAATTATGCTGGGAAAACCTCTGCAGGGAGATTGAGGGACAGGGATGAGATTTTTTAGATTGTTAAGAATATTTAAGTTTGGTTAGTTCTTTTTTTTTCCATATCCATTCTTCTGTCCATTTACATCTTTTTTTGTTTTTACTGGTGCTTTTACCACAAATATTCTTGTATTTAGAATGATGAAAGATTAAATTGTATCTCTGTACCAGACAAAGAAAAATTAAACTTGTCCATATTGAAAGCATTTGCAGGGGACAAACAGGGCTTAAATGGTGGAAATGGTAGATGAAAGCTTTTATCAAATGACAAGACTTTAGACTCATTCTTAATAAAAGTATGTGAAGAGGATAAACTCAATTGTTGCTCAATTGATGAGATTTGTCTGTGTAAGGAGACAAAGCAAAGTGGTACTGTGCTGTAAAGGTTTAACCCTTTTCCACACAACAAAATTTTAGACTTGCCCTTATTCAAAACATTTCTGGGGAAAAAATGAATAATGGCTCAAAAGATAAGATTTGTCTGTGGAGGATTACCCACATTTTCTACTTTTCCAACAACCTTTTCAGAAGCTTTCTTTCTCCAGGAGTCGTTAAAATTAGGATTGTTTTGTAAAGGGTAAAAGTGAGTGACTCATCATAAAAGGTTGTGGAAAAAGGAGAAAATGCTGGTTACCAGCATTTTCTACTTTTCCAACAACCTTTACAGAAGCCTTCTTTCCTCCGGAGTCATTAAAATTAGGATTTTTTGTAAAAGGTAAAAGTCAGTGACTCATTGTTGGAACTTGTTCTATTGTGTTATTCTGCATCTTTGGCAAAGCTTAGACCCCTTTAATTCTTCTATTTGAATTCACTCCCTATTTTTTCAAGCAAAAGCCTTGTAAATGCAGAATTAAAGCCTTTCAGCTAACCTCTTTTAAAAACATATTTATTTTTCATCGATATAGAAACAAGTTCTCGCAGCTTATACTAATTATGTCTCTCTCCCCCCAGTCAGGGTCGGGAGACATATTGTTTTTCCCCGTGCGTCCGTCTGTCCGTCACAAATCATGTCCACCCTATAACTCGAAAACCTTTTAAGATATTTTGATAAAACTTCACACAATTGTAAAGCACCATGAGACGAAGTGTCATGCACAAGAACCATAACTCTTGCTTGTATATTTTTCAAGTTTTTTCCCTTTGATTATTTTCCTTACTCATTTTACGTACAGTTTTGTGTCCACTCTATAACTCGAAAACCGTTAGAGAAAAATGACCATTACTTCAGTTAGAAATTGCCTTGGTCACATATCAATCCTTATGACACCAAAAAGGGGGGAGACATCTGTTTTTTTGTAGAAAAACAAGTTCTAGTTTCTCTTGATTCTGCTTCCTGGAAACTACATCAGTATTCGCACCGAATGTATGGGCCAATGAACAGCCCCAAAGTTGACACTGTTCATTGACCCAAACACCTTCAGCGCAAGTACTGGTGTAGTGTTCGGAAAGCAGAATCAAGAGATACTACATCCGCTTGTCGTATTAAAGCATACTAGAAACGAAAATTACATCAGTGCCCTAATAGAAAAAATGAATTAAAAGACCTTTCATATTTTGATTCAAAATGTAATTAGGCAGCTAGTCTTAGAATCGTATTATCACAACGTGTATTTTATTTTACTTATTACTTAAAAATTTACCTAACAACAAAACTTTAGACATGTCTATAATGTTAGCATTTGCAGGCTACAGACATGTCTATATTGTTAGCATTTGCAGGCTACAAATTAAATGTGAAATATCAAATCCTGGTCACTAGCATTTTTCCACTTCCCATCATGTTTTCAAATGACTTCTATCCTCAAGGTCCTTAAAAGTCAAGATTGTGTGGTAAAAGACATAAGGCAAGATGACTTTTTCTTTTTTTTTTTCACGTTTGGAAACTGAATTATGGCCACTTAAACAGGGATATTTGGATTTGTTTGTTTTATCAAAGATACTTATCCAGAAGACAAAGAATTAGCCTAGACCAAATTGAAAGAGTTTGCAGATGACAAATATGTCATCGAAGGGATTGAAAACACTGGTTAGCAGCATTTTCTCCTTTACCCACAATGTTTTCAAAGGGCTTCTATACACAATTGTAAGTTGAGATTATGTGGTAAAGGGATAAGGCAAAATAATTTCTTTCATTTTGATGTTTAGGAAGTGAATTATGGTTGCTTAAAACTGGGATATGAAGGATTTGTTTCAGATTTTCCTTAAGGTCGATAAAACATTGGATTGCTTGATAAAGGGTGAGCTCTTAGAATTCTTTAGTGCTTCCTTTACTTATGCAGATCAAGATCAGACTGCATAGAACATCCAATCTGATCTTGGGTCCACTTTCTGTAAGATATATGCCTATGTTTATGTCATATTTGTTAAAAACGGCCTTGTAGAGATTGGGGTATTTCTATTCATTTACTCTATACTACACAATCTCAACTTTTAACATGCTTGAGAAAGAAGACTCTTGAAAATATTGGGGGAAAGGCAGAAAGTGATGGTAACCAGCATTGTCTTCTTTTCCCCCATTGTTTTCTACACTCTCTGATACTAATCCTATCATTTGAGTCATATGTAATCTTTTGTCTCCAAATTTGAACCAGTCTAAAATTTTGTTGTTTGATAAAGCATTAAAATGCCCGTTTTATTTGGTTAGAAGTGTTGGGTTGAAGTGATCTGTTGGTTATATATGCGGTCTTTTTGCCAACAATGTTGTAAATACTCTGTCGAGCCTATATTGTACTCATAGAAAGCTTTTTTATACACTTTGCTCATTTTTAACTTTTTACAGCACAATCTCATGTTTTAATAACCCTGAGTTAGAAGGCTTCGGAAAACATTGTGGGCAAAGGAGAAAATGATGGTTACCAGCATTTTCTCCTTTGCCTAAAATGTTTTCTTAAGCTTTCTCTAATAGAGTTGTTGAAATGAGGGATTGTGTTGTAAAGGGTGAACTCTACCATTTTCTAAAAATGTTACCCATTTGTTTAACTTTTTATTTTCTTCCAGTTGACAGCTTTTGAAAATGGTTTTGGAAAAAGAAACAGAATGATGTTCTGTCCAAGCAGCTGCTCCTTTTTTTCACACATTGTTTTGCTCTATTTTCATAAAAAGAAAAAAAATCTCCTTTCCTTCGGTTATATCTTCATGTTTTCATGGCACTGTTATGTGATAAATCTACACAGAGTCATTTTCATAATCAGCTGAAATAAACAAAACCATTTCAAACAGTGTGATTGTAGTAATGTCATTTAGCAGTTTTGGCCAGAATAGCTCAGAAAATATCACACAGTGTAGATACAAGGTTAACTTTTTACCACACAACAAAATTTTACTCTTGTCAGAATTGAAAGCAATTGCAGGATGCCAAATTAAATGTGGCTGAAATGATGAAATTCGTATTTGGAAGGGTAGAAAGCATTAGACGAAATGCAGAAATGCTGGTTAACAGCATTTTTGTCTATTTCCTAAATTGTTGTCAAGGTCCCCTTTTTTAGGGTCATAAAATTTGTGGGATGATTTAGTAAAAAGTTGGGTTTGACTGTCTGTCTACTCTGTCTGTGAAAATGCATGTTGTTATTTTCAGCTAGGTTTAGATGGAGCAAGTATTATTCTGTGTTTGCTATTCTTCATTTCTTTCCACTTTATTGCCACCATTTTATGCAGAAATATCTGAGCCATGCTCTGTGAAAAGGGGGCTAAATGCATCTGCAAAAAGTATCAACCCATGCCAGCCTGTGCAGTCAGCACAGGCTGACATGGGTCGAAACCTGTTGCTTTTGGTAAATTTTCTACTTGTCAAAAGACAATTCTACCTCCAGATCCAGTCAATATTTAGACAGTGATTTGATGGATCCATAATTGCATGATGAGTTGCCTGGTATATTGCATTAAACCCCCTTTTGCCAGAGTATGGCTCATATAATTATTGATATTAGTTTGTGATAAATGTGATGTTTTTTTATGTTCTATATTTTAATATGCTTTAAAGCCTAACCTTCCTTTGTTTTCTTCTTTCTTAACGTCTTACAAAACAATCCCGTGTTTCAACAACACTGAAGAAGTCTTATGAAAACACTGATAACCAGCATTTTCTCCTTTTTCCACATTGTTTTCTACCTTTTCAAAAATGAAAACTATCTTGTGAGATTGATTGAATCTGTTGTCTGCCAATACATTGAATTTAGTGTAGACTAAAATTTTGTCATTTGGTGATGGGCTAAATACTTAGATGCTTATACTAGCAAGAAAACTGTAGACTGGAAACATTTTTCATATATAACTTCTCTCCTTCTAGTGTGTCTAAATATGAGCCATGCTCTGGCAAAAGGGGGCTTAATGCATCTAAATGAAGCATTATACCAAGCAATTCATCATTAAATTATGAACCCGTAAAATGAAAATTTTTTAACAATCAACTGGATCTGGAAGTAGAAAGGTCCTGTGCCATGCAGAAAGATAACCGATGGCAAAAAGTTTCGACCCGTGTCAGTCTCTGCGGACTGCGCAGGCTGACATGGGTTGATACTTTATGCAGATGCTTTAAGCCCACTTTTCATAGAGCATGGCCCATATCTAATGTGGTGGTTTGGACAGAATTATGTCAACTCTATACCAAACCGTCCAGAGTTTTAACCACTTCAAGTAAGATGTTGTGAGAATATTGTATAGAAAGGAGAAAATGCTGATAACAGCATTTTCTCCTTTTCCCACTAATGTTATCTACCCTACCCAAGACAAATCCCATTATCAAGCCACACTTTGTTTGTTGTATTCAAATTCTTTCAATTTGGGCAAGTCTAAAATTTTTTGTGTGTTTTGTTGTGTGGTTAAGAGTTTAGCTGTAGGAAATGTGTAAATGAACTTAAATTAGGGCTCTACAGTATTTTTCATCTGAGGTAAAATTTTACATTTTGTTTGCACAAGTCATCTTTTGTAAATATGGATGAAAACTGTGGTGAACCCTTTACCAGACGACAAAGTTTTGGACTTGTCCAAATTGAAAGGATTTGTTGATAACAAACTTTATTTTGGTATCAGATGATGAAATTTGTTTTGTAAACGGGGTGAAAACGTTATGGGAAAAGGAGAAAATGCAGGTTACCAGCATTTTGTCCTTTACCCACAATGTTTTTAAAAGTCTCTCTTTTTTTGGTTTGTTAAACACAAGCTTGTGTGGTAAAGGGTTAACTCTTCTTATTTCTCATGTAACAATTTCTTACACCACAAACTTTACGAAACAGTCTTGTATTTTAACAACCCTTAGGAAAGAGGCTTTTAAGGAAAGAGGCTTTTGGAAACCTTGTGGGAAAAGGAGAAAATGCTATGAAGTATTTTCCCCTGTCCACACAATTATTTCTACTTTTTATTTTCAAAGTCAAATTTTAGCCTGATTTAATTTGTTGTCTGCACATCCTGTCAAATTAGACATGCCTAAAATTTGCTAATTAAATATTGTGGAAAAAAGAAAAAAATGCTGGTTACCAGTGTTTAACCCTTTACCTAACAACATTAATGTTAGACGTCCAAATCAAAACATTCACAGATGACACAATGTGGTTCAAGTTATGAATTTGATGTTGATTTGTTATAAAATATTGTAGGAAAAGGAGAAAATGCTGATAACCAGCTTTTTCTCTTTTTCCCACAATGATTTCAAAAGGTCTCTTCCTCCGGGTCGTTAAGATTTGGGATTGTGTGGTAAAGGGTAAAAAAACTTCTTTAGGATTGTTAATAATATAGTATTGTGTGGTAGAGGATCAACACAAGAGTGTATGGTAGGCGTGGGTGTAGGAGTATATGTGTGGGCATGATTATGATTGAAATGTTTGTATTATAAAGTGGGTGATGGTTGAATGACAAAGTATGCATTAGACATGTCCTGTTTATTTGCTCATGAGCTTGAATCACAAACTTTGTACTTTTCATCATTTTCAACTTTTCAACATCATTCTTATCATATGTATGAAAAAGAAACTAATTAACGAAACTATTTAATTCTTTGCAACACAATCTTAAGCTCTAAGGACCCTAACCAAGATGGCTTTTTGAAAACATATTGGGAAAAGGAGAAAATGCTGGTAACCAGAATTTTCTCCTTTTTGCACAATGTTTTCTTTCGCATAAAAATTATTTCCTCCATTTTTGCTACATTTAAATTGTCATCTGCCAAAACTTTGAATTTGGACTGTTCTAAAATTTGTCATTATGGTAGAGAATTTAGAGTTTGTGATGTAGGTCGTTGTAACTAGGGATTGTTTGGGACAGTGGTAAACCATTGTGGCGGTTAGATAAATTTCCCAATGCTAGTGTCTTTCATGAAAAAACTTTGATTCTCCTCTCTTCATTTGTCTGTAATGTGGAACAATCTGATTGATGCTCATAAATTTACTCTTTTCGGCTTGACAAATTTAAGACTAGAAAATTGAAATTTGTTTTTGGTTGGGTAAAAAACACTGTTGGAAAAGGAGCAAATGCATGTTACCAGAATTTTCTCCTTTTTCCACAATGTTTTCAAAAGCCTTCATCTTCATGGTTGTTAAAACTTGGAATTGCAGTAAATGGTTAAAGCTTTATGCTAACATTCATCTGTTTTAAGGATGCTGATTTAAGAGGGATCTTTGAAAACATAGTAGGAAGAGGAGAAAGTTTTCCTCACCGACATAATTATTCTCCTATTCCCACAATGTTTTCTACCCTATTGAAGACAGGTCCCATTATATTCAGTTGCATTTAATTCATTCTGTGCAAATGCTTTCAATTTGGATCAGTCTAGAATATTGCAGTTTGGAAAAGAAAAAAATATAGGATCTAACATGAGTTCATGTTTGAGATAAAATTTTATTAAACAAGTCTATGGAAAATATTATTAAGCAAGCCTTTGGCACACTTAATAACATTTTTTCTTGACAAATTTAATAAAATTTTATTCCAAAGGCTAACTCATGTCAGATTCTTTTTTTTTAATCACATAACAATATTTCACAAATTACAGGTCAGAAGATGCAAAGCCATCTAAAGATGCATGCACCGTTATATCCATAAAACTTATTTACTTCTTTGAAATATGTTCAAAGTGACGTCAAAAATGACGTCACACACTTGTGATACCAAATGTGTTTAAGATAAGAAAATTCCTAATAGGTATATTACACTTACAATGGAGGTTATGTGATAAAAGTGGGTATGAGAGCCTAGCTTTAGCACATAACTTCAGATGACTTTGAAAAGATGAGTGTTAAATATGGGTGAACAACATGAAATTATAAATAACATACAAAAACTTCATAAAAAATGAAGATGTTGCTTGTACAAAGCAATGGTCACCTTTTACGAAATGTCATTGAAAGGTTTTGGTTGCAAGGATGTGCTGCATGGAGAAAGTTTTTATGTTTTATAAGCAATTTCTACCTTCCCCACAACATTGTAGAAACAGATTCCTGTTTAGCATTAACTGCTGATATATTTGGAGAAATGAAACCAATATTTTTATATGTGCTATGGGATTATGGAATGATTGTACAATGTGTATATATAGCTGTTACATGTATAGACTTATATATTCTAAAAATCCTATTTATGAATGAATGAACTTTATGCAAACAGTATTCATGTGCATTGATTTTGACATGTTTGTGCATATTTTTTGTTTAAATCTTTACCAAACTGTAAAATTTTGGACTCAACCAATGTGACAGCATTTGCAGATGACAAATTAAAAGGTAGTTTGAATAATGATTCCAGTCTTTCATAAAGTAGAAAACACTGGGGGAAATGAAGAAAAGCTGCTTATCATATTGTATGACTTACCTCAGTACAATTGAGTATGACTATTTGGTTTTTAAATGTAGAAATTTTGTTAATCCTTTAACTGAAGACAAAAATGTAGACCAGTCTAAATTGAAAGCAGTTGCAGACGACAAATTAAATGTAGCCCGGTGTAGCATTTTTTCCTTTTTCCACAATGTTGTCTATCCTGTCAAAGACAACTCCCCTATATTAGCCACATGTAAGCCATCATCTGCAAATGCTTTCAATTTGGCCATGTTCAAGTCTTTACCACACTATCCTGACTTTTAACGACCCTGAAAAAAAACAGCCTTCTGAAAACATTTTGGGAAAAGGAGAAAATGCTGGTAACCAGCATTTTCTCCTTTTCCAAAAATGTTTTCCTTCCTTCCCAAAACAAATTCCAATTTTTCAGTGACATTTATTTTCTCGTTTCCAAGTGCTTTCAATTTGGACCAGTCTAAAATTTTGTTGTTTGGTAAAGAGTTAAGTCTTTGCTTTTTGGTAAAGGGTTGATACTGGCACATAAGGGAGTTTATAACAGTTTTTAAGAGTTGCTTTGTTTTCCTACAGAGCATTCAGTATTATTCATAGTCCTTTTTATTCCCCTTGAAAGATTCTTACTTAGTATACTTTCTTTGCAGTCTGTAAAAAGTATGTGTTGCACAAGGCTAATAATTGTATGATTGTTAGATTTTGTTAGTTCTGTTCAGAACTCATCTAATTATTTTCTGACGAGATACTTAAGTTCAACTTATGGTACTGTACTTAATTCTATATTTTAGAGTTGTATTAGATGCTATTTTGCTATATTTATGATATTTTACTACTGTTTTACAGCTATTTTTATGCTTTCAGTTTAGTTTGTTACTTAAGTTAGAAATACAACATTCTCTTTCTCTGACATTCCATGCTTTTGGAAAGGTTCTTTTACACATCATTACCTCCTTAAAATTACTTCTTTTTCTTGAAGCAGATGATGAACTTAATGTGGAAAAAAAGAGTAACCACTTGTTACTAGATTTTTCTCCTTTTTCCATAATGTTTGCATATATATTGTGCCTTTATCCATGTTAATTATCCATATTTTTACACAGTTGTTTTCTAAGTCATCTTATAGGGGTCCTGTGTAGCTCGGTGGTAAAGTGTGGGACTTTTAACCTCAAGGCCTCAGGTTTGAGCCTTGTTGGAAGCCTTGGGCATTTCCTTGGAGTGTCCTTCGGCAAGATGCTCCAGGACCCTAGCCTAGTTCTGGTGAATTCATGCACATGCATAAATATGTAAGCAGTCTTTGTGATATAACTTAAATAATTTTGAAAGCAACATAAAACACCATTCAATCAATCATTCTAAGTCATCTTGTGAAAATTTTTTGTTTGGAGGTAATGATTCAATACAATTATTCATTAGTATTCTCTTTGTCTTTTCTACCTCACCCACTTCAGCATTGAAAAAAAATGAGGAAAACTTTTTGTCTAAGTTAAGTATATAGAGGATTTTTGAGGGTTTTTTTGGTGAAAAATTGAAGTTTATTTCATTGAGTGAACATCATCAGTAATATTTTCATGATTGGAGCTGCCATGAGTGAAAATATTACCTATAATGTTTACTCGATGAAGCAAATTTTGATGTTTCATTGGGGAAAAAAATCCATTTATTTTATGCTTCTAACCCTTTTTTATTGGGACTTTAATGAAAGTCAAGTACAGTTGTTTTCAATAATTACCTATGGCGTACCTTCCCCCACATAAAAATGCTTTACAATATTATGCAAAGGGCAAGAAATGTATGGTAAATGCGTATAAATTACATCATATTTCCATATGGTTGAATGGCAAGCACTGTTAACCTATATGCGTAGGAACTACCATCTTCGCCTTCAATTGAAGAGTTACGAAAATATTTACAGTTCATTTCACTGGTGGTAACCATGAATTATCAAACCTTATAATCTAACATTAGTTCCCGATTAATTACCGATTATGGAATCTTAACTCTTGACCAAATACCAAAATTTTGGTCTTATCTCTTTTGGCTTTTTAAAACATTATGGAAAAAGGAGAAAGTGCTGGTAAGCAATATTTCCTTCCTTTCACTTCATGTTTTCTACCTTTCTAAAAGCAAATTTCAATTTTTTTGCATCGTTTTATATCTTTTTGTCTGCAAGATTAATGCTGTCATTTCGGACAAGTTTAAAATTTTGTCGTTTGGTAAAGGCTTTAAAGAAAGGGGAGGGGCTTAATTTGTGAGGGGCTGAATTTAAGAATGTTGGATGGTGTTTGGAAGAAAAATTTCAATGACAAACAGAAAAAAAATGAATGATAGAAAATGATAAAAACAGATTTTCGCAATGCTCTCCTATTTCTTGGCTTTTTATGTAGTTATGAGTTGTGTATTCGTTATTACCTCTTTTTTTTTTGCAAATGTTTAACATTCTATAATTTAATTGTAGAAGTGATCACCGAATAGATAGTTTGTTAGAACGGTACATGATTGTTGACTTGTAATATTATTGTATTTATCGACTTGTTGATTTACAATGCTCTGAGTAATATATGAAATAACATAGTTTTGTCTATATCAAAAATATCTAACAAGGTTTGAAATAATGATAATTGTCTAGCTTTGGGTTAACTCTTTACCAGACAACAAATTTTGGATCCTTCCGAATGGAAAGCATCTGCAGACCACAAATTTGAAAGTGGTACAAATGAAGCAAAGGTTTTTGATAAGGTAGAAAACATTGTGGGAAAAGGAGAAAATGCTGGTTACCAGCATTTTCTCCTTTTCCCATGATGTTTCAAAGGCCTCTTCCTCAGGATCGAGAAAACCTGGGATTGGTTGGTAAAGGGTAAAGCCCCTTTCCCTGAATGCCGCTCATTTACTTTCAAAATAAGATGTTGAAATAATTTTGGAACAGTCTTAACAACAGTAAGAAATAAATCTCATCGTCAATATTGTTCATGGAAAACAATATTTCTGTAAAATTTGTCAAATTGTGTTTTTGTGGTAAAAATTTGAGTTCAAGATAAGATAGAGTTTATTGAATGTTTCAGTGATTTACTTTGCAAAATGTCAAAACCAGTTTGTTAAAAAAAAGTAATTCTTTTGTTAGTTACTTTTATGGCTTTTGTTTTCCTGAAACCCATTTTTGTATCTATAAGAAGTGCTTGGAACCCTGTCTATTTTAACCCTTTTCCAAACAATTCTGTGTTTTAATGACCCATGAGAAAGAAGCCTTTTGAAAACATTGTGGGAAAAGGAGAAAATGCTGGTAACCAGCATTTTTTCCTTTTCCCACAATGTTTTCTATCCTTTCAAATACATAAATCATCTTTTGAGCTACATTTAATTTGTGGTCTTCAATTGCTTTCAATTTAGTCGAGTCTAAGATTTCGTCGTTTGGTAAATTGTTAAATGAAAATAAGTTTCTTTGTTTTCTTGTCTGATATGTAGGTGTTTGAGGTTTTTGTATGCTTCCAGTATTGCTTGCATGCCTATGTGTCTGTGCTTGTCTGTGTACTTGTTTGCATTTCTGTGTGTTTGTCTGCATTGTCTGTGTGTTTGTCTGCATTTCTGTGATTTTATGTATTCCTTATAGCACATATTATGTACTTGACTGCTTCAAGGGCTTTTAAGCTCACCTGAGCAAGAAATGTTCAAAGTGAACTATTGTGATTGTTCATTGTCAGCATCAACAGGTTCAAAATTCTTGTCTTCCAAAACAGGTCTAGTCATCAACGCAGCCACCAGTGTTAAATTTCTTTCCTTTTTTCTTAGAATCAGAAGTCAGACAGCAATGAAATGGCATTGATGATTAGTATTAACACATAACCTGCTAAATAAGTGAAATGAAAATTTCAAGCCTATAGTAAAAATCAAAATTTGCAATTTCAGAGATATCTTTGCTTGGAAAAAACCCTTCTCATCGGACAGTGTAGATCCAAGATCAGACTGCACGTTCTGTGCAGTCAGATCTTGATCTACACTGTCCACAAAAGGATAGAAAATAATGTGGACAAAGGAGAAATGCTGGTTAACAGCATCTTCTCTTTTTTCCCACAATATTTTCAAAAGTCTTTTTCATAGGGTCGTTCAAAATCGGAATTGTGTGGTAATGAGTTAACTCAAGTGAGCGATATAGGGCCATCATGCTCCTTTCGTTTGTACATATGTATAAATTTTTGTTGCCTTAGGACTTTTTTTGTTAATTTTCCGACTCTGTGATATGTTAAACTTCAGTTTGTGTGAAGAGACTATTTCTGTTTTTCCTGTATCAATCGGTGTGTAAATATCTGTAGATGGTTTTTCTTTCTCTTGTGGGAGTGCACTATTGAAAACATTGTCACAAAAGAGAAAAAAATACTTGTAAGGAGCAATTTCTCATTTGGCAACAATGTTTTCACAGTCATGCAACCACATAATGATTACTGTTTTAAATCTAATTTTCAATGTTATTTCTTTTGTACAACTTGTCTGCTGCAAATTTGTGTTAAATGCATTTTGTATTACACACAGTATCTCTCAACCTTTAAAGCACTTGTTACAACTATAGTTGCCTTTTGGGACAGTGTAGTTCAAGATCAGACTGCACAAAACATCCAGTCTGATCTTTGATCTACACCATCTGCTTTGCTGAAACACTAAAGACATAATCAACCATGAAACTGCAATTATTTGGGTCTTATTTCAAGGCTAAAAATTTTTGTTGGGTTCATTTGGCGCTCAAAGGGTTGAGATAGTAGGCTGCTTTCCATAGCATTATACTACCTTTAACTCTTTACCAAACGACAAAATTTTAGTCTTGTCCAAATTGGAAGCATTCGCAGACGACAAGTTCAGTGTTACCCAAAACATGAACTTTGTCTTTCATAAAAAAATAGGTAAAAACATTGTGAGAAAAGCAGAAAATGCTGGTTACCAGCATTTTCTCCTTTTCCCACAACATTTTGAAAAGGGTTCTTTCTCAGGGTCGTTAAAGGTTTGGGATTGTGTGGTGAATGCTTAAAATAAAATGTATTACGAACTGAAAAAGACGTAAAATGCTGCAGAAAATGTAAGTTTTTTTTCTAGAGAAACAAATTAAGGCTAATAGATTATTTTTCATTTAAACTGATTACGCTGGGCTTTTTTTTCTTTGCCTATTGTATTATGATTATTTTTTTATTCTATTTTTTTCTGCTTTTTTTTTTTTCACTTTTATTTTTTTATTAGAGGTTCAAAATAGTATATTAATTGCCTTGGCAAAGCTTTCCCTGGAAATTAGCCAGCAGCACTAGTTAAGGCACATGGATTATTGTCTCTGGATTTCAAACTTGTAAACATAATGATTTTTGGCTCATCAGAGCAAGACATGCATATGTGGAGCTTTTAGGATGGACTATCTTAGTCCTCATGTTTCAGATATTTTAACTTACGGTAATTGTAAAAAAAAAAAATTTATTACAAAAAGTAGATAGTGACTTGTTGACTTGAAGTATGTCTGTGGTATTACTTGTAAATCTGCTATGAAAATATGATACAGTATGGTCATATTTATTCTGTCTTCCTATTTAACTCTTTACCAGATGACAAAATTTTAGACTTGTCCAAATTGTAATCAATTACAGACAACAGATTCATGGGGCTAAGATGATGGTATTTATCTTTGAAAAGGTAAAAAATGTAGTTGGATAGGAAGACAATGCTGTTTAGCAGCATTTCCTCCTTTTTTCCAAAATGTTTTTAATTTCAAAAGCTTTTTTCCTGACGATCTTTAAACCACAGGATAGTTTGGTCAAGGGTAAAGTCTTTTGTCATCATCATATTTTTCTTTATATTATTACATTATATGCTTAAATGATCATTTTGAGCAATCTTTAAAGCCAAACAGGACCACCATACATTTATATTTCCTGTGTATATGCTATTTTATCAGGTATTAGCAAAGGGTAACAATCAGGTTTATCCCTTTACCATATTAAACAGTTTTAGACATGTCCAAATGAAGGCATTTGCAGATAACAAATTCACAGTGGACAAAAATGATGGCATTTTCCTTTGATGTGGTAGAAAATATTATGGGAATAGCAGAAAATGCTGGTTACCAGCATTTTCTCCTATTCCCACAATGTTTTTCAAAAGCTTTCTTCCAAGGAGTCATTTAAACTCCGGATTGTGTGGTAAAGGGTCATGAGATCTATGAATCATGAAATGAGTGCATGTAATAATTTCATGAACTTTCAGGATCCAAAAGATACAATGTTACATTTGAAGTATTTTTGTTGGCAGTATAGATAAATATTAGCCAACTTAGAATAAGCTGTCTGATCTTAGATGTACATTGCCACTGATATTTTGTGAGAAATTCTAGCCATTATAGTGTAGAAAGTGTAATACACAGAATTAACACTATGTACTGACTACATAGAATGAGGATTTTATATACTGACTACAGAGAATGAGGAATGCATACTGACTAGAGAGAATGAGGATTTTATGCACTGACTAGAGAGAATGAGGACTCTGTACTGACTAGAGAGAATGAGGACTTTATGTACTGACTAGAGAGAATGATGACTGTACTGACTAGAGAGATTGAGGACTTTATGCTCTGAAAATGTGGACTTTACTGACTAGAGAGAATGAGGACTTTATGGGTTGACTACAGACTTAGGGGACTTTATACACAAACTACATGCAATGAGGACTTTATGTACTGACTACAGACAACAAGGACCCTGTACTGACTACAGGCAATGAGGACTATATGCACCAACTACATGTACATGTATAGAGAATGAGTACTTTATGTACTGACTACAGAAAATGAGGACTGTGTTCTGACTGCAGAGATTGAGGACTGTGTACTGACTAGAGAAAATGAAATCTTTATATACTGACTACAGAGAATGAGGACCTCATGTACTGATGAAAATGTTACAATTATGTATTGCACATTCTGTTTTTTTACATTTATGGATAGGAGCCACCTTTCTAGACAAACACACGTTTGTAGACATAACCCATTCAAAAAGGTAAGTAGTAATGTTTGCCTTTGTAATTTAACAACCAAAGCAAACATTATTACTGGTTTATTTTCCAATTGGATGGCTAGCAATAGTTTCAGAAGTTTAAATAGAGTTTTCTCATTACCAAATGACAACAATTTTGACTTATCCAAGTTTAAAGCACTAAATTTTACTCAAAGGTTGGAAATCTGTTTCTGATAGTGTAGAAAAGTATTGTGGGAAATGGAGAAAATGCTGGTTATCAGCATTTTTGTCCTTTTTCCGCGATGTTTTCCAAAGCCCTTGTGCTCAGGGTTGTTTAAAGTTGGGATTGTTTTGTAAGGGGTTAAGGAACAGATGGGACCACATGCAGCACAACAGTTCAAGGCTGTCATTTCAGAGCAATATGTTTCGGAGGCGCAATAAGTGGTAATATAAATCATCCATTTGTATGATCATGCAGACAGAACTTATTTGATATAAGTGTATGTAAAAAATTTATTCCTTAGGTATACTACTACATGTATTATTATAATCATGATTTTAACTGATGCAGTACTGTTAATGATATGTGTTACTTGGTTTTGATAAATAAATTTTTGCTAACATGAAATTTATCAACTGTGCTTTAATTTTTCTTCCCAAAGCCATTAAGTGGATGGTAGTTTGTTTCAACATTACTTTCATCACACTTTATGGCTGTTAGCGTACATGTTCACGTTTTCATGGAATTTTTTCTACCAGTACTATTTTCACAAGCCTTTATGCAATGCACTGGCTGTGTACCATATAAACGTCCTTGGAATAGTTTTCATCTGTGAGAGAGCAATGAGTCCTATGTCAATAACGATAACTATCAGCTATTCTGGAAAAATCTACACAAAGACCTACCTCTATCCTGTATGAGTGACGCTAATATACAAAATTTTTGATAAGTTGTCAACAAAATCTTCAGCAGTATTACTGTGGCCACTGCGCCAGCCCATTCAACTATTATCTTAAAACACGAGTGTACATTTCTCTCAATATAAGGTCTTTTCTTTTAGAAAATATGACATTTACTTAGGTGATTTAATTTCTAAATTTAGCAAAAACACTCATTTTTTATCTCAAATAAGTTTAACGTTTTCTAGTTTTCAAAAGTAATCATTTTTGTTTTACAAGTGGTAAAAGCCCTTTTGATACCTCTCCACAACGAAGGTAGTAGGTATAATGGATCCCCCCTTGTCCATCTTTAGACGCCACAATTTTCGCTCAACTATGCTGCGAACTGAATGGAAACCTTCCTACCATGGAAGGTTTCCATTCAGTTTGCAACATGATTGAGAATTGTGGTGTCAAAAGACGGACAAGTGGAATCCATATACCATCTATATAATGTTATATATTAGACATGTTGTCTTACATTATATAGATGGCAGAGTTCGAAATAAATCGAACGCCTGTGCATGTATGGAAGCTTGTAAAACAGAAATGTTCATAACGATTGGTCCACTGCAATATGATTTTTCACCCTTTGAATTTTGTCCGATACAGTGAGAAGGCAATATGTATTGGCGATAATTCGTCGACCTGCGACAGGTGTATATTATACATTTTGTTTTAAATATGGATACTTTATTTAACCTTTATTTCTGCCGCTTGCTTGCCAAAAGAATGAGAAATAGTATGGTCTTGTAGATTCCCTACTGATTACAGACCGACAACCTTCTACTTGAGTAGTTTTTTGGTCCCTCGCCTCTTAGTTTGCAAACCAGGCTGTGGCAAATCATGTTGTAGACCTCAATCAGTTTTCAAAATTCTGCCAATTCTGCTTATTTAGGTAGGAAATTCATGTTGTCAGTGACTGCTGGAATTAAAGAAACTCTTGATAAACCTTTTCTAGCAGATCGTAATGGCCGATCTGTCCTCGAATTCTGTTAAAATCAAAAGAAAAAATAAAACCAGAGACTGGGGCACATGGTTACCTACAACCATGGAAAATACACTAAAAGCTAACAGTAGTCAAAGTATGTTTTAGAGATGGACAAGCGTCTACTAGCCGATGCTGCATTTAGAATATCATTTTAACCGCTGGCGTTTTGGTTTCAGACGAAAAAGAGCTTTCAATACTGTTTAACCCGCCTTCAAAAGAATTTTGTATACTACGACCAGAGCTCTCACAGTTGTTTCTTTAATAACACCAGTACTAGGGCAAGGTTCTGGAAGAGCCTTTCCCACTGGTAGTCCAAGCAAAATCCGGCGCCTGAAGGTTAGTAATCGAACATTTTACCCACTGAACCACACAGGATCCAAACTTGGAAAAAAATCTGTGCATAGTTCTAGACCTAACAACAGATCCAAGAAACTAAAGCGTGGCGACGTCAAAAAGGTCAATATAATCTTATCAGTAGCGATGCCTGTGTTTACAATTTGACTGGAAGACAATAGAGATAAACATGTGAGTGTTCCACACGCTCACATGTCTCAGCTATCTAAAAATGAAATGGATTTAGAGATATGGGTACTAAAACAGTAACGATATGGGAGAAGAAATACATGTTTGTGTTAACTGTGCATTTCGTTTTGTCTATCCTGGAAATTTGCAATGGACATGATTATCCAAACCAGACTCAACTTACACTCTGCCAGGCCCAGTGTGAGGCGCTATGTTTGGACAAAGTGGTAAGTGCACTCGATGAATATTTGGATCATGCTCAGGCAAACGAGGGCTGTTACATCTATTTAAATAATTGGCTTGCAACACGCGAAAAGGGACATTCGGACATTTGCGTAAAGTGTCGTTTCGGATCAGCCTGCGCAGTCCGCGCAGGCTAATCCGAAACGACACTTTCCGTTTTTATGTAATTTTCTGTTTTGCACAAGTCTACTGTAGCACAAATTCTAATGTAGTCGTAAAGTGCCGTCTCGGATTAGCCTGTGCGGACTGCACAGGCTGATCCGAGACGACACTTTACGCAAATGTCCGAATGTCCCTTTTCGCGTGTTGCAAGCCATTATTATTATACGATCGTTGAATATGTATTTTTTGCTTGTGTAGTTGAATCTTAGGCAAAGGTTTTATTGTTTTTAAAAGACCCAATAAACCATACGAGATAATATTTGGACTCGAGCCCCAGACCATCAAAAGTTAAATGAATAATTAAGATGTAACCGTAACCATGAATTAACGGAGACACGAACGTAAACTTAACAAGCAATGTTTTTTTTATCTCGCCGACGGTCGTTATCATTAAATTTTGTAGCTTGTGTCGCTGAAAAAGAATTACGATATGCATTTGTGTAGCCCTATTGATTAATTAATGTCTTGTACTTTGTGGTTCTTGATGTTGAAAACTGACAGTAATGTCGACTATGATGTTTCTAATCTTACAGATGTATAGGCCTATTTTGCAAATTTTGACTAAGCAGTCAGGTCTAAATTAAACTTAACAAATAGATGAAAATTAAAGTTTATTGAATACAGAATATGGAGACGTAGCACCCTAACGTTGTTTCGTCATACGACCGAGGCTGGTACAATGAGACATAGGCCTATCATAAATTGTTGAAAAGACATAGAAAATGTATTCGAGTCTAGGGCTGGCTTTCTCCGGGTACGTGTTACTGCCTTACGGTTAGGTGATTTTTTATTGTTGAATATATTTATACATCAAATTTATGCATTGTAGAAAAAAAAATATCAACCATCAAAAATGTAGATCAACTTCACGATCACAAATTAACGTTTTTATTTCCTCAAAATAATCTATGAACTTCCCAATCAACCCTCGTAAATGAGGGTGAAATTTTCATTTCTAACAATTCAATTAAAGAAATACATGTATCCTTGGAGAGAAGTCCTATTTCAAAAAAACTATCACATTTGACATTTAAGGGAATTGTCCTCTACAAAATGAAATGCCCGTAGAAGCGAAAGTAGCAGTTCAGATGACAGTTGTTTGATTTTGCCGTAAACAGTTTGATTTTCTGTTGTCCTTTGTACAAGTGTTTCAGAGGTCTTAAAAACTTTCACGGACAGTAAACGGGTTAAGAAATAACTGGCTTGCAACACGCAAAAAGGGACATTCGGACATTTGATTAAAGTGTCGTCTCGGATCAACCTGCGCAGTCCCCGCAGGCTAATCCGAGACGGCACTTTACGATTACATTAGATTTTGTCCTTCAGGTAGACATGCACAGAACAGAAAATTACATAAAAACGGAAAATGTCGTCTCGGATTAGCCTGCGCGGACTGCGCAGGTTGATCGGGGATGACACTTTACGCAAATGTCCGAATGTCCCTTTTCACGTGTTGCAGGCCATATATGATTTATCTACTTAGCCCTGTATCAAACAATCCTTTGTGTCCACCTTTAGAACGCTGAATTAATGAAACAGACATTTTCAGTGAAGAAAAACTTCCAGAATACTATCATTTTATGGTTGTTTTAACCAGAAGATGTAGTGAAGTAGCGGACAGTGTAGATCAAAGATCAGACTGCATGTTCTGTGCAGTCTGATCTTGATCTACGTTGTCCGCAAAAACAACAAGTCGGTTCAAGCGCTTTAAGGGCTAAGGACCCTAAAAGGGAAGACTCTTGTTTTCACAAATACGAGGCATGGGTATGTTGTTTAGAGCTAAATGTACACCAAATTGCAGCGATCATATAGTTTTTGTGCTATCTTAATTTTTCGAAATAGACCAGCAGATGGTTTGTTCCCAACCATCTACAGAAGAATTTATCTAGGTTAGTTCATTACCCCATGCAGACATTTTCTTTCGTCCTGCAGTAAGTTATTTTTGAACACATAGTGGCGAAAGAGGAAATTATTCGCAATATTTTCATGCATTAAATCGTAATTTACATGTATATTCCTATGCTCACAATGATGTTTTCAAAATCCGCTGTATTTTTCCGGGAAGGGGGTGGGGTGGAATAGCGAGTAATGGCATAAATGATTATTTTTACTATAAGCTGTTTTACTAGATGTACGTCTAGTTATTAATCTGACGACATCATTGTGTAAAGTTAAGTAGATAGCCTGTAGACGCGTACGTCATTTGATCTTTAAATGTTTATTTGACTTTTACAGTGACAGTTTGAATTTCTCTTTAAATTTGCATTTGGTGTTTAATACTGCTTTCACAACTATTTCAACCATATATGTAATGGCGATAATTCACTTACGTCCTCTAGATAAATTTCACCATTACCAGAATAGGGTTTGTGGACACAAAGACTGTCCTAAGTGAACAACACCGCTTGGAGGAATCAATTTAAGAATTTTCTTATCACAACCCTCAACGTCTTTACCACGGAATGTAGACCCGGAAAGGACGCTATTCATCTTTCAGACTTTTAGGCGCTGAATAAACTGTACCCGGTTAGAACTACGGTCTTTTAAAGTTTGTTTGCTCATCATTCTAAGATCATTAAGATAGGCTACATCCACTAATTAATGTCGTTGTTCACTGAGTGCGTCGGAAAGATAAATCTTTCGAGGTACATTTATGCTAGTGAACAATCCATGGGTAGCTGCTGCTTAGTCCGATGAACGCAGTTCGAACGGTTTGAACGTCTGCAATATGACAACAGTTCATGACCTAGACGGTGCCATCCGTCCAACCGAATTCTTTACGAGTTCCGACGCATTACTAATGGATTGATAGCTTTCTTTGAACGTTCTTCATACGAATTGGTTCAGAGCGCAAGTAGAGAATTCTCCATTTTTTTTCTCCAAGACTTCACAACTCTATATAAATTCTACATCTTGTATAGGAAGTGGACAACATGCAGTGTCCAGAATTAGTTGTACATGATTAGTAAAAGATGGACCCGGGGTATACGGCAAGGAAGATGTTGCCGGGTTTGATTGTGGCTAAAGTGAATTACACAAGAAAATTTAGGGCCAGTTGAACAACTGTTACCATAGCTGAGACAGTCAGACAGACATGCCCTATTTGGTTCTGGACCACAAGGTCCTCAGTGTACCACCAGAAATGTTTAATGAGATACTTTTTAGTTTCATAGTCTATAGCCTATTCTAATAGGATATAAATCAGAAAAAAAAAAAAAAAAAAAGAGATAGAAATTCATAATAGCAACGTAGATCCTATTCGATAACACTGTAGGTCTACTTCATGGTAGAGTCAACATTGACAACAAAAGAAGGCAGCCAGGAGGTTGCAGATGGTTGCACAGTGGACTTCAAGAAGGCGAAAATTGAATGCACTTCAAACTCCATGGATGTAGTAAACCACTAGCCGTAGAAGTCAGAGTCACTGACTTCTATAAGCAAGTCCATCCAAAACTTCAAATTCATTTTTTTTTTTAGCTGCAGGCCTATATAGACTGAAAACGCGCAATCTATTTCCGTCACGTGTGTTCGTTTTGTGACGAACTTCGCCATCCATAAAATGTAATTTCACTTTCGATGAAGTTTAAAAAGTTGGAAAATTAAGATAAATGAATTAATGTATTTTATTTATTCCCTAAATAGTATTTGTGATTTCCTCGATGGCCAATCAAGAACGAGATTCGTATTCAGCCCGATGATCACCCCATACACATTCTCATCTCCGTGATGATGATGATCATCATCAGCAGCAGCATCATTCACTACTATCACAATTGTCATCATCATTATCATCAAATTTATCATCAGTTTCATCATAGTTGAACACCTGTTGAACAGGCTTTTTTTTAAACACCTTATAAAAGGCTTCCATTCATCGTCTGCCATCAAAAATATCACTGTCCCATTTTGATCGGCTGTCTTTGACACCGTTTGTTTTGCCGACGAACATGTAACTTTGTCATTGTTTAAATGCGACAGTTTGTTGTTTTTGTTGCAGTTTTTAATTGTAGAATGAAAAATTCAACTAGACTTAAATGACGGGTACGAAGGCCGATCTTGTGATACTCGATATAGGCTACTTTGATTTCACTCTTTCTATTCAAAGATAGCAGACGGAAAAGTAATCGTCAGGAGTAAAATAAAAATATTTAGAGACACTTGGCCAATAATGCTTTGACAGAGGACCTTTCTCTTTGTAAAGGTTAGAAAATTAGGGAGTGAAATAATTCTGACGCGCACGATTGATTTTTAGCTCACCTGAGCACAACGTGCTCAAGGGGAGCTTTTAGGATCACCCGGTGTCCGTCGTCCGTCGTGCGTCCTCAACAATTCTTTAAACATCTTCTCCTAAACCGACCGGCCAATTTGGACCAAACTTGGCTGGAATGTTTCTTGGGAGGTCCTCTTTAAAAACTGTTCACAGAATTTGATTCCATGAAAAACTCTGGTTGCCATGGCAACCAAATGGAATTTTCTAAGAAATTCTTTAAAAATCTTCTCCTCTGAAACCGCTAGTCAGATTTTGAAATAATTTCACTGAAATGTTCCTTGGGTGACCCTTTTCAAAAATCGTTCGCGAAATTTTGATCCGTCGAAAAACATGGCCGTGGTGGGGGGGGGGGCTCTTTGCACTCGTGCAGTGTCAACAATTCTTTAAACATCTTCTCCTCCTAAACCGCCCGGCCAATTTAGACCAAACTTGGCTGGGATGTTCCTTGGGAGGTCCTCTTTAAAAAGTGTCCACAGAATTTGATTCCATCAAAAACTCTTGTTGCCATGGCAACCAAATGGAATTTTCTAAGAAATTCTTTAAAAATCTTCTCCTCTGAAACTGCTGGTCAGATTTTGAAATAATTTCACTGAAATGTTTCTTGGGTGACCCTTTTCAAAATTGTTCGCGAAATTTTGATCCGTCGAAAAACATGGCCGTGGTGGGGGGGGGGCGTTTTGCAGTCGTGAGGTGTCAACAATTCTTTAAACATCTTCTCCTCCTAAACCGCTGGCCCAGTTTGGACCAAACTTGGCTGGAATGTTCGTTGGGAGGTCCTCTTTAAAAATTGTTCACAGAATTTGATTCCATGAAAAACTCTGGTTGCCATGGCAACCAAATGGAATTTTCTAAGAAATTCTTTAAAAATCTTCTCCTCTGAAACCGCTGGTCAGATTTTGAAATAATTTCACAGAAATGTTCCTTGGGTGCCCCTTTTCAAAAATTGTTCGCGAAATTTTGATCCGTCGAAAAACATGGCCGTGGTGGGGGGGTGCCCTCTTTGCACTTTATGGACTTAAAGAAATTCTTTTAAATTTTTCTTCTCTTTAACCACTCGTCAGATTTTGAAATAATTTTACAGAAATGTCCATTGGATGCCTCTTTTGAAAAATTGTTTGAGAAATTTTATATGTGAAGAAACAAGGCTGTGGTGGTGGGGGCTTTTTGATATACAGACATGAAGAAATTCTTAAAAAATTCTTCTTCTATGAAACCACTGGTCAGATTTTGAAATAATTTCACGGAAATAATCCTTTGGTGCCAAATTATGCCCCTTTTTCGACTTAGAATTTTTACTTACTATCCAGCACCCAACAGCCAATCGGTGGCACCCGCATGCGCTGCTCTTGTTTTTTAGCTCTACTGGCTGAAAGCCAGCAGAGCTTATGTCATGGCATGGTTTCCGTCGTCCGTCCGTTAGTCTTTTTCTTGTTTACGCGATAAAGTCTTCATTTGTGGTCAGATTTTCGTGAATCTTGCACAGTTTGTTTATCTCATCAATAGCTTCAATCCTATTGATTTTGAAAAAAATCCAACAAACAGTATGGGAAAAGTAGCCATTTCAAGTTGAAAATTTCCATTTCTTTTTTTACACGATAAAGTCTGCATTTGTGGTCAGATTTTCGTGAACCTTGCATAGTTTGTCTGTCTCATCAATAGCTTCAACTCTATTGATTTTGAAAAAAATCCAACAAACAGTATGGGAAAAGTAGCCATTTCAAGTTGAAAATTTCCATTTCTTGTTTACATGATAAAGTCTGCATTTGAGGTAAGATTTTCGTGAAACTTGCGCAGTTTGTCTATTTCATCAATAGCTTCAACCCCATTGATTTTGAAAAAAATCCAGCAAACAGTATGGGAAAAGTAGCCATTTCAAGTTGAAAAATTCCATTTCTTTTTTACACGATAAAGTCTGCATTTGTGGTCAGATTTTCGTGAACCTTGCACAGTTTTTCCATCTCATCGATAGCTTCAATCCTATTGATTTTGAAAAAAAAATCCAACAAACAGTATGGGAAAAGTAACCATTTCAAGTTGAAAATTTCCATTTCTTGTTTATGCGATAAAGTCTGCATTTGTGGTCAGATTTTCGTTAAACTTACACAGTTTGTCTATCTTATCAATAGCTTCAACCCTATTGATTTTGAAAAAAATCCAACAAACACTACGGGAAAAGTAGCCATTTCAAGTTGAAAATTTCCATTTCTTATTTATGCGATAAAGTCTGCATTTGTGGTCAGATTTTCATGAAACTTGTACAGTTTGTCTATCCCATCAATAGCTTCAATCCTATTGATTTTGAAAAAAATCCAACAAACAGTATGGGAAAAGTAGCCATTTCAAGTTGAAAATTTCCATTTCTTGTTTACATGATAAAGTCTGCATTTGTGGTCAGATTTCTGTGAAACTCGCACAGTTTATTTATCTCATCAATAGCTTCAACCAGCTTGATTTTGAAAAAAAACCAACAAACAGTATGGGAAAAGTAGCCATTTCAAGTTGAAAATTTCCACTTCTTGTATACATTATAAAGTCTGCATTTGAAATCAGATTTCTGTGAAACTTTCACAGTTTGTTTATCTCATCAATAGCTTCAACCCTATTGATTTTGAAAAAAATCCAACAAACAGTATGCGAAAAATAGCCATTAAAAGTTATAAATTTCCATTTCTTGTTTATGCAATAAAGTCAGCATTTGTTGTTGGATTTTCATGAAACTTGCACAGTTGCTTTGTATCATATACAGTTTGAACCCTATTGATTTTGAAAAAAAAATCTGACAATCAGTATGGGAAAAGTAGCCATTCAAAGTTGAAAATTTTCATTTCTTGTTTAGGCAATGAAGTCCACAGTATTGATCCAAATCTTGTGAAACTTGCAAAGATTATTTGATTCATCAAGGGATTGAACTCTATTAAAAGTGAAGAAAATCTAGTAAACCGTTTAGGAAAAGCAGCCATTTGACGACTTAATATTGTTTACTCAACAAAGTCCACATTATTAGTCACATGTCTTTGAAATTTGCTAGGATTGTTTAATATAAAGCCTTCTGAAAGCCTATCAAATTTGGCTGGATTCCAAACCATTACTTTTGAGAAATTGCACTTCATTTTTTTTTCACTGTTCAATTCACCATGCCTACTTATGCTGTCCTAGTGAGTTCAAGCCTAGTTGCAGGAACACATTTTTGTGTTTTTTTTTCTGTTTGCATCATGAATTCATTATGTATGCTAGCAAATTAGCAAATAAGCAAAAACACTGCCAGTAGAGCGATTTCAGGCCCTCAAGTTTTATTGAAGTTATTGAAGAAAAAGTTTTGGAATAACAAGAAAAAATTGGCCATGGTCCTCTCAAAAATTCAGGTGAGCCATCCAGGGCCATCTTGGCCCTCTTGTTTAGATTAAAGTCTAGCTAATAGTGTACCAATAACCGGAGGTTCGTATTTTGGACACTGAAATAACATTCTAGAATTCTTGAAACTAATATTGGGATATATTCGAATATTGAAAACGAATATTTGAACAACTTTTTGTTGTATTCGTTCCCATCCCTAAAAACAATCATGTACTCAGTCCAAGCACTTTAAAAGCACTATCATGGAAAAAGATCATGTTTAACGATAAAGTCATCTTGAATAATTATGCCAGAATGAAAGAAAATTCTTGATTCAGGAGTTTCTGATGGAAAGGCATTGTGAAAATCGTCCGTTCTGACTTGAATTGCCCCAAAATTGTCAAAATTGCTCATTTTCCGACAATGTTTTCTAAACTTGTCAACTAGCCTACAGGGAGAAAAAATCTCATTATTAGTACAGTAATGACCTAACTTACATTAAGGGAATTTTCTATTATCTTTTCAGCCCAACTGTGAAAAACAATGCAATAACGGACCCTCCCACTGGATTACAAATTGTAATGTAAGTTTTGTTAATAAATTTGCTTTCTTTTTTTTTTTAAATAAAGTACTCTAGACTTTCTGGTAGACTATGTGATTCACAAACTTTTTTTTGCTTCAGGTGCTTCAAACAAGTAGTCTGAAAAATTAACCCTTTACCGCACAATGCCGGGAACCCTGGGAAAGGAGGCTTTCGAAAACATTGTGGGAAAAGGAGAAAATGCCAGCATTTTCTCCTTTTCCCACAGTGTTTTCTACCCAATCAAAGAAAAATTGCTTCATTTGACTCCCATTGAAATTATCGTCTACAAATGCTTTCAATTTAGACAAGGCTAAAATTTTGTCATCTGGTAAAGGGTTAGTATGAAAAAATTTTTCTTTTGTAATACTTTACTATCTCTTTACCAGATGATAAAATTTTACCCTTGCCCTAATCAAAAGCATTTGTTGACAAAACTTTCACCATGACTCAAATGATTCAATGGAGGTGTTAAAATGCATCGAAATCAATTCCATTCACAAGCATGGAAATTATTGTAAGATGACATTCTGTTACTGTACAGTCAGTCCAGTTGTTAGTCCTTGGCATAACGCTTTACCAAACAATCCGTGGTTTTTACGACCCTAAGATAGAAGCCTTTTGAAAACATTGTTGGAAAAGGAGAAAATGCTGGTAACCAGCATTTTCTCCTTTTCCCACAATGTTTTCTACCCTGCTGGAAACAAATTTCAATTTTTGAGTTACGTTTATTTTGTTGTCTGCACATGCTTTCAATTTGGACCAGTCTAAAATTTTGTCGTTTGGTAAAGAGTTAAAGAGTGAATTTAACCCTTAACCTGCTGAATTTAAATTGTTGGTCATTACAAAGTAAATTTTGTTAAGATCATTGGCATTGAAAGAGTTGGTATGACAGTAACAAGTAACAAAGCAGCAGAGAGTGAAGAGCAAGATCAGACTGCATGTATGATATTATATATGATTTAACCTTTTACCACACAACAAAACTTTAGACTTGTCCAAACCCAAAGCATTTGCAGGCAACAAATTTAATGTGACCCAAATTGTGGCAGCTGTCTTTGATAGGATAGGAAACATTATGGGAAAAGGAGAAAATGCTGGTTATCAGCATAATCGCCTTTTCTCATAATGTTTTCAAAAACCTGCTTTCTCAAGGTCATTAAAACTAGGGATTGTGTGGTAAAGGGTTAATAAAGATGGATGTAGTTACTGACTGCAAAAGCCCTTATTTAAATGCCCAAAATCTTTACTTATTGTGGACGTTCAGTTTCTTTATGACTGTGAAGAAAAAAATATGTCTATGAGTGGGCACAAAAAGGGGATTAGTGCATCTCCAAGATGGATTTTACCAAGCACATTGTTGTATAATTAGGGATTCACAAAATCCATTTTGTTCCACAAGTGGCTGAATCTGGAGGTAGACTGGTCCTTAAATATGGATAAAATTCATAAAGAGCAAAATGTTTCAACCCATATTGATCAGCTTGTGTGGACTGTGTAGGCTGACATGGTTCGATACTTTTAACATGGTTTATTGTATTTATCTGCGTTTTACAACAAATTTTAATTTAACCCTTTACCACACAATCCCGACTTTTAACGACCCTATGGATGAAGCCTTCTGAAAACATTGTGGGAAAAGGAGAAAATGCTGGTAACCAGCATTTTCTCCTTTTCCCACAATGTTTTCTACCCTGCTGGAAACAAATTTCAATTTTTGAGTTATATTTATTTTGTCGTCTGCAAGTGCTTTCAATTTGGACCAGTCTAAAATTTTGTTATCTGTTAAAGAGTTAAGACTATAACATTCTTGGTTCCTTTAAATGTGGAACCAGGCTGTGACTAAGAAATAGAGGGATTCCAGGAACTTATGGGTACAAACAACAAAATTGTAGACTGGTCCAAACTGAAAGATTTTTGCATACAACAAATTTAACATGACTAAAGTAATGTTATTTGTGGTTGAAAGGGTAGAAAACCTTGTGGTAAAGGGACAAAATGCTGGTTACCAGTATTTTGTCCTTTTCCCACAGTGTTTTCCAAAGCCTTCTTCCTTGAAGTTATCAGAATTTGTGTTTGTGTGGAATAGGATTAAGCTTGGAACAAACTTGATCGCTTTTGTCTTTCAGAGTCCTAACTGCTCAGGAACATGCTCTGTGTTTCTGGACAATTTTAGTAAGTAAACTGTCTTGTTTAGATTTTCTATAAAGTACAAGTGCCAAGCTACGAAGTGCAGTTGATAGTGTACAAGTCCTAAAACCAGGGGATCACAGGGTCAAATCTTCAGTTCTGCGAAGTGAAATTTCTTTCACAGGATTCATGATAGTCATTGTGACAGGATTAATTTCAGCCTCACCTCAGGTCATTATTTCAACAATAGTTACATTGTACGTGGGAAAGCCATATTAGTAGCTTGGGAAGGATATTGTGCAATGTACTTGTAAAAGAAACCCCAGGAAAGTTTGGATAGGTGTACTGGCTGCAGCTATGTAAATGAAATGATATTGAAAATGGTGTTAAAGACCATACAAATAAACATGTCTGCATAGCCATTTAGTGGGTATGCAATTTACTAGTATTTCAAACTCAATTGGTATTGATTCACAATGTAGTAAAGCCTTCACATAAAAGTCTTGGCATGTTACTGTACCCTTAAGGTTTTTCAAGGATTGATGTTTTCTACCAGTTTCATCATTCTTTTCAACTGAAACTCCAAGGTACAGCTTGCAGACTTTGTCATGGCACATATATATCATGTCATTCTAATCATAAAAGAACACAAATAACCTATCATTGTTTAGAAAAAAAAAGAATGCATGAAAGTCAGTAGAATGTTCCATAGCTGAGCTGTTAAGTTTTTTTCTCATTTCAATACAAAAATACACACATTGATTGTTATTGTTAATCCTTTACCAAAAAGTTTCTTGTTTTAATGACCTTGTAGTTGAGAGCTTTGAAAACATGAGAAGAGAAGAAAATGCTTGAAAACAGTATTTTCTCCTTTTTCCCAAACATTTTTTAGATGTCCTTTCAAAGACAGAAATCATCATTAGAGCTACATATAATTTGTCGTCTGCAAATGTTTTCAATATGGACAAATCTAAAATTTGGCATTTGGTAAAGTTTCACACAAAGATTCTTATTGTAAACTCTTTACCAAACGACAAAATTTTGGATCAGTCCAAATTGAAAGCATTTGCAGACGACAATTCAAATGTGACTCAAATGATGGAATTTGTTTTTGATGGTGTAGAAAACATAGTTGGAAAAGGAGAAAATGCTGGTTACCAGCATTTTCTCCTTTTCCCACTATGTTTTCAAAAGCCTTGTTTGCCAGGGTCATTAAAACTCAGTATTGTGTGGTAAAGGGTTATAGGAATATTAAGAACTGTAAGAGTGATAGACTTAAGGTCTACGGTCCCTAACTCATCGGTAAACATCAACGTTTTCGTAAAGGCTCTTTGGCCAATCTCGGCAGCTTCAGTCTTATAATTTGAGAGTTAGGGGCGGTAGACTCACTAACTCATTGGTAAATATCGTGTAACATCAACATTTTCATAAAGGTTATACAGACAGTCTCGGCAGCTTTCGTCTTTTAATATGAGAGTTAGGAGCTGTAGACCTTAATTTCTTATAAAGCAACAAATTTTTGGACTACTCCAAATTCAAAGCATGTGCAGACGGCAATTTGAAAGTGGCTCATATGGTGGAATTTCTTTTTGAAAGGGTAGAAAACAAGGTAGGAAAAGGACAAAATGCTGGATACCATCATTTTCTACTTTTCCCACTTTGTTTTCAAAAATCTTTGTTAGAGTCGTTTAACCCTTTACCAAACAATCCCTGGTTTTTACGACCCTGAGATAGAAGCCTTTTGAAAACATTGTGGGAAAAGGAGAAAATGCTGGTAACCAGCATTTTCTCCTTTTCCCACAATGTTTTCTAGCTGCTGGAAACAAATTTCAATTTTTGAGTTACGATTATTTTGTCGTCTGCAAGTGCTTTCAATTTCGACCAGTCTAAAATTTTGTTGTTTGGTAAAGGGTTAAACTCAGGCTTGTGGGATAAAGAGTTTAATTATATACCAGTAAATTTTCCAGCTCAAATACATGCATTGCAATCAGATGAAATAACACACATGACAGAAAAAAAATGTGTATCTGTACACTGTGAAATATGGTTCCAAATATGGTATGATGACGTATCTCATGCATAGACTAAGTATGCATTGATTTGCAATTTGATTAGTCAAAATGTTATGCTGTAATATTAATCTGCCATTCATAAAAACCAGGTTACTACCCTGCATACTGTTAATTGTCTCATTTTGTTTACCGTTTTTGAATAAAATGTCAATAATTGCAAAATGTTGTCGTTGAAAGTTGTAGGTATATAATAAAAGGAATATTTCGTCGTAGTAACTTTCCTGAGCTTGAATTTATGCTCACTGCATATGAAAATTTTGACATTGTGCTTGACCTTCAGTCTCGCGTGATATCAAATTTCCTCATACTGCTCGAATTAAATACAAGCACCAGGGAAGTTTCTACAACATAATATTCCGTATAACTACTTTCAGGATTACATCAACATTTACTTGAGCCAGTTCCAACACTAAGCATCTACCAGTCTGAGGACAGAGCCATAGAACTGTCATGGACACCACAAAGTTTGCCTTCAAATTACACAACCATCTATATCATAGAGGAAACACGTTCTGATCCACACTATTCTAATATAAATACAGTTTCAACAAAAGGCTGGGTAGTTACATCTTTGTTAATTCCATTCTTATGTTTTAGCTCAAACATATTTGAGCCATGCTCTGCAAAAAGGGGTCTTAACACATCTGCAAAAAGTATCAACCTAGGTCAGTCTGCACAGGCTGACCTGGGGCGAAACCTTTTGCTTTTGGTAAATATACTGCATGTCAAACAACCTGTGTACCTCATGATTCAGTCGGTTGTTAGACAAAATGGATTTTATGGACCCAATATTATGTAATGCCTTGCTTGGTATCATGGATCACAGAGCTGCATTAAGCCCCCTTTTGCCAGAGCATGGCTCATTTATTTCACATTAATTGTGAAACAATTTCTTACAATATAACTCTTTACCACATCACAAAAATTTGGACCTGTCCAAATTAAGAGCACTTGCAGATTATTTTCAATAAGGTTCAAAACAATGTTAAACACCATACAAACAATCAGTCAACAATTATTTTAAGACAAAACTGCACAAAAAATATAAATGACAACATAGTTATGCAATTGCTATTGCAGGTAAGAGGAAACAAATTTCAGGTGTCTGTTGATGAAGTATGTAATGTTGGGCTCTACAGAGTGATGGCAATCAATGAATTTGGTTCTCTGGGTTACAGCTTACCAGTTAAATTACCAGGTATAACTTGCTTACATAAATGAGCAGTGCTATGGCATAAGGGGATTCAATACCTCTTCATACAGCATTATACCATAGAAGTTTTTGCATAATACGGATATATTTTGTCTAAAATGGTTGAATTATGGGGCAGAACTGACCTCGGACTTGCAAACTCTAAACCAAAAACAAAATGTTTTGACGTAGTTCAGCCTTCGCAAACTGCGCAGGCTGATTTGGGTTGATACTGTTTGCAGATGCATTAAAGTACCTTTTCACAGAGCATGACTTAAATACACTATATTTTTTTACATTGTTCCTAATAATGAAAATACACATGCATAAAAAATAAGAGGTATCTTTACTACAATGTTTTGTTGTTTTAATGTTATCAGAAATTCTTTTGTTCATGTTATTTTTACGAGGTCATGACCTGATTATTTATTTGAATGAAAAAAGGAGAGAAAATAGTTTTTATATGATTATTTTTCTGCTTAACATTATTTCAGTCAGTCATTCTAGGTGATTTGTTTGGGTTTTTGCAACTTTGTTGTCTTGTATAACTTTTATTCTAACATGACATGTGATTTCGGCTCTATAAACACAGTGCAACGAAAGCGTGGTAAAATCTACGTTACTCTATGTAGAGTGACGTCATTCTGTATAAAGTAAGTTATTCAATGGAAGAAATCTGCATCCGCGTTTTTACTCTGAGTATGAACTTGTTTTCCTTTGATTAAGAGTTGGTCATGTTAGAATCGAAATAATCTTCTTTCTATCGTGGTTTATCGTTCAATAAACCACGTTGTGAGTTATGAGGCGCAATAAATAATCACTCGGGCTTTCGCCTTCGTGGATTATTTATTGTGCCTCATAACTCACAACTGTGGTTTATTGAACGATAAACCACAATAGAAAGAAGATTATTTCTTAATTATTTGTACACAGGTTTGAAGCCGGGCTTAGTTCAAATGATTCACTATGTTGGAAGAGGAATATACTTCAATAAAGATGCTGATCCCACACTTTCAAAGTTCATGGCAATTCTGGAATGGGATGCACCATCAGGTATTCTCAGTCAAATAGTATTTTATCCTACAAACCATTTCACATTCCTACTGTATACGAGGAAATTTTTGCAACATAGAATTTTTAGCGATTTTTGTCTTGAATTCGCAAACATTTCTGTTTGCAAAATGTCCATAATTGGTAATTCGCAAATTTTTCGACATGGGTAAATATCCATGTATACAGTACTCATTTCTAAAGTAAAAATAGTTCAGGGATATATTTTTCACAAAATCTAAAACCCAGAAAGTAAATGTTGGGTAGAATTGTTCAACTTGTATACGTCTTTAACCAAAAGTATGCATACAAGCACTTATATGGCCGTTGTATATATCTGTCCCTTTTTCCATTTTATTTGACAAAAGAGGACTTAACTTGTTACAACAAAGTCACATGTTTTAACTACTCTTGGTTGGAATTAATTGTCAGAAAAGGAGAAAATGCTGGTAACCCACATTTTCTCCTTTTTCCACAATGTTTTCTACCCTCTCATAGATACATGTAAATAGCTTATGCTGCATTTCTTGTTGTTATTATAAATGAAAGTCATAACATTTTCCACACATATATGTCTAAACAACATCAGCATGGTTTTCCTGCAAAATGATGAAGTATTACAAATTCTTACACATGCTATGGTTGGTTTTGCAGGCTTTGCGAGCTCATAACAACAAAAGTAACTAGAACCAAGACCCAAAAAACGATAATGCATTAGTGTATTATAAAAATAAAAGTCATTGGTTTAAAACACTGCTGGAGGAGGTTTTATGTGATAAATTCATGTGAACCTAAATTCAAGGAATAGCCAGGACACACTCTGTCTTGGCCTTTTTTTATTCGCTATCAATTTATCCTTAAAGCGGCTTTCACAACTACAGTTGCCATTGCAGTCTGATCTTTGATTTATATTGTTCACTTTCCTAAAACACTATGTACAGACAAAAAACAGCTAAAGAATTGCAATTATCAGGGTCTTATCCTATGCTTAAGGTATTAGACCCGTAATCGAAAACAGCTATTTCCACTATAATTTCATCCTACAAAATTTTGATTAAAAATGAGTAATATTGTACTACTTTAACCGAACCACTTTTCCCTTTTTTTCCTTCTTAGAATTATCATTATCATTTATAAATCTTAAACCACTTTATTCTCATTACAAAGGGAGATAATAATTACCTCCCTTTTCAGGAAAACTATCAAAAGCATCAACAAATAATTTCAAGATAGACACTAAAGAAATTTCTGGTCAGTTAAAAATGTGCAAAAGTATTATATCAGTATAAATCCTTATTTATCAACTAACAAGAAATTTTATTCCATGTTGCACTAGAAGCGTTAGGGGGCTACTACCTTAAAATGTCTTTTGGGTTAATTTTGCACTTTAACTCTTTACCACATGACAAGATTTTGAACTTTTCCAAATTGAGAGCATTGGCAGACGACAAATTCAGTGTTGCTCAAATGATTGACTTGATTTCTGAAAGAGTAGAAAACATCGTGGGAAAAGGAGAAAATGCTGGTTACCAGCATTTTCTCCTTTTCTCACCATGTTTTCAAAAGCCCTGTCTGTCAGGGCTGTTAAAACTCGGGATTGTGTGGTAAAAAGTTAAAGGTTAAGAATGGAATGAGTAGATAGACTCAGTTCCCCTTTGTTTTTATTTACATTCCATAATAGGTTGGCATGATGACGACATTTACAAGTATGAGTGGAATCCTGCTGTGAAAAGGTATTGTAACGATGTGTCCCATGATAGCTTGCCAGTATTTACACCAATGGTAATCACTGTTTTTTCTCTACTGCATGACAAAATAGACTCTCAATGCAGAAAGCATTTGCATTTGTAAAATTAAACATGGTTCAAAAGATTTTATTATTTTCGGAAAACGTAGAAAACATTGTGAGAAAAAAGAGAAATTGCTATCTAAAACCACTTTCTCCTTTAATCACAGTATTTTTGAAAGCCTCTTTCCTCAGAATCCTAAAACATTGGATTTACTATAGGCTGAAATCTGTTAACCCTTTGCCAAATAACAAAATTTTTGACTTGTCCAAATTTGAAACATTTGTAGATGACAAAATGAATGTGACTAAGAAATAAAAGATGGTTTTGAAGAAGGTTTAAAGCAGTTGGGAAAAGGAGAAAATGCTTGGTTACCAGCATTTTCTCCTTTTTTCCAGTATGTTTTCAAAAGCCTTCTTTGAGCATGTAAAGCAAACATTTAAAGGACCCTGAAAATGTGTTTACTCAAGACAGGTGCTTGCCCAGTACAGGTGCATTTCCAACACATACACTCTGTCTTGGAAATCAATATGTGCTTGTTTAGTACAGGTTTTGTTGCTTACCAGAGGTTGACAGTAAGACAGGGTTTACTGTATTTCATTTCAGATAAACCAGACAAAGAGAATTTTGATGACAATAGGAGGACATTCCGTGGGCTGTTCTTTCACTATTGAGGTCAGTCTAAAATAGAGGATTTTACATGAGTGCTTATGTAGTATCATTTCTTTTAACCCTTTACCACACAATTCCAAGCTTTAACAACCTTGATGATAAAAGACTTTTGAAAATATGAGAAAAAGAGAAATGCTGGTTACCATATTTCTTGTACATTTGTCGATAGAATTTGATCCATTTAATTCTGATCAGATGATATACAGAGCAGAGGTTGCAGAATCCATGCTCCCACGTGAAGGTCACAGCAGAGGAGAGGGGGGAGTAAAAGGTCACATGCTGTTAAATCTTGCCTATTCCAAATCTCTTGAACCCTTTGTCACATTTGAAAATAGTTTACATCTGTGTGCACTGTGATGAGGCTATGGGCAGAGTGGAGGTTTCAGATGCTATGCGGTAACGTCAAGGTCACAGAAAGGCTTAAAGATGATTTGCTCCTGATAGTGCCCTTTGGGGGTATATTACCTAGCTTTGCATACTTCTTGTTGGGTAGTCATAATCTCTTGAAACAGCATGGATACCTGGGTCTGGGCTCTATTTGTCAGTCTGAACAGTGATTCTATATAACATGTTTATATACGATCCCTGGTCTGAATCATAACCATGATGGGGAATTGCAGTACATCATTAAATTATTGCATTATAATTAAGATCCAGAAGATGTTGGAGTATTAATAACGAGCAACAGCGAGTTATGGGCACAGCCTGTAACGAGCGAAGTTCGTTTTGCGGTAACACCGTTCTAGATTTTTGAAAATGAAAATCCGACTTCGTTCTGGGTTTTAGTCTAAATCTAGAAGGGGATGACTAAATTTTGTGTGTCTTCCGGTTGGTCGCACAGCGTCACATGTATCACAATCTTTTGCACATTTACTTGATTGGTCAAAAATGACACAATCTACAGATCGGATAATTCCAAAAAAAAACATCATCAGTTTATTGAGTAAAAATTACCTAATTTTCTACTTACTCTCAGCATAATAAACGTCTATTTTTGTATAGATATACGCAATGATCAATGCTAGAAAATGATGACGTCATTAATCATACTACCTCTACGTCATACACGAGCCGTTTTTTCGCGGAAAATATTGTGTCGAAGAAATCCTGACAAAAATAGTTTTTTGACTGTTTTTTGACTGTTTCAAAATGTCATTTATAGAGAAAATTGGATTAAGTATTTTACGATTTTTTCCCATAATAAAGGAGCAATGATCTGTGAAAAGGGGGCTTAATGCATCTGCAGAAAATATCTACCCAGTTCAACATGTACATTCCACGCAAGCTGACCTAGGTCAAAACTTCGCTGTTGATCAATTTTCTGCATGTCAAAGGATCAGCCACAGGCCTTTGGACCAACTTATGCATGCCTCGTGATTCAGTCGGTTATCATACAAATTAGATTTTATGGATCTATAACTATGTGATGACTTGCTTGGTAGATCTATAATGCATCACGGAGATGCATTTAAACCCCCTTCTGCCAGAACATGGCTCAAATATATTTATTCAAATGTTACGAAAGCTTGTTGATAGATCTAAGTTCTTTTTTTTTTTCTATCCATAAGCTAATTATCTATCCAATAACTTCCTAGGATTAATGACAGATCTTGATCTAGTCATTGCAACAGAATTCATTCCTGTCTCTGCACTGATCACTATTTCAACGATGGACGTGTAAGACAGCAGAGAGGGTTCTCATCAATAGATCTACAAGTCAAAGATCTGTTCAACCCATATACATGACATTGTATTTCTAATCATCCGGATACCGAATGAAATTTTCCGCAGCGTGCCATATGTAGGTAAATCTGTCTCAATCTGAACAAAAGTGTCTGGGAATTTTCTTCAATTCTGTCTCTAAAGTTTTCATTTTTCATTTTTTTAAGGTTTTCACTTCTTTGTCTAGATGGTGTGGAGTGTCTAATGATTCTGTTTGATTTTACTTACAACATAACTGTGGTGCATTGTAAAGAACATAGATTTGGACATGTGTTGGGTCGCTACATGTTGTTCCTTTACTTACTATGTGCGGTAACATGAACTGTAGAATTTTAAGGTATCTTTGTAGCCACCCAAAATATTGTCCACATCTTCATTTTCATCTGACTGTTACACTGTTCGTTCTTCTTTCAGTCCTAAGCAGTATGATATATTCATATTCAGTCCTAATGAATATTAGACAATTGTTATCTCTGACCAAACAGATTTTACATCACACTAAAAAACGACTATTGACAGGTAAACGCTGTGAAGAGAACGTACAATTTTGTAGATCGGTATTTCAGTTTACCATTTACAGCTTGTTGCCTTTGATTGTCTTCCCAATCATCTCTCTACCATCCATTATAATGTCCAAAGTATAGCTAATAAGCTTGATACTTTAATTGCGGAGTTTTCCTTTTTTGATGTTGTCTCATTTTCTGAGACTTGGCTACATGATAGTTTATCCTCAGACGAGCTGCTTTTCCCTTCCTTCCATCCACCAGAACGAAAAGATAGAGCTCACGACTGATACGGTGGTGTAATTTTATATGTAAAAAATAATTTGTCTTACACACGTAGAAATGATCTTGAAATTGGTGGACTTGAGTGTATATGGATACGAATCAAGTCCACTAATAATAGGAACATTTTGTATGGTGTATTTTATAGACCACCGAACTCTGACTCGACCTATACTTCACTTATTGAAGATTCTATAGATCTTGCTGTAAATTCTAATATTACTGATGTTATAATTACAGGTGATTTTAATCTGAATACTATGAACGAAAATCAATTTCGTAAGGTCGAAGCTTTATGTAATCAGTTTAATTTAGTTCAATGTATTGACGAACCAACACATTTGACCGAAAATTCCATGTCTACCATTGACCTTCTTTTTGTTACAAATAAAAACTCAATTCCAACAACTGGCGTTGGCGTGCTTTGTCTTGGTCTTTCAGTGCGTTATCACTGTCCTGTCTTTGGTGTATTTAATTTCTTTAAACCTAGGTTAAAAACTATTCAACGTATGATTTGGAAATACGATCAAGGCGATTATAACCAGTTAAGAGGCTGTCTTGCTAATTTCGATTGGCACTCTATACACAATGATAATATTGACATATTTGCTGAAAATCTTGCAAGTGTCATCACGGATAAAACTCGTATGTTTATTCCAAGCAAAACTGTCAGGATTAACCCCCAGGAACCACCATGGATGACCTGTTTTATTAAAAGGAAAATTCGCTATTGTAAGAGATTGTATAAAAAAGCTACGGCATCAAATAAAGCTACTCATTGGACAAAATTCAAATCCATTAGAAATGAAGTAATATCACTAATTCGACAAACCAAAGAAAATTACTACGATCTCTTATCCTCAAAATTAAAATCTGGTACACTATCTCCACGTGATTGGTGGAAAACTTTAAAGTCACTTATGTCTTCAAGTTCTTCATCGTCAATCCCTCCTCTCTTTTATTTTTCTTGCGATTCAATGGTAATTGAGGACAATGAGAAAGCTAATCTACTAAACTCTTATTTTGCAAATCAATCACGTACAGATGATTCTTTAAGTACTCTTCCAGAAGCAAATTACCCACTGACTCAAACTTCTTTAGATACAATTAATATTATGCCGTTCGAGGTACTGGATGTTTTGAAACCACTGAGACTTGAGAAAGCTTTAGGGCCTGACGGTATTAATAACAGGATTCTTATTGAAGTAGCTGGACAGATTGTACCTCATTTATGCGATTTGTTCAATTACTCATTAAATACTAATACAGTTCCATCTTCATGGAAAATATCCAATGTATGTCCAATATTTAAATCCGGTGACCCTTCTCTTCCATGAAACTACAGACCCGTTTCTTTATTGAATAGTATCGAAAAAGTATTCGAACGCATTATATTCAAGTATGTTTATAACCATCTGAAAGACATCAATTATTTTACACTCTTCCAGTCCGGTTTCATGCCCGGCGACTCTACAGTTAATCAAGTAACTGGTCTTTATAATGAAATATGCAAAGCTTTTGATGACGGGCTAGAATTTGGAGCTGTGTTTTTTGACATAAGTAAAGCGTTTGACAAAGTTTGGCATAAAGGCTTACTTTTTAAGTTGAATTGGGCTGGGATCCATGGTAAACTATTATATTGGTTTTCTAATTATCTTTCGAATTGTTTCCAGAGAGTTATCTTACCAGGGAGAGTTTCATCCTTGTGTCATGTGCAGGCCGGTGTCCCTCAAGGACCCATTCTAGGACTTTTACTATTTCTAATTTATATAAATGACATAGTTGATGATATTCAGGCAAATATCAGTCTTTTTGCAGACAACACAAGCTTGTCGATGACTCCAGGCGATCCGGCTGATGTAGGAAGTATTTTACAATCTGACATCGATAAAATTACAGATTGGGCACAAAAGTGGCTGGTCAAGTTCAACCCTGCAAAGTCTGAGTCGCTGGTTATATCCCGCAAACGTATTAAGCCAGATCATCCAAGTCTCTTTATGTCAAATATTGAAATTCCATCAGTTACAAGTCACAAACACTTAGGTTTTTTTCTTTCTAACGATGGATCTTGGGACATCCATATTAATGAATCAATTGAAAAAGCATGGAAAAGAATTGGGGTTATGTGGCATCTGAAAATACGACTCGACTGACTGTCACTTCAGACCATTTACTTTTCATTTATAAGGCCTATTTTGGAGTATGGTAATGTCATATGGGACAATCTTTCGCAGGGGTTAAAGGATCAGCTAGATAAACTTCAAAATGAAGCTGCACGTATAGTTACAGGCTGTACTAAACTTGTTGCTATTGCTGATCTTATTCAGGAATCTGGTTGGGAAACTTTAGCGAAAGAAGGCGAAAACATAAGTTGATTCACTTCTACAAAATGGTAAATGGACTCTCTCCAAATTATCTTAATGTTCTCGTCCCTCCAACAATTGGTAATTCAACAACTTATAATCTGCGTAGACCTAATAATTTGAGAACCATTGCTTGCAAAACTAGCTTGTATAACAATTCATTTCTACCATCTGTAATTAATGATTGGAATTCCCTACTGGATGAGATTAAGAACGCAGAATCACTGACATCTTTTAAATATCATTTAAACCTTGACAAACCCGCTCTAAGACCACTGTATTTCTTCGGCGAAAGAAAAATTCAGATTATCCATGCTAGATTGCGTAACAGGTGTAGTTCTCTTAATCATCAACTATACTTGAAAAATTTAGTACAATCGCCACTCTGTAGATGCGGCTCAGTTGAATCAACTGAACACTATTTTCTAAAATGTCCAACTTATAATGAATTAAGAAATAATTTAAACTCTAATATTAATGAGATAGTAAGAGTCTGCCTTCGAATCATCTTATATGGAGATAAGTCTTAGCCTGCATGATAATGGAAGAATAGTTGCAGCAGTGCATACTTATATCCGTGCAAGTGGAAGATTTGCTCTTTAGTACATTGTTTCTTTGTTTTGTTTTGTTTCTAAGAGACAATAGAATATTCTGCTGCAGGAACTGGCAGAGGACACTCGTAGTGTAGCATTCTTATTTTCGTCTTTATAAACTGTAATAGTAAACACTTACGTAGTAGTGACAGTCAGGTTGTAATGCTTTTATTGTCTCTATATATGGTCTCTTATAGATGAAATCTTCACCATCAGGTCTAACACTCCACACCTATTTGCACACCCCCTACTTCCCCCCATATTTTTCCTTTTTTCACTGTTCTTTTTTCTTAATCTTAAAATATCGTACTTTATACATGCAATAACCGGAAATTGGAGAGGAACTCTATAATGGCTTTGCTTCCGTTCCGATCCATTTCTGCAGGATTATTTTTGTCAATTTAATGTATTTGTATTGTTCATGTACATGTATATTGTATTTCTGTAGAATAAAAGATGTTTAATAAAAAAAAAAAAATTCTGTCTCTCATCTTTGAACACATAATCAATTTTTTAATTGATAAGCATTTAGACACTTATTGGTATTTTATCAAGAAATTCAAACAAAACAAGCCGAGTGCATACAGTCCATGCAAAATCCTGTGTTTGTATGATGTCTGACGTTGATTTCAACATTATTCATATAGATCTAGATCTATACAGCCTTTAAAATGTGGATGGTTACAAATACGGATCTTCCCAATCTACTGGCTGATTCCTGTAAAAATCATAATCGAAAAAATAAACAGGACGCACTGTGACAAAACATCATAAATCTCCAGCGATGGAGAGATCAAAATGTGAATCAGGTCTGAGAATGAACAGATGTCCTGCAGTAGCACCCGGGTAGTGGAGGATACAATGCAGTCGACCTTTAATTGACCTTTAATTATGTGAACCAGTAATCTTTCAAAGTTATTTGACTCTGAACCTAAATTAACAAAGTTGTCAGGGAACTATATTTTGCTAAAATAATCCGTGACCGTTCGCCCTCTTTCCCATGTATGCATCTAAGAGAGAAGAATGCATTCTACTTTTGACAAAGCTCAAAATTAGTTTTGGCAAAGCCGGGACTCGACCTCAAAACCCTATGATTTCAAAATCTAGCTCGTCATTTGAATTATTATGTAAAACACTCTAGATCTATTTGTTCTACAAATCATTCACCTCACTCGTATTGAGGCTTTGCCTTTTTCATATTAGTACTGGTACTTTCACTATAGAATGTGACACAGATTAAAAACTTCTATTAGACAATTGTCATAGCCTGTGGAAGTTACAATTCACTTACAAGTGTTTGTAGCATAAGTGGAGCAATATAGGGCCATCAGGGCCACCCATGCTTTGTAACTTTTACCTTAAAAAAATCATGCTTACAACAGAAACAACCATACTTTAGTATGTATTTGCAATGTACAGTTAATCGGGATACCTTACACTTGATAACTACAGGGGCTGTAATGATCTACCATCCTTAATGAAATTCTTAATTCAAAGACAAGCCAAATAAATTGTTGAGACAGAAAAAGTACTATTTGATTTTCGAACTGGTTTAATATCTTAACTGATTGGTAAAAACAACTCCAGCTTTCAAAACAATATTTCAGGTCCGTGCAATTTCCAAATGCCATGTTTATGGGCCCTGGACAGCATTTACAGTTAAATTAACAAGTAAGTTTTATTTTACACAGAATATTCATGTTGATAGAAAGAATTTATTATTGTATTGAATGGCGTTTTATGTCACTTTCAGTATTATTTTAGTTATATCACAGAGAGAGTTCCCATATTCATGTATGTGCCAGGTTTCACCAGCACTCAGCCTGGGCTCTGAAATCTCTTGCCAAAGGACACCTCCACAAAAAAAATCAAAGCGTTGAGAACCCTGAAGTGGTATTTGTCAAGGAAGCCATTGTGTGGAATTAATGATTTGAAAGAAAAAGAAAAATATTATTCAAATATTGGCTTGAAAGTCAACCTATTAAGCAAATGAATACCTTTTTTGGTTAAAGGGAGAGTACTCATGACAAAGTTAGGATTATTTGTGTATTGGTGGTCTCCCTTTGATCATTAGGAGTCAGGAGTAACGTCCCTTGACAGTAGGATGCATGATGGATAGAGAGAGAAAACATGTGAATATATCGAATAAATTAAGTTTGTACCTGAAAACTATGATTTTGAAATATCTTTGGCCGTTAACAATTAATTCCCAACATTACAATCATTTGTTTCGATCTATAAATATTCATGCCCAATCAAATGGAGCAGTGCGCAATCATTGGATGAACAAGCCATGGGACGAACTGGTTTTGGAACGAAAAAGCCCAGGACCAAGTGATCGGTAGACAAATTTTGTATCATTGCGCCAATAGATGGCTATTAGCTAGTGAAGCTATTTTCAATCAAAAATTAGTATTTCCATGATTGATGGCCTCACCTAGTGTATTTTAACATGCCATTTCCAATTACATATCTGAGTGCTACCGAAAAACTCATTTGCCTGAGAAAAATTGAGTTTATTTGGGTTTGTTTCCTTCGGCTTTGTACAAAATACGATACATGGTCTTCAAAATTCAATATTGAACTCATAGTGGTATTGTCTTCGACAAATACCACAAAAACAGAGTACTGAGAGATAATTGAACCTAGAAACTCCAGGTTACAAAACCTACATGTCTAAAAGAAACTCACAAATTTCAGTTGTAACTTGTGTTTCTTTTCGTATAATGTCTGTTTATCATATAACTTGTATATTACTAAGGATATTTACTTAGACTCAGAGAAGTTGTTAACTACCATAAGGGGAACCCATACAACAAGGGCAGGTAACCATCAAAGTATTTTGGACACAGTATCGCCTTTAACTGGAAATAAAGCAACTGCAGCGGAGTATTGGCACCTGCATGCAGTGCTCTTGTATTCTGTTTAGAACGGCATACAATCTTTAAAATTTTAGACTTGTCCAAACTTAAAGCATTTGCAGAGGAGAAATGAGTATTGGTCAAATGATGGTGATGTCTTTTAATCCTTTACCACACAACAAAATTTTAGCCTTGTCCAAATTGAAAGTATTTGCAGACAACAATTTTAATAGGGCTCAAATGGTGCAATTTTTCTTTAATAGGGTAGAAAAACGTTGTGGGAAAAGGAGAAAATGCTGTTACCAGCATTTTCTCCTTTTCTCACAATGTTTTCAAAAGGCTTCTTTCCCAGGGTTGTTAAAAGTCGGCATTGTGTGGTAAAGGGTTAAAGTGTAAATTCTTTTGTGCTTCAATTTGAAAAGAAATAATGATAAGTAACATTGTCAGCAATTGCCTTTTTTTCCCTTATTGCTTTGCATTTGCTGAATAGAGAAACTTTCAGTTAGGTATCTTTTTCAAGATCAAACCTTAATCCACATCATGTTTGGAAAAGGAGCAATTGCTGCCAAAAATGATTTGTCTGTGAAAATATGTAGATCTAGATATACAGTAACAGGCTATAGGGTAAATGTTAAAAATAATACTGAATCATCAATTAGTACAAGAAAACGATTATCCCCTATCATTTTAATTTTCCATGGTAAGAATATGCGTCTCGGGGTATCGATAAGCAGTAGCAATACTTGTATATAAGTGTCATAAATGCTCTGGCTAATAGGTGTTCAGGGGTGTGCCAAATAAACATGTCCACATTTTGTACCAATCACAAATTACTCTTTAATTATATGAATAGAGCAATACCAATAAGCAGGTCAAAAGCCAGAGTACTCTGCTTTGAAAAAAAAAAAATGTTGATCAGTTAGCAGCATTTTGCTCTTTCAGATAATGTGGTCAAGGGCATAATGGGTAATGGGTTAAAGCCCAAATAGCTGCCAGTGTATTCTGCTTTGTCAAAAAAAAATTTTGATCAGAGAAAATGCTAGTTTATCAGTATTTGCTCCATTTCAGATTACCGTATTTCCCCTAATTAACACTCACTTCCTAATAGTAGCGCCCCCACAATATTACTTCTTACTCTAGAGGCCTCCGGACAACCCCCAACCACATATGACCTTACCTGAAAGTCAGGGACTGGAGTCACATACTTCCAAATGCAAGATAATTTCATTGAAAATTTTCAAACGCAACCTGATGAAATTCATTGATGACTGATATTTTATAAATCAACTTGCCGGTGGGGCATCGAATACTAGTGTCCCATATTAATTGCGAGTGTTATTTCATGTCCAAATGAAACATGATTGGCTGTAAAATCGATAATCTGCATTAATACAGTGGGTCTTTCAAATGGCAATTACTTTGCACACGGCACTACCTAAAAAAAAGGATCATAGTACTGTATTTAATGTACATGACGGCACTGAAATTTTGGGAAATTGGCTATGAAATAAGAATGCCTTGTTGGTGTTTTGTATGGCACCCTGGCGCGTTAATTAGGTGAAATACAGTATGTGTTCAAGAGCATTCTTCCTCAGAGTCATCAGAGCTAGGTAGTTTTTTGTAAAGGGTTAAAACCCCAACAGCTGCCAAAGGTAAACAATGTAGGTGTTAAATTGCATTTAAAGCTATGTTATACCATTTGAAAGCCTGGAAATTATTGTGAAGATAACAATCTGTTATTGTACAGTCGGTCCAAGTGTTATTCCCTGGCAGAGAAATTAATTTTACAAGTAGGTCAAAAGTTGCCAGGTCACCCTATCATTTGTTTACATTTTACCTGGTTTTAAAATTCATTTCTGTGCCAGCAATTGACATTTGGACTGACCCTGCAATAACAAATTGTCATCTTCACAGTAATTTTCATACTTTAAAAACGTATGATTTAAATTCAAATGCATTTTAACACCCGCCTTGCTTACTTTTGCTTTTGGGGCTGCTAGATACTTTCAAATTTCTTTACAGATTGCCGTGATATAGTTGGGTATAAGTGCCAACCTGAGGCTTGTAAGTGAACCAGTCTTTCTGTTTATATTTATCTTTAAAAATACATCTTCAATTGTTTTCGTCCAGTTTTTTAACCAATTTTATCTTTATTTTATGAAACTATAATCATTCTTGTATCTTCATACCAAATGTTGCCCCTGACAGTTTCAAGGTTGCACAGGTTACGACAGATAGAAAATGCATTTCATTCTTTGGAGGCTATCCCTAGACATTACTAGTACAGTTTCTGGTTTAAATTGAAGACAAATCCCATGCATTTCTTTATCCCATACACATTATATTGATTTTTTATCTACGTTTACATGGCTAATTAAATTTTACAAACTGTAAAGTTTTAACAGCGTTTGTTTACTTTCTGGCGGTAAAGATGTATCTTTAAACTGGCAGTCTGTTAAAGTAAGACTTGTAACTTTAGTATGGAAAAAAATCATAAAGATGTTGCTATATACACTTAGTAAAGGAAAAACACATCCCTTGTTATTCAATAATGGCTATACCATTACTTAAGGTAACTTTACAGTACAAAATTTAGGTAATTCCTCTTGTTTTCTACAGGTATGTCTATGACTGTTAAAATTTTTAATGCAGTATTTGCACCTGAATGAAAATATGCAGTCTTTGTTAAGATTTTCTAAAACAACTTGCAAAGTAAAATTTGAGCTGTCCCTGAGATATGATTGAAACAAGGTTGATAGCATGTGAAACCTACTGAATAACTCTCTTTAGTCTTGTTGAAACTGAAAGCCTTTGCAGATGACAAATTGAACGTGCCTCAAATGATTGAATTTGTCTTTAGAAGGACAGAAAACATTGGGAGAAAAGGAGAAAATGTTAGTAACCAGGCATTTCTCCTTTTTCCAAAGATCCCAGGGTCTTTAAAATTCAGTATTGTTTGGGAAAGGCTAGTTGAAGAATAGTTGAAGACTATTTCAACAGATAATTTGTATGACTTATCATGCATTTCAGTCGATCCGCCAGGCCTGGTCAACAATGTCAGCCTATCCATTTCCTCCACGCCCTATTCAGCCTTACTACAGATTTTCAACTCTAACACACTCAGCCCCGACATAAGGAGCCCTTTACTGATAAACCTGCATATTCACTGGCGACCCCCGTCCGATATTGGGAGTCAGGGTATCATTGACCACTATATTATACGCTCTGGGAAGGCAAAAAGGGAGCCGTTTCCCATCCCACCAGCGTTTATTGAAGAACCAACAGTAAGAAATGCCAATTCTGTAAGTACATGTATATGCTTAATTAGTTTTGTGCTATGCTTAGGAATTCTAGAAATCAAATACATGTGGTCAACCCTTATTATTCCCTTATTAACAAAAATAGGGGCCATCATTGAAATTCTTGCAGACAAGAGAAAACATACCTTAATCACTGGACTTAATCTCAACATCCTTGCAACCAAAATTAAGTTTTTCTTCCATTACTGCTCTAATGCTCATTACTCCCTGAATGCCTCATACATATGCATGTTGAAAATTGTTTAACTTTCAATAAATGTATTTGTCTATTGTACTTTCAATAAAATGTATTTGTCTTTTGTGCTTAAAACACAAAATACATTATATTTTGTGTTTAAAACCATCATATGACAACAATGAAATAATCTTAAGCCATAAGAATAGTGGCTGAAGTATTTTATTTGTTGCTGTCACTGGTTTTGCTCAGAACAATGTCTTGTTTATCACTTTGGTTGTCAATGTTACCTTGCAAACATTTTTTCAGTTACTTTGGCCTAAATATCTAAAACTATTAATTTTCTTGAGAGATCTGATGTCTGATCGATGTAATGTTATGTTTCATAAGGTTTTCAGGTATGTCCTTTCTGATTGGATGATATTGGTGACACACCCACAGAAATCACCAATATGAGTCCCTGTAACAATTTAACAGTCACATGTTGGCTGCTCTTGATTCTTCAATGGTGTGAAATTAGAGAACAAAGACATGGTTTGTGCAATCTGATCTTGATGTTCAGGAGATGCAAAGAAACCGAAGATATGAAAAGTGGTTTAAGAGTTACTTAAGCAGCTTGTTGTTACTTTTTTTTTCCCAGAATATAGTAGAGCTGATATTTGAACTGCCAACACGCTCTATTCCATACACATTTGGAGTACAGGTAAAACTAAAATCTTAATTCAAAGCCACATAATCCCATAATTTAACCCTGGTTAGGAAGAAGGCTTTCAAAACATTGTTGGAAAAGGAGAAAATGCTGGTTACCAGCATTTTCTTCTTTTCCCACCTTGTGTTTTATACCATTACAGAAACATGTTAACTTAATTGAAGCATATTAGATTTTCCATCTGCAATGCTTTCAATTTGAACAAGTCTAAACCTTTGTCATCTGATAAAGAGTTAACGCTTTACCAAATGACAAAATTTTAGACTCATCCAAATTGAAAGAATTTGCAGATGACATATTGAATGTGGGTTACATCATTGGAATCATCTTTGAAAGGGTAGAAAACATAGTGGGAGAAAGAGAAAATGCTGGTTACCAAAAGTGTTTCTCTTTCAATTGTTTTGTAAAGGGTTAATGTCTCAGTAGCATTTGTCATTGCTGCTGTGCAGTCAGAATTATCTGTGGCCATTTGCAATTACCTGGCTGCTGCAAAGTTTCGGTAATTTCAAACTGTAGCACTCACATTAGATACAGGTGCTGCATGGCACATTTTGAATTTATGGTGACAGAACATGCCTTAGAGAAGTTGATGGCTTTGTAGCTTCCATTTACCTAATATTGAGTTTTAAAAGATATAAAGGCAAACTGCACAGCCACCAACAGGTGACAGCAAGGGTATCATAGCGCATCCATAGGGCCAGACTAACTCTGCCTGTACATCGTTTGTCGAGTGCCGTATGTACAATTGTATCAGAAATTTATTGTCAACAATCTATTTGACAAAAATAAATAATCATAGTATAAATACATACAAGGAAAAAACAGTGTATATTTATAACCTGTGTACCATGCACATCAACCACAAAGTCACAGCCAACATAAAGTCAGCATGGTACTGCTCTACAGCTTGGTGTCAAATCTTGTTACACTTGAGGGTGTGGGCTAAGTCCCATGCCTGGCCAACAAAAAAGTTACTGATAGTCTTTTGAATAAGATGTTAAACCCAGATCCCATGTAACAGTGCTATACATCCACATGCTGAACAACCAGGTGTAACTAAGGATGGGTTTCATCCTGTACCTTAAACTATCCCCTGTAACACAACTACCGGCCCTCTTGGGGCGTCACCTCTAAGGGAAAGCATTGGTGATGATAAATAAAAGAAAATCAATCAATCTTCAGGTTTGTGACAATACAAATGAAAAAACTGCATTCACTAATTCTATCATAATCCATACAACCTATAAATTATAGGGTTGTGGTACATAGACCCAGTGGCTACTTCAGATTTGCTGCTTGGCTGTGACCACCACAAATATCCCCAGGGACATTTTCACCAAAGCCATATTATATTCTTGTTATAGATTGTTGCTGTTGCCCCAGGTCAGATAATCACAGATAACCAATGGGGAATGTTTCCCATGTATACATTACAAATGGGAAGAAATGGCTCCATAGGTCAACTTGCAAGTGAAGGTAGGATCATATACTGACTGTCAGATAATTTTTTCTTTAACCCTTTGCCAAACAATACTTTTTCTTTTTTTACCCTTCTATGAAAGTATCTGCAGAAGGCTATTTCAAAATTGCTTAAAATCAGCTGAAAATCTCTGATAGGGTAGAAAACATTGTAGGAGAAGGCGAAAATGGTGGATACCAGCATTTTCTCCTTTTTCCACAATGTTTTCAAAAACCTTCTCCCTCAGGGTTGTTAAAACCCTGGATTGTTTGGTAAAAGGGTAACTCATTTTATATAATACAGAATTCGAAAGTAGAGGAGTGACTTACCCCCTTACCAAATGACAAAATGTTAGGTTCACGAAATTGAGAGCAGTCACATATCACAAAATGAAATGTAAGTCAAATGATGCTTTCTGTCTTTGATTGGGTAGAAAAAAATATTGGCAAAGGAGAAAATGCCAGTTACCGTCTTTTCTTCTTTAATATAAATCCTTTTAAAAGTCCCCTTCCTAGAAGTTATATTGGGGTCCTGTGTGGCTCAGTGTAAAAGTGTAGGACATGTAACCAGGAGGCTCTTGGTTGAAGCCTCACCAGAAGCACAGGGGTTTTTGCAGCAGTGTCCTTGGGCAAGACACTAAAAAGGACTAGCCTAGTGGTGAAACCCAGAACATTGATGAATTTGTGAACTATTGCCTTGATATGACTTAACTCTATACCAAATGGCATATTCTCAACCCTTCCAAATTAAAACAATTTACAGACGATAAATTCGAAAGTGATACAAATGATCCAAAGTTCTTTGACAGGGTAAAGATCATTGTAGGCATTGGTTACCAGCATTTTATCCTTTTCCCACAAAGTTTTCAAAGACATTCTCCTTCAGGTTTGTTAAAACTCAGGATTGTAATGCAAAGGGTTAAATATTGTAGAAAGCATTGTAAAACAGTATTCAATAAATCCTAGATGTTATGAAACATTGAGATTTTTTGGTAACTTTTAACAGCACCATCCCTAGTTTTATTGACCCGAAGATAAAAAGCTTGTGAAAACATTGTGGGTAAAGGAGAAAATGCTGGTAACCAGCATTTTCTCCTTTTCCCACAATGTTTTCTACTCTATCAAAAACAGAAATCATTAATTGGGCTACTTTTAATTTTTGGTCTGCAAATGCTTTTTATTTGGTTGAGTCCAAAATTTTCTAGTGCGGTAAAGAGTTAAGGATAAGAGTAGCGTCCATTAATTTTGCAGGTAAGATTCTACTGGATAAAGCTGGAATTGTGATAGTGTATGTCAACAATACACTGCCAGTCCACTTCCTGCTAGACGAGCCAGATGGACGGAGTTCCAACGTTTCTATAAATAGAGTCGCTCTACAGTGGGGACCTCTAGTAGGACCAAATGCCTTTGAAGTAGAAAACCAGACCATACTTCCATTGGTAAGTTGCCTGTTTCAAAACAGTTTTTCTGTTGTTCTGTTTCAGGATGCTTGGCTCAAGGCTATGCCATGTAGCCTGGGTTCCAGTCTTGTCATTTGTCCCATTTATGTATTCTGATGTTACTCTGACAACAGTAATAACTACGGAACCAACAAGCAGTTTTACTTTTCTGATAAATGTTTTCTTTACCATATTTTGAATTTTTTCCGAAGTGTTTTGATAAAAGTGCTTAAGTAATGAAGGCCAGTATTTCCTTATACAAAAAAGGTCATGGAATGAAAGTCAGTTTTCATTTTTGGGTATCAGTACATGGTTATTTAATTTGAACATTGTTTAAAGTGTTCTCGAAAGAATTTTTGGGTCAGAAAGTGTAATAAAAATCCTCTTCTCATATATCTCTTATTATCAGACCCTAAAACAAGCCATTTGCTAGATGATAGACTTGTCAAAATTGAAAGGATTTGCAGAAACCAAGTTAAATGTGAATAAAATGGGTGGGTTTGTTGTTCAAAGAGTCAAAAAAATTGCAGGAAAAGGAGAAATTACTGGTTGAACTTTCTTTTTCAAAATTATAAAAGCAGGAGGTGTCTTGTAAAGGGTTGTCTCAAGAAGAACCTGATGTAAAAAAAGAATGGAAAGTTTTAGAGTTAGACACAATTTTTTTTTTCTTTTGGTTCTTGGATCAAGGATAAAGGCTACAAAAAGCCTCCTTTTCTGACTGACAATTTTGTCTTTAGCTTATCTGGGCACAAAGTGCTCAAGCTGAGTTTTTGTGGTTTTCCTGTGTCTGGCATCTGTCATGCATCCTTCATCATGTAGATGTCAATAATTTTATTGTGTACTCTGAATGCCACATTTCAGTCTAAATCTCATGAAAAGTTAGTCAGAATGTTTGTCCTGATAACAGTTTTCAAAAATGGGTCATGTCTGGTAAAAAGGTAGGTCACTGAGAGAAATTTCAGAAAAACCTTTTTTGCACTCTTCGGCCACATTTTTAGTCCAATACTCATGAAAGTTGGTCAAAATGTTTGGCTATAATATCTTGAGCAAGGTCAAAAATGGGTCATGTTTTGTCAAAAAGTAGGTCACTGGGACAAATCCCATATTAAAACCTTGTGTGCTTTTTAGAGGCCACATTTTTATTCCATTACCTGTGAAAACTGGGCAGAATATTTGTCTTGATAATAATTCTAATCAGATTTATGATGGGTCAGAATGGTGAAAAAAAATTGGTCACTGGGACATATTAAAATTGGTCATGTTGTGGATAAAAAAATCGAGAGGACAAAAATCTAGAAGTTCTGTGCACACTGCAGATAATACATTTTAGTTCAATACACCTGAAAATTGGTCCTTATGTTTTTTTGGATAATATCTTGGACGGGTTTGAAAATGGTCACATAGGGTCAAAAAGTAGGTCACTGAGACAAATCTTAGAAAAACCTTGTGTGCAATCTAGCTCAGCCTTTTTTTCAGTCACATTTTCATGAAAGTTTGAGGCTACACTCATGAATGTCAACTTATTTAATACACACAAGTGTGAAATTGAGAAAAATCTCAAATCACATTGTGCACTCTGAATATGATTTTTGTTTGTGTTTTACATTATCACCATCAGGATCACTTTGACTTTATGAATCTCTGAGCTTTTTACTCATCTGAGCGCATAAGGGCCAATGACCCTCTTGTATGTTTATATGGGGCTCTTAGACTTCAACCTTAATTTCCTAAAAAATTTGTGCTGCACTTTATCCTGATTCACTCCTCCTGCACTTGGTACCTCACCTGGCTGTAAAATCTGTCATTTCTTGCACTTTCAGCCTCCTGATACCTTTGATGATGGGAGCCATTCTTTTAGCACTTTGACCTTTGGGTGAACTACTTTCAGTGTGACAATTTTCATTGAAAATATCTTTGAAATATCTTTGTCTTTAAACCACAATTCTGAAGGCATAAATAAAATGTTATGCTCTCTGGTAAAACTTTTGTTAACTTGTCTTTATTTGTTTCTTGTCCAAACAGGCTGAAAGATTAAAGCACACTGAAAGTAGATCACATGTCAGTTTGGGTGACCTTGCTCTAGCTTTTTCTATGTGCCTACTGTGAAGTGTGTTTTGCTTTCAGCCTGCATACTTTTCTTCCCAAATGTCATGTCTGACAGAAATATGCATTTATTGACAACTTCCCCCATCCCCACATCACTTTTTTAGAATTTTTAACTGATTACCCTTGTTTAACCCTTGCACCAGCGGCAGCATAAGGGGCTTTGTGCACAAAACATACGTCAGATCTTGAACATATACATTCACTACTGCTTTCCAAACTTCTACCCTTTACCAGATGTAATAGTGTTTTTACAACCCTGATTAGCTGACCTTTGAAAACCTTATTGGAAAAGGGGATCTGGAGGAGATAATCAGGCTAGGTATCTAAGGTATTATTGGATTGGAATCTTTGGTATGACAGAGGGGCAGATTTTTGGCATGATGGGCTGGAGATCATTGGTATGATTGGGTTGGGGATCTTGGGTATGATGAGGTTTGGGAGCTATGGTATGATTAGACTTAGGATCTTGGGTATCATCATGGCTCTTGGGATCTTGGGCTTTGGAATGATGGGGGCCGGGAATCTTAGATATAAATGGGCTGGATTAGTTTCATATGATTGGGCTGGGGATATATGAAGGTTGTGGTATGATTTACCTTGGGATCTTGGGTATGATAGGACTTGGGATCTTTGAAATAAAACAGGTAGGATATTGGATATTGTGATGCTATGGATCTTGGGTATGATAGGTTTGAGATGTTCAGTATATTTGTTTCAATTTGGTTGAGGATCTTTGGTATGATGGGGCTTTGAACCTTGGGTATAATTAAGCTTGGGATTTAGATTGGGCTAACATCTTAGGTATGATTGAATTTTGGATCTTGTGCATGATTAGGCTGTAAGATCTTGAATTTGATTGGACTAGGAATCTTTTTAATGATTGAGCTTTGCACCTTTACCACACAATGCTCACTTTTAATGACCCTGGGAAACAAGCCTTTTAAAACATTGTGTGAAAAGGAGAAAATGCTGGTAACCAGCATTTTCTCCTTTTTAGCTCACCTGAGCACAACGTGCTCAAGGGGAGCTTTTAGGATCACCCTGTGTCCGTCGTGCATCGTGCGTCGTCTGTCATCAACAATTTCTTTAAACATCTTCTCCTCCTAAACCGCTGGGCCGATTTGGACCAAACTTGGCTGGAATGTTACTTGGGAGGTCCTCTTTAAAAATTGTTGACAGAATTTGATTCGATCAAAAACTCTGGTTGCCATGGCAACCAAATGGAATTTTCTAAGAAATTCTTTAAAAATCTTCTCCTCTGAAACCACTGGTGAGATTTTGAAATAATTTCACAGAAATGTTCCTTGGGTGACCCTTTTCAAAAGGTGTTCGTGAAATTTTGATCCGTCGAAAAACATGGCCGTGGCGGGGGGGGGGGGGGCCTCCTTGCGTCAAGTGGTGTCAACAATTCTTTAAACATCTTCTCCTCCTAAACCGCTGGGCTGATTTGGACCAAACTTGGCTGGAATGTTCCTTGGAGGTCTTCTTTAAAAGTTGTTCACAGAATTTGATTCCATCAAAAACCATGGCAACCAAAAGGAATTTTCTAAGAAATTCTTTAAAAATCTTCTTCTCTGAAACCGCTGGTGAGATTTTTAAATATTTTCACAGAAATGTTCCTTGGGTGACCCTTTTCAAAAAGTGTTCGCAAAATTTTGATCCGTCGAAAAACATGGCCGTGGCAGTGGGGGGGGCTCCTTGCATCAAGTGGTGTCAACAATTCTTTAAACATCTTCTCCTCCTAAACCGCTGGGCCAATTTGGACCAAAATTGGCTGGAATATTCCTTGGGAAGTCCTCTTTAAAAATTGTCCACAGAATTTGATTCCATCAAAAACTCTGGTTGCCATGGCAACCAAATGGAATTTTTTAAGAAATTCTTTAAAAATCTTCTCCTCTGAAACCGCTGGTGAGATTTTGAAATAATTTCACAGAAATGTTCCTTGAGTGACCCTTTTCAAAAACTGTTCGTGAAATTTTGATCCGTCGAAAAACATGGCTGTGTTGTGGAGGGGGGGGGGTTTGTTCACATTCTTTAAAAATCTTCTCCTCTAAAACCGCTGGTCAGATTTTGAAACAATTTCACAGTAATGTTCCTTGGGTGCCCCTTTTCAAAAATTGTTCGTGAAATTTGATCTGTCAAAAAACATGGCCGTGGTGGTGGTGGTGGTGGGGGGGGGGCTCTTTGCATTGTGCGGTGTCAACAATTCTTTAAACAACTTCTCCTCCTAAACTGCTGGGCCAATTAGAACCAAACTTAGCTGGAATGTTCCTTGGGAGGTCCTCTTAAAAAATTGTTGACAGAATTTGATTCTATCAAAAACTCTGGTTGCCATGGCAACCAAATGGAATATTCTAAGAAACATTTTAAAAATCTTCTCCTCTGAAACCGTGGTCATATTTTGAAATAATTTCACAGAAATGTTCCTTGGGTGACCCTTTTCAAAAAGTTTTCGCAAAATTTTGATCCATTGAAAAACATGGCCATGGTGGGGGGGGGGGGGGGGGGCTCCTTGCACTGTATTGACTTAAGAAATTCTTTGAAATTCTTTTTCTCTTAAAGCATTCGTCAGATTTTGAAATAATGTCACAGAAATGTCCCTTAGATGCCCCTTTTGAAAAAATGTTAGCGAAATTCTGATCCGTCAAGAAACAAGGCTGTAGTGGTGGGGGGCTATTTGCACTATACGGACATGAAGAAATTCTTAAAATTTCTTCTTCTATGAAACCACTGGTCAGATTTTGAAATAATTTCACAGAAATGATCCTTTGGTGCCAAATTATGCCCCTTTTTTGAATTACAATTTTAACTTAATATCCAGCACCCAACAGCCAATTGTTGGCACTGGCATGCGGTGCTCTTGTTCTTTTTATTGAAGTTATTGAAGAAAAAGTTTTGGAATAACAAAAAAAAAAACTGGCTATGGTCTACTAAAATATTCAGGTGAGTGATCCAGGGCCATCTTGGCCCTCTTGTTCCACAATGTTTTCTACCCTATCAAAGAAAAATTGCACCATTTTAGCCACATTGAAATTGTCGTCTGCAAATGCTTTCAATTCGGAGAAGGCTAAAATTTTGTCATCTGGTAAATGCTTAATGGGTTCTTAGGTGTGATTTGGCTTGGGGTACTGACTGGGTTGGGGATCTTCAGGTATGATTGGACAGGGGTTTTGTTTATGATTTGGCTATGATCTTCACTTTGATAAGTCCTGGGATCTCAGGCATGATGGGGTGGAGCAGAGCTCCAGATAAGAGGGAGTGATGGTATTCTAAAGTCATTGTTTGTCTTCGAAACCCTATGTTGTGGGTACTCATTAGAATTGTCTCGATGAGACGATTCTAATGAGTACCCACAACATAGGGTTTAGTGGAGAATTAATATTTTCAATTTTGAAGTCAAAATCACTACCTCTTTATGGAGCTCTGGGGTGAAGTATCTCATTTGAAATAAAAGAAAAAAGGAATATATCCTTTTGCCTGGAATCAGGTCTGTACATCCATAATCATTAATTTTGTTAAGTCATCTGTTTTTCTTTCTGTAGATACAATTTTCTGTTCTCTTTTGATCTGTCAGTTTTAAACAACTTTTGCTGAAATTCAATGGAAGCCTTCCTCTGGTAGGATCATGTGCACCTGCAATTTTCATTATAATTGTTTGCCTGTTATATGAATAATGGCCCAGTTAATTTTTGTTCCTGATCTGGTGACAAGGCAAAAAGGAAAGGTCCGCGAAAATAACTCGTGCCTTACGGTACTCGTTATTTTCACATACCTTTCCCTTTTTCGGCAAATATTTCCTCATATTAACCACAAGCTGATGAAATAAACTCTATATATTACACATTGTACAGAATCTAAGAATGAAAGCCATTTATTAGAAATTGCGGAATCAGAATTAATATGAGTAAGAATCTATGAGCAGCACTCTGGCAAAAGGGGGTCTAATGGATCTCAATGATGCATTAAACCAAGCAAGTCACCACATAAGTATGGATCCGTAAAGTCCATTTTCTCTGACAACCGACTGAATTATGAGTTTGAATGGTCCTTGAATATGTAGAAAACTAGAAATCTACCAATGGCAAAAAGTTTTGACCCCTGATAGCCTGTGTTGTCCAGCCAGGCTGACCTGAGTCAAAACTTTTTACAGATGCTTTAAACTTCCTTTTCACAGAGTATGGCTTATTATATAACTGGAATTGTAAATTATTGGATTATTCCTGAAACTTTAGAACCAGACTGTGCTGCGTGTATTCCTGCAACATCCCTCTAGAAGCTATGGTATTCAGGTAAGGTTGTATTTAACTTTTTACTAAATGAAAAGATTTAGGCTGATCCAAATTGAAAGCATTTGCAGACAACAAATTAATTGTTGCTGAAGTTATGGGATTTGTTTTTGAAAGGGTACAAAAGGGTACAAAAGATTGTTGGAAAAGGGGAAAATGCGGGTTGAATAATTATTGCAGGATTTTCTCTTTTCCTGCAGTGTTTTCAAAAGTCATCATTCCTCAGGATCATTAAAACAGTATCCTTTAGTAAATGCATTGCATTATGTTTTAGATGAAATGTATGGTATGACCTAATTTAACCAACTCTTTGCAGGCAATACAATTTTAGATTTATCAATTTTGACAGCAGTTGTAGACAAGAAATCAAATGTGGCTCAGTTGATAAGATTTGTCTTTGGAAGGGCAGCCCAAAAATGTTTTGGGAAGATGTGATAATTTTTGTTTACCAGCATTTTCTCCTTTTCCCATATTTTTTTAAAAGCATTTTTTACTCAAGGTTGTTAAAACTCAGGCTTGTTTGCTAAGGATTAACCCTTTCTTATTAACCCTGAGGAAGAAACCTTATGAAAATATTGTAGGAAAAGCAGAAAATGCTGGTAACCAGCATTTCCTCCTTTTCCCACACTGTTTTCTACCTTATCAAAGACAAATTTAATTACCTGAGCCACACTTAATTTGTTGTCTGCAAATACTCTCAAGTTAGACTTGCCCTAAATTTTGTTGTTTGGTAAAGAGTTAACTCAAACATTACATAGATATTGATATCAGTCTCAGCTAGTCCCTTGCTACCCAGCAGTTAGGAGGGACAAGCTCAGTAATTTGAGATTGAACAAGAAATGTCTTTAAAAAAGATGGTTGGCCTAAGAGGTACTTGAAATGAAAAGATCAATTCATTTTCTTGTGTGAAGAAAGAAAGAAGGAAAAACACACTGTAAGCCATTGTCTCTTTTTACTCATTGTGATCCTTCCTTCGTCAACTTTTACCTTGGGTATGCTCTACAGGCCACATTTTAAGTCCAATACTTATGAAACATTGGTCAAAGTGTTTATCTTGATGATGATGGACATAAGTTTGAAAATGGGTCCCGTTATATCAAAAGTAGGTCACTGGTTTCAATCTTTAGAAAAAAAATGCTTGTGTACACTCTGGAGGCCACATTTTCAGTCCAATACTCATGAAATTTGGTCAAAATGTTTGTTTTGATAATATCTCAGTTGAGGTTGAGTATTAATCAAGTCAGGTGAACCATTAGGTTACAAGGGCTGGTGCAAATCTTAGAAAAAGCTTGTGCCCAAAATGGGCACATTTTCAGTCCAATACTCATGAGAGTTGATCTGTATCTTTGTCTTGAGTTTCCTCAACCGGGTATCAAACTAGCAACTACCAGGTCATGAGTCCAATGCGCTAATCACTGAGATACCTGGCTGGGCTACAAGTCATGTAAATGTTTTCATAAAGAAATTACTGCTACTAAAAGACTATGATGAACCTTAGTTATTTGAACTCTTGCATTCAGAAATTACTGCTTCTAGAGGACTATGATGAACCGTCTGACACAGAATGGGATGAAGCCCCTGTTTTTGCCTTCACATTGCCTGATTATCAAGGTAAGTTTAATCAACTCTGTACTTTATAGCATATTTAATTTAGAAAGTGTTCTGATTGTTGAACATATACACTCAGCAAAACTTATAAATGGCCACTTCTGTTTCTTTTGCAAATTTGACTGAGTCATAGACAGGTAAATGGAAACAAATTGTAACATATTATCCTTATGTTTTTCATGGTATTGTAATAAAAAGATTCTTGATTCTGCCAACAGAAGGCATATCTTTTCAAAAAGAGGGAAAATTCATTGGTAGCGCATGCATGGTGTCTAAAAACAAAAACAGGTTAAAAAGAGAAGCTTAGATTATTGAAATTTTGTCAGCGATAAGAAAAAAACATAAAATTATTTTGTGCACAAGCATATAATCTGAGAAAATGTGTATGAAGTTTACGAGAATTTGATTTTTCAATTTTCAATGTTGAGTGATGGATGTTAAATAAACTCCTTTAACAAGTACAAGTCAATGAATTCTTTTCAGACTTAGGCTGAGGTATGTTTTTATAGTAATCATTCTGAAAAAAATCAAAGTAGGTGAAACATCACTTTTCTGGACAGTGATGCAAAAAAAAAAAAGGTCTATGTGAAATTACAGCTTAAAAGTGGCAGTTCATAATTTTGCTGAGTGTACATTTAAAATTTGAAAGAAATGGGTTCAGTACTCACGATAACAGAGTTGATGAAAATGGACTGAAAAAATGTGCTCAGTGCATCTTTCTCTAGTTTGACGATGCTTTATCTCTTTTGCATAATTTGAGGACATGGAGTTTGTTATTTGTCTGGCAGAGGTTTATGAATAAATTTTTTTTCTTTAGGGCTTGTTAATTAATATTGATATTTGTTTTCATTTCAGATAACAGTTCCATTACAGGTGAGGGCGAAATATTTACTTTTACAGCATTTGTGTCTACATTGTCATTCCTCAAAATCTTTTTTACATTTCCTCATATCTTGTTAAACTAGGGGATTATTTGGTATTTAGTTTTAAAAGATCATTTTACAGACACCTTTAACTAGTAATTTTCCATTAGGTAGAGTATTTTTGTGGCATTTGTCGAAGACAATACCACTGTAAGTTCAGTAATAAATTTTGAAGACCACGTATTGTATTTTGTGCAAAGCCAAAGGAAATAAACCCAATTAAACTCAATTTTTCTCAGACAAGTGATTTTTTCAATAGCACTCAGCTATATAATTGAAAATGGCGTATTGAAATAAACTGAATAAAGACATTGATCATGGAAATACTTCTTTTTGATTGAAAATAGCTTCACCCGCTCATAGCCTTCTATTGGCGCAATGATACACAAAATTTGTCTACTGACCACTAGGTCCCGGGCTGGTTCGTTCCAAAACCAGTTCATCCCTGGGCTTGTTCATTCCATGACTACTCCATTTGATTGAGCATGAATATTTACAGATCGAAATAATTGATTGTAATGTTGGGAATTAGATCTTGATGGCCAAAGATATCTCAAAATCGTAGTTTTCAGGTACAAACTTAATTTTATTCGATATATTTACATGGTTTCTCTCTCTACCCATCATGCATCTGACCGTCAAGGGACATTACTCCTGACTCCTCCTTGAATGATCAAAGGGAGACCACTAATACACAAATAATCCAATTTTTGTCATGAGTACTCTCCCTTCCACCAAAATGGTATTAATTTGCTTAGTAGGGTGCCTTTCAAGCCAATATTTGAAAGATATTTCTCTTTTTCTTTCGAATGATTAAATCCTCACAATGGCTTTCTTGACAAATGCCACTCCAGTGTTTTCAATGCTTTGATTACATAAGTATTTGCAATACATAAAAATTAAATGAGGCTCATACGATGGATTTGTATTTGAAAAGGTAGACACTTTCAGGGAAAAGTTCATGGAGGCATAACATCTCAGTATTACAATGACTTAGCCATGTTCTGTGAAAAGGGGGTTAAATGCATCTGCATAAAAGTAATGGCCCAGGTCAGCCTGCACATTCTGACCTGTGGTCAAATTTCTTTGCTGTTGGTCAACTTTCTTCATGTCAAAGGACAGGTTTATTCCATGAACAAGTTGGTTGTTAGGCAAAAGAGACTTTATGGATCCATAAAAACATGACGACTTGCTTCGTATAATGGATCACGAGATGCATTAACCCTTTACCACACAATCCAAAGTTTTAACAACCCTGTAAAAAAAGCCTTTTGAAAACATTGTGGGAAAAAGAGAAAATGCTGGTAACCAGCATTTTCTCCTTTTCCCACAATGTTTTCTACCTGTTTGGAGACTAATCCCACCATATGAGCCATGTATAATTTCTTGTCAGCAAATGCTTTCAATTTGGACTTTTCTAAAATTTTGTCGTCTGGTAAAGGGTTAAACCCTCTTTTCCCAGAGCTCCACCCATTTTCTTTTGACAGCACCATTCAACTTTGTACCAGTCTATATCATATCTGGTTGTGTTGTATCCATTGGCGTGGTGACATTTATCCTATTGAGACTACATAAGAGACACCGGTTTAAGAACCTAGAAAGGCGTCTAATTGACCCAGATGATCATGATGTTGATGAAAACAATGACCACTACTTTGTTATGAGAACAACTGACCAAAGGTAAGGAATAGCTGTACAAGTGTGTTTCCTTGATACCAGGATAGCTTGGTCCAAAATGCTGTAGATCTGTAACAAACAACAAAATTTTACATTAATCGGTATTGAAATCATGTGCAGATGACACATTTAATCCTTAGAGCACAGAATAAACCCAATGGATATTTTCATTCTACAACCAATATAATTGCATTTTCATAGCTGCCTTTTGTCTGTACTAAATCAGCAAAGCTGACAGTGTAGGATCAAAGATCACACTGTACATTTTATGCAGTCTGATCTTGATCTATATTTGCTGCAAAGGTACATTTGTGTAACTAAGATAGTGAAAGGCACTTTAACGGTTAAGGTGGTTAAAATGACAAAATTTGACCATGATAGGGCAAAAAATATTGTGGGAAAAGCAGAAAAGCTGGTTAACAGCATTTTATCCATTTCGCACAATGTCTTTTCCACCAGAGTCATGGCAATAAAGGGATAAAGGACCAGCATTACTGAGGAAGATGTACTACATGGCCTGCAACACGCGAAAAGGGACATTTGGACATTTGCGTAAAGTATCATCTCGGATCAACCTGCGCAGTCCGCGCAGGCTAATCCAAAACGACACTTTCCGTTTTTATATAATTTTCTGCTTTGCGCAAGTCTACTGTAGCACAAAATCTAATGTAGTCATAAAGTGCCGTCTCGGATCAGCCTGCATAGTCCGCACTACGCAAATGACCGAATGCCCCTTTTCGCATGTTGCAAGCCATATAGAACCTGGAGACAACAGGTTGTATCCTCACTCAAGCTGCTGGGTTCATTTTTGGAGTGTCCTTGTGCAAGATAATTCACAGCCCAGGCTTAGTACTGGAGAAACCTTGTGCACAATGTGAATTTTTAAGATTTTACCATGCTGTGACTGAAATAATGTTGAAAGTAACAATACACACAAGTCAGTCAGTCTCAGTTAGTTAGTCAGTTAGTCTCAGTCAGTCAGTAAACCATAGTATCTTTTATGTTTTGTCCATGAAACTTACAAAAAAAAATTCTGCTTTTGACTTTCAGTGCTTTTCGAGCTGCAGATGTCCCGACAGTGGTTCCTGATAGATGGGAATTACCACACTGTTGTCTGAAAATTGGGCGTGTGCTGGGGAGCGGGGCTTTTGGCCAAGTTGTGAAAGGGCGTGTCAGCAGGAGTATACTGTTACACCGAGGTATCGATCTTCATGGAAAACCCAGGGAAAATCATACCCATGTCACTGTTGCTATAAAAATGTTGCAAGGTGAGCTTTGTTTCAGACTCACTTACACGCATATTTTACTTTCCTTTCACGGGGTCAACATGTGTGCAAATCTACAGTTTCAAAATGGATGGAACAATTTAAAGTACAGTAATGGTTTTTTTTGAAGGTTGACCCTTTTTAGCACAAGATTCGAATCGAGAAGCTTCAATGTGAATAGAAAACATAGGGAAAACAAGAAAATGCTGTTGACCATTTTTTAGACCCCTTTGAAGAAATATACTATTATTATTTCACCTGCCGAGCCCCTGTAGCTTACTCGATAGCAAACAGGACTTGAGAACAGGGGGTCGCTGGTTTGATTCCAGGCTCGGCCAATTTCTGTCCTGGGGTTGATGATGGTCATTGCTCTCTCACCTCTGACAATTGTCTCGATGATGGTTATGCAGGAAAGCACCCGGTGGCTTGGACTGAATATTGTGCAAAGTACTGGTAAAAGAAACTGCAGGAAAGCATGGGTAGGTACACTGGCTGCCGCGATATAACTGAATAATGTTGAAAATGGCATTAAACACCATACAATCAATCCATCAATTACTTCACCCACAACTCAATTTCTACAAATGTTCTCAATTTGGACAAGCCTTATTAACGAGCCACAACAAGTTACGGGCAAAGCCCGTAACGAGCAAAGCTCGTTTTGCAGTAACACCGTTCTAGATTTTCAAAAATGAAATTCCGACTTCGTTCTGGGTTTTAGTCTAAATCTAAATAGGGATGACTAAAAATTGAGTGTCTTCCGGTTAGTCGCACAGCGTCACACGTATGACAATCTTTCGCACAAGTACCTGATTGGTCAAATATGACAAAAATTATCTACCGATCGGATGATTACTTAAAAATGATTATCAGTTAAATGAGTACAGATTGTCTAATTTCTTACTTACTTTCAGCGTGTTAAGTGTCTTCTTGTGTATAAACATACGCAACGATCTATGCTTGCAAATAATGACGTCATTAATCATACTATTCTTACGTCATGCACGAGCCGTTTTTCGCGGAAAACATTGTGTCGAAGAAATCAAGACTAAACTAGTTTTTTGGCTGTTTCAAAATACCAATTACAGAGAAAGCCGGATTTATGATCTGTAGAAAGGGGGGTGGGGGCTTAATGCATTTGCAAAAACTATCGACCTAGGTCAGCCTGTGCAGTCCGTGCAAACTAATCTGGATCAAAACTCTGCTAGATCTATTTTTCAACGTTCTACATGTCAAAGGACCAGTTTGCATGCCTTTTGATTCAGTCAGTTTTCATACAATATGGATGTATAATTATGTGATGACTTGCTTGGTATCATGCATCACGGAGATGCATTTAACCCTCTTTTACCGCAACATGGCTCAGATATAATTTGTTTAATGCTACGAAAGCTTATTGATAGATCTAAAAGTTTGGCGTTTTTTTTTTGCCATAAGTTGGATATCTATCCGATAACTTGGCAAATTTCTTTCCTAGGATTGATGATAGATCTAGATCTAGTCATTGCGACAGAATTCATTCCTGTCTCTGCACTGATCACTGTTTCAACGATGGATGTGTAGGAAAGCATATGGGATGAAAAAGGAAAGCCACATAGTCTATAATCTGATTTTAGCGATCTAAGCACTCTGATTTTTAAGAAACTCCAGGTAAAACGTGGGTAGACCTGTGCACTAACGAAGAAATGAAAGAAAGATTTTGTTTGTTTGTTTGTTTTTGTTTTTTTTTTTTCCTTTTGTATGTAGATCTATATTCATTGCGGTGGCAAGTGCACCTACCATGTGTTCATGAAGTTCCTTTTACCAGTACTCTGCCCAATACTAGTATTCTTCTCAACCTACTGACGGATTCCTCGTAAAAATCAAAGTCAGTCTTATATAGATCTAGATCTACATGCAGAGAGGAAATGTTCCCGTAAAATGGTCTTTACAAGTATGTGAACCAATAATCATTCCAAGATATTTTTCTGGACATAAATTAAAGAAATTGTCAGGGAACTGTCTTTATTTTGTTCAGGAAATCAGGGACAGTTCGCCCTATTTCACATGTATAAATCTACGAAAGAAAAATGCTTTCTACTTTTGACAACGCTCAAAATTAGTTTTGGCAAAGACGAAATTCGAACTCAAAACCCCTTGATTTCAAGATCTAGAATCTAGGTCGTCATTTGAATTAATAGATATTTGTTCCACAAACCATTCACGTCGCTCGTATTGAGGCTTTGCCTTTTTCATATTATCTAGTTATGAGTTAATGTATTCCTTGTTGCTATTTCAAGTTGTGTCAACTTTTTACATTGCAGAATCTTGTAATGAGTCCTGTTCCCGAGATTTTCTAAATGAGATCCAGCTTATGAAGGATATTGGTTACCATAGGAACATTGTAAGCATTCTGGGATGTTGTACATTGAGAGAACCCTACTGTCTGGTTGTAGAGCATGTACCACATGGGGACCTCTTGACCTACCTCAGAAAAATTAGAGAGAAAGTTCAATTGGTAAGTGTATCAAAACCTTTTACAAATAATCCTGTGTTTCCTGATCATGAAGAAGAAGGATTTTGAAAACATTGTGGGAAAAAGAGAAAATGCTGGTAACCAGCATTTTCTCATTTTCCCACAATGTATTCCACCCTTTCAAAGACAAATCCATTATTTTAGCCACAATTACATTATTGTCTGCAAATGCTTTCAATTTGGACAAGTGTATAATATTTCTCTTATAGTAAAGATTTAAGCAAGCCTTACAAATATTAATGAATGAAACCAACTCACATCTTTGACAGAAGGACATTCTCTAGTATAAAATATAGTTCCAAAGAAACCAGCTCATAATGACATGAATTTAAGTCTAAGCAGTTTGCTCTCAGCACACAATTTCCTAAATCTCGTGGTCTGTCTAATTGGCTGGCAAACTGACCGATTAAGATTTAGACAAAATTTATATTTTTATGATAATCAGTTTTGCCATTGAATTGATCTACAAAATAAATGGCAGAAATACAATGCTTAAATGCTCCAGTGTCGTCAAAAATACTAACCTGAAACATAGGTAAGATAAGGAATTTTTAAAGTCATTATATTTGAAACAAAGGGAGGTTACATGACAAAAAGAAAATCTTTCCGGGTTTCTGTGGATTGTATTTTCAGCCATGAGACATAGTCGAGAAAGAGTTATCCCTTTACCACACAATTTCACGTTTTAACCCTGATTAAAAAGACTTTTAAAAACTAATTACAGGTAAGGGAGAAAATGCTGGTAACCAGCATTTTCTCCTTTTCCTACAATGTTTTCAACACTGTAAGACACATCTCATCATTTGAACCACATTAATTTGATGTCAGTAAATGTTTCCAATTGGACTAGTGTAAAATTTTTTCTCGACTGATCAACAGTTATGTTAAGCCTTACAGTGCCTCTCACTACAAGAGTTGCCTTTGCAACCAGTGTAGATCAAGATCAGACTGCACGAAAAGTGCAGTCTGATCTTTGATCTGCACTGTCCACTTTGCTGAAAACAATATAGAGAAAGGGAAGCCACTAAATTGCAATTAAATAATCTGGGTCTTTTTATAAAATGAAAATGTCCATTGAGTTTATTTGGCACTTTAAGGGTTTAAGAAATAGAGGATATTTGGGTTTTTTTTGTGAAATATTGAAATTTATTTCATTGAAAGAAAATCATCGGTAATGTTTTCATGAGTGGGGCAGCCACATCACAAATATTCTATTTATTTCTAACCCCTTCCTGTTGGGACTTCATCAAAATTCAGTACAGTTGTTTTCAATAATTCCCTGTGGCATACCTTCTCACATAACAATGCACTGAAATGTTATGTAAAGCGCGAGAACTATTGGTTAAATGAACGTATCTTATGTCATATTTCCCTCTGGTTGAATGGCACACACTGTTTACCTAGGTAACTAGTGTGGGGGAACTACTGAAATTTGAAGAGTTTGACACTATGAAATAGCTGTTTTTCAATGGTCATAACCATGGAGTATCAACCATAATCCAGCAGTATTTCTTGATAAACTAAAGAAAAGCATGAAATAAGATTTGTATATTCTATTTTATTGCTAGAGAGAGGAAGAAGGAGGCCATTACATCAATCATACAGTTGACCTGTTTAGTCCCCATGATCTCCTGGCAGTGGCCAGACAGGTCTCTGTGGGAATGGTAAGTATAAACAACCAATCACCTTGTAGATAGAGACTTATTCATGGTTCTGCAATATATAGTTTTTGGATTTTATTTGTATTGAGATTTAACACCGTTTTAACAGCTTAGGTCATATCACAGCAGTTAGTGCATCTATGCATGTGTTTGCTGGTTTTCTCAAACCGGTACTGACAAAACTTTTTTTCCAAGTCACTGGCTACTTTTTTCACATGCATCAGAGGTGAGAGGCAAAAAATTACAGCAAAGAAAGTTTGTCTCAACTGTGTATTGAACTGGAAACCATCAGGTCAAGAGTCAGATATACTAATCACTGAGCCACCTTGGTGGGCCTCATAGTTTTTGGAAACATGGAGGAAATAGGAGCAATAGCTTGATTAGCAATTCATCCTTTTCCCACTATGTTTTCCATACCTATGTGAAAAACACACATTTTCCTTCTTTTCAACTGTTTTCTCGAATGTCATGAGCAGCAGGTCTACTGACAAAATGCAATGTCATGATAATTGGCAAATTCAAGTGGCTGATAAGACAGAGCTACCAGCTTCAATGCTGGACTCCAGGATTTTCTTCTTTTTTCACAATGTTTTATATGCTTTCAAGGACACTTCCATCATTTGAACCAAATCAACTCTTTACCAAACGACAAAATTTTGGACTGTACCAAATTGAAAGCATTTTGCAGACAACAAATTAGATGTTGCTAAATTGGTGTTTTCTTTCTTTGGTAGGGTAGAAAACATCCTGGACTGGATATACTTTTTCTTTAACTCTTTTTCAAACAGTTAAATTTTAGACTGGTTCAAATTGACAGGTTTTGCAGATGATAAATATTGCTCAAATGGTGAGATATGTCTGTAATAGGATAGAAAACAATGTGGGAAAAGGAGAAAATGCTGTTTACAAGCATTTGCTCCTTTTCCTCAATGTTTTCCGAAGTCCTCTTCTTTACAGTTGTTAAAACTCGGGATTGTGTAATAAAGGCTTAAAAACTATATATGCTAAGATTGACTTTCCATGCCTTTTAGGACAATGTACTGACTGGGCGGTCTTTTCTTAGATTTATAGCCACAACATGTAGGTTCACGGTACACATTGCTTTGAGGTAATAGGTATTTTTCCGTCATAACAAAAATTGGTGCCCTCTAGCGGCTTGTCCAGTCTCCATTTTGATTGTAAATACCTTGACTCGAACATTTCTTTACCTCAGCCAACTTAAAATTTCAAAATAAAAGTTTAGAATGGAAGAAAAATACACCGGAAGTGAAGACGATGTCATGGGTACCTAAATGCTTAACACCATTTACCCCACCCTCTAGAATCCTTCATTACACGCAGTTTTACAGAAAAACATGCATGATGACGTATTTAGATCGTCTGCTAAGTCATGTGGCAATATTTCAAATCATGTGACTGCAAATTGGCGCCTAATATATCGAGCTGAATTGATTTTTTTACGAAAACCATCCAAGTCACATGAATCAATTTCAGAAGGGCACCGGGACAGTGGTGAGGGTCAAGGTTGATTTTCTTTCTAATGTTTGGATGAAACTGCATGATATTTTCTATGACGCTAAGTAAAAGATGAAATTAGAAAATTACTTGGTGATTTATTCTATTCTCTGTAAAAAATTTGACTTTTTCTATGTCAGACAGTAACTACCGTGAACCAACAAACCGCAAGGCTACACCGTTCTAATATTTTTAAAGATATTCAAGCAAAAGAAGGTCTGAATTTGCATGCAAAGTCTTATCTACAGATTGACTGTTTACCTGTTTAATTAACTCTTTACCACACAATCCCGACTTTTTAACAACCCTAAGAAAGAAGGCTTTTGAAAACAATGTGGGAAAAGGAGAAAATGCTGGTAACCAGCATTTTCTCCTTTTCCCACAATGTTTTCTACCCTATCAAGGACAAATTTCATCAGTTGAGCCATCTTTAATTTATTGCCTGCAAATGGTTTTAATTCGGGCTGGTCTAAAATTTTGTCGTCAGGTTAAGAGTTAAGCCTTGTCCAAATTAAGAGTATTTGCAGAGGACATTCATTATTGGTCAAATAATGGAATATGTATTTGAAAGATTAAAAAACATTGTGAGACAAGGGAAAACTGCTAGTTACCAGCATTTTATCCTTCTTTCACAATGTTTTGAAAACTGTATTTCCCACAGGATCATATTGGTAGAGGTTTGAATATGTAAAGGTTGATAATTCAACATCTAAAAACAATGAAATGAAAATACAGAGTAGCTGCCCCTGGTCTGTGGCTTGCATCTTGAAAATTGTAATGGTGATCTTTATTCACGATGATAACTTATTCACAAACTTTCGGACTTATGTATTCATTAGCTCTTTCAGAGCCAAAGGCAAAAACACTGGTTTTTTGCTTGGTATAGATCAAGATCAGAGTGCACAGAACATTCAGTCTGGTCTTGGATCTATACCACCTTCTTGTTTTTTCAAGCCTGTAAGATAAAATCATTAGATTCTGTTTTTTGCCCTTTCAAAGAGGTTATAGTTTATCTATTTGGCACTAAAAGAGTTAACTCTTTACTGACAACAAAAATTTAGACTTGTCCAAATTGAAAGTTTGATAAACTAAAATTGGCTAAACTAATGGGATTTGTCTTTGAAAGAGTTGATAAAAACATTGAAGGTAAAGGTGAAAATAATTGTGTCTAGCATTTGCTCCATTACAGTTTTTTTCAGTTTTTTTTTCTCATTGTTGTCAAAGTATGGGCTTGTTTGTTACAGTGTACATTTCTAATTTTGAATTTCTCTGAATGCGGTCAAATGCAGTACACAGTCACTTATTATATTTGTAACCAATTATCTAAAGAAAAAAATTAATATAATGAACAAAAAAAAGTAACTGTTCAGTTCTTTTCTAATGGAAACAAAATCATTTTTCTGTTTCATAAAAACTCTTAAACTAAAAAATTATAACATAAAAGTTTATTCATGAGGAAACAAGAGCAAAAAAAGGGAATTTGCTGCAAAAACATTATTGTAAAATTATCTTTGTTAAGAAGGAACAATCAACTTAGGAAATAACTTTGTAAAGAAGGAATGGTTAGAAAACATCTTTGTAAAGAAGGCATAGTCAATTAGAAAACGTTTTTATAAAGTAGGGACAGTCAACAAAAAATCTGATCTTTTTAAAGAAGGGACAATCAATTTGGAAAACATCTTGGTAAGGAAGGGACAGTCAACTTAGGTAACATCTTTATAAAGTAGGCACAGACAACTTAATTTTAAATTATCTCTGACAGTCAACATTGAATACATCTTTGTATAGAAGGGGAATCAGCTTGGAAAACAGGTTTGTAAAGGAAGGAGAGTCAACGTAGAAAACAAATTTATAAAGGAGGATCAGTTAAATTAGAAAACATCTGTGGTTGAGCGTTAATTCTTTAACACAAAGTCATGAGTTTTAAGGACCCTCTTGAAAATGTTTTTTGAAGACATTATGGGAAAAGGAGAAAATGCTTGTATTTAGCTTTCTCTCCTTTGCCCACAATGTTTCTACCCTTTAAAATTGAAAACTGTATCATTTGCTCCATATTTAATTTCTTGTCTGCAAATGTGAACAGTTTTGGCATGTTAAAAATTTTGTTGTTTGGTAAAACAACTCACTGACCTTTTGCAGACAGTGTAGATTAAGATCAGACTGCACAGAATGTGCAGTCTGATGTTGGATCTACGCTTTCCAGTAAGGAGGAATTTTTCTCCAAAAAGTAAGTTTTTGAATAACATTATTTGGACGTTTACTATCGGCTTGAAAGTTTTATTTTACTTATTTAGCAGGTTAAGGGTTAATCTGTAATGACTGTTTGCCGCTTCTTTTCCTGCAGAACTTTTCAAAGCAGTGATTGCAAAAGTGCTGATAAAGTACTTTGATTGAAAAAAAAAAAACATATAAAAATGTGAATTGTAAGAAAGCAGGTAAAAAATGAATAAACTCCATTAAGTTTAAATGTGCCCTGTAATAAAATAAAACAGAACGGTCTTCAAATCTACACATCAAACACCAACCTGAGCCTTGAAGTAAGACCAAAGTTTGTCAGTGTTTGTCAGCATAGATTTATGAAAACAATAATATTAGCCATGCTCCGGCAAAAGGGGGCTTAATGCATCTCTGTGATCCATGGTATGAAGCAAGCCATCACATACATGGATCTATATCAGCCACCTTTTTTTAAATAGCCACCTTTTTTTAAACAACCCACTGAATAATGTGGTAAACTGGTCATTGCACATACAGAAAATTCACCAATAGTGAAATGTTTTGGCCTGGACAGCCTCTGCAGACTGCGCAGGCTGACCTGGATCAATACATGGGTCAATACTTTTTGCAAATGCAGTAACCCTTACCACACAATTCCGAGTTTTGACAACCCTGAAGAAAAAGCCTTTTGTAAACATTGTGGGAAAAGGAGAAAATGCTGATAACCAGCATTTTCTCCTTTTCCCACATTGTTTTCTTACCCAGTATAGACGAATCCAACAGTTAAAATCACATTTCAATTGTCGTCTGCAAATGTTTTCAATTTTGATCAGTCTATATTTTTGTTGTTTGGTTGAGTTAAGCCCCCTTTTCACAGAGTATGACACATAATGTTTTATCCCACTTGACAACTAAACAGCTAAAGAAATTCTTTAACTATAGTTGACATTCATTCATAACAAATATTTTGTTCTGTTGGTGAAAAAACTAAATAAGAATTTTTATCTGTAAACTCTTTGCCAAACAATTCAATGTTTTAATGACCCAGAAGAAAAAAACTTTTTAAAACATTGTGGGAAAAGAAGAAAATGCTGGTAAACAGCATTTTCTTCTTTTCTCACAATGTTTTCTGACCTTTTGAAGAAAAAATACCCAGCATTTTCTCCTTTTTCCACAATTTGTTCTTACCATTTTGCATGCAAATCCCATCATTTAATGTTTTCTGCATGTGCTTTCAATTTGGACATGTCAAAAATTTTGGTGTTTAGGAAAGCCAGTAAATGAAAGCGCTAGGTTTGGTTCAAATGATGGTTTTTTTTTTCTACTGCAGGTAAAGAACATTGTGGGAAAAGAAGAAAATTTTAGTTAAGAGCATTTTCTCTTTTTCTCACAAAGATATCAAGAGCCTTCTACTTTAGGGTCATAAAAACACAATTTTTTTTATACATATGAATTTCTGAAAAAAAAAAATAAAAACCAATATTTTATCCTTTTTCACAATGTTTTCAAAGGCCTTTTTGTAATGGTTTGACAAAGCAGAGGACAAAACAAAATACTTGTATCAAGCAATTGCTCCTTTCCTCCAGTCTTTACATTTTCCAAAATGTTTAGTTTCAAATACAATCATGTATTTATCTTTTGTGAAATTTATTTAGTATTGCATAGTCCAAAAAACACCTGTGTGAATAAAGTTTTAACTCTTTATTATATGCCCGTAAGTTTTCCGGGTTAAATACATGGGTCGCACGCGGATAAAATCACATTCGACGGAAAAAAAATCCGTATCTACACTCAGTGGAATACAGTTCCAAATATGGTATGATGACGTCATAATGACGTAACTCACGGGCGGTATACGTATGTATTTATTTGCAAGTTCATTGGTCAAAATTTTACGCTGTAATATTTATCCGCCATTCATAAAAACGAAGTTATGGCTACTATGCCATTATTTGTTTTATTTTGCTTACCTTTTCGAATAAAATGTCAATAATTTGAAATATTTTGTCGTTGAGAAGGTGTAGGTATGTAATAAAAGGAATATTATGCTGTAGTGACTTTCCTGGTGCTTGTATTTACTTCTCGCTGTGTAAGAAAATTTTTGCATCTCGCTCGACCTTTGGTCTCGTGCGATACCAAATTTTCTCACGCTGCTCAAAGTAAATACAAGCACCAGGAAAGTCACTACAGCATAATATTCCGTATATACCAAACAACAAAAATTTAGAAATGTCAAAATTGAAAGCATTTGCAGACGAAAAATTAAATCTGGCCTAGATGATGGGATTTTTCTCTGAAAGTGTAGAAAACATTGTGGGAAAAGGAGAAAATGCTGGTTACCAGCATTTTCTCCTTTTCCCATAATGTTTTCAAAAGTCTTTGTTGGAGTTGTTAAAACTCACGATTGTGTGGTAAAGGGTTAAGTCTTGTACAATATACACCTTGAAAGAGTTATTTTAACAACTTATAACAAGCCTAATAGATATTTTATTTAAATAAAAAATATGACCGAATGATTTCATGAGAAATCTTTTCTTTCGCCTCTACAATTACTACATTATATCTCTTAACAAACCAGTACTGTTTTGCAATGACCCTGAGGTAGAGGCCTTTTTAACAAATTATGGGAAATACACTACTGCATTTTCTTTTTCTCACAATGCTTTCTACACTCTCATAGATAATTTCTATCATTCAGTCCACACTGTAATAGTTGTCTGTAGTTGTTCATAATTTTGACGAGTCCATCATTTTGTTGTTTGGTAAAGAGTTAACCCTTTACTACACAATTCCAGGTTTTGACAACCCGAAGGATAAAACTTTTGAAAACAGTGGGAAAGGGAGAAAATGCTGGTAACCAGCATTTTCTCCTTTTCCCACTATGTTTTCTCCTTTTTCAATCACAAATTTTCTCTGTCTTTGAGCCACAATTGTCTGCAAATGCTTTCAATTTGGACCAGTCTAAAATTTTGTTGTTTGGTAAAGAGTTAACAACTTAACTAGATCTCAGAGTGGGCTTATCGTAAAAATTTGTTGATGACAAATTGAATGTTGCACATAATATGGTGGGATTTGTTGCGAGCGGAAAAAAAGCCAGGAAAATACTGATTAGCGATGTTTTATCCTTTTCCCCACCATGATTTTCAGAAGCCTTCTTTCTCAGGGTCTCAAAAACATTGGATCCCTCAGCAAAGAGTTAACCCTTTACAAAACAATCCCCAAAACAGTTCCCTGGGGAAAAAGGCTTTTTAAAACAATGTGGGAAAAGGAGAAAATGCTGGTTAACCAGCATTTTCTCCCTTTTCCACAATGTTTTGTACCCTTTCATATCACGAATCCAATTATTTAGCCACATTTAATTTGTCGTCTGCAAAATGCTTTAAAATCTGGACAGTTTAAAACTGTGTGGTTAAGTAAAGGATAAACCCTTTACCACACAATCCTAGGTTTTAATGGCCCTACAGAAGAAACCTCTTGAAAACATGGTGGGAAAAGGAGAACATGCTGGTAACCAGCATTTTCTCCTTTTCTCACAATGTTTTTTTCTCTATTACAGCGAAATTCCATTATTGGAGCCACATTGAAATTGTCGTCTGCAAATGCTTTGAATTTGGACAAATCTAAATTTTTTTTTTGTTTGGTAAAGGGATAAATCTATTTCATTCATAATTTCTGTATGAATGAAATATACTGATCACAAACAACTTGTATTTAGGCTATGAACTAAGTCTATTAATTTTTTAGGATAAAGTTTTCCTATAGTTTTTTTTATGCAGTTTTGTAAACACTGATTATTCAGCAAATATCATTTATGACATTCTGTAATAGTAGTAACTGTAGTAGCTGTCAAAGAATATTTGAGAGCTATTCTGTAGAGATGGAGAAGAAAAATTAATTAATTGGTCGGTTGGTCGGTTGGTTGCTTGATTGATTTTATGGTGTTTAACACCATATTCAACATAATCACAGTTATATCATGGCGGCAAGTGCACCTCTCCATGCTTTCCAGGAGTTTCATGTTACTGGTACTTCGCTCAATAGTCTTCAAACACCTTGTCATGAAAGTTTAAGCGATAAGTATCAAAATGCCTAGATTGATCAGTAGGATATAAATGCAGAGGACAGAAAAAAGGCATTTACCTATGCATTTTGTGAAACTTCCACCATTACCCTGCAGTGTATCAAAACAAAAACCATCTTATCGCCCCTTATGCATTCAGAATGACAAGAACAAACTGACATGTAACCTTTTACCAAGTGACAAAATTTTAGACTATTCCATTTTAACCCTTTACCAGACAATTAAATTTCAAGTTTTTCCAATTTGAAAGCATGTTTTTATGAAGATGAAGCTGATCTAGATCAGACTGCTGGTATGTTGGCCTAGATCAGACTGGATAGAACTTGTCTGGTCTTCAGTTTTACAATACTCTCCTCTATTTTGTGAATGGTCCAGCAAAACATATTTGAAATTGTCATGTTTTTGTATGTAAACCTTATTTAGAAAACTGATTTCTTCTATTGAGCTTTTTTTTTAACCCTTTTCCTCACAAACTAGAGTTGCGGGTTCGATACCGGGTTGCGACAAACTTTCTTCCTGGCGATTTTTTGCCTCTCACCTCTGATGCATGTGAGAAAAGTAGTCAGTGGCTTTGGAAAGAAAGTTGTGTCAGTACTGGTGTGAGAAAGCCAGGAAACTCACGGGTGCAACACTGACCTAAGCTATTAAAATGGCATTGAACTCCAACACAAACCAAACCAAGAGATGGCTTTTGAAAACATTGTGGGAAGAGAAGAAAATGCTGGTAAACAGTATTTTCTGTTTTTCCCATCATTTTTTTTTTTTCCTTTTGAAAGACAACTTCTGTCATATCAGCTTACTTAGTTTGTTATCTACAAATGCTTTCAATCTTGACTAGTCTAATATCTTTTCATCAATTGTAAAGAGTTAAGAGCTGCGTTTAGTTGCTAGGACTTTTTTCCAAAGATCAGCCTTCACTAAAATGTGCCATCTGATCTTTGATCAGTCTTCTCAAATATTTTATGAGAAACTAACCAAACAACCTGAAAGCACCTGAATATCAGCCATGCTCTGGCAAAAGGGGGTTTAATGCATCTTTATGATGCGTGATGCATTGTACCAAGTAAGTCATCACATAATTTATAATGTATCCGTAAAATCTATTTCGTCTGACAATCCACTAAATCATGAGATAGGCTGGTCCTTTGACGTGTGGAAAATTGACTAGTAGCAAAAAGTTTCAACCCAGGTCAGCCTGCGCGTACTGCGCAGGCTGACATGGGTAGATACTTTTTGCAGATGCATTAATTAAGAAATAATCTTCTTTCTGTCGTGGTTTATCGTTCAATAAACCACAGTTGTGAGTTATGAGGCACAATAAATAATCCATGAGGGCGATAGCCCGAGTGGTTAATTCATTGCACCTCATAACTCACAACTTGGTTTATTGAACAATAAACCATGATAGAAAGAAGATTATTTTGATTCTAACATGACCAATTCTTAATCAAAGGAAAACAAGTTCATACATAGAGTATGCAGATTATATCCCATTGAATAACTTACTTACTATATACACAATGACATCACTCTACATAGAATGACGTCACTCTACATAGAATAACATACATTTTACCACGCTTTCGTTGCACAGTGTTTATAGAGCTGGATTCACGTGTCATGTTAGAAACCCCCTTTCCACAGGGCATAACTCATATTATCTGCTTGTTAACAAAATTTTGGACGTGTCCAAATTCAAAGCTTTAGAAGAGCTACATATCAGATGCAGCTCCAATGACAAGTTTTGTTTTTAAGGTGTAGAAGAAATTATGGAAAAGGAGGAAGTGCTGTTTACTAGCATTTTCTCTTTTTTGCATAATTTGTTCAAAAAGTATTCACAGGTTTGTGAAAACAATAGATTGTTTGGTGATCAAGCCTTAACCAGACAATCCTAAGTTTTAACAACCCTCAGGAAGAAGGCTCTAGAAAACATCGTGGGGAAAGGAGAAAATGCTGGTAACCAGCATTTTCTCCTTTTCCCACAATGTTTTCTACCCTTACCAATACAAACTTCAATATTTGAAGCAAATTTCTCCTTTTCCCACAATGTTTTCTACCCTTACCAATACAAACTTCAATATTTGAAGCAAATTTATTTTGTTGTCTGTAAATGCTTTGAATTCGGACCAGTCTAAAATTTTGTTGTTTGGTAAAGAGTTAATGTCCCACCTGCGTCGGCTAGCAGGTGTGACAGTGGTATCAGGGTTTTTTTCTCGTCCATCCGTCTGTCCATCAGCAATTTACGTCAACCAGTCTGTCAACACTCTGTTAGATCCCCTATTGTTCCTATGCAGGTGCGACAGTAGTTTGTTTGAGGGAATTTGACACTTGAAGATTTGATTTTTTTTTTTGACAACAAAGATTTTAAGCTTTTCCAAATTAAAAGCATTTGCAGACGAAAAGCAAAATGTTATTCAAAACAAAAACTTTGTCTTACAAAGGGTCAAAAAAACATTTTTGGAAATACTGGTTACCTGTATTTTCTCCTTTTCCAACAAGGTTTCAAAAGGCCTTCTTCCTTTGGGTTGTTAAAACATGCGACTGTTTTGTAAAGGGTCAATCCTTTACAAAAGGCTAAAGTTGTAGAAAATGATAGAATTTGCAAACATGTTAAACATAGTTTAAGGGATGGAATTATCTTTGAAAGGAGACCAGCCTGGTAGCGCTTTGTCAGTGGAGTACAGGACTTGAAAATATGGGATAGTTGGTTTGAATCCTCATGTTGGCTTATTTCTTTCTAAGGATTGATGATAGTCATTGCAACATGATTCATTCCTCTCTCACCACTGATCATTGTTTTGATGATGGTTACGTGGGAAAGTAGGCAGTGGCCTGGGAAGAATACTGTGTGGAGTACTAGAAAAACAAAACTCCAGGAGAGCATGGATAGGTGCATTGGCTGTTGTGATACAACTGTTATAATGTTGGAGACAGCGTTTAAAACACAATATAAACAAAATAAAGTTTGAACAGGCAGAAAACATTGTGGGAAAAAGGAAAAAAATGCTGGTTACATTATTAAAGAGGTATGAGGATATGATATTCAAGTACCCATATAAAAAGTCAACCCCCAAGTTAAGTGAGAAAATGCCCAGCATTTTCTCCCTTTCCCACTATGCTGTGTATCCTTTTTAAAACAAATCTCAAAATTTAATTTACATTTGAGCCATGCTCTGTGAAAAGGGGGCTTAATGAATTTGCGAAAAGTATCGACCCATGTCAGCCTGCGCAGTCTGCGCAGGCTGACATGGGCCGAAACTTTTCGCTGTCTTTAAATTTTCTGTATGTCAAAGGATCATTCTACCCCATGATTCAGTCGGTTGTTTGAAAAAATGGATTTTATGGATCCATAGTAATGTGATAATTTGGTTAGTATCATGCATCACGGAGATGCATTAAGCCCCCTTTTGCCAGAGCATGGCTCGTTTAGTTTGTTGTCTGTAGATGCCTTCATGGGCAAGTTTAGAATATTGTTGTTTGGTAAAGAGAGAACTTGTCAGTAGGCAAGAAAATTTTACACTTGCTTAACTTAAAAACACTTTCATATGACAATCAAAGTGAGGCTCTTATAATTAGGTTGTTAGTTCAGAGAATAGAAATAAAATTTGCAATGCTGTGTGAAAAAGGGGTTTAATGCATTTACAAAAAGTATAATGTGCAGTCCAGGCAGGCTGACATGGGTCAAAAGTTTTTGCTTTTTGTAAATTTTATGCATGTTTAAGGAATCAGAAAGTAAAATATTGTGCAAACAGAACACTGCAACAAATCTGGGTCCATATTCAACCATTCTAAGCTGCAATATACATGTAGATTAATTCTGAATTTGAAAATGTAATTAATGTAGATTAATTCTGAATTTGAAAATTAACACAATTTCTGATTGGCTAAACCAATCAGAAATTGTGTTGATTTTGAAATTCAAAAAATTACTCAGAACTATTAGAATTAGAAGGTCATTTAGAATGGGTGGTTATTACTGTCCATTTACTTCTATTATTGCAGGAATACCTCTCACAGAAAGGTTTCGTACATAGAGATCTGGCAGCTAGAAACATCCTCGTTGGCAGTAACAAGAACGTGAAGATCGGTGACTTTGGTCTGGCAAGATATATATACAATAACATCAATAAAGTGTATGTCAACCGCAGAGGGGGAAAGCTTCCACTGAGATGGATGTCTCCGGAATCCATCTTTGGTTTGATCTTCTCTACTGCTAGTGATGTGTAAGTACAGTTTTACATGAAACATAAATCTCCACATGCTGTGGTCAACATACAGTGATCTTTCAGATGGTGAAAATGACCATCACATACCTTCACAATACAGGTTAGATTGACACATAATTTTCTGTAGACAACTTCCTAGCTCTTCTGGGGTACCTGTAGCTAAGTTGCATAGATTTACACACGTTTCTTGGGTTTGAAAATATACACATGTAATGCCTGCCTTACCCAAAGTTATAAGCTGGAGTATTAGCTAAAATTGCATAAGCAAAGTTTGTGCTAACAGAGTTTACAGAAAGGTACCGCTGAGTTTTAATGACACTAAGGAAAAGAAGCTTAGGAATCGTTATGGTAAAGAGCAAATGCTTGTAACCAGCATTTTCTCTATTTCCTGAAATGTTTTCTAATCTTTCAATGACAAATATGACTTCTTTAGCAACATTTAATTTGTTGTCTTCAAATGCTCTTGATTTGGACATGTCTAGAATAGTCTTGTTTAGTTAAGAGTTAAAAAACACATGCTTATGGATGGTTTTATAAAATTCTGATGCAATTTTTTTCAAGGGTTGAATGAGTGAAAATAGAGGATAAATATAATTGTTATTTGAGTAGAATTAAAGTAAGTGAAACTGTACAGTACAGATTAGAGAATTAGCTTTTTGATTTATGACTTAAGACTTGAGTAAACAAATGTTGCACTAAAGAAGCAATTATCCAACATAATTTGGGGTTGTATATTTTAGACTGTCAATAAATGGAAAGCCCATTAAAGAGATACCTCTTAAGAATGGCTGCCTCATGATCATGATTTTTAAAATGTTTCTTCTTAAATGGGTTTGGGAAAAGGCGGAATATTCAGTGTAAAGAAATGAGTCAAGATTTCAAAAAAATTCCTATAAAATATTTAACAAATGGAGATGGGGGCAGGGAATGTCACAGTTTCCCATCATGTCTTGAAAATCCAGTTAGATCAGAGTGAATTTTAATCATTGAACTGCAGAATAGATAGAATGGACTTTCTAGAATTAGTTAAACATAGCCAAATAATTCAATTTTAGGGCTTGTAATTCCTTAGTAAGCAAAATGATTAAGGATTGATAGTGAACTGTGCAAATGCAAGGTCAGAATGCAGTATCTGTGAAGTCTGATCTTAATTTATACTATCCAACAAGTCACCTTGCACTGGCCCAAGCATGCTAAAAAACAAAGACCATAAAAAAAAGATAAAAAAAAACCACATGTTATGATAACATCTGAACATGTTCTTCCTTTTAGGTTTTACGTTAACTTCTTACCAAAACATGTGTGTTCTAACAACCCTGAGGTAGAAGGCCTTTGAAAAGATTGTGGGAAAAGAAGAAAATGCTGTTAACCAGCATTTTTCTCTTTTTCCCACAATGTTTTCTACCCTTTTAGAAACAAATTTCAATTTTTGACTCACAATTATTTTGTCATCTGCAAAACTAATGCATTCAATATAGACGAGCCTAAAATTTTGTCTTTTGGGAAAGAGTTAAAATTATAGTCAAACATAGATAGAAATACATGCAGAAAACATTGTAAGATACAGTTTTTCATGTTATTACTGTGAAATTTCTCTCCCATTAATAACGGTATCCCATTATTACATAACAAGGTATGAATACACTCTCAACGCAGCAAAATAGGGTTGACTCCAAAGTCTAGTTGATACAGTCTATGATTACAGATTCGGGTCATGTGGATGTGTCTTAGAAAGGATAGAAAACATTGTGGGAAATGGAGAAAATGCTGGTTACTAGCATTTTCTTCTTCTCCAACAATGCTTTTAACTCTTTACCAAACGACAAAAAATTAGACTGGTCCAAATTGAAAGGATTTGCAGATGACAAATTAAATGTAACTGAAATGATGATTTTTGTTTTGGATGGGGAAGAAAACATTGTGGGAAAAGGAGAAAATGCTGGTTACCAGCATTTCCTCCTTTTCCCACAATGTTTTCAAAAGCCTTCTCCTACATGGGCGTCAAAACTCGGGATTGTGTGGTAATGGGTTAAAAGCCCTCTTGTCCAGGATCACTGAAACTCAGAATTAGGATAAAAAGGCTTTGGTTTCATTTTAAAGGTGCTATATTGGTTTTTATAACCATACAAAACCTAAAGAAAGTTTGATCACTGAATTAATAGAAAGGCAATATTTTTCAAAACATCAATAATTAAAAAAAAAAAGAACAGGAAAAATATTATTGCAATGCTCATTTCTGGAGGTGTTGAATGCCTCCTAATGGTATTCTATATTGCATGCCAGACTTTTGCAAAGTTTTTTGGGAATTTAACATGATCTGTATCATATGAACCACACCTGCAAAAAGTATTGACCCATGATAACCTGGCCTTAAAGTTTTTGCTTTTAGAAAATATCTTTTTTGTGAAAGGATCGTTCTATGTCCAGATTTGTTTGCTTGTTGGACTAAATGGACTTTTTGGGTCCATAATTATATGACAACATGCCTGGTATAATGCATAACAAAGATTCGCCGAGCACAGGTAGCTTAGTCGGTAGAGTACAGGACTTGAGAACAGGAGGTCTCTTTCAAACAGATTGCTATAAAATAAATTGCTATGACACCATTCTGTAACTGAAACATCAATGTTCCACCTTTTCACTGAATGTAACCATCCAGTTTTCTTCAAGCTTACAAGGAAAATTATATCTAAGTACTTATTATTGTTTTACAAGAAATTTTGACATATAAAGAAAGAGTGCAAATCTGCCCTTTTAGAGAAAGACCATGAATCTTTTACTCTTGCACCTCTCTTTTCTATTTTTGCTAGTTTGCAAAGTATTGCCTTACTAAAATTCATTGATTTACTGAATTCAGAGATAAAACATTTTTGAAGTTTGATATGATTATAAAAACCTAAATGACCCTCTTTAAATCCCAACTGTATGCATGTCAAAGTAAGTAAGTAAGTAAACATTAAAGCTTGTTAACCCTTTACCAAATGAGCAAATTTTAGACAAGTCCAAATTGAAAGCATATGCAGACAATAAAATAAATACGACTCAGAATTTGAAAGTTGTGTTGGAAAGGATAGAAAACATAGTGGGAAAAGGAGAAAATGCTGGTTGCCAGCATTTTCTCCTTTTCCCACAATGTTTTCAAAAGGCTTCTTTCTCAGGGTTGTTTAAAGTTGTGATTGTGTGGTAAAGGGTTAAAATAACTTTTTTCTTGGGTACATCAAGCTTTGTTATCAACACATGTGTGACCTGTGCTTTAGAGACTTGGAGCAGCAAACTGGAAGTGCCACACTTCATTTCAGATGAACTATTTTTGATATTTAGATTTGTTCAGCTTACAGAATCAAAGAAATTATAATCCTGAAAAGCGTATTTGTGGGCCAGCATTAAGTGCAGTGCACAAGATCCATAATTCTGTCTGTATTATTTCTAGGGTTATTGCCCTTTGTTATTTTCATGTCATTTTTTTTGTCCAGAGCATAACTTGCAAAGTAATAAGCTATTAACTTCACTGAAATGCAGTGCACAATATTTATAACTCTGTCATCATTTTTTTCAGAGTTATTGACCTTTGTTATTTTACACATTAGATTTTTGTCTGGAGCTTTCAATTTCAAACTTCATATGCAGATAGATAACAATGAGGAGAAGTGCAGTGCACAAGATGCATAACTCTGTTTCTGTTATTGTAGGGTTATTGCCCATAATTATTTTAAAGAGCAAATTTTTGTCCAGAGCATAAGTCCCAAAGTATAAAAGCTATTGACTTCAAACTTCATATACAGATAGACCATGTTCAAGATAAGTGCAGTGCACAAGATCCATAACTCTGTCACCATTATTTTTGAAGCTGTGGCCCTTAGTTGTTTTACAAATTTGATTTTTGTCCAGAGCATAACTTTCAAAGCATAAAGACTTTTTGCTTCAAACTTAATATGCAAACAGATGATGTTGAGGTCAAGTGCAATGCACAAGATCCTTATACCTGTCTCCATTATTTCTTGGAGTTATTATCCTTTGTTATTTTACAAATTGGATTTTTGTTTAACTCTTTACCAAACGACAAAACTTTAGACTGGTCCAAATTGAAAGCATTTGCAGACGACAAAATAAACGTGACTCAAAAATTGAAATTTGACTTTGGAAGAGTAGAAAACATTGTGGGAAAAGGAGAAAATGCTGGTTACCAGCATTTTCTCCTTTTCCCACCTTGTTTTCAGAAGGCTTCTTCCTCAGCGTCGTTAAAAGTTGGGGATTGTTTGGTAAAGCGTTAAAGCATTACCTCCAGGACATAAAAGCTACAGGCTTCAAACTTCATATGCAAATAGATGATGTTGAGGACAAGATTACTGCAGTGCACAAGGTCCATAACGCTGTCCTGATTATTGTTTGAAAAATTGCCCTTTGTTATTTTCAAAATAGGTTTTTTGTCCGGAGCATAACTTTCAAAGTAGAGAAGCTATTGACTTCAAACTTCACATGCAGATAGATGGCATTGGGGGGCAAGTGCAGTGTACAAGATCAAGACAACTCTGTAGCCATTAGTTTTGAAGATGTGGCCCTTAGTTATTCAACAAATTTAAAATTTTTGTCTGGAGCATAACTTCCACAGTATGAAAAGCTATTGGCTTCAAACTTTGTATATAAATAGATAATCTTGAGGATAAGTGCAGTGCACAAGAGTCATAACTCTGTCCTCAATATTTTTTGAGTTATTGTCCTTTGTTAATACCCTGCCACAAAGGCCAATGTCCTAGACATGGGTCTAATGTTTGAAGCCTGGCTTTCATGTTCGCAGCTTTCATGTTTGTGGAATTTGTGTTTGTGGATTTCATGTTTTTAGATATATCATCAAGTAATTATATCAGTTTAACCGGTTTTCTTTAAATTCATCAATGCAACAAAAGATATGGATGGATGGATGGATGGATGGATGGATGGCTTGGTGTTTTTGTCCATCAGCAGTATTTCAGTCATGATATGATGATGGAAGGGGGATTGTAAAAGGCTTAGACAGAGCAGTGAAGTGCTGTTTAGGTCCTGCAGGAATCATACCCAGGACGGGGGCAGTGGGGGATAAAGCTGTCCTTCAGACTGCCTTCTTGTAAATATAATAAGTGCCTTACTTAATTCAGTGATTATTTTTTTTTTAAGTTTGGTGATATTTATAAAACCTAAATAACATCCTTAAAGGATTGAAATTGGGCAAATAAGAATTATTACACATTATCCCAACTTAATTAAAGATACATCTGTAATGGTTTTCAGGTATTTTTCAGGCAGTTTTTCACCCAATTCATCCTAATTTATGAAACTTTGATCATTCTTGTATCTTAATGCCAAATGTTGTCCCTGATGACTGCAAGATTACACAGATTACAACTAAGGATAGAAAATGCATTTCATACTTTGGAGGCCTTAAAAGCAAACGCTGTTGATGTTTTCGGTTTTAAATGAGGACAAATCCTTTGAGTTTTCTATCCCTTACACAATATATATGGGTAATTTATCTATGTTTACACAGCTGAGCCATGCTACACACTTTACAGTTTTAACAGCATTAATCCCTCTGCGTGTAAGGATGTATCTTTAAAAGCAATTTGAATGTGAAGGAAATAGTGAAAGGCAAATAAAGCACTTATCTCTGTCAGGCGATAGCAGTATTTATATACAAGATGTCAACAAGGCATTCCTTTGAAAAACAAAGGCTTTCCACTCATGACAAATTTTACCTCAATTACCTGTGGATTTATTGACCTTAATTGTAGTGTCTTGTTGTACCGTTTACTTCATAGGTAATTTCTACACTATTCTTTATTGATGACATCTGAGATTTGTTGAGACATTCAAAACTTAAAAATTGAAAACATGATAATTACCAAGTCTTAGGCTGCTAAGTGCGACTCACTGACCTTTTGCAGACAGCGTAGATCAAGATCAGACTGCACATAATGTGCATTCTGATCTTGGATCTACACTGTCCGATAAGAAGATATCTTTTTCCCCCCAGAATGCCCTTGAATTATAGCAAAATTTGGGTTTTTACCATCAACTTCAGGGTTTTCCATGGACTTTCTCTTGTGTAGGTCATTTTACCCACTTCAGATGGATAAAAGAAGGCACATATATAAATTTTGCAGGTCATTTAGAAAATTTGGGGGTTAAAATTCAAAGAAGGGGGGGGGGGAATCCTGGGCTTGTAAGTTTCATTTCGCTTATTGAACAGGATAATGGTTAAGCTTTGGGATGATGAGAACAACTTATAATTTGTTTGCAGACAGTGTAGGTTAAATGCATATCAAGCTGCTCAGAGGGTGCATTCTGATCATAAAGATACACCACTTGATCTGTTTGTTTTTTTCAGTCTTAATCCTTTATCACACGTCAACATTTTAGACTTTTCCATGTTTAAGGAATTTACAGACAACAACTCACATGTTTTTCAAATGATAGTATATGTCCTTGAATAGGTAGAAAATATTGTGGAAAAAGGAGAAAATGCTGGTTACCAGCATTTTCTCCTTTTCCCACAATGTTTTCAAAAGCCTTCTTTGTTAGGGAAATAAAAATATCCATGAACTTAACTCAGAAGTCTGAGAATTAAAAATAAGAAAATTGCTCAAAATTCATGATATTACAAAATACGATGAAGATTTGATATCGGCAAATTTTTTACTCAATTCTTTAAAAAAAACTGCCAAAATTGTCAAAAAAAAAAATAGGAAACTCGCTGACCATAGGGTTACTAAAATTTTGGTTTTTTCAAAGCCAAGTTTGAATTTCTACGAGGTTTACAGACAATTGAAAGATCATATTGCATGCTCATTGCAGTCTCGTCTTGTTCCACACTATATCTGCCAAGGCAACCAGAGTGCAGTGCCAATTAGAAAAAAAAACACATGAAAAAATAAACCAGAACCTGTCGAAGAAATTCATTATGACAAATCTGATCTTAAATAAGCCTAATTGTTTATTCATTTACAAACAATCCCAGTGTTAACTACCCTAACAGAGAAAACTTTCATTGTTTGAGTCCAATTAAAATGGATGTGTACAACAGCTTTGGAATTGGGCAGATCTAAACTTTTATTATTTGGTCAATGAGTAAACAAGTGAGATAAGCCCAGCCGTGTAGCTCAGTGATTAAGCTATCTGACTTGTGACCTGGTTGAGGCAAACTTTCTCTATGGCAATTTTTAGCCCCTCACTTATGATGCATGTGAGAAAAGTAGTCACCGACTTGGAAAGAAAACCGTGTCAGTACTGTTGTGAGAAAACCAGGAAACACATGGGTAGGTGCACTTACTGCAGTGATATGACCTAAGTTTTTAAATCAGTGTTAGACTCCAATATGAACAAACAAATAAGACAAGTAAAATAAACATAGAATGTTACAGCTTTGATGCAACCACTCCAAGTTTTGCAGTACAGGTCTGAGGTTTTGACTAATTGATGCCGATGATTGGATGACAATATTAAGATTCCTGGCCAATCACTAGTTGTCCAGATGACCTGGTTGCTAGGTGGTATGTTTGGCTTGTGGATTTCTATTTGAGACCCCGTCATGACATTGTAATGTAAACTTTCTTCAGGTAATAGTCTTGCTCAAATAACCCATTTATTTCCGCGGATTGTTTAGCTATTTGTACACTTTTCTATACCTAAAGACTAATCGGTTGCGTATTCACTGACCATCCTTAAGAACATTCTTTTTCTTATTCTCCAAGATTTTCTAAATTCGAAAGTCTCGTAACTTTTGATTGGCTAAAACAATGGTTTAGCCAATCAGAAGTTGTATAACTTTCAAATTTAGAAAAAAGCTGAGAAGAAGACTAAGAATTTTCTCAAGAATGGTTGGTGATACAGACCCTGATTTTGTTGACCAGGAGGTCTGTATTCCCCAACCTTTGGTGACTCTGTATCATGCAATCCCAAATTGTCACAACTATGAAAGAGAAGGCTAAATTGAAAACATTGTGGGTAAAGGAGAAAATGCTGGTAACCAGCATTTTCTCCTTTTCTCACAATGTTTTCTACCCTATCAAAGACAGAAAACATCTGTTAAGCTACATTTGATTTGTCGTCTGCAAATGCCATCAGGAATTGTTTTGGTGTTTATACAATCCCTGATTACCTCAATTTGGTCCAGTCCAAAGCTTTGTCATATGGCAAAGAGTAAAATATGTCTTTAGTCTTATTCTCAAGATTTTTTTCAATTTGAAAGTAACACAATTTATGATTGGCTAAACCAAATAGTGTAGCCAATCGGTAGTTGTATTACTTTCTAAATCTATAAATAGACTGAGAGTGGAACAAAGAATGGTTGGTGAATATGGGCCTTTTTTGTGGTCTATCAATATGTTTATTTCATCAGAAACTCTTTTGTTGACTTTTTATGGAATGACTCTCACTAAAATGGGGGTTCTGCTAGGCTTAGTGGTAAAGTCTAGGACTCTTAACCTGAGGGTCCCGGGTTTTAGCCTCACTGGAAGCACTGTACTTGTTGTGGGAGTGTCCTTGGGTAAGATACTTTGGAGCCCCAGCCTGGCACTGTTGAAACCCAGGAAATAGTGAATACATGTATATGAGTGGTTGCAGTGATATGACTGAAATAACATTGAAAGTGGTGTAAATTGGCATTTTCTTATAAAAATGCCATAGGAAGAGATTTTCTCAGTTTCTTTATTCACAATGGCAGTATGGGATCATGACTTGTTCTATGGAGGGAAGCTTAATGCTGCTTTCAGCATAGATTTTAACCCTTAACACAGAATTAGACCAACATACACATTCAGTGTAGAAATAAGACCCAAATGATTACAATTTTATAGTTGTTTTTGTCTAGAGCATTTCAGCAGAGTGGACAGTATAGATCAAAGATCTTGATCAGTACTTCCTCAGGGTCTCTTTAGAATCTTAGAAATACGAAATTTTCATATAGAATTTTTCGGGTTTGTCATGCTGCAGACATTTTTATGGAAATATTCTGGGAAAAGAAACTGGTTTCACATATATTTGTGTATCAACCCTTTACCGCAACCCAGAGTTTTGACAACCCTAGGGAAGAAGGCTTATGACACATAGTAGGAAAAAGGAGAAAATGCAGGTAACCAGCATTTTCTCTGTTTTCCACAATGCTTTCTACACTTTTAAAGACAAATCATATCATTTGAACAACATCTAATATGGCTTTCTGAGAATATTCTCATTTTGGGCATATCTTGTTGTCATCCATAGAGATGGTTGGTTGGTTGGTTGTATTGGGGTTTAACGCCACTTTAACAGCTAAGGTCATATCATGGCGGTCAGTGACGCACATGTGTTTCCTGGCTTTCTCACACCAGTACTAACACAACTTTCTTTCCAAAGCCACCGACTACTTTTCTCACATGCTTCAGCAGAGGTGAGAGGCGAAAATACGCCGGAAAGAAAGTTCGCCTCAAACGGGTATCGAACTCACAACCACCAGGTCATGAGTCCGACACACTCACTACTGAGCCACCCGGGCGGGCACATCCATAGAGAATGAACTCTTTAACAAACGACAAAATTTTAGACTCTTTAAAATTGTGGAATTTGTCTCTGAAAGGGTAGAAAACATTGTGGGATAAGGAGAAAATGCTGGTAACCAGCATTTTCTTCCTTTCCCACAATATTTTCAAAAGGGTTCTCTCGCAGGGTCTTTAACTCTTTACCAAACAACAGAATTCTAGACTTGTCCAAATGGAGAGCAATTGCAGATGACACATAAATGTTGCCAAAATGATGAAATTTGTCTTTGATAGGGTAGAAAACATTGTGGGAAAGGAGAAAATGCTGGTTACCAGTATTTTTTCCTTTTCCCACAATGTTTTCAAAAGGGTTCTCTCTCAGGGTCTTTAAAAGTCGGAATTGTATGGTAAAGGTTACAGTAAAATTCAAGATGGTTGTCCATATTTTACAAGCATGTTTTCTGCTGCAGTCATCTTCTGCATGTTTCCTGTGGGTGGTGATGAGTTACAGGGACATGCCAAAGAGTTTAAGGAAAGATTTATGAATATGAGTCCAACATTATATTGTCTATGTAATGATTACCACCTTGAGTCACTCCCTGAACCTGCTGAAACAAAACAAACTTGTACAAATGGACCAATCAAAAGCTGGTAGCATTTTGGATGACTTTTGACTTTTCCCTGTTCATTGTTCCCGTAGACTGTTTCATATAAATCAAACCAAATTTTGTTTTTTTTGATAAAAAACATGATATTCAGTCACTTTGAAGATAAATAGGAGTACATCTTGAGAAGATTGACAGATGAACGTGGACATTGATGTGAAAATGATGTATACTCCAACTTTCCATGATGACATTTACCTGCGCTACAACAGGACAAATACCAAGTAGAAAATCAAATTAATATTTATCCAACTATGATTTATCACTCGCCCACCAAAAAAATAAAATATGTGGAGAATGCAAACAAGATGCACTTAATACTTAAATTTATGTTGTAATCTTTTATGTTCCGGCATACGCACTGGTATATGTAAATGCAGTGTAATGAAATTATCTGCTTTCACTGAATTTTGAAAAATTAACTATAGAAGATATATCATTTTTCTTGAACTTTTTATGAAACAATCCTGTGTTTTAAGAGCTCTTATGAAAAAAGTTTTGAAAACTTTATAGTAAGAAGCGTTTTCTCTTTTTCCCTACATTGTTTTCTGCATACTCACAAAAAATTCCATAGTGTGAATCATATCTAATTTGGTTTCAATTTGATATATTGTTTTCTGATAGAGTTGAGGTTATATAGAGATACAGAGGATTATTTTTTTTCTGGTGGAAGATCGAAATTTATCAAGTGAACTTCATTGGTAATATTTTCGCGTGTGTCATAGCCGCTGAAAATACTACCAATGATGTTCATGAGATGAAACAAATTTAGCTCTTTCATTGAAAAAAAAACCAATTTTTCCATTTATTGTATGCAACTAACCCCTTTTTAGTAGGACTTTCATCAGAATCTAGTACAGTTGTTTTCTGTAATTCCCTGTGGTATACCCCTCTCATAGTAATACATTACAATATCATGTAAAACGCAAAAAATGTAGTGTAAATGTGTGTAAATTACACTATATTTCTGTCTGGTTGAATGGCACACACTGTTTACCTATGTAACTAGTGCACGGGAACTACTGTTTTCATCTTCAATGGAAGAGTTACAGAATCATTTATGGTAAATTTCATGGGTCAGAACCATAGATTATCAAACCTTACAATCCACCATTATTTCTTGATAAAGTATCAAAAAGCATGAAATAAATAGTTTCAATGAGTGTTTCAAGCCACTTCTGATTAATTCGAAATTTGGTTTTTATAACAAGATTTAAGTTGATCTAATGCTAGATACCTTTTGTTCTTCTTATGTGTGAAAAAAAAAAGCAAAAATGAGATTTTTATCCTGTCATAATTTGTACCGCACTTGCATGTATATTGTAGTACAATAACTCTTTAATGTACAAGTATACTGATTGGAGCACAATGCCAACTTGTAACAACCCTGGGAATGAGGCCTCTTGAAAACATTGTTGGAAAAGGAGAAAATGCCAGTAACCAGCATTTTCTTCTTTTCCCACAATGTTTTCTATTCTACCGAAGAAAAATTGCTCCATTTGAGCCACGCTGAAATTGTCAGCTGCAGATGCTTTCAATTTGGACAAGGCTAAAATTATATCCTGTAGTAAAGAGTTAAGCTCCACTGGCATACAACCAGCAAGCTATAAAGGCCCTAAGTCTTACGTTGGTTGCCAGCATTTGCTCCTATAGCTGTGGTAGGGTCAGCTTGTCAAACGTTTAACTCTTTACCACACAACAAAATTTTTGACTTGTCAAAATTAGAAGCATTTGCAGATGACAGAGGTGGCTCATTTGAGTAGAAAATAATGTGGGAAAAAGAGAAAATGCTGGTTACTAGCAATTTCTCCTTTTCCTACAATGCTTTCAAAAGGTTAAAACTCGGGATTCTGTGGTACAGTCAGAGCTCTTTAACTCTCTTTTTTTTTTTTACTTATCAAATATTAACTCTTGATCTGCTTCCAAATAATTATACTGAGATTTATCAGTCTTTCAAGTCCTTATCACACTGTAGCTGCTCTTGTGGCCAGTTTTGATCAATAGGGGTCTACACATTCAAACTTACTTTGTCAAAAATCCTTGCAATAAACAGCCTTGACGGCATGATATTTACATTTTTAGCTGGGCTGTTTTTGGACATTTTGCAATATCTCTCTTATTACTGAAGATATTTACTTCAACCTTGGATAAATTGTTAACTATCAAAAGGAAAACCTATACATCAAAGACAGGTAACTATCAAAGTATTTTGACACAGTTATGTGAATTTTTACCTTAATTTTCACTGAAAATTAAGCAAGCGTAGCTGAGCACTGGCACCCACATGCAATGCTCTTGTTTACCCTGTTGGAATGGTCAGTGTCAAAGGTAGCATTGCCATGCAGTACTATACATTGTTTGACAGTAAAAATAAGATTGTAAACTATAGGACAGTTGTACACATAAAACAGTCATAGTTAGGGCTGTATTTTTTTACCAAATGTTCTAAACTGCATTCTGATTTCTTAGGAATTTTCTTTATCACAAAAGTTCACAATTTCTAACTTACTAAAACAAATGGTTTTGTCAATAAAGGCATGCTCTGTGTAAAGTGGTTTGATGTATCTGCAAAAAGTATAGATTCATGTCAGCTTGTACTGACAAAGGTCAAAACTGTTTGCTGTATCCAACTTTTTTGCATATCAAAGGACCATTCTACCTCATAGATTACTTGTTTGTTAGGCAAAAAAGATTATTTGGATCCATAATTATGTGATGACTTGCTTGGTATATGTATAATGCATCACAAGCATGCATTAACCCATTACCTCAAGATCCTGCTTTGTACTTACCGGTTCAGTGCGTCAGCACTTTGATTTATTTTTCTGAATTTAGATGTAAAATTATATCACAATTTAGAATGGTTGATGAGCATGGTCTCAGACTGTGCAGAATGTTAACATTGGTTTTAATATCTAATATTTGAAAAAAAAAACACCTGTATCCCTTTGCACCAACCATTCTTAAGAACATTCTTAGTCTTATTCTCCAGAATTTCCTATATTTGAAAGTAACACAACTTCTGATTGGCTAAACCATTTGGTTAAGCCAATCAGAAGTTGTGGTACTTTCTAATTTAGAAAATCTTGGAGAATAAGACAAAGAATGTACTTAAGAATGGTGGGTGAATACAGCCCCAATGTTGTAATCCATGTACTCTTGGCTAACCAAAAAAAGTCTGCGGCTAAAAAAACGCTTCAAATGATTGGAAGACATTTATCTAACAAGCTTATCAACAATGTTGACATTATCTGTCATCTTTACCTTTTACCGGCCACAATCCTGAATTTCAACAGCCCTAGGGAGAAGTCTTTTGAAAACATTATGGGAAAAGGATAAAATGCTGTTAAACAGCATTTTCTCCTTTACCCACAATGTTTTCTACCCTTTCAAAAAACAATTTCCACCTTTTGAGCCACATTTGATTTGTGGTCTCCAGTGCTTTCAATAGAGAAAGGTCCAGAACTGTTTTGTTTGGTAAAGGATTAAACAGTTAAACTATAATGTGTCTTATTATTTCTTTAACTTCTTTGATCCTTGGTATCTGTTGTCAATCCTTTTTGTTAATTTCTGTACCTTTAACCCTCTACTAATTAATCCTGTGTTTTAATGAGCCCGAGAAAAAGTTTTTTGAAATCCTTGTTTGAAAAACTGAAAATTCTGCTTAAGAGTATTTTCTCCTGACTACCTTTTCATAAACTAATTACATCATTAATTTGATCCACATTTTTTTTGTCATCTGCAAATGATTTCATTTTAGGTCTTTTTTCATTGTCTGGATAAGAATTAACCTTTGAGTCTTATTTTGTACTTGTACTTGTTGAAATGTAGCTCAAACTGAAGAAAGAAAAAATATAGCAATTCTAAAGGTGAAGTGATATGTAGGTATATTCAAGTGATAATTAGAGAAAAACTTGTATCACATATGATTGCCTTTATTTTCAGATTAATACAGCCTTTATGAATTTTCTTATCTTACACGTATTTGGGAGAAGCAACAGTGTTGTATTAGTCAAAAGGCTTAATCACACGCTTTATCTCTAAAACATTGCTGACTAAGATTTCTCTGTGAAACTAATTGTCAAAATTGCTGATCTTGACAAAGCTGCACATTTTATCATCTTCAAATACCAATCAAAATCATCGTATGCAAGTTTCACTGGAAGTGTTTTTCACCCATGAATTGCACATCTTTCAAAGAAGTGAATAGGCCTCATGTAAATTTCAATACAGATGTAGGTGTATGTTTTAACACATCATGAACTACATGTATATTATTCTTAAGATACAGTTATGTGATAAAAAGAATCTGACATTTGTTGTTTTTTTTCACCTAAAATATCAGATAACTTATCATACAAAAAATTTCATTAAGCATGCCACAGGCTAGCTTGAAAAATTTCCTACCAGACTGGTTTAATAAAAAATTTTATCTCAAATGCCAACTCATGACAGATCCAATGTGTCTCATATTCCCTTTGTACATAAAGCCAAACAGACTTGAAATTTAGACCAACAAGAAAACAGAGTGCCTATAACTGAGATGGACCCTGTAAATTCATTGCCACATGTACTCTTTTTACATATTGGACCTTCATTTATTCTATGCATTTCAACACACTTTCAGGTGCAACCTTAAGATGATACTGTTAATGCATATGTCATGGTGATAATTATCACATTCAATGTAGGCTGCAAGATATTATACATTTAAACTTTTGAAGCATCACAGTGCATGTACACTACAGACTTAGTTACATATCAAACAAAATCATATACACTACATGGTATCACATAAAGAATAATAGCTGTCAGATGACAGCCTGCTTGACTATTGACATTGTTTTATCCTGTCACCTTCTACAATTTTGACCCAATAACAGGGTGCCGTATATTTTTTTTGTTATCCGTCAGCTGGTCATGTGACCGCTAAGTGCGCACCTGCTAACTGGGACTATTTTCAACCAAGCATCTTACTGCCGTAATGAATGAATCAATCGCTAGCGAATACTTTTGCTCATTTAATTAATAGTCTGTTATGTTAAAACACGTTGTCTTCTTCGCCAATATCATTCATGACGTAATTATTGCAGCTGCATATCCAGAGGGATTTGTAAACACGGTTCTTCATTTTTTAAAGTTTGTCATAGATCTATTGAGAGAGATGTCAATATGTGCTTTATTTCGAGCGAAATGTTCAATTGTGTCGGATTTTGGATTATAATTGAGAAAAAAGATAAACAAAATAAATCTAGACGGTTGATGTCTTGGATTGGGAAAGTCGATCAGGCTCGGCTCCGGAAATTTATTAAAGGTACGGTCTTTATCAATGTTTGTTTTTCTGTTAGTTTGTTTTGTTTTGTTCTGTTACAGTGAGTGACAGGATAAATAGAATAGATGGTTGGTGTCTTGGATGGGTTAAGTTTATCGGGCTCGGCTCCGAAATTTATCCGGTTCGCCTTCGGCTCACCAGATAAATTCCTCCGCCTTGCCTGATAAACTTAACTCATCCAAGACACCAACCATGTATTCTCTATATATGGGATTTTGTTTGAAAGTTGTTATCAGAATTAAGCCAGTGCCTAAAAATCAATCAACCTCTTCTTTATTATTACAAACACTTCAGAATATGCATGAATCTACAGAAAAATGCCTTTTGTGCAAAACACACAACACTATCTGCCATTCCTGCATGCCAATAAAATGAATTGAATTTTCCCAAATGTGAAATTGTAAACATCAATAAAGAAATAGATAACTTATTCATCTGTAGAATTTAAAAAAATAGACTGTGCAGATCCAAGACCAGACTGCATTTTGGGTTGTCTGTTTGTACAAGTGTCTTTATTTGCTACTGGTATAGGAGTCATGGCCCTTAGTGATCCCAAAACAGACTAAACATGATTGCAAACACTCAAGCAAAAATGCAAGAGTTACAGTTCTGTTGCTCTCCTCTCTATCTAATTGACCCCTATCCAATCAAAAAAAAATATGTTACAGAGCAGATCTATAAACTATTTTTTTTTTAATTTACAGGGAGATAATATCAAAACTAAGAAAGTAAGAGTTGCTGTTCTTTTACAATTCACACAGTTTTATTGCCTCTTATGCCTCGGTATGGTATAATCTATTTAAAGGAGTAAGGGACCAGAAACACAATTTTTGCATTTCAATGAGAGATAATTTCAAAACTAGGAAAGCCAGAGTTTAACTTGTCAATTCTTTCACTCTGCACACCACTGACTAGCTGTTATGCACTTGTAAAAAATTGACTCTGCACACCACTGAATAGCTGTTATGCACTCGAAAAGCTTTAAATTATCTTCTATAACACAGGAGAAATAGCCTGGACAAGATGTTTTTTTTACATTCAAAGGGAGTTTATTTCAAAATTAAGACAGCTAGAGTTCAGGTACTGTAGCTCTACACTTCACCTTTTGGCTTTCATTCACTAATGAAATATCTCTTGATTTTGTACATGGGAATTATGGTCTGGACAGGAAATTTTTGATATGTGCAGGGGATGAATTAATTACTAAGAAAGCTAGGGTTATGGTTCTTTTGCTACACACTAATTGTTAAAGCCAACACAATGCTGATAAATAAGTAACTTATATGGATCGTACTGTTCTGTAAATAGGTAAGCTGGTAAAGTTAATGATTTTAGATTTTTTTTTAAATGTTAGATTTATAAGTCAATAAAAAAAGTGGATATAATGTAACGAGATGAAGATCAGCTTCTCAAATCCATTGCTGTATAAGCTTAGTTGAGAACTACCAAAATCTAGTGTAAGTTATGAATAGGGCAAACATATTGAATGACTAAAAAATATTTCATTCTTGGATACTATTGAAACTAGTGACTGAAAAACTGAACAACTGCATGCAACAGACTTTCTCCTTTTCCACAATATTTCTAAAAGCTATTCACTATAGAGGACAGTGACTGTGTTTCCAGTCCAGTTTGGGTTGTGATGGGTTGAACCTGTAGGGGTCATGTAGGACAATAACACAGGAAAAGCAAGGGGTTACAAAATATCAAAGCTTGGGCAACACCTGGGCTCAACCCTTTACCAAACAATCATGGGTTTTAACAACTTTGAGAAAGACGGCTTTTGAAAATATTGTGAGAAAAGGAGAAAATGCTAGTAACCAGCATTTTCATCATTTCTCACAATGTTTTCTATTATTTCTATAGAGACAAATATTATCATTTGAACTACATTTAGTTTGTTTTCTGCAAAATCTTTGAGTTCAGTTAATGTCTGAAATTTGTCTTCTGATAACTCTTTACCCATTCCCAAACAACAAGTTTTCTTACTTTTCTAAATTCAAAGCATTTGTAGATAATAAATCAAATGTGGCTCATATGGTAAAAATTGTCTTTGAAAAGGTTACCAGCATTTTCTCCTTTCAGCACAATGTTTTCAAAAGCTGTCTTTCTCAGCAGCCAAATAAACCCAACGGAAATATTCCGACCAGAAATAAGAACCAACTAGCTGCAAATCGATTGTTGCTTTTGTGGAGTAAAGTAGACAGTTTTGATAAAAGATCAGACTGCATGTTTTGTGCAGTCTGAACTTGATCTGCACAGACAGCAAAAGCAACTATATCTGTGGAAGACACTTTAAGAGTTAAAATGTTAAAATGATGGATTTATGGTATGATTTTTTATGCAAGACTAGTGTTCTTCTAGTCCATCATAGTTCTGGACAGTTTTTTTTTGTAGAAGTTTGACACAATTTGACTATGTGTGGAAAAGTGTCCCAACAAACTGTATCGGATGAAACTCTCGCTTTGGCAAGATAGGTCTTTGATGAATATGTTTTTACGACCAAATGGTTTTTGATAAAATGTCATGGATCCATGTACGGTGTTTCAATGACTGATGTACAATCCTCTGAAACTTAGAACTTTTTTTTTCATCTTTTTTTTATCATAGCCTTGACTAAACCAGATTCAAGATCAGATTGAATGTTCTGTGCTGTCTTATCTTAATCTAAGCCATCTGCAATGAGGCCCTGTTTTAACCTATGGCATTGAAGGGATTAACAGTAACTCATTATCACATGCTGACAAAACTTTGCACTTTGCATTTTGAAACATTGTGGTAAAGGGAGAAATGATTTGTAAAAGACCATCTCCCATCTTGCCACGTTTTCCAAATTTTCATGAAGTAGACCTTGCTCCTAGTGACACTTCACAAAACAATCGCATTATAGCTTTATTGACCTTGATGGAGAATGCTTTTGAAAATATTGTGGAAAACAGAGAAAATGCTGGTAACCTTTTCCACAATGTTTTCAAAAGCTGTCTTCTTCAGCATCATTAAAAGTTGAGATTGTGTGGTGAAGGGTTAGGGGTTAATTAGCTAATGGCGTGTGCCACCTTCATTGAGGAGCGCCCTTCATTAGCCCTGATAAACATCAAACCAATTACAGGGCTGTTTTGACACTAATCCCTGTGACTATTAAACTGGTCCCTTTAATCCTTTTTCTACAGGTGACATTTTGGAGATATCTATGAAAAGGGCTTTTGATGGAGATAAACAAGGGTCTTTATCTCTTTTTTTTACAGTCATCTGAACAGTATAGGATTCACATTTTGTTCTAAATATGCCACAATTTTTTGTGAAGCCAATGTACAGTTATGTGATATGTATTGTAACATGTGTTTGAATGAAACCACAGACAATTGAGATTCTGAACTACCTTAAATTTTAAAAGAACATACTACCACCATCTTTTCGCCAAGTCAGGTAGCTCAGTGGTTAGTGTATCCGTCTCATTTCTTTCCAACGATTTTTTGTTTCTCTCACCTCTGATGCATGTAAGAAAAGTAGTCAGTGGCTTGGAAAGAATGTTCTGTCAGTACTGGTGTGAGAAAGCCAGGAAACACATGCTTAGGTGCACCGACCGCCATGTTATAAGCTAAGCTGTTAAAATGGTGTCAAACTCCAATACAAACAAACAAACCACTATCTTTTTAAAAATTGTAATAAAGATAATCTAGTTTGAGTGTTAGAAATAGTGGCAGTCAATTCTTTTCACCTTAGCTATACATTTAGATAACTCTTTATCAAACAAGCCCTGGTTTTACCAACCCTGGGAAAGAAGCCTTTTGAAAACATGGTTGGAAAAGGAGAAAATGCTACCATTTTCTCCTTTTCCAACCATGTTTTCTACTCTATCAAGGACAAATTCCACCATTTGGGCCACTTTTGATTTGTCGTCTGCAGATGCTTTCAATTTGGACTAGTCTAAAATTTTGTCGTTTGGTAAAGGGTTAAAGGACTTCGATATGAATTACTCCTTAGTGTACTAGAATATTAGTAGCTTGCTCTGAAACTGGTTGATTATGTACAACATACTTAAAAAGTTCTTGGCCTTGTTAGGAAAGAAAGGTTCTTCTTGTTCAAAACTGTTCCAGCTGGTACTACAAAATTTGGCATGTGGCTTCATCTTATGGAATTCTATTAAAATTGTCCAAGTTACAGCCCTTGGGTGAAAAAAGGCCCCATCCCAGGTGTAGATAGTTTTATATGGGCTCATAAAGTGAAAACTGCAGAAAGAATTGTTGTTCCCAGCCATATGGCATGGAGCTACTAATTTTGCATGTAGCTTGATGTAGTGGGATCTCTGGTAGGATTGTTCAGGTGATTGCCATGGGGTTATCATTTGCCCTATCCAGGGGCTCACAAGTTTTACATTGGCTTATCTGGTGAAAACTATAAGAAGTCATCTTGATCCTGACCATAAGGCCTATGGCAACACAACTTTGCGAGTAGCTTTATCTGGTGGACTTCTACCAAGATTTTTCAAATTGTAGCCCTATGGTCTTAATTGGCCTCAGAGGTACAAAAGTTTTTCTTGTTCTCTGTAGGAGCCAGAGCAATAATAATTTATTTTATAGTCTGCTCATAGAAGGGGTTTACCAAGATTATTCAAATTATAGCCCAGGGGTCAAAATTAACTTATGCTTATACAGTGAAGAAATTTTCTTTCTCATAATGCACAAATCTGCTTAATTAAGTGAACCTCTATCAGGATTAAACTAATTGTAGCCCCTAGGTGAAAAATGCTCCCCCCTCCTCCTTGTTGAAGATTGAACAGTCTACACAGTATCAGAAAAAAAACATGGTTGCAGTCATAGATAATATTTCTTTTTACTGTTTTTAGATGGTCTTTTGGAATATTGCTGTATGAAATAGTGACCCTAGGGGGTAACCCTTATCCAACCCTATCTAACTCGGAACTCATCAAAGAATTGAAGACAGGATATAAGATGGAGAGACCTGATAACTGCGCCACTGAATTGTAAGTTATTCATTCTTTATTTGTAGTGTTCATTAAAAATTTTCTTCTTGGTCTGTTATGTATCAAGCTGTTGGGGGAAAAATACGTTTCCATTCATCACCATCAAGTTTTAGCTCACCTGAGCAAGAGTGCTCAAGATGAGGTTTTGTGATCTTGCTGTGTCAGAATTCTGTCAAGCATTGTGCGTCGTCCGTCATCAACTTTGACCTTGTGTACACACTTTAGAGGCCACAAATTTGAAAATGGCGGGTTAGCTTGTGAACACTCTAGTGGCCAAATTTTCGGTCCAAAACTCCTAAGAATTGGTCAGAATGTTTGTATTGATGATATTTTGGACAATATTGAAATTTTCCCACATCAGATCAAAAAGTAGATCGCTGAAAAAAATCCTTTGAAAAGCTTGTGTACACTCAAGAAGCCATATTTTCAGTCCAATAATTATAAAAGTTTGTTAGAATGTTTTCCATGATATCTCGGAAGAGATTGGAAATGAGCAGTATTGGGTCAAAAAGGGTCAGGTGAGTAACTCGGGGCCATCTTGGCCCTGGGGTTTCTGGATGAGGGAAACTATGAAGATGTCTGGGATGTATAATGACTTTGATGGTACATGTATATACCAAGGAAATTGCAAGGAAATATTGTTACCATAGATTGATAAACTGCTGATGTAAAACTGAAATTCAATTGAAAAATCACAGTATTGAACATCACAACCTTACAAGTATCCAGATATAGCTAACCCTTTGGCTGCTAAGTGCGACTCACTGACCTTTTGCAGACAGTGTAGATCAAGGTCCGACTGCACAGAATGTGCAGTCTGATCTTTGATCTACACTGTCCGATAAGGAGATTTTATTCCCAAAAAATCATAATTTTGAAATAGCAACAGTTAAGTTTTTTCTATCGCACTGAAGATTTCGTTTCAGTTATTTAGCAGGATAAGGTTTAAATACCAAAATAGAATGAGCTATGTCCCCTGCAATCCAAGGCTATGGAGAGCCCATAAATAAAATCTGATCCAATGTATAACATCTTTGACAGCTAAATAAATGATATGGGTATCTTAACCCGTATCCTGGTAAATAAGTTAGATGAAACTTTTAGGCCGATAGTGAAAACCCAAATGTTGCTATTTCAAAGTTGTTTTTAGGAAAAACTATCTTTGTATCGGACAGAGTAGATCCAATAGCAGACTGCACGATCTGTGCAGTCTGGTCTTGATCCACACCGTCCTCAAAAGGTCCTTGGATTGCGCTTAGAAGCCTCAGGGTTCAGTCAAAATAAACAGCTCATTTATTGCAATTTAAACGCTAATTTTTGCTGGAATATCAAGGCACAACCTATTTTGAAGTATGGGGTCAAATTTTAAAGGTCTCATCCATTCATTGCAGTGTTCAGAAAATACATTGTCATTAATTGCACCTTTAAAACCTCCGTCACACTAGGGAGGCGATCTCACGGCGTCCAAGAAAAACTGCAGAACGCAGAGGTGCCCGCAGTACGGTCGCAAACATCGCAAAAGCAACGCAGTTGCTCGCCAGTAGACGCATTGGGGTCGTCTAGAACGCCGTCAGCCACGGCGCGTACTTTCAGCATGCACAAAACAAACGCCGTCGCTCGGTATTCAGATAAGAGCACTGTGGGATCACCGTAAGGTCGTCTAAGCAGCACAATAAGACCTCCAACAATGCCACAGGAGCTCCGCCGGCGCGCACAGAGATCTCAGTACGAGTGCTGTAGTTGTCGGTGGCGCTCGCACGGATATTGCGCGGCGTTCTCTGAGATGTCCTTGCATCTATACGGCGCGTCATTAGCGCTTAAGCCCCTGTCACACTATACGGCGTTTTCACTGCGTTGGCACGGCGTTGTTTAATTTCCCAGAGCGCCATGAGATAGCAGGAAAAATTGGATACTTTTTCCGAAGACGGAGATGTCACGGCGTTTTCACCACGACCAAGGTGTTGCTACGGAGTTCCTATGGCGCGTTTTCGCGTTCCTACGAAGTTCTTCTTGGCGATTCTCTGCACTCTCACAGCGTTCCACTGCGTGCTGTGCGCTTTCGTGGTGCTCATAGTGCGTGCACTGGGCGTTCACGGCGTTCCCAAGGCGCTCACACTACGCTGACGGCGTGTTCTTGACAATCATTTGAACTATCTCTAAAAAGGAATTGTACATATACACATCTATTCGTCAACTGTTTCTTTCCTGTGGTCTCGAAAAGTCAAAGCAGAATAAAACTGCTCGTAAAAAGAAAGGGGGAAAAAGCAGGACATAAACCCCAACCCTCTCAAACAGAAGCCAGTCAACCACTGTCACCTCATCAAACATTACTAGCCAGGCTTGCTAGCGTGCATCAGCCATGGTGAATGGAATGTTTATTTGCATATTTCGTATACTGCATATCTGTTTTTGTCAGACAAAGACTGCTGGACGCAGTAGCAGCGCCTTAAAAGTGCAATGACCGCCGTTGCGGCACAGAAGAGTCGTTTTAAGAGCTCAGTAAAATAAATAACACTTCGTGTCAGCGCCGTTGACGCGCCGTATAAGCGCCGCTGACGCGCCGTATAAGCAGAGTAGAGACGCAGTGACATCTCAGAGCAAGCGGTAGGATCTCGGTGCAAGCTCCACCGACAACCATAGCGTTCGCACTGCGACCTCTGTGCGCGCCGGCGGAACTCCCGTCACGTTGTGGGAGATCTTACTGCGCCGCTAAGACGACCTTCCGGTGATCTCACCGCGCTCTTTTTAGAACGCCGAGCGACGACGTTTGTTTTGTGAATGCTCAAAGTGCGCGCCGTCCCTCGGCGTCCTAGACGATCCCAACACGTCTACTCGCGATGCCACTGCGTTACTGTGGCGATGCTTGCGATCGTAGTGCACGCACCTCGACGTTCTGCATTTTTTCTTGGACGCCTTGGGATTGCCGCCCTGGTGTGACAGGGGTATTACACGGTGTTTATATATTTTCCTGCTCTCTTACGACGACTGCCACGGCGAGCATTGCGCTTTCAAGGAGCCTCTTCCGCGTCCACCGGTCTTTGCCTGACGAAAAAAAAGCTTATATTATGCAAATAAACGTTCATTTCTCCATGAATGACGTACGTCAGCAAGCCGAGCTACTGCTGCTTGATAAGGTTGAGAGGGTTTGGGATTTTTTGTCCTGCCTTTTTTCCCCTTTCTTTTTGCGGGCATGGTTTTGTTCTTTATTGACTTTACTGTAGCAAAGCAAAGAAACAACAGCAGACTACATTGATATATTCAGTTTCTTGTTATAGAAAGTGCAAACGAACGTCATGCATATGCCATCAGCGCAGTGTGAGCGCCTTGAGAACGCCCACAGCACGCAGTGTGAGCATCTTGAAAGCGCAGTGCACGTGGAGGCGCCGTGAGAGTGCAGTGAATCGCCAAGAAGAACTCTGTAGAACGTGAAAATACGCCGTGGAAGCTGCGTAGCAACGCTTTGGTCGCGGTGAGAACGCCGTGACGAATGTAGGACGTTTTGGCCACGGACATTTTGGCCAGGACGTTTTTGCCAAAATGTGGCCAAAACGTCCTGCCCAAAACGTCCGTGGCCAAACGTCCGTCCACCCGCCGTTAGTACAGATAACTGTCCCCAAGGGCGATGTTACTTTTTGACTGGTCGCTTCTGGGTACAGAGACAATCAAGACAAAATTAGTTGAAAGCTCCGCACAGATTACGTGCGCAAGTTTGAACTCATAATTTCGCAAATAGAGCATTACAATATTACGTCAAGCGCGAGAAATGTAAGGTAAATTACGTCATATTTCCATCTGGTTGTGAGGCACGCGTATTTTACCTAGGTAACTAGTGCGTGGGAACAACTGTTTCCGTCTTCAATTGAAGAGTTAGAATATAAAAGTCTGTATTTTCACTGGTCGTAACCATGAAATATCGAAAAATATTTCACCGATATTTCTCGATAACCTACCGGAAAGCATGAAATAAAAACATGCATCAAACCGCAATTTCTAGAAATATTAATTAGACCGAGAATAAGACTTCCAGGTAAAGAATTTAATCCGGCTAGGAATGGGCGTTGGGGTGGGTGGGATTTGGTGTAACATGTAAATAGGGAGGCTAGCATGGGTAAAAGGATATTCGCATGAACAAGTTTTGATTTAGATGGTAGAACTTTGTGGACATTCACCGATAATCACGTTGCATAACGTACTCCGTGAAACATGTGAATTGCTATCTGGTAAAATGTACAATTGATACACTTGTTTCTAAATCCCGTCTTTTAATATAACCTTGAAACTAACCCTACGTTTACACCATGTTTCCGGCAGCCACGGCAGCGCCGTTTGTCCGAAACGTGGTGTGCCGTGAGATTTTGTTCGTTTTTTTCCCCATTTACCAAGTTTAATTAAGTCTGTTTACGGTACGTCAGATATCCATGACAAGCCATGTTCCCGGCAGCCACGTTTCTGACAACCGTGGACAACACGGGATTGAAGTAATACAACGCGGAGGAACGGGATAAGCAAACTTGTCAGACCGTGATCACCGGGGTTGCCGTGCCAGATTTTTTGACTGTCAAAAGATTTCCTACGGCAGTCCCGGTGCTGATGAGAAACCTAACAGACCGTAGCGGAACGGGTTGATCGTCGCGTTCTACTACGGCCTGATTGATACCGGTGAAATAAGGGTTTCCATGCCCAAATACGGATCGTCTCTGAGTCTTGTTACGGCTTGTTACGTGCTGGTTAAGTTCTGATGCGATAGAGTTTGTACATCTCTGCGTTGTATTACGTCAATCCAGTTTTGTCCACGGTTGTCAGAAACGGGGCTGCCGTGGCTGCCGGGAGCATGGTGTAAACGTAGGGTAAACAACATCGATTAGAACTAAGGGATCTATGATATATGATAGATGTTGTTTAAATCACCAAGTCTTCGTATGAATTGCATCGGTTAGCTATTTACAACTTGTAAACTTAAGCGCATTTCTAAAAAAGTGTCGCTGACAAATATTATTTAAAACGTTGATATGTAAAAATAACACTCACCAATGTAGCAAATATGTTGGTCACTGAGAATTCAAATGTTTTTTCTTAAGAATGAAAATCAGATCTAGCTGCGTAGATCGAACCAGCATGGTGTCAATCCGTCAACATAGTCCTAGATACTGAGTTTCTGACTTTTGGCAGAATGTCTCGCCAACAATCAGCGTACATAAATAATCAGACTGCACCTTCTGTGGAAGGTGATCTTGATCTACACTGTTCGCAGACGCTACCAAGATCGTGACTGGTAGACGAAATGCTATCAAGTTTAGCAATCTGTTAATCTTTCTGAGGCTCGAGGATTAATTGATAGAATTATCATGAAGATTTAACAAATGACCATGCTCTGTGAAAAGGGGTTTTAATGCATATGCAAAAAGAATCGACCCCCGCAGGCTGACATGGGTCGAAACTGTTTGGCTTTTTACTATTTGTAAAAATTTTCTGCGAATCCAATGACCATTCTACATTCAGATTCAGTCAGTTGTTAGACAAAGGGGATTTCATGAATCCATGATAACGTGATGACCTGCTTGGTACACTGCATCAAAGAGACGCATCAAATGAGTCATGCTCTGTGAAAAGGGGGCTTAATGCATCTGCGAAAAATATCGACCCAGGTCAGCCTGCGCAGTCTGCGCAGGCTGGCCTGGGCCGAAACTTTTCGCTATTCGTCAATTTTCTGTATGTCCAAGGACCAGTCTATATCATGATTAAGTTGAGTGTTTAAAAAAAGTAGACATTATGGATCCATAATTATGTGATGGCTTGCTTGGTACCATGGATCACGGAGATGCGTTAAGCCCCCCTTTTGTCAGAGCATGGCTCAATTATCCTTCTGCCTGAGCGGTGCTAAAATACATTGTACTAAATGATCACTACAGATCCCTTTGATTTGATAGGTTCAGATGGTCTAACATATTGATTCAAACGAGAAATTTCAATTAACTTTTTCATCTAAAATCTTTAGGAATGCCTGCCAGTAAGAAGAATTCAAGAACAGAGCACAAAGGTTTCTGTAAAATAAATCATACAAAGTATTCGCACATAATTGCAAAAACTGAGCTTTCTCTCACTTGTTCTCTATTGATTCTATATCGAACCCACTTTCACCTTACATGAATTATCCGATCTAATGACTTACCCATTTAGACAAAAATTTGAAAATTGTCCTAAGTTCTGTGAACATCATTAAATTTGCCTCTTACACTCAATATGCCAACTGACTTATTGGAAATTCAGGATTGATTTATAGATACTATCACCGTATCTTTTTTCCAGACACATAATGATAATATCATCTTTAGCTTAAAGATACATCCTTACAGCTAGAGAGAAAAAGCTATATTAAAATTCAAAAGTGGTGAATGGCTCAGCTGTGTAAATATAGATAAATTACCGATATATATGATGTAAGAGATAGAAAAACAGAAGAGATTTGTTCTCATTTAAAACCGGAAACGACAATAGCGAGTGCTTTGAAGGCCTCCAAAACATGAAATGCATTTCCTGTCTGTCGTAATCTGTGCAATCTTGCAGCCATCAGGGGCAACATTTGGCATGAAGACACAAGAATACTGTTATAGTTTCACAAAATAAAGATGAAATGGATTAAAAACGAGTATAAATGTATCTTTAAATAATCTGAAAGGCAAATGAGTTGCAGTTTGTTCAAGATTTATCCAAATCGCAATGTTTGTATTAGTGTTACACGATTCTTCAATCCCATCCTCACTCCCTATATTTTGAGATGACACATTTGCAATCAGTCCGACTTCGATGACTGGTACATTGCGGGAATTATTTGGCGTCATTACTATCAGGAAAAATTAGTAATATTTTGTACAACTGAATTTTGACTACAATGGCCTTCAAACTTACAGACGAAATAATTTTCAAAAACGTTGGCATTCATGCATCTCTCACACTAGATCTTTACTTGTTTACTGCGTTTCACGTTACATCAAAAAGATACATTCCAAAGCACATGAACCAGTATTCTCTTGCATAGGTACCGTGATAAATTGGAGATTTCTGAGTGTTATGAGCATGTTCCTGATATGTCCGTTCATTTGCATCTAGTTACAATATCTCCTATCCAACAGAGCTCGTCAGAATAAAAAATAAATATATAGTATCGCACTGGCAATAGGTTTAATGCATCTCCGTGATGCATTATACCAGGAAGGTGTCACGTAATTATGGATCCACAAAATTCATTTTGTATATCAACCCCCTGAATTGTAAGGCAAAATGGTCCTTGGGCACGCAGAAAATTTACAAATAACAAAAAGGTTTCGTCTCGTGTTAGCCTGTGCGGACTGCGCAGGCTGTCATCATACAATACTTTTTGCAGATGCATTAAACCTCCTTGTCACAGAGCATGACTCATTGTGGTTACTTTTTTTGTTTCGGACATGTCACTGGTGTGTGTATGTTTACAAACAATAGCCAGCGATTCTCTGTCAGACTTAAATGGCAAGGGCAAAACAAAAACTATTTTTTTTTTTCTTTAAAGTCTAAAACGAAACGTTTCTTACTCTTAGCTCTCCCACGGCCGCTTATCTCCTGAATCACAACACTGGCTTTCAAAAGAGAAATATTCAGGGGGCATCCGGTTGAATTTCAGAAGACCATAAATCGGACGATACGCAGCACTCGTCACAACTCGGCCGATACCGTGCCTACATCTAACCCGTCTGTATAACGGTCGTTTCCATTTGAACTGCCAGTCACGTGACCTTATACGTAGCGGCGGCCCTGCAAGTCGTTTTGCAACAACACAAACAGCCTTGATGAAGTTATTTACATCTATCTATCCGTCGGTGAAAACTTCAATCGGAATTGATAAACCACGTTAAATAATCAATGTGCGAACTGTTTGTCAACTGAAATATAGTTAGAAAGATTTCGATAGAAAATTGAGACTCAAGTTTTCTTTTTTTCGAGGAGCCTGACAATTTTCAGAACGGTAAATCGGCGTATTTCCAGCAATAAAATGTACCGTGTAGGTGCATATCCAGCTACCAGATACAGCCGAGGGACTTGATGGCTCCCATCACCCGAGGTATGCCGATGAGTATAACGGTTGAACCGGGATTGCTTCTGTTCCAGGGTCAAATATGAAAAATCGGACAATGTCATGCAACCCTTTATTAATTTTTACTATGAATTTGAGGCTCATTCGAAGCCAGATTCCAAATGATACAGCAGAAATACTTTTTTCTAGCAGCAAGAGTGATCAAAATTATGAAACACTCACCTTTGTATTGCCCGATTTATGGTCGCCTGAAGGTCAACAGGATGTTCCCTGAATATTTTTCTTTTAACCCTTAGGCTGCTAAGCGCGACTCACTGACCATTTTCGGACAGTGAAGATCAAGATCAGACTGCACAGAACGTGCAGTCTGGTCTTGGATCCACTCTGTCCGATAAGGAGATGTTATTCCCCACAATATTACTTGGAAGTAACAATATTTCAGTTTTTACTATCGAATTGAAAATTTTCATTTATTTATTTAGCAGGATTAGGTTTAACACAGTGTTGTGATTCAGGTGATAAGCGACCGTGTTTTCTTGCCTTTAAAAACAGTTTTCTTTTCAAAATCAGACCGTACAAAACATGCAGACAGACAAATCTTTGATCTACATTGTGTTTTACTTTGGGAGATATTCTAACCATTTTATAGGGTCCACGATTATGTTTGTAGTTCTTCTTAGCAGGAAGTGCTCAAGGCGGGCTATTGTAATCGATCCCCATCTGGAGTCCGGCCATTAGCAGTGTCACAAGAGCCGACCAATCAGGCTCAAATTTTAATCGCAACCTTTGGAAAGTGATTCGCGGTAATTAATTAACCTTTGGCCTATTTTGTGGTAGTTCAAACCTCGGGCCATTGTATTATGTTGGTTGGAACCACAAGGCCTAAAATTTTGAAATTTTGTACGTACCACCTGAAAAGACGAGTGCAAGTTGTCACTGTATGGCGCTGGTAGATACTTACAGATTGGCGTAGTCTGTCTGAATGAAATTCCATCGGAAATATTTTTGGCGGAAGATTCAATGTACGTATTTATCTGAAGTATAAATAAGACCAAATGTCGAATACCATTCATTATAATCAAGACATAAAAATAGTTTTGTTAGCACAAAGGTCGTTTTTGTTGTTTCAGCAGCTCGATGTTAGACTTGCAGGATAACTTAGGGTACTTTTACGGCAGTGTAAATCAAGATCAGGCTGCCAAGAACGAGCATTTCGATATTGAATTTAGAATTTCCGATATTTTCATACATTTCCTTACGAGAACAGCCTTTAATTATCAGCATGTTTGTCTTTCATACTGACTGGGAACGAGGTTAAGTGCAAAATTATTTCGGTGTAAACATTTCAGCAATTTCTTCGATTTTTATTTGTTATAAATATGAAATCTGTGACGTCAAGTGATACCTCAAAATTTGGCCACAATATCCACACTCTCCATATGCTTGAAGGCTACATGTATTTAGGACTGTACACTATTTCTATTGTATAGATTGGTGGGGTCCACCTAAGTTCACTTCCTCGGTGATTTGAAATCAGTAAATCTCGGTTCGGAGCCCATTTCAAGCAATTTCTTTTTTCCTCACATTTTTAGCTCACCTGTTTTCGAAGAAAATACTTGGAGGTATTGTAACTTTTGCGTCGTTGTCGCCGTCTGAGTCGCCGTCGTGCAAAGACTTTGACCTTACCTCAACCCTTTACCAAACAATCCCTGGTTTTTACGACCCAGAGAAAGAAGCCTTCTGAAAACATTGTGGGAAAAGGAAAAAATGCTGGTAACTAGCATTTTCTCCTTTTCCCACAATGTTTTTCTACTCTCCTAAAGTCAAATTTCAATTTTTGAGTCACGTTTGTTTTGTCTTCTGCAAATGCTTTTAATTTGGACAAGTCTAAAATTTTGTCGTTTGGTAAAGAGTTAAATGTGTCTGTCCATACCGAAGGTATTTATTTCGAACTTGGACAAGTTGTTCACTATCAAAGGAAGAACACATAAAACAAGAACAGGTAACCATCAGATTATTTTGACACAGTTGTGCCCTTTTTCGACTTTGAATTTTTACTGAAAATCAAGCAGTTTCAGCCGAGCGTTGGCATCCCCACGCGGTGGTCTTGTCTTGTTTCAAGGTGTTGTAAATGTGCAGGAGGCCATGTGTTAAGCTCAATAGTACCACCTTCATAATTATGTTGCCCGGATCTTGGCATGCAGAAGATAATCCGTTTGAGTGCAATACGGACATTGTCAAACAAGATCGTAAATTGCATTAAATTCTTATTAAAGGCACGTCTATTTTACAGCCAGAGAGAAAAAAGACCCTGTTAAAACTTGATAGCGTGGATAGTTTGTAGAATCTAGTTAGCTGTGTAAGCAGATTAATAATATATAAGGTGTATGGGATAAACTCAAGGAATTTGTCTTCGATTTAAAACTGGAAACAAACACAGCAATGTCTTAAGTAGCCTCCAGATAGTGAAATGCATTTTCTATCCGTAGTAATCTGTGCAACCTTGCAACCGTCAGGGGCAACATTTGGCATTAGTGTACAAGAATGATTACAGTCTTACAAAGATGAAATTGGTTAAAAAACTGGATGGAAACGAGTAAAGATGTATCTTTAAATCTGCTATACTTTGCTCTTTTCTTATCACGTGTAAAGCTGGTTTCGAATTATCAGTTTCAAAGATCTTATGAAATAAGTCATCAAATGATTACGTAGTGATAAGAGAAAACATGCAATGTCAACCTAATGAACAGATTCATATACTAAAACCGAAGCCGAATCTTCTACTTTGGGCCGAATCTTCTAGTGTCCGAATCGTCTCAACATTTTGTTTTTGGCAACTGGTGGTCTGACAGAGGCGATTCAGATAGTAATATTAGAGTGGTATTTTACGATGCTTTCAACAGAACCTGTGTATTGATCACTCACATTGAAGATCCAGGATCAGTCTCCATATTCTGCATCTACACTGTTCGCAAAAGCTCAGACCTTATAGTCTGCAAATGCTAGAGTGCAAAACAGTTAATCATATGATAAGATTTTGTTACATGTGCATGTAAGTAACCCACTAGGTCTTCTTTCGCAGGGTAATTTTTTGTGACTAGTTAATCTTCTATCAAAACAACGTTTATAAAGGCTTTTGAAACATTGTGGGAAAAGCAGAAAAGGTTGGTAACCAGCATTTCATATGTTTCCCGCTATTTTTCTACCTTTCATATTCAAAGCCCATATTTTTAGACAAGTTACATTTATCACCAGCGTTTGCTTTCAGTTTGGATAGGCCCAAAATGTTGCTATCTGGTAAAGAGTTAAAACACTTTATGACAAAAATAGTGAGGCAGGAGGAGAAAATAGACTGCTCGAAATCATTTTTGTTCTTTTGACACATTTTTCACATGTAGTCATATACTGAAACTTAATGCATGCATCCATACTGCACAAGTTATTTTCCAAATTGACTTCTTTAAATTTGTGAAAGGAGGTTGTAGATCTTACTATAAACTCTTTTCGACACATTCCCAGATAGATCTATAACGAACCTGAGAAATGGGCCTTTTGAAAACATTTTGGGAAAAGAAGAAAATGCTGGTAACCAGCCTTTTCTTCTTTTCCCAAAATGTTTTCTAACAACAAATGGTGGCTTCTCCATTTGAGCCACATTAATTTGCCCGTCTGCAGATGCTTTGGATTTGGGCAACTCTAAAACTTTGTCATGTGGTAGAGTAGGCCTAAATAAGATAAAGGAGTGCGTATAGTTGATTTGTAAATTATATTTAGGTAATAGTTGGCAGACGGCAATAAAGAACATCTAAATCAAGATTCCTTGTTTATAGGTGTGTTATATTGGTCAATAATTTGCCGCAGGATTTTCCTCTATAGTTTCTCGAAATATTTACAAACATCCGCTGGAGTACGCGTTCTGCACTGGATGCCTAGCATACTCACATGGAGTTCAGGGAAATATGGCTGGGTTAGGTTTTAGTGCACATGTCAGACATTAGCCTGGGTTCCAGTCCGTACATTTATCATTCGGACGTTACATTGTCAAAAAATACGGCCTGGGACATTCGAAAACCGATCGCAGCGACATCTACTTTATTCCATCTCACATTGGGGTCAAGTACATGTCGCTACAATCGGTTTTCGGACGTAAATGCCTGAAAATAGATACAGAAACTCCAATAACCTCTGTTTGATCACTTCTTGTTTGTGAGCCGCCTTTGAAAATATTGACAGCAAAGTTTCAAACGGGTTATTCACTATGACATTAGAGGACAGTTTAACAATATTTACAAGGGTTCTTGAAGGTCATTTTGATGGCACGGACCGGACCGGGAAAGTCACTAGATCTAGTAGATATGAAATCACCCCCGTTGTATTTGAATTGGTCTAAAAATGCGCGAATCCATTTTTGTTTCCAACATTGTGACGCCATGCGATAAACAAGTCTATAATTAGATTATTTGCACAACTTATAGTCATGGGGAGACCCTCGAATGGCACCAGGCGGTAATAATAACAGCCAAAGATCTATAACAGACCGTTGTTAAGAGAGCGTAATACGGAGTAATTAAGAATTTTTTAACGCCTAGACCTAGACTAGATCTAGTCGGACATAAGAACAAACCCTAAGCCTTCAGACGCGAACATGTGCTTAGCCAATCGGTCTACATTTATTAGGGATACACCCATGGAAGCCACACTGCTGGTATTAAAAAAACGGGGGTGGGGTGGGGGGGTCATGGAATTTTGCATTAACTTAGCCACGTAATTTTATTTGATGACGCAACATTAAAAGATGCTGCAATAGTGGCATCATATAAGTAGCGATGCACAAACAGCGAACTCGACGTTTATAGCTGTCCAAGCCAACGTGGAAATATAGAACTGCATTCGGTAAAAAAGTTTATCACTGAGATACTTAAAACATCAAAAAACATGTTTATTTTTGGACCATGTACTACTACATGCTGTCAGGTGGGCTGCTTCTGATCATTATGCAGAAGGTGAAAATAATCGAAGTCCTAGACGGCCTACCGTTCTCCTGGGTTCCAGTCCTTTAAGTCCATTGCACAATCCCTTCGTCCAGTCTTAAAATCTCACTTAACTCTATACAGCATTTTTATATAAAAATAACGAAAGTGCCGTTTTTAAACTAAAATGGACGCAAGTTCCCGTTAAAACAAATGTAAACGAAAACTTTGATCGTAATTACCACTAAACAGAGAATAAGCCTACTTCAAGACATTACAGATTTTTATACCCCCGCAAAACGAATGTTTTGGGGGTATACTGGAATCAGCCTGTCTGTCCGTGTGTCCGTCTGTGTACAAAATACTAGTAATTGCCTGTTTCTGTCAAACCGCTGGCGTGGGTATTAAGTCACATTCATTTTTCGAGAAATTTATTTTGAAGTTATTGAGCGTCAAAAAGGACGTTTAAAAGAGCAAATTTTTATAACCACCCTAAAGAAATAAGAAGGAGAATGGGTCAGTGCTTTTAAATCAAAATGGACACAATGTCCCATATGCTGCAGTAATTAAAATTATATTGAAGTGAAGTAGAGTGTTTTTTTTTTCCTTTTCTTTCATTTGGACATTACTTGGCCGGATAATAATAACGGAAGCGATAAACAGATAGCTACAAAAGATCATTAGCGGATCGAGACTACGAGAGCGTGATATGGAATAAAAATTTAAGAAATTATTACCGCCTGGAACCAGGCTAGCCAACCCTAGAAGAGACTGGTGCGGAAAACATAGATGATGTGAGAGAGGCACAGAAAAAAAGACAGGAGACTGACATGTGAATCACGGAAACTTGGAATAAGCCTTGGATCAGTTCAGGAGATTTTATAGAATATACTAAACATGAGGTACGTTGGTGCGATATGGCCTGTAACACGCGAAAAGGGGCATTCGGACATTTGCGTAAAGTGTCGTCTCGGATCACCCTGCGCAGTACGCGCAGACTAATCCGAAACGACACTCCGTTTTTATAGAATTTTCTGTTTTGTGCAAGTCTACTGTAGGACAAAATCTAATGTAGTCGTAAAGTGCCGTCTCGGATTAGCCTGCGCGGATTGCGCAGGCTGATCCGATACGACACTTTACGCAAATGTCTGAATGCCCCTTTTCGCGTCTTGCACGCCATATGGTTCTTACGTTTACTGACTATATAGAATAAGAAAGGCTGAAGTCGAAGTCGTAAATTACCCCTTCACCGCACAACAAAATTTTAAACCTTTCCAAATCCATAGCACATGCTGACGTCAAATTAAATGTTGCTGAAGTTGTGGATGCAGTCTTTGATAGAGTAGAAAACATTGTGGGAAAAGGAGAAGGGGCTGGTTAGCAGTATTTTGTCATTTTCCAACAATGTTTTCAAAAGTCTTATTTCTCAACATCGTTAAAAGTCGGCATTGTGTGGTAAAGGGTTACACAAATTCTCAAAAGAGCAAAAACAAAGATAAACGTTTCTAATTCAGCATCAGGCGAAAGATGAGGCATCGCTGAGAAGCTATAATCCTAAATTAACCCTTAGGTTGCTAGGCGCGACTCGAGGACTTTCTGCGGATAGTGTAGATCAAGATCAGACGGCACAGAACGTGCAGTCTGATCTTGAATCTGCACTCTCCGATAAAGAGATTTAACCCCCCCCCCCCATACCATTGAAATAGCAAAATCTTGGTTTTTGCTATCAGGTTGAAAATTTCATTTCATTTATTTACCAGGATAAGGGTGACAAGTAGGTTATCTCACACACTGAAGCCTCTGTGTTTTATCCTTGAAATTCTGTAGATCCATATAAGGGATATTTGAAGTTTATGGTCATGTTCAGGTATAATAATAATGTACGGAATACTTACATCAATTCCGATGGGGAAACATCGATGTTCCAGGTTTATCACAGAGTATATGAGCCATGTTCTGTGAAAAGGGGGGTTGAATGCTTCTGAAAAAAAGTAGCGACCATTGTCAGCCTGCGCAGTCCACTAAACTTTTTGCTATTTGTCAATTTTCTGCATGTCAGATGACCAGTCCACCTCATGATTTAGTTGGTTGTTAGACAAAATGGAATGTATGGATGATGACTTGGATTGTATAATGCATCACTGAGATGTTTTAAGGATAGGGCACCCTAATGGGATTCGTGTACCATCTCCTTTCATCGCCAAAAAAAAACGTACGGATTCGGCTAAGACTCGAGTAATCCATAATCGATCGGCCGATAGACGCTACTTCCCACATCGATTACGGATTACCCGAGTCATAGCCGAATCCGTAGGATTTAGGTGATGAAAGGCGATGGTGCAGGAATCCCATTAGGGTGCCCTATCCTTAAAACCCCTTTTGGCAGAGTGCTCTTATATGTTTAAAACCTAAAGGTTAAAAGTAAAGACGGCGTTGTGAACGTGTCCCAGTCTAATTTTATAGATGTTTCCTGTAACATGTCAACAGTCAATATTTCGAAGATGACGCAGCATGTAAATGGTGGTGTCAGCGTGGTGTAACATGTTTATAATACTTGCTAGCATGTCATGTTTTGTCCGGCGTGGATGTAAATCACGCCCAAACCAATGAAATGAACACGGCTATCGCATTATATAACAATATATTCGTGAGCCATGCGCTGTGAAAAGGTAGTTTAATGGTTCTGCATAATATTTTGACCCAGATCAGCCTGCGCAGTCCCGACGTCAAACACCATACAAACGAACTTACAATAACCGCCTTTTTTTAAAATAATTTTATGGAGAAAAGAGAAATCGCACGGTAATAATTGAAAAAGCTATTTTCAAAAAAAAAAACATTTAATTAAGTGGACGGCAATTCGGCAAAAAAAAAGGAAGCCGGATTCGTGTTTTTTAATGTCAATTTTTGTGTAGTTTATAAATATTTTTTTCCATATATATACACGGATCATATCAACGTATTGTTTTGACATAAAAAACGTGTTAAAAAAGCAATAATACAAGTTGTTCAATTTTTCCATCTGGCACGAAGTTTTGAAAGAATGGACTGCTTCTGATACATGCACCTGTTAGTTATAAACATCAGGGTCCGTATGCACCAACCATTCTTAAGAACATTCTTTGTCTTATCACAGGCCTTTAAAGCTCTATTGGTCTATCACAGAACACTAAAATTTTCCTTGGTCGATCATCAGACACTTATAGCACATTGGTGCATCGCCTGTATATCACGGAATATACTCAAATTTTCATTAACACCGTTTCTATAAATAGAACATTGGCAACTCCCTCTATATTGTATATAGTAAGACAAGGTGTGCAACGAAATCAAGTGAAATTTGACCCCGTCCACTTTCAGACATTGTTAAACAGAAAATGGAAAAATAAACCAAATTACCGATGCAGATGGGTTCACAAATGATTTTCCTTCTGTACCCTCACCCTCAAAAGTTCCAAACGGCTCTTGCCATCAAGCGATAGCTCTCATCTAAAAAAATTAAAAAGCTTCCATATTTTCCGGATCACCATGCGCTGACGTCACACAATTCATCATGACGCAGCGAATTATAACTCACTTGAATTTGCTATCAAAAGACGCGCCAAAGTTTTTGACCAATGAACGGTAAAAACACACTTGAAAAATATGCGAAATGGGAGATGAAAATCGTGAAACTGGATTAGATGAAAAGACAAACTATATCAGCTGAAATGTTAATTTAATAATTTCATCAGTACACCAACAAAAAAAAAAATTCGATCTACGTTTGAAAATAAAAATTTGATTATTATTCGCTGCAGGATTATAAATCGTGTGACGTCAGCGCATGACGATCCGGAAAACGTGGAAGCTTTTGAAATCTTTTCAGATAAGAGCTACTGCTTGATTGCAAGATCCATTTGGAACTTTCGAAGGTCAGGGTACAGAAAAAAGTCATTAATGAACCCATCTGCACCGGTAACTAGGTTCATTATCCGTTTTCGTTTAAATATTATCTCGGAGAGGGGACGGGGTCAAATTTTCTTCGATTTCGTTGCACACCTTGTCTTACTATATACGATACAGAGGGAATCCCCAATGTGCTATTTATAGTAACAGTGTCCGATAATGAAAATTTCGTTATCCCTTGATAAACCAATGGAGTTTCAGAGGCCTATGGTCTTATTCTCCAAGATTTTCAAACTTTGAAAGTATCACAACTTCTAAGTGGCTAACCCAGCTGGGGTACCTTTCACTAAACTGATTAACATAAATTTTTTAGCGTAAAGCTAATATAAGGTAATATTTACTCAAATCATAAAGTTATGCAGTTCAGTAAAGCTTGTTTTAAGACTTGATGCTTGCAAATTTGCAAACTGCGTAAGCAAGTTTCGTGCGTAAGCAGTTTAGAGAAAGGCATCCCTAGGAAAGTAATTCCAAGGACTTTTGCAATAATAATAGTTTGTGTCCTCTTTGATAATCAGAAAAGTTGGGTAAACATTGCGACTACGCCTTTGCTGCAAGATGAACAATATTCGGGGAAAACGTTTAATCTAACTGTTGAATTACGTATTTTAATGATTAATCCTTTACCACACAATTCCTAGTTTTAAACATCCCATGACGAAGAAGCTTCTGGAAAATATGGTGGGAAAATGATAAAATGCTGCTAACCAGCACTTTCTCCTTTTCCCACAATGACTTTCACCCTGTCAAAGACAAATTTCATCCTTTTTTGAGCCACATTGGATTGGTTATCTGCAAATGCTTTCAATTTGGACAAGCCTAAATTTGGTTGTTCGGTAAAGAGTTAATCAAAAGTGTTAAAAAAGTGACGAACGCCAGATGTGATCAAGTTGCCATTGGCCAGAACTTCTGGTTTACAATGCCAATCGTAAAGGTATATCTGGGAAAACAATGGACACACCGGCAAATTACTGTAGACGGTAGCTATTTGTTGTTGATTTTTTCAAGTCCACATTGTCGACAGCCAGCTCAATATTGTAATGGATATATTTTTTTTTTTTCGGTGAAAGATCGAAATTCATATTATCGAGTAAACATCATCGGTTATATTTTCACGAGTAGAAAACCGATATCTCACAAAAAAAAAAAACACACACACACACAAAATATTCTATTTATTTAATGCTTGTAACCCCTTTTTGTTCGGACTTTCGTCAAAATCTAGTACAGTTGTGTTCGGTAATACCCCATGGCATGCCCCCTCCACACATCATCGGTAATATTTCACGAGTGTCGCAGATTTTTTTTTTTTTCGGTAAAATATCGAAATTTATTTCATCGAGTGAACATCAATAATATTTTCATGAGTGGCGCAGATTTATGTGTGTGTTTGTGTAATATCGAAATTTATTTCATCGAGTGAACATCATCGGTAATATTTTCACGAGTGGCAAACCGATCTTTCACCGAAAAAGAAATATTGTATTTATTTCATGCGTCTAACCCCTTTTTGTTTGGACTTTCGTCAAAATCTAGTACAATCGTATTCGGTAATACCCCATGGCGTGCCCCATCCACACAACAGCACATTACAATATTACGTAAAGGGCGAGAAATGTAGGGTAAATCCCTTAAATTACGTCATATTTACTTCTGGTTGAATGGCATGAGCTGTATACCAAGGCAACTAGTGCGCCACTGTTTCCGCCTTCAATTAAAGAGTTAGAAAATATGAAATCGGTATTTTTCACTGGTCGTAACCATAATATTTCAAACCATAATCCACCAATTTTCTCGATACCGAAAAGCATGAAATAAACTATATGATAAATCAACTGTTTGTACCGTTATAGGAGTTGCCAGATCCAAAAAGTTTCATTTTTAGCTCCACTGGCCGAAGGCCAGCGGGCTTATGTCATGGCCTGTTGTCCGTCGTGCGTCCGTCCGTCCGTCCGTCCGTGCGTCCGTCCGTCCGTGCGTTAACTTTTTTTTAAAACGTCTTCTTCTCTGAAACTACCCATCCAATTTTGATGAAACTTCACAGAAATGATCCTGCCATGGTCCTCTTCAGAATTTCTTGAAAGAATTTAATTCCTTCAAAAACTCTGGTTGCCATGGCAACAAAACTGAAAAATTTTGAAAATCTTTGAAAATCTTCTTGTCTGAAACCGTAAGGCCAAGGGCTACCAAATTTGGCATGTAGCTTTATCTAGTGGACCTCTACCAAGTTTCTTCAATTTATAGCCCTGGGGTCAAAATTGGCCCCGCCCCGGGGGTCACAAGTTTTACATGGGCTTATTTAGGGAGAACTTTAAAATTCCTCTTCTACCTAGGCATAGGGCCTAGAGCTACCAAATTTGGCATGTAGCTTTATCTAGTGGACCTCTGCCAAGATTGTTCAAATTATAGCCCTGGGGTCAAATTAGGCCCTGCCCCGGGGTAACAAGTTTTACATGGGCTTATATAACAAGTTTTACATGGGCTTATATAGGGAGAACTTTAAAATTCTTCTTTGACCTAGCCATGGGGCCTAGGGCTACCAAATTTTGCATGTGGCTTTATCTAGTGGGCCTCTACCAAGAGTGCCCAAACTATAGCCCTTGGGTCAAATTTGACCCCACCCCGGGGGTCGCAAGTTTTACATGGGCTTATTTAGGGAAAACTTTAGAAATCTCCCTGTACCTAGCCGTAAGGCATAGGGCTACCAAATTTTGCATGTGGCTTTATCTAGTGGGTCTCTACCAAGAGTGCTTAAATTATAGCCCTGGGGTCAAAATTGGCCCTGCCCCGGGGGTCACAAGTTTTACATGGGCTTATGTAGAGAAAACTTAAGAAATCTCCCTGTACTAAATCATAAAGTGTAGGGCTACCAAATTTCGCATGTAGCTATATCTAAAGGCCCTTCACCAAGAGTGCGTAAATTATAGCCCTAGGGGGGAATTTGATTCACCCCGAGGGGTCAGAAGTTTTACATGGGCTTATATAGTGAAATCTTCAGAAATCTTCTTGTTACTAACGATATGAACTAGGGCTACCAATTTTAGTCCTGTTTCAGGGGTCTTATGTTCAAAACCAATTGGCCAAGTATTGTAATGTTTGGCATGTAGTGATTTTACGTATTAGCCAGTGGAGCGATACAGGGCCATCATGGCCCTCTTGTTTTCTGCATCTGTCCACATACATTTGTTTTGTTTTTTGTGGCGCTGCATGAGCGGCGGCACTATATTTTTATTCGCCTTTGAAAAGTGCCTGTGGAGGTAGCAATATTGTTTACTATATGGACTGGTTCATTGATGTTATGCATCAATATTTTCTTGTTAAAATATTATCTTCAACAAGATGTTTAGATGTAACAACAGCTACGGAAGAAATTTAAAGCGCGGTTGCCATTTCCATTTATACTGACATGTAACCTTATAATTAAATATATAATTAAATATTCCGAGACGTTAATTAAGAAAACATGTCGGCAAGATATAATACAAAACTACAAGATTGCTTTTTTGGACAAATCAAATCAAACTAATGGACAAATATCCCATTAACGCAAGAAAATTAATACGTCTTGGCCACAAAGGTTTCGGTGCTCGTCTAAATCTTTCCGAACGGCGAAAAGATTTTATAAAGTGAAGGCCCTTATATGATTCCTTATTACAGGCCATTTCTTGTCAAGAGAATATCTTGTGTCACGTGTTTGATATCGTTAAACACTCGATAATAAAAATGTTTTGAATAGGGGAATGATATCAATAGATGAAAACTTCAAAAGAATTGTTTAAGTTTATAAGAGTGATTTACCTACATGTGTGGCGAGAAATCATTTAGCCACCTATCGTTTTACTGTCGGGTAAATCGAATTTTAATGTATTCACCTTCTAAGTTTATGATATGGCTTGCAACACGCAAAAAGGGGCATTCGGACATTTGCGTAAAGTGTCGTCTCGGATTAGCCTGCGCAATCCGCGCAGACTAATCCGAGACGGCAATTTACGACTACATTAGATTTTGTGCTACAGTAGACTTGCGCAAAACAGAAAATTACATAAAAACGGAAAGTGTCGTTTCGGATTAGCCTGCGCGGACTTTGCAGGCTGATCCGAGACGACACTTTACGCAGATGTCCGAATGCCCTTTTTCGCGTGTTGCAAGCCATATATGATATACTGCCCAAGGTCTGGATGAATTATGAATTTATCAAATAAAAGTAAGCTTTTACATTATCAAAACTAGAATGAAAGGTATTTTTAAGCGGAATTGAAATATGAACAGTTGAAGAAGATCGACAGCTTATTGCTTATATAAAAAAAAAAAAAATCTTTTGGACGCTGAGTAAAATCGTGACTTTAACTCAAGAAAGGTAGGGGGAAAAATGCAGAACAACACTGTAAATTTCGACTATCTGAACACAAACTATATATCCATACTCTGGCAAATTGGAGGACTTAATGCATCTCCGTTATACATTGTACCAAGGAAATCATCACATAATTATGGATACATGAAATCCATCTTGTGTAACATCCGATGGATCACGAGGTAGAATGATCCTTGGATATGCAGTAAATTGACCGATAGCAAAACGTTTCGATTTATGTCTACCTGTGCAGTCTTTACAGGCTAACATGGGTCGATTAATTTTGTAGATGTCCTTTTCACAGGGCCTGGATCGTACTGAATCGGGCAAACAAGAAAATAGAGATAGTCAAGAAAGAAAAGGTACGCAATGGAACATGGATGCTATTGAAGATAAATTTCTTATTTCATGCTTTACGGTAGTTTATCGAGAAATAACGGTGAAATATGTTTCGATATTTCATGGTTACGACCAGTGAAAAATACCGATTTTATATTCTAACTCTTCAATTTGAAGGTGGACACAGTAGTTCCCGCGCACTAGGTACCTAGGTAAAATGCGCGTGCCTCTCAACCAGATAGAAATATGACGTCATTTACCCTACATTTCTCGCGCTTTACGTAATATTGCATAAAATGTGCCTTTTCGGGCCGTTATGAGCATGTATTAACGAATAAAAACCGGGCGTTAACGGGAGAAAACGTGTATTAATCAGTAAATTCACGCGCCGTTAACGCCCGGCTTTGTACTATCAATATCCTCGATTCGGGCCTACCATGTAAACAACGTTTGTTCTTGTCAGATTTTCCCTAGACTCCGACCATCAAACTGTAGGAACTTGCACCATATTAGATCCTTTTCATGGCTCGTCTTTGATGATAATAGTACACCACAAACAAAATTTTGCACAGGATCTCAGTTTAATCGAGATATGAACAAAAAATCACTCGTGAAATGTACTCTAAACCAGCTACATCCCACCCACTTTTTAACGTGATCGGTAATTCCCTTGGTTGATGTAGATAGATCCCTCTGACGTTTTTAGTTACAGAAATTCATATCCACTCCTTCATCTTAGTTGTAATCATCCAAACATATACAAGTTTATCCCATATAAGTCCAATTTGTATTAAAAATCATCAGAAGTGAATTTACACCGAGAGAATCAAAACTGGCATAGCCTACAGGACTAACGGCCCTTCACTGCTCGTAACCAAAACTTTTTCGCCGACTTCCGGTTTTGACCCATTTGGGTACAGTACATTTGAAGTTCGCTTATTTGCATTTCTATGGAAATATTTTTGCTATCTTTGCAAATTATTGCTAAAATACCTTTACTTTATGCAATAATAGCATTAATTCACGTTTTTTTCGGTCGTTAACATTCGCAGAGGCCCTCAAAATACTTTAACACCCTCGTGCTTCGCACTCGGGCGTTAAAGCATTTTTCAGGCTTCTGCGAATGTTAACGACCTCAAAAACGTGAATTAACCCTATATTGTAATGCGTTGCTATGCGGAAGGGGTACGCCACGGCGAATAACCGAAAAGAAATGTGCTGGATTTTGATGAAAGTCCCACCAAAAAAGGGGGTTAGAAGTATGAAATAAATAGAATATTTGGGTTTTTTTTTTCGGTGAAAGATCGAAATTTATTTCATCTCGTGAACATCATAGGTAATATTTTCACGGGTGGCAGCGCCACGAGTGAAAATATTACCGATGATGTTCACTCGATGAAATAAATTTCGATTTTTCACCGAAAAAAACAAATATTCTATTTGTACTTTGCTACTCGGTCCATCATGCCACAATTTTAGTTTACAATTCTGACCAACCTATTTCTGTCGTTTGCCTACACTTTATAGATTTCAGCCATTTTGTCAAGTCTTGAAGGGGCATTAAACCAGATTTCTGCTAATGCTTTCTCTTAAGCAAAGTCTAGCATTTTGTCGTTTTGGAAGGAATGAATCATTTATTTAACCACAGAAACACGAGAAAGAGTCCGGTAGAGCAGTCGGTGGCATACAGGTCTTGAGAGCAAGGGGTCGCTAGTTTAAATTCCCACCTCTGCTAAATTTTTTATTTCCTAGGATATATGATAGTCATTGCGACAAGATTCATTACTCTCTCACCGTTGATCTTTGCTTCAACGATGGTTATGTGGGAAAGCAGCCTGCGGCTTGGAATAAATATTGCCCGAACTACTAGTGAAAGAAAACTCTGCAGGAGCACTGATAGGTACACTGGCGGCTGCCATAACAAAAAATAAAAAGCGTCAAATACCATACGACGCACAAACCAAAACACGCTTAATATTTTCAAGAGACGCATACAAGCTACGCTATGTGAAAAGGGGACGTAATGCATCTGCAAGTATCGACTGTAGCTCAAAGGACCAGTGTGTCCCATGATCTAGTCGATTGTTACACAAAATGAATTTTATGGATTCATAATACTGTATTAACTTGATTGATATCGTGCATCACTTAGTTGCACTAAGCCCCCCTTTTGCCAGAACATGGCTCATACATGGCCTGCAACCCGCGAAAAGGGGCATTCGGACGTTTGCGTAAAGTGTCGTCTCGGATCAGCCTGCGCAGTCCGCGCAGGCTAATCCGAGACGGCACTTTACGACTACATTGGACTTTGTCCTTTAGTAGACATGCGCAAAACAGAAAATTACATAAAAACGGAAAGTGCCGTTTCGGATTAGCCTGCGCGGACTGCGCAGGCTGATCCGAGACGACACTTTATGCAAATGTCCGAATGCCCCTTTTTGCGTGTTGCAGGCCATATGAGAACAAGTCAGTGTCAGGCATAGGAAGGAATGCTTACATTTTCTTTGTACAATTTCTCCATGCTTCGTATTTCATTTAGCCTCTTTGCACAGCCTAAAAAAGGCTGTACCCGAGTAAATTAATGATGACTGATTTTCTTTTCATTGCGAGGGATTACCAACGATACCGAGTTTTTACGATCCTGGAAAAAACGGCGCTTAAAAACATTGCGGGAAAAGGAGAAAAGCCTTGTAACCAGGCTATTCTCGTTTTCCCAAAGAGTTTCCTACCGTTAACGGGACAAGGTCCATCATTTGAGGCGCTTTCGTTTCAGATATTGTTAAAAGTATGTCGTTTGGTTAACTGTTAAGAAAGTGGGATTTAGATTTTTATCTTTTGGTCAAGCTGTTCACTCATTTCCTCATGACAGAAAATTTACAGCAAACGATTTTGGGAACATTTTAAAAATTAGAATGGCAAGTCAACAAAGTTAACACAATTCCGAGTTCCAATGACTCTGGGAAAAAAGGATTTTGAAAGCATTGCGGGAAAATGAGAAAATGCTGATAACCAGCATTTTCTTATTTTCCCACAATGCTTTCTACTCTTTAAAGTCAAATTCCATCATTTGAGTCTTTCTTTTTTTTGCGGTGGGGGGGGGGGGGGGGAAGGTATGGGGTCGTTTGCAAATGCTTTCAAATTGAACAAGTCTGCATTTTTGTCATCTGGTAAATAGGTAATTAAATACATCAATGCATGTGAAAACGCGCCGGATAAAGGAGAACTTACTTATTATGAACAACTTCTCGTCTCTGTATAACGTTTTAGAAATGATCCTCCATGGGACACAAACTGTCGTCTGCGGGAAGCAATGTAGGAGGAAGGTGATATTACATCTTGGAAACTAATCCGGATTAAAGAATGGATATCAGCAAGGATATCTAAAGAAGTTCAATAAACAATTACACTAATTTTTCCACGTTTAATTGAAGATTTGTCCTGTCAAACATAGCCACAGAAAAACAACCCGAAAGCGTGCAACTATAGAAAAAATGAAAATTTAAAAAAAAAAAAAGGGAGGGGGTACTGGGTGTTTGGAACAAGTTTTGAACAAGCGACTAATAAAAAGTATTAATGATAAGAAGAAAAATTGAAATAAAAATTAACTTATTTATAGAAGGAAACGTATTAAAGATGCATCTATACTCGTTTTCAGTCTGTTTTCAAACCCATTTCATCTTTCAAATTACATCCATTCTTGCATCTTCATGCCAGATGTTGCCCCTGACGGTTGCAAAAATGCTAGAAGTACGACCGATAGAAAATGCATTTCGTTTTCTTGAGGTCATTGAGCGTTTTTTTTTTTTCTATGGATGTACCTGTAAGGTATCTACATCGTATTTGCAGCATTGCACCATGTACCATGTACAGAGAGACAGACAGATAGACAGACAGACAGTGTGTTACAGTTACAAATTTTTACCGAACGTTAGCTATGTATATGAATGCAGTGACAGACAGAAAGACAGAGAATGAGAGGGTGGTAGATAAACACAGACAAACAGACAGAGTCAGGAAGAGAATGGTTGTGGCAGACGTAAGAATTTGTGTAACGTTATACCCTCAACATACAATTTTATATAACAAGAATCTTGACATCTTAGTATTACACCAATGTCTGTGGTAGCAGTTATACTGGTCTATTGTTATATGGTTCTTTTATCAATAAGCCAATCTTTAAACTAAAACTAATTGCCTTTATACCTTTACCCTATAAAGATGCTTTTCAATGCAAAGAATATTCCCGAGGCATCACATCTTCGCTAGCCAAGGGTGACGATCAGTACGTTGCTCTATCCACCCTTGGCTGATCGAGTCAAAATTTGTGATCCTTGCGATACACCACCTACTGGATTTTGATAGTTATCATCCCTAGAATTCCAGCATCGAAAACCAATCAAACGTCGCCTAACATAACCAATTCGGCAAAATACAAATCGTATTTTGACAGACCATTAGTTATCATCCCTAGAATTCCAGCATCGAAAACCAATCAAACATTGCCTAAAATAACCAATTCGGCAAAATACAAAACGTATTTTGACAGACCATTGTCTGGGTTGGAATGTAAAACTTCATTAAACTGATTTGTTACGGTGAATGTTGAGGTAAATATTGTTCGTCTATGATTTCTTGGTAGTAATTGCCAAAATGTCAGACAATTCTCTCCTATATACAGTCGGCATTTTTATTTACTTTTTTGCTGATGATGGATAGCAAATGTAACACGCTATTTGACTGGTGCTTTTAGGGCACACTGCAACCAATGATTACGAGTATGGTGGGGATTACAAATTTCGATTCGATCAGCCAAAGGAGAACAACGTTCTGATCGCCCCCTTGGCTAGCGAAGATGAAGGCATCCTAGAGGTTGAGAAATTTCCATGAAGAAAAATTTCGTTTTCCGTCGCAATGCTTTCTTGGATTATTCAGCTTCTTAATAATCCTTATCCTGCTAAATAACTTAAACTTTCAAACGGGAAGTAAAAACCCTAAAAATGCTTTTTCAAACTTATTTTTGGAGAAAAAGATATCTCCATGTCGGACAGTGTAGATCCTAAATCAGACTGCACGTTCTGTGCAGTCTGATCTCAATCTACACTGTCCGCAAAAGGTCGATGAGTCGGGCTTGGCAATCTAAGGGTTAAAGTTATCATGATATTCACCTTATCATGAGCTCAAACGACATTTGTATCAGATTAAACCTCCATAGGCGAAAACGGGAAGCTTTTGCGGACGGCATAGATCAAGATCAGACTGAACAGTACAGTCTGATCTTGAATCTGTGTTGCTCGCTTGTTTAGTCAAGCTTGTAAGATAAGAATCGTTTTGAGTTGCAGGGGATTGTTTCTTGAGCTGCATATGTGTTGGGGCTGAATCGCTTCCCGCTATTTAAGCAAATTAAACAAAAAAAAACCGAACTGAACAGTGAACAGAAGTAGATCTGTTACTCTGCATACCATGTTTTACTGTAAATTTCACGTCACGTGATCGACGGATACGCCTTCTGTCACCAAACTTATAACAGGAGGAAGTATTTCAGACGAACAGAGAATGCCAAGCGAGCACATTTTTACGGGCGAAGTTGCCATATACATGTAAGGCGTTGTCTGCGTATGTCATATTCTTCCAAGATTAGACCTGTTTGCTATGGCGCATCACCATCCTCTACAGGATAAATACTACTACGTGGTGCGTAAACAGAGAAAAAAATTCTGCCGCTAAAAAAGATAGTAAGCGGAAATGGCTATTAATGATAAGTATGTCAAAAAAAATTCAAGCCTATTTACCGCTCCAAATTTCCTAGAAATATGATAATTATTACATGGGAAAAACTATTTTCAAACCAGGGATCGTATATAAGATCCCTGTTCAAACTATAACATTGTTTACTTCAAATCTTTGCATACAGTTTCTAGATATAGACATTTGGAAAACCGGCATTTTAGCAACAGACTTTGACAACAAAAATAATGTTACCAACATGCTTGGCTCATACCGGGGCTGTTTCTCAAGCTTATTTGGGCTGTGTTCATAAAAGACCGGTGCGTACGTTACATGCTATCAAACAACGGCTAGATGAATCCTACCAGGCAGCGTTTTATTATTAAACGTTTATTTTATTTCGAAACTCGAAGTAACGGTTGCCTTTTTGAAGAGTATTCCTGTTCTGTACCAAGAATGCCCAAATCAGATGGGTATGTATTTGAAAAATGCCACCTAGCGGAAGATAATGCCATATAAGAAATATTCTAAAAACTCATCATTTGAGTTACATTTCGCCTGCAACACGCGAAAAGTGGCATTTGGACATTTGCGTAAAGTGTCGTGTCGGATCAGCCTACGCAGTCCGCGCAGGCTAATCCGAAACGACACTCCGTTTTTATGTAATTTTCTGTTTTGCGCAAGTCTACTGTCGCACAAAATCTATTGTAGTCGTAAAGTGCCGTCTCGGATTAGCCTGCGCGGACTGCGCAGGCTGATCCGAGACGACACTTTACGCAAATGTCCGAATGTCCATTTTCGCGTGTTGCAAGCTATTTAATCCGTCGTCTGTAAATGTATTCAATTTCGTCAAATCCTATATTTGTTCGTCTGATAAACAGTTTTTAACCGTCAAGGATTTGAGCGTATCAAATGTATAGTTATTATCCCAATTTGATAAGCATGACAATTTTTATTACACAAATCACAATAGGGAGAGGAACTACGCACACATCCAAACAATCAAAGTCTTTTTAAATACTTAACCTACTAAATAGGTTAAGTAAAACTTTCAAGTCGATAGTGAAAAAGCCGAATAATTTTATTTCAAACTTATTTTTTAGGAGAAAAATTATCTCCTTATCGGACAGTGTAGATCAAAGATCAGACTGCACGTTCTGTGCAGTCTGATCTTGATCTACACTGTCCGCAAAAGGTCAGTGAGTCGCGCTTAGCAGCTTAAGGGTTATTTCACGAAGAAAACTGAATTCATTCAAAAGATTCCATTCACGCCATATTAAAGTTTTATAAAAGACGGTAAACATTACCCTGAAAAAATTGTCATAATTTATTTAACATTATTTAGGGCGAAATTTGAGTCGTGCTCTGTGAAAAGGAGGCTTAATGCATATTCAAAATAGTAACGACCCATATCAGCGAGCGCAGGCTGACATGGGTCGAAACTTTTTGCTATGGGGGGGGGTTGCATGTCCAAGGACCATTCTACCTCATGATTCAGTCGGTTGTAAGACAAAATTGATTTCATGGATCAAGAATTATGTGAAAATTTGCTTGGTATGTTGGAACACGGAGATGCTCTAAACCCTCTCTTTGCCAGATCGCCGCTGAAATTTAAATACAAAGCTAAAAGATGTAATTTGATAATTTCGGTAAGGACATGAGATATCACAACGTAACATGTTAGCCCTTTCCCTCCCCAAACAAGGTTACTGCACTTTAACTTAAAGGCCCAGTGCGCTTTTTTTTTCCGAACTGTTTCGTAGTATAAGAGTCGCCAGTATCTCCAAATTTCGAGCAAATATGCGATATAGTTGGATATAAATGAGCCATGCTCTGTGAAAAAGGGGCTTAATGCATCCGCATTAAGCATCGACCCAGGTCAACCTGCGCATTACGCACATGCAGACCTGGTCCGAAACCTTTTGCTATTGGACAATTTCCTGCATGTCAAAGGACCAGTCTATACCATGATGCAGACGGTTGTTACACAAAAGGAGTTTTATGGATCCACAGCTTTGTGTTTACCGGCTCAGTAGAATGCTTCAGGAAGATACATTAAACCCACTTTGGTCAGAGCATGGCTTATTTTGATTGAATATAACAGTTCTGTTTATATTCAGTTCGCCGACACGAAGTCAAAGAAGAGCTATTGGACTTCCGTTGGCGCTAGGGTTAGCGTTGTCTAGAGTCAGCATCTCAATTTACGTTAACGTTTTTAACAGCTCACAATTTCCAAAGCATTGGATGGATTTGCTTTATACTTTGTATGGTGATAGCTATAGGTCCAGAATTTTTTTTAGCCATACCTCCACCCATGCCCATGATCTTGAAGCCAAGTTCGTAGACTTTATCGTTTACATCAAAGTTTCACGTTAAAGTTTTAGGTTTAAATTTTTTTAAAGCTTATATTTTCCAAATTAAATGTGGATTTGATTCATATTAGATTTGATGAATGATACTGTTCCAACTTTTCTTAGAGCAATATCCTAGCCATGCCATGCCCGTGCCTATGGTCTTAAGATCAGGGTCAAAGATTTTAAAATTCCATGTTAAAGTTCATTTAGCTAAACCATTGCCTATGCCTGTGTCCAAAGGTTTGAGGTTAGGACCCTGTTGCTATTTCAAGGCGCTGGCACTTCCACAATTAAGTTTTCCAGGCGAGCTGTGCTGTCTGGTGGCAGTTCTTGTTTTTATTTTGCATATCTAGCTCGTTATAGCTCGGCTGTTTTCGGTAAAAACGACGAGTGATTGTCATAGCCCTGGCGTCGTCGTCGTCTGCGTTGACGTCGTACAAAAACTTTGAGATATTTACTTCAAACTTGGACAAGTTGTTAGGTATTAAAAGAGGAACCTATACAACAGAGGCAGGTAACCATCCAAGTATTTTTGACACAATTATCCCCCTTTCTAGACTTAGAATTTCACTGAAAATCAAGCACTTGCAGCTGAGCTTTGGCACCCGCATGCGGTGCTCTTGTTTTTAAAGGCCCGGTAGAGGCCAAAATATCAAAGCAGGTGTCATAATACATTTAAATTTGAATCATACCATTTAAAAGTATAGAAAATATTGCAGAGATGACAGTCTGGTCGGGCCATGTGTTAGTCGCTGGCAGAAAAAAGAACTTTAAAATCAGGCAAAAAGTAAACAAAAGACACAGCTACCTGGCAGGTTTTAACCTATAGTTTTGGAATTAATTTCTCTGTCAGCGACTAACACTTGGACTGACCGTAGAATGATAGATTGTCATCTTCACAATAGTTTCCATACTTGTAAATGTATGATATGAATTTAACTGCATTTAAACACCCGCTTAGTTTACTTTTGGGCTTTATTTTTACTTTAATACACGACAAAGCCTCTTTTTTTTTTATCTTTTATTTCGAAATGATGACGCGACCGATAGGAGAGAGAGAGAGAGAGAGAGAGAGAGAGAGAGAGAGAGAGAGAGCACTATGCAATGTCCCATATTTCGTATGTTCTATTTAAAATGTTGATTTACAACTTATGTCAGTTAATTATTTTCCCTAATCCCCATCCTGCTAAATAAAAGAAATGAAACTTTCAAACAGATAGTAAAACCCCAAATATTGCTGCTTGAAAGGTATTTTTGGAGGAAATATACCTCCTATCGGACAGTGTAGATCCAAGATCAGACTGCACTTTTCGTCTGATCTTGACCTACGCTGTCCGCAAAAGGTCGGTGAATAGCTCTTAGCAGTCTAAGGGTGGTTTGAAATCTGCAAGACAAACAATTTTTCTTTTCGTCCCATTTTTTTTTTCAAAAATGAAAGATTCAAAGTTTCATTAAATGTGGAAAAATCGAAATTAATTTTGCATTAGTTTTAAAGTGAGATTTAATCTTATAATTGCAAATTTGTCCCATTGTAGGGAAAAATAAATTGTTGGTCGTTAAACAGGTGAATACAAAACGCGAACGGATTCCCACTAAGATAAGAGATAATCAGGTTTAATCCGAGTCCATTAACCCTTAACACGCTTAACCCTTTATCACACAATCTCGGGTTTTAACGACCCCTAAAAACAGCTTTTGAAAACTTTGTTGGAAAAGGAGAAAGGCTTTGCCGGGTAGCTCAAGGGTTAGCGTATCTGACTCGTGTTCTAGAGGCGAATCCTCTTTCCTGCGATTTTTCGCCTCTCACCTCTGATGCATGTGAGAAAGGTAGTCCGTGTCTTTGGAAAGAAAGTTGTGGCAATACTGGTGTGAGAAAGCCAGGAAACACATGGGTGCGTCACTGACTGCCATGATATGACCTAAGATGTTAAAATGGCGTTAAACTTCAATACAAACAAACCAAGAAAAGGAGAAAATGTTGGTAACCAGCATTTTCTCCTTTTCCCACTATGTTTCTTCTTTTTCCCACAGTGTTTTTCAACGCTTTCGAAGATACATCCTATCATTTGGTTTTGTTTGATTATATTGGAGTTTAACGCCGATTTAACAGCTTAGGTCATATCACGGCGGTCAGTGTACCTACACATGTGTTTCCTGGCTTTCTCTCACAAGTACCGACACAACTCGTTCATAGCCACTGACTACTGTCCTGCCATTTGGATCACATCTAATTTGTCGTCTGCAAATACTTTCAATTTCGAAAAGTCTGAAACTTCGTCGATCAGTAAAGAGTTAACGCAAATTTTGGACTATACCTAATTGAAAGCATATGCAGACGACAAAATAAATGTGGCATTTACGATGGAAATTTCTATAGAAAAAGTATAAAATATTTTGGGAAAAGTATAGAATACTAGTAACCAAACTGTCCTTGGTTTTAACGACCCTTAAGAAAGCAGCTTTTGAAAACTTGTGGGCAAAGGAGAAAATGCTGGTAACCAGCATTTTCTCCTTTTCCCACAATGTTTTCAGAAGGCCCTTTCCTAAGGCTCGTTAAAACTCAGGACTGTGTTGTAAAGAATTAACACAGCTATATAGTCATCACTGCAGACATTGAAAATGAATTGTTTGTTTGTTTGATCCTGTGATGTTTTACATCGTTTTAAACATTGTTTCAGTTACATCGCGGCGGCCACGCACCTGTCCATGCATTCTTCGAGTTTTTTTAGCACTTTGCACAAAATTCTCCTCAAGCCACTGGCTGCTTTTCTACATAGCCATCGTTGAAACAATGACTAGCTGAGAGAAAGGAATGAATTATGTTGCAATGACTATCACCAGTCTTCAAAAAGAAATTTGCCTAGCCTGGGAATCGAACCAACGACACACCTGGGGTCACAGAATGGTATCGATTGTGCTGCCCGGCTTGGCGACATCTAAGATGAAGATCAAGCTGCAGACTCGTTGTGCTGTTAGTGTCCGAGGCTTTATCAGAATTACTGATTTAAGCGCTGCCATATCACAGGCACGTGGTTATTCCAAGTTTCACCGTGCTTGATTTTATTCCTGATATCCTCTACCGTGTCTGGATACCCCATTTACTATAGGTCTTACTTGCCTTCATCAATTCTGCTACTATACGAATGGCACTTTTTACGGAAATTTGACGAGTAAAACTGGTTGGCAAGTTGTCTCTGGAAGTTAGACTTGCCGACAAAAATTATACAGATTTCCGAGACACATATTAAAATGCTCCTGCCTATGTACGCTAAGATTTTCAAAATAACCCATGCTCTTTGAAAAAGAGGTTTAATGCATCTGCAAAAAGTACTGACACAGGTCAGCCTGTGCAATACTATTGGCCAATTTTCTGCATGTCAAAAGACCAGTCTACGTCATGATTCGGTCGGTTGTTAGACAATGCGGATTTTATGGATCCATAAAATGGCCTGCAACACGCGAAAAGGTACATTCGGACATTTGCGTAAAGTGTCGTCTCGGATCAGCCTGCGCAGTACCCGCAGGCTGATCCGAAACGACACTTTCCTTTTTTATGTAATTTTCTGTTTTGCGCAAGTCTACTGTAGCACAAAATCTAATGTAGTCGTAAAGTGTCGTCTCGGATTAGCCTGCGCGGACTGCGCAGGCTAATCCGAGACGACACTTTACGCAAATGTCCGAATGCCCCTTTTCGCGTGTTGCAAGCCATTAATATGACTTGCTAGGTATAATGCATCACGGAGATTCATTAAACCCTTCCTTTGCCAGAGTGCAGCTCAAATAAAATTGTTATTATATTAGAAACGAAAAAAGAAATGCTTACTTTGTCTGTAGAGTGTGATCATTTCTGCAGCAAAAACTCAGCAAGTCAGTACCGTACATGACTCCAATTAGCTGCGGGTCCTGCACGTCTTCGCCTTGTCATCGACCGTATCAGGCGGTTGATCTGGGCTTGTGGAATAACATTCCACTCCTATTCTAGCGTGCGATGCAGTGATAGACGTGTTGCTGGTGGATGAGGGTGACCTCGAACAGGTCTATCCAGGAGATCTCATAAATGTTCAATAGGCCACATATCGACACTGCATGGGGGCCAGTCCATGACGTTTGCGTTTTTCTGACGTATATAAGCAGTACTTATCCTAGCCACATGAGAGCATGTGTTGTCTTGCTTAAAGGTGACGTTGTGTTGACGAACAAATGGAACAACGAATGGCTGTGTAACGTTGAGCAGCTAAAGTTCTCTCGATGAAAACTTAAGGCGTCCTATGTCCATAGCATATACCGGCCCAAACCATCAGTCTACCTCCACCAAAACGGTCACGTTCAAGCAAACAATTATTAAAATATAGTGCCCTGCCCCCCCCCCCCCCCCCCCCACACACACACACACACACACACACACACACGACGTCTGTATATACGTTGCCATTTGTCAGCTCTGAACAGAAGGAATCTTCACTCATCGGAAAACATCACACGCCTCCAACGATATAGAAGAAATGCATTTTGCCGGTGACGCTTAAGCTATTCATCCTAACTTGACGTCGGCGCTGTGTTAAAGGCATACCACTTTACGGATGACGGGCCCGCACACCAAACTCTCGCAGACGGTTCCTGACGATGCTGGCCCGTACTTTTCTATCCTGTGTACCATGAATAATCTGGACAATTTCAGCGGCAGTACATAATCGATTTCTCAGATGGATTAGGCGAATCCATTTGTGTTGCCTACATGACATAACGCGTGAACGTCCGTCCCCTAGGTCTGTCATTTGTTGGCCCTGTGTGTTGTAGACGCGGGTACAACCGATGATCGACTAACACTGAAATGTCTTGGGAAGCTTGGGAAGTCCCTGTTAGCAAGATATGCACGGCCGTATTACGGTGGTTTTGGGTCAAGTGCACCATAAATACCGAAATGTTGGAGATGGAGTTTGGTTTAAGACGTTTAGGAATAACAATATCCAAAAAGATTTAAAATTGCGCCCCTCATGTATCCAAATGCGAAGGAAATGTGTAAAACACACTTGCCTTCACTTCACCATGAACTGGCACAGGCATCAAAGAAATGTTCTGTTCGGGAAAGATAGGAAAAATTAAGGCTACTTGAAACTTATTTTGAAAGGACGAATATTCTATGGCAAAATTTATGAAATAATTCAGTTTCATACGTATTGCGTTTCTTTTTTTTTTTTGTGCATGGAACTTGGAGTTGGGTATTATTACCCAACCGCAAAATGAAATGTAGGTTAAAGATTGTATACTCTGAAATGAAAAACGTTGTTTAAAGTAACTGCTGTTTTGATTCGGTAATTGGTTTATTTCTAGACATAATATTTTTCAGCAAAATTGGAAAAAAGTCATAACAATATGATTAGTGTTTCTACTTATTCATTTATTTCTGACGGTACTCCCAATACTCGCGGGTAGTTCAGCGGTCTAGCTTTTATCCGCAAAATGTTTACTCTACGTTTCTTTTTTTGTTTTCTATGTTTAACGAAAACTGCCGTTTAATGTTCAAAAGAAAGGCGACCAGAAAAGGCAAAAAAAAAATGAGATGTAGAGATGTAGGTCCGAGTTTATTTCTTTCTTGTTTGTAACAAAGCTACAAGCCTTTATCTTTTTATCTGTTTCAAAGCATTTGAATCATGCTGTATGAAAAAGGGGCTTAATGCATCTGCAAAAAGTATCGACCCAGGTCAGCCTGCGCAGTCGCGCAGGCTGACCTGGGCCGAAACTTTTTGCTATTAGTCAATTTTCTGCGTGTGAAAGGACCAATTAACATCATGATTCAATCGGTTGTTACACAAAATGGATCCATAATTGTATGATGACTTGCTTCTTCTAATGCATAACGGAGATGCATTAAACCTTTTTTTGCCAGGGCAGGGCTCATTTCTGTTTTTTTTTTTTTTCAGTAGGCGTTAGCTACGGTTGTTACACAGACGTTGCGACTGCAACCTTGTCCTAATTTTGCCTGTTTTTCTTACGAATTTAAATAAATAAATTCAAATTCTTGCGTTATTTTAAAATAAATTCCGATTTTTTTGTATTACCACACAATCTCGAGTTCTAACGACCATGAGAAAAACAGCTTTTGAAAACATTGAGAGTAAAGGAGAAAATGCTGGATAGTTTTCCCCTTTACACACAATATTTTAAAGATCTGTCTTCCTCAAAGTTGTTAAAATTTGTGGTTGTTTTTTCGAGGGTTAATTCATCTTGAATGTAATAATAAACGTCGCGGCACACTCGATACACTTTTGTGTGTGTGTGGGGAGGGGGGTTGTCCTGCGTGGTTCAGTGGTACAATGTGGTACTTAAATCCCTTGAGGCACTGGAATCGACCTTTAAAGCCTAGTGTCCTTGGGCAAGACACTTCAACGCCGTAGCCTAGTTCTGGTGAAACCCAGGATATACATATATACATGAGCTGTCGCCGTGATATGATTGAAATAATGGTAAAAGCGGCGCAAAACGCCAATCAACCAATCAGTCAACTAACCAATCAGTCAACCAATAAATCCTCGTAAATGGTTCCACAGTTTAAATGACAATTGTTTTCACTAAAGTTAAAGTTCATTATAACGAAAATTGGATGGACTAAATTCGAAATCAGGCTGTATTGGAAAACTCTACTCTGTCCAGTCTAACTCTTTTCTATAATGTCCGCAAAGGGCTTTACATATATGTGAGCGATGTACTGGGAACTAGGGGTTCAACGTATCTTCGTTATGCAATATACCAACCAAGTCATCGCATATGAAACGGGTCCGTTTTGTTGAAAAACCGGCTTAATCATGAGATAGAATCACCATTTGACACGCAGAATATTTATTAATAGCAAAAAATTTGACAAATGTCAGCCTGCGCGTTTTTTGCCACCTTTTTCACATAGCATGACTTATGTATTTTACAGATGGCATCAGGTCTTAGTGCCTTTACATGCAGATACAGCTGAATAAGAAGTTTACTATATCGCTATCAAAAGCAATATTGATAGGAAATTGATATGGTTAAATTTGGAAGACCCGGCTCAGATGAAAGGGAATTGTATGAAATAATTGAACCACACTTTCGATTACAAAAAAGCAAAAAAAGTACTTAAAACGTGTTCAAAAGATGCATCTGAGTAGTAACAGTAAGGCGTCAGAGAAAGGTTGTGGTCTGCAAACAGTTTGTGTATCCTGATGAGATATATATAGTATCTGACATGAGTTGGCGTTTGAGATAAAATTTTATTTATCTAGTCTATGGAAAATATTATTAAACGAGCCTTTGGCGAGTTTAATAACATTCTTTTATGGACGAGTCTAATAAAATCTTATCTGAAACGCCAACGAATGTCAGATTCTTTTTATCACATAAAAATATTTCACAAATTATAGAAGATGCAAAACCATCTATAGATGCACGCACGGAAATATCTGTAAAACCCATTCACTTCTATAAAATATGTACAAAATGACGTCACACAATTGTGACATCGAACGTGTATTAGATAAGAAAATTCGTAATCGGTATATTACACTGAAAACAAGGGAGGTTATGTGATAAATACATGTATCAAAGAGATTCAGATATACTTTGTAACAAACCAGTTTCAAACGATCGTTTTTGGACCTCTATTTTTTCTTTTGTTGATCGCTGTAGGTACGAGATTATGACAAGGTGCTGGACTTACGACCCCAACGAAAGGCCGAACTTCACCGAACTGTGTAATATGTTTACGACGATGCTTGAGAGAGATGCAGAACTTGAGTACTTCGATTTCCAGGTACAGAGCTAAGTTTATTTCATCTTATACAATATTGCCAGTCAAGTCGAAACCATGCCAGGAAAAGTAAATACAAGTTTGGACAAGATACTATACAAAGAGTGCACGGAAAGCGTTTGGCCCATGCTCGTGTCTATTTAGCTGACCTGAGCACGAAGTGATTAAGGTGAACCTTTGTGATCGTGCTGTGTCCGGCGTCCGTCGTGAAGTCATCAACATTTACCTTTTATGCTCTCTAGAGACCATATTTTTAGTCACATACTCATGAAACTTGGTCAGACTGTTTGTCTTGATAAAATCTTGGACCTGTGCGAAATTGGGTCACGTTAGAACAAAAAGTAGGTCACTGGGCTAAATCTTAGAATAATCTTGTGTGCACTCTAGAAGCCACATTTTCAGTCAGATACTCATGAAACTATGTCAGATTGTTTATCTTGGTGATATCTAAGACATGTATGAAAATGGGTCATGTTGGCTTTATATGTAGATCACTGGACTAAATCTTAGAAAAACTTAATTAGCACCGAGGAGGCCACATTTTGAATCTGATACTCATGAAGATGGCTTAGAATGTCTTAATGATATCTTGGATAAGTTTGAAATTGGGTCATGTCGGGTCAAAAAGTAGGTGACAGGGTCAAATCTTAGAAGAACCTTGTGTGCACTCTAGAGGCCACATTTTTAGCCAGATACTATGAAATTAGGTTAGAATACTTGTCTTGATGATACGTTGGACATGTTTGAAATTGGGTAACTTTGGGTCAAAAAGTAGGTCACAGTGCCATATCTTTGAAAAACCTTGTGTGCACTCTAGAGGCCACATTTTCAGCCTGATACTCATGAGACTAGGTCAGAATGTTTGTGTTTGATGATACTTTGGACAAGTTCGAAATTAGGTCACACCGGATCAAAAAGTAGCTCACCTACACTACTTTGTTTAACATCATTAAAACCAGGATCTTCTCAGCTTTATCAACCACACATGACTTTACTCATATTAGTGCTTTAGGGCCAATGGCTCTCTTGTAACGGTCTTGTTAATGAATATGACCACAGAGTTTATACGACTGCAAAGGAAATTATGTACGAGCCATGCTGTGTGAAAAGTAGGTTTAATGCATTTGCAGACAGGCAAAAAGATAATTTTTTTCTCAAATTTATAATATAAATATATGAGAAAACAGTCCGCACAGGCTGACGTGTGTAGAAAATTTTTGGTTTTGGTAAATTTTCTATATGTTAAAGGGCCAGTCTACCTCATGATTTAGCCAGTTGTTATAGATTTTATATATCCATAATTATGTGATGACTTGCTTGGTATAATGCATCATGGAGATGCATTAAATCCCGTTTTGCCAGAGCAAAGCTCAAATGTTTTGAAACACGCGTAAAGGGGCATTCGGACATTTGCGTAAAGTGTCGTCTCGGATCAGCCTGCGCAATCCGCGCAGGCTAATCCGAGACGACACTTTACGTCTACATTAGATTTTATTCTTCAGTAGACTTGCGCGAAACGGAAAATTACATAAAAACGGAAAATTTCGTTTCGAATTAGCCTGCGCAGTCCGCGAGACGACACTTTACGCAAATGTCCGAATGCTCCTTTTCGCGTGTTGCAAGCCAGTTGGTTTGGCCAGTCAGATATTGCGTTACTTTCTAAATCTACAAATCAACGTAAAATGAAATTAATAATGGTTGGTAAATACGGACCCTGGTTTAAAAGCTTTGGTAAAAGCAGATGATTTGAAAACTCATTGAACTCTGAAACGCTCAAAGCAAATTTGAAGACGACAACTTTCAATCTATCCGTGTAAAACATGGATACCGAACATTAAGGAAGATCTAATACATAAATACAAGTGAAATCATTGTGAGGAAAGAAAAAAAAAATATGTTGCCAGACGAGAACATGTAGTGTTACGGGAGACCACTCCTTCATGCGTGGCTTCGTCCCGATTTAAATACAATACCTAACAACTGCGTTAGGGAGATATCTCTTTAGCTCAGTGGTTATGGTATTGGTCTTTTGAACCTCGAAAAACGAGGTTTTTTGTCCGCCATGGGTTCGAATCCCGCTAGATGCGGTTCGTACTGCCATGCATTTGTTCAATTATTTCTTTGTTACGGACATTGTTCGTAAGAGTAGTCTGAACGTGAATCTACACCCTCCTCCTCTGGAGTACGTATTATTAACGGGTATACGCCCATTTTTGACGTATGATTAGCCTGGGAACCAGTCCGTTCACTTTATCTATTACCATCATTGGTAACTTTGTCAAAAATGACAGCCGGAGGGCATTCGAAAACCGATCGCAGCGTCATCTACTTTACCCTGTCTCACAGTGGGGTACAGTAGATGTCGCTACAATCGGTTTTCGAATGTAATTGACTGAAAATAGATACCGAAATTCCAAAAGTCTAGTTTTGATCACGTCCTGTTTTGCGCCATCTTTAAAAATATCGACAACAAAATTTCAAACGGCATATTCACAATGACTTTGAAGGATAGATGTCGCAATGTAATTTTGACCGTACCGAATCCATCTTTATCAACATTGTGACGTCACTCCATGAACAAGTCTATAATAAGATTATCGGCTCAAATGATCATCGGGGGAGACCCTCGAATGTCCCTTGGCGGTAATGAGAACGGAATCAATAAAAAGATAGAGCCAAAGATCAACAGCAGATCCCATCTAGAGGAGCGTGATATGGAGCAATTAATAAGTTATTTTACCGGCTGGACTCAGGCTAACGTACGGTTAACAGTTACCTGCTTTATCATGTGGGATATAAGCGATCACTAACAGTATTTGTCCGAATCGCACAATTTACGGTTATAGTGTGACTATTGTAGTAAAACTGTCGCGTGATAGTTGTTGGTATGATTTTCTTAAAGGCACGACCTTTGATAAAGTGCGCCAACGCCCCAAACTTTTATCCATGGCCCAAAAAAGGCTCTCTATTTTACGTTTGGTCATACTGTTGGACCTATTAGAAAATCAGATTTGTTTATATGACCGTGAATTTTAAAAGATTTACTCTTAGGTAGCCAATCACAACTTTTGCGGACATTGTAAACCAAGATCAGATTGTACTGAACTTTTGGTCTGATCTTGATTTAAATTCTCCAGTCTTAATCTAGAAATTCTGGTTACATCGGTCCTTATGTTTTAATATCTAAATCTTTTCACCGACTGAAAAGATTCATTTGATATTATGAATTTTTGTGTTCTACAAGTTATCACTAATATGTTGCAGATAGATGACCAGGCTCGAATATATTACCAGATCAAATCTGACGAGATGGATTTCGACTTTAACGAGGAAGTTAACGCAGTTGCGCTGTTTAACGACACAAAAATTTCTGAGGACACTTGTAGTGTACTTACAACAAATGTCGAAGTTCATCAACCTTCAACCTCCGTGTCAAACATAGACAGCGCATGCGTGGAGAATATTAATGGCGAAGATAATCATTCCAATGACACTTGCAAAACTACATATAGTGATGCCGCCTTTATGAAAAGAAATTCCACCTTTTCCTCAATTAATAACAAACTTTACTCAGTCGTTCAAGCAGACGATGCTCCCAAGACGATCACTAGATCTACCGCAGACAACCTGGAGACAGACGGGCCGTTTAGCAATAAATCAAGCGATGAGGCTACAGAAGATCTGATTGCCCTGACAAGACTTCGTCAACCAGTCCACAGAACGAGCGGGTCCTCTGACGAAGTATTTACAGACTGCCCAGGTTGTGTACATCTACGCCCTGACGGACAATGTATAAACTGCGGCTTCAGAAATGTGTCCATTCTCACCCCAGTCGAGGCCGATCGCGAGGATTCCGGCTTTGGAAGCACAAACTCCGATGACTCAAACAGAAATTGCTTTACTGATAACGACTCGGATAGCAGCAGTTCAGTTCGCAGTGGTGAGGATTTCAGTATAGCGGACACTGATATCCACCTTGCGGTGAACCATGACAAGCCTGAATCCAGTGTCTATAGTCAAGCAAGGTTGGAAGTTAGTATGGAAGACGAAAATGATATCAATTTTCCTGATTTACCAGCAATTTTAGATTCTTATTATTTGTCTTTAAGCTCAAGGATATATGAGGAAGATGGTACCTGGATTATCAGTACAACTCATGTCTAAAAACTGAACTATATACTTAATTGATAAACCCCCTTTCACAAAGGGAAATGTACATGTCGTCTTGTTTCGTTTCAATCTTTAGAAAACGACAAAGTTTAGATTGGTCAAAATGAAAGCATTTGTAGACGACAAATTATAAATGTCAAAAATGATGGAATTTGTATAATAGAAATCATTGTGGGTAAAAAAGAAATTACTGATCATCAGTCTCTTTTTCCTACAGTGTTTTCCAAATCCTATTCCCACTGATTCGTTAAAACTCGGGGTTGATTGTAAAAGACTTAATATGATATTTGAACGTATGAAAATTAAATCACAAGAACACTTTTTATAATTGTCCATACACTTTCAACAAAGATAAAAGAATCTTTGTGCTACAACAATATAAATACAGATACCAGATACAAATACGTAGTTTTTAGCTCCACTGGACGAAGACCAGCGAGCTTATGTCATGGTCCTGTGTCCGTCGTGCGTCCGTCCGTCTGCCTGTGCGTGCGTGCGTTAACTTTTATTTCAAACATCTCTGAAACTACTGATGCAATTTTAGCCAAACTTCATAGAAATGGTCCTGTCATGGTCCTCTTCAGAATTTTTTCTGCTTGACATGGCGACAGAAATGAAAAATATTGAAAATCTTCTTGTCCAAAAGGATGAGGCCTTGGGCTACCAAATTTGGCATATAGGACATATAATGGATCTCTACTTAATTTCTTCATATTATGGCCCTGGGGTTTCAAATCACCCCCTTTCCGTCACAAATTTTACATAGGCTTATACACTGAAAACTTTAAAATCTTCCGGTTCTAAACAATATGGCCAAGGGCTACCAAAATTGGCACGTAGCTTCATCAAATGGCCTTCCATTTAGTTTCTTCAAATTATAACCCGAGAGCCAAAATTGGCCACCGCCACTCGGGGGCAATATACATGGACTTATATAGCGCAAACTTTATAATCTTCTGGTTCTAGACCATATGGCCTTCCGCTATTAAATTTGGCATATAGCTTCACCTAATGGACCTTTACAAAGATTCCTCAAACTATAGTCCTGAGATTAAAATTGGCCTTGTCCTGGGGGACACAAATTTTACATGGGCTTATATTGTGAAAACTTAAAAAATCTTCTCGCTGCAAACCGTAAGGCCTAGAGCTACCAAATTTGAAACATAGCTTCATCTAGTGGATCTCTTTTGAATTTATTTAAAATTCAGTCCTTGAGTCGAAATAAGCCCCACCTCTCATGTTTTACATTTTTTTTCCCCGCCGAAAAGGCGGCGGGCGATATGGTAATAGTAGCCGTCCGTCCGTCATCCCGTCCTTCCGTCTGTCTGTCCGTCCTTCCGACCCACTTTCTTGTCCGGAGCATAACTCAAAAAGTATAAGAGGTGTAAACATGAAATTTCACAGGTGGATAGATGTCATGGAGGAGAAGTGCAGTGTACAAAAATCACAACTCTGGAATGCATAATTTAAGAGTAATTACCCTATGTTATTGTACTTACTTAAATTTTGTCCAGGCATAACTTGAAAATTCTAAAAGATATAAACATGAAACTTTACAGGTGGATAGATATCATGGAGTAGAAGTGCAGTGCACAAGAACCATAACTCTTGATTGCATAATTTAGGAGTTATTGCCCTTTGTTAATTTCTTACTGAAATTTTGTCCAGAAAAGTAGTTGAGATATAAACATGACACCTCACAGGTATATAGAGCTTATGTAGGAGAAGTGAAGTGCAGAAGAACCATAACTCTTGATTGCATAATGTAGAATTATTTCCCTTTGTTATTTTTCTTACTTAAATTTTGTCCGGAGCATGACTCAAAACCTATTAGAGGTGTAAACATGATACTTCACAGATGGATAGATCTCATCAAGGAGAAGTGCAGTGCGCAATAACTATTACTCTTGCTTGCATAATTTAGGAGTTATTGCTCTTTGTTATTTTTCTCACTTAACTTTTGTCCAGAGCATAACTTGAAAAGTACATGAGGTATAAACGTGAAACTTAACATGTTGATAGATGACATTGACTAGAGGTGAAGTGCGCAAGAACCATAACTCTTGATTGCATAATCTAGACGTTATTTCCCTTTGTTATTTTTTTCAATACTTAACCTTTGTCCGGAGCATAACTCAAAAATTATGAAAGGTATCAATGTGAGATTTCAGAGGTAGGCAGATTTTATTGAGAAGTGCAGTTTTATGATTTTGGAGTAATGTCCGTTTGTTAATTTTGAATCTCAAGGTTTCCTTTGAGCATAACTCGTGCTGTATTAACTTCACAGCTGGATAGTTGTTTGTGAGGAGGAGTGCAGTACACAAAAATGATAACTATACCTTCCATAGTTTTTTATATATTGCTCTTTGTTGTTTTTCAGTTTTTTTCTGTCTGATTTCATGTGTTTACACTTGACAGCTATATTAAGAAATGTGTACCTTGTTGGAAGTTTTTTTTTTATTGTACTTGGTATTTAGCATTGCCAGTAAATAATTCTTAAATCTAGCTGTTTGAGTCCTTAAACCAACCTACAAGGAGACACACATCTTCTATTGAGCAAGCATTCGGCGGGGGATGGCGATGTCAACATGGCTCTTGTTTGTTTGTTTGTTTGTTTTTTGAATGGAGGAAACTTTGAAAATCTTCTTGTTTATAACCATATAGCCTAGATCTATATTATTTGGTATGTGGCTGTACCTTGTGGATTTCTACCAGTACTTAAGTAATTATAGCTCTATGGTCAAAAAAGGGCTTGTCCTGGGGTCACAACTTTCACACGAGGTTTCATTGAGAAGACTTAAAAGTCTTCTTGTTTGAAACCATTTGGCCTAGAGTTGTAATGTTTGGTGTGTATGGTTTGTGCAGGGTGTTTCATAATATGTGATACGCTTTAAACCAAATGTCTCTTTTATGTTAGAATGTCCATAACAGTGAAAAATGTACCATATTAAAGTGAAATGCTGTCCAATTTTATAAGTGTAGTTTTACCCATTACAATTACCTATAAACTATTTAAGCAACGTTTGAAAACAGGGTCCGTTTACATCATGTACTCAAAATGACGTCCATTATGGCGTCGCACCATCTCCACACGTTTCATGAAATTTATCATCACATTATTGCACATGTCACTGGTTATCTTTCTGATTTCACGTCTGATGGACAGTTTAAGCCCCTCTGTTGATTTCGGCTGCACTTTGTAAACTCTGTCCTTGAGATGACCCCAAAGAAAGAAATCCAAAGGACTGAGATCCGGAGAGTGGGGTGGCCAAGGGAGTTCCGTCTTCAGAGAGATAAATCGTGTGTCAAATGTTTTTTCTAAGCCATTCAAGAACTCTCTGTGCGGTGTGTGGAGCGGCACCGTCTTGATGGAACCATGTTTGTGTCATATCAACCCCTTTCCGACGGAGTGCAGGCAGGAACTTGTATTTCAGAAGAGACAAATAGCGTTCACTGTTGATGGTCTCGGTGTTTCCGTCTTGATCTTGGAAAAAAAATGACCCAATTATTCCTGTAGAGCTAATGGCTGCCCATACCGTTACTTTCTCAGCATGACATGGTTTCTCTACAAAAATGCCTGGTCTGACATCTGACCAGTGGCGATGGTTCTGTTTGTTTAACTGTTGATCCAAGAAGAAGTGAGACTCATCACTGAACCATACGTTTTCAAGAACCTCAGCATTGTCTGTCATCCAAATGGAAAAATCAAGACGTTGGTTGAAATCACTGTCTTTCAGATGTTGGAGTACTGGTATTGTATAGGGTGTTAGTTTTAGATCGAACCTTAGAGCCCTGTACACACCTGTCACACTGGAGGGATATGTAACATCAGAAAGAGCCCTTCTTACCGACCTCTGTGGTGTTTCACTAATCACCTGCTTCAACTCTACAACATTCTCGTCACTCCTGCTCGTCCTGGGGCAACCCTGATTATTGTGTCTCTGGTCCAGTACACTTCCATGCTGCTCAAACCTTTTTACTACTCTGCTTACTTGTAGCCTGGTCACCCTCCTATCGCCAGGGTACAGTTGCCTCATTCTTCTGGTTACAGCTATGATAGAGTGGTGTTCATAGTACAATTTTATGATATCCTGACACTTTTCCATGGACAACGCCATCTTGAAAATAACACTTAATAATGACGTCATATATGGCGTCATGACGTCAACGTCTTCCCGTAATTTACGTTGCATACAAAATGGTGAAGTGTCTAGTTTATTATAGTACAAGCATTGTGTTTATAACTATAATATCAGTGAAGCAACAATTATTTGAAAGTGTATCACATATTATGAAACACCCTGTACTTATTAGCCAATGGAGCGATACAGGGGCATCATGGCCCTTTTCTTTTACAGGTCTTTTCCTTCCCTAATTTTTGTGTTCATATAGTTTTGTAAAATTTAACAGAAATCATTTTTCTCCTCGTTGCATTTTGGTGATCTCTGATGTTACTTATACATTTCTTGGAATAATATAAGCTTGTTAAACTAACAATTCTTATTATTGGACATTGCTTCGTTTAGTCATTGTACACTGATAGGAAAGGTGAATTGATTTACCAAAATACCAAGCACTCATAGGACTTTTATTTATTGGTCTACTGAAGTAGACCCACAAGTTACCAGAGAACTAAGTAGTTCAACGGTCCAAACATCAAATACTGACAGGCTTTGTGTTGCATACTGAGTGCTTGGTACAGAATGTAAAACCCCGGAGATATAAGACCCAGTCTCTTCATGGGAAGAAATCATTGTTTCATGAAATTTTCGTTACCTAACGTCGAGCATACTCATAGGGCACTAATTCCTGTAGCTGGCATAATTACCTCCCTTGGAATGATGCAAATAGATAGGCTGTAGACAAGATGTTGGGGTGCTTGTAGAGGTATATCACTTGAGCATTAAGCATCGTTGTAAAAGACCAGTCCACATAGCTTGAATGGTAGAGCGTAGGACTTCCACACATCAAGTCCTTGGTCATCTTAGGCTGTGAATCATATCCCCGCGGTTGGCTATTTGAAATAAATTCTACTAGCTTTTCGAATGAGAAGATAAATCATAGTCCCGTGTGAAGGTATTATACATCGAGGACGTACCCAAGGATGGTTTTCGTCCTGTATCTTGCATTACCCTCGGTAACAGAGTTAATAGCCTTCAGGCGACGCCGCCCGTATGGACAACCTCAATATACTCAAATTCATTTAGTCATTTCTGTTGAAATGACGAATACGTAAATCTTTTAGTCTGTTCAGAGCGTTCCAGCTAGGCGCCTTGGCCATAATTGTCTTGTTTGTTTCGTTTGTTGTTTGATGCGACTGCGAAAGTAGTAACAAGTAGGGGCTACTCCGAGATCCAACATTTACTCATTCCAATATATCTTTATGTCGTTAAGTCTTTAATGTCGAAAAGCTTTACGTCAATAAGAGTTGACTTCTTCAAGGGCGAGGGGGTGTTTTGGCTGGCATAATTACCTCCCTTAAAATAATGCAAATGATACAGGCTATAGACAAGATGTGGGGTGCTTGTGTAGGTATATCAGCTGAGCCTGATAAATTTCTTAAGGAATGACGGATGCCTAAGCCTGTTTTGATCACCCTATAGGCTGCCAAGCGCGCCTCCCTGACCTTTTTGCGGACAGATTAGGTCAAGGTCAGACTGCACAGAACGTGCAGTCTGATCTTTAATCTACGCTGTCCGAAAAGGACATATTTTCCTTCCAAAATTACCTTTGAAGTAACAAAATTTGAGTTTTTAAGTTTTTACTATCAACTTTAAGTTTCACTTCACTTATTTAGCAGAATGAGGGTTCAGTGCTCCAGCTTTGCACTTTGGCTGTACTTATCTGACATGTCTCACTTTTCCTTGTTGAGACACTGTTGATTGTAACACAATCGACAAACATCAATGATAAATGACAATGCATTGTTATGCTTTTAATGTATTCTATTGGATCGTCCCCCCTTGACTATAATTTTGTAATCGTCAGAAAAAAAGCGGTTCTATATAAAGCGCCACAACCCAGCATTCCTTTGCAGCTAGTTTTTCCAACGATTTGGTGTTAGTAACTCAATAGATTTGATTGTTTGGTGTTTAACGCTTTTTCAACATCATATCAGTTATGACGCCGCGGCCTACGCACCTATCAATGCTTTCCTGGGGTTTCTTTTCCAAGTACTTAACACAACATTCTTTCCTAGCCACTGGCTACCTTCCCACATAAAAGTAATGAAATAATGTTCATAGGTAAGAAGGGAATGAACCTTGCCGCGAAATGCGCGCTTAATGACAATTAGCCGCACAGCAAGGGTCTAGAAGCCCATGTAGATAAGGATTCAAAGCCTAGTCAATGTTTTATGCTTTTCCGGTCATGTCTGTGAGAGAGAGAAACAGCAGGTATAATATGTAACTTTATTTAACCCTCAGGCTGCTAAGCGCGACTCACTGACCTTTTGCGCCAGTGTAGATCAAGATCAGACTTCACAGTTCGTGCAGTCTGATTTTGAATCTACACTGTCCAATAAGGAGCTATTTTTCTCCAAAATACAAGTTTGAAATAGCATTTTTCAGATTTTACTTCCGGCTTGAAAGTTTTATTTAGCCTATTTAGCAGGATAAGGCTTAATTTCAGTGGCCTGTATTGATTGTAAATGCAGAGAAAGCTTATAAGGTACAATGTCAGCTAGTCGGGCTAGAATATATTGCTTTAATAGAAATATATTTCAGTCTTTTCTCGTGACCAAAAACTTCAATTTCATTTATTCAGCTCAATTAAGAGATAATATTTTAATAAGCTGTGGTGATCATATCGTATTTTTCAAATTATATCAATTTTAGGTTTTTAACCTCGCTATATTAATCTTAGCAATCATACCACACCCAAAATATTATCTCTAGGTCTTTATGAAAATGAAAAGGAAAATTACCCATTGAATAAAAATATTTGATTCATCATAATCTGCGGATCGGCTCGTTTATCCCTTTACCATACAATCCCGAGTTTAGACGACCCTGAGAAACAAGGCTCTTAAAAACACTGGAAAACGGAGCATTTTCTACTTTTCCCATGTAATGATTTCTACCCTTTCACAGACAAATTTTATCTTTTGAGGTACACTTATTTTGTCGTCTGTGAATGCTTTGAATTTGAAGAAGTCTAAAATATTTATAAAGCGTCAAAAAGAAAAGTGTAGGCAGGTACGAGTGTGTTATACTTCTGCTTTTTGACAATGGTTGGGGGACAATTGAATACATTCAGTTATAATGTATAGGACCTAAATTTATCTTGAATTACCTTGATAACCTATTCGCGTTTTACCTTTCCATATACCCCCAAAAATAATTTCCATCCCTCTTTTGGTATCTTGTGCAAAAGCAGATCGTCTAAACTGGCAGCCTTCAGTTTAGACCATCTACTTGTGCAGAAGATACCAAAAAATGGAAAGATAGCATTCGGTTAAGACGACGTTTTGTTGTGTACAAGGTATCAAAGAGGGAACGATGGCTTTTTGCGTAGACAACCCACTTGTAAACTAGGTATTGAAAGACGGGATGATTTGCCTTCAGTTTGTTCAAACTACGTGTTCAAAAGATACCAATAAGGGACGATAACCTTCATTTTAGACATCCTACTTGTGCAGAAGGTACCAAAAGAGAAAATTGCTATCGGCTTAGGCAACCTACTTGTGTACATGATACCAATAAGGGAAGATAGCTTTCAGTTTCGACATCTTCCTTGTGCAGAAGGTACGAATAAGGGCAAAATTACCCTCAGTTTATACAAACCCTCATGTGCACAAGGTAGCAGAAAAAGGGAAGATTCCCTTCAGCTTAGACAACTTGATTGTGCACTAGGTACAAAATGACGGGTAAAAAACCTTCAGTTTAGACAACCTGCTTGTACACAAAGAACCAAAACAGGAATGATAACCTTCAGTTTAGACAACGTAAGCGTGCCGAATGTACCAAGAAGGGAAAATTATATTCAGTGAAGACAACCTGCATGTGCACAAAGTTACACAAAAGGGAAGATACATGTAGTCATCATTTTAGGCAATCTGTATGTGCACTAGGTATCAAATGACGGGAAGATAGCCTTCAGCTAAGACAACCTGCATGTGCCCTTGGTACCAAAAAAGGGAAGATTGCCTTCAGCTTCGACAACCTTGTTGTGCACAAGGTACCAAAAAGGGAAGATTGCCTTCGGTTTTGACAACCTCTTCGTGCACAAGGTACCAAAAAGGGAGGATAACCTTCAGTTTCGACATCTTCCTTGTGCCGAAGGTACCAATAAAGGAAAAATGCCTTCAGTTTAGACAGTTTGCATTTGCACATAAAAGCAGAGAAGGAAATACAGCCTTCAATTTAGACATCCTATAGGCGCACTAGGTTCCACAAGGCAGGAAGTTAGCCTTCAGTTTAGACAACCTGCATGTGTACTAGGTACCAAAAGATGAGTAGACAGCCTTCAGTGTAGACAACCTTCAATGCACTTGGTACCAAAAAAGGGAAACTTGTCTTTAGGTTTGACAACCTTCTTGTGCACAAAGTACAAAAGAAAAAAAAAAAAAATTAAACTTGACTTTTGACATCTTCCTTGTGCTGAAGGTGGCAATAAGGAAAAATTGTCCTCAGTAAAGACAACCTGCATGTGCACGAGGTAGCAGAAGACGGAAAGATAGCCTCCAGTTTAGACAAACTACTTCTGCACAAGGTACCAAAAGACGGGAAGATAGCCTTCAGTCCAGACATCCTGTATGTGCACTTGGTAGTAAAAGACGGGAAGACAGCCTTCAGCTTAGACTGTATGTGCACTAGGTATCAAAAAAAGGGAAGATTGCCCTCGGTTTTGACAACCTTTACGTGCACAAGGTACCAAAAAGGGAGGAAAACCCCTCAGTTTCGACAGCTTCCTTGTGTTCCGATAAAGGAAAAATGCCTTCAGACAATTAGACAATTTGCATGTGCACATGATAGCAAAAAAATTAAATACAGCCTTCAGTTTAGACATCCTGTAGGCGCAATAGGTACCATAAGACAGGAGAGTAGCCTTCAGTTTAGACAACCTGCATGTGAAATAGTTACCAAAAAAAGGAAAGGTTGCCTAAAGTTTAGACATCCTGTATGTGTACTAGGTACCAAAAGATGAGTAGACAGCCTTCAGTGTAGACAACCTTCACTGCACTTGGTACCAAAAAAAAGGGGGGGGGGGGGAAAGATTGCCTTTAGTTTAGACAACCTTCTTATGCAAAAGGTACCAAAAAAGGGAAAATAAACTTGACTTTTGACATCTTCCTTGTGCTGAAAGTAGCAATAAGGAAAAAATGTCCCTAGTTTAGACAACCTGCATGTGCACAAGGTAGCAAAAGACGGGAAGATAGCCTTCAGTTTAGACAAACTACTTCTGCACAAGGTACCAAAAGACGTGAAGATAGCCTTCAGCCCAGATCCTATATGTGCATTTGGTCGCAAAGGACGGAAAGATAGCCTTTAGTTTAGACAACCTGTATGTGTACTAAGTACCAGAAGACGGGAAGATAGCCTTAAGCTTAGACAACCGTCTTGTGCACAAGGTACCAAAAAAATGGATGATTGCCTTCAGTTTAGACAACCTACTAGTGCACAAGGTACCAAAAAAGGCAAGATAACCTTCAGTTCACTAGGTACAAAAAGACAGAAAGATAGCCTTCAGGTAGGACAACTTACACGTGCACAAGGTAATAAAAAAAGGGAAGATTCCCTTAAGCTTAGGCAACCTGCATATGCAATGGGTAACAACAGACCGAAAGATAGCCTTCAGGTCAGGCAACCTGCATGTGCACTAGGTACCAAAAAAGGGAAGATTCTCTTCAGCTTAGACAACCTGCATATGCACTAGGTACGAAAAGACAGGATGATAGCCTTCAGGTTAGACAACGTGCAAGTGCGCAAGGTACCAAAAAAAGAGGAAGATTCTCTTCAGCTTAGACAACCTGCATATGCACAAGATACAAAAAGACAGGAAGATAGCCTTCGGGTTAGACAACCTGCAATGAACAAGGGACCAGAAACGGGAAGATTCTCTTCAGCATAGACAGCCTGCATATGCCTTGTGTATCAAAGACGGAAAGATAGCCTTCGGTTTAGACAACCTTCATGTGCAGTAGGTACAAAAAAAAAAAAAACAATTGGGAAGATTGCCTTTGATTTTGACAACCTTCTTGTTTACAAGGAATTAAAAAAGGAAGATAATCTTCAGCTTAGACGTCCTTCTTTTGCAGAAGGTAGTAATAAGAGAAAATTGCGTTCAGTTTGGGCAACCCGCATTTGTATAAGGTACTAAAAAGGAAGATTGCCTTCAGTTTCGACAGCCTATTCGTGCGCTAAGTTCTAAAAAAAGTGATTGACTTCAGTTTAGACAATCTACCTGTGAAGAAGGTAACAAAAAAGGGAAGACGGCCGTCCGTTAAGACAACTTGCTTTTGAACAAGGTACCAAACAAGGGAAGGAAATGGTTTTCTAGAATATGAAAAGCAAACGATAGAATTTGCCGCTTGTTCCAACTCCTAGAAATATCGCTGTGTTTGAGCGTACAGACGCCGTTGAAAGCATCCTGGTAAAACATGGACAATAAAGATATATAAAGGTTTTTTTTTTTTTTATTAATGCAAAGAATATGAGCCATGCTCTGTGAAAAGGGGACTTAATGCATCTGCAAAAAAGTATCGACCAAGGTCAGCCTGCGCAGTCCGCACAGGCTGACCTAGGCCGAAACTTTTTGCTACCGGTCAAAGGACCAGTGTACTTCATGATTCAGCCAGTTGTTAGTCAAAATATTTCATGGATTCATAATTATGTGATGACCTGCTTGGTATATCACGGAAATGTATTAAGCACCCTTTGACAAAAGGAGCAGTTGCTCTCTTTCCTACACTATTTTCTCAAGACTTTGTATAGTAATGGATCAATTCGCAGACACCTGTGTACCAATGTTTCGCAGTGAGGGTGCACCAAGAGTTCATTTGACGATTACGTTTCAATACTCGGTAACATTCACCAGTGCACAGTATCGGGCTGTAGTCACCCACCCCTGTCCGCATAGTTATGTAGTTCTTGCATGAGAAACAGCCATTTACTACGGGTGGTGTTAGGCAGGGTAAGGCTTTCATTGTATCACCACTCGGCATGCGACAAGGAACATACTTATCGGCCCAGCAGATGTGTAAGGTAAAATTTCGCCCCCGAAACCACATTTGGCCTATACTGTCTCTCGATCCATTGTTTTAATTGAAATTCTACCAACCCGTAATTGTTTAAACAGTCGAGGGGGGTAAGCGATCGTGTGAAAGAAAAATGCGGGTATGGGCTCTATGTGGGAATAACTACACTTTACATTGCAAATTCTTTCAGCACCAAATATGTACATACCCCGTCTTCTTTCGCCGATCTTGTAGCCCTCACTGATCAAACGAAGGGTAAAGATCCAAGATTAGGCTGAAGTCTGATCTTGATCTATGCCATCCGCAGAAGCTCACGTTTTTTGTCTTTTCCATGAAATGTTTAAAATGTTTATCCTTCGATGGCCGATAATAAGTGAAAGTATACATTCTCACCGTAGAAGATTAATTTATTGATATTATAATATCTCACAGAAAACACAAAATCTATGATCCAAAATTAGGCGACGTTCTTTGGGAATCTGATCTTGATCTACACTGATTACGAAATCACATTATAACGCACTTGGCGCCCTTATAATTGATGAAGTTCTTAGCCTTACGTGCAGTCTGATCTTAGTTGACAATCTCCCTTCTCCTTCAATGATTCAGACCTTTTAGTCGTCATTAATCCTTAACCAGGCAATTCCGTGTTTGGACATGGACCGGTATTCTAAATTGCTCTCTTAGTATTTTTCTAAAGTAACACAATTTCTGACTGCCTGAACCAAATGGTTCAGCACGTCAGAGCCAAGCCCCCGTACCTCAGTCGGTGGCATACAGGACTTGAGAACAGGGGCTCGCCGGTTCGATTCCTGGCTCGGCCAATTTTTTCCGAGGATTTATGATAGTCATCGCGATAGGAATCATTCCTCTCTCACCGCTGACCGTTATTTCGACGATGGTTATGTGGGAAAGCAGCCAGTGACTTGAGAAGAATATTGTGCGGAGTACTGGTAAAAGAAAACTCCAGTGCACTGGCCGCCGCGATATAACTGAAATAATGTTGAAAACGGCGTTAAACACCATGCAATCAATCAATCAGCAGGTCAGATATTGTGTTACTTTAAAATTTAAATAAGAATATTAAGAAACAAATAAGGTTATTATCAAGAATGGTTAGTGACTATGGACCCTGTACGCTGATAGATTGTTCTATAATGAGAAAAGTGTTGGCATTCCACAAGGTTCAAGGTTTGTTCACTCATTGTTGTGTGTGACATGTGTATTGAATAGGGGGAACTGATCGTGTCTGCGATAACCAATTTTCATTTCTGAAGGGTTTCTTTTCATTTTCATTTACAACTGACAAGTTTTTCATTAAAATATCTTTTACCGAATTACAATTACTTCTCAGTTTCTCCAAAAGAATGTACAGTATATTTCAATGAAAATAGTCGACTTCAAAATGAACAGAAATGAGCCATGCTCTGTGAAAAGGGGGCCTAATGCATTTGCAAAAAGTATTGATTCAGGGCAGTCTACGCAGGCTGACCTGTGTCTAAACCTTTTGCTATTGGTCAATTTCCTGCATGTCAAAGGACCATTGAACAACATGATTCAGTCGGTTGCTATACAAAGTGTGATGAATAGCTTTGTATCATGTATAACCGAAGATCCATTAAGCCCCTTTTACCAGAGCATTATTCATTAACCCTTAGGCTGCTAAGCTCGACTCACTGAACTTTTGAAGACATTTTATATCTAGATCAGACTGCACAAAACGTGCAGTCTAATCTTAGATCTACACTGTCCAAATAGGACATGTCTTTTACAAAAAATACATTTGAAATAGCAAAAATTGAGTTCTTACTATCGGCTTGAAAGTTTCATTTCATTTATTTAGCAAGATAAATAGAGGATATTTTTTTTTTTCGGTGAAAGATCGAAATTTATTTCATCGAGTGAACATCATCGGTAATATTTTCACGAGTGAGCGGCCACTCGTAAAAATATTACCGATTATGTTCTCTCGATGAAATAAAATTTCTATCTTTCACCGAAAAAGACAAATATATACTTTCTATTTCATGCTTCTAACCTTTGTGGGGGGGGGGGGCTCATCAAAATCCACCACAGTAGTTTACGGTAATTCCCCCTGGCGTGCCCCCTCCGCGCAACAATGCATTACAATATGACGTAAAGCGCGAGAAATGTAGTGTAAATTACGTCATATTTCCATCTGGTTTAGTGGCACGCGCATTTTACCTAGGTAACTAGTGCACAAGAACTATTGTTTCCGCCTTCAACTGAAGAGTTAGAAAAAAAAATCTATATTTTGCACTGGTCGTAACCATGAAATATCGAAAAATATTTCACTGTAATTTCTCGATGAACTACCGGAAAGCATGAAATAAGGGTTAATATAGCTTTACGACTTTTAAGGGAGCTGTTCAGATTCCATAATCTTACCAAACTAAGAAACTTATTTATCACTGAATTAAGTTCGGCGATAGATCTAGCTGGCAAATCATTAGACAAGAAGAAAAACAACATTAAGAAAAAAAATTAGTGGTATTTCCTACATAGATTCTTAAAGCCCCAATAGCGGCCAAATGTAAATGTGCTGGTGTTAAAATATATTTAGATTTCAATCATACCATTTGAAATTATGACACCTAGTGTGCAGATGACGATCTGATTGTACAGTCGGTCCAATTGAGTGTAAGTTGCTGGCAGAATAAAAAATGTAAGTTCAAAAGTTGCCAGGTCGCGTTATCTTTTATTTACGTTTTTTACTAGTTTTAAAAGATAAGTATTGTGCAGGGTGACTTAAGTCGATACTTCTTGCAGATGCATAAAACCTCTTTTTAATACAGCATAATTCAGTATTATACTTATGGCCTTGGAAGATCGGAACTGTCCAAATCACACAAGAATATACACCCACCTCTGTTTAGTTGAAACTCTTTGCTAAATGAACCATCTCTGTGAAAAAGGGGCTTAATGCATCTGCGACAAGTATCGACTCAGGTCAGCCTGCGCAGTCGCGCAGGCTGACCTGCGCCGAAACTTTTCGCTATGGGTCAATTTTTTGTATGTCCAAGGACCAGTTTACCGCATGATTCAATCGGTTGTAAGACAAAATTATGTGACGACATGCATGGTAGCATACATCACGGTGATGCATTAAGCCTCCTTTCGTCAGAGCATGGCTCAAATATCAATCGCTTGTCTGGGAACTGTTTAGTGTCGCGCAATAATATCAAATTGAAAAATGGTGACAGTTCGAAGTCAAGACGGCGTCCTTTTTTATATTTATTCGTTCGATTTTACAAAGCAACTTTGAAATAGTAAGTCGTAAAACTTGCACAGGTCGTATTAATGATTAACTGTGCATTATTTCATTTTGAGGACTATAAATCTTCGAGAAGGGAGTTAGTCACACAGCTATGACTTGTCAGTCAAAAATCGAGATTTAACCCCAACACTGCTTAATAAATTAAGTGAACTTTTACCTTCATAGGAGGGAAAAAAATTCTTTATTTTTCAATTTCACAGCCGATTTTTTGCCAGACAAAATGCATAAACACGGATGATTGATTGACTGATTGTTTGTATTGAAGTTTAGCGCCGTTTTAACAGATAAGATCATATCACGGTGGTCAGTGCACCTACGCATGTATTTCTTGGCTTTCTCAAACCAGTGCTGAAATAACTTTCTGTCCAGGTCACTGACTACTTTTCTCACATGTATCAGAGGTGTGAGGTAAAAAATAACAGGAAAGAAGGTTTGCCACAGCCAGGTATCGAACTCACAACCACCAGGTCATCAGTCGGATACGCTAACCACTGAGCTACCCGTCCGGGCGCACAAAGTCTGACTGTTAAGAGCAAACTAAGACTACAAGGTTTGTTCAGCCTGGTCTTGATCTCTATTGCCCACGGAAAACACCTGTGTACCCTTTGCCAAAAAATCCCAAGTTTTAACGACCCTGAGAGAAGATTGCTTTTTAAAACATTGTTGGAAAAATATTGTTGCAAAAGGAGGAGTACTGGTAACCAGTAATATTTTCTACCCTTTCAAAGGCAAATCTCGTCAATTATAGCACATTTAATTTGCCATCTGCAAGTGCTATCAATTTTTGAAAGTCTACATTTTTGTCATCTGGTAAAGGAGTTAACCCTTGGCGCGCCGAATAAACCAAAAGATACCCTCAATCCGGAAATAGATTCAAAATAATCCCAAATAAAAGGTTGCTTTTGTCTATGATGTTTCTGCAAAGCGGACGGTGTAGATCAAAGATCAGGCTGCACGTTTAGTGCAGCCTGATCTTGATCTACACTGGCAGCAAATGCAACTATAGTTGTGAAAGGCGCTTTAAGGGGTTTAAGCCGGCGGTGATTGAGAGATACGTATCTTTTTAATCTCGGTGACTTGTCTTTGTGGGAACTACAACTAAATACTTTCTACTGATCGTTATCTGAACGGCTGGATATTGTTTGGATTCCGTCACTAAAACTTTAACCATATAAGGTATTGACTTAAATCTTTAACTCTTTACTAAACGACAAAATTTTTAGACTTTGTCCAAGCATATGTAGACGAGGAATTCGAGGTGGTTCAAACGACTAAGTTTGTCGTTGATAGGGCAGAAAAAAATTGTGAGAAAAAGGAGAAAATGCTGTGTCAGCATTTTCTCCTTTTCCCACAATTTTATCAAAAGTCATCTCCATAAGGGTCGTTAAAACTCAGATCTGTTTGCTTAAGGGTTGGTTGTAAATGGTAATCTATTGGCAAAAAATACGTAGGCTGTGTGCACTTAATTCTCTTCTTGACTCATTAGTGCTCGATTCTGATACAAAAGTAGAAACAGCTTAGAGTCAGATTTTCATCTGACTTCACCTTTGTTTACGATTTACCACACAAAAATACTTTTAAAAACATTGTTGGAAAGAAAGAAATGCTGGTAACCATTTTTTTCGGCGAAGCTTCCTACGCTGGCTTTTGACCTACTTCTTGGTATTGATATACCCTAGTGTATAAATGATAATTTCCGATTGGTTAAAAAAATGTGGACATGTTTATTCGGCGGATCCTTCTCGGCCTATTTCAGAGCACATTTATGACACTACATAATTATTAACAGCAACTTCTCTATTTTTACCGATGATTTAGATTAACATCTAATCTTGAAATATATATATTATAACAATGTATTGAACTGAAAATTTTACTTTCCAAAAATGTGTAAAACAACTGATGACGACCGGATTGCTTTTCATTATTTCTATGCATATCAAACCACAAAAGTGTTTCAATATTCATATTCAAGTACTTCTTACGCCATCTTTTTAAAGATATTTCTTGTTTCTTATTTACCAACAATGCATTTTTCTATTTCACAAGCCGCAGATTCCATCTTCTGATATGTCATTTGCAAATGCATTCCCTATGTGTTATACCAAATTTTCATTGTTTGGTTCTCTAAATGACAAGAATAGATTTTTCCAAAGAATGAATGAATGAATGAATAAATAAATGAATAAATAAATGAATAAATAAATAAATAAATAAATTAATTAATTAATTAAAAAAAAAAAAAAAAAAAACGGTGGCAGCGAGATTTCCATTTCCTATCTCTTCAAAGACGTCATTCATCATTTGTGCCATATCTGATGTATAGTCTACAAATGCTTTCAACGCGGATAAGTCTAAAGTTTTATCACATTATCTCCCTTTTTGTCAGTGTCCTATACCCATCCCGAGTTTTCTCATCTTACACATGTTTGAGATGGGCATTGCATGAGGTCATATGTGACGTAATTTTATACTTCTTTCAAGGAAGTGAATAGGTTTTCAGATACGGAAATTACAACTGGTGAATGTGTGGTTTCACATACTCTAATAAAATTCGAAAAATATTGTTGTTATAAAAAGAATCTGTCATTCGTTGGTTTTTTTTTTTCAAGATACAAAGATGTTAATATTAAGCTCACCAAGACTCGCTTGCTAAGATTTTCCTATGCTCGTTTAATAAAGTTTTTATCTCAAATGCTAACTTATGTTAGATCCTATTTTATTTTCTATATTTTCTGTCTGCCAACCTCTTGTTTCAAAAATAGAAAGTAAAAAATATCTGAAATTAAATTTTATATATAGATCTAGATCTATAGATTCTATTACATAAAAAAAAAAAAAGGTCATATCTTGAAACTCTATCAAATTTTGATGGATCGAAATAATGGAGCATGATTACACGTTCCCTACTTTGATCGCTGACAGATCTTTACCTAAATGAATTTTGAAAACAGTTTTGAAATTAAAACTGACAGAAATTGAACAAATTCTCCATTTTCCATTATGTTCTTAAATACTTAAGAACTAAATTTCATTTTACTAACTGATTTCTTTCCTTTAACTCAGGCGTCATTAAAAACAACAGTTCGTAAATGATCAGTCAGGACTTGGAGTTGATTAATTACTTCTTGAAACCGTCATGTGCATCAGACGCCCTCAAAACATTTCGTGTAAAATATGGATAATGGCAGAGAATATCGGTTTAAAACAAAAATAAGCTATGCTCTGTATAAAGAGAATTGCATCTGTGAAAAGTATCGATCCAGGCCCGCCTGTGCAGTCCGCACAGGCTAACATGCGTCGAAACTTTATGTCATTGGTCAAAAGACCGTTCATTTTACCGCCCGAAATCGGGACAAAACACATCCATAGTAATTTTTTGCTATCGGTCGATTTTCTGCATGTCAAATGACCAGTGTACCTCATGATTTAGTCGGTTGTCAGACAATGGATTTTATGGATTCAGAATTATGTGGTGACTTGCTTGGTATAATGCATCACGGAGATGCATTAAACCCCAGTTTGCCAGAGAATGGCCCCTATTATCAAAATAGTGCTGAAATAAGAAGAGAAATGCTCGACACGAACAATGTCCCTGTCTTGGAAAGTTGTCCGTTGCAGGACACAAAACTTTGTCAGCAGAGGGGATAAGGAGTGAAGTTCCGACTTGTACTCCAATCTAAGCTGTCAATCTTGTTTAATTTGCTCGGTCTATATCAGTTGATTTCGTTTCAAAGGTCTCATTTTTTCTCATATCGGATCCCTTTTCTCTTTCTAATCGGGCTCCCATTGTCACAAAAAATGTATAACATGAAACTTCATGTATAATAAGCATACAGTAAGAACGATTTCTAAATTTTGTGGGCCAGTGCGTTGTTACTTATATATAAAATGAATATACATGTAATACTGATAACGTTTCCAGTTTTGGTTATATTTCTTTGCCTGAGCCAAACGTCACAGTATGACAAGCAGGGTTAAGGATTGAATCCCGTAGCTTTTCATTGATCAGTGATTGCTTTGACACCGGGGCTTGTCCTACAATCTGATTCCGCTGTAATGAATGAACACCTGTGCGGGTCCTTAACTCCAATAGCATGCGTAAACAGGTGGCCTTCTGAAAAATACATGTTGTGCTGCGCATGTACATGACACTTGATAAACATAAAAGAATGGTACCCTTTCTTTGCCGTATAATACTTGTGTGCCAATCGTACATACTTTGTTGTTTTTAATTCTGCATTTGATTAATGCAGGTGGTTCTCAAATCCATCTTTTTCGTTGATATGAGTGTATGGTGGAATGTGAGTGTCAACCACGTGTTAAAATATTAACAGGCCATTTGTTGCACGGCATTTTAACAGATGCTCCATAAAACCACTTAAATTTTGCTTCTTATTTGCAATACAGAATACTTATTCTGCCGTGTTGAAATATACAAAGAAATAACTAAAGCATATCTCGGCCCTTTCTGTGTCAACCGAATGTCGTATTATACATACATGTATTATACACATATAAGAATGTTATTCGTTCGTTCGTTCTTTTGAATGTGCTCAATGCCGTTTTCAACATTATTTCAGTTATATTGCCGCGGTTAGCGCATATATCCATGCTTTCCTGGAGTTTCTTTTACCAGTAATTCGCACAATATTCTTACAAAGCTACTGGATGTTTTACCACATAAGCATCAGTGGTGAGAGAGGAATGCATCTTGTCGCAATGACTATCATCATTTAGGGACTTTGAAGGTCTTGACTCCTTGACGAAGCTTTCGAGCACGGCGTAGATAGAGAGCAGATTAAACAGCACTCAAAATCTGATCTTCGATCTAAACCATTCGCTACGCTCGGTTTGAATCACAGCCAGTGCAGATGTTTCTTTAATTCCACAGGAGATGTTTACTTGCCCTTGAAAACGAATCGTTTAGTTTTGTTGCAGTTGTTTGTTACAAAGGTAAATGCCCGTTTTTCGCATTTTCTTTTTCTTCAGCTCTTTAATGATTGACAAAATTTTGGACAGGTCTAAACTGAAAGCATTTGATAGTGTAGGAAACATTGTGTGTGTGTGTGTGGGGGGGGGGGGGGGGGGGAGAAAACGCTGGTTAACAACATTTTCTTCTTTCTCCACAGTGTTTCAAAAAAGGCTTCTTTCTTAGTCGTTAAAACCCGGGATCGTTTGAGAAGAGTTAAATTTCGTTCTGTAATACGTCACTTCAATAAGAATTGACACTGTACCACACAGTCCCGAGTTTTAACGAACGCTTTGAAACTCTTTCTTTCTTTCTTTCTTTCGTTCCGTCCCTCCTTTCTTTCTTTCTCTCCATTTTTTTCTTTCATTCTTTCTTTCTTTACGTCCTTTCTTTCTTTCTTCCTTTCTTTCCACCCTTCCTTTCTTTCTTACTTACTTACTTACAGCAAATTTGATAATATATTGTCAGTTTTGATGAAAACATCAAACGTCTCTAGAGTCAATAAAATCATGACATGATGATTTCATCAAGTCAACACCCACAACCACCGAGCCCGGTGGATCAGACAATAACGTACAGGACTTTAAACCCACGGCTCGCTAGTTCGAATCCCAGAAGCACTGGATTATTCATTGGAGTGTCCTCGGACTAGACATTGCAGAGCTCTAGCCCAGTAGTACTGGTCAGGGCCTGTTCTGGCTTTTTTTTTTTTTTCTTTCGCCACTATTTTCGCCAATTTAAAAAACTTTTCGCCACTTTTTTTATTTATGAGCCATATTTTTCGCCACTTTTCCTAATTTATTAGCCATTTCTTTCGCCACCTTTCTTAATTTATGAGCCATTTCTTTCAACTTTTTCACTACTTTCCTTTTTACCACCATTTATCCCCCTTTATTCCGTTCCGGTATCAGGCACAGAGAACAAGGTTTTTTATGTTTCTTTCAATTTTAATTCATTTGTACAAACATGAAAACATGAATGATGAAAATTACATAGTCTTTTTTCATGATGGGGATTTAATCCTTTAGCGCATGACACATCCAAACCCAAAGCATATACAGACATAAATTTAAATGTTGCCAAAATAGTGGAACTTGTCTGTGATAGGATAGAAAACATTGTTTGAAAAGGAGAAAATGCTGGTTATAAGTCTCCTTTATTGAGGTCGTTAAAAAGTTGGCATTGTGTGGGTTCCTAAAACAAAAACAAAAAAACATGGCAAAATCACAATGTAGTTAAATTCTGTTTGAATCTAGAAGCAGACTTGTGCTGCAAGTAGACATTATTTCTGCCATGAACTTAACAGGAGAAATTATAGTATGTGATAAAAGAATTTCTGTATGCCTACCTTTGAGTGTATAACAATTGAATCTTACTATCACTTTTGGATATGATTTGCTTATCAAAGAAAAAAATGAGAAAGGATTTTTATCTACTTGTTGACTCAAAAGAACATTATCTGACCATTGGGTTTTGATTGCCTTGTAATTTATTACCTCATTGATGCAGAGTCAAACATTACTTCAAACCCTGACATTTCTCATCAGATTACAAATAATGTCCAGAGGGATGAGAAAAGAAAAAAAACTTCTTCACGGCTGTAATGAGGACCAACCACAATCTTGATTCAAAAATATAACTATAACTTGGTAAAAATTAAAAGAATTAAACTTAACAAGGTTAACAGAGACGTAATCTTTAAAGTCAATAAAATAGCTGATAGGAAGGAAAAGGTGTAGAGTGTTCTAAAAATAGAATTCTAAAAATAGAATACTGCACTGCAGATTTTGCTCGAGTTGCTGATGTGAGGAAGGCAAATGATTGTTTTCAAGATTTTTTAATCCTTTGGCTTACCATCCATCATTGTAATTTATTAAAAAATATTTGTAAAGAATATCTCCAGCATTAAGAAGAGGTAATTCTGCTTTATTTTACGACTATTCATGTATTGAGAATCAGTACTGATCGTCTGACGTCATTTAAACAAATAAGCAGACGCTTTACCTATGGAAAAAAAGACAGGGTTTTGTGGGATAAAGGGGTAGATTTAGCGAGTTAGTAACAGATAAGGATCATAACACTCTGCTGTCTTGTCTAAATTGACAAAGTTAATAAAGGATAACTGGTGTCACCCTTTGTCTTAGATTGCCAACATTTCATGAATGTAGCCAGGTCGGGAATTTTTTAAGGCGAAGTTCTTTCGCCGTGCAAGCTTGACGAGGCAAAGTTGAGCCATGGAAGGTGACTTCGCCCTGTAGCTTGTTCCCTGCTTCACCCTTTCCCCGCTTACCTCGTGAGTTGAGACAAAAACTGAAGAACTGCCGATAAAAAAAAACTTTCGCCACTTATTTTCGCCAGTTAAAGAAAAAATTCGCCACTTGTTCAGAATTTTCGCATTTGGTGAAAATGGCGATCGGCAGCGCGGGCCCTGCTGGTGAAACCAAGGAAATGCATGAACATGTGAGCTGTCGCCGTGATTTCACTGAAAAAAAAATGTTGAAAGCGGCGTAAAACACCTTTCAACCAATCAATCATATATTAAACCTTAGGCTGCTAAGCACGACTCCAGGACTTTTTCCAGAAAGTGCAGTCTGATCTTTGATCTACACAGTCCGATAATGAAATATCTTTTCATAAAAAAATACCTTTGAAATAGCAAAATTTGGGTTTTTACTACCGTTTTGAGAGTTTCATTTCCCTTATTTAGCAGGAAAAGGGATAATCCTGAACACGTTTTTTACAAAGATGCATTGACAAACATCCGCTGAAAAAAAAAAACCGTCAAGAAGTAGAAATGTTGAGGGAGTATCGGGGGCGCCCTTTGCGGTTTCTTCACGTGTACACATCATTCACCTCTTGACGCCAATGTGGCCAGCAGTGAGTCATGGATATAAATAGGTTAAAGGCCGTATTCTCCAGCCAAGCCATGGTAACTTTCATAATGCTATACATATTAATTCGTTGGTTGTGAGTTCGAATGTTGGCCAAGTCAAAACTTTTTCCGGTCTTGTGTGGCACCGTGAAAAAGTGTATGACTCGCAACCCGGAGGTCACGGGTTCGAGCATCACTGGCAACACTGGGTTTTTTCGCTGGGGTGTCTTTTGGTAAGACACTTCAAAAGCCCTAGCCTTGTACTGATGAAACCCAGGACGAATATGAATAAATAAAAAAAAAATGTGAGCTGTCGCCGTGATATGACTGAAATAATGTTTCTCGTTCATTTCTGACGTGAGGTTGCCTTAGCCGAGTCCGGTCGTTGTGGTAACGTGCACGACTTGGGAATATGGGGTCTCTGCTTCAAATCCTTAGCTCGGCCAATTTCTTTCCGTAGACTGATTATAGCCATTTCGACAGGATTCATTCCTCTCTCACCGCTGATCAATGTTTTGGAGATGGTTCTGTGGGAAAGCGGTCAGTGGCTTGGAAAAAGAATATTATGTAAATTGCTGGTAAAAGGAACTCAAGAAAAGCCTGGGTATTCTGGCCGCCGCAATGTAACTGAAACAATGAGGGTGTTGAACGACTTACAAATAGACAAACCAAATGCTTTAATGACTTTGAAATCAGAACGTTCACCTTTAGAGCAGGAGGCCATGCGTTCAAACCCGATCCGGATCTGATCTAGGAAACCAACAACCAATCAACAAACAGTCAACAAACAATTCGCAGTAATGGCTTCTCTGTGGTATTCTTAGAATATAGAAATGAGACCTACGTATCAGACTAATGTGACTGAAAAAGTTTTGAACATCCTAGGAAATGTGAATATAAGAACTGTCTGCTAATGATATAAAGCACAAAGTTGACAAGAGATTAAAAAAGAAACTCTGTCTTTCCCTTTTGCAGATAGAGAAAATTACAAAGAAAAGAACCTTGAATAAATAAAGCATGTGGTTGGCCGCGTAGCTCGTACCTTTTTGTTCAAACGGTTTTTAAAATCAGTGGACTATTTAAACAGTTGATTTACTGATGATGCCGGATTAATACGCCGAAAAAAAATATTTGCGGTTAGAACTGGCGTACGACCGACGCCTGCTAAAGAAACCGTGCGGGTCGCTCGCTTTGTGCTTTTAGGATAAAGTTTACGGTTCGTTAAAACCGTTTGGTCATAGTGACTACATGTCTCCTTGTGCAATATTCATGAGTCACGCTCTCTGAAAAGGGGTCAAATGCATTTGCAAAAGGTTTCGATCCAGGTCAGCCTGCGCACTTCGCGCAGGCTGACCTGGGTCGAAACATTTTGCTATTGGTCAAAAGGGTGCATGCAAAGGGACAAGTTCATTTCATGATTTAGTCGGTTATTAGACAAAGTGGGTAGTATTAATCCATTAATTATTATCATGAGATAATTTTCTTCGTATAATGCATAATAGAGATGCATTAAACCCCTTTTCCTGGGGCGAAGCACAAATTTTCTTCTAATCGACAAACATGGTACAGCAGATTTTTGACAGCTAGAAACCGAAACACGACGTCAAATCATCACAACAGCCCATGATCAGCTGGCGGAAAATTTCTCGCTTCCCCCTGCTATGACATTTTCGCCTCGCTACAGACTACTTTTAAAAAAGTATCTACCAAAACGATTTTGGTGGGGTTTTTTTCGGCGTAGCTGAATGCGCTGGCTTTTGCTCTACTCTTTGGTACTGATTGCAAATGAATAAATAGAAATTTGTGATTGGTCAAAAATGTAGACATGTTTATTCTAAGGGACCCTGCCTATTTGCTGGCAAATTTACGTCGTCCACCTTTTTTGAAAGATATTTCTTGTTTATGTTTACACCATTTTCAACATTATTTCATTTATATCATGGAGGCCAGTGCACATTTTCATATCTTCTGAAATTTCTTTTACCAGTACTTCAAGCAATATACTTCCAAAGCCACTGGCTGCTTTCCCATATAACCATCGTCGAAACATTGAGCAGCGATGAGACAGCAATGAATCCTGCTGCAATGACTATCATCAGTTAGCGGAAAGAAACTGGTCTGGCTAAGGATCGAACCAGCGACCTCCTGATTTCAAGGCCTAACATGGATGAAGAATCATTAAGGCTGAAACTCGATAGCATAACCATTAACCCGAAACCTGCTAAATAAGTGAAATGAAACTTTTAAGCCGATAGTAAAAACCCAAATTTTGCTTTTTCAAAGGTACTTTTTTCCGGGAAAATATGTCCTTATCGGACAGTGTAGATCCAAGATCAGACTGCACGTTCTGTGCAGTCTGATCTTGATCTACACTGTCCGCAAAAGGTCAGTGAGTCACACTCGGCAGCCTAGGGGTTAAACCAATACTCAGCTACTGCAACTTTTTATGCCTTTGGCAGTTCTAAAAACATCATGGTTTCTTTTTCCAAGTAACTGGTCATTTCTCACAATGTTTTATGCCATCACAATTCATTAAAGACGTTTTCCTCTCACAAAAATACCTCGTTATAATTATATTATGTCACTTGTGTTACAATTGGCGGCTTATATACGGGGCTATACGTAGGCTGAATTTTGCTTATACAATGATGACTTAGGACTATATTATTGAATTCTCACAATGTACAACTGATCGTCTATCATTCTAATGTTATGATTACAGTCTCCGCCCCACCCTGCCGTAATTGATATACAGTGCATGTACCCCAATGAAACAATAGATGCACTTGATTACACTCCACACCCTAAACTTTATCCAACTACCCCCTACGTTAGTTTCTGGGCGTTAGGTCAAAATGCAGGTATCGGGTGTGCAACGTATTCTTCTTTCAGAAGTTTTAAAGATACACCCATACTCGTTTTCAGCCAGTTTCCAGCCAGTTCTTAACCCATTTCATCCTTATTTTATGAAACTATTATCATTCTTGTATCTTTTTGCCCAAATGTAGCCCCTGGCGGTTGCAAAGTTGCACAGATTACGACGGATAGAAAATGCATTTCATACTTTGGAAGCCTGCCAAGCTATCGCTGTTGTCGTTTCCGGTTTTAAACGAGGACAAATCCCTTGAGTATCTTTATGCCGTACACCATATTAATCAATTATTTACCTATGTGTACACAGCTGACGAATATCTGAACCATTATACACACTATAAAGTTTCAACTGCAATTTTTCTCTCTTGCTGTAGAGACGTGCCTTTAAATCGACAGAAAATATCCGTATTATGATTGTATGGCGTTTAACGCCCTGTTCAACATTATTTCAGTTAAGTCGCGGCAGTCAGTGGACCTATCCATCCTTTCCTGGAGTTTTTTTGGGGGTTTTTTTGCCATTACTCCACCAAATATCATTTCTAAGCCATAAGCTGCTTTCTCACATAAACATCGTCGAAACAATGTACAGCGATAACAGGGGAATGACTGTCGACAATTCACGTTAAGAACATGGCGAAGATGGATATTCGAACAAGCGACCAACTGGTCTCAAGTCCTCCACGCTTCCGTATTTTACTCGATCAGATTCGCTTTAACTGAACCCTCTAATAAATATTTGTAGCATTCAACACTAATCCCTGTACACAACCCCGAGTTTTATCGACCATAGGAAAAAGCTTTTGGAAACATTGGTTACCAGCATGTTCTTTTTTCGCTTCAATGTTTATCAAAGACATATCACATTGTTCTATGCTCTGTGAAAAAGGGCTTATTGCATCTGCGAAAAGTATCGACCCATGTCGGCCTGCACAGTACGCACAGGCTGACCTTGGACGAAACTTTTCGTTATTGGTCAATTTTCTGTATGTTAAAGAACCAGCCTACCTCATGATTAGGTCAGTTGTCATAAAAATGGCTACTATAGATTCATAAATATGTGATGGCTTGCTTGGTACCATGGATCACGGAGGTGCATTAAGCCCCCTTTTGCCGGAGCATGGCTCAATTATTTTAGCCACACGAAATTTATCATCTGCAATTACACTAATTCTGGTAAGCCTCAATTTTTCTCGTCTTGTTAAAGAGTAAAGACAAATAAAGGCGAACGTTCAATGACTGTAAATTAATAGTTCAATTTCGTGCTTGAATCTACCAATAAATACAGTTGGTTAGAAAGTCTTTCAGTCGTGGATTAAATATGACAACAAATCCCCCAATTATATGGAGGTACATTAGAGCAAAACAATAAGTTCGGTGTGTTTGAAAATGCCTCCCTTGTCGTATACTATATCATTGCCGTATACTATATCATAATGAAAATTGAAACCAATTCCTTTACAGTCATAAGTTGTGGCCGGTGTGAAGAAAGAATGGAAGACACTAAATGTTCGGTCTTATCTAATAGATTTGACTAAACAAGCTGACGGTATTAATCGGAGATCAAAGTTTGTGTTCTATGCAGTCTAATCTTGATCTATACCGTCAGCTTAGGCCCCATTTAAAATCGAACAAGCGACCCCTGTTATTAAAGCAATACACGTCAACAAATGCGCTACCGGGCTCGGCTGACTAACGACTGGTCCCCGAGATCACGTGTCCGTAAGCTCACGCATCCATGGCTGTACAACAATCGTTTTCTGTACAGAGAAAGAGCAAAGCCCTGGCAACTCAGTGGGTTGCGATCAGGGGTTAAAATCCAACTGTAGCGGGCTCGAATCTATGCCCGGTAAAACCTTTTACTGAAGTCTGAAGGAAATCATAGACAGACAACATCTTTTCAACTTTGGCACCGAGTGCTTTAAATGGGTCTCGTGCTTTGATGGTCAACGGTGAGAGACATATCAATCTTGTCTCAATGTTCACAACGGAAAGAAGTCTTTGTCTGAACTGGGGTTCTAGATCTAGTACAATTTTCCGCGCACTCAACACAACTCGGCCGATTCTGTAACTGCATCTAACATCGTCAACATCAAGGAGATTTCCATGTTGACTGTCAGTCACATGGCCAGAAAGTCACATGACCTTAAAATGGCGGCGCCCATGAAATTACATTAGGATCGACAACAACAGCCGCATAAAGTTGTTCACATCTATCAATCGGTCGATGAAAACTGCCTGTAAAATTCATTAACCAATCTTTAAAAAAATGACTGGTTGTCAACGTAGATATCTTTAGAAAGATATCGTTAGAAAACGGTGACACGCGTTTTCTTGTATTTGGTGCTCTTTTCGTTGTCTGCGCATGTCATATTCTGCGAAGATTTGACCTGTCTGCTATGACGCATCACTATCCTGTACATGATAAACATTAATACGCCGCTAATAAAGTAGCAATAGAGAAAATGGCTATAAACAATACATCTGTGGAAAAACGTAGCCTGTTTTTCGCTCCAAATATCTTAAAAATTTAATTATTTCAAATGCTAAAAATGGTTTTCACAAATACTCTTGTTTTACTGCACATCTTTAAATACTGTTTCTAAATACAGACCTTAGGGAAACCAGGATTCGCGCAGGAATTTTCCACAGACTTATCAACAAGAAGTGTCTGGGCTTATACCGAAGCTATTACCCAAGCCTGTAGGGGCTGTTTTTAAAAATGGCTGGTGCATAGGTTACATGCTAGCTGACCATAGCTGAATGAATCGTACCAAGTAGCGTTTTATTGAGTAAACGTTTATTTTATTTTGAAATTGAAAGTAACGGTTGTCGTTTTGAAAAGTAGTCCGATTCTGTACCCAGAATGCCGAGATCAGATAGCATTCGGCATACCTCGGGTGATCCGGTGATCAAGTCCCTCACTGTATCACGTAGCTTGATATGCACCTACACGGTATATATATCTTCGCCGAAGGTACACCGCTAAACCGTTCTTAAAATCGTTACAATCCACTAAGAAAACAAACACTAGTCACAATTTTCCGTGGGAATCTTTCTTAATACATTTCACACATTCTTCTTTTAGAACTTGTTTCTCAATCGATGTAAAATAAATATGTTTAAACTAAACTAAATACATTTACGATGACAAACAGTTTCTACATTTTATTTTTAACTCGGTCTGTGAGTTACGTTGGCATTTTTCAGCGACTGGTTGGTTATCACGGTGGCTGTTGTTGCCGTTGCTAATTGATTTACAGGGAGCCGCCATATTCATAAGATCATGTGACTGGCGGTATTTCAAAATGGAAACCCCCTCCATACGAACGAGGTTAGATGGATGGCGAGACGATTTTTGTTTTCGTTCTATCAACATGTACGCGTAATTCTATCTAATGAATGTGAGTAAATATTATAGAGAGAAAGTATGCAAATATGAGAGTACTTTTGACCGTTTGTAAACCAACACATTTTATTAACATCAACACTACGCTTGTGTTTACCTCATAAAGTAAACAAGGACCTAATCGGGTTTTTTTGTTCTCCAGTTCTTTGTCTAAACCTCTTTACCAAATGACAAAATTTCAGACATGTCCAAATTTAAATCACTTGCAGGGAACAAGCTACATGCGCCTGAAATGCTTAGACCTGTCTATGATAGATTAGCAAACATTGCGGGAAAAGGAGAAAATGCTGGTTAGCAGCATTTTCTCATTTTCCCACAATGTTTGTTAAAGTCTTCTTTTACAAGGTCGTTAAAATTCTGACTTAAAGTTGTAAAGAGTTTTGACTCTTTACCTGCCGTTCGGACTCACGTCTGCATTTTGTGGAGAGTGTAAAAAAGATCAGTCTGCACATACGTGCAGTCTAATCTTTCTCTACATTCTTCGCTTCTCTATCAGCACTTCTGGTCATATGAACTCAGTCCAATGCCAATAAACTTGACGGAATCTATTTTTCGACAGAATAAGGGTTAAAACTTTACAGCCTGAACACGGCTTTGCTGGGCTTTGTACACAAGCCGGAGACAACTTTTGGCAAATAGAAAAAATTCCTCGAGCAATTTCTTTTTTCATTTTCCCACGATGTCTTCACATGCGGTCATATTTCAAAACGAAATAAAACATCAGATTTCCCCACTGAACAAGGATGTTTTTAAGGACATCTGCTTCCAATCTGTTGTAGGAGGTGATGAGTTACCTCTTTTGCCACCAAACGCGATGCTTCTGAACAACCACCTTTTTATCAAATGAGTCAAATATGGTACAAGAAACTAATGTACATTTCGGAAAGCTCTAAACAGTCAGAAAACGTTTAAGTTACATTGAGAGTACTAATGTTTTATTTCAAAAATACTGCAACATCTTGCACAAAATTCATGTCTGGAAAAACACATGTTTTTAAAGAAATCATAACCCCACTCTGTAATTATAAGAATTTGAATGATAAGCTATTATTTAAGTGGCAAGGTGGGCTTAACATCATTGCTTTCAGGTGATGTTATTGTCACTTTATTGACGTCACATCTGTCTTGCTGATCCCAGATTTGACCCTGAAAAGAAGGAAAAGCGTACTTTTTCAAGTGTAATTGCAACTTTACTTGGTTAAAGTCCTCTGGGTGATAACTAAAGGAATGTAAATGATGAAGTGATCTCCCATTCTGTTTTGAAAGGATTTAGCACAAAAGAAGACCTGTACATGATATAAAGGGTAATAATGTTACCCCACCCACCCATTTTACAATGAGAAAATTCATGTTGATTGTACTGGTCAAAGAGACTATAAATTTGCCTCAATTGAAAACGTAAGAATTAGAGATATAATTCAAAAGATGGTATCTATTTGTAGTCTATGCTCTTTTCTTTCTATTTCAGTACAGTATATGGATAACAAGTGCACCTAGAAGCAGTGCTCGGCAAAAGTACTCCGTAAAGTAGAAAATGAATAATTATTTAAATGGACTTCTGTCATTCTGAGTAGTTATTTACGGGAATTAATTGCATGTTATAAAGTGAGAATGGTTCTTTATAACCTTTTAGAATGATGACTTGGAAATACAAGTACCATTTCAATTACCCTACCTGTAATAAATGAGCCTGAGCAATGTACAACTTGACATTTTTTTCAAAAGTGTCGATAAATAGGAGATTCCACATCTTAATGTAGTGTAGTAAGATTTTATTATCCTAGAAAAAGATAGATAAAAGGTATTCGTTTTCAATGTATCCATCTTTACAAACTTTACGAAATCTCTTCTCTCGTGGCTTATCAGCAAAAAGACAAGCCTCAATTTCTAACTTATATGACATACATGTAGTCTAAAAGCTGCAAATAGCTGAGTAAATTTTATGTTTTGAAGATTCTTTAAATGAGAATCAAAACGAAAATCTGTTTTAAATTTACAGCATATAGATAGTTCGGCATATTATTAGTTTCCGTCCGGTTACTGAAAGCAGTTCGATTCGAATATTAGTAGGCCCTAAACTGTCAATAATATAAGTAATTCGGCTTGACCAAACATTTTGACATATCATGTTACATTGTTCATCACGTTTTCTATATAACAGAGAGTTGTTTCTCTTCATGATTATACACCAAAAGTTAAGAGACTGTTGTTTACAATAACAGATAAGGGAAGTCTCCAAAACTCACCAAGAACTGCATAGTTTGGATTTTTTTTAAAACCAAGAAGATAGTTGAGAAATTTCATGTGAAATTTATTTACGAGGGCTGTTCGATATGTAATGTGTATTGTACCACAGCGCGATAACGCTTTCAACGATTTCGTGGATGATGATACGCTTGAATAGCTCTATTCAATACTTTTCCAACGGTATAAACACGAGCCTTTAGCTCCACATAGTTTTAAACTTAGTCATTTCATTAGAGCTAGTCGTTGACCACTGTTGTAAAAATGGTTGGGAAACGGATTAAGAATATTGAAGAAATTAGAGCTTATATTAAAGTTCGCACAAAACTCGGTCATTCGGTAATGCAGATTTCTACTGAATTGGGGGAAGTTTATGGGTCTGATAAGGTATCTTATGAGACAGTTCGTAGGTGGAGAAAGAAATTTCTGACTGGCACAGAGTCCGTCAAAGATGCAGCAAAATCTGGCCGACCTGTGACTGTAACAGGCAAGGCAAATGTCTCAAAAATCAGGGAAATAATTGAAAGTGATGGCAGATACACGATTCATGATATTGCCAGCGCTGTTGGCATATCGCTATCGCGGGTGCATTTAATTTGAAGCGTATTTTGAAAGTACGAAAGATTTCTGCCAGATGGATACCGCATATATTGACAGATGACCAAAAACGGGTACGAGTACAAACCGCTAAGGAATTGCTCAAAATGTTTCCCAAATTCAATCAAAGACAATTTGCAAACATTGTTACTGGTGACGAAACATGGGTTCACTATTTCGAACCAGTAAGAAAAATTGGAAACAAAATATGGCTAACTAAACACGGTAGAAGGCCTGTAGTTGCCAAAAGAAGCATAAGCACAAAGAAGGTTCTTTATTGCATATTCTTCTCGTGTGATGGTATAGCCGTACAAATTCCGGTGCCGAAGGGCAAAATTGTTACAGGTCGGTATTACCGAGATGTTATACTAAAAAAGCTCAAGAAATATTATCTTAAACGACGCCTTGTGTCAGGATTTAGGCATGTTCGTCTACTTCATGATAATGCTCCATCACATACATCTGAGCGTGTGAAGCAATTTTTGAAGTCGGAGAAGATTACTGTCTTGCCACACTCACCATACTCTCCAGATCTAGCCCCATGCGACTTTTTCCTTTTTCCAAAACTTAAAAAGTTCTTATCTGGTCGTCGTTAAAAGTCCCGACAAGCCCTTGGCTCAGCCATCAGTCAGTGCCTCAGAGGTCTACCTAAATCAGCGTACCGTGACGCATTTCAGAAATGGATTCAGAGATTGAAATTATGTATTTCAAACCGCGGAGAATATTTTGAAGGGATGTAATGTTCATTTCACTATTTGAGTCGAATGCTTTTGAGATATCGTACAATACACATTACATATCGAGCAGCCCTCGTACATTTCTAAACTTGTACACATCCCGGATTTCTGCAGCATAAAGCAAAATAGGTACAACCATAGAATAGAAAAGTGCAGTTTTGTTTTTAAATCTAATGAAACTTCACCAAAAGCTAGAATTCGGCTATGATATGCTTTTATCGCTTGTTCGTATTAACTCTGCATTGCGAGTTGAAAAGTACCTGCGTATGAGAACTGAATACTTAAAAGCAGTTTCAACTTTTTCTCCATTAATGCACAAACTAATATTACACAAAGACCTGCGTTTTTCAAAAATGCAAATGTTTGTCTTTTTAACATTTATTTCCAATTCCCATAACTCTGAGTATTTAAAAATCTATCACTTTGAGCCTGTAAAACTGAATGGCTTGGTCTTAAAAGTGATCTAAATCGTCAACAAATGAAATTAGATATATCGAAAGTAGCTCCAGGTCTGAGCCTTTGTTAGAATCAAAATCAAGATTTTATGCAATATCATTGATAAAAAGAATAAAAAATAAGGGTGACAAAGGCTCTCCTTGCGTCAGTCCACTTATGGTATCAGAAATGTCCGATAATAATTATTCAGACTTTTTTGACAGTTTAACTTATGCTTGAACTTTGTAATAAATACATTTGATGATATTAACTATTTTGGTACTAATGCCGAATTGTAAAAGTTAAAAATTCATACAAACGGCATCATCTCACTTCTGTACTGTTCTAACAGAATGTTTCTCTGTTAAGGCTCCATGTGACATAGTATCTCATACATTTAAAAAAAAAAGTCTTATAATCCACGTTTATATAATTTCCTTTCGAGACAGACTGTTGTTGTGGCTTTAGTTATTTCCTATAAGGTGTCAAGTGTACTCTGACGACTTTTATCTACCATTTCTCTCAAAATAAGTGTTACTCTCTTCATCAGTTACAATATAGCTTCTGCCATAAATTCCTGTCTCATCGATGTAAAGGGTTTTATCTGATTTATTCTTTAAAGTAGAAGCTATCTGCCTCTGAGCAACAGCAGTTTTGCTTTCTACAATACGGTCAACAATAGACGGAGCTGGTACTCCATTGACAGTTTTAGCACGATGAAGAAACAGCCGTAATGACTTCTCCAAATTCTTCAGATCCGTCAAGTTCATAACACATTCTACAGTAACTGTTGTGTAGTTCTGAGAAACAGTATCAAATTATTGAAGTTAGGGGGAGTTATTAAGCAGCGACTGATGATAATATAGTTTCTTTGGCTGTTTTCAGTTGATTTGGTTCTCTGTTAAATTTCATCATTTTCATTTATTTCAACTCTCAAAAGCTTTATCTCAGTATCTTTCATTTTAAAAGTCCACCCTTGCTGATTTTCTTTTGTCCTCAAATCTTGATAGTTTGACTGAGTTTACCCTACTTTTTGCCGTAAAAAAAAAAATCAAAAGTTTTATATCGCTGTTCTTATTTAAAGGTCAGTTCTTGCTGCTTGTTACTTACTTTGTTTAAGGGTAAGTTTTGTTTTTGTTTTTTCAGTCCTATCAAATTTTCTTTTCAATTGTTCAGCTGTTTCTCTCACTTTTATTACAGTCTCTCTTTGTTCCAGTAGTTTTTCATGAATTGCGTATAATTTGTAGGTAGCATCTTCTAATTCCATCATGAATCGAAGTATAAAATATACTAAGACCCTGATCAAACAATAACTTCTGTTTAGACTTATCACTAATTGAAAAAGAAGAAACTGACAGATACAACCATCTCTGTTTATCTTCGTTTGGCTTTTCCTACAATGTTTTTCAAAGTCGTCTGCTGGTATGCATCAAGTATTTGCAGTCAATTTTAACAGTTCATTTACATGTTTAGTTTTCATGACACTTTGTTGCTATTGTCACAGATGCTTCTTCTTCTCTCTTTTTTTTTTTTTTAAATAAGCACTCGCTCATCACTGAGTAATTTGGTCAATGTAAAAGTATCTGTAATAAAATACAAATAAATGTCACCAGACGTAAATAGGAAATTTGTACAGTGGAAGAACGGTTTATACGGACGTACGGACGAAGTTCTGTCGAGTAGTACAGTCGGTACAGTCGATAGCGTACAGAATTTGAAAACGGGTAGCTGGTTCGAATCCCCAGCTCGGCCAATTTCTTTTCTAAGATTGATGATAGTCATAGCAACAGGATTAATTCCTATCTCACCGCTGATCATTGTTTCGACGATGGTTTTGGGAAAGCACCCAGTGGCTTGAAAAGAATATTAGTGAAACACTGGTAAAACAAAAACCCTGGAAAGAATTGACAGGTGCACTGGCCACCAAGATATATAACTGCAATTAAAGCCATACATTACAATCAGTCAATCAATAAATCAATCAATAAACAGCATCAGTTCTCTCCGTCAAAGCGCTTGTCAGTGGTTTTCAGTCACATGTTGTGGTAATTCTAGTTTTATAATGCAATAATCGATATGCTGATTCAAATTTCGGACGTAAGCTCTAGTTCGGCAAGCATGTAATGCAAATACCTGTGCTGATCCAATATATATTATGTCTGCAAGATTCAAAAATTTGAAAATCAGACCAAAGTACAGTTGAACCTGCCATGTTGGCAATCTCTGTTAATCAAGCATCACTCGACACATCCTGCACAAAATTGTTTTCACTTGGTCTATTCTACATATTCTAGACAAGATTATCATGGCCGGCATCTTTTGACACATATTGTACACGATCGTTATCGCTGGGGACTGTCAACACATTCTGTATCCAATAGTTATTGCTGGGTTATTTCATCATTTTTCCACACTTCATCTTCATAGCTGGCTTATTTCAGCACATTTGCAACAAGATCATCACTGACACATTCTGTAGGAGGTCATTATCACTGAGTTCTTTCAACACGTTTTTTATATGACCATTTTAAGTAAGTTTTTTAGACGTTTTATATGCATGATCGTTATCACTGGATTCTTTAGACGTATCCTGTTCAAGGTCATTATCACTGAGTTTTTTGGACGCATACTTTATGTTTATTATCACTGGCTTTTTGGACGTATTCTGTACAAGTTCGTTATCACTGGGTTCATTCAACGTATTCTGTACATGATCGTCTGAATTCGATACAAAATCGTTATTACTGGGTTTTGGGACGTGTTCGATACAAAATCGTTATTAATGGGAGCATTGGGCGTATTCTGCACAAGATCGTTATCACTGTGTTTTGTGATCGCATTTTGTTCTATGAATAGCATCCATCCCTCCCTCCATCCATCTATCCATCCACCGTCTTTCGTCAAAGGTACGACTGAAACTATGTAGTTTCGAGTCAGTATCACAATTTCATTATTCTTTATTTATAATTAAGCAATACAATACCTCAAATTGATCTGGAATGTAATTTGTCGCATACTGAACACTATTGAAATATTACAATTACTACATTTAATATTGGGAAGGTCAGTCAGTGTACCTATCCATGCCTTCTAAATGTATTTATATAAAATCTATGCACAGCCTTCTTCACGCAGCGGCCCTGCAGGCTCAGCGGTGAAGAAAAAGATACATAATTCAGCGGTTCTGGTTTCGATGCTCACTCTAGGTGCTTGGTTTTTTCATAGGAGTGACTTCGGGCAAGGCACTTCATAGTCCAAGCTAAGTCCCATTGATACACAGGGCACGCATGAAAGAGTGAGCTGCTGTCGAGATACGGCTGATCATACATTAAATCGGTGTTAAACAACACACAATCAATCAACCATCGACCTCTCTGAATCCTGGGTAACTATTTGAACTTCATTAACCACGCAACTGATGTAGAATACTAAATGAAGTACATGTACATCTGGTTTAACAGGTATATTTTTTCCCCGTCATTATCTCCCGCTAGATGGCATTCTACAAATACACATCTATCTAATTTGGGCATTCTGGGTACAGAACCGGACTACTTTTCAAAACAACAACCGTTACTTTGAATTTCAAAATGAAATAAACGTTTACTCAATAAAACGCTACCTGGTGCGATTCATTCAGCTATGATCGGCTAGCATGTGACCTATGCATCGGCCATTTATTAAAACAGCCCCTACATGCTTGGGTAATAGGCTAATAGCTTCGGTATAAGCCCTACTTTTCCCAGGTATACGGGGATGGGTGATGCGTCATAGCAGACAGGTCGAATCTTCGAAAAATATGACATGCGCAGACAACCTTTACCCGTAGACGGACTAGAACAAACTTGAAACTATGCTCAGCAGTTAGAGAAGCTTTATTCTTGATGCAAGGTTGATTTTTAACTACTTGATTGGTGTTTGTGCCGCTTTTAACATTATTACAGCCACATCACTTCGACAGCTCACATTCGTGTCCCATGTTTCACTAGTACTAGGCTTGGACTCTGAAGTATCTTGCCCAAGTGCTTCCAGTGAGACTCAAACTCGGGGCCTCTAGACTACGAGTCCTACACTTTACCACAGAGCCACCCAGGACCCCTTTTGTTGCAAGGACTTTCATAAAACTTTTTAAAGAATTTCGGCTAAGCCAGTCGACATTATTCACAAACACTCTTACATGCATTTAAGATTGAGACCAAATTTACTATTAAGAATGGTTGTTGAATACAAGCCTTGGTTTCCAAATGATTGATTGTTTGATTGTATGGTGTTTAACGCTATTTTTACCATTATTTCAGTCATGTCTAGGCGGCCAGTGCACCTATCCATGCTTTCCTGGATTTTCTTATACCAGTATTCCGTACAATATTGGCTGCTTTGCCACATAACCATCGTCGAAACAATGGTCATTGGTGAGAGAGGAAGGAATCCTGTCGCAATGACTATCATCAATCCTCGAAAAGAAATTGGCCGAGCCGGGGATCGAACCAGCGTCCCGCTATTCTCAAGTCCTTTACGCTCCCGACTGAACTATCGGGGCTCGGCGCATTCCATATGAAATCAATGTATTTTTCCACGTACATTATATTTTGCAGGATGACTAATCGAGGCTCGGCCACTGAGGAAGGTGGGAAAAAGTAGGCAAAATTCGTACCATATGTTGTTTACAAAACCAACATACATGTCGGACTGTTTATAAAGATCGTTCATCTCTCTGTCATCAACAATGGAACGTTTTCTATACATCAAAGGAAGCAGAAATCGTAGACCCCCCTCCCCTATCTTATCAGATTCTCTTCGTTGACTATCTCACAGAATTGTTTCAAGTTTTAAATTAGGCTCCTAAGCTTGACACAAGGCGCTTAGGCGGACAGTGTAGATCAAGATCAGACTGCACAAAATGTGCAGTCTGATCTTATATCTACACTGTCCGATACCGTGTACTTTTTCCGAGAAATCGCAGCATCTTTGAATTTTACTATCGACTACAAAAGTTCATTTTGTTTATGAATCAGTTTAAACTGTTTTGGCGCCAAATGAACCAGCTTTTTGAGCGGCCGAAAATTCCCCTGATAGTTAGAAACTTTATATCTATAGACATTTTTTTTATTAGTCAGTCTTCCTTGTTTTCAGTGTAATATATACATTACGAATGTTCTTATCTTACTACACACGTTTGAGATAAGCATTGGGTGACGCCATATACATGTACTTTTATGACGTCATTTTATACCCCTTTCAGGGACCTGAATCGGGTTTTCGGCATGGAATTTACCAAGTGCGCGTAGATGGTTTTTCTACATTCCTACCAGTAATTCGCGAGATTTCACTATTTGATAAAAAGGATCTGATCAGCATTCTTTGACTTTGGGAAATCTTTTTATTTAACACGTCTACAAACACATTATTAAGCTCACTTTTCACTTTAAACACTTTTCTAGACTCGTTTAAAAAATTTCCATTCCAAAGGCCAACTTATGTGTGATCCTATATTTAAGCTAAAAGCTTGACTAAAAAGGCAGAATGTGTAAATTGAAGCTCAAATTGTACGTTCTGTACAGTCTGATGATCTTGATCTATACCGTCTGCAAAAGCTCCTTCTTGTGCCTATGGCGGGGAAATGGTTGAGAGTGGGTATTTAGGCAATTCCATAAATACCATATCTAGAGTAGTGTAGAGCAAGATGATACTGGATGTCTGCATAGGATGATCTTGGTCTACTGTACAGCAATCTCAAGTTTCCCGTACTTCGGGATTAGGGCTTATAGAGTACTATTTCTACCGCCAGAGAGGCGCCTTGACATATTTTATAATCACGACCTATGAAAACCATTTGGCAACTGTAGAAAATGCTCGATTTGAGTAAATTCTCCATTTGCAACAAGATAATCTATCAATCTAAACGCATGGCCATCTTTTCTAAAGTTTTTTTCTTTCACTTTATTCCACGATGTTATCACTGTTTAAACCCGAACACAAATTATTTTCATTTCATTGATTGAATGGTGTTTTATGCCACTTTCCACATTATTTCAGTCACATCACGGCTACGGTTCACATATTCTTGTTTGTTGTTCGTTTCACCAGTTATAGGCTGGGGCTCTGAAGTGTCTTGCCCAGTGGGGCACGAACACGGGCCCTCCAGGTTACGAGGCTTACACTTTACCACTGAACCATGCAGGACCCCTTGATGTAATTTTCAGTCAAAATGAGAAGTTACTCGTTACGAAAATTTGTCTTTGGTCACAGTTTTTTTTAAAGTGGTCTGTTACAAGACCCATACTTTTTTATTTTTAAGCTTTAATCACACAATCCCGTGTTTTACAACTTTGAGTATAAGAACTCTTCAAAACATTGTAGGAAAAGGAGAAATGCCAGTTGCAGTTTTTTTCTCCTTTTCCTACAGTTTTTCCAACCGTTTTAAAGACAAAATTCTACAGTGGAGCCACATTTGATAATCGTTTGCAAACGTCTCCAATTTAGGCGAGTCTTCATTATGTCATCTAGTGAAAAATTTATTAAACGACATTGGTTTTGACCGTCTAAATTGAAAGCCTTTGCAGGCGACAGATTCAATGTTGCTCGGATGATTTTATTTGTCCTAGAAGGGGTTCAAAACATTGTGGGAAAAGGAGAAAATACTGGTTTCCAGCATTTTCTCCTTTTCCCACAATCTTTTCAAAAGTTCTCTTCGAAAAGGTCGTTAAAACTCGGGATTGAGTGGTAAAGTGTTGAGAGAAATGGGCGATGATTCTTTCAGCGCAAAATATACCAAACTCAGCCACTTTACAATCCACTGAAACTTGGACAATTTTGTCTTACAGGTTCGACTGAACCAGCGGATGGTATAGATCAAAGATCAGACTGCACGTTCTGTGCAGTCTGATCTTGATCTATACCGTCCGCAAAAGCACATCTTGTAGTTCATAGTGCCGCAAGGGTTCAAGACGGCCAGCTGGCCCTTTTCAAAACGGCGTATCGTCAACATTACAGCGGGGAATTTCCGCCAATTCGTCCATCGTGCTTTGTAAATTATCAACATTGCATTTTAAACAGCATGTAACAAGATGAACGAATTGGCAGGTTTTTCCTTCCATACAGCATTTCATATCTTTTAACTCTCTCTGTCTCTGTGTCTCAGTCTCTGACTCTCTCTCTCGTCGATCCCCCTCTCACTCTCTCTCTCTGTCTCTCTCGCCCTCTCTCTCTCTCTCTCTGTCTTTCTCTCTCTGTCTGTCGGTCTCTCTCGTGCAACTCTCCCTCACTTGGCCATCTTTCCCCCCCCCTCTCTCTCTGTCTCTCTTGCCCATATTTCTCTCTTCCCATCTTTCTCTTGCCCATCTTTCTCTCTTGCCGTTCTCTCTCTCTCTTTGTCTCTCTCTGGCTTTCTCTTCTCTCTCTCTCTGTCTGTCTCGCTCTCTGTCTCCGTCTCCCCCCCTCTCTCTCTCTCTCTCTCCCTCGTCCATCTCTCTCTTTCTCGTGCATCTCTCTTTTCTCTGCCAGCCATTTTTCCCTCTCACTCTTTCTCTCTCTCTCTCGTCCGTCTCTCTCTTTCTCTCGTGTATCTCTCTTTCTCTATCTAGGCCATATTTACCCTCTCTCTTCCATCTCTCTCTCTTCCATCTCTCTCTCTCTCTCTCTTTTCCATCTCTCTTTCTTCCATCTCTCTCGACACTTTAAAGCCCTAAACCCAGGACACACATGACTATATGAGCAGTCGTTGTGATATAACTGAATTAATGTTGAAAGCGGCGTACAACACCTTTTAACCAGTTGTACATGGCTTGCATCACGCGAAAAGGGGCATTCGGATATTTGCGTAAAGTGTCGTCTCGGATCAGCCTGCGTAGTCCGCACAGGCTAATCCGAGACGGCACTTTACGACTACATTAGATTTTGTGCTACAGTAGACTTGTGCAAAGCAGAAAATTACATAAAAACGGAAAGTGCCGTCTCGGATTAGCCTGCGCGGACTGCGCAGGCTGGTCCGAAACGACACTTTACGCAAATGTCCGAATGCACCTTTTCGCGTGTTGCAGGCCATATTGGGTTTTGATAGATGTACGTATATTAAACCATTACCATTCCGTATTTTATTGACGATGAATAAGATGAAAACCTTATGAGGAAAAAGGATAAAATGCTGGTCATCACCATTTTATCCTTTTTCCACTGTGTTTTTACACTGTCAAACACATTTCGCATCATGTGAGCTGCTCCAGATTTGTCGTCTGTAAATGCTTTCAATATGTACCTGTCTTAATTGTGTCATGTTGCAGAGAATTTAAAAAGATTCACTAAACTGACGCTGTAATAAGACTAAAGTAATGTTGAAAGCGTCGTTAAACAATTGTCAGGCAATTAATGAAAAACGGACTTGCTTTGGTTCGTTAGCTTAACTGACACTGCTTAATTTAGACGACAGCCCGCTCTCGGCAATAACAACCATCAGTAACTGTGTATTGTTTTACTGACCCCATGATTTACTCTGTTCTAAACCCGCTAGCGAAGTCGGTAATGTACAGGACTTGAGACCAGGGGTCGCTGGTTCAAATCTCGAGCCTGGCCAATAGTTTTCCGTGGATTGATGATAGTCATTGAGACAGAATTTATTCCAGTCTCATCACTGATCATTGTTTAGAAGATGGTTATGTGAAAAAGCTGCCAGTATCTTAGGAAGAATGGTAAAGAAACTGCAAGAAAGTATGGATAGGTACGTGAAAACGGCGTAAAATACCATACAACCAAACAAATTCATTTTTACAATACAATGGAAGTTTAGACTTTTCCATATTAAAAGCATTCGCATAATATCATATTGAATAAGGCTAAGTGGTATTTTTGATCAGGTAAAAAAATTGTCGAAAAAGGAGAAAGTGCTGGTTAACAGAATTTTCTCTTTATCTCACAATGCTTTCAAAGCTCTTATTCTTAGGACTTATACGCTGGCTTATTTGATAAGGGATTAAACACCACAAAAATATGGATCTTGTGACAAAAGACTTTACAAAACATCGTGACAAATGAGAATGTGCATACTGTAAAAATTTGTGCGTGCACGAATTAGATGTGGCTCAAATAACGGAAATTGCCTTGGACAGAGGAAAAAAAAAATATAGGAAAAGGAGAAACTGCTGTTTACCTGATGAAAATGCTGGTTACCATCATTCTCTTATTTTTCCCATGATGTTTTCAAAAGTTTTTCGTTATAGGGGTCGTTTAAACACGGATTTTTTGCTTAAAAAAGGCGAAAAAAGAGGGCCGCTGGCCCTGAAGCGCTCACCTGACTAATGCAATCAGGGATTCACGAAATTGTGGACTGAAAATGTGGCCTCTTTACCGCAACCAGGTTTTTTATGATTTTTCCCAATGCCCTTCTTTTTGACCCGACGTGACCAAATTTTAAACTTGCCTGAGATATTATCAGAACAAACATTTTGACCAACTTAGATAGGTAACGAACTATGGTCTCTAGAGTGCACAAAAGGTAATTGTTACCGTTCGGATGTCGCATGACGGACGCCTGACATAGCACGGTCACAAAAGCTCACCTTTAGCACTTTGTGCTTACATGAGCTAAAAAGAACTAAAAAAGACAATCGAATGTGAGGGTAAAGGGGCTTTTATAGCCTCCCTTCTTTTCAGTGCAATATACCCATTACGAATTTTCTTATCTTATACATGTTTGATATCACAATTGTGTGACGTCATTTTTTACGTATATCATAGAAGTGAGTGGGTTTTATGGATATTAACGCGGGTGAATCTATAGATGGTTTTGCATCCTCCGATCTATAGTTTGTGAAATATTATTATGTGGTAAAAAGAATCTGACATGATTTGGCGTTTGAGATATATAGGATCTGCCATGAGTTGGTGTTGAGATAAAGTTTTATTAAACGAGTCTAGGGAAAATGTTATTAAGCAAGCCTTTGGCGAGCTTAATAACATTTTTTCTTGACGAGTTTAATAAAATTTTTATCTCATACGCCAACGAATGTCAGATTCTTTTTATCACATAACGATATTTTACGAATCATAGATAAGAAGTTGCAAAGCCATCTATAAATGCACCCGCGGTAATATCCATAAACCCATTCACTTCAATGAAATTTACGTACAAAATGACGTCACACAATAGTGATATTAAACGTGTATGAGATAAGAAAATTCGTAATAGGTATATTACACTGAATACAAGGGAGGTTATGTGATAAAAAATTTTATTGAACTCGTCAAGATAAAATGTTATTAAGCTCGCCAAAGGCTCCCTTAATAACATTTTTCCTAGACTCGTTGCATAAAATTTTATCTCAAACGCCAACTCATGTCAGATCCTATATATATGTATACAGTATAACACAAGGACACAGGATAGGGTTGAAATGTTCTTTTATAAGTCATGTACACAGTTTTTACTATATACAAACATTAACAAGAACAAAAGTAACTGGCTTCTTAACAAAGTATTTTTACCATTTAATAACAAATATACTAATAATAATAATTTATAATTAACAACTTAAAGCACTCTAGTCGAAGGCTACCATATATAGCCAGGAGAGACGGGACTTTCTCGTTTTATTTCCGTGTTGCAGCCTCAGTTGCTATGGTAATAACATCGACGCCATTGTTACATTTACACTGCCATTAAAGTATACCCATCCATAAAGCTGTATGTAATATTTTCTATTTTCATCTTTAATCAACTTTATACAAAACGACAAAATCGTACACATGTCCAAACTGAAAGCATTTGCAGACGACAAATCAAATATGAATCAAATGATCCCATTTGTCTGTGAAAGGGTAGAGAACATTGTGAGAAAAGGAGAAAATGCTGGTTACCAGAACGCGTTCTGTGCAGTCTGATCTTGATCTACACACAGTGTCCGCAAAGACAAGCCAAGTGAGAAAGGAGCTTTAAACCTAACGCTGCTAAGCGCGACTCACTGACCTTTTGTGACAATGTAAAACAAGATCAGACTGCACAGAACGTGCAGTCTGATCTTGGGTATACACTGTCCGATAAAGAGATATTTTCCTAAAAAATAGGTCTGAAATAACATTATTTGCGTTTTTACAATTGGCTTGAAAGTTTTGAATAACTTATTTAGCAGGTTAAAGTAGAAATTCAAAAGAAATGAGGTATGGTTCTAGTTGTGGTGTAAAACTAACCTTCACAGATGTTATACAGCCTTTCTTTCTTTTTAAACATGTCACCGTCTCGTCGTATTATCATAAATTTGTTTTTATTTAAATTACTAACGCTGCAATGGCATCACTCACACATTCACACGCACTTTTGCGCATGCCCAAATACCCACATATACACAACTTTGCGCATATAACTCTATTTCGGAAAGTCCAGCCTATTTGATTCGTAAAAAAATGAGGTCATGTAGCACAAATACTTTTTAAAGTCCACTCTCCCGTATTGTAATGACACGTCTACGTCACAAGCAGTGTTAGTTAATCTGTGTTTTAAAAGGCACTCATACCTCTTCCCGTCAGATGCAGTACTTCAGTCTCTATCTATAGCTCTATCTATAGTAAGTACATGTATGTCGCAAAACGCCTCTTTTACGTCTTTTGCAAACTCGAGATTTGTGACTCGAACACTGACTCAGATCCACTGTTACAGTTAGAACCCTTTGAGAAGGGGTGCAGTTCTGTTCTCTGTTTCATTATGACAACCGGAAATTACGTCATCGACATCCACATCCTTCAACAACCATTTGGTCATATTGTTTTAAGATCACTGTGCCGAACTCGTCCGAATATAACATTGATATAGAGCTAAGTGAAGTAGGAACACAGCAGGCTGTGGGAGCCGCACGAGGGTCGGCAGAATTGACCAGTGTCTGAACTATCGCGTGATTGGTCGTATTCATGTTGTCAGCTAATGGGAACGGACAATTTCCATCACAGTAATATGCATCATACCCCAAAGGGGCAACTATCCAGTCATCCCACCCTACGTCATTAAAATCTACATAAAGTGGTTTTCTGGAGCACAAGTCTTGGTGCCCCTGAGTTTTTATGCCCGGTGGATTTTTCCTCTCTTGATTTTTTCTTCTTTTTTTGTTTTTCTTTTTATTCTTTCTTCTATTTTTTCGACACTTTCTACCCTTCTTTCCTTTTTCACATTTCCTACCACGCTTTTTTCTTTTGTTTTTCTTATTCTTCTTGTCTTGTTCATTCGCATTTCGTTTAGTCCGTGACGACCCTTTACCATCGTCAGTATAAGTCACCAAAAGAGGTCTTTGCACGGACCAATCTTTTGATTCCACTTCCGCCGACCGTCGTAATCGCACGTGCTTCAACGGCGAAGTTGACGGACTGTCTTTGTGTGACACAACGCGAATTTCAACACCATGATTAAAGCGAGGTTTTTTCTTCCACTTTAGCACAGCTGGGTGAACGTCTAACGAAACCCAGGAAGAGTTTTGAACAATCACGTCCTTCACGTCGATCAGTCTACTAATTGGCTCGACATCTTTAGAGACTGGTTTCATGATTTCGAACACTTGTAGTTTATGTTTTAACAGTTTTGTTGTGTCTGGATCATGTGACTCGTTTCTTTTGATGTACACTCTGAGTTCAGCGGCTGTTAGAAGCTCTTCTTTTGGTATATGAGATACATTAAACCATAATCTGGCACAGTTGTCAGGTTCGCATCCTCCTGCTTGCTCCACATCTGAAATATATTAATGGCAACATATTAGAAAAAAATCTTTTTTTATTCATGACTTAGACCATCCATCCATCCATCCATCCGTCCTTTCGTTCGTCCATTCATCCGTCCAACCATTCATGTTCTATATTTATAGAGATTTTTGTTATATTTATACAATCATCCTTTCCAAATACACCGCATGTGTCTGAATGTTCAGTGCAGGAGAAATGAAATATTCCGTTTACAAAACATAAGTATACAACATCGAGTCTGCGGGAAGACCAATAAGACACACACAAAAAAAAACCCGCCTACATATCTTCTTTCACGTAATGAGGTTACATCAAATGATCAACAACCGTTAGAATGTAAAGAACACTTTTAGATTACATGCATTATGGACAGTACAGATTCATTTAGACTATACAGAACGTGCACTCTGTGCTGGATTCCACTGCACCAGCTAGTATGTGAGATACGGGTATTCTAGATTAGCCCTAAAACTGCTAAGCGTGACTCACTGACCTTTTGCGGACAGTGTAGATCAAGATCAGACTGCACAGAACGTGCAGCCTGATCTTGGATCCACACTGTCCGATAAGGAAATATTTTTCTCAAAAAAATAAATTTGAAATTCCATCGATCGGGTTTTTACTATCTGCTTGAAAGTTTCATTTGATTTATTTAGCAAGATAAAGACGAAAACAACGTTGACACTGGGGTCGGATCGGAGACCCTTTTCTATAAATAGACTGTTAACCCCTATCCTGTTAAATAAATGAAATGAAACTTTAAAGAGGATTGTAAAAACCCAGATGTTGCTATTACAAAAGTATCCTTACGGGAAACATATCTCCTTATCGGACAGTGTAGATCCAAGATCAGACTGCACGTTCTGTGCAGTCTGATCTTGATCTACACTGTCCGCAAAAGATCAGCGAGTAGCGCTTAGCAGTCTATGGGTTAACCCTTATCCTGTTAAATAAATTAAATGAAACTTTCAAGTCGATAGTAAAAATCCAATTTATGATACATGTATTTCAAGTTTATACTTATTTTTAGAGAAAAAAATCTCCTTATCGGACAATGTAGATCCAAGATCAGACTGCACGTTCTGTGCAGTCTTATCTGGACCCACACTGTCCGCTAAAGGTCAGTTAGTCGTGCCTAGAAGCCTAAGGATTTATGGGGTTTTTTTTCGTTGTTTGGACTTTAAGACATAATTCCTTACCAGAAAAGACCCAGCCATTTTTGAGCGCATTTGCAGACAGCTAAGTAAATATGTCTCACATTCAGCGATTTTCTCTGTAAATTATTATAAAACATTGTAGGGGGAAAAGGAGAAAATGCTGGTTACCAGCACTTTCTCCTTGACCCACAATGTTTTCAAATCCGTACCCCCTCGCGGTCGTTAAAACACGGGATTGTTTGATAGTAGGAGTTTTTTTTTTTTTGTTTTATAAGGAGAGTTCAGCTGAAGAATTTATGTGGTCGACCTACACATTTTAACCGACGCCGAGCCCATTATAAAACTCAGATTCAAAGCGTTTAGTCACAAAAACAGAATAACTGGAATAAAGACTTTGTAAAGAGAGTAATGGTGTAACAGATTATATGCTTAAAATGTGATTATTACCACAACATGTTTTGCCTATTAAACAACAAAATGGTTCAGCCAATCACGAGTTATATAAAGTTTCTTTCTAAAATTTGAATTTATTTGAATTAGTTTTCAATTTTAGAATTAAAGGGGGTCTTTTTAGGGGCCATTAATTTATTGCTGCGTATTTCAAGTTTTGGTTAAACATTAGAACCTACTTTTTGGTATTGACAAATTAAAATGAATTAATAGATATTTGTGATTGGTCAAAAATAAGGATATGTTTATTCTAAGGGCCCCTGTAGGCCCCCCAACTGCTGGCAAATTTACGCCGTTTATTTTTTTTTAAAGATTTTTCTTGTTTATTCTACATTGAAAATGTGAACCTTGTTTATGTGGCACTTTAACTCTTTACCATACAATCCTGAGTTTAAACGAAACCTTAGAAGGAAGTCGTTAAATAAAAACATTGCAGAAAAAAGAAGAAAATGCTGGTAACTAGCATTTTCTCCTTTGCCCACAATGTTTTCTAACCCCTCTAAGAGAAGTTATTTGCTCCACACCAATATCTGTTGCTTGCAAAGGCTTTAAAATTTAAACTAGTCTAGTTTTTTGTCCTTTGGTTATTAGTTAAGGGGCGAATATTGTTTTATTCTAAATACACCTATTCCCATCCCCTTGTTTAAAACTTTTTGGGTGTATTATAATATGAGATGAGACAAAAAAAAAAAGAAATAATAATAACATCTACCTATTACCAAATAAACCCGAGCAAACACTAGCTCTGCCTTTTCGCTATTTCGTAATCTGTATAGTGTAGCCGAAAACGATTGGGGATTGATTGATTGATTAAATTGATTGATTGATTGATTGATTAATTGATTGATTGATTGATTGATTGATTGATGCCCCTTTCAACACTATTTCAGTCACAAATTCGGTGACAGCTCACATATTCATGTATGTCGTGGGTTTCACCATTACTAGGCTAGGGCTCTGAAGTGTCTTGCCCTGGGACACCCCCTGAAAAACCCAGTGCCTCCAGAGAGGCTCAAACCCGGGGCCTCGAGGGTAACGAATGCTACACTTTACCACTATGCCACGCAGGAACCCACGACTAGTGTAAAAAAAAAATGAGTATTGAAAGAAAGCAGAGATTTTTTTTTTTGAAATTCAAGCCAATAATATTTGAAATATTTCACGTTCAAAAAGCCCTTAAAGGTTTGTTTAAAGAATTATTTAGCGTTAAAGTTAATTTGAACATCGGATTACCTTTTATCCTCGACCCTCATTTCGCCACTCGCTTAAAAAAAAAAATAACCCTTTACCAAACAATCCCTAGTTTTAACGCCCTTGCGGAAGAAGGCTTTTGAAAACTTGAAGGCTTTTGAAAACATAGTGGGAAAAGGAGAAAATGCTGGAAACCAGCATTTTCTCCTTTTCCCACAATGTTTTCTACCCCATTTGTATCAATTTCAAATATGCCGTGTACAGATGCTTTCGACTTTTCGTTTGAGAAAAGGTTAACTCTTTATCAGACGATAAAATTTTAGACTCGTCCAAATTGAAAGCATTTGTAGACTACAAATCAAATGATGGTATTTGTCTTTGAAAGGATATAGGTAAAACAATGTTAGAATAGAAAAAAAAAACGCTGATAAACAGTATTTTCTCAATTTCCCACAATGTTTTCAAAACCTTTTCCCACTGGATTTTTGAAAGAGGGAATAGTTAAAAACTTTGATAATCACCATTTTCCCCCTTTTTCCCACTTTAATTTGAAAAAACCTTTTTTTCTCTAGATTATTTAAAGAAATGGTTATTTGTAAACGTGTTTCAAAATTTTCTCATTTTTCCAAAATGTTTCTAAAAACCTTTTTTGCCCAAGGGTTGCTGAAAGACGGGGCTGTTTAGGGAAGGGTTAAGGGACAAAATGTACCCAATTTGTATAAGGGGAGGTTCTTAAGTGGATAAAGACGTTTTGTCAATGACTGAATGTTTGCTTGTCAGAATTTTATAAATGAATCATACTCTGACAAAAAAGGGTTTAATGCCTCTCCATAATGATTGATACCAAGCAAGTCATCACATAATCATGGATCCATACAATCTATTTTGTTCAACAACCGACTGAATCATGAGTTAGACTGGTGCTTTGACACGTAGAAAATTTACAAATAGCAATAAGTTTCGACCCATGTCAGCCTGCCGCGGGTTGCGCAGGCTGACATGTGCCGATACTTTTTGCAGGTGCATTCAACCCCGTTTCCACACGGCATGGCTCAAAAAAAATTTAGCTATTTGACTGTATTATCAAAACCTTTGTTTAATTCTATACATGGGGAAAAATTTAGGCTTGTCCAAAATGTAAGCATTTACAGGCGAAAAACTTGAAGATGACTCAAATTGTTGAGTTCGTCTATAAAATGGTAGAAACCATTCTGGAAAAAGGACAAAATGCTGATAATAGCTTTTTACCCATTTTTCCAAAAAAAATTTGGAAGCCTTCTACTCCAGGGTCGTTTAAACTCGGGATAGTTAGGCTGCTAAGCGTGACTCACTGAATTTTTTTTGCGGACAGTGTAGATCAAGATCAGACTGCACAGAACGTGCAGTCTGATCTTGGATCTGCACTGTCCGATAGGGAGATATCTTTTCACCAAAAGTACCTTTGAAATAGAAAAATTTGGGGTTTTACTATCGGCTTGAAAGTTTCATTTTACTTATTTAGCAGGATAAGAGTTGATTCCTACCTATGGCAAATTTTAGACTCGTCCAAATCCAAAGAGTTTGCAGACTAAACTTTGAGCATTACTCAAATCATGCCAGTAAGAAAATATTGTTGTAAAAGGTAATGTTTACTGGTAACCAGCATTTCCTCCGTTACCCACATTGTTTTCAAAGGCCTTATACATCCCGGTCGTAAAAAGACAGGATGGTTGGGTAGACCCATTATAGTTGTGATTTCATTTTACAGGTAAAACTGAAACAAGAAGAAGAAGAAGCGTCTTACCTTCGTGATAAAAACTCCTGACTGTATTAGAATATCCGGTTGCTTTAGGTGAAATCACAGACGGAATAAAGCTATCGTCTCCGGACTGTTCTCGATATAAGTCAATCATGTACTGAGGTATAACAATGTCCCTGTTTCTGCTGGGCCTCTTTTGGAGTCCAAACAGTTTTAAAAGGCTGCTTTCCAGAGCTGCGATAGTCCGTAATCTCTGGGCCTCAGTGAGCGGGGGAGGCGAGCTGGAGGTATAGTGTAAGTTTGTAGAGTTGACGCTGTCCGTGATGGTCACGATAAACACGAAAAACAATATGTAGACCCCAGTCATCGTGATACTGCCTGGAATGAGAAAAATAGTAACATTTGCGTAAGAAAAAGTTTTCTTGTTCGATGTTAAATCCATGTCCTACTAAATAAATGAGCCATGCTCTGGCAAAAGGGGGCTTAATGCATCTCCGTAATCCATCACACCGACCAAACCATTACTTATGGATCCATAACAGCTATCTTTTTAATAATCGACTAAATCATGAGGTAGACTGGTCCTCAGACATACAGGAAATTAATCAATAGCGAAAAGTATCGGCCCAGGTCAGCCTGCGCGGACTGCGCAGGCTGACCTGGGTCGATACTTTTCGCAAATGCATTAAGCCCCCTTTTCACAGAGCATGGCTCAAATAGAATTTTTAAGCCGATAGTAAAAACCTGAACGATGTTATTTAAAACTTATTTTTGGAGAGAAATATCTCCTTATTGGAAAGTGTAGATCCAAGATCAGACTGTACGTTCTGTGCAGTCTGATCTTGATCTACACAGTCCGAAAAAGGTCAGTGAGTCGCTGTAGAGACTGGATCATATGACCGGATAACCTTCTATCATCATCGTCTTCATCATCATCGTCCCAATATCGACTGAATAATACCAACCATTCTTATTATTATTCTTAGAGTAACTCTCAAGAATTTTCTGAATTTAAAAGTAACGCAATTTCTGGCTGGCTTCCCCTAAAGGTTTAGCTAATCAGAAATTGCGTTCCTTCCTAAATATAGAATACACTGAAAATGCCACTAAGAATGGTTAGTGAGAACGGGTCCGGGATTGTTGCTACACTGTTTTAAAAGTTGAGTCTCTCCCTACCAATATTTCGAATGAATGTGATTTATTCGAATTTTAGCATGTTCGACATATCGAGGTTTCGCTGTATCAGACAATCTTCCAAATGACACCACTGTCTGATCTAGTATTTGGCAAGAGACAGTGAGGTGTGTCTGAATGGAATGTATACGTGGAATCGGATTATCCGACTTGGGGTGAGTAATACACAAACGTAGATCAAGTCTATCTGCCACACCCGACCCCACTCTATGAGACAATCTGACCCGCAGGCAGAGTCTACGGTACCTGTCACACCCTCCCCCGCTCCATGTGTCAATCTGACCCACAGTTCAAGTCTACCTGACAAACCCTCCCCGGCTCCATGAGTCAATCTGACCCATAGGTCGAGTCTATCTGACATACCCGCCCCCGCTCCATTAGTCAATCTGACACCCGCGGGGCGGGGGTGGGTGTATCAGGTGCCATGGACTCGACCTGCGTGTCAGATTGGCTCGTGGAGAGGGGCGGGTGTGGCAGACAGACTCGACCTATAGGTCAGATTGACGGTCGAAAATACACGACACTGAAACTTGGACAGATTTTTATCATACAGGCTTCACTAAACAAGCGGACGTTATAGATCAAAGATCAGACTGCACGTTTTGTGCAGTCTGATCTTGATCTTTACCGTCCGCCAAAGCCCCTGTCATCCCTTCCGGCACTGCGATGGTTCAAACAAAAGTTGAGTCACTATACTGGAATCGTAAATCATTGACATATCTGAAATTTTACGACCATTACGACCGTGATCCGACTTCGATCATATAACTGTCGATTTAAAGAACAAATTTATTATCGTGATGACACGCCCTCAAGATTAGATTATAATCAATATACATGTAAGTAGACTGCAAAATCATCCCTTTACCCAAAAAACGTCGACCGTTAAAGATACATCTCTACAGTCAGAAAAAAAAACCTAGTTAAAACTTTATAGTATGTATAATGGTTCAGATATTAGTCAGTTGTATAAACATAGGTAAATAATCCATAAATGTGGTGTAATGAATAAAGAAATTCAAGGCATTTGTCCTCATTTCAAACAAGAAACGATAACAGCGATTGCCTTGAAGGCCTCTAAAGCATGAAATGAATTTTCTATCCGCCGTAATCTGTGCAACTTTGTAGCTGTTAGGGGTAACATTTGGCATGAAGACACAAGAATGATTATAGTTTCATAAAATAAGGATGGAATGGGTTAAAAACTGGCTTAAAACAGGCTGAAAACGAGTATAGATGTATCTTTAATTACCCTTGGAAAATGTGTGGGTTTTTTTCCCTCCTTTTTCCCAAATGTTTTCTAACTGAAAATAACTGCAAGGCACACGATAACTATGGTACAAAGTTATGAGATTTAACTTTGATGATACAGAAAGAAATGGTGGATTTCTTTAAAAAAAAATATTGGTTTAACTAAATTTTCGCGTTTTCTCACAATGTTTATAAAAGTCCTTTCTCCTCCAGATCGTGAAAACGCGGAATTGTTTGGAGTCTCATAGTTTGGAACCCAAATTTCTGAAAAATAAATGAAGGGCTTTCTTGACTTTATATTTTTTCATAATCTTACGTGGGGTGATCAGAAAGAACGCGGACCACCCGATTATTTCAAAAACTACTTTACTTAAGATAACAAAAATTTGCACAGATGAACATTAATTACCTGGTTACTTACTCAAGCGTTTAAATGACGTCATAGGCAAATAAGAAAAGAGTGACGTCATTTCAATGACATCACATACTGCGTTAGCGGTTCACAATGTCGGATGACGTTTTATTTGAGCAGAGAGTAATTATAAAGTTTTACGTTAAACTCGGAGTCTTCATCGGAAATTAAGGCCGATTTAGATAAAGTTTATGGGGACTCAGCACTTAAGAAAACCAGTATTTGTAAATGGATTGGACGATTTAGAGAAGGACGCGAAACCGTTGAAAATGACCCTAAATCTGGCCGTCCATCAACATCAGTAACGGACAAAACTATCGCGGATGTGCAGCAGCATGTAAAGTAAGATCGTCGAGTTACTGTCAGGGAAATAGCTGACACATTTAGCATTTCCTATGGAAGTGCACAGGAGATTTTAACTGACAAACTTGGAATGTCGCGTGTTTGTGCAAGGTGGGTGCCTCGGCTACTGACGCCCGAGCAAATGGGGGTTAGGGTCGAAATTTGTTCTGAAATTTTAGAACGCATTAGGAAAGAAAGATCAAACTTTACTGATCGTATTGTGACATGCGATGAAACATGGGTACACTTTTACGAGCCCGAATCTAAACAACAAAGCAGTGTATGGAAACATCCAACATCGCCGTCCCCTGTTAAAGCCAAACTTTCTAAGTCTGTTGGTAAAGTTATGTGCATCATGTTTTTCTCTTCTCAACGTTTTCTTCTAAATCATGTTGTACCTATACATACTACAGTCAATGCTGAGTATTATGCCAGCATTATTCGAATGAATTTAATACAGGCCATCCGAAAAAAACAGCCGGAACTTCTATGGAGAGGCGTCATTTTACATCAAGATAATGCTCCCGCTCACAAAGCCAAACTTGTACAGGAAGTTTTGAAAAAACTAAACATAGAAACATTAGACCATCCTGCCTATAGTCCAGACCTGGCCCCATGTGACTTTTGGCTATTTCCTGTTTTCAAAGATTCTCTACGTGGCACGCGCTACGAGAGCAGAGAGGAGCTAACCCATGCCATGACCGGGTCGTTGAGAGTGATGTCACGTGACGGGCTCGCGCACGTGTTTCACGCATGGGAATCAAGAATGAATAAGTGCATAGAACACAAAGGAGGTTACTTTGAAAAACAGTAAACATTCCAAGTTGATTTTTATAACAATATTCCGATAAAGGCACTGGTCCGCGTTCTTTCTGATCACCCCTCGTATTAGTGTCAAATTTCATTTTAAGAAGAAGAAGAAAATAAATAAATAAAATAAAAGTGGATTTCTTTTCAAGTTCAACAATTTATAAAACTAATCCCCAAGCCTGTGATGCTGGGGGGGGGGGGGGGGGAAGGCGGGGAGAAAGAGAGAGAGAGAGAAAAACGGGTCGCTAACGATCTATTATTGATCTGCGATTAATTATTATTGATTAATTGATCTAGTAGAGCAAATGACAGATAATAAGTAAAAAGACTGATTTCATTCGATATCAACGCATTTAAACTGTCAATGAAAATATGTGAATATTATTGTACTTTAGAATTGATCGTGGAAACATGAATTATTATTATTCATTCGTTTATTCATTGAATCCTTTAGTCCCATTTTTCTTTAATTCCAAGACTTTTTTGTTTCCAAAGAAAAAAAAAAGTCCAAATATTTCTATATTTGAGAGATATATTTGAGAGAGAGATATTTGAGCGAGAGAGAGAAAGAGATAGAAAGAGAGAGAGGGGGGACAGAGAAAGAGAGAGACAAAGACAGAGAGAGACAGAGAGAGAGAGAGTGGGACAGAGACAGAGACAGAGACACAGAGAGAGAGAGAGAGAGAGAGAGACAGACAGACAGAGAAAGATAGAGACAGAGAGAGAGGGACAGAGACAGAGAGAGAAAGAGAGAGAGAAACAGAGAGAGAAACAGAGAGATAGCTCTATATTCAAGAGTTCAAGAGGGGAAGTCAGCGAGAGGTTGACTATTTATCTTCCGCTTGAAATGTGAAACTAAAGAGGTTATGAAGACCACTAATTCCTTACAAGTGCATTACAAAACATCAGTTGATCTTACAGCCAGGGTAGATTCAGATCAAACAGCACAAATAATACAGTCTGATCTTGGATCTAAATTGTTTGCTAGGTTCAAATATTCTGTCAAAATAAGATTCGACAAAGCAGTACTTGTGCAAATGATTAAAAAAGGATGGCATACAACGTAGTCCTACAGAAAACACATTTAGCCTTATCATACTATATAACTTATATGAAACCTGCAAGCTTATAGTTAAAAAAAAGAAAAAGATTAATGCTATTTTAAACTTATGTCTTAGCGGACAGTGTAGATCAAAGATCAGACTGCACGTTCTGTGCAGTCTGATCTTGATCTACACTGTCCACAAAAGGTCAGCCTATGGGTTAACTTACCAGCAATTCCAATCGTAAATCCAAATAAATCACTATGTAAATGGCACAGTAAATCAAAAATATAACGTTTATAAAATATGAAATCACAAACAATTAAATGTTTCTGAAAGCACAAACATCACAGAATTGAGAGATGGACCACTGGCACCATCTAAATATACATGCGAGGATAGAAGTGTGATCTTGCTCTCGTGTCAAAGTTTGAGTAAAACAATTAAAGACGATCTATAGCAGTTAAAGTCGCAATTCAAATTCCAGTCAAACTTCTCGATTGAGTTAATAATGATCTTTTTAACAACTATCGATCAGTCAGTCAATCGATTATTGGTTTTCAATCATCTCGTTAAAATGACACGCTGAACAACCAGTGATTGATGTACAGATAACAAGGGACATCTTCATTAATGATTTAGATTTTTTCTTAAAACCCATTTTTACTAATTTTGCATATACGATAAAAAATATTTATTGTGTATAGAATATTTGCAATGTTTTTCAATCAACGGAACACTAAAAATGCTGGTTTAGGACGAATCTTAACCTTTTCCCGTACAAACTTGAGTTTAAATGTCTCAAGGGGAATTTTTTTTTTTTTTTTTGAAAACAATGGGGGAATAGGAGAAAATGGTGGTCATCATCATTTCCTCCTTTTCTACACTGTCGTCTAGCCAATAAGATTTCTTAGACTACATGTAGTTTTTACTAACCTTGAAAATGCTGTACGCCGCATATGCTTTCAATGAAGCAGAGAAAAAATTATGTTAGGTTAATGGTTACATGTGGTCGAAATGGCTTGATGGAAAAAGTTCTAAATAGGACCATGGCAGGATCATTTCTGTGAAGTTTGGTCAAAATTGGATGAGAAGAAGCTGTCCATATTGAAAGTATGTACAGACGACAATTTCAAAAATGCTCAAATGAAGAAATTTGTCTTCAAGGGTGTAGCAAATATTGTGGGAAAAGAAGAAAATGCTGGCTGCCAGCATTTTCTTCTTTTCCAACAATTTTTTTCGACAGACTTCCAAGTATCATTCTACCTCAGGATTCAGTCGTTCGTTAGACGAAATGTACTTTATGTATCCTTAGATATGAGATGACTTGCAAGTTGTAATGCATCACGGAAATGCATTAAACACTCTTTTGCCAGAGCATGGCTCATTATACTTGTATATGAAGTTGATTTTTTAAACATTGCAGCAGCAAGAAAAAAAAGCTGCAGTGGTGTAATGGTGTAATTTCTCCTGATGTCTCAATGTTTTCAAAATAGTAGTATTAAAAAACCCGTGATTTGACCACCCTTGAGGAAGACGGCTTTTGTAAACTCTGTGGGAAAAGGAGAATATGCTCGGAATCAGTATGTTCTCTTTCTCTCCGCCCACATACACAGCCTCAAACTCTGTTTCCCACAAATGCTGCTAAGCGCGACTCAATGACTTTTTGTGGACAGTGTAGATCAAATAAGCCAGGACAGAACGAGCAGTCTGATCTTGTATCTACACTGTCCGATAAGGAGATACATGTATCTTCCTCCAAATAATACCTTTGAAATAGCAGAATTTAGGTTTTTACTGTCAGCTTGAAAGTTTTATTTCACATATGAAGAAGGGTAAGGGATTTAAATATAAAATAGGTTTTAAAAAATGTCATCTTGTCACCAATTAGCAGAATCTAGGGCGCTTCTTTCGCAATGTTTCGCATTCACATTAACGGTATTTTACGAAACACCCCCCCCCCCCTTATTGTTTTGTATCCAATAAGACTTTCACTTTAAACCCAGACTTTATCCAGGATGAGTTTAACTTCATACCACACAATCCCAAGTTTTAACGACCCTGAAAGATAAGGCTTTTGAAAACATTGTGGGAAAAGAAGAAAATGCTGGAAACCAGCATTTTCTTCTTTTCCCACAATGTTTTCTACCGTATCAAGGACTACTTTCGTCATCTGAGCCGCATTTAATTTGTCATCTGCAAATGTTTTCAATTTGAATCTGTCTAAAATTTTAGTTGACGTTTTGTAAAGAGTGAACTTCTATTACTTTATTACTTGAGCTTTGTTTCTCACAAAATTTAGCCTCGATAAAAGTTCAACTAATACGAAGAGAATGCAGTCTTACAGACAGACAGTCTGCCGTTCTTCTTAATCTTGTTAATCCAGGAATTAATCCGTATTACAGCCCCAAGTGTTGTTGATCGCGGGTCTTGTGTAGAGTTTTGTGTGTAACAGTGATGTGAGAAATCTCTGTTAGGGATAGACAGAAAGTAGGAAAAGTAGCTTGACAAAGACGTTAACCCTTAGAACGCTAGGTAAGCTTTTACCAGAAGACACAATTTTACGTTTGTTGATATCAACCCTCATCCAGCTAAACAACTAACAGGAAACTTTCAAGCCGATAGCAAAAAACCCAAATTTTGCTACTTCAAAGGCATTTTTGTGGGAAAGATAACTATCTCCCTCCTTGTCGGACAGTGTAGATCAAAGATCAGACTGCACGTTCTGTGCAGTCTGATCTTGATCTACACTGTCCGCAAAAAGGTCAGTGAGTCGTGCTTGGCAGCCTTAGAGTTAACCCTTGTCCTGATAAATAACTGAATTGAAACTTTCAAGCCGATAGTAAAAACCCAAACTTTGCTATTTCAAAGGCCGATCTTTTGGGGAAAGACATCTCCTTATCGGACAGTGTACAGCCAAGATCAGACTGCACGTTCTGTGCAGTCTGATCTTGATCTACACTGTCCGCAAAAGGTCATTGAGTCGCTCTTATCCGCATAAGAGATAAGCATTTACAAGAAAAGGAGTTTGAAACTGGGGGGGGGGATAGAGAGCATACTGTTTTCCTAGCATTTTCTCCTTTTCCCACAGTGTTTTCAAAAGCCGTCTTCCTCAAAGGCAAAAATATTTGCAGATGACAAATTAAATGTAACTTAAACGATGGATTTGTCTGTTAAAGGGTAGAAAAACATCGTGGAATACCAGCATTTTCTTTCCATTTACCATTCAAATGTTTAAGAAAGTATGTTTCCTCAACGCCGTAAATACACGTAAATACTCTGTAATAATTCGATAAAGGGGATATTACCGCTTAATGGCCATTCGCTATATCTATATTAAAACTTGGCAAGTTAAAAATTTCAAACGGGGAGTCTGGTGTACGTCAAAACAGTCTATTTCTGAAATACAGCACGAGCCATTCATGTCAAACAATTTACTCAATTACTGAATGGTATCTGGAGTTTAAAGATACATCTCTACTCGTTTTCAGGCAATTTTCAGTCAGTTTTTAATCCATTTCACCCTTGTTTTATGAAACTGTAATCATTCTTGTATCTTCATGCCAAATGTTGCCTCTGATGGCTGTAAGATTGCACAGATTACGGCGGATAGAAAACGCATTTCATGTTTTGGAGGCCTTCAAAGCAATCGCTGTTGTCGTTTCCGGTTTTAAATGAGGATAAATCCCTTGTGTTTTTCTGTTTCCTTACACCATGTATATTGGTGATTTTCCTATCTTTACAAAGCTGAGCAATTTTCCACACTTTCAGGTTTTAACCGTGTTTAGCTGTAAGGAAATGTCTTTTAAGTTGCTTTGTTTTATTTTCCATCTTGTGGACTATTTTGCTGAAGGACATTGTCGCATCTATTTCAGCGTAGCTGAATGCGCTGGTATTTGACCTACTTCTTGGTACTGAAATATACGAATGAATAAATAGAAGTTTGCGATTGGTCAAAAATGTGGATATGTTTATTCTGATGGGTCCTGCCGGCCTATTTGCGGGTAAATGTACGCTGTCTATCTTTTTTAAAAAGAAATTGCTTTTGTCATAACCTGTAACATAAATAAAACTGGCATTTCCTGGTGATGGTACAGTACTGTGATATTAACATACATACCGCTGAAAAAAAAAACACACACACACACACAGAGAGAAAACTCAATGTATCTGACAGTGTAGACAAAAATCAGACTACAAGTTCTGTGCAGTTTGATCTTGTTTAGTCTACCCGTAACAGCTTTTTAGTTTTTTAGTCGCCCTTAATAAATGAAGAAAGAGAGAGAGAGAGAGAAAGAAAGAGAGAAAGAAAGAGAGAAAGAAAGAGAGAAAGAAAGAAAGAAAGAAAGAAAGAAAGAAAGAAAGGTTTTTTTAATCGGGTATTTTAAATTCGCATTTTTCATTTAAGCATTTATCTGCCATAATTTGTTCAACTCGACCAGATCACAGAATTTCACACTGTCGCTGACAATTTCAACGAGTCTCAAATAATAGGAACTGACCTATAAAAGGTGGAAACATTGTGGGAAAAGGAGAAAATGCTCGTTATCAGCATTTTCTCCTTTTCCCTCAACATTTTCAAAAGCCTTTTCAATTAGAATCGTTAAAGCTTGAGGAAAAAAAAAAACATAATAAGTCTTACCAATCGTTAAACTGCGTAATATTTCCTTTTCTTTATAATTTTATTTTCTAAAATCACTAGAATTTTCTTAAAGGAATATTTACGATAATCAGTAATCATACATTTCTAAATAGATTGCCTTTTCTAGTGTATCAATAATAAGCAATTGAAGATTTCAGAGGTTTATATAGAAAAGATGAATGAACAACAGATGTATTTTGTTTCCTATAAAGCGCTGGTCGTATTTTCAAAAATAAAAGCACAATGTATTCCAATCAAAACTTAACGATGTTTGTTGCCAAACATAAGCGCACAGCAACGTTTTCAAACGGATACCGTTGATTAACGTCTTTAACAAATATTCGGGCCGCCGATGTACCGGGCAAATTAACAGGTGGGAAAATAAATGGAGGTAATATAAAGACCCCAAGCCCCAAAAATGGAGAAAAAGTGACGAATTCTATTTTTTTTTTCCTCTCTGTGTCGATTATCTGTATAAATTTTGCCAAAAATGATGCCTTCTGCACTAAGCATAGTAATAATGTTTGTGCATGTACGTATTAAATATTTACATAGACGGATATCATTTGTATATAACAATGGAAATAGTACATGCATACAATTTAGCCACATGTATAAGACATGCAATAGATATTATTTTCTATCTTAGTTACACGTATTTGTAGAAGACTGAAAAAAAATTTTTTTTTTCTTTCAAGGTGCGACTCACTGACCTTTTGAGGACAGTGTAGATAAAGATCAGACTGCACAGAACGTGCAGTCTGATCTTTGATCTACACTTCCCGATAAGGACATCTTTTTCCACAAAAAATTACATTCGAAATAGCAAATTTTGGGTTTTTTTACTATCGACTTCTAAGTTTCATTTCATTTATTTAGCAGGATAACGGATAAACTAGGAGGAAAAAATGCCGACTAAAAACTATAGAGGTTTTGATATTCATTAAAGTGGTGGAGCTCTGTGAAAAAGGGGTTTGATGCATTTTCGTAATGCATTATACTAAGTAAGTCATCGCATTCTGTAATATGAATCAATTTTGTCTAAAAACCTGCTGAATCATGACGCAGAGTGGTCTTTTGGCATGCGGAACATTTACCAAAAGGAAAAAGTTTCGGCCCTAGTAAACCTGTGCAGTCTGTGAGTCGATATTTTTGGCAGATGCATTAAATCCTCTTTTCACAGAGCATATGACTAAATTATATTTAAACATACACGTACAATGTGTCATCAATTCCTTTTTTGTACGATTTATTATTCATTATGTCACTCTTAAGCGCTGACAGATTACGTAATGTTTTTGGACCACCAAAGGTTCTGAGTTTTCCATTTAAATCTTACAAAGAAGCATGCATGTGTGTCTTGTTTTTGAAGGTCTAAACTAGGTTGAACTAGAAAATAATTGTTAACCATGCTAAATAAATGAAATAAAACGTCCAAGCCACCAGTTAAAAAGCTAAATTTAGTTATTTCAAAGGTATTTTTTGGGAAAAGTATCTCCTTATCGGACAGTGTAGGTCCAAGACCATACAGAAAATCGACCAATGGCCAACAAAAGTTTCGGCCCAGGTCAGTCTGCCTGGACTGCGCAGGCTGACCTGAGTCAATACTTTTCGCAAATGCATGAAGCTAGCTTTTCACAAAGCATGCGGCTTAATATATATATTTGACGTCCTTCGATGGCTAAAAGTACAACCCACTATAACTCAGACTTCTTTCTAACTCACAGGCTTGAATAAAAAAGGAGGCGGTTTAGATCCAAGATCAAACTGCACGTTCGGTACTGTCATGACTTTGATCTATACCGTCAGTGAAATCCCCCATTTTCGTCCACGGTGCGGACAGGATTTTAAAAAAAATCGCAGTGCAAACAGCCCGTGAATAAATTTGCAGTTTTCTAGAATTTTCAAAATGTCCATAATTTTTTCATTTAATGGTCTGGTTGAGCAGTATTGTTTGTGAGTTTGTTTGCATTTCGTTTAAAGATATTGCCATAAACAACTCAGACCTGTCACGTGTCTATGTACAAGGTAATTATGGGTAATATACATCATCATGTGCTGAACATGTGACACCTTTATTGCAAAGGTTCAAACATGCGACCTTGGCGGGGTCAACCAACCATGTTAATTCGAATTGTACCTTGTGAAAATTGAAATGTCCTTTACAGTGTCAATAGCTTTGGTGGACAAGTTTGATTAAAATCAGATTATTAAAATGCACTTGTAAACTTTGAAAATAACCCAGTCTATTTTAGAAATACAATGTTCGGTTTTGCCGAGAAACTCTTGTCAAAGAAGCCTTGAAGTAAGCATCGTTTATATAATGATTATTCACTATTATGGTACCAGTGTTTCAATATTAATATTTATATTAGCCATACTAAATTCTAGATTTAGAACGTAACGCAACTTCTGATTGGCTTAACCAAATGGTTTAGCCAACCAAAGGCAGTGTTACTTTCAAATTTAGAAAATTACGGGAACAGGGTTTTTGAAGTTTTTTTTTTGGTTATGCAGGTAAAGACAAAAAGATTTAGATACGATGACTCATGAAATGGAGATTGTGATAATATGTGAATCTGAGAAAGAAATGTTTTAATGCATTTTATTGGACAGAAATAAACTTGACAAAGTCTAGAACAAAATAAAAAGTACCCCTCCCCCATTCCCTAAAAGAAAACAGTTCCAATGCACCTTATTCAATGGAATGTAACCTTTGACCCTTCACCACACTGGTACAGAATGTTCGTGACAATTACTATTTACTACTGTTACATTCCTTAACAACACAGTGTCGAGTTTTAACGACCATAAGGAAAATGGGCATCTAAAAACAACGTGGGAAAAGGAGAAAATGCTGGTAACCAGCATTTTCTTCTTTTCCCACAGTGTTTTCTATCCGTCTCTATATAAATCCCGTCATTTCAGCCATATTCATGTCGTCCTCTGCCAATAGTTTAATTCTGGACCAGTCTAAAATGTTATCGAGTGGTAAAGAGTTAAACTAAAAACAAGAAATATCTTCAAAAAAGATAGACGGCGTAAATTTGCCCGCAAATAGGCTAGGTCCTTAAAATAAACATTTCTACATTTTTGACCAATCACAAATTTCTATTGATTCATTTTCTATCAGTACCGAAAAGTAGGTCAAAAGCCAGCACATTAAACTATACGCCGAAAAAATCCAACAAATAATGGAATCCGAATATTATTATAACGATTACTATTTTCTTTTCCCGGAAATTCATTATTGATCAGCGTAGAGTCAAGATCAGGCTGCACCCTCCGTACAATCTGATCTTGATCTTGATCTATACTGTCCACTTAAGTGCATCGAGACGTGTTTAGCGGCTTAAGCCTTAAACCAGGTGTAGAATTCGCGAAAGCACGAAAAATAAAAAAGATTTTATAGATTAATAATTGTGAACGTATTTTAAAACATCGATTGTAAGGTATTCGGTGCAAAAATATAATAAGTCAGCCATGCTCTGGCAAAAGGGGGCTTAATGCATCTCCGTGATGCATGATAACAAGCAAGACACCACCTAATTATGGATCCATAGAACCTATTTTGTCAAACAACCGACTGAATCATGAGGTAGAATTATCCTCTGACATGCAGAAAGTTTGAAGATGGCGAAAAGTTTCGGCCCATGTCAGCCTGCGCGGACTGCGCAGGCTGACATGGGTCGATAATTTTCGCAAATGCATTAAGTCCCCTCTTCACAGAGCAAGGCACATTTTTTAAGTTGAATTATTAATCTGCCTTTTTCATTTTACAACTATTTTGATTTTATCTTACAATGTCAAACCATAAATACAAGGATTGTCACCGACTGACTCATTGACTAATTAAACAAATATGCAGCAGGAGGCTTGAAAAAATTACCAGCAATTGTCCTTTTGCCACACTGTTGTCAGAAAATGGTCCACTGCAAGGCGACAGAAATAATTATGTCGCCAGCACAGCGTAAACAGGCAGGTAGTCTTGGTTCTAGTATGTTTTTTTTTCCTCTATCATGTGAGCCTTACTCTAGGAAAAAGGAGTTTAATGCATCTGTAAAAAGCATCGACCCAAGGTCAGCCTGCGCTGTCCGCGCAGGCTGACCTTGGTCGATTCTTTTTACTTTTGGTCTATTTTCTGCGTGACCAAGGACCATTCGACCTAGGGATTCAGTTGGTTGTTAGACAAAATAGATTTTAAACATTTAATGGATCCATGATTATGTGATGACTTCCTTGGTAAGATACATCGCGGAGATGCATTAAGCCCCATTTTGCTAGAGCGTGGCTCCTTTATCCTGAAGGTTTTTTTTTTTTGGTCAAAAATGGAGAAACAGATTATGAGCATCTATAAATAGAAATACTGTCAAAATTTAATGTTCTACCTTTACTACAAAAGAACAGAAAAGAACATATTCTATTATGACTTGTACAAAATACATTGTCTGTTGTACATACATAGTACTAAACGACGTGGTACATGGAGACTACATACAAAGATGGTAGTGGGAAAGAAATACTGTAAACATGTAGGAAAGAAATAGGTTTAAGTATGAAATGTGGCATTTTTTAACCCCTATGTTATGTATTTTACACTTTGGTGAAATAAAGATATATTCTGTTCTGTTCTGTTCCATTCAAAAACTAAATTTTCCGAGTGCCCGAATGCTCTAACCTTTACCACACACACAAAAATATAAGATTTCTCAAAACTGAAAGCATTTGAAAAAGACAAATCATATATGGCTAAGATGATAAAATTTGTCTTTAAAAGAATAGAAAACATTGTGGGAAAAAGAGAAAATGCTGGTTACCAGCATTTTCTCCTTTTCCCACAATGTTTTCAAAAGTCTCATTTTTCTTCAGGTTCGTTAAAAAATGGGACTGTTAGGTAAAGGGTTAAAATGCATGCAAAGGTTGACATGCATGGCATATTTCAAATATCTTTTCGGTGATGCATCGTCTTGGAAGAACGTAAATTATTGTCTACATTAACAATGGACAGTCTACTTGAATACGTGAATAATAGACGAGAAATTACGGTAATATATCGATGCTTTTATTCTCGACCGCAATGCCGATCCTGCGAGCGCATTCGGTAACGTACATGGCTTGAAACTACAAAGGTCGCCGGTTCGAATATCCAGCTTGGACAATTTCTTTTCGAGGGTTGATGATATATATAGTTACTGCGGTAGGATTCATTCCTCTCTCGTCGCTGATCATTGTTTCAGCGATGGGTTATATGGGAAAGCAGCCAGATGGAGCAAGCTGCGACTTGGCAACTTTTGACCTCATTCATTTCTTTCTGCCTGCGACTAACATTTAGACTGACTGTACAATAACATAATTATTGTCATCTCCACAATAATTTCAATACCTTTAAATGGTACAATTAACATAAATATGCATTTTATCTCCCGCAATATTTGTTTTTGGCCGCTACTAGGGCTTTAATGTTTTACTTTCACATATATCTTGCTAAAGATCAAAATACAACCCCCGCATGCAGTTTAAAACTTACATCGTGTAAGTTCATGCGCAATGTACAAGTAAATTGTCGTGTTTTCCATGTCCTCGCCGAAACTTCCGGAGTGCAAACGGAAAACAACATACACGTCTATCTCACTTCCTCTCAAATCTTTGGCAAATCCTTTCCGCGCATGCAGAATCGAAACTTCCGGTTTCTTCTTCTTTGATAACAGCACTACGAAAGTTTACAGTCATATTCATGCCAAATGAAATATTTAGACACATGACTATCTAACGAGCGCCCCGCCGGGGTGGCTCAGTGGTGAGCGTGTCGGACTCATGACCTGGTGGTGCGAGTTCGATACCCGGTTGAGGCGAACCTTCTTTCCGGCGTATTTTCGCCTCTCACCTCTGCTGAAGCATGTGAGAAAAGTAGTCGGTGGCTTTGGAAAGAAAGTTGTGTTAGTACTGGTGTGAGAAAGCCAGGAAACACATGTGCGTCACCGACTGCCATGATATGACCTTAGCTGTTAAAGTGGCGTTAAACCCCAATACAACCAACCAACCAATCTAACGAGCAACTATTCGGTAAGACAGAAAATGTCTTGAAGTGGTAGAGAATGCCTATCTTGAATGATAAACATAGCTAAAAGTAATCATCGATTGCCTGGGATGCGGACAAATACAATTGAAATGCTAAATGGTGTATTTTGAAAAGTAAAAAAAATCTTAGTTTTCTTATCAAGACTTTCTCTACTGTAGAAAACAAACCCCTTGTCATCATGTAATTCATATGATATCACGTTGGTCACTCATAATTTCATATCTTTTGTAATAAGGGTTTGGGCTTAACAAAGTACATGTATTTTGAATTGCATTGAATCGACAATGTACAATTAAACGAATGGGCTTTATTATTTTGCAGTTGCAGACGATAAAGTGAGGTTGACATTTGAGTGTTATCTTTGATCAGGTACCAACAATTTCTTCCTTTCCCGCAAAGTTTTCAAAAGCCTTCAGGGTCGTCAAACCACGGGACAATCCGGTAAAGGTTTAGAAATCAACGGGATCTTCCTGCGGGATGGTTGCTATCTTTGAATTGTTTCAGTTCAGCAGGATAAACGTTTCGACGGGAGACACCTGGCCACTTGCGCAGGTGTTTGTTTCCCTTGTCAATTTCACATGACGTACCTGTCAGTCATCGGTGGCAAAAACGGTCGCCGAGCGAATAATTCATAAAAAAGGGAGAAACTATTTACTTATTATATGTATATACACCTTTATATGTTGCATTCCTTCGGCCCACTTTAGTATCGTAAAGTTATTGAACCAAGCTAAGATTCTGTGGACAAATAGCTGGTTAGGTTTGAGTATTTTTCGAAATGATGCTTTTATGACAATAATATCTTTAATAGGGACCAGCTGTAAACAAACCATGGTTGTAAACATCTGTATGAAGCATGTTCTGTGAAAAGGGGTGCTTAATGCATCTGCAAAAACTATCGACTCGGGTCAGCCTGCGCAATCCGCACAGGCTGACCTAAGTCGAAACTCTTTGCTATTGGTCAATTTTCTGCATGTCAAAGAACCAGTCAACCACAGGATTCAGCCGGTTGGTAGATAAATTGATTTTATGGATCCATAATTACCACATTGTGATGACTTGCTTGGTATAATGGATCACGAAGATGTATTAAGCTCACTTTTTGCAAGGGACCGGCTCATATATCAATAAATTTTCGGTTGAACTTCAACATATGTTACAAAAAATAGTAGTCGAGTGGTTTGAATATCTTTAAAATGACATAAACTATCGATAAAAATGCGGATAGTGTAGACCAGGATCAAACTGCAAGTATGAGTAGGCTGATCTTGATGTACGCTATCCAAAAATCATCTTCAAAATCGCTTATTGAAGGACACGGGTAGGAAATTCAGTGGCAAACATAAACAATAAACTACATTATCTATTTATGGACCAGAAAAAGAAAGATCTTGAAAACATTGTAGGAAAAGGAGAAAATGCTGGTAACCAGCATTTTCTCCTTTTCCCACAATGTTTTCTTTTCTATCACGGCCAGATCTCATAATTTCAGCTGCATTTAAATTGTCGAATGCAAATGCTTTCAATTTTGGACGACTCCATTTTTTCTGTCGTATGTGGAGAAGAGTTTTAAAAAAAATCTAGAAAAAATTGATTCAAGAAAACATAGGATAGATATTTATAACGAATGTCGTCACATTAAGTAGAGTGAATTAAAAGCTGGGTGGCCTCTGCATAAAAACTTCATAAATATTTACGCTGAAACTCTAAAAGAATGCGGTGCTCCTGGTAGAAAACAGAATAACTTGAAATGTTCAAAAGACCAGTGGAGTTTACCAGACATAAAACGCCATTCCATGATTATAAACTGATATGCCACACGTGCCGACCTCTCGGACCGTATTCGCTATCAATACTAGTTGCATTTTAAATCTAAAGATCTTTTTTTTTTCTAAAAGGGTTGGAAACTTTTGTTCTAGTTTTACTATATGAGCCATGCTCTGTGAAAAGGGGCTTAATGCATCTGCGAAAAGTATTTACCCAGATCAGCCTGTGCAGTCCGCGCAGGCTGACCTGGGACGAAACTTTTCGCTATTGGTCAATTTTCTGTATGTCCAAGGACCAGTCTACCTCAGAAATAAGTCGGCTATTAAAAGAGGTGTCTGTAATGGATCCATAAGTATGTGATGGCTTGCTTGGTACCATGGGTTGCGGAGATGCATTTAGCCTCCTTTTCACAGAGCATGGCTCATGTATTTTCTCCCAGCGACTGGAACGTTGACAAATTCCACTGTAACTCATTCTCAGACTCATGCTAATATACATATCCATACTTTTAAATGGTATCATTTAAATTTGTCTTGAATTTGACCCCTAAATTATTCAAATTTGGCAGCTAGTAGGCCTTTAGCCTAACTCTACCAAATGACTGAAAAATTGAATGTAGCTTAAATTGCAGGGGAAAATGCGAACCAACAGCTTAACTTCAATTTTTGTCGATATTACCCCCCCCCCCCCCCAAGCTGCGTGAAAGATCATAACATATTCCTAGTTTTGATGTAAATATGTTTAAAGATAAAGTAATAATTATGTAATAAGGAAATAATTAACCTTTAGGCCGCTAAGTGCGACTCACTGACCTTTAGCGGACAGTGTAGATCAAGATCAGACTGCACAGAACGTGCAGTCTGATCTTGGATCTACACTGTCCGATAAGAAGATATATTTCCCCCAAAAAATAACTTTGAAATAGAAAAACTTGGGTTTTTACTGTCGGCTTGAAAGTTCCTTTTTTAAAGTTCTTTAGCAGGATAAGGAAATCATTAATATGGAAATTTGTAAATTTTCATTTTATGACATACTACTGATGATGTTAACTCCATAACCAAACGATAAGACTTAAAGACAGGTCCAAATTGAAAGCACTTGCAGACGATAATTCCAATGGAACCAAATGATGTGAATTTTGTTCGAAATATCGGAAAACATAGTAGGAAAGGGAGAAAATGATGGTCACTAGCATTTCTTCCTATTCCAGCAATGTTTTCAAAATGACTTTTTGCAGTGTCCCTAACTCCTAAGCAGACGACAAGTTTTGTGACTTTCTCAAATTGAAAGCATTTGCAGACGACAAAATTAAATGTGGCTTTTCGACGTAATTCGTTTTAAAAATATAGAAACCATCGTGGGAAAAAAAGAAAATGCTGGTAATCAGCATTTTTTTTTTTTTCCTTTTCCAACAATGTTTTCAAAGGCCTAATTTCTCTGAGTTGTTAAAACCCGGGATTGTTTGGAAATGGGAAAAGATGCAGCGCCAAGCATCTATGTTTTGATACTTTACGTCATTAACAACCCCTGAAAAAACGCGGAAGGTGACTATCAAAAAATCCTTGTAAAATATGGATTATCAATATTAGTAAAGATATGAAACGTGTAAAAAATAATGTGACAAAAGAAGAAATACTCGTCACCTGCAATTTTTCTTTTTTTCAGAATGTATTCAAAAGTAGTCCTCTGTATTAGAATACATGTCGACTGTGGGTGGGGTAAAGAGTTGATGTTCTTTCAAAGACCTTTTTCAGTCAGTCAAAGAGCAAAGAGACGGTAATAAAACTATCATTTGGCTGATATTTAAACGCCGAGCATCTCAGTATATCATTTTTTCGTAAAGGTCGGATCAGATCACCAGACTGTGCAGTCTGCAGGTTGATCTATGCACCTCGTGTCATCCTACACCCTTTATCATACAAGTCTTTGTTTTAACGACCATAAGGATCGAAATAGGCTTTTGAAAACATTGTGGGAAAAGGAGAAAATGCTGGGAACCAGCATTTTCTCCTTTTTCCACAATGTTTTCTACCCTTTTGAAGTCAAATCTCATTGTTCGAGCCATGTTTTATTTGTCGTCTGCAAATGCTTTCAATTTGGATAAGGCTCCAATTTTGTCGTCTGGTAAAGAGTTTATTGTTTTTCTGACTACGAAATTTTTTACTCGTCCTTTTTGGAAGCGTTTGCAGACAACAATTTATATTTATAGCTCAGTCGATGAGGTTTATCTATGGAAAGGTTACAAAAACATTATGGGTAAAGGAAAAATGCAAATTACCACCTTTTTTTTTCTCTCTTTTTTTTCCAGCAGTTTTCTAAAGCTCTCTTTCTTTCGGAAAAAAACAAAGGATTGTCAGGTAAAGGGTTTACTCTTTACTTCCACTTTTTCGTCCTGCGGTTGTTTAATTAAAAAAATAACAATGTGGCGAAAGGTTAACATCACTCGTAAGAAGCGGATTCTCTTTTCACGACCATGATTTTACATGTACTTATCTTCAACTAAGGTTAATCTTTGCAGCCCTATATCAATGTATATAATTGTACATAAATGGAATGGACACTCTCAGTCTGCACTATAGAAAATAGATATTGGGACTACAAAGCTGTTTTTTGTCAAAATATCTGACAAACAAGCGGATAGTGAGCGGATAGTGTAGATCCAAGATCAGACTGCACGTTCTGTGCAGTCTGATCTTGATCTACACTATCCGCACAAGCAGTTACTAATTCAAACGGGATCAGCGGTTCAAGTAAATTATTCCTATTCAGCGAAGGATGTTGTCAAAATCGTCCGCCGCAGAATTATTTGAGGAGGCACTGACTTAGCATGTTAATTTATGGATATCGCCAAAATGCTAAAATGAATGGAGGACAGAGTGAAATGTGAATTAAACCACCAAATAATTTGCAAACTAAGTGCTCTTATGATTATGAATAGAATACAAAATAATTTAGACAATAATTCATATGAGGTGTAAGAAAACGTTTCACCACAGAACCGCTCTTGTTTTAAGTGTTATACATATCCACAACGAATTCTCTTATCTTACACACGTTTCAGATAAGCATTGTGTGACGTCATGTGTGACGTAATTTTTTATATTTCTTCCAGAAAATTGAATCGGGTTTTATTTATAGGAATTACCACACGTGCACGTATGGTTTTGCATATTCTTACCTATGGCTTGTAGAATATCGGTATGTGATATAAAGAATCTAACAGGTTGGGTCGCTTAATAACATACATGCATTTCTAGACTCGTTTAATAAAATTTTATATCAAATGCCAACGTATCTGAGATCCTATATATGACGTTATATGGAAAATTTATCGAAAGAAAAGAATTATTTGTCCTTTAGTACACAGCTCTTCCTTAGCACAGTACACGCAGCTCTTATCAGTTCTACGAAATACATGTAATACGGTATACATATTCGAAGTCTCAGTTAGGAAACTGGAATAAAAATGAAACCAATGTGGTCAACGGGAAAGTTATTCGAACTGAGTTTTTTTTTTTTACATAGACTGCATTTTTATTTTTTTGAAAATCCTATAATAATCTAATCCCTCTATTTTATTGGCCTGCGATACGCGAAAAGGGGCATTCGGATTTTTGCGTAAAGTGTCGTCTCGAATCAGCCTGCGCAGTCCGCGCAGGCTAATCCGAGACGGCATTTTACGACTTTATTACATTTTGTGCAACAGTAGACTCGCGCAAAACAGAAAATTACATAAAAACGGAAAGTGCCGTTTCGGATTAGCCTGCACAGACTGCGCAGGCTGGTCCGAGACGACACTTTACGCAAATCTCCGACTGTCCCTTTTCGCGTGCTGCAGGCCATATTGTATACCTGGGTGAAATAAAGATATGTTTTGTTCTGTTGATAAGTACAATGAAATCCACTGCAGCTGTAATTGAGCTTCATCAATTATAAGGGCCAAGCATCAATCACCGCAATACGCCTACAGACGACATTATCTTTCGTTCGTCTTACAGCTTATTACTTTTGAAAACATTGTGAAAAACGGAAAACTAGTCGGTAACGGGAAATTTGTTTTTTTACCACAATGGTTTCACATGTCATCATGTATAAGACCTTGATGAATGTCGATAGTCTTAAACTTACAGGTGTTTTAACTGTCAGGCTGTTAAGCGCGACTTTAAGAACCTTTTTGCAGACAATGTAGATCAAGAACAGACTGTACAGAACGTGCAGTCTGATCTTGGATCTACACTGTCTGATAAGGAGATATTTTCATCCAAAAGTAACTTTGAAATAGCAATATTTGGATTTTTACTATGGACTTGAAAGTTTCATTTGACTTATTTAGCAGGTTAAGGGTTAACTCTTTACCAGACGACAAAATTTGAAAGCTTTCAAGCCGACAAATTAAATTTATTTAAGTGATTGGATTCTTCTCTGAAAGAATAGAAAACAGTGTGGGAAAAAGAGAAAATGCTGGTTACCAGCATTTTCTCTTTTTCCCATAATGGTTTCAAGAGGCCTCCTACTTCGGGGTCGTTAAATCTCAAGATTGCATAGGAAAGGTTTAACTCTATAACAATCGACAAGAGTTTGGACTTGTCGAAATTGAAAGTATTTGCAAACGACAAAAAAGTGACTCAAACAATTTTTCTTTTTCCCGAAAGGATAGAAAACATTGTGGGAAAAGGAGAAAATGCTGGTTACCAGCATTTTCTCTTTTTTCCCACAATGTTTTATAAAAGGCTTCATACTTCAAATCGTTAAATCTTGGAGATTGTTTGGGAAAGGTTTTAAGCTCGTCTGCTGAAGATTTGTTCCAGGCGCTAGTAAGTTCAGTGAGTTTAACTCTTTCCATAGCATAGACGACACCAGAAGCTTTTGTGGACAGTGTAGATCAAGATCAGACTGCACAGAACGTGCAGTCTGATCTCTGACCTACACTGTCCTCTGCTTCATTCTGGATTGTGACTGAACTCTCACTTGATCTTGCAGCAGAACTGTATTTGTAGACTTCGAGAAAATACAATTTATTTATTCAGTAATGAAAGAGGTAATACAGCGCAAGTCTTACACTGACGAAGTTGCTTACAAATATAAACATACGTTTTCACTCAATATACATTATGTAATAAGTTTACTAAGGGAACGAAATTACACATCTAGGTTAAAAAGAAAGATTTTGTGAAATGCGTTAGCCACTAAATTACTGATTCTTCGCAATTCATTCACAGACAACACACTTTTAAGACACGAACATGTTCGCACATAATTTCGTCCATCTTTTTTTAAATTATAATTATACATTTTTTATCATATAGTCTCATTCATATAAATCCATGATTTAAAAGTATGAGCTGTGTTCTAGCAAAAGGCGGCTTAATACATCTCCGTGATGCTTTATACAAAGCAACTAATCAAGTACTTATGGATCCATAAAATCGATTTTGTCTATCAGCCGACTGAATCATGAGGTAGACTGGTCCTTGAACATGCAGAAAATTGACCAACAGCAAGAGGTTTCCACCCAGGTCAGCCTGCGCGGACTGTGCAGGCTGACCTTGGTCCATACTTTTTGCAGATGCATTAATCCCCCTTTTTACACAGCATGGCTTATATGTAAGAAGTATTCTAGTAAAAAGTATATGACAATTATCCTAAAGCATTTAAAGCGACTGTTATTGAAGAATTACATTGTGTCAGAACTGGTTGTCATTTGATTTTGAAAGGGTTGGAAGCATTGTGTGAAAAGGAGAAAATGCTGGTTACCAGCATTTTCTCCTTTTCCCACAATGTTTTCAAAAGCTGTCTTCGTGAAGGTTCTTAAAATTCGTGGACTGTATGGTAAAGAGTTAAATCTTTGCCGAAAGAACTTTGAACTCGCAATTTTCATTTTACTATTGTTGAAGATTTCTTTTAAATCTATTTAAAGCAGTTTAATCCTTACAAAGCTCGTGTTTTAACAAGCACAAGATAAAAGCTTTACTGGCAAAAAGTGAGAGAAAAAATAAGAAATTGACGGTAAACAGCATTTTCTCCTTTTCCAGCTTTTTTCCTCTTACCCCCCCCCCCCCCCCCCCTTTTCCCTTTTCCCCTCCGCCCCCCCCCCCAAAAAAAAAACGAGTTTTATTATTAGGGCCAAATTTTTATTTGTCGTCTGCAAATGCTTTCAATACTGACTAGATATCTAGTCTTAAGCCTAAGGCTGCTAAGCGCGACTCACTGACCTTTTGCGGATAGTGTAGATCAAGATCAGACTGCACAAAACGTGCAGTCTGATCTTGGATCTACACTGTCCGATGAGGAAATATTTTTCTCATAAAGAATTAAGTTTGAAATAGCAACATTCACGTTTTTACTACGGGCTTAAAAGTTTCATTTAACCTATTTAGCAGGTTAAGGGTTAAAATTTTCTAGTCAAATACAAAGTAAAGGGTTAGAAAAAGAATTCGCCATCGGGAAAAGCCAGAAAGTCTATTAATAATTCTGTGATGGCTCGGCTCCATACATCGTTCTGGCAAATTGTGAAGATCATGATGTATGGAAGCGCCGATTTCTATCTCAGCTAAACGAAGGAAAACAGAGTGCATAGCTGTTCTCTACTCCCCGTATTATAATTAATAACGGGGCTCATAAACCACCAGAAAGGAGATAGTACGTCTTTAAGATGATAATTTAGAGCCGCGCCATCAGAAATACTGGTAAAGAGGTTTGGTCCCTCGTTTCGGGTGCTTGAATGGTGTTTAACGCCGTTCTCATTATTTCAATATCGCGGCGGCCAGTGCACATATTCATGCTTTTCTGGAATTTCTGTTTTTTTCTTTACCAGTACTCCGCACAAAATTCTTTCAAAGCTACTGGCTGCTTGACTGATTGATTGTATGATGTTTAATGCCCTTTTCAACATTATATCACTTATATCGCGGTGGCTAATGCATCAATTTATGCTTTCCTGGAATTTCCTCTTTTTTTTAACCAGTACTCCGCTTAATATTCTTTCCAAGCCACTGGCTGCCTTACCACATACATGTAATCATCGCCGAAGTCATGGCCAGCGGTGAGAGAAGAATGAATCTTGTCGCAATGCCTATCATCAATCCTCGGTAAGAACTTGACCTAGCCGGGGATCGAACCAGCGACTGCATGTTCTCAAGTCCTGTACGCTACCGACTGAGCTACTGGGGCTCGGCTCGTTTCCGGTGCAAAGAGACGCTTTCGAAGGTAGTCAGTGCTTCAACTCAGTGCTTCAACTCACTGCCACACGATTCCGAATTTAAACGACCCTGAGAGAGAAGCCTACTGAAAACGCTGTGGGAAAAGGAGAAAATGCTGGTTACCAGCATTTTCTCCTTTTCCCACAATGTTTTCTACCCTTTTACAGACACATTTCATCGTTTCAGCCACATTCGGTTTGTCATCTGCAAAATTTAATGTTGTCGTTTCGTAGAGAGTTGAGATACAGTTAAGTATGTGGGCAAACGTAGGAGCTTTTCCGGGCAGTGTAGATCAACAAGAGGCCTATGAGGACCTGGGTCGCCCTACTGGCAAATACTGATCTGGAATCCTATCCACCAACCCATTCTTAATTCCATTCTTAGTCTTATTCTAGATATAAAATGTAACGCAACCTCTGATTGGCTAAACCATTTGATTTAGCCAATCAGAAGCTGTATTGCTTACACATTTTCCATCAGAAATTGTGTTACTTACAAAAATTGAAATTTCTCGAGAATAAGACTAAAAATGTTCTCAAGAATGGTTGGTGAATACGAACCGAGAGTATGTACTCGTACTGTAAAGGAAACAGATTAATCATATGATCAATACTCTGCAAAAAGGGAGTTTAAAGGATTTACAAAAAGTATCGACACAGGTCAGCCTGCGCAGTCCGCGCAGGCTAACCTGGGTCGAAACCTTTTGCTATTCGGTTTTTTTTTTTCAAAGGACCAGTGTACCTTATAATTCAGTTGGCTGTTAGACAAAATGGATTTTATGGATATGGTGACTTGCTTGGTGCGATGCATCTTTCTATCTTTCTTTGCATTATCAGCCTAGCGACGAATTCAAATTCTCTATCGCTAGAGTTAAAACAACTAACCCACTAACCCTCGTAAATTATCACATTTTTAAGATTTCTTGTACCTAAAATTGTAATAAACTTGAAAGACAAAAATGATAAAAGTTAATTCTTCCAAAACTTTTTCATAAAATTTTGGTTACAGTCTACCGTTAACTATAAACTATTTAAAAAAAAAATGGAAAATCTGAAATTTCGGGAAAAAAAAACTGGGTCTATATTTATTAACTATTCGTAAATTCATTCTATGTTTAATTCTAGATTTAGGCAGTAACGCAATCATTTGGTTTACTGAATTGGAAGTCGTGTTACTTTCAAATTTAGAAATTTTTTGTAAATAAGACTGGGGAGGTAAAAGGGAGAATTAATGCATCTGTGATGAGTGATACCAAGCAAGTCATCACATTATTATGGCTACATTAAATCCATTTGTAGAACAACCGACTTAATTATAAGATACACTGGTCCTTTGACATGCTGAAATTTTACCGAGAGCAAAACATATCGACCCAGGTCAGCCTGCGCAGACTGCGCAGGCTGACCTAGATCGATACGTTTTGCAGATGCATTAAGTCCCCTTTTTCACAGAGAATGGATCTTCTGCTTTTCGTAGCGGGGGATACATGTTCCTTGCAGCGATGCATCTCGCACTTCCGGTCGAATATTAGTAAATATAGCAGACTAAAGCCATGCTAAAAATATTCCACCGATAACTCAGTTTCTCATGTTTTGACACCGTATATTTAGCTGGCGCAGAGTTTGAAAACCTTTCAGTCTACTAATTATCCACAGACCTAAGGCTTCTCAGCAAGTCATTTAGATCGAATTCCAAGGTAAACATTTTTACAGCAGGCTATTTAGTACATCTGTTGAACCCGTATCACTCTTATCACCGTTCTATATTATCACTTTGGGAATATCGTAGACCAAGATCAGACAGCGTACATCTGGACTATGATCTCAAAATACTTTCCTCAATAAAGATTTGAATATTTAAATCTTTAAAGGGTGACTTTATGAATAGATGTATCTGTAAGTTACATCGGCTTCTTTCATCAAATATTTTGACTCCGCAGGAAAATGATAAGCTGATATCTGCGCTAGCAAAACAAACGAGCTACGTAATTAGAAACATAGAATCTGGACTGATGAGGCGATTAGCCTGTATAGCTATCTAAGAGATTTTTACGTAAATAACTGCTTCGGTTGGATCAGGTGTTAAACTGATGGATAGATGGGTGGGGAGAAAAGAAATATTTTGAGCAAATGATCGATTAGTGGGTTGGACGGTGGACTGGATAGTTGGTCGATGTGTGGGTGGTTAATGATTGATCGATTGACTAATTAATGAATTGATTCGGACGGTTGGTTAATCGAGGAATTGATTGGATGTCCGATCACTGTACTGTTTAATCGGTATGATTGACCGATTTCTTAAATAAACAGATCAATAGTTGATTGATTTGACTGATTTATTTGTAAAATGGATAATCGGTTGGTTGGTTTGTTGGTCAGTTGGTTGGTCAATCAATCAATAAAAATCAATCGGTCGGTCGATCGATCGATTGATGGCTTGATTGATTGATTGATTGATCATGAAACGATTGCGTATAACAACGATACATTGATGTAAATGCATTCATAGATAAATACATGTAGAATTAATCGCAATGTATGTCCAACAAAACGATTTAAATAATTAGATGATAAAATCTATGTTATGTTATGTTACGGTACTTTACGTTGAACTGGGATGATCTTTGTGGCCAAACACTTAGTGGGCCTGTCATCAAGAAATAATTAGTTATGATAACGTTCTTGACGACGGAATTTTCTCCTGACAACCCGATCTGTTTGTTTAATGTTTAACCTTTTATCTGACCCTGCACTCTCTATGTGCCCATGTCCCTTTCTCTGTTCCTGTCTCTTTATAAGTGCATGTCAGTCTGTCTGTCTGTCCGTCCGTCCGTCCGTCCGTCTGTCTGTCTGTCTGTTTTATTTATCTTATCTCTTTTCTTCCAACCTGCTGAGCTTACTATCATCAGCTTTATCTTTAACCTATTTTTTCACTTTCTATCTTTAAAGCAGTACAAAGTAGTCAGTGGCTTTGGAAAGAAAGTTGTGTCAGTACTGTTGTGAGAAAGCCAGGAAACACATGAGCGCGTCACTGACCGCCATGATATGACCTAAGCTGTTACAATGGCGTTAAATTCCAATACAAATCCAAAATTAAAGCAGTACAGAACAGAACCTACTCAAAACCTTTAGACCTAAGTTAACGATTACACATAACACAAAACAATTTTGAAATCGGCCTACGAAATGGTTAGCAAAATATCAGCGAAAATACTTTTTGATAAAATGCTATTTAAAAATTGTGGTAAAAGGAAAAATTATTATCCTGAGAAATTTTCTGTATTTTGTTCAAATTCTGGTTGGTCAAAGCAGTTTTTTTTAAAGTGCTTCGGGATAGAAGGCAGTAAAGCTTGAGTGATTTCTGAACATGAAAAATCGAGATTAACCACAAATTTTCACGCACCTGTTGGGTTCAAATCCTTCCCACCCTTACGTGATTGTTCTTTATATCTCTAACAATCGTTTGAGTATTAGCTTCTCCCAAATTGAATGCATTTACGGACTATAAATTACGGTGCAAGTAATGGTATTTGTTCTGAAAAGGATAGAAAACTTTGTGGGAAAAGGAGAAACTGCTGATGACCAGCATTTTCTCCTTTTCCCACAGTGTTTTCAAAAGTTATCTTCTTCAGGGTTGTTAAAAGTTGGTATTGTGTGATAAAGGTTCAAGTCCTATCCAGACGTTAGAATTTTCGAAATGTCCACACTGAAACATTGAAAGCTTTTGACAGTGACAGAGTAATTAATTTAGTTTAAATAACGATATCTCTGAAAGCGTAGAAAACTGGGGAAAAAAGGAAAAAAAATCCTGTTTTAACCAACATTTTTCTTTTCCCACAATGCGCAGTCCGCGCAGGCTGCGACGAGTCGAAACTTTTCGCTATTGGTTAGTTTTCTGCAATTCTACCTCGAGGTTTAGTCTGTTATTTGACATACTGGATTTTATGGATCCTTATTTATATGATGACTTGGTCGGTATAATGTATCACAGATATGCATCAAACACCCGTATGCCAGAGCGATCCTCAAATATTTGAACCATGCTATGGCAAAAGGGGGCTTAATGCATCTCCGTTATACATGATACCAGGCCAAGCCATCACATAATTATGGATCCATAAGCCCCTTTCTTTTAAACAACCGACTTAATCATGAGGTAGACTAGTTCTTTGACATATAGAAACTTGACCAATAGCGAAAAGTTTCGACTCGGGTCAGCCTGCGCGGACAGCGCAGGCTGACCTGGGTCGATACTTTTCGCAGATGCATTAAGCCCCCTTTTCACAGAGCATGGCTCATTTGTTTGTTGCAAATACTACTTTAAGTCCTAAAAAAAGTATGATTTTCTGCATGTACTTACAAGACGAATAAAATGACTATAACTGGGACTAAAGGGGCGAACAGGTGTTTTTGGCGTCAAGTTTGTAAATGGTAAAAAAGGTGATTTACAACTTTATGCAAATGAACCCTTTGTATTTATTTATTTATTCATTTGTCACGCTTATGCTCGCTATTCTCTGAACCTTTTTTTTTTAATTCATTGATCATGTGGAAGTTTTATGGAGCATGCATCAAAGGTAAGATTTATAGGGAAAACCGGCGAAAAAGTAGCTGTGAGAACTTTTTTTTATTATATCAAAAGGCTGCCTCACACATCTGTTGCAGACGACATTTGAAAGTACGACATCATGACAAATGGGATATTGAGCGCACGGTAACCCTCAAAGGGGGGCTCTCTAGTTTTTATAGCGTAAATCAAAATTTCTTGTACGAGGTAAAACATCGATAAACAACAACCTAGGTCCGTTTTCACAAATCATTCTTAAGGATAGAGCACCCTTATGCGGATTCCTGTAACATCGCCTTTTACCTCCGAAAAACGTACAGATTCGGCTAAGACTCGGGTAATCCGTAATCGATCGGCCGATAGATGCTGGTTCCCCGCATCGGTTACAGATTACCGAGTCTTACCCGAATCCGTACAATGAAAGGCAATGTTACACGAATCCCATTAGGGTGCCCTCTCCTTAAAAACGTTCTTTGCCGTATTCTCCAAGATTTCCAAATTTAAAAGTAACAACTTCTGATTGGCTAAACCAAATGGTTTAGCCAATCGGAAGTTGTGTTACTTTCAAATTTAGAAAATTATGGAGAATAAGACTGAGAAGGTTCTTAAAAATTGTTGGTGAATAGGGGCTTAGATATATTTTTCCTTGCAATTGTAAACAACTGAACGGTAACATTCTGTGAAAGTGAGTAACTTTGGGCGTCCGAATATCGGGATGGTCGTTTAGCAGTCGATATACACCTTCTACTATCATTACGTCAGATAAGACGTCATCGCACTGATACGAATACGATTCCGCATAATCATCGCTTGTTATTGATCATGTGACATTCCCAGAGGTCTTTGCGAAACTCTGGCACGAAATTTGAAAACTCCCTAAGAGGCTGCGTAGCCAAATTTGGAAATACCACTGAAAAGTAATTTTTCTTACTTAAAGTCTTTCTTATTTACTGATAATTTTCCAACTATCACCTTATGTAATTCAGTAATAAATTATTATTGGGGATCGGTTAGATAATTTAAAGGAAAAAAAAAAAGCGAATAGCCCCTTTAAGCACTAAACAAACGAAAATTTATGGACTGTCCAAATGCGGTAAACAGAACAAAGTATTTCAATTCAAAAGGTTTTAGCCACAATATTTCACAAAAAAGTAGACGGTGTACACCAGGACGCACGTTTTCCACACTGTTTAGCCCTTTAATACACAATCCCAAGTTTTAACGACCCTTAGAAGGAAGCCTTTTGAAAACATTGTGGGAAAAGGAGAAAATTCTGGTAACCAGCATTTTCTCATTTTCCCACAATGTTTTCTACCCTTCCAAAAACAAATTTCAATTTTTTAGTTACTTTTGTTTTGTCGTCTGCAAATGCTTTCAATTTGGACAAGTCTAAATTTTTGTCGTATGGTAAAGAATTAACCCTTTACCACACAATCTCAAGTTTCAGCGACCTTGAGAAGAAAGAGCCTTAGAAAACATTGTGGGAAAATGAGAAAATGCTGGCCCATTTTTTTCCCATAGTCATTTCTATCCTTCTAACCTTTAAGAAACAAAACCGAGTTTTAACAGCCCTAAGCATTAAAGCTTTTAAAAGATTAAAAGATTGAAAGGAAGGCTTAAACATTGAGGAAATAGGAGAAAATGCTGGTAACCAGCATATTCTCCTTTTCCTACAATCTTTTCTACCTTATCAGAGAACTTAAGCTCATTTGTACCAGTTATGAATTTGTCATCTGCAATTATTGAGAATTTAAAAGAATCTAAAATTTGTACGTTTGGGAAAGAGTTTATAAAACAGTAGTGAAATTGATACTCAGTCGTTCAAAATTTAATACCACGTTGGAGTAAGGGGTTTTTCCCCAAACTATTGTAGAAGCGATGGTTTCGAATTACCGCGGGTGCTCGTGAGAGTACATAACGGTAAAATAATAGCGTTTTGAAACGTTTTTATGACTCTACTTTAGCTTCCAGAATTTACGGGTATAAATTTATACCCTTCAGTCTTTACCAAACGACAAAAATTTTTGACGCTACAAAATTGAAAGCATTTGCAGACGACAAATCAAATGTTGCTCAAATGATGCTTTCTGTCTTTGGTAGGGTAAGAAAACATTGTGATAAAAGGAGAAAATGCTGGTTACCAGCATTTTCTCCTTTTATCACAATGTTTTCCAAAGTCATCTTCTTCAGGGTCGTTAAAACTAGAGATAGAGTGTTACAGATAAAATACTGCGTATTCATTGTGACACGTTGACGAAAAACCGCCGAACCTGCTAACCAGTTACCACACAATCCCGAGTTTTAATGACCTTCAGGGAAAGGTCATTTGAAAACATTGAGGGAAAAGAAAAAAACATGCTAGTTACCATTTTTGACTGTTGTTTCCCCTGTTATAACAAGGGAAAATAGACATCCCTGTTTTCATAGAGCCTCTTTCACTAGTACCTCACATAAAACTTGAAGAAAGAAAACCGGCTGCTTTCCCACATAGAAAAGACTGAACCAATGTTATAGCAGCGAGCGAGCCATTAACCCTGCAAAAATGAGAAATGGTCGGAACGACTATTTTTACTCGATCTCAGAATCAATTTTGGCCAATCAAGTCTTCGAACTCAAACTCTATCTGGTCCTAGGCTAGGACTATTGTATGTATATCAAATGTTTGTGCGATCTATGCCTAAATTCACCAGTCACTCTTCAAACCATTCTTAGTCTTATTCTCAAGAATTTTCTAAATTTGAAAGTAACACAGTCTCTGATTGGCTAACTGCTTCAGCCAATCAGAAGTTGCGTTACTCTCTAAATCTAGAATTAGACTAAGAGTTAAATTAAGAATGGTTGGTGAATATGGGCCTTGACCTCAGGTTTTTATTTCCACAAATTACCCAGTAATGCCTTCAAAACAGCTTTTTTGAGCAATGCTGAGATAAAAAAAAAAAGAGGAGGGAAGGGGGGTTAATGCATGCACTTACATGATGCATGATACCAAGCATGTCATCATATCATTATGAATCTATAAAATCCATTTTATCTAACAATCGACTAAAACATGAGATAGACTGGTCCCTTGACATGCAAAAATCTACAAATAATAAACAGTTTCGATCCATTATGGACCCATAAAATCCATAACAATCAACTAAAGCATGAGGTAAACTGGTTTCTTGATATGCAGAAAATTAATAAAATCAACAAATAGTGTCGACCCAGGTCTGCCTACGAGGACTGCGCATGCTGACCTTGTCTGATACTTTTTGCAGTCGCATCGAACCTCCATATCACAAAGCATGGCTCATTTATCATGTTTCACATCAACGCAGCCCGTAACCACATGAAAGAAATCTACAGCATACGATTTTGACAATAAAATGCATGAAGAGAAATATAGGAAACCAGAATGTATTAAACCTTTTAGTATCATAGGCGAAAAAATGGACGTTTGCGGACGGTATAGAGCGAGATCGGACTGCACAGAACGTGCAGTCCGATCTTGGATCTATACCGTCCGATAAGGAAATATCATTTCCAAAAAATACCTTTGAAACAGCAACTTTTGGGGTTTTACTACCGCTTTTGAAAGTTCCATTTCTTTTATTTAGCACGATAAGATTTAGTTTAAACATATTTATTTTACATCAATTGAGAAACAAGTTCTTACAACTTATACAAATCTCTCTTGATTCTGCTTCCTGGGAACTACACCAGTACTCGCGTCGAAGATGTAGGCCAATGAAAAATCCCTAAGTTGACACCCGCCCCAAGGTATCGAACTCGGGACCTTATGGTTACGAGGCCGACGCTCTACTTCACAACCACGGACACCAATACCAGATAAGATTAAATATTGATAGAATAGTCGTCTGCTGGAAGCAAAGGGTTACATTTTTTAAGTATTTTGCTCAAGTTTAACGAATTGACAATTTTGACGGATATTCAGATTTCAGGTTTTTTATTTGCCCTATTTTAGTGTGTTTATTTAATGTTATAGCGGAGACGACATTAAAAAAAATCTGCAATTGAATAGTTTCATTTGATACTGTGAGAGGAATAATTGATTGTTGAATAGCGTTTTACGCCGCTTTCAACATTATTACAGTCATGTCACGGGGATAGCTCACGTATTTATGTATGTCCTACATTTCACCAGTAAAAGGCTAGGGCTCTGAAGTGACTTGCCCAAAGAAACTCCGTTGAAATAACAGTGCTTCTAGTGAGGTTCCTACCCGGAGCCTCGAGTTCACGAGTAGTACACTTTACCACTAAGCCACGCAGGACTCTGCTAGAGGAATGGGGTCGACTGTTTAAATGACTAAAAAAAAAAAATGAATAATTTTTTTTACCTGATGGCACATTTTTAAACTTGTCCAAATTAAAAGCATTTGCAGACGACAAAATAAATGGGGGCTCTCCATGGTGAGATTTATCTTTGAAAGATTAGAAAACATTGTGGGAAAAGGAGAAAATGCTTTTTACCAGCATTTTCTCCCTTTCCCACTATGTTTTCAAAAGGCTTTCTCCCCAGGGTCGTTAAAACCGGGGATTGTTTGGTAAAATTCATGTACAATTGCGGGTTAAAAATTCCCATAATGCGTGAATCAAGGGTTGCCATAGATATACATCAAAAACTGACAAGCTCGTTTTTTCGTGTTAATCGAAGTGCTCCCGTATGTGATCGGAGGGGAAAAACACGCTCATAGATAGTCATCAGCGACCTTTCGGTATGTCATTGAACACTTCACCCCACAAAGACAATTCAGACATATCCACGTTGAAAGAATCTTCAGACATATCCACGTTGAAAAACTATTTGTGGCTGAAACCTAGAGTTTTGCCCCAAAGGATTAGAAAACATTGTGGGAAAAAGAGAAAATGCTGGTTACCAGCATTTTCTCTTTTTTCCCATAATGTTTTCAACAGTCCTTTTTTTCTTTTTCTGCAAGATTGCCTGACCCTTAGGACAATGCGAGCGGCTCGACGCGCTTTAACGGAATGCGTAGATTAAGATCAGAAGGCACAGAAGGTGCAGCCTGAGTTTTGATCTACTATGTTCGATAAGATGATATTTTGTACGACGAAAAGAAATTCGAATCCGCAAAATCAGGTTTTAACTTTTGGGTGGAAATTTTAATTAAATTCATTTTGCAGTCTGGGGATTAGCGCGCCCCCCCCCCCCCCCCCTCTTTGTTAAATACCAGTACAACAAACCGGTATTTAATACACAAGAGGAAAAAAAGAACATTCAAATGCAATTTTCAACAGCTTTTCTTTTTTTAAGAATGTCTCTGAAAAGTGGGCTATTGCCAACAACTAGTGCATGTAGACGCAAGATCAGACCGCGCTTTCTTCACAATCTGGTCTTGCTCGTCACTGACCGCAAAAACATTCGGCGTTCTCTTCAGTATATCAATTCTTTATCAATAGACAAAATTTTAGACTTGTAAGTTGTTACTATTGAAAAGATTTGCAGGGAACAAATTATAAATGTATCTTAACTGACAGAACTTGTTTCTGTAAGAATAGAAAAGATTGCGGGAAAAGGAGAAAATGCTGGTTACCAGCATTTTTTCCTTTTCCAACAATGTTTTCAAAAGATTTTTAAATTCAGAATTGTTAAAACTCGGGTTTTTATAATAAAAGGCCAAAAGATAAAAACAGGGGGACACCAGGTTTACCATAAATCAAGTTTGAAAACTCTGTTATTGATGATTGTGTTTTCAATAATGACAGACTGTGAAGAAAGTAAATGCTATACTAAAAATATCCCTTCCAAGTTTAGTGATGTACAACATGATATACAGAGAAAGACCGTGTTGATTTAAAGATATAAAGAGATAAAAATGCCTTTAAAACTTGTAAGTGTGTAGACTGGCTCAGCTTTGTAAACATGGATAGAATGACAAATAAATATGGTGTAAGGAACAGAAAAACAAAAGGGATATGTCCTCATTTAAAACCGGAAACGACAAAAAATCATTGCTTTGAAGGCCTCCAAAACATGAAATGCATTTTCTTCAGCCCTATAGTTGATATGTCGGAACCGAAAAGGGGAATACATTGGAGCAAATACGAAAACGAACAATTTCTTGTGGAAGGCAGGGAAAGGGCAATTACGTGCAGCAAGCAGGGAAAGGGAAGTTACTTGCAGAAAGCAGGGAAAGGGCAATTACTTGCAGCAAGCAGGGAAAGGGACAACTACTTGCAGCAAGCAGGGAAAGGGGCAATTATTTGCAGCAAGAAGGGAAAAAGAGGCAATTACTTGCAGCAAGCAGTGAAAGGGACAACTACTTGCAGCAAGCAGGGAAAGAGGAAGTTACTTGCTGTTATCAGAGAAAGGGGCAAGTTTTTGCAGCAAGCAGGGAAAGTGACAGTTACTTGCAGCAAGAACGGAAAAGGGCAATTACTAGCAGCAAGCAGTGAAAGTGACAATTACTTGCAGCAAGCAGTGAAAGAGGAAATTAATCGCAGCAAGCAGGGAAAGGGACAATTACTTGCAGTAAGTAGGGAAAGGGGAAATTACTGGCCGCAAACAGGGAGGCGGACAATTACTTGCAGTAAGCAATCGTCCCTTTTCCCTCAAATGCTTTTAACTTTTGACAAGTAATATAAGTTATTTCCTTTGCCTCAAATGCCTGTCCTAAACGTACTCTGTAAAGTACTTTGTACATAACGTGGCATTGAAACGAAAGTTTCCGGTTGCTGTGCGTAAAACGAACGCTCACAAGTTAGCCACTACTGTTTGACTCTACCTATAGTCTGTAAATAATTTCAGAAATATGTACAAAAGAGCCAGCCGAGATCGGCAGCGTTGAAAAATATGGTCTGTATAGTAATACCACCCCCGTAAAACATCGCCTATCTGTGAACGAGAAATCCTATGCGGTCCGCTGTTTTTTATAACTTAAAACGTAATATTTACCCATAACTTGAATTTACGACATAGTGATCAAACGCGATAGACGGATTACAGAGCAATTATTTTGAATAACTGGCTACGCTTCGTTGAGGAAAAATGAAATGAACAACTATATATTTTGTGACGTTTGTGCATGAAACAAGTTTCAATCCCTAAGTATATACAGCTTGAAACCGATAAAGATCTCTCCTTCAAAATATGAGCTGTAACTTGTTTGAATTTTTTTCTTTTATTGAAGTAAATTTATTTTTGAATGTCGTGTGTCTGCCTTAACTTCCGATCGCCTGTTCGTCTGATTTTGCTTTTTCTTAAAGTATCTTTTTGGCCTACTATCAGTCTAACTGTCTTACGGTCTGCACTTTCATACATCTATCTTCCTCTCTTTCTCTGTCTCTCTCTATATTTCACCCCCTGTCTCTGTCTCCGTCTCTGCCTCTCACTATTCCAGTCTATCTGAATTTCTGTCCGTCCCTCCCTCCGTTCGCCCGCCCGCTTCTCTCTCTCTCTTTCTCTCTCTCTCTCTTACAAACAGTATGTGGTTTGTTCCATCTTCGTCTCGCAGCAGATAAATTTCGAATAAAGGGAGAAATCGTTGTAAACGAGCGAATTGTCTCTATTGCCACAATACTAGTTTCATCACACGGTCAGTCGGACGTCGCAGTCTAACTGATATGGATAGATAAGACGTCACGAGTTTCTACCCTCATCCGCTAACCCTTACCATACAATGCCGACTTTTAACGACCCTTGGAAAGGAGCCTTTTGACAACATTGTGGGTAAAGGAGAAAATGCTGGTAACCAGCATTTTCTCCTTTTCCACAATGTTTTCTACCCTATCAAAGAAAAATTGCTCCATCAGTTTAACCACATTGAAATTGTCGTCTACAAATGCTTTCAATTTGGACAAGGCTAAAATTTGTTGTCTGCTAAAGGGTTAAACGTACATGACTTATCCTTTCACCACGACAAACTTTTAAACCGGTCCAAATAGAAAGCATGAGTAAGTCAGTTAAAATTAGTGTGTGACGTAGCAGGTTGACTCTTTATTTACCAAACGACACAATTCTAGACTTGTCCAAATTGAGAGCGTTTGCAGACGACTTATCAAACCTTGACTCAAAAATGAAATCTGTTTATGGACGGGTAGAGACCATTATGAGAAAAGAATTACCAGCATTCTCCGTTTCCAACAATCTTTTTTCACCCTGTTACAGACACTTTTTGCCCTTTGAGGCACATTACTTTGTCGTCTGCAAATCTTTCTTGTCGTCTGCTGAAGAATTAATTCAAATTGGTCATTCATATTTTACCATAATGTTTTTGAAATCATCTATCACAAATCAACGTACACAACGACGAGTTGAAAGTTATGTTTGAATCGTTAAAATAGCAAAATGGAAAGCAAATGAAAGCGAAAGGAAAGCAATTGAGTTCAACGAAGAAAGCAAATGAGGAGAAAAGGAAAGCAAATAAGTGCGAAAAGAAAGCAAACGAGTGCAACAGGAAAACAAAATGCACGGTAAGTACGAAACGGAAGCAAATGAGGACGAAAACGGAAGCCAATGAGAGTGAAAGGATAGCAAATGAGAGCGATAGAAAAACTGATGATACCGAAAGAAAAGCAAATGAGAGCAAAAAGGAAAGCTAATGAGGATGAAAGGAAAACAAATGAGGACAAAAGTTAAGCGAATGAGACCGAAAGGAAAACAGATGAGTGAGGAAAGTAAAGCGAATGAGGACAAACGGAAAGCAAATGAGAGGGAAAGTATAGCAAATGAGAGCGAAAAGATTACAAATGAAAGCAACAGGAAAACGCTTGAGGACGAAAGGAAAGCAAACTGTAAGCGAGAGGAAAGTAAGTGAGAGTGAAAAGGAAGAAAATGAAATCGAAAGGAAAGAAAAATGAGAGCGAAAGGAACAGAAAAAAAAGTACGAAAGAGACAACTAATAGCTATAAGTACCACATCACAATAGAGCAAAACCTTACTTCTTAAAAATCCATATAAATGCAACAAACATTTTTATTCGGTATAGAAAGGCTCCAAAAATTGCAATTGGAGAGGGTGGATTTTTTTAAAAGTATCCGGCTAAAAATCGGACAGTGTGGATCAAAGATCAGACTGCACGTTCTGTGCAGTCTGATCTTGATCTACACTGTCCGCAATAATTATCAGTGAGACTGCTGTTGGTGCCGTAAGGGTTGAACTGTAATGATTTATTTGTAGATATTTTGGAAGATTCCTTTTTCAAGATACATAAAATAAAAGATGACCTGGTAGTCTTGGTGCAAAGGCATTAGTCGGCCATTATTCGATTTCAAAATAGATGCACAAAACAAGGAAAAGTGGGTTTGAATTTATCCTCGCAGCGGGCATAGGTATTTCAACCGTATGATTCATAAAAAACATACCAACATGAAATATAACTGCTGTCTCTGCCTGTCTGTCTGTCTGTCTGTCTGTCTGTCAGTCTGTCTGTCCGTTCGTCCGTCATTCCGTCCGTCCGTCATTCTGTTCGTCCGTCTCTCTCCTCTCTCTCTCTCTCTCTCTCTCTCTCTCTCTGTCCGTCTGTCTGTCTGTCTGTCGCTCTCTCTCTCACTCTGTCTCTCTCTCCCTCTTTCTCTCTCTCTCTCTCTCTCTCTTGTTCTCTCTCTCATCTTTCTTCTCCTAACACCTGTACTGTTTAAGAGTGTATTTGTTATCAACATTATTATCACTGCTTGTCTCTGTAAACAAGACTCGGTTCATTCATCAAGTAAGATAATTACATTAACTCGTACTATTATAAAATTTATAAACTTGTACAAGATAGGGGTCAGTACTCACCAACCATTCTTAAGAACGTCTCAGCTTTAGTCTCCAGATTTTTTTCTAAATTTGAAAGTAACACAACTTCTGATTGGCTAAACCAATTGGTTTAGCCAATTAGAAGTTGTGTTACTTTCAAATTTAGAAAAATCTTGGAGAATAAGACAGAGATAATGTTCTTAAGAATGGTTGGTAAAACGGACCCCGTTGTGTTATGTGTCTGCAAAACATGTAAACATAAGTTACGGACAGTGTAGACGAAGATCATTCTGCCCATGAGTGAAGCCTGATCGTGGTCCATGACTTCCGCTTCTCTTTTAGTAATTCAGACCTTTAACCAATAACCCCGAGTTTTAACGACCATGAGGCAGGCGGCTTTTAAAAACATCGTGAGAAAAGGAGAAATTGCTGGTAACCAGCAATTTCTCCTTTTCTCACAATGTTTTTACCCTTTCTATGAAAAATTCCATCATTTCATCTTCATTTAATTAATTTTGTTGTCTGCAATGCTTTTAATTCGGACCAGTCTGAAATTTATCTTCTGGTACAATGTTTAAGCGACAGTCCGCACATTAATTTTAATGATTAGAGACCAAAATTAATGATTTGTTTATTTGTTTGTATGGCGTTTAACGGAGCTTTCAACATTATTTCACTTATATCGCGTCGGTCACTACACCTATCCACGCTTTCCCAGAGTTTCTCTTATTTAAACATGTGTTTCTTTTACCAGTATGTTGCGGAATATTTTTGCCAAGCCACTGGCTCATAGTCGATATAATGATTGGCGGTGTGAGAGGAACGAATCTTGTCTGACTATTGGCAATCCTCGGAAGGAGGATCGTCGAACTGGGGATTCGAACCAGGCAACCCTGGTCTCAAGTCCCATACAATACCGACTGCGTTACCGGGCTCGGCATTATACCAAGGGAAAAATATTTGATATAGATAGAATCTTCACGTGACCTGTGCAGAGCGTCTGCAGACGTTGCGTCATGCGTCATATTCTATTTTTGCCCGAAACACGTGAACCTAAAGAAACGATACAATAATTCCTGGAAGTCCAAACTTTATCGGATTGTCTGAATGGAAAACTTTCATCGGCTCGCCAAAGTCAGGTTAAGCCTTTCCAAAACTACTCCAAATTCAAAACATCTGCAGACAACAAAATTGATATTGTTTCTAATGAGCTTAAGTCTCCTGATAGAGTAGAAAACATTGTGGAAAAGGAAGAAAATGCTGGTTACCAGCATTTTCTCCTTTTCCCGCAATGTTTTCCAAAATCTTCTCCGTTTTAGTCGTAAAGATTCGGGTTTGCATGGTAAAAGGTTTGTCATTAACATACAATACCGCGTTTTAAACGACAATAAGAAAGGGGCTTTAGAATACCCCATAGGAAAAAGAAAAAAATGCTGATTACCAGCTATTTTACCAGTTTCTTCACAATAATTCCTGTCTTTTCAAATAAAAAAACGCAGTATTTAAATTACAGTTATTTTGTCGTCTTCAAATGCTATGAATTTAGGAGTACAAATACGACATCTAGAAAATTGAGTAAACGAAAATCTCCCTGATTTCTTTTTACAACTGTGTCTTTCAGTAACCTTTCTTTTGTCACCCCCAAAAAAGTGGCAAAAGAAAGAAATTCCTCGTTACGGACAACTTTTCCTTTTTTCTCAATGTTTTCACATGATACTGCATGTTATAATTCATGATATGATAAATTTTTAGCACTTAGGATGGTAAGCACGACTCATTAGATAGATAGATTTATTTCTGTATAAAATATATGACATCATAAAAGCACATGAGATTAAATGGACATGATAATGAAATTATGACCTCATTGACCTTTTGCGGACAGTGTAGATCAAGATCAGACTGCCCAGAACTTGCAGTCTGATCTTGGAGCTACACTGTCCGATAAGGAGAAACTTTTCTCAAAAAATAATTTTGAAATAACATTATTCGGGATTTTACTATACAGGCTTGAAGGTTTCATTTAATTTATTTAGTAGGTCATTGAATCTGTGGTCTGCAAATGCTTTCAAAATAGACAAGTCTGAAAATTTATTGTTTGATAAAGAGTTTAACAAACATTTCCAGACAATTTAATACACAAGCTATTTCGAGTGCATAAAATTTTTTTCTCTCTCCGAAAAAAAGGGAAAATTCTTAACCCGCTAAATCAGCTAAATGAAACTTTCAAGCCGATAGTAAAAATATCAATGTTGCTATTTCAAACTTATTTCTTAGGGAAAAAAATCTCATTATCGGACAGTGTAGATACAAGATCTTCTTGTATCTACAAGATGTTCTTGTATCTACACCGTCCGCAAAGGCGCACAGAGTCACGCTAAGTGACTAAGTAATGGACCGAAGGGTTTAGATTTGAAATTTCACCTGACATTTAGCACCATCCACCTTACATTGAAGTAGTACTTACGTTGCTATCATGTTCTTGTGTGTACTACTTAAAGTTTAGCGGTAATGAGGTTATCGCTTTACAAAATTATCTCTTATCTTAATGTAGTTTACGGTTTTATCACCCTCCCGTACACAAACCGATTCTCCAAACCAGTCCTTTTTTTTTTTCTTTTCGTCTATTCGAGCTTTTTCTCTCTTTGTTTCCATTCTTTTCGCTGTTTTCAGGTCCTTTCCGCTTCTTCTCGTTCATCATCTCTCTCTCTGTCCTTCTCTTTCTCTTTCTCTTCTCTCTCCCTCCCCCCCCTCTCTCTCTCTCTCTCTTTTAAAACTTTTCTATACCCAAACTGTCTTTCTAAACCAGTGTCTTTCTTTCCTTCTGTTTTCTTTTTATCCCATCCCTTTCGCTGTTTTATAGGTCCTTACCCCTAGAAATTAGGCCCTTTCCTCTTGCTTTCGCTATTTTCTCTTTCTTTCCCTTTCGCTATTTTCCAGCTCATTTAAAAAAAAAAGCCCGAAACTTCCCCCATTTTCCTTGCTATTTTATCCCTTTCGCTATTTTTAAGGTCCTTTCCCCTGCATACTTGGTCCTTTCCCCTTTTTTCGCTTATTTTCCCTTTCTTGCTGTCCTTTCGGTGTTTCTGAGCCCTTTTCTTTTTTCCCAGAGTTCCGTTCTGATTCTCTGAACTCCTGTCTCTTTCCACCGCTCGATCAATCGTACATTAACCCTTAGGCTGCTAAGCGCGACCCACTGACCATCTGCGGACAGTGTAGATCAAGATCAGACTGCACAGAACGTGCAGTCTGATCTTGGATCTACACTGTCCGATAAGAAGATTTTTTTTCTTCTCAAAAAACCAAGCTTGAAATAGCATTATTATGGTTTTTACCATCGCCTTGAAACTTTCATTTAACTTATTCAGTGGGATATGGGTTAATATTTATAGTTGTTTTAACCTTGCACATACGAAATACTAATACATCTTACTAGCGGAAATTACAAGGAAAAACACGGTGAAAAATTAAGCTATTAATTATAGCAATCGACCTCTCTTAACTCTGTATCAAACGACTAACATTTTAGATTTGTCCAAATTGAAACAAAATAGCAGACGAAACGTTCAGATGGGGCTTAAACAGTTGCATTTGTCCTTGATGGAACAGAAAATATTGTTGGAAAAGGAGAAAATGCTGGTAACCAGCATTTTCTCCTTTCCCCACAATGTTTTCAAGAGCCACTTTTCAAAGAGTTGTAAAAACTTGGGATTGTTCGGTAAAAGTTAATCATACTCAAGTTTCGCACAGCTGAAGGTCTGCTTTCGGAAAATACAGGTCAAGATCAGATTACACAGAACGTGCAGTCCGACCTTGGATCTACAATGACCCAAATCACGCGAGAAATTCTAAAACAAAACGGCCTAAAATTGTAATGGTTGGCGTTTTCTTATTGACTGAAAAAAACCCGTCAATTATACGGTGATCGGCGGTGATATATGTATAGCCCCAAGCCTTGTACATTTAACCCATTTCACACCGAACTATTCTTTATTTTAACTCCCCATGTGTCTGTACGCAATAATTACACATTTTGCCGGTACATCAGGTTTACGTTGCAGATGAAAATCTCTAATCTCTGGACATAAATTGCGAACCGATCGGATGCTGTGGTTTGTGGCGTTGGTCTGAGTCTACACTGTTTGTAATTGACCATTGTCTGTTTGATTTGTATTGACAACATTATTGGTTTGATACATCGTAGAGAGACAGAATACTCGCTTCGTAATTAGCCTCTTGCGACACTAAATTGTTTTGAGATCTTCAGTATCTCTCTTCTCAAAGCTTCTATACTTTCTCTTACCATTAGAATAGTTTCCACTGACCAACCTTTCAGTGGAAACAGTGAAGAAAAAAGAGCGGTTGCTCTTTGCAAGATATTGCTCATTTTTCAACATTTTTATTTTTCGGGAAAAAAAAGGTTTAGCACTTTTTTACGTTCATTTACGGATAGAGTACATTGCGGAAAAACGAGAAAACGCTGGTAACCATCATTTTCTCCTTTATCCACAATGTTTTCAAAAGCCTTCATGTCTGAGGGTCATTAAAACTCGGAATTGTTTGGTAAAGGGTGAAAAAATCGGTTTTTCAAACAACAAGAAAAAATCTGTTCATTCGAAGAATTGGAATGGACGTGTTTGTGAGAAAAAGTGTAGCAGAAATGTATAAGCAATCAGAACTGATGCTGTACAATTTTATAAGATTAAATCATTCACACATGTCACATTATGTCCAACCTGTAGTAAGCAAACGCCGCAGGAAAAACTCAAAATTGCTCACTTGCGGTCGTTGCTCGCCTAATGTAGGTACAATTCAATACATTTTCCTTTTCAGTGTTTGTAGAGTATACTGAGTTACCCGTTTAAGAAAGGTGGTCACTAAACCAGGTTTTACTGTATAAAAGTTTGTTTTTTCCCAAACCCCATGTTGACATAATTATGACCTGGTAAATTTATGCACTTTTTTTTCTGGGATATTATGAGGTTTAAGTCAGTTGTCGATTGTCCGCGGACACTTGTTAATTATTTTTCTGTCATTCGCTGTAAATCAAGGATAGAGACTTCTCTGTATTTGAACTGTTTCCATGCCAGCTATGCATATTTGACTTTTTCTCGGATCTTGTATCATTCATTGTAATTAAAAATTATTACAGTCATGGTTTAGCATCCAGCAGTGGACGTCCTGTGCAGCTTGATCTTGGTCTACGCCGCCCCGAAAAAGCTATCGTTCGAACTCGTCATTGGCAATAAAGCCATAAATGCATTACAGTACACACTGGTTTTAGCAAAACGTGAATCAACAACTGTTTCCTATCACTTACAGGTAAACAGGTGATGTGGTTTAGAGGCAATATGCCTTTCTACAAGTATGGTAGCCGAGCCCCGTTAGCGCAGTTGGCAAAGTGCAGGACTTGAGACCTTGGAGTCGCTGGTTTGAATCCCCAGTGCTACCGATTCTTTTTTTTTTTTGAAGACTGATGATAGTCATTGCGACATGGTTCATTCCCTTCTCACCGCTGATCATTGTTTCGAGGATGGTTAAGTGGGAAAGCAGTCAGTGGCTAGGGAAAGATAATTACGCATGGTACTTGTAAAAGAAACTCAAGAAAAGCATGGATAGGTGCACTGGCTGCAGTGATATAGCTGAAATAATGTTGAAACGGTGTTAAACACCATAAAAACAAATAAACGCTTAGTCTCAATAATGAGACATTTATGTTGCTTCTTTTTAATATTTGGACATTTACTGTGCACCGCACAAAAATTAAAATCGACTTCGGGTACAGTTATCTGTACTTAAAAACAATACACCGGCATGACAAACCGAACTGGCACTAGTAACATTTACTGGCTTGAAGCAACTACTTCTGTTCCTTCAATGATTTCGAAAGCTGTGTGTGAACAGCAGGGGAGACAATCGGATACCGAAACTACCAAAACCACCTGTAGATCTTTTTTCCGTATTAAAGTAGACGGTCTGTCCACTTTTGAAAACATTGTGGCGAAAGGAGAAATTGCTCATAATGAGCAATTTCTCCTTTTGTCACAATGTTTTCAAATGCATTCGTAATCTAAATTTTAATTTATGTCGACAACCTATATCTTATAAGGGATCTATCGAAGTCATCAGTTGCGAAATTTAGGGGACCGTAATGATTTATTTGATGCTTTACCAAATAATATCGAGATTTTACAGACCGTAGTGAAATCGGCTTTAGAAAACATTGTGGAAGAAGGTGAAGATGCTGATATTCAACAATTTCTCCTTAACCCAAGATGTTTTTCACTCCTTCGGACACAAATCTCATTATGCGAGACACATTTTGTTTTGTCGTCTACAAATGCTTCAAATTTAGGACAAGTCTTTAACTTTGTTGTGCTATTACTCTGTGCCAGACAATAAAATTTTAGACTGGACCAACTTGAAAGCATTTTTGCAGACGACAAAATATACATGGTGCAAATGCTGAGATTTGTTCCCAAATGGGTAGACAATTTTGTGGGAAAATGAGAAAATACTGGTTACCAGCGTTTCAGTTCTCCTTTTTTCTGCAATGCTTTCAAAATGCTTCTTCCTCAGGGTCATTAACGCATGAAAATGTTTGGTAGAGAGTTTGAGATATAGATCAGTGAATTTGTATGGAGTAGAACTAAGATGGTACTTACTAGACTAAAATATTTCTGTCCCGTGGGTTACGGGTCTGAGGATCCGGCGCATGGTCACCGCCCTAACCCATCCAGAAAGTCGTGAGTTCAAATCCAAGTAGGGACACTGTTTGATTTATATGCTCCAAGTTGTAAAACACTACTATATGAATATTATACAGCTCGAATGTTTGCGTGTTTTAATAAATATCCAATTTCCGTGCATTCATATTAGATCTATCGACCTTTCTAACTAAAGGGGAAATGATAAATCACGTTAATCAATTTTTAAAAGAAAAAATACACTCGGGTTTTTTTTTTCCTCTTTTTTTTTATATAAAAGGTGTTTTCATTTCCTCACACTGTTACCTTCCACACTGTATGAATAAGTTATAAATTGCCACCATGTAAATACTCACTCTATACAAACTTGAGATGAAAATGTAGAAAATAATAAACGTGGACACACACGATACTGTTAGAAGGTAGTAAATATCCCCTCAAAGCGATTTTAAACACAACTACAAAACTTCACTGCTCTATATATATAAAACTCCTTCAACAAGTCGATAAATCCGCCAGATCAAATTGTAATGGTTTACCGAAAAAAATATCTTACATGTTGTGAATGAACTAAAACTCCAAAGCTTGGTTTTCAATTAGACATGCTGTATTGTATTGAGATATATGTACAGCGTACGCAGCGCGTATAGATTTTACTCCAAAGAATGAAGAAGACCGGTAAAAATCTTAAGAGTAAAAATACCAACGGTGAGCTGTGATTGGTCAAGGGGCGGGTCCTTTACCTGTCATGTTTTCGGGTTTACCCTTTCTCAAAATGTGAGTTACATGGACACTGATTACACAGTTAAACTTCTGTAATAGGTGCTGTAAAAATAAACGCTTGTAACTCGTATTGAAATCAAAATCCCTCAAACAGGTGAAATAATGTGGCAGCTGTTCGTAGACTGTTCTAATACTGCGATAAATCACAGGTACAAGTGAGTTTATTGCATGTGGCTGAGTTGAGAGTTAGGAAAAAAAGAAAGAAAAGATTTTTACCTGTATTGGTTTGTTAAACAATTACCCTGCTCAACAAGTAAAATGAAACTTTTAAACCGAAAGTAAAAAACCCTAATTTTGCTATTTCAAAGGTAACTTTTTTGGGGGAAAATATGCTCTTATCGGACAGTGTAGATCCAAGATCAGACTGCACGTTCTGTGCAGTCTGATCTTGATCTATACTGTCCGCAAAAGGTCAGCGAATCGCACTTAGCAGCCGAAGGGTAAAAAATTTGTACCGATAGTGCTCAAGCGATTTGAAAACTTGATTGTATTAAAGAGGTTTAACTCTGCCGCTACCAAACTAAATGGGGCAGACTTTTCTAGAGGGTCTATAACTATCTTTTTCTTTTCAATTGAACCTGTTTTTTTGGTTGAAGATTAGCATCAGATAGCGGACAGTATAGATCCAAGATCAGACTGCATGTTTTATGCAGTCTCGTCTTAATCTACACCGTCCGAAAAGGCTTTCTAATACGACATTACATTGAAAGAGGTTTTAACGACCAGTCTATTTGATGAACTACGAAGAGGTGGTATGTCACAAGTTTATTTGTTAACCCATTGCTTCACAAAGTGCATGAAACGAGCCGAGCCCCGGTAGCCCAGTCGGTAGCGTACATGACTTGAGAACAAGAGGTCGCTGGTTCGATCCCCTGCACGGCCGATTTCTTTCCGAGGATTACTGATAGTCATTGAGACAGGACTCATTCCTCTCTCTCCACCGATCAATGTTTCGACGATGTTTATGTACGAAAGCAGCCAGTGGCTTGGAAAGAAAATTGTGCGGAGTACTGGTAAAAGAGACTACAGGAAAAGCATGGATAGGTGCTCTGGCCGCTGCGATATAACTGAAATAATGTTGAAAACGGCGTTAAACACTATATATTCAATCAATCAGCAGGAATCGACTTGGGATCAGCCTGGTAAAATTTGCATCACCAACACACTTTTTTTTTGGGGGGGGGGGGATTCTCTCTACCAAAGGACAAAATTTTGGACATTTTCAAATTCAAAGCCTTTTCAGACGATAAATAAAATGGGGATCAAATGATGATATTTGACTTTAATAGGACTGGGAACATTGTGGGAAAAGGAGAAAATGCCACTTACCAGCATTTTATCCTTTTCCCACAATTTTTTCAAGAGGTCCTTCTTGGCTCAGTGATAAAGTATAGGACTCGTGACCTGGAGGCCCCAGGTTCGAGCCTCACTGGATCCACCGGGTTTTTCGTAGGAGTGTCCTCGGGTAAGACACTTCAGAGCCCTAGCCTAGTACTAGTGAAACTGAAAATACATAAATAAGTGAGCTGTCGCCGTGACATAAATGAAATGATGTTGAAATCAGTCAATCAATCAGCATTTCTTTTCAATGTTGTTTTAACTTGGGATTGTTAACAAGAGAGAAAAAATATCGTTTCAAAAGGAGCAACTCCTCACAAACAAAATTTTCCTTTCGCAACAATAATTTGGAAGTAGGTCTGATTCAACACCGTTAAAGTCATCGCCAGATAATTAACCCTAAGAGCACCTTTTACTTCTTTTTTATTTGTGCCTTTTCGAAGGGCAAGTATAAGATTAGACTGCACTAAATGTGCAGTCTGATCTCTGCTCTACACTGTGCCTTGCTGAGACATTATGAACAAAAGCAATCTTGCTGTCGCACATAAGTGTTTTTTTTTCAATTGATAATTACGATGCCAAATTGACCTGACCGTAAACGCTTTCCCAAACGATCCCAAGTTTTATTGTTTGATTGTATGGCGTTTAACCCCGTTCTCAACATTTCAACATTATTGCAGTAATATCGCAGCGGCCAGTGCACCTATTCATGCTTTCCTGGAGTTTCTTTTTGCATTACCCCGCATAATATTCCTCCAAAGGCACTGGCTACTTTCCAACATAGCCATATCCCAAGTTTTAACGACCCTGGCAAAAAGTATGTTTTAAACATAGTGAGAAAAGGAGAAAATGCTGGTGACCAGCATTTTCTCCTTTTCTCACTATGTTTTCAATCCTTTCAGTCACAATTATCGTCATTTTTGTCATCTCTGATTTTGTCGTCTACAACAGCATTCAGTTAGGACAATTCAAAAATCTTGTCGTTTGGTAAAGATGTAAATCTGGTCGATTTCGTGTTTGACGCTGCGTTTAACAAAGTGAAGCAGATGACAATTATTTTACACGTGTTCGTACCAAAAGAGGAAAAATCAAAAGTAGCTCAGGTGATAGTGCAGGTGTTAGAAATGATGGAAAAAAACATTAAGGGAAAAGGAGAAAAAAAATCTGTTCACAAGCATTTTCTTTTTTTTCCCCACGATGTATTTAAAAGCTGTTTTCCCTAGGGTCGTTAAAGCATGGGATTGTAACGGTTATGTTACTTCGATCAGTTCATCTGGCATATAGCCCAGTGATAACATGCACGGCTTATAATCTGACGTTATGGGTTTGAATCCCGACTCGGCCTAAATTCTGAACAAGATCTGAAACGAGCCTGTTAGCTCAGATGGTAATGCACAGGGCTTGAAATCAAAGGGACGCTGGTTCGATTCCTCAGCTCTGCCGAGTTATTTCTGAGGATTGATGTTGGTCATTTCGAAGGGATTCACTCCTGTCTCACTGCTGTACATTGCCTAGGGGATATTTATGTTGAAAAACAGCCAGTGGTTTTGACAGAATGTTGTGCGGAGTTCTTGTAAACGAAACTCCAAGAAAGCATTCATCGGACGACTCGTCGCCGTAAAATAATTAAAATACTGTTGAAAACGGCATTAAACGTCAACCAAACTTGGCAAGGAAAATCAAAGGGACAAGAGTCAACTCTTCTTCTCAGCTTTCTTTTTTTTTTTTTTTTCTTTTACTTTGTTTATGTGGGAAAGCAGCCAGTAGCTGGGAAAGAATGTTGGTGGTAGGTATAGTAATTGGTTTCAAAGGTGTTTTACGCCGCTTTCAACATTTTTTAATTGAAGTCACGGCGACACTTCACTTATACAGGTGTTTGCTGAGTTCCACCAATACTCGACTGGGCCTCTGAAGTGACTTGCCCATGCTCAACTTCACAGTAGAACCAAATGCCTCGAGTGAGTATCTAACCCGGGACCTCCTTGATTACGAATCCTACACTTTCACTACTTGGTCACACAAGACCTTCAAATAGGAGGAAGAAAAATCTGTGAATGTATGGGTAAGTGCAGTGACCAGCATAATACAGCTGAAATACCTTGGGGCATTGACTTGAATGGTATGTAACGCCGCTTTCAACATTATTTCAGTCATGAATGCTAACATATATATGTATGTCCTGGGTTTCACCAGCACTAGGCTAGGGATCTGAAGTGTCCTACCCAAAGACACTCCCACTATAAACCTAGTGCTTCCAGCGAGGCCCTAACCTGGCACCTTCAGATAACGAGTCCTACACTTTACCATTGAGCCACTCAGGACCTTCCCTGGATTCCAGTTCGATCATCACGTGAATTTGTTAAAAATGACGTATTATTGAATAAAATGTGCCTTTTCGGGCCGTTATAAGCATGTATTAAAGGGTCAAAACCGGGCGTTAACGGGAGAAAACGTGTATTAATCAGTAAATTCACGCGCCGTTAACGCCCGGCTTTGTACTATCAATATCCTCGATTCGGGCCTACCTTGTAAACAACGTTTGTTCTTGTCAGAATTTCGCTAGACTCCGACCATCAAACTGTAGGAACTTGTACCATATTAGATCCTTTTCATGGCTTGTCTTTGATGATATTAGTACACCACAAACAAAATTTTGCACAGGATCTCAGTTTAATCGAGATCTGAACAAAAAATCACTCGTGAAATGTACTCTAAACCAGCTACATCCCACCCACTTTTTAACGTGATCGGTAATTCCCTCACTTGGTGTAGATCGATCCCTCTGACGTCTTTCAGTTACAGAAATTCATCCTAGTTGTAATGGTCCAAACGTGTGCAAGTTTATCCCACATAAGTCCACTTTGTATTAAAAATCATCAGAAGTGGATTTACACCCAGAGAATCAAAACTGGCATACAGGACAACGGCCCTTCACTGCTCGTAACAAAAACTTCTTCGCCGACTTCCGGTTTTGACCCATTTAGGTACAATAGATTTGAAGTTCGCTTATTTGCATTTCTATGGAAATAATTTTGCTATTGTTGCAAATTATTGCTAAAAGACTTTTCTTTTATGCAATAATAGCATTAATTCACGGTTTTTTTTTTTCGGTCGTTAACATTCGCAGAGGCCCTCAAAATACTTTAACACCCTCGTGCTTCGCACTCGGGCGTTAAACCATTTTTCAGGCCTCTGCGAATGTTAACGACCTCAAAAACGTGAATTGACCCTATAATAATTCAGGGATCGATATACAGTTTTGCCACAGATCTGTTCAGACCGTGAAAGAAGACCGTGATTAGAAATTATTATTGCATAAAATGTGCCTTTCCAGGCCGTTATAAGCATGTATTAACGGGTAAAAACCGGGCGTTAACGGGAAAAAACGTGTATTAATCAGTAAATTTACGCGCCGTTAACGCCCGGCTTTGTACTATCAATATCGTCGATCCGGGCCTACCTTGTAAACAACGTTTGTCCTTGTCAGAACTCCCCTAGACTCCGACCAACAAACTGTAGGAACTAGTACCATATTAGATCCTCTTTATGGCTTGTCTTTGATGATATTAGTACACCACAAACAAAATTTTGCACAGAATCTCAGTCGAATCGAGAGCTGAACAAAAAATCACTCGTGAAATGCACTTTACACCAGCTACATCCTACCCACTTTTTAGCGTGATCGGCAATTCTTTCGCTCGATATAGATCTATCCCTTGGACGTCTTTCGGTTACAGAAATTCATATCCACTCATTTATCCTAGTTAAAATCGATCCAGACCTGTGCAAGTTTATCCCACAAAAGTCCACTTTGTATTAAAAATCATTCGAAGTGAATTTACACCGAGAGAATCAAAACTGACATGTAGGACTAACGGCCCTTCACCGTTCGTAACAAGAACTTTTTCGCCGACTTCCGGTTTTTACCCATTTATGTCCAGTACATTTGAAGTTCGCTTATTTGCATTTCTATGGAAATAATTTTGCTATTGTTGCAAATTATTGCTAAAAGACTTTTCTTTTATGCAATAATAGCATTAATTCACGTTTTTTTTTGTTTTTTTTTTCGGTCGTTAACATTCGCAGAGGCCCTCAAAATACTTTAACACCCTCGTGCTTCTCACTCGGGCGTTAAACCATTTTTCAAGCCTCTGCGAATGTTAACGACCTCAAAAACGTGAATTAACCCTATATTAACGCCTAGATCCAAGCTTCGCAGGACTTTCAATAGATACACAGGGGAAACAGCGTTGTTATCACGGAAACCAATGGCAATGTTTCATGTTCAAGGGATGACTGCTCTGTGAAAAGGGAGCTTAATAACTCTGCAAGAAGTATCGACACAGGTCAGCCAGCTTAATCCGCGCAGGCTGACTTGAATCGAAACGTTATGCTATTGGTCAATTTTCAAAGGACCAGTGTATCACATGATTCAGTCGGCTGTTATACAAAAACTGTATTTTATGGATCCATAATGCTGTGATATCTTGCCCTCTTTTGCAAGAGCATGGCTCAAGTATATTACAAAGTCAGTTAAATTGTTATCACGGAAGCCAGTGACTATATTAGTTGTATGGTCAGGTGGCAGGGACTTGGAAACTTGCCCACGGCTGTGGTGAATCATGTCGTCCCGAGCCGAAGTTATACTGCAAAGTTTGCCATTCCAACGTGTATTATGCGAAATTTCCCTGTATTATGGTCTCACGTATTGAGTACGCTGACGACACAGATTTTCCCTTCTGAGTGCCTCAATTCAATAAAAACTGACGTCACTGAGAACTGACGTCACTGAAACCTTGGTAAAACGTACAGATTGGTGCATAAACTTGATGAAGTCACTGCGATATACTTTCGACGTATTTTATTTAAACATGGATTTAAACAACTTCAAGGTAAGTAATTATGCATTTTAATGATTTTTTGGCAAAAGTAAACGACCATTAGTTGCCCCAAACGACCTTTAAGTTATCCTTTAAACATTACAATGTATGAGTTTCGACACTTCACAATTTACTTTCCTGATGAAGGCATGGCTCATTTTAGCTCCGTGTATTTGTTTTAGAATGGCAACAAATGATAATACATGTAACTATATTTAGGTATTTTCAAAGATAATCCATTCTTTCCGTTTTAATGAAAACCATCAAGGGAAACTAGTAATAATATGATGCAGGCGACTCAGTATGTTTGTCTTGTGGGCGGCTCGTATCAATCGACGCCGCCATTCTGGTAGTCTACCATTTTGGATGCTGTGTTGAAAGTGCAGTCATGTATACGGGGCTACCGAAAGGGAAACTGCTTTTACGTGGATTTTGCCAGTGTACATGAATATATATTTGGGCCATATTATCCAGTCAGATCGCGAGAAAATTTCTTTGCAATATAATAATGTCACATGTAGAAGTATATAACAGAGTCAGTTAAACTGTTTTCCAGACAACGAAGTTGGAAACAGCGTTGTTATCACGGAAGCCAGTGACTATGTCACATGTACAAGTATATAACAAAGTCAGTTAAACTGTTTTCCAGACAACAAAGTTGAAAACAGCGTTGTTAGCACGGAAGCCAGTGACGATGTCACAAGTACAAGTATATAACAAAGTCAGTTAAACTCTTTTCCAGACGACATAGTTGTACATTCAAAATCAGGTGCAGACGACAATATAAATGCATGTTATCTGTTATAACAGTTGGATTTTAACTTTAATTGGATTAAACGCACTTCATGTAAACAGTGCTTTCAGTGCTTTGATTAGGTCTTGGTGTCCATCGAAATACATGAAAAGGCTACGTATTGTTTTAACCTTTTACCACACAATGCCGAGTTTTAACGACCCTTAAAGAGAAGGCTTTTGAAAAGACTGTGAGAGAAGAAGAAAATGCTGGTAACACACAATGCTGAGTTTTTATGACCTTTAAAGAGAAGGCTTTTGAAAACATTGTGGGAAAAGAAGAAAATGTTGATAGCCAGCATTTTCTCCTTTTCCCACAATGTTTTCTACCCCTTCAAAGACAGAAACCGTCGTTTGAGGTACATTTAATTTGTCTTCTGCAAATGCTTTGAATTTGGCCCAGTCCAAAGTGTTGTTTGGTAAAGGGTTAAGGTTCCTTATACACTCCTCACGACTCTGAAAGCGTGCGAATTTTACCATTCTTTTGTCACGTGGACTTAAAGGGACCTATTTTGTTCTTATGCCCGGATAGATTTTTCTGTGCAATTGTATAAACTATAGTCTATTTGAATGCAATTAGATATAGTCTTCTTTGCATTTGTATAAACTGTACGGTTACATTCAATATAAAGATGCAGTATTTATGCGTTTAGATAACGGGACGGTCGTATTACCATCGGTAACTCCGTCCGTTTGATTACATCAGATATGACGTCATCAAGCTAATTTGAATACAAACCTCCGTAATCTAAGCGTATTATTTACCATGTGACGTTTCCACTTGTCTTTGTGGAACTCTAGAACGAATTGAAACATTACTAAAAAGGCTACGTTTCGCATAAATGAAATATCAATAAGGGTTTTTTTTTTTCCCCTTACTTTTGTCTTTCTTCTTTAGGCCAGCTTTCGGCAAGCTTAATTCAGTGATAAATCATTGTCTTAAGTTTGGTGACATTATAAAAATCTGAATAGCTCACTTTAAAGCATTTAAAATAACAGAAACAAGTTGGACAAGTGCGATTGGTAGTTTTAACAAAAGTCTTCAACTTTTTTCTATTAAAAAAATGTTGTATGATTTAAACGTATAACAAAAGAAGAAAGTATAAAGAACGTTCTACAAAAGACGAACTGACCCCCACCCCCGACCACGGGGCTTATTCGATTGACAAGTATACCCCCCAAGATTGATGAGTCCCGCCCACATTTAAACTTTCCCAGGTGTTCGTTTGGTTCTTTTGACGTGCATGAGTATTAAATCTTTTGTCATATATATAAAGAGGGCAATTTAGCGCTCTCTCTCTTTCTCTCTCTCTCGCTCTCTCTCTCTCTTGGTTTGAAACAATTTTTAAGTAAACTAGACGACGATATTTAATTTTTTGTCGTCTGCTAGAGAACGAACTTGGAATAGGACAGTAACTTGTTTTCTTTATGATTACTGATTACAAACCCTGGGGTGGTACTCACCAGCCATTCTTAAGAACATTCTTGGTATTATTCTCAAGAAATTTTAAAATCTGAGAGTATTTTAACTTCTATTTGGCTAAACCAAAGCTTCAGCAATTCAGAAGTCGTGTTACTTTCTAGAATTAGATTTAAAATGAAATCAAGAATGGTTGGTAAATATGGACCCTTGTGATTATATGTTCTGACATTTCAGACGCATAGGGGCCGACCCTTGTTAATCAGTCAGTAACGTACACATGTACAAGGTTTCAACGAAAACCAAAGGGTTGCGGGTTCGATTCCCAAGCTCGACTAATTTTTTTCCCAGGATTCATTCTTCTCTCACCGCTGAATTTTGTTTCATCGATGTATATGTCGGCAAGCAGCTAGTGGCTTGGAAAAAATGTTGTGCACGGAACTGGTGAAAGAATCTCCTTCACCAATTACTTTAAAGAACAATCCTAGTCTTGTTCTCAAATAATTTCTAGATTTGAAGGTAACACTACTTCTAACTGATAAAACAAACGGACCCAGAAAAACATGGATAGGTGCACCCGAAGCTGCGATGTCACAAAGAAACGTTGAAAGCGACACCAAACACCAGCAAAACAAACATTTAGACGAATGGTGAGTTTCAATTGTGGTTATCGATAACCTGTACAGGCCGTTATGTTCGAACCAATACATTCTGTTATCTTATGTCCAAGTAATATAATTAACATTTTAATTCTTTTACCGTATACGATCTTTTATACATTAATCTGTCATCTATGCTGCAATGTATATATTTTAAATGTCATATCATAACTTAATAATTAAAAAAAAAATAGCTACGTGCAGTTATGCATGATATTCTCTAGTTAGCAGCGAAAACCGTATACAGCAGGTTTTTGAAACAGTTATGTAAAATACGAGCTAAAACGCAGAGGATAGCCGAAAACAAAAATTGACCAATCACTGACTTTGTTGTACTCCAGACCATATGACGTAATGCATGTTCTTCCCGTTCACTTAATGACTGTAATATGTCATCCAACACGACTAGCTATGGTGATAGATAAGGCTATTGTAGTTATGACGCTAATTAATATCCAATTAAGCATCGTTTAATTACCTATCTACAAGAATGATTTAGATGGGCTGTACGTGAAAGAAACAGCGATTATATCATCTTACAAGAACATGCATACCTCTTTAACTCTCTACCAGACAACAAACGTATAATACATGCCCAAATTCAAAGCATTTGCAGACTACAAATAAATAGTAGCTAAAATAACATGTCTTAGGAAAAGCAGAAAGCATTGTGGGAAAAGGAGGAAATGCTGGTAACCAGCATTTTCTCCTTTTCCCACAATGTTTTCAAAGTCCTTCTCCTGCGGAGTTTTAAAGTAGGAGATGGTGTAGTAAAGGGTTAATGGGTCACAACGGTTTGACTGCTGTGTCGTGTCCTCTAAATATTTAAAACGCTGAGCACTGAAACAAGTGTGTTAGCTAACCGTGTAGATCAAAATCAGACTGTGCAGACTGTGTGCAATGTACGATCAGGACTCCGTACTCACCAACCATTCTCAAAAAAAAAAAAATTCTTTCTCTTATTCTTCAGGATTTTGTAAATGTGAAAGTAAAACAATTCTCACATTTAGAAATTCTGGAGAATAAGAGGAAAAACGCTCATAAGAATACGGTCCCTGGGTTAATGCTTATAGAACTTTTTTCTCGCTGAAATCAGCTGAGCATGAAATTTCAAAGTTGTACAGATTTAAATTGATAAACCTTATGGAGTAACTTCTGAACTTAAGGTCTACGGCCCCTAACTCATCTGTAAACATCGACGTTTTCGTAAAGTCTATTCGACCAATCTCGGCAGCTTCCGTCTCTTAATATGAGAGTTAGGGGCCGTAGACTTTAAAGCTTTGGTTTGTTTCTGCCTATTGAATCAGTCTTCATTTTAAATTTTCATACTGTCTTATGGGGTTCGGCCTCTAACTCTTTTGTTATTCTTATATTTTCTTCATGTCAAAAGACCATTCTACTTCATGATTTGGTCAAATGTTAGACTAAAATGGATTTTATGGGTCAGTAATTATAGTATGGTTTTCTTGGTATAAGATATCGCTGAAAAAAATATTCCATTAAATCACTTTTTTTCAGAGCACCGCTCAAATGGATTGAGCCAGACCACGTTATAGCAAGACTTTGTCTTTCCAGAACGACATAAATTATGCCCTTCCTCTATAACCCTGCAGGACCTACTGTTAATGAACCTTTGGGGTTCCAGAATCGGCGACGCTCTTTCTTCTCTGTTACGCTTTTTCTGTGAAATTCAACACTCACTGAATGATTGATTGATTGATTGAGTGTCTGGTGTTTAACGCCGTTTTCAACAATACTTCAGTTATATAGCGGCGCCCAGTGCACCTATCCATACTTTCTTGGAGTTTCTTTTACCAGCACTCTGCACAATATTCTTTCCAAGCCACTGGCTACTTTCCCACTTAACTATTGTCGAAACAATGGTCCGGTGAGAGAAGAATGAATCCTGTCGTAATGACTATCATCAAGCCTCGGAACGAAATTGGCCGAGCCGGAGATTGAACCAGCCACCCCCTGTTCTCAAGTCCAATACGCTACCAACTGAGCAACCGGAGCTGCTCAACACTAAGTGAAGTGACAACAATGACCTTCAAAAGCGCTTCCGACAAGCTTTCACAAAACATTGGCGGCTGTTGGTCCATATCCGTCTTCTATACCTTTACTAAGGACAAATATGAACGATAAACGGGGAATAACACATTTATTCGGCAACCTTACCAACGAGTCATGTTCCGTGAAAAGGGGGTTTAATGTATCTGCAAAAAAAATTTCGACCCATGTCAGCCTGCACAGTAGTCTGCGCAGGCTGACATGGGTCGAAACTTTTTAATGTTGGCAAATTTTTTGGATGTCAAAGGACCAGTGTACTTCATGAAAAGGTCGATTGTTATACAAAATGTTTTTTTTATGGCTCAGAGTTATGTGAAGTCTTGCTTGGTACAATGCATTACGGAGATGCACTGATTCCACTTTTGTCAGAGAAAGTTTCTTTTTCTTCGCTTTAATTTGTGTCTGCAAGAGCGTTTTGAGAATTTTATGAAAAACAGTCATGTCTCAGACGTGCAAATTTGTGCTGTCGCTACACGGCCGTCTTTGCGGCTGCCGAGAAAACTATGAGCTTCTTCTTTTTCTTGACATACATTAAGCTGCGACCATAATGCAATCAGTTGTAGATCTGCACGAGAGCATTGCTGCCTTGCAATGCTTGTAAAACAAATGTGTTGACTTGTCTGGATACATTTAAAAATATTATTTCATGCTTTCTGGTAGGTTATCGAGAAATATCGGTAAAATATTTTTCGATATTTCATGGTTACGACCAGTGAAAATACCGAGTTTTTTATTCTAACTCTTCAACTGAAGGCGGAAACAGTTGTTCCCGCGCACTAGTTACCTAGGTTAAATGCCCGTGCCTTACAACCAGATGGAAATATGACGTAATTTACCTTACATTTTTCGCGCTTGACGTAATATTGTAATGTGTTTCTATGCGAAGGGGGTACGCCACGGGGAATAACCGAAAGAACTGTACTGGATTTCGATCAAGTTCCCCCAAGAAAGGGTTAAAAGCATGAAATAAGTAGATTTTTTTGTTTTTTTCGGTGAAAGGTCTAAATTTATTTCATCGAGTGAACATCATCGGTAATATTTTCACGAGTGGCGAGTGAAAATATTACCGATGATGTTCACTCGATGAAATAAATTTCGATCTTTCACCGTAAAAAAATATCCTCTATTTCTTTATTTCCGTTTGTAGAACTCTTCAATTTAAAGGCGCCTTAAGTCTTATGACCGGGACCACGCGTAAAAATAAAATCAATGGCAACATAAACCAAATGCAATCAAATGCAACTATCTACATTAACGGAGGTACATTTCGTCCCAAAACAGTGTCCAATCCGGCTTTTATCTTCATTCGTTATTTCGTATATGGGTTAGATAAAATTGTGTCTACGATATCTGACCTAGTTATAACGCGGATTTCGCGAGATTTGTTCATTTTCTTACCAAAGATGCAGAAGAGCGTTCTTAGAGATATAACTCTATCGAAGCGGTATATAATAGAAAACGTCTTGTCTGTGATCCTGGGTCTACGAAACCGGTCGAGCAGTGATAACCAGTGATATCGGAAAAGGAAATGCGGTCAGTATGTGCTATTGCTACTTTTCCAAAAATGATTTCTTTGCATTGATGCTCATCTCTTTCTTTCTAATCAATTTTGTGCTGTTTTCTTGCTTTCCTTTCCAGTTCATCGTGAAAATGCATCTATTCAAAATATCTTTTTACATCTTGATCTAAGATGTAACAACTGATGTGATGCACTGTTTAGCCAAAATGTCAAGTAAAGAAGTGCTTTTCAGAGTTGCAGTTAACGAAATGGTGAGATAGGAATTAATTGATTGATTGTTTGGTATTTAACGCCGTTTTCAACATTATTTCAGTTATATTGTGGCGTCCAGCGCACCTATCCATGATTTCATGGAGTTTCTTTTACCAGTACTCCGCAAAAGCATTCTTTCCGAGCCACTTGCTGCTTTTCCTCATAACCATGGTCGAAACAAGAGTCAGCTGTGAGAGAGAGGAATGAATTCTCGAAAAGAAATAGGCCGAGCCGGGCAAATCGACCGGGAAAAATACGAGCAGAATGGGCAACATGACAAAGGCAAGTTAATGTTTACGTTCAACTTTATGCAATTGGTGTAAGCTTTCTTAACATGTAAAACTGGCGCATGCTGTCTCAAACTATGTGTCAAGAATTAACATAGATAACGGGTCACGTGTCACTAGACATGTCCCATAATGCATTAAGTCATCAAAATATGAAGTCACATTAGTGAAAATGGGAATCTATCATCGATATAGTTAGAAACTTCAAAATTGTGTAATTGAAACGTCTGAATCAATTGTTAACGACAAAGAATGACACTGGCCACATTCAGCTCTAGCCCTCAAGCGGACAATTTGGACAATAGATGACAAGAGCGATGTCAACGGTTGACCGCTCGTCAGTGGTAAATTGAAGAGCCTTTAGGTAGATAGATGATTAATTAAGTGTTCTTCTTGAACAAGCTAATAAAAACGATTTCTTAATAACCGTTTGATGTCAAAATTTTATGACTGCAATTTGATACAACTCTTTACCGAAAGACAAAATTTAAGAAAAGTCCAAATTCAAAGCATTTGCAGACGACAAAATAAGCGTGACTCAAATTTCGGAGATTGTTTCAGAAAGGGTAGAAAACATTGTGGGAAAAGGAGAAAATGCTGGTTACCAGCATTTTCTCCTTTTCCCACAATGTTTTTAAAAGGTATTTTCTCAGGGTCGTTAAAAGTCGGGATTGTGTGTTAAAAGGTTAAACACAAAACCGCCCTGATAAGGATTACGACCCGTAACTCATCGGTAAATATCGTGTAACATCGACGTTTTCGTAAAGGCTATTTTGCCAATTTCGGAAGTCTCCGCCTTTTAATATGGGAGTTAGGGGCCGTAGACTCACTAAATCATCGGTAAATATCGTGTAACATCGACGCTTTCGTAAAGGCTATTCGGCCAAGCTCGGCAGCTTCCGTCTTTTGATTTGAGGTTTAGGGGCCGTAGACCTTAATCGATAAAGAGATCACAGCTCATCCAGTCAAATATAGCTGAAATTGTAGTCGACAAGTAACAGATAAATATGGCCTTTCTCCATCTTTTTAACATCTCAAACAAACAATTTCGAGTTTAACGACTCTAAAGAAGAAGGCTTTTGGCAACATGGTGGGAAAAGGAGAAAGTGCTGGTTACCAGCATTTTCTCCTTTTTCCACAATGTTTTCTACTCTTCCCCAAACAATTTTATTTTTGAGTAACATTTTATTTCGTCGTCTGCAGATGCTTTCAATTTGGACAAGCCTAAAATTTTGTCGTCTGGTAAAGAGTTAATATCAGTCAAATTTGCAGCAGACGTCTCCATGATTTAACTGTTAATACATGTTAAAACATTGAAGCAAAAGGCTAACAGGTTCTTTACTAGCAATCTCCTCCTGTTGTACAAGGAATAGTAAGGTATTTGTTTCTCTGTCAATAAATCATTTCGACGATGAAATTCCAAAGGGCCACAGTCCACAGAGGCTAATCCGAGACGGCACTTTACGACTACATTCGATTTTGTCCAACAGTAGACTTGCGTGAAACAGAAAATCACACACGATCGGAAAGTGTCGTCTCGGATCAGACTGCGCGGACTGCGCAGGCTGATCCGGGACGACGCTTTACGCATTTGCCCGGATGTCCATTTTCCCGTGTTGCAGGCCATTAATGACACTCAAAATATGCTAGCTTAACCCTTTACCAAACGACAAAATTTTAGACTGGTCCAAATTAAAGGACTTGCAGACGACAAAATAAACGTAACTCAAAAATTGAAATTTGTTTCCAGCAGGGTAGAAAACATTGTGGGAAAAGGAGAAAATGCTGGTTACCAGCATTTTCTCCTTTTCCCACAATGTTTTCAAAAGGCTTTTATCTCAGGGTCGTAAAGGGTTAAGTCTATACCAGAAGACAAAATTTTGAACTTGACCAAATTGAAAGCATTTTAAGGGAACGACTTAAATGTGGCTCTAAAGGGAAAAGTTTTCTGTAGAAAGGTAGAGATATTGTTGTAAAAAGACTAAATGCTGATTACCAGCATTTTTTCTTTTTCTCACGATGTTTACAAAAGCCCCCATTCTCACGGTCGTTTAGACCAGGGATTGTTAGGTAAAGGGTTAAGACACGTGCTTGCTGAATACAGGTTCATTGTAATAAATACAGGATTTTTTGTTTTTGGTGAAAGATCGAAATTTATTTCATCGAGTGAACATCATTTGTAATATTTTCACGAGTGGCGCTGCCACGAGTGAAGATAATGCCGATGGTGTCCACGAGATAAAATAAAAAGAGAATATATATTGTTTAAGGATAGGGTACCCTAATGCGATTCATGTAACATTGCCTTTCATCGTCGAAAAAACGTACGGATTCGGCTAAGACTCGGGTGATCCGTAATCGATCGGTCGACAGACACTGCTTCCCCGCATCGATTACGGATTACCCGCGTCTTAGCCGAATCTGTACGATTTTGGCGATGAAAGGCGATGTTTCACGAATTCAATTAGGGTGACCTATCCTTAACGGTGAAAAATCGAATTTCATTTCGTCGAGTTTACATCACTGGTAATATTTTCACGAGTGGCGCAGGGGGTAAACCTGTGAGCATCGTAGGAGAAAATGGGCTTTCGCGTACCGCAATAGATCTAGATCCGAATGCACAAAATGGACGTTCTGATCTTGGATCTGTACTGCCCACTTGTTTAACCAAGCCTATCAGTTAAAAAGAAAAATATGAGTTTCACAGGATGGTATTTTCGGCTGTCGAGTTTATAAGCCATGCTCTTGCAAAAGGGGGCTTATTGCATCTCCATGATGTATTATATAAAGCAAGACATCATATATTAACTGATCAATAAAACCAATTTTGTCTAACAACTGACTGAATCATGAGGTAGACTGGTCCTTCGACATACAGAAAATTGAGCAGTGGCGAAAAATTTCGGACCAGGTCAGCCTGCACAGACTGCGCAGGCTTACCTGGGTCGATACTTTTCGCAAAGGCATTAAGCTCCCTTTTCACAGCGCATGACTCATATATTTGGCACTTGGAGAGGTACCAAGAAATATCTTTTACGACAGACGGCGTAAATTTGTCCGCAAATAGGTCTGCGGGGCCCGCGAAATAAACATTTATCACATAACCTCCCTTGTTTTCAGCGTAATATATACCCATCACTAATTTTCATATCTTGTACACGTTTGATATCACAGTTGTGTGACGTCATTTTGGATATCATTTTGTACCTTTTCAAAGAGGTGATTGGATTTAATGGATATAACCGCCGGTGCATCTATAGATGGTTTTGCATCTTCCAATCTATAATTTGTGAAATATCGTTATGTGATTAAAAAAAAAAGAATCTGACATTCGTTGCTGTTTGAGATAAAATTCTATTAAATTCGTCAGGGAAAAATGTTATCAAGCTCGCCAAAGGCTCGCTTAATAACATTTTCCCTAGACCCGTTAAATAAAATATTATCTCAAACACCAACTCATTTCAGATCTTTTATGTCCAAATTTTTCACCAATCATAAATTTCCATTTATATCAATACCAAAAAGTAGGCCAAACGCCGGTACATTTAGCTACGCCGTAAAACGCTTAAATACTCCATGTCTCCTTGTACAGTTCAATTCTGCGTTAAGAGATGTCAGTAAAGAATCGAATGCTGCGTGCAGTCACCTTTTATTTACATTTATGTATAACCGCCGGTAAAACCGCCACAATGCGTCATACAGCAGACAACTTCAGAAAACATTAGGGCAAACTGAAAAAATGTGCCGTAACGGTATAGCAATTGCTCCATTTTCTCCAATAAATTTATTTGTCGTCATGCATTAAACTTCAATTCACACAGTTTGTCCATATTTTATACGCAAGTATTCAAAGTCAACAGTTACTGACGTAGATTCGTTTAAAGAAGCAAAAAGTTAAACTTGATTTCCGCGCAGAAACTGACATGTTCACAAGGGATTAAAATAGGTCACACACCTGTGTACTGTTGTCCTCCCTCTTTTCCTTAATAGCCTCTTTTTTCTCCCTATTTTTTCCCATAAACAGACAATCGAACGTTTTTGTGGACATAACAAGCTTTACCGTACATTACATGTTAAGAACGCTTCCGTAGACAATTTATGTGAGCCGTTCACTGTGAAAAGGATAGGGCACCCTTATGGGATTCGTGTAACATCGCATTTCATCGCCAAAATCGTACGGATTCGGCTAAGACTCGGATAATCCGCAATCGATGGGGGGAAGCAGCATCTATTGGCCGATCGATTACGGATTACCCGAGTCTTAGCCGAATCCGTACGTTTTTTTCGGCGATGAAAGGCGATGTTACAAGAATCCCATTAGGGTGACCTATCGTTAATGCATCTGCGAAAAGTATCGACCAAGGTCAGCCTGCGCAATCCGTGCAGGCTGACCTGCGCCGAAAATGTTTGTAATTAGTCAATTTTCTGTATGTCCAAGGACCAGCCTACCCCATGGTCAAGCCGGTTGTTTAAAAAAAAGTGGCTATTATAGTTCCATAAGTATGTGATAGCTTGCTGGGTACCATGGATCACGGAGATGCATTTGGCCCTCTTTTGCCGGAGCATGGCTTAATCATGTTTACTAATAAAAGTTACATATGTGCTTCGCAGAGCACGGGAGCTTAGTTTGTTACGTACAGGGTTTGAACTCAGGGGGGTGGGGGGGCGCTGGTTCGAATCTCCAGCTCGGCCATTTTTTTTTCTGAAGGTTGATGATAGTCATTAAGACAGCATTTATTTTTCCCGCGAACTCTTTACTTAGGTAAACAGTGCGTGTCATTCAACCAGAGGAAAATATGACATTATTTATGCGCATTTACCCTACATTTCTCGCGCTTTACGTAATATTGTAATGCTTTCTGATTTGGGGGAGGTACACTACAGGGAATTACCGAAAACAACTGTACTGGATTTTGATGAAAGTCCCAACAAAAAGGGAATTGGAAGCATGAAATGAATAGCATGATTGTTCTGTTTCGTTCGAAATCGAAATTTATTTTATCTCGTAAACATCATCGGTAATATTTTCACGCGTGACCTGTGCCACTCGTGAAAATATTTCCGATGATGTTCACTCGATGAAATAGATTTCGATCTTTCACCGAAAAAAAATAAATAAATATCCTCTGTATTATTAATTGTTCCATAACCGTGTACAAATGGGAATTATATCAGAATTCCTCGTAGTCTTGCACGTCAAGTAATGAAATCAGTTTTGACTTGCACGCTGTCAGTATCGCAGTGGACTATTATTTGAAGAGCTACGGTACATTCAATGGGCCAGGTGCTGTGAAAATTTGAAGAGTTTAAATAACTCCTTTTATCTCATCAAATGTCTCTTATCCCTTGTCCTTACGGACCGTCGATGGGTTTACCAAAATTTCGGTTTTAAAACCAATATTGCGACTTCATGATATAACGTTTCTGCCAACTGTTAGCAGAGGAATATTTAACGTATACTGACAGTAGCTTGTGCCATTTTTATGGTGTTTCCAACCACCCTGCAACTGCTCCAGGCTCAAAAGGAACCCTATGTAGCAGAGGTAAGGATACAGCGATTTTATAGTTGTTGACTGGCGATGTAAACATACTGTCGACTGAACACTGATGTCATTTATATTGGGGAGAAACCAACAAATCCCTAACGATGTAAATAAGGCAAATAACATAGTGGTCAACTGGTTGTCACCCTGCAAAGCTGACCCTGATTTATAGCACTTATTACCTGGATGGACCAGCGGGGGAACAGTCCGTTTTTATTCTTTAACCCTTATCCTGTCCTGCTAAATAAATGAAATGAAACTTTTAATCCGATAATAAAACCCCAAATTGTGCTCTTTCAAAGGTATGGGGGGGGGGGGGGGGAAGGGGCGGGGACATGGCCTTATCGGACAGTGTAGATCAAAGATCAGACTGCATGGTCAGTGAGTCGCACTTAGCAGCCTAATGGTTAGATCTGCTTTCCCAACCCCTTTCTTTCTTTAGTTCCTCTTCACGTTGCAATAATTATTACAGTGCTGGATAATTGTCCCTGACTGTTGTTTTAATCCGTTGGCTGCTAAGCACACATCACTGACCTTTTGCAGACAGTGTAGATCATGATCAGACTGCACAAAACGTGCAGTCTGATCTTCGATCTACATTGTCCGCTAAGGAGATATCTTTCCCCCCAAAAATACCTTTGAAATAGCAAGATTTGGGTTTTTACTATCGGCTTGAAGGTTTCAGTTGACTTATCTAGCAGGATAAGGGTTAACCCTTTACCAAGCAATCCCGGGTTTTAATGACCCTTGGAAAACGCCTTTTGAAAACATTGTGGAAAAAGGAGAAAATGCTGGTGACCAGCATTTTCTCTTTTTCCCACAATGTTTTCTACTCTATGATGGACAAATTCCAGAATTTGAGCCATCTTAAATTTGTCGTCTGCAAATGCTTTCAATTTGAACGAGTCTAAAAATTTTTTGTTTGGTAGAGAGTTAAGAGATATTGAACTTTGAAGGTTCAGAGATATTAAACTATAAAGGTTACTTCGGTCCGAATCACTCCAATAATTACAGACAGTATAGAATACCCCGCCATATCTTGACCTATCCGATATGCACATAAAGTTGTACCCGTTGTGTGGTGTACTTGGTTGTGAGGTAGAGCGTCGGCCTCGTGACCTTATTGTACATAGCTCGATACCCGGGAGCGGGTGTCAGCTTTGGTTTTTTTTTGTTGTTGTTGTTCATTGGCCCATACATTCGGCGCAAGTGCTGGTGTAGTTCCCAGGAAACAGAATCGAAATTAAACTAAACTAAATTTGTATCCGGTAATTCTAAAGTTTTTTTTTTTTAAAGCTAAGTGTTCATGCTTTACTTTATAGCCATTGTGAAAATGAAGTTCAACATCACCCACTTACGCTAATTGCTGTTTGGTGCTGATAAAAAGAATTATGTGAATTCCGCCGATAGTCCAAATGTTTGATCCAACTCCTTGATAATAGCTTAACTCTTTACCAGACGACAAAATTTAACACGTGTCCAAATTGAAAGCATTCGCAGACGACAAATGTGGCTCAAATGATTGTTTTTGGCAATGAATGAGTAGGAAACGTAGCGGGAAAATGAGAAAATGTTTGTTACCAGCTCTCCTATTCCCGTAATGTTTTTAAAAGCGTTTTTACTCAGGGTCGTTAAAACGCAGGATTGTGTTGCCAAGGGTTAACGCCCGTGCTGCACTTTCATTGTCCATTTCACATACCCGAAAAAAGAGATATTATTGATACTATCTGTACATGTATATCGAAGCATTTGCCGATGACAAATTAAGTGTTGGTAAACTGATTGGTTTTATCTAAAAACGATGGAAACATAATAAATGACAAACATTAACTTCTTTTCGAAAAGAAATAATTGTTTGTCACCAGGATTTTTGGGTTTTTTTTTTCCTATAGGAACTTTCCCATAGGAGCTTTCAAATGGTCTCTCTTTTTATCTAAAAACGATGGAAACATAATAAATGGCAAACATTTACTTCTTTTCGAAAAAAAGTAAATGTTTGTCACCAGGATTTTGTTTTTTTCCCTAGGAACTTCATGCTTTCAAATGGTCTCTGAAAGTCTGAAAAAAATATACTGTTTGATAAATGGTTATAAATCTTTGTAGGTTTGCACATTCTTGTGCCAAGCCCGGTAATGGTCGCTGGTTTAATTCTCAAGCTCGGTCAAATTCTTTATGAGAATTGATGATTGCGACAGGACGCTCAATTGTGAGGTGCAAAAAGTTTGCGCAGACTGAGCAGGCTGACATGGGGCAATATATTTTGCAGATGCTCACTTTTACGGAGCACGATTCACTTACATAAAACTTTTATCCTGCTAAGCTCGACCCCAGGCGGTTTTGCCACCAGGGTAGATAAAGATCAGACTGCAGAGAATGTGCAGTCTGATCTTGGATCTACACTGCCCGATAAGGAGATGTTTTTTTCCCAAAATATAACTTATTACAATATGAAATTGCAGTGTTTGGGTTTGTTAACTATAGGCCTGAAAGTTTCATTTACCTTATTTAGCAGGTTCAGAGTTAAGACACACTTAAAAAACCAAGTTCGCAAATTGCTAAATCATTGGATTACGATCTTAAAGTTCATTGGCTCGAATCCCAGCGGGGCAAATACCTTTTTTATTTTGGTATTTATGTGGGTTTGGCCAAACTGAGATTCACGTCCTTTTTTTTTCTTTCAGTATATCACCTTATTTCTACATGGAAAAAAAAAATCCATTGGTCAAAATATAGTTTTATGAAGTCTTGAGGTTTTTACCCCTTTCGTTTTTTGCATGTATTCTTTTTAGCCCTTAAAGCGCCTTACACTACTATAGTTGCATTTGCGGCCAGTGTAGATCAAGATCAGACGGCACAAAACGTACAGTCTGATCGTTAATTTGCACTGTTCGCTTTTCTAAAACACTACAGACCAAAGACAGCCACGAAAGTAAAATTGTTTGGGTCTCATTCTAGAATAAAAAAGTCCACTGGGTTTATTTGATGCTTTAAGGGTTAATTCATATCATTTTATTTGTTTTTAGAATCTTTTGAAAATCGTCTGCTGCAATTTTTTAAGGGGCACAGTGAGTCAAAGATGTCCATATCAATCGCTTATCACTTTAAAGGGGCATGACACCAGATTTTGTTCAGCAAGTTTTTAAAAGAATCTTAACAAAGACTGGTTGATTTCATACTCGTGCAAAGATGGCTCTCAAATTACTAGATACTAGTAGATAGAACCTTATGAAGAAAACACAAAAAAGCACAGAGATTTTTGCATTTCTATCGTAAAATGCTTATTCCGTTTGTAACGCTTTAGCAGTTTTGTGCATAACAAGGTACAAACACATTTTAAGACAAGAAGACATCGGATGACTTCGGGGCTCAGTTGGTATAGTCACCGACCTTGGTTTTGAAGGTCGTCGGTTCGTTACCCATTGGAGGCATTTTTTTTTTAATCTCCAACTACATGTAAAGCTAAATAGTCACATCCTTACGATTTTTTCTTAGGAAATGCGAACCGCCCCCTCCACAAAAAAATAAAAACTGGGGTCAAAATCTGTTTTAAAGCCACATCAAGCCTAAAAATGAATTCTGAATGAAACAGAAATGTGCACTTCGTGTGACCCTTGCCCACCACTCCTCTATAAATGGTTCTTGGTTTTTTTTCGTCCAAAAAAAACATAAAATGAGAGATCAGAAAGAGAACACTGCGTTATCTCTGGAACATTTTTGGCCAGAAAATCCTCTTTCTAATAAACACGAATAAACTCCCACAGGTGCAAGTCAAGTGGTAAACATTTTAGACCTGGTTAGACCCTTACCCCAGTTTTAACGACCCGGAGAAAGGAGGTCTTTTTGAAAACATTGTTTGAAAAGGAGAAAACCAGCATTTTCCCCTTCTTGCACAATGTTTTCTATCCTTTCTAAAACATATTTCATCAGTTTAGTCATACAGAATCTGTCGTCTGCAAATTCTTTCATTTTGGACAAGTTTAAAGTTTTGTCGTCTGGTAAAGAGTTTACCACTGCTGTACGGTAATATTTCATTTCCGTCTGCAGACGACCTTTTTTTGGCTTACAGCAGATCCTTTTTTTTTTCAAACATTATAGCAAAAGGAGAAAAAGCTCGAATAGGTTTTAAAAGAATAGAATTGCAAATTTGTTTTTCAATCCGGTCCTATGCGGGTAAGTCATTACATGACCAACCTAATTCAACAGATATGTCTACAGAAATCAAAGCGCTGACAGCAATGTATTTTTTTTTGTGCCAATAGCTACAACACAATACCGAGATGTTTTGGCTAGGTATTGTGAAGATGGCGATTAGTAGTTTATCAGTTACGATAAAAATGAGGTACCAGTGTAAAAACAAGAGGGTCATGATAGTCCAGGATCGCTCACCTAAGACCCTTTGTACTTCCGAGAAATGTTATCTAACGTTATCACTGTATAAATTTTGTAATTTAACTTTATCACTGTATAAAAGTAGTGGTATGATTCTTTATCCACATATACAAAAAAAAAAATCGACTTCAAAAATTCAATGCATTTTCCAACGGCAAATTAAACGTAGCTCGAATGGCGCTCTTTGTCTGTGAAAAGGCAGAAAACATTGTGGGACAAGGAGATAATGCTTTCTACCAGCATTTCCTCCTTTTTTCACCTTTTTTTTTAAACCATGTTTTCTAAGGGTCGCTAAAACTTGAAATTGTTTGGTAAAGGGTTAACCTAACGGTGAATTATACTTGTACTTAATCTTAAGATTTATTTAAGTCCACTAGAAATTACTCCATTACAAATATTGAATTTAATATCCATGAGATGTAATCAACCTGACTGAATCAATCTCGGCATGGATCGCCAATATGATGCTATATCAAAAATATCTAATGGTTTGAGCAATCGTGACGGACGTCCACTAGATGAAATATTAACCCTCTAAGCCTTTACTTTGGTATTTTTTCATAAGCCAGTGTAAGCTCGTTAGACTGCTAACAGAAACGTTAAATTACATTATAACTGACTAATCGTCTTTCATTTATAGTCGCCACCTGTCGCACATATGGGTGACAACCTTCTAAGACAAAAGTTATGTTACATGGGACAGTACAAGATACAGGAGGAAATCCATCTCAAGGTACGTCTGGTTCTTAAACTTGCTCGGTGTATGGCTCCGTCATACGGTACCAGGGTGTAATGTCGATCTGTAAAATTATTAATAATAGATGGCCAGCCGTGGAAATCGAACCCTCATGAGACCCGACACTTGTCTCTCAAATCTAGCATCATGCTCTACGAATTGAACAGCCTGGGCTAGTCATTACAGTGTAAATCCGAAGAAGAGCTAGACATTCGAAAATTATAGAGAAAGTTCACTGTTTTTGTCACTATTTCAGCGGTAAACGACCTTTCTGAGTAACACTTTTAGAAAACCTTGTGGCAGAATCGTTTGCCAAATAGTTTATAAGGAATTATAATATAAGTATTTAAACCTAACTGAATGTTAATCATTCGTATTTAAAATTGTTCGAGAATTAAGGGTGCTTTCACAGGAAGAAAACAAAAATCCACGCGCCAGACAGAATACAAAAACCAGGTCTATGTCGTTTGGCTCGAGGTCATGATTTCCAACGTATCTCGACTAAACAGACAACCAAGTGGCCAGGTGTGCACAAATACACTCCCCTTGTTTATCCGATTTATTTAGATTTACCTCTGCTTTCAGTACCTTTATAGCCGACATTTATGTAATGTTATCTGTCACTGTTAAAAGCTCTAGGCTAATCACGGGATGGATCTGCTGCGTAAGAAAATGTCGAGATTGTTTCAGCCCATCCAGTATATAATGTGAGTCATGCTCTGGCAAAAAGATGTTTAATGCATATCCGTCATACATTTTACAAAGTAAGTCATCATTATAATCATGGATCCATAAAATCGATTTGGTGTAACCGACTGAATCATGAGAAAGATTGGTCCTTTAACATGCAAAAAAAATGACCAATGGCAAAAAGTTTCGATTCAGGTCGGCCTGCGCGGACTGCGCAGGCTGACCTGAATCGATACTTTTTGCTTATACATAAAGTCCCCCCCTCCCCCATTTTCCCAGACCATGGCTCTTGTATATAATTTTCATGTTACTTTCAACCCCCGAACTTGTTGCAACTTAGAGGCTGTGTTTGACTTAAATATGTCGAAAAAATATCGGACTGATTCGATGTAAGACCAGACTGAACTTCATCATCACTTTTTGAAAAGTCACCATTATCGCCCGCTAGATGGCATTCTACAAATACACATCTGTCTGATTTGGGCATTCTGGGTACAGAACCGGACTACTTTTCAATACTTTGAATTTCAAAATAAAATAAACGTTTACTCAATAATACGCTACCTGGTGCGATTCATTCAGCTATGATCAGCTAACATGTAACCTATGCACCGGCCATTTATTAAAACAGTCCCCTACAGGCTTGGGCAATAGCTTCGGTATAAGCTCTACGTTTCCCTAATATATGGGATCGGTGATGCGTCATAGCAGACAGGTCGAATCTTCGAAGAATATGACATGCGCAGACAACGGAAAAGTCACATGACATTTTCTTCAGTGTCTTACCTCTGTCGGCATGAAATGAATGAACTCGGCTTATATTTTTTTAGGCGGCCGAAAATTGAATGTATGGTGTTTAAGGCAGGTTTCAACATTATTTCAGTTGTATCGCGGCGGCCAGTGCACCTACACTTGCTTTCCTGGAGCTTCTTTTACCAGAACTAAGTACAGTATTCTTTTCGAAGCCACTATCTGCTTTCCCACATAACCATGGTCCAAACAGTGATAGGCGGTGAGAGAGGAATGAATCCTATCGCAACGACAATCATCAATCAGCGGAAATTAATCGGCCGAGCTGAGGATTCGAACTGTGCCGTCTTATCGTAACCTACACTGTTTGCAGAAGCACCTGTATTTGCGATAAGTGTTTTAAAAGTTAATACGCGGTTTGCGTCATCCGCCTTGTCGATTAAAATCATGGGCGAAGCACAAATTTTAAAATAACCACACTCGACCTACCTCAAAAGTACATGTACTTGTTTCAACCAAGCAATGGGTCTTCCTCTGTGAAAAAATGGGTATGATGCATCTGCAAAAAAGTACCAACCCATGTCAGCTTGCGCAGTCAGCGTTGAATTACCTGGGTCGAAACTTTTTGCTATCACTATAATGCATTAAACTCCCCTTTTCCAGAGACTCACTCAAATTTATATGAGACATGCTCTGGCGAAAAGGAGCTAACTGCATCTCTGTAATCCACTGGAGCAAACAAGTATTTTCATGATTATGGATCCATAAAATCCATTTTACCTGACAACTGGCTGAATGAAGATGTAGAATGGTCTTTAGACATGCAGAAAATTGGCCAATAGCAAAAAGCTTCGACCCATGTCAGCCTGCGCGGACTGCGCAGGCTGACATGAATCGATACTTTTTGCAGACGCCTCAGACACGCAGAATTGCTCATATAATACACGATTCTGTTTTCAAAGTACCACCACGCTAATTGAAATTGACCCGGACCGATAACATCCTTTTCTTGTAATTGAAATAGAAGAAAAATATGGGAGGGTTGAAGCGAAAAAACAACCAACTTTGAGGAGCGAAATAAGCCATGCTCTGTGAAATTGGGGCTTAATGCATTTGCAAAAAGTATCGATTCAGGTAAGCCTGTGCAGGATGACCTGGGTGAAAACTTTTTGCTTTTGGTCAATTTTCTGCATGTCAAAGGATCGTTCTACCTCAAAATCCAGTTGGTTGTTGGTGAAACAAATATCATGGATCGATAACTATGTGATGACTTGCTAGGTAAAATGCATCACGAAGATGCATTAAATACTCTTTGGCTCGAGAGTGACTCAAATAACGGGGTCTTCGAGTTCTTTTCGGTTCGGGACTAACGGAGCACTAAAGAGCCCCCTATGTGGGAAATCGGGAGATGAAGTTCTTTACCAAACATTGGATTTGGGCTTGAGCTTGTATAAAATACCTCTACATTTTCTTAGTCTCTCTCTCTCTCTAAACAAATTCATAGTCTTTGTAGTTGGTCAAAAATGTAGGCATGTTTATTCTAAAGGCCCCTGCCTATTTGCGGGCAAATTTACGCCGTTTTTCTTATTAAATGACATTTCTTGTTTTAACTGTATGTAAATTTGTTGGTTTTTTCCCTCAAGTTTGAATCGTCTACGTGTAAAGGTAGGATAAAAGGTTAGTGTATTATCTTGGAATTGTCTCGATTCAACTTGGTTGATTGCCTGGTTAGATGGTGTTTTGTAAACACCACTTTCAACATTTTTTTTTTCAGTCATATCACGGCGACAGTTCGCTCATTCATGTATATTATGAGTTTCACCAGTAACAGGCCCTGAAGTTTCGCCCAAAGCATTCAAAAAAGAAAGAAAGAAAACAAACCCGTGCTTCCAGTGATGCTCGAGCCCGGGGCCTCCAGCTCGCGAGTCCTACACCTTACCAGTGAGCCACGCAGAACCCCCCCTCTCCGGAATATCTTGAATGAAGTGTTGATTACAAGAGTGATCTAAAGGGACTTAAACTTGTACACTGTGAAACGGATCAGAAACCGTGTATTGAGGCGTCCAATATAGATCCTCAGTGTTTTCTCAAAGACAGAGATAGCAAATATCTGATGCCACTTTAAACGAACGGGAAATAGAAGAAACCTGCTTCAAAGAAAAATTTATTATTCGAACGGAAATTAATTTCAACTCTTTGCCAAGTCCCGTGTGTAAACGACCCCGAGCACGGGAGCTTTCAAAAACATCGTGGGAAGAAGAAAAAATGCCAGAAGCCAGCATTTTAGTTATTTTCTTACAATATTTTTTTCAGTGACAAATCCCAGTATTAAAGCTAAATTTTGCCGTGTGTAAATGTTTTCATTATGGACCAGATTAAAATTTTTCGTCTGTCAAAAGGTTAACACTTTACCATACAACCCCGTGTTTTAACGACCTTTTGAAGAAGCTTTTGAAAACATTGTGAGAAAAGGAGAAAATGCTGGTTACAAGCATTTTATCCTTTTCTTACAATGCTTTTTAGCTATTCAAAGACAAATTTCATCCATTGAGTCACACTGAATTTGTCGTCTGCAGCAGCCTTGATTTTGGACGAGTCTTAGTTTTCGTCTTTTGGTACAGGGTTAAAGTGAGAGTAGTGCATGTTGTCTTCTGAAGATGATCACAGCAGATGTACCGTCTGATCCGACCCAGTCTTATTTGGCCAATAAGGTCGTGAGGTCAAACCTCACTCAAGGGGCCGGGTTTATCGAGGGAGTATCGTTGAGCAAAACCGCGCAGTTTTCAGTTCTAGCCCAGTACGTGTGAAATCCAGGACATACATATGAGCTATGTTCTATGAAAATGGAACTTAATGCATCTGGTAAACAAGTATCGACTCATGTCAGCCTGCGCAGTCAGCATACAGGTAACAGACTCAGAAGGTTGCTCAGAGCAAAACTTGGTTGTTTACGCTATTAGGGGTCAAATGGCAGCATAGTGCAGTTCCTAGGCCAGATTACATAGGCTAAACTATGGTTTCTTTTTCACCCCAGGGATACCTTTCACTGAACTGCGTAGATTTACACCAATATTTGGTGGATTGAATATACACACGTACGATCCCAGCTTTATCCAAAGATATGAAGTTGCGTAAAGTTATGCAAATACTTAATCAAATCGTAAAGTTATGCAGTTTTCGGACTTAATGCTTGCTTACAAAAATTGCGTACGCAAATTTCATGTGTACGCAGTTCAGTGAAAGGTACCTCTGAACCGTTGCATGCATCAGAGCTTGTAAAGAGTCAAGTGGTTCTTCAGAACAAAGGATAGTTTTACCGTTTACCACACAAATTCCTGAGTTTTAACGACCCTGACGGAGAAACCTTTTGAAAACATTGTGGGGAAAAAGGAGCATTTTCTCCTTTTTTCCACAATGTTTTCTACTCTTCCAAGATAAATTTCAAATTTTTGAGTCAAATCACTTGTATCGTCTGCAAATGCTTTCAATATGGGCCACGTCTAAAATTCTGCAGTTTGGTATACAATTACAGATCAGCCCGTGTTGTGGTGTTCTTGTTGACAGCCAAATTAACTACATAGAGACCACACCAATGAGAACGCACACCAGAATTCATCCGACCCAAACCACAAATTTCCTACCACTTAAACGGCCTAAAATATAATCAGAATATTGTTTCGCCGAGCCCTAGTATAGCTTAGTCGGAAGCGGACAGGACGCGAGAACAAGGGGTCTCTTGTTCGATCCACGGCTCGGCAAATTTCTTTCCGAGAATTGATTATGGTCACTGCGACAGGATTCATTCCTCTCTCACCGTTGACCCTTGTTTCGGCGATGGTTATGTGGGAAAAAGCAGCCAGTTGCTTGGAAAGAATATTGTGCGGAGTACTGGTAAAAGAAACTCCAGGAAAGCACCGGCCGCCGCGATATAACTGAAATAATGTTGAATACGACGTTAAACACCATACAATCAATCAATCAATGAAATAATCCGGTTTTTTCTGTTAGGATATTTGACAAAATACCTGATACTATTCACCCAAAATCGAGCATTCCTGAGTTTTAGGTCTTTACCGACTGGACAAAATTTTAGGCTCTTTCTAAATGTCACAATAATGTACGGATGACAATTTATATGTAACTCAAATGTTGGAAATTTGTCTTTGAACGGAATGAAAATGTTATTGGACAAGGAGAAAATGCTGGTAAGCAGCATTTTTTTTTTTTTTTTCTGTTCCAACAATGTTTTCAAAAGCATCACGCGTCAGGATGGTAAAATCATTTGATCATTTGGTATAGGGTTCAAAGTTTCTACCTTTATTTCACTGTGCCTGGAAAATCGATCATCTCCACATATGAGAAAGCGTTTAAGATCTCTTTACAAATATTTTACAGACAATTAAATACGGTGGCAAGAAAAACTATCAAATCTAACATGTGACTAGAGCGATCTGACAGACAGCTAAATAGCAGAGAACAACCTGAGAGGTCCGGGCTGTTTCTGTGTTGGGGAGAGTTATTCATTCTTCTGTTTATCTAGGTAACGGATGCTCTGTTCTTGAAGAAGTATTTCGGTGGGCGCATGCACTTCTTATTATACTGCAAATAAATTTCATGCGGTCTGATTGGATAATATGTCCCGAACATATATTCCTGTACACTGGCAAAATCCACGTAAAAGCAGTTTCCTTTTCGGGAGCCCTGTATACATAACTACACTTTCAACACCACATCCAAAATGGCGGCGCCGATCAATACGAACCACCCACAAGACAAACATAGCTTGCACTACATTATAACTAGTTTTCCTTGATAATTGTCATTATTTAAAGCGGAAAGAATGAAAATAAGTGAATATACTTACATGTATTGTCATTTGTTGTCATTCTAAAACAAATATTCGGGGTTATAACGAGCCATCCCTTCATCAAATACGCAAATTGTGAAGTGTCGAACTTCATAATTGTAACGTTAAAAAGGATAACCTAATGGTGGTTTCAGGCATTAATGGTCGTCCACTTTTGTCAACAAATCATTAAAATGCATAGTTACTTACCTTCTAGTTGTTTAAATCCATGTTATAGCATACGTCGAATGTCTATCGCAGTGACATCATCAAGTTCATGCACCAAACTGTACGTTTTACAAAGGTTTCAGTGACGTAAGTTCTCAGTGACGTCAGTTTTCACTGAATTTGGGCGCTCAGAAGGGAAATTCTATTTCGCCAGCGTACTCAATTCGTGAGACCATAAAACAGGGGAATTTTGCTGAATACACGTTCGAATAGAAAGCTTTGCAGTATAATATTTATACTGGACAAAAAAAGTTAAGGATCATTTTGTTTTTAACCTACTTCTGAGAAAGAAGTGTATTGTTGGGTAAAACTGACATCTGAACATTCATCATTTCATTATCAATAACACCATGCTGTTTTATTGTCCTTATTCATGGTTGGGTGACCACACGAAAGCAAAACATGATAGTGTCAAAAACAAAATGTAACAGCAAATGCAGCGGTTTGATAAAAGTCATCGTATTGAACTTTTTTGCGGCTGAATTGAGTGTTTGATGAAACATAAATTGCATTTCTTGGTGAGAAGTCCGTGATGAGGCACCAAATAGGGGATCAGGAAGCAGCTCGAAAGACGGATATGCTGGAAGGAGGCCGTGTTAGGGGGCGGCAGCTGCAAATTTTAATGTGTCACAGACAGTCATCTCAAGACCCTGGAACCATTTCCTTTATACTGGCAATGTTGCTGAAAGACCCCCGATCGAACCGTCCAATGTGTACTTAAATAGCCCATCAGGACCATTATCTGGCAAAAATGGCACACAGGCAAAAGCTTAAGTTAGCTGTAAACCTCAATAATGACTTTCTTTCAGCAACTGGGGAGCAAGTAACGTCACAGATCCTTGGAAACAGACTCCATTATGCAATTACTGGTTCCAAACGATCGGTTGTTTGACAAGTTTTGAACAGTTTTGACAAGACGGTGCCGAATGGCAAGGTTAGACTTTGTGTGTAACCACGTCAGCTGGCAACTCCGTCATTGAACCCCATTTCTCTTCACTGATGATTCTCGCTTCTGCGTTGACTTTAATGATGGCCGTAAGCGAGTAAGCGAACTTGGCGTACAATTTGAGAACGATTCGCCGACTGTTGTGTGTTGTGTTACAGAACACAACCGCTTTTAAGGTGGATCTTTCATCGTTTTGGCTGGCATCAGTATTGATGGGAATACAGACTTACAGGTAGTGAATGGTAACCTTACTGGTGTCAGATACGGGAGGCGAGATCCTCTGCCCGACTCTTGGGCCGTATGCGGGTGCTAATGGAAATGACTTTCTTTTACTGGACCATAATGCAATTCCGCATAGAGCAAGATCAGTGAATGATTATCTTGAACACGGGTAGGAAACTTAGTATTCAGAGCCAATGGCTCTGACGAGAAAATGTTGTGTTGGTCTTCCGTTTCTGAAGATGTCGGCTGAAAAACAACCAAAAAACAGGTAAGCTTGTCATTATTTGTATTCATGTGTTCTTATTTCTTTGAAATTCCAAAACAGGAGAATGTCATGCAATGCTCTGGTCTTTCAACGTGTTTTCTACACTACGGAAAGTTGTAACAAGTGTACGATTTTGTCTGAATCATTTGTGGCGTGGGTTGACCTTAGCTAAAATAATACGTCACGGACCTAAATTCAGTCTATTATTGCCATATAATTGGCAATTAAAAGAGAGTCTTGCTGTCCCAAAAGCGTGAATTAATGTCTTGAAATGTTACATTCACTGCTGGTAAAGAATTGAAAAGAAATAGCAGAAAAAATGATGAAAATAAAGAAGGGCTCCGATTATGTGGACCGGCTCTGAATATGTAAATCGGCACCGATTGATGAGGGCTTCCTTTCAAAAATTTAGTTTTCTGTAAAATTTACTTATGAAACAGACTTTGTTTTTCCGTTAATACCTTTTAGTCCAAAATGTAGTACTATTGTTGAATGGAACATGACCGAATTTATGAAAATACAAAGGACTTGTATTGTCACGATTGAAGAATCCGGTCGAAAATTAGTCTATCTAAAATTTGAAAATACGTTTGTGTAGTTTTTGATTAACAGAATGATCTATACATGTATATAGCGTTTGTCATGCTTTCGTCGTAAGTGCAGCCCACATGTAAGCAAAAATAATGAAAAATATTTGGCATCTTCGGAAGACTATCTGGTCTTGAAACAGTCATTAAAAAGTTAAATGGAAAATGTACCGACCGTAGCAGAGATGATGAATAGAAAAAACAAAACTTTTACAAAACGTGAGAAATACATTTGCGCTATTCGCAATAGACGCCTCAGGGTATATGTGTGAACACTCCTAACTCTTTTTAATACTTAACACTACACAACAGTATGTCAGGTAGGTGGGGTATATACAAGTCTTTAACAACGAAAAAGAATCTATTTCACTAGCACATCAAGACCAAAAAATGTTCATAGACCTGCTTCTAATGGTACTTACTCAGATCTTTAAATGTTCAATTAACCAGATGCATATTAGATCAGAAAATGTCACATATCAGTTATCTTTAAGCCGATGATAAACAAATATCCATCCAAACAAATAAACGATCACGTTTTGTGCAGTCTAACATTGATCTACACTGGCTGCAGAACCAACTAAAGTTGTGACAGGGTTCATAATGAATAGCTTCGGGTTATTTATTTTTCTTTTTCCGTCCTAGATATTTGTATAAATGTCCTAAACATTGTCGTTTGCACTTGTTTCAGAAATCTCACATCGACCCCTCCCAATTTCTAATGTAGAAATCATTTACTTTATGCCGTAATTAGATTGAGATTGCAGTTCCAATATCATGATTTACTGAGTGTGTATGCAGTTAGCTGTTTTGAGTCATTGTTTAGGATAAAAAGGCAGTTTGAAGGGTCTTTTAGCGGTTAATGTAAATTCGGCACCTGTTTCGTCGTGGGTTTTCGTGTTTTGCCGTGCCGAGTAAATTTGATTAAGTAAAAAGTAGAATTCTAAAAAAAAAAAACCCTGCGTATTGTTCCTTTTTATTCGTATCCATTTCGTCTGCACATGCTTAAAAGGATTTCAGACATCGGGTTTTTTTTTTTTTTTTTTTCGGAGCAAGGTTTTTCAAAACTTTAAGACTTTTAATGCCTCCTTTAAGTAGACGTACACGTAAAATACATCATGAAAATTCCCTAAACTGTTCGAAAAAATGACGATACGCAGGTTTTTTCTTTCAGAATTTCTACATTAGAAATGTGGAGGGGTCGGCGCGAGATTTCTGAAACAAGTGCAAACGACATTGTTTTGGGCATTCATACAAATATCTTGGACGGAAAAAGAAAAATAAATAACTCGAAGCTATTCATTATGAACCTTTAAAGTGCCTGTCACAACTTTAGTTGGTTCTGCAGCCAGTATAGACTGCACAAAACGTGATCGTTCGCTAGGACGGATGTTTGTATCATCGGCTTAGAAAATAACTAATATATGACATATTCTGGTCTAATATGCGTTTGGTTAATTGAACATTGAAAGACCTGAGTGAGTACTATCAAAATCAGGAATCTATGAACATTTTTTGGTCTTGACGTGCTTGTGAAATAGATTCTCTTTTTCTGTTAAAGACTTGTATATACCCCACCCACCTGACATGCTGTTGTGTCGTGCTAGGTGTTAAAAAGAGTTTAGAGTGTTCACACATATACCCTAGGCGTGTAATGCAAATAGCTTAGTTGTATTTCACACGCTTTGTAAAGGTTTTTTTTTTTCATTCAATATCTTTGCTACGGTCGGTGCATTTTCCATTTAGCCTTTTAATGACTGTTTCAAGACCAGATAGTCTTTTGAAGATGCCAAATATTTTTTTTTTTCATTTTTTTTACTTACATGTGGGCTGCACTTACGACGAAAGCATGACAAATGCTATATACATGTATAGACCATTCTGTTAATCAAAAACTACACAAAAGTATTTTCCAAAGTCAGATAGACTAATGGTCGACAGGATTTTTCAATCGTGACAATACAAGTCCTTTGTATTTTCTTAAATTCGGTCATGTTCCATTCAACAATAGTACTACATTTTGGACTAAAAGGTATTAACGGAAAAACAAAGTCTGTTTCATAAGTAAATTTTTACAGAAAACTAAATTTTTGAAAGGAAGCCCTCATCAATCGGTGCCGATTTACATATTCAGAGCCGGTCCACATAATCGGAGCCCTTCTTTATTTTCATCATTTTTTCTGCTATTTCTTTTCAATTCTTTACCAGCAGTGAATGTAACATTTCAAGACATTAATTCACGCTTTTGGGACAGCAAGACTCTCTTTTAATTGCCAATTATATGGCAATAATAGACTGAATTTAGGTCCGTGACGTATTATTTTAGCTAAGGTCAACCCACGCCACAAATGATTCAGACAACATCGTACACTTGTTACAACTTTCCGTAGTGTAGAAAACACGTTGAAAGACCAGAGCATTGCATGACATTCTCCTGTTTTGGAATTTCAAAGACATAAGTACACATGATTACAAATAATGACAAGCTTACCTGTTTTTTGGTTGTTTTTCAGCCGACATCTTCAGAAACGGAAGACAAACACAACATTTTCTCGTCAGAGCCATTGGCTCTGAATATGAAGTTTCCTACCCGTGTTGAAGCTGAGACAATTGATCGTATTCATTAGCCAAGTTGCTCCCCTAACCTGAACCCTGTTACAGCATGCCTTGGACATGCTCCAGAGGGCAGTTTCTACTCGATTAGTAGTTCCACGCAACCGCCAGAAGCTCGAGATTGCGCTCCACCAGGAATGAGCCGAAATTCAGCACAACTCTTTTCTGCTGCACAACCGAAACAAGCAAAGTGATGCAATGCTAAGATTTGAGTCCGCGGTGAAGACACAGATTATTGATAATGGCCTACGAGACATTTGTGGGACAATTTGTTGCTTTACTGTGATACTGCAATCTTGAAAGTCATTTTGATTTTGGGGGTGTCTTACCTTTTGTGATTTATCGATTCGATAATAGAATAAATTTGTTAATTTTGAACTGAAACTGATTCAGTTATTGTTGTTGAGTATTTCTAGTATGTTTATGGTTTATGTTCAAGTTTTTCCTGTGTTTGCAATACATTAGAAATAACGATCCTAAACTTTGTTGTCCAGTATAAATTCGTTACAAGTACGGTCAGGTGGCAGGGGACTTGGAAACTTGTTCACGGCTGTGGCAAATCATGTCGCCACATTCGCAACAGCCGTGAACAAGTTTCCAAGAGACCTCCACCTGACCGTAAGACTAGTAAAGTATGTTTTGGAAAGCAGAATTGTGTGTGTAGTGATGTTAAAAAATACAAACAAACCTACAAAGAGATAGGACGTGGAAAGCATACATAGAGACAACAGTGAAAAGTATTCATCCAAATAAAAAAGAATGCACTTGGGTCATTCTCTGTGTAATGGAGGTGTAATTTATCAGCAAAAAAGTTCCGACTCACATGGGTCTATACTTTATTTTTGTTTGCTATTTGTAATTTTACTACATATCCAAAGACCATTCTAGCTCATGATTCATCTGGCTATTAGAAAACAGGGATTTTATCGATCCATAGTTATGTAATGACTTTGTTGGTACAATACTCTGCGGAGATGCATTAAACCCCCTTTTGCCATGCCATAGCGCTGTTTACTTATTTCATTGACTTATACTATCAACGACAGAACTTCTTCAGAATGTCTGCTATATGAGAATAATCAAGCATCAGACTTCCCAGTTGTTTAGGCAGACGAATACCGATAGCAGAGGTCTCATTTAACGGCTCATTTAGAGTGATAAAAGTAGGAGATCAAAACAAAACACGCATACATAACACGTCGTTTCGTTTTTGAACTTGCAATAAGATTCTGTAGATTAATCACCATAAATCTATGGTCGACCGAAGAACACAAACAAGGAGCCTGGAAACAGTTTAGTAAGTATCCTGCCGAATTTCAATTACAGACAGTCACACGTCACAAATATGTTTTTCGTTTACGTTGCGTGTAATGCTATTTCAATGGGATTTTATAATTGAAACCGTGGATAAAAAGGCGGAGATTATAGTACTATATCAGACTTGGCATACATATGCAGGCTGATTTTACTTTACACCAGTCGAAAATTTTGTCTCATGATATATAAGATGTGATATAGGTTGGCTTCTGAGAATTTATTAAAAGAGTCCAGAAGAAAATAATTAAACGAGCCTCTCGGCCAAAATGACCTTTTTGGCGACAAATGTAATAATATTTTATCTCAGTTTTAAGCGAATGAATGTCAGTCTTTTCATCACATAACCATATTTAACAAATTGTAGATCAGAATATGCAAACTCATCCTGACACACATTGCAATATCCATGAATAAAACCCCATTCGCTTCTCTGAAAAAGTATGAGATGACGTAACAAATGACGTCAGACAATGTGTGTAAGGTAAGAAAATACGTAATGGATTAGTCTTAAATTTTGATGACATAACTGTACTGGAACTATTCTGAAAGAGACCACATTGTTTTTTTAACAACTATATCTTTTACTTTTGACGAAAATATTTAAACACTTTAGTCGTAATCTGTGAAAAGGGGGTTTGATGCATCTGCAAAATGTATCAATCCATGCCAGCCTGCACAAACTGCGCACGCTGATATGGGTCGAAACTTTTTGCCATCTCTAAATTTTCTGCATATCAGAGGACCATTCTTTCCCATGATTCAGTCGATTATTAATTAAACAAAATGAATTTTAAGGATCCTCAATCATTTAATGACTTGATTGGTATAGTTCATCATTGAGATGCATCAACCTCCCATTTTCACAGAGCAGACACTTGGCAAGTAATTTGATCTTTAAAAGTTGGTTGAAATATAATGTAATTATGGTTCTAATCGTGTGGGTAATAAGAACTCCGTATTTTGTTTGTAAGTATCTTCGATAGGATATGAAGACTGAACTAAACTCTTAACGGTCATTAGTCTGCACAACAAAGATATGCTCTGAGGCAAGCACTACAAATGGAATATCGATATGCTCATCTTGCAAATTGCAAATCGAGTGTTTATTTGTTGAGGAGCCGTAAGTTCGGGTTTGAAAAGGTACGTAACGGCTCGACGGACAGTGTAACTATTCATGCTTTTCTAGGGTCCTTCTATTATTGATATGCACAACATTAATTCTACACAACAGACGGTTTTTAGATTTCATCATGCATATGTCACAGTATTATTGTGACGAAAAATTTATTTTCAGTTATACTGTCTCATAACTATACCCAATTTCATCTCTAATCCAGCACAAACCCGCTCTGCAGGCTTTTGAGTTCTTTGATTTCTCAGCTGGTTTTCAATGTAAACTAGCCCAATACCACACCTAAATTCTAGGTACATAACAGACCTGTACGCTTAATGAATGTGAATTGTACAAATGAAACTAGTTTTAATTCGGAACGACCTTTAACCGTGCGTGGTTCGATAAAACGCCTACTTTTACTACGTACAGTGCAAACACCTGGCAGGGTATCTCCAAACATCAGTTCGAGCTCCGGGTGAACTCTGTGCCCCCGGCGTCCCTAATTGGACACTGAAACCACAGTAATGTTTTTTATACTTCTGTAAACTAGCAAAAGCAGAGAGGCGAGAGGGCGTTTCAGTTCAGAGAAATGTACTTTGTAAACTACAAGGGGTGCAAACACATTTCAGTCGGGTTAGAAAGTCACGTGACATCATAAATAAGCTCACACAGCACTAAGAACCGTATTCTTGAACTACTCTAAGTTACATGTATATTCTTCTTTCGAATTTTAGGAACACTCTGAACGAATCAGATTACTTGTTTCAGAAACAAAAAAAAAAACATTGCAGTGTCCAAGTCTTTAACACCAAATATCCATAGGCGAAAATAGGTGCCTTGCGGACAGGACAGATCAAGAGCAGATTGCACAGAACGTGCCCTTGTATAGTAAAGCCTACACGATTAAAATCTTTCAGAGTTTCAGTGAATTGTATTCCCAGCTGTCAAAAGAGGGTGAGTTTAAATATGCGGTGCTGAAAGAGTTACGAATTTGTAACCGAGAGGTAAAGTGTGGGGTCTTAAGATCTTGTGTATCGATGGTAAAATACAGTTGAGCAATGCTTGTCAAAAGGGGCTTTAATGCAGCTGTAAAAAGTATCGACCAAGGTCAGTGGTGTATCTTTGTTCGTGTTGTGTTCAAAGGACGTACAGAACGACCTACAGGGACGTCTTCGAGTCGTATAATCATGCGTTCCCATTTCACTCTCACTTCTTTTTGTTTTGACGAGTAGCGTTGCTTTAACGTTAATGCAGCGCTCAAGAAGCGATCATGACTGTATAGACGATTTTAAAAAAGAACATTTGCATATCATGTCACTTGTAAATGGATAACGTCACACGTTCTCTTGGAGGACCATTAATACTTCGACAACGATACACCTGCGCAGGAGCAACGACAAGTCAGCAAAACGCACCTGAAATGTACACCTTACATATGCTCAGGTACGTCACTTGAATGCTACTAACACGTCCTAATTAAGAAAAGAACGCTGTGAGTTGGCAATGTCAATGCTTTGTGCGCCATACTTACTCACTAACGCATTTTGATATACAAACAGGTTCACTCGGCGTTATATATAATACGAGTCATGCTCTGTGGAAAGGGAATTCAATGCATGTGCAAAAAGTACTGACCATGATCAGCCTTATTTTAAGATATTTACCTTTATGTTCAAATGTTGTGTAGGTTAAGCTCCAACCTTCTTGACTGAATCACTGTCTGTAAGCAGCAGTCGTAGATCAGGATTGCGATCATCTATGGAGTCTAGCATTAGATATGATGAGTCTTTGAACAGGAGAACAACGTTTAATGATAGAATTTTTTCTACAATCGGGCCAAAGTTATGGAACAATTGCCCTCTTATATCAAGCAGCCCGTGTCAATTGACATTTTTAAGAAAAACCTTAAAACATATCAATTTAAATACTTTCACATGTTGTATTATATACATGTATAACCAGGTCAAGTAGTTTTATCAATCTTGATGTTTGTACCAACGAATCGTGATTTCGGATATTGTTCTAGATCTCTATTTTCCCCAATACGTTAAAAATCGGACGAACCTTTAGGGTTTTAACGATGTTTAGTTGTTTTAACCAATTTGCCGTTTAAACCTCAAAATCGTCTCTCCTGTCTCTTAGACATTTTTTGTTTGTATTATACAACGCCATTGAATATAATTATATAGAAATAGCGTTAAATCTAAAAGAAATACATTTAAACATTCAATCATTCAGCTTTAGCTATTTGTCAATTTTCAGTAAATCAAAGGACCAGTCTATCTCACGATTCAGTCAATTGTAAGACAAAATGGGTGTTATGGATCCATGATTATGTGACTTGCTTGGTTTGATGCATTACCGAGATGCATTAAACCCCTTATAGCTAGAGTGCCGCTCTGAAAACATATAATATTAAAGGTACGTTCTCCCACATCACTGTTGCGCGGTTTTCGCATTTATGGCATTTGTGTGACGTATTCATGACGTGTCAGTTCTGCGACACGCGTGCAGCGTATCATTAAGTGCTAATTTAAAAAAAAAAACGCAGCACCTGACATGTAAGGAATTAAGATTACATAACTTTGGTATCAGATATGTTATCCGGCGGTGCTGAGGCGTTCCTTTCTTAACAGTCACACGTGTACAAATGTACAAGCCAACATCTTCGCAAGCCAAGGTGACGATGACCACGTGGCTTGCGAAGATGACAAGTCAGTGGTACTCTGCTAATCACAAACCTTTCTTTGATATATAGAAAATGCATGTATTTTGTAAATTGATAGCCATAAATGATGCATATAAACAAAAGTTAAATGACATTAACAGTGGTTGCTAAAATGTCGTTTTGCGTTTCGATTTGCTTCATGCGTTCAGCATCTCACAGAAAACTTGGATAATATAGTATTGCACATGGGCTTTAACAAATTCGGAGAAAAAAAAGTTTAAGTTTAAATAGTTTCAAGCGCCTACCCTATTCACCAAACGTTTTTTTTTTTCCAAAATTTTCCCGGAGTTTCATTTGAGTGGACAGCGTTGTAAAAGGTCAGGGTGAGATCAAGTTTGCAATCAGGTCTTTCAAAAGTACTCGTATGCTTTCACCGCAGGCGTTTTCACCCTAATTATATCAAAATCATGCAATTGACTCACCAAGAAAATGCATCGCGTTAAAATCAGTTGTACTTGACTAAAACAAATAGAAGGCGTGAGTAGTAAAGGACGAGAGACCGCGGACACACCCAGGGCTTGGGTGTGTCCGCGGTCTCTCGTCCCTGAGTGCCCTACATCACCATCCCTGACAAAAATGTGTCCCTAGTTGCTGTCCCCGAAAGATTTTTTTTTTATTTTGTCCCTAGGCTCTCGTCCCTGAGAGGGATTTAGCATTCAAAATGGCGGCCGTGTGGGTGGTACTCTGGGGCAAAAAATGCCCCAGGCTCTCGTCCCTGAGCGGAATTTTTTGCAAAAAAGGGAAAAGGGGGGGAGTTTTTCCTAGGCTCTCTACCCTGAGAGAGATTTAGCATTCAAAGTGCAGGCCTTATGACTGACAGGCTGGGTAAAAAATGGTCAGATCACTGAGTTGGACTTAGTTTTTTCACCCTATGGATGATTTTTTCTCTTTCTAATTGCCTGAGCACTGGGTTGGACTTAGACTTTTTTCTGCATCTCTATGAATGATTTTTTCTCTTTCTAATTGCCTGAGCACTGGGTTGGACTTAGACTTTTTTCTGCATCTCTATGAATGATTTCTCTTTTCTAAAAGGAAATTTATCTTATATCACTGAGTTGGTCTTAGCTTTTTTCCCCTATGAATGATTTTCTCTCTTTCTAAAAGGTTGGCCATTGAGTTGGACTTAGTCTTTTTACATCTCTATGAATGATTTTTTCTTTCTAAAAGACTGAGCACTGAGTTGGATTTAGTCTTTTTCTGCATCTATGAATGATTCTTACTCTTTGCAGTATAACTCTCTGGAGTATAACTCTTTTGGAACGCGTCTCTTCTAAAAGAAAGATAGAACTTTCGTGGTAGATGGTTAGTCCTGAAAAGGACTGTTGGGTTAGCTCTGAAAAGAGCTGTGACAATTTGAAGAAATGACAACTTGAAGATAGAACTTTCGTCTGACAGCTTGAAGGTAGAACTTTCGTCTGACATCTTGAAGATAGAACTTTCGTGGTAGATGGTTAGTCCTGAAAAGGACTGTTGGGTTAGCTCTGAAAAGAGCTGTGACAATTTGAAGAAATGACAACTTGAAGATAGAACTTTCGTCTGTCAGCTTGAAGGCAGAACTTTCGTCTGACATCTTGAAGATAGAACTTTCGTGGTAGATGGTTAGTCCTGAAAAGGACTGTTGGGTTAGCTCTGAAAAGAGCTGTGACAATTTGAAGAAATGACAACTTGAAGATAGAACTTTCGTCTAACAGCTTGAAGGTAGAACTTTCGTCTGACAATTTGAAGAAATGACAATTTGAAGAAAAGATAGAACTTACGTCTGACAATTTGAAGAAAGGTAGATCTTCCGTGGTAGATGGTTAGCCCTGAAAAGGGCTGTTGGGGTGTCCCTAAAAGGGACCTGGTTTTGGAGGTTGTGTTTTTAAGCACAACCTCCAACCTTTCCGCAGGCTGGACAGCTACTTGCTGCCCGCCTCTTTAGCCTCTTCAACTGCTGTTCATCCAGTCCAAAGTTCAACGAGAACGAAGGCTCAGCGTCATCGTTCCAATCTTCGGTAGAAGCCACTACGAACTCCTTCTTCTTCTTGTCGTGCATCTTTTTTCTGGATGATAGCTGCGCAAGTTCGCTAAAGCTCATATCTCTTAAAGCACACTCCATATTGTCTACAAGTCGAAGAGAATGAACGATGTGCGGGAAATGACACTGGGTTTTATAGGTTTTCAGACGGATTGAACTAGTTGACCCATGACGTCATTTTCTCCTATGTTTTTCCCGCGTCGGCGTTTCATGCTGTTTTGTCTCCAAATTAATGTTATCCAATCAGAATCAGCGTTTTATTTCTAATACTAAATGTTTTATTTTTAACCAACCCGTGGGTTTGTTACATTTTCTTGTTCTGGGGATTTTATTGTTGACCAATCCGTGGGTTTGTTACATTTTCTTGTTCGGGGATTTTATTGTTGGTCAATCCGTGGGTTTGTTACATTTTCTTGTTCGGGTTAGAAAAAAAACTAGAGTTTAACTAACCTATGACTTTTTTTTGATTGTGAATCTTTTGAGTTTTTTGACAATTTTGAGTTTTTGACAATTTGAAGAAAGATAGAACTTTCGTGGTAGATGGGTAGCCCTGAAAAGGGCTGTTTTGTTTTTTTTGGAGGCTGTGTTTTTTCCAGTTCTAATGGCAACACCCGAAATTCGCTTGGCAAATGGGGCATGCTGTAATCTTCCTCCCAAATTCGATATCAACCAAGATGATATCCGGTGTTGTCTTTAATAATAGCTGAACTAATCTTTCGCCGAGATCTTTGTATGGTTGTGTTATACGTCGCAGTTGGTTTTGTTCCTCCTCTCCTACGAGATGAGTGGTTAGTTGCAATAACTGCTGTCCGGCATTTAGATACTCTTGGAGAGCCTCACGTAGTTGATGATTTACCTCTTCCATATTGATATTGCTTCCGAATATTGACACTGCTTTCGAAGTGATCGTTAGCTGAGAGTCAAAGAAATGGTGAATGTGTGAAAAATAACGCAAGGGTTTATACGTTTAAGGAGGATTGAAATTTTTTAAAGAGCTCATCCAGGGTAGAAAACACATACATTTTTTCCATGCTACGTTTCATGCTAATATAGCAAAAAAAGTTATGAGACGTTGTATGGGAAAAATGTAACCAGAACAAGTCTTTTTTTGGGGGAAAAAACAGAATGAAGAACTCTATTGTTTTTTTGAACTTTTATTTATTGAACTTTTATTTACTGAACAGAACTAAACATTGAAACATTTTTTTGCAATGCATCATAAAAAAAATTTCTTGACAATGAAAAAAAATTTCTTGACAATGAAAAAAAATCACAAGCAAACATTTTTTTGCAATGCATCATAAAAAATTTCTTGACAATGAAAAAACATTTTCTTAACAATGAAAAAAATCACAAGCAAACATTTTTTTGCAATACATCATAAAAAATTTCTTGACAATGAAAAACATTTTCTTAACAATGAAAAAATCGCACTGAAATATTTTTTCACAATGAATTATTCACAACGAATTAATCGCAATGAATTAATCGCAATGAATTATTTTTTCGCAACGAATTATTTACAATGAATTAATCGCAAAAAAACAGTATATAACAAATTTTATGCAATGTAAATTCGCAAACACCACGAGTTTCATATTTGTTTTCATATTCCTACCGTTTTGTTGTTTTTTCTTGGTTGTTTTCGTTCTGTCTTTGGTTTTTTCGGGATCTTGAAATCAACGTGATTGTCAATGTTTTTCCCGTATTTGCCCTGCCCTGTCAATATTGGTATAGTTGGTTTTTGATCAACTCGCTGCTTCTTGTGGAGATGGTTACCATCTTCCTCAGATTTCCGCTTTGTTGTTTTTCTTGGTTGTTTTTCCTTTGGTTGATTTTTCTTTGGTTGATTTTTTCTTCACAACACTTACGATAGAGTCCACTAAGTTGTGAAGATTGGATTTATCAAACTCGAACTCCACAGGAATCTTCACAGGAGTTGTTGAAATGCGCTGATCCTGTTGACGTAGTACCTTGATATTTCTACTGAGCTGATCAGTACTTGCGGATAAAGTTTTAATTTCCTCCAAATGTCTGTTTAAAGTCTCCAGCTGATCTATGATTCGGATCATCATGCTATCTTGTTTCAAATTTAGCTGCTTTACCTCTTCATAAATGTTGTCAAACACTGTCGCTGGAATGATGGTTGTCGAATTTAACTCCGGTGGTGGATTGATAATTGTCGAATTCATAACTGATGAAAGAACGTCTCCATTGTTTTCCACTGATGGAAAATCGCCCAAGCTGATTTCATCTAAGTTGTGCTTCATATTGTAACTGACTCTGAATATTGATACTGCTTTCGAAGTGATCGTTAGCTGAGAATCAAAGAAATGGTGAATGTATGAAAATAACACCGAGCTTTATACGTTTACAGAGGATTGAAATTTTTAAAGAGGGCGGACCTGGCGGAAAACACTGGTATTGTACTGTGTGACACCGAATTAGGAGTGGTAAAAAAAACACCGATATAACCATCGATTTGATTGCACAATGTTAATGAAACGCCGACGCGGGAAAAACATAGGAGAAAATGACGTCATGAGTCATCTAGTTCAATCCTCCTGTAAAGCTATAAAGCCCAGCGATAATTTACATGAAATCATATTTGTTCCAGAATGGATCGAATTCTTGTATGCCCTCACTGTGCAAACAGATGTCTGATAGAGTGTGGAAAATGTTTTTCCATACTCGAGTATCTTGGTCAGAAGCATAACTGTCCAGATACAGATGAAGGATTTTATGATGATGATGAAGGTTCGACGATTTGCTGCGAACATTGTGGATGTGAAATCATCCCAGTGGATCGGACGGAAGAATCGTAGAGCTGGATGTCAATGTGAGATCCTTCAAAAAAGCCCTTTTCAGGGCTAACCATTTAGCACGAAAGATCTTTCTTCTCAAATTGTCAAAAGTAAAAAGACTTACAGTCATAACTAGAAAAAGTCAAAAGTAAGAAGTAATTATTTTTATATTTTTTATATCAAAAAGAACTTATGTACAATGAAAAAAATCAAATCATGAACTGTAAAGACAAAAAATAAATGAACTGTAAAAGACAAAAATGAATGAAAAAGATCAAGTCAGTCTTTTTTTGTTTATAATCAATATTGTATTGAAATCTTTTTTTCACTCAGTATGTTTTTTCTTTTTCTTTGAGATGTCAGATTCACATTTGGTTTTACGTTTTCTTTTCCTATCGTTGTTTTTTAATTCCACATCTGGACAGATTTTGTCCTCATGTTTTGTTGATTTGTAAAAGAAATAGTTCTTTGTTACTCGTTTTTTCTTCTTTTCGATGTTTTGCTGTTTTTCCTTTCCGTACGAACAACCCGGTTCTGCAGAAAATTCGTTGTTTTTTAGATCCAAAGTTTGTTGATTTCTTAGATTTTTTCGTAATGTCTCTAAATCATCTGCTATTTTGCAGATTTCTGAATCGCTGTTAGCCGCTGTGTCGCTCTGCATGTCTACGGTCTGAGTTTCAACCGATGAGGATGTAGCTTGTGGTGAACTTTTTTTTCATGTATTTTCACTGCAGAATGAATTTAGTGTCCCGACGAATTTCATATCTTTGAAACCACCAACGTTGTAAAATGATGGTGAAATCTCAATGTCGTGTGGATTCACGTAGACAAAAACAATTGTTCCTAGCTGATTTTCTTTTTCTGGACATTCTTTGGCCCAATGTCCTGCTTCGTTGCATGTGAAACAAATATTTGTTCTCACACCATTCGCACCATATCGTTTGTCAATCATCGCTTGATCCAAAACTCTGTAGCTGGTAGTACGGTAAACATCTTTTTCTTCTAAATGTTGCTGGGATAAAAATGATCCCACATAGTTTCCGATATGTTTAACATTATACTTTGATGGTATATTGCTGATCTCATAATCGTGGGTGTATGGATTAACATACAGATACACCCTCTTTCTAAGTGGTGATGTATTTTGCAGCTTTAACTCACTCATATTTTTTATCAGCTGTACTGACTGAGATCGAGTAGGAGAATGAATAGATTTTCACAACTAACGGCTTATTTATACACTGTTACAACGGAGAGGCTATATAAATTGCTAGTTTTTTTCTCACTTCTGCATTATTGTCTTTTCACTCAGAGCTAAAACGATGGGTAAAAGAAAAAGAATAATAACCTATTCAGACAGCGAAAGTGACGATGAGGTGTTTCCACCAACAAAAAAGAAAAAAACTAGACCTTTGAAAGAAGAAAGTGACGATGAGGTGTTTCCACCAATAAAAAAGAAAAAAACTAAACCGTTGAAAGAAGAAAGTGACGATGAGGTGTTTCCACCAACAAAAAAGAAAAAAACTAAACCGCTGAAAGAAGAAAATGATAGCGACGATGAAAGTACCAACTCTAACTTAGACATGAAAAGTCTATATGATTTAACAGCAAAGGGTAATAAGAAGTCAAGAAAATTTAAAACAGAATCACATGTGCTGATGCTGAGTTTTAAGAAATTTGAAGAATTAACACCTCAGAGACTCCTTGGATTATTTGACGATGTTACCCGTGAAATCATTCGAAAGTTAAATGCTAACCCTACGGACATGATTAGAATTACCATCAATCATCCTTCGTTGGAAATAGGAATCCATATTCCTTTTTTAGCTGCAGACCAGTTACAAGGTGAAACTATGCTGAATGAAATTGAACGAGTTTTACAATCGAATACAGATTTCGTCTTGAACGATGGATTCATGACATTTGACATCACACATACAATACCACCAAGTGGCAGCGGAAAACCAAAATATAGATCGTCAGAATTAGATTCAAAGTTTTTTGCCCAGAAGAAGTAATCTATTATTCAAATTGACAATCATGACCAACTATGTTTTGCAAGAGCTGTTGTTGTGGGAATTTGCTACAGTGAACGTGAAAACACCGAAGTATGGAATAGAAAATGGGATCGTATTTGTCGTTCAAACCGCCCTCTTCAAAAGACTGAAGCTGAGAAATTGTTACATGAAGCTGGAGTTTCACCAACACAACCTATAGGAATTGACGAATACAAAAAAATTCAAGCATTCTTGTATGAAAAAGGCTATGTCATTAAAGTTCATCAATAGCATTCAAAAGTGGAAAAAATATTTAAACATCCAGAAGTGAAAACCAATAGTAAGATCATACATTTGTACTTTCATCAAAACCATTATGACTACATTAAATCTATCAAAGGTTTTCTTAGTTGTGGATATTATTGTGAGTTCTGTGATGTGGGTTACCCTCACCGGGAAAGTCATGCTTGTTCAAATATCTGTAAAGGTTGTTATCGCGAAGGAAAATTTCCATCAGAATCAAAAGAATATGTTTGCAGTGTTTGCAGTAGACGATTTTTTAGTGCTGAATGCTTTGAAAATCACAGAAATGTTCAAGGTAAAGAAAAGAAATCCATTTGTGAATTAGTGAAACTCTGTTCGAAATGCGGTGCACAATATCATATCAGAAAGAAAAATCATGTTTGCAATGGAAAGAAAAGATGTCATATCTGTAAGAGAATTGTTAACTTTTCTCATCAATGCTATATTCAACCTTACCAAAGTAAGTTGAACCATGACAGCGATGACGAGACGAGTTCTTCTGTAGTCAAAAAACCACAGTTTATTTTCTTTGATTTTGAATGCAAACAAGACACAGGTGTACACATCCCAAATTATTGTATCGCATACAGAGCGTGTGATGAATGTATCGATAAATCACTTGATTTTCATTGTTCTACATGCAGTGAATTTGAAGAGGGTAGGGAAGTTATTTTTCAAGGTGAAAAAACTTTGAGTCAATTTTGCAACTGGCTCTTTTCAAAACATCATAAAGGGGTTACGGCTATTGCCCATAATTTCAAAGGCTATGACGGGCAGTTCATTCTTGACTATATTGTCAAAGTTGGGTTAAAACTTCCAAAATTGATCATGAATGGAAACAATATTATGAAGTTAGAACTGAACGGTGTACGTCTGATCGATTCTTTCAATTTCATGAGTTTTGGTTTGGCAAAATTTCCAAACACCTTTGGCCTTCAAGAAATGAAAAAAGGTTACTTTCCTCACTGGGCGAATACAGATGAATTTTGGAGTTACATCGGACCCTACTTGGATATGTCTTATTACAAACCCGACTCAATGTCTGAAGAGGCTAGGTCAAAATTTATAGTTTGGTATAATGACAAAGTTCGAAATGGTGAGGAATTCAATTTTCAGAAGGAGATGGAAATGTACTGTAGGTCAGACGTTGATATCCTCAGACGAGGGTGTGCTGAATTCAGAAAGCTGTTTATCGAACAGGGTGGTATTTGTCCATTTTTAGAGGCGATTACCATCGCAGATGCCTGTAACAAGGTGTGGCGAAGCAAATATTTACCAGAAAATCAAATAGCTATCATTTCAAGTAAAGACTCATCCAGACGTCGCTTTTCTATGAAAGCGATACGATGGGTTCAAAGCATTGCTCAGGAAAAAGGTATTAATATTCAGCATGCAAAAAATGGTGGTGAAGCTCAAATCGGGAAATATAGTGTAGATGGTTTTCACCATCAATCAAACACTGTTTATGAATTTCTTGGGGATTTGTATCATGGTTGTCCTGTATGCTATACAGATCGAAAACAGATCAATCCTATTAATGGAAAACCCATGTCTGAATTGTACGAACGTACTTTTGAACGTATAGCAGATATCGAAGACATGGGATATAATGTAGTGTACATTTGGGAACACGAATTTGATGCTAAGATGAAGGATAAAGAGTACAAAAAACACATTGAAAAGTTATATCCACATTGGGACCCTATCGATCCGAGGGATGGTTTGTCCGGGGGAAGATGTAATGCAATAAAAATTGGATATGATGTTGATGAAAAAACCAAAAAGGAAATCAAGTACATCGATATCTGTTCTCTATACCCTTATGTTTGTAAACACAAATCCTACCCTGTAGGTCATCCAGAAATTTTGTCTACTGAGAATATTGATATGAACAATATTCACCAATATGAGGGATTAATCAAATGCAAAGTTTTGCCTCCAACTGATTTGTTTCACCCCGTTCTTCCAGTTCACTGTAACAACAAAATGATGTTTCCCCTCTGTATGAAATGTGCAGAAGAAAGCTCAAACATTTGTAGACATGGTAAAGAAGAGAGGGCTTTGGTCGGAACTTGGGTTACTTTTGAATTATTCAAGGCTCTTGACTGCGGTTATCGATTATTGCAAGTGTATGAAATTTGGCATTTCAATTCTGTGTCAGATCAGTTCTTTAAACATTATGTGGACAATTTCTTGAAAATTAAGCAAGAAGCCAGTGGTTATCCAGATAGCTGTCAATCAGACTCAGAAAAAGATCAGTTCGTTTGTGAATATGAGAAGGCAGAAGGTGTTCGTCTTGATCCAAGTTGTATTCAAAGAAATCCTGGGAGAAGATCATTTGCTAAGATTATGTTGAACTGCCTTTGGGGAAAATTAGCTCAGCGTGAAAAAATGATCCAGACGGAATACATCAGTGATCCGTCTAAATATTTTGAATTAGTCACCAACCCCAATTTCATTGTAAAGCATGTAGAAATCTTTGATGAGAACTGTTCATTCATCTTGGTTAACTATGAATCAAAGTTGGAACATATTGACACCCATGCTACAGCCAATGTGATAGTAGGTTCTTACGTAACAGCTTATGCAAGGTTGGAATTGTACAGTGTTCTTGAAAAGTTAAAAGATAGAGTTCTGTATTTCGATACAGATAGTTGTATGTACATTCACGACCCCGAATTATGGAATCCCCCTATTATTAACAGCCGGTTAGGAAAATGGACTGATGAAGAGCCTGCTTGTAAAATTACTCAATTCAGAGGACTTGGACCTAAGAATTATGCTTACAAAATGAAAACAAAAGATGGAAAAGAGATAAGCAAATGTAAAGTAAAGGGGATTACTCTGGATTACAATACAAAACAGGTGGTAAATTTCGATACATATTCGAAATGTGCTTTGGATCGTACAGTAGAAATCAAAATTCAGTATGATTGTAAAATTAAAAGACACAGAGATAGAACGGTTACCAGTGAACCACAAACAAAAACGTTTCGTTCTGTATACACCAAGAGAGTCATTGTAAATGGTACTGATACTGTACCCTATGGTTATAAAAGCTTGAGAAAATAATTTCATATCACATTGTTGTGTACCAATCACTCAAAGTAAGTCGGGGAAAAAATATTAGCAACTGTTCAAAAAAAATAACAATCATGTTGCCGCTACCAATAGAACTACGTGAAAAAATTTATGGAGAATTTGTTCGACAGCATACGCTTGATGAACGAACACAGCTTAACATTAAATTTTTCTGTGTGAAAATTTGGATCAAAAAAATGTTTAAATGGGTTGCAAAAGGAGAAAAGTCATACAAAGTGTATGCTATATTCAACTTTATTGCGATGATGGTGGACGATTCGGGGCTGGATCTCGTTCTCAAGACTTATTTAGCAGATAGCTGTATGAAAGACAATGTTATTAGTAAACTGTTTCGATCCACAAGCCGATGGACATTTTTTATCATAGGAACAACAGAAGAAAGTTTTCTTAACGTTGTGAAAATGAAATCAGTTCTATTTAACTTTTACTTACGCTACAAAAAAGGATCTGTTCATGATTCCTACGGAGAAACAATGGAAACCATGTCAGGGTATATTCTATTTGATAGAGATGTTACAGAAGAAGTAGTAAATTCAGCTCTTTCAACAAAAGACGCTTATAGACATGTTGCTCCATTCATAGGACTACGAGATTTCGACGATATGGACAGTGAGTATACAATGTTTTTTGGGTATGACCAATTGCATAAAGACATTACGGAATATGAAAACAAATGTGAAACTCGTGGTGTTTGCGAATTTGCATTATAAAAAATTTGTTATATACTGTTTTTTTGCGATTAATTCATTGTAAATAATTCGTTGCGAAAAAATAATTCATTGTGATTAATTCATTGCGATTAATTCGTTGTGAATAATTCATTGTGAAAAAATATTTCAGTGCGATTTTTTCATTGTTAAGAAAATGTTTTTCATTGTCAAGAAATTTTTTATGATGTATTGCAAAAAAATGTTTGCTTATGATTTTTTTCATTGTCAAGAAATTTTTTCATTGTCAAGAAATTTTTTATGATGCATTGCAAAAAAAATGTTTCATTGTGATTTTTTCATTGTCAAGAAATTTTTTTTCATTGTCAAGAAATTTTTTTTATGATGCATTGCAAAAAAATGTTTCAATGTTTAGTTCTGTTCAGTAAATAAAAGTTCAATAAATAAAAGTTCAAAAAACAATAGAGTTCTTCATTCTGTTTTTTCCCCCAAAAGACTTGTTCTGGTTACATTTTTCCCATACAACGTCTCATAACTTTTTTGCTATATTAGCATGAAACGTAGCATGGAAAAAATGTATGTGCTTTCTGCCAGGTCCGAACTCTTTAAAAAATTTCAATCCTCTGTAAACGTATAAAGCCCGCGTTATTTTTCACACATTCACCATTTCTTTGACTCTCAGCTAACGATCACTTCGAAAGCAGTGTCAATATTCGGAAGCAATATCAATATGGAAGAGGTAAATCATCAACTACGTGAGGCTCTCCAAGAGTATCTAAATGCCGGACAGCAGTTATTGCAACTAACCACTCATCTCGTAGGAGAGGAGGAACAAAACCAACTGCGACGTATAACACAACCATACAAAGATCTCGGCGAAAGATTAGTTCAGCTATTATTAAAGACAACACCGGATATCATCTTGGTTGATATCGAATTTGGGAGGAAGATTACAGCATGCCCCATTTGCCAAGCGAATTTCGGGTGTTGCCATTAGAACTGGAAAAAACACAGCCTCCAAAAAAAACAAAACAGCCCTTTTCAGGGCTACCCATCTACCACGAAAGTTCTATCTTTCTTCAAATTGTCAAAAACTCAAAATTGTCAAAAAACTCAAAAGATTCACAATCAAAAAAAAGTCATAGGTTAGTTAAACTCTAGTTTTTTTCTAACCCGAACAAGAAAATGTAACAAACCCACGGATTGGTCAAAAATAAAACATTTAGTATTAGAAATAAAACGCTGATTCTGATTGGATAACATTAATTTGGAGCCAAAACAGCATGAAACGCCGACGCGGGAAAAACATAGGAGAAAATGACGTCATGGGTCAACTAGTTCAATCCGTCTGAAAAGCTATAAATCTCGGCGATTTATTTTCCATACATTTCATTTTTTCACAATGGCTTCAAGACAATCACCACTCGTCACTTGGATGGATACTGAGCGAAAGTTAATAAGAGCAAGGAGACAAATCGTCTTACTTAAACAACGCCTAGCTGTAGTGAGAAGACGATACGAGAGGGCTGAGCTTGCTAATAACAGGGTGTTCTGTTATAACCTTCGGATGAAGGAACTCATTATTGAGGGCATGCTTGAGATGTATTTTCAGTATGTTATTTTAAAAACTGAGCAGGTGACCCGTCTTTTCCGTGTGCAAATCGCCGCTGAAAGGAGTGAGTCAGACAGCGAATCGACTGATGCTGATACTGAATAAACATTTTCATAAAATCAGCTCTTCTCAAAACAGCCCTTTTCAGGGCTAGCCATCTACCACGAAAGTTCTATCTTTCTTCAAATTGTCATTTCTTCAAATTGTCAAACTTCTTTCTTTTAGAAGAGTTACACTCCAAAGACTCACGCTCCAGAGAGTTACACTCCAAAGAGTAAAAAAATCATTCATAGATGCAGAAAAAAGACTAAGACCAACTCAATGTCCAGACATTTAGAAAAGAAAATTCATTCATAGAATAAAAAAAGCTAAGTCCAACCCAGTGCTCAGTCTTTTAGAGAGAAAAATCATACATAGGTGAAGAAAAAACTAAGTCCAACTCAATGATCAGGCTTTTAGAAAGAGAAAAAAATCATTCATAGATGTAAAAAAAAAAGACTAAGTCCAACTCAATGGTCAGACATTTAGAAAGAAAAAATCATACATAGGGTAAAAAAAAGTCTAAGTTCAACTCAGTGCTCAGACATTTAGAAATCATTTATAGTGCAAAAAAAATCTAAGTTCAATTCAGCGATATAGGGACAAATTCCATTTAGAGAGAAAAAATCATTCATAGGATGAAAAAACTAAAAAGTGATCCATTACACATATAAAACACTAAACTCTTGATTATTTTTTTCTCATTCACCATTAACTTTTGTAAAACCTGAGCCAGTATCGTACAATGTTTGGATTAACATTTTTTCTCTTATTGCTCTTCTGGTTAGAAGAAAGAAAACGTTTCAGATATATCAGACATGAAATTGAACATCTGATGCAAATGCTAGATAAAATGGAATCAATCAAAAGAAAGAGAGGGGTATAAAAAAGTGCATTCTGTACAAAAAAGCAACTCTTTTCAGGGCTAGCTATCTTAAATAATCATCTTTCTTTTCATTTTGTCAGAAGACTCATAATCAAAAAAAAGTCATAGGTTAGTTAAACTCTAGTTTTTCTAACCCGAACAAGAAAATGTAACAAACCCACGGATTGGTCAACAATAAAACATTTAGTATTAGAAATAAAACGCTGATTCTGATTGGATAACATTAATTTGGAGCCAAAACAGCATGAAACGCCGAAGCGGGAAAAACATAGGAGAAAATGACGTCATGGGTCAATTAGTTCAATCCGTCTGAAAAGCTATAAAACCCAGCGACATTTCCCGCACATTGTTCATTTTCATTTTCACGATGGAAGAGCTAAGAAAGACGGTGGAAGAGCTAAGAAAGACGGTGGAAGAGCTAAGAAAGACTGTGGGAGAGGCAGATCGGCAGCTAGAAAAGTTTGAAGCTGAGGCAGCGAGGAGACAGAGATATGGCTTCGAAGAGAAACTGCTATTTACCGGGTGGGACTTTTGGGACTTTGCCCAATTACCACAAAGCAAGAAGGAGAAAAAGGAGTTCGTAGTGCCTTCTACCGAAGATTGGAGCAGCGATAACGAACCACCATTTTCGCTGAAGTACAACCTGAGTGCACAGCAGTTAAAAAGGCTAAAGAGACGGATGGATAGTAGCTGCCCAGCCTGCGGAAAGGTTGGAGGTTGTGCTTAAAAACACAACCTCCAAAACCAGGTCCCTTTTAGGGACACCCCAACAGCCCTTTTCAGGGCTAACCATCTACCACGGAAGATCTACCTTTCTTCAAATTGTCAGACGTAAGTTCTATCTTTTCTTCAAATTGTCATTTCTTCAAATTGTCAGACGAAAGTTCTACCTTCAAGCTGTTAGACGAAAGTTCTATCTTCAAGTTGTCATTTCTTCAAATTGTCACAGCTCTTTTCAGAGCTAACCCAACAGTCCTTTTCAGGACTAACCATCTACCACGAAAGTTCTATCTTCAAGATGTCAGACGAAAGTTCTGCCTTCAAGCTGACAGACGAAAGTTCTATCTTCAAGTTGTCATTTCTTCAAATTGTCACAGCTCTTTTCAGAGCTAACCCAACAGTCCTTTTCAGGACTAACCATCTACCACGAAAGTTCTATCTTCAAGATGTCAGACGAAAGTTCTACCTTCAAGCTGTCAGACGAAAGTTCTATCTTCAAGTTGTCATTTCTTCAAATTGTCACAGCTCTTTTCAGAGCTAACCCAACAGTCCTTTTCAGGACTAACCATCTACCACGAAAGTTCTATCTTTCTTTTAGAAGAGACGCGTTCCAAAAGAGTTATACTCCAGAGAGTTATACTGCAAAGAGTAAGAATCATTCATAGATGCAGAAAAAGACTAAATCCAACTCAGTGCTCAGTCTTTTAGAAAGAAAAAATCATTCATAGAGATGTAAAAAGACTAAGTCCAACTCAATGGCCAACCTTTTAGAAAGAGAGAAAATCATTCATAGGGGAAAAAAGCTAAGACCAACTCAGTGATATAAGATAAATTTCCTTTTAGAAAAGAGAAATCATTCATAGAGATGCAGAAAAAAGTCCAACCCAGTGCTCAGGCAATTAGAAAGAGAAAAAATCATTCATAGAGATGCAGAAAAAAGTCTAAGTCCAACCCAGTGCTCAGGCAATTAGAAAGAGAAAAAATCATCCATAGGGTGAAAAAACTAAGTCCAACTCAGTGATCTGACCATTTTTTACCCAGCCTGTCAGTCATAAGGCCTGCACTTTGAATGCTAAATCTCTCTCAGGGTAGAGAGCCTAGGAAAAACTCCCCCCCTTTTCCCTTTTTTGCAAAAAATTCCGCTCAGGGACGAGAGCCTGGGGCATTTTTTGCCCCAGAGTACCACCCACACGGCCGCCATTTTGAATGCTAAATCCCTCTCAGGGACGAGAGCCTAGGGACAAAATAAAAAAAAAATCTTTCGGGGACAGCAACTAGGGACACATTTTTGTCAGGGATGGTGATGTAGGGCACTCAGGGACGAGAGACCGCGGACACACCCAAGCCCTGGGTGTGTCCGCGGTCTCTCGTCCTTTACTACTGGCGTGTGGGCAAAAAAGCAGATTTCACGTACTTACTAATCTTGATCGATACTCCTTGCAAAAGTCAGGACAATCTATCAAACCCGCGCGACAACGCAAGCAGGCACATACTGTATCATTGCTGAAAATGCTCCCATGCCGCTTTTGTTACTTTGCACAAAAAATAATGCACTTCCTCATTTTGCTCGAAGTTGGAATACCTATCAATTATTGAAACTGTAACACGGAAGTTATAGCTTCTATCTTTTTTTTTCAATAGCGATGCTATTTACACCGAGGTTTCTTTTTAGAAAGAAAAATAATATATTACTAATAGCAATAAAAAACATTTAATCTTATGTTTTAACAATTTCTTTTGTCTGTGGATTTTCATTTAATCGTGGAATTATGTAATTCTTACGAACATTTTCTCGACTTTTCAATGAAGAATACCAATAAAAAAGTGAAATTTATATACGTGGTACTAAAAGAGTTAACCATGGTAGAACTACTTTGTCATGGCGCGGATGAAACAGCGGTACTGAGAGCCGTCCAAAGCGGCATCTGGTAGACCTGTCTTGCCAAAAGATCGTGGAGTGGCTTCTCTTGTCAGAAGAATCTACTTCGAGCCAGCCAGTAAATTAATTTGACAGTTATTAGTTAGTGATTGATTCTGCAGACTTTCTGCGTTACAGAAAACATAATAAATGCCCTTCCCCACCTGTCCGGAAAAGCCGCCCGCTTTGTGAAAAAAAAAGAGTAATTTTCTTTTCCACGCAGAAGAAGAAACTGTGGCATTTCGAAAAGAGATATGTCTTTAAAGTTTAAGACACAGCGTATCGGAAATCGTGATTCCCTATGCACAGAGCGTACGTATTTCCGATATAAGTCTGAAGTTAGAATCTATCGAAACCCAAATTTACTATTTAAGCTTTGCTTTAAATCTAAAAATAAATGATAAAAGTAGTGCATCATTTCTGCAGCTGACGCGGCCTATTTAGATTTAGTTATTTTGAGCCAAAACTTCTGGAAAAAACACTGATAACTACTGTTATTTCATGCTTTTCGGTAGTTTATCGAGAAATAAAAGTGGATCATGTTTTGATATTTCATGGTTACGACCAGTGAAAAAAACCGATTTGATATTTTCTAACTCTCTAGTAGTTTCCGCGCACTAGTTATCGAGGTAAACAGCGCGTGTCATTCAGCCAGAAGGAAATATGACGTAATTTAGGCGCATTTACCCTACATTTCTCGCGCTTTACGTAGTATTGTAATGCGTTCTTATGTGGGAGAGGGTACGCCACGGGGAATTACCGAAAAATTACTGTACTGGATTTTGACGAAAGTCCCAACAAGGAACGGGTTATATACTTGAAATAAACAGAATATTCGGGGTTTTTTTTTAGTGAAAGATCGTAATTTATTTTGGTGAGCTTGATAACATTTTTTAGTGGACGAATTTAATAAAATTTTACATCAAATGCCAACGAATGTCAGATTCTCTTTATCACATTACTGTATCTCAAGAATTATAGCTCATGACATGTTAAAACATAGATCTACATATGCATGTTTATTGAAATTTACATCAAGCCCATATGTTTCTTTGACAGGTTTGTACATCACAGACAAAGAAACTTGCACCTAGCGGTTTTATTTTACATCCAAAGATGCTCAAATTTGCAGCGGCTTTGTCGCGATCGTCAATTTTGACTGACAATTTCACAAAGGAGTGTTGGTCAGCAATGTTTTAGAAATTAGTCGTATAATTACAGCGCGTTGACCAAATACGGCACTATTTTCTTATCTCACAGGTTTGTGAGACTAGAAAATTCGTAATGTCTGCCTTATATTGAAAACAAGGGGAGTTATGTGATAAAATTATATACGAGTAAACAAGTGGGAATCGCTGAATGTTTATTCCCACCAGACGGGGCTTTATAAATAGATAGAGCCGTTACGCTACCTAACATTTCGAGTATACCACCCTAGCATTATTTATTCCCAGTCTAATGTAATAGGATATGTCAATTTAGAATCAAAAGAAATGCAGCGAATTTACAGGTAAAGCATGAAACATTCTTCAATACTCTAACTCTTAGGCTGCTAATCACGAATCACTGACCTTTTGCGGAAAGCGTAGATCAAGATCAGACTGCACAGAACGTGCAGTCTGATCTTGGATCTACACTATCCGATTAGGAGATATCTTTCCTACAAAAATACTTTTGAAATAGGAAAATTTGGGTTTTTTTACTACCTGCTTCATTTCTTTTATTTAGCACCATAATGGTTTATTCATTGCTTTTATGAATTTCATCGAGCACACTTGGCATACAAGGCACCTAATGTGAGAGACTACAGATTTTATGTAGTAATCTCACATATTCATGAACTACTGTTTACCACAATCATTAATTTGCGGAGAGCATAGATAAAGATGAGAATGCATGGAACGTGCACTCTGATCCTGGATCTATAGTATCCGCATGTTTTGTCAAGCCTAGCAGATATCCCTCTCACTCGTCACAATTCTACCGATTCCGTAACTTCATCTTACCTTGTCCTTATCAAAAATATTTTCCACTTTGAAGTACTGTCAGTCACATAATCTAAAACACATGGCGCCGCCCTCATGCAAAACGATTACAAGCGACATCTACAATCAAGTGAAATTATGCACATCTATAAATCTGTCGGTGAAATCTGTCAACGGAATCGATAGACCACGTTCAAATATTGAATATACAAACTGTATTTCAACGGAAGTGTATTTAGGAGGATTTTGATAGAAATTTGTGAATCATTTTCACCTTTGTATCTCGAACTGTATACTTCTAACCCTTAGACTGCTAAGTGCGACTCACTGACCTTTTGCGGACTATGTAGATCAAGATCAGACTGCACAGAATGTGCAGTCTGATCTTGGATCTACACTGTCCGATAAGGAGATATCTTTCTCCCAGAAATGTCTATGAAAAAGCAAAATATTGTTTTTACTATCGCCTTGAAAGTTTCGTGTTATTTATTTAGCAAGACAGTGGTTAAGAATGATTAACCGTATTTCCGGCAAAGAAATGTACCGTGTAGGTGCATACAGCTGAGAGACCTGATGAATGGATCACCCGAGGTTTGCCGAATGATATCTTACTGAGGTTTAGTGTATACATTACAGCCGTCAAAAGAGATCAAGTTTGTATGAACCATGCTCTGTGAAAAGGGGACTTAATGCATCTTTAAAAAGGACCATTCTACCTACAGATCTAGTCGATTGTGAGACAAATTGATTTTATGGATCCATAATCATCATGATCAGATTGGTATAATGCATCACGAAGATACTTTTATACTCCTTTTACCAGAGCATTGCTCATACAAGCACTAAAAGAGTTGATGGGTCATGTACAGGGCTCAACAATTTTGAGTGCTTGCTCGACAGAATTTCTTCCCTATTTTAGGCGAGAACCATTACGACAGGAATTGTTCCTCTCTCATCACTAAACATGGTTCTTTGTGCATGTGATTCCAACACACAAAAATTAATCATATTCATGGTCGCTAAGGTCTGAAGCAGCTGTCAGTCCTTTTTCCGTCGAAACGCCCTTTAACCTCGCGTGTGGTCCCCAAGAAAAGTGACGAGCCCAATGAAGATAGTATAGCGGTTAACAAGTCTTACTTACTAAAGATATGTTTTCCTCATTATGAAGGTGAAAACAGCGGATTTCGACATGTTTTGAGTTTGCACGTCACTAACTGATACAGCGAGTCGAACGTTCAGTTATCGTCGATCAGCATTTCCAAAATTAACATCTTTGTTATCAAAACGTAAATATATCTCGCAGATGACTATCGGCACTGAAAAATAAAACATTTTCTTGGGATTCACACGCTGGTAATATCTTTCAAAGCTATAGGGAGTAAACTTTGCCACCACTTTATTGGTATCAGCAGGTGTGTGAGAAAGAACCGTGAGACAACTGACAAGGATAGGACAAGGTCAGGCACACCTCGGGTCGCACGAAGACGATTCAGCCCTAATCCCTGATCCGTGTGATTACTACGACAACCTTTTTCTAAGACAATCCATGTAGTTTTACACTTGCCACCTCATCACGTCTGTCACTAAGAAAGTTCTTAACTCGCCTGTGGACAGCAGGAAGCTAGGAGACTATCTGACGTTTTTGGTCGACGAGTTAGTATCAAAGAATTTATTAATCAGTAGGTAAGATGAAAGCAGAATTTACCTCCATGCTTAAAAAATGACAAAGTTGTGCTTGGCTCTTTAAGATACTAACATCTATTTCGCTAGAGGAAAAGCGACAAAAGAAAGAAAGAAAAAAAAGGAGAAAAAAAAAATTGGGTTTTATCTTTACGACATTCTTGGCTACGCATCTGATCCTGCAATAGAATCAGTCGAACGCGATATAGCCGTGTGTCGCTAGGTGTGATATCTGGGACTGACCATTTTATTAAATATGACGTATCATGAAAGGTAAGATCGATGAAGTCATCCGTTTATTCGGACGGTTCAACAGACATTTACGAGTAGGTATAAAAATTGATCGAGAGATTGAAACTGATACTCTTTACGGAGAATTTGTAACAAAAAATATGCTAACGTAATCTATAGTGCCCACATTCTTACCAATATTATGAGAGACGCTATGGAAAAAGATTATACCAAGCAAGTCATCACAGTTCTTGATCCATACAATGCATTTTGTCTAACAAGCGACTGAATCATGAAGTAGACTGGTCCTTTGACATGTAGAATACTAACCAATAGCCAAAGAATATCGACACATGTCAGCCTTCGTAGTCGATATTTTTGCAGATACATTAAACCACTTTTTTACATGACACAGTTGAAATCTTTTTAAGTGACAAAAAAGTATCTGTTTTTGCTTTGTTATAATAGCTGCAGCGTTGATGTTGCTTGGGTTACCAGGTTTTTAAGTGATTATATTGTAAAAAAAATTCAGGACAAATTCTAGCACTGAGACTACTGTTAAAAAATCTAAATTCGTTTATCTGTTTTTTTTTTCAAATTTCATATTTAATTTATCGGGGGAAAAAAACTCAACTATTTTTGTTTCTTTTTCTTTACCTATAGCGTAGTTTTGTCTGTAATAGACCAACCAAACTTTTGAATGCAAAACCATTCCTACACACAACATAGCAATGTCAAATTAACGTTTAGTGCAATCCAGTACATTTTTCAAATGTTACCTGTCGGTTTTTGGGGGGAAAGGATGAGTATTTCTTCGAGAATGTGAAAAGCAAGCGTTAATGTGAAATTGATAAAACTCTGTCTGTAACACTGGCATTTAGCATTCTTGCCAGACCTTCTATCGGTTGGCAGGGGACCTCGGCACAGGTGTTCACCCGCAAAACTACCTGTTAGATGGCTTACCTGTGCGGAGAAATCAACAGGTGCCGCGCCACGGGAAATTGTAGGATAATAAACTATTTATTTGTCGTGCGAGCTTGGCGTACCAGAGACGGAGTATCAAACCAGACAGTGTCGTTTTGTTCTTTGATTAGTTGTTGTGACCTTAACGTCCAGTCAGAGTCGTAGTTGTCCCGTTTATTTCGAACCGGGGCTTTACTCCCTTCTTTTTGTTTCGGTACTTTCCTGTACTGTTAATACCACAATTACTCTTTGCAGTAGCAGTTTTAATAGATATCTTAAGGCACTAAAGTAAGAATTGCTCTCTCTATCTCTCTCTCTCTCTGAAAAAAAAAAAAAATGAAATATGCACAACAAGAAAATTCAGGATCAGTAAAGAAAATGTGAATTAATATAAGAAAAATTGAAAGAAGCTTAAACATATCTGTAAAACAAAAAAAAAAAAATCATTACTTTGTTGAACAGCGACACCTTAAAATCAATATCGGTATATCAGTTATGGGCCGGAAGTAGCATCGTCGTTAACTTTCTTTTCTATTTAACGTTACCCAATCATATCGGTCGTTGCAAATCAAGCTTGATAAAACTTCTGATATGAAAACACCAAAACGTTTATGAGGAACTGCCAGTGCTGGTGTTAGTAACTGAGGCGGGGAAGACTATTTTATATTCAGTACAATCGAGAACTGCTGCATTATGGTCATTTGGATTGGCAACTGAGGAATTTATGAAAAATCTTTTCCAAAAAAGGACGTTTGCAGATCAACTGCATCTTGAAAGTGTAACGCAGTTAGTTAAACTCAGTACGTTGTGACTGGGGTAGGTGCTTATAAAACTTATTTAAAGCTCTACTCTGCATGAAATTTCAAAATCATACAGAATCGATTTGATACACCTCACAGAGCAACTTTTTAATCTTTCCAACTTCCGTTCCCTTGTTCATATTAAATGATATTCTTTGTGTCTTATTGTCGTACTCTGAGAAATATTAATCCGTTGGCTGCTAAGTGCGACTCGCTGACCTTTTGTGGACAGTGTAGATCAAGATCAGACTTCACAGAACGTGCTGTCTGGTCTTGGATCTACGGTGTCCGATAAGGACATATTTTTCCTCATAAAATGACTGAGATAGCAATATTTGGGTTAGTACTATCGACTTGAAAGTTTCATTTTAGGTATTTAACAGGTTAAGGGTAAGTGAAGATTGAAAGACTGGCAGCAAACTTAGCTAAGCATGAACTCAAGTTTTATTCCCACGGGCCTTGGTAACCGAAGACTAGTGCCTTTTCTCTATGTTTAGGACTGTATTGTTGTAGAACTGGACAGTTATTGCAAAACGAGTTGTAATAATATCTATCAAATGTGCATCTAAACTAAAAAAAGAATCCTAATGGTTGGTCCTAGCTTTCTCTGCAGGTGATGAAGATGAACGATATGTATGTCTATTCACAAACCATCCAGACACCTAAAAAAGAAAGTTAGCACGGAAGATACATTTGTACGCAAGCAAAAAGTATAGCAACACTCATAACATTTTTATTAATATGTTGAATTATATTTTTCGTATCGTAATTTTGACTGAAATTAATTTTTTGCTTGCACATTTCACGAGGTAAATAGTGCATCACTTGAAAGACGTTTACCCAGACACAAACAATCTTTGAATACCCTGTTCTTAATGTTAAAATGAATCATGAACAAATCATTGGCAAAAGAAATGTTAGTAAGTAACTAAGGTACTTCTCAATTTACTGCAAAAGATAGATGGTGCGTTATTTGTGTCGTCAAGTTCATTCTTTCTGTTCATCACTGCTCGTACCTGACGTTGTAAAATACACACAGGATATTGTGTTTTTGTTTTTGGTGAAAGATTAAAATTTTTTCATCGCGTGAACATCATCGGTAATATTTGCCACGAGTGAAAATATTACCGATGCTGTTCACGAGATGAAATAAATTTCGATCTTTCAACAACAAAAAAAAAGAAACAATATTTTATTTATTTCATGCTTGTAACCCCTTTTTTGTTGGGACTTTCGTCAAAATCCAGTACAGTAGGTTTCAGTAGTTCCCTGTAGTGTACCCCCTTACGTAACAACGCATTACAATACTACGTAACGTGCGAGAATGGTAGAGTAAATGCGAGTCAATTACGTTATGTTTCCCACTGGTTGAATTGCAAGCGCTGTTTACCTAGGTAACTAGTGCGCGGGAACTACTATTTCCGCCTTCAATTGAAGAGTTAAAAATATATAATCGGTATTTTTCACCGGTCGTAACTATGAAATATCAAACCATAATCCACCGTTATTTCTCGATAAACTACCGAAAAGCATGGAAAATGTATAGCATTCACAAAAGCATTTTAGAGTCCGTTCCATTTGATGGCGGTTGGTTAGTGGTATAGGAATACATGTGACGTGACTGTAAACTTCACCTTCAAAATCCGAACAGTCAAAGGCTCATTACAAAGATCTTAGACTAGATAACTGTACGTTAATGTCGATAACTATGTCCTTAATTAAAGCTCAGTCTCCAAGGATGACAATGATGACCCACCGTGCTGGAGTAGTAACTGCTGTACAGTGTGTGTGTGTGTGTGTGTGTGTGTGTGTGTGTATATGTGTGTGTGTGTGTGTGTGTGTGTGTGTGTCAAGAAGACGCAACATTTCTATGTCGTCCAAAGAGCCCCTATCCCAACTGTATGGAAAATGTTAGGGTTGTATGTGTCAGCCCGTTACGTAAGACTGATGAAACGGTTCAGAATTACTGCAAAACTACAGAAATCGTACGATTACAACACCAGGGATGAAACAATACTGACCTCACATGGAATTAACGTCTAATGCATTCGGTGAGAAGGAGAAATAGGGATGATTTTTCAAGTCGGTGGAGGGTACACCAAATACTGACACCGTGCCCTGAGATTGATACTACATGTAGTTACATTTGAAAAGGATTGTGTTGTGGAATTAGGACTTGCTTTCTGACTTGTCTTCGTATCACATAAGCTACCAGCAAGTGATATTGGGGCCCCTTAATTTTGCTTTCTTTTTTCAATTACAGTAATGACAACTCGGATCGGTTGTACGCATAATTTATGTACAAATCCTTGCTATTTAACGCATTCCCATCTAACACGAAATCACTGTACAGTATTTGTAACGCAAGATTCCATGAAGTCGACGTAAACAAGTGACTGGCCCTCTTTAGAAAACTGACTTGTTTGCAATGCTTGTTTCTCAAGTGTAGAGCTAACGACTAGAATAAACCTGGAAACTAATCCAATTCACGAACCATCTAAAGGCACAATAGCTGCCAAAAGTAAACAATTCGGGTGTTAAAATACATTCAAATTTAAATCATACCGTTTAAAAGTATGGAAAGATTTGTGAAGTTGGCAACCTATTGTGGTCGGTCCAAGTGTTAGTCGCTGGCAGAAGAATGAATTTTAAAACCGGTAAATAGCAACCAAGAGATACAGCGACTCGTAAACTTTTTACCTTGTTTTAAATTAATTTTTCTAGGACTAGGACTTCGACCGACCGTACAACAACAGGTTGCCATCTTCACGAAAATTTCCATGCTTTTAGATGGTATGATTAAAATTTAAACACATTTTTACACCCCCATTTGTTTATTTTGACCGCCATCGGGCCTTTAATCATAGATATTATACGAAATGAACTTGACTTAAGGTTTCGATTCGCCTAGCAGTTTTGTATCTTACAATCCGAGATTTTGGTCTTTAAAAGAGAAGTCAATTTCATTTATCTTGCATTTAAGAAGTTTAAACAGTTTGTGACCCTCTGGTGGTAATCACCACCAATTTAAAGTACTTTTCCAATCTGAAATTCAAAGAACAACAATTTCACTTGCTGGGACTTTTTATCGCAGCCAATCAGAAGGCTACCAGACTTTTAACTTAAAATTAAAAGTAAATTCGACTTTCAAACAAGGTAGTACACATTACTTAACTTTTGCTGACGGCATAGATCAAGATCAGACTGCACAGAAAGTGCAATCCGATCTTAGATCTATACCGTCCGCTTGCTGAGTAAAGCCTGTAAGATAAAAAAAAATCTTCATGCGTTTTAATTTCAGCATGCGAAAGAGGTCGAGTCTCATAGCTGACGGCTGAAAACAGTTGACGGTGGCCCATTTTTCGATGGAACTTCCGATATGCAACAGGCAAGGAATGCGCTGGCGCGGAGTATTTAGAAGGCTTGTTTATGGGAGTTTATTGACAATTTCATCTAAGTTTACAGTCAGGACTGATTACTATTTTATTCCTTTTCCTGATCTCACACCTGTGCTGTGGAAAGATTTTGCAATATGAGAAAGACAGACTACGTGGTTTTTTATTGGCTCACGCTTTTATAATTACATATCCCTTCTTCGCTGTGATCTCGTTATACCGAGCTTCAAATAATTTCGGATCTATAGAATTTTTTCGAAGGAATTTATTCGGAAAAAGAAACGACCCGTGCTCTGTGAAAAGGGGGTTTAAGTGCATTTGCAAACACTATCGATTCTGCGCAGGCTGACAGGAATCGAAACTTTTTGCTATTGGTAAACTTTCTGCACGTCCAAGGACCCTTCTAACTCATGATTCATTCGGTTGTTGGACAAAATGGATATCATGGATCCATGAATATGTAATGTCTTGCTTTATATAATGCATGTGGAGATGCATTAAATCTGCTTTTCACAGATGGCCGTTCATGTATATGTTAATATATATTTGAGCCATGCTCTGGCAAAAGGGTGCTTATTGCATCTCTGCGATCCGTGATACCACACAAGTCATCATGTAATCATGGACCTATAAAATCTATTTGTCTAACAACCGACTAAATCATGAGGTACACTAGTCCTTGGACATGCAGAAAATTGATTATCAGCGAAAAGTTTCGGCCCAGGTCAACCTGCGCGGACTTCGCAGGCTGGCTTGGGTCGATACTTTCCGCAGATGCATTAAGCCCCATTTCACAGAGCATGGCCCATTTTCATTGGGGTTAAATCAGGAATTTGAACTAGTTAAACATTTTGGAAAGCTTCATCTCCTCTGGCTCAAAATGCAACTGACGTTCTTCAAAAGCATTTAAATTCTCTTCCAAGCTATACATGATTTTCACAAATAAAACTTTTGAAAACATTTTTTGAAAAAGATAAAACGCTGCTTAATAGCATTTTATCCCTTTTCTACAATATTTTCTATGCGTTCAAACACAAATTCAGACATAAACGACTTGCACATGTAGCTTACCGTCAACAACATTTTACCATGCTCTATGAAAAGGTGGCTTAATGCATCTGCAAACAGTATCGACCTGGACCGAAACTTTTTGCTTTTGGTCATTTTTTGCTTGTCAAAGAACCAGTCTACCTCATGACTCAGGCGGTTGATGGACAAAATGGATATTATGGATCCATAATTATGTGACGTCTTGTTTGGTTTAATGCATTACGTAGGCCCCTTTTGCCATAGCATGGCTAATTAATGCTTTCAAAGCATTACATCATTACAAACAGAAACAATGTCACAAAAAGGCAAATTTCTCGTAATGAGTAATTTATCCTCCTGTCACAGAGTTGCAAGCCGCCATGTCAACAGAAGTCATCTGCTAGAGGTAATCTGTAAAATGATAGAATATTAAAGATCTAGAAAAAGGATCAACTTTTAAATGAGCTATGCTCTGGCAAAAGGAGGCTCAGTGCATGTACGTGATCTATGGTACCGAGCAAGCCATGGCATGATTATGGATCCAAAATATTCACTTTTTTAACAACCTACTTTATAATGAGGTGAAGTAGTCCTTGGACATACCGAAAATTGACCAACAGCGAAAAGTTTCGGTCCAGGTCAGCCCGCGCGGACTGCGCAGGCTGACATGGGTCGATACATTCGCAGATGCATTAAGCCCCCTTTTCACAAACCATGACTCAAATGCATCGCATGTTTGACTTCAACCTAAGTCGAAATATTTTTCTCAGCACGTTTTTCTCTGTACCTAGATTCTTTATCATAATTTCAGACCCTCTGAGAATATCTGGCCGAGCCCTATGGTTTTGACGGTTGCCTACAGGTCCTGAAAACCAGGGGTCCGCTGGCTCGAAACTCTTTGCTTTTGGTAAAATTTCTGCATGTCCATGGACCATTCTACTTCATTATTCAGTCGATTGTTATACTAACTGGATTGTATTGGTCCATAATCATTTGATGACTGGCTTGGTATCATGCATCACGGATATGCATTAAACCTTTTTTTGCCATAGCATTGCCCATTTGTATTGACCAAATTTATTGTTCCAAAGATTTGTGAAAGGCATTGTGACAGTCTTCACCCCTCTCGCTCTCCATTAAACATTGTTTCAACGAGGTTTATTTGGGAAAGCAGCCATAGACAGGGAAAAAACGGTTGTGCAAAGTATTGGTAAAAGAAACTTAAAAGAGGACAGGTGTGTGCACTTGCTGCCGTGATGTAACATGACGGCGTTAAAGAATCAAACAAAAAAAAAAGTCTACGTCAAATCAATACATCATAAACGAAGCTATTTGAAGTTATTTTCGTGGATCTTTTTTTCCCCCCGTCTAATTATATTCTCTTAATTGAAATCTTGTTCATGGCTTTGGAAGTCAATATTACAGTCAGTAATAGACAGATGTTCCTCGGTGTGTATTTTTCCTATTATACTGGTATGAAACGTGCCAGGCCTATATAGTTATGGAAACTTAACAAACTGACGAGTGTAGATCCTGTTAACACTTAGGCTGCTAAGCGCGACTCAACGACCTTTTGAGGACATTGTAGGTCAAAATCAGACTGCACAGAACGTGCAGTCTGAGCTTGGATCTACACTGTCCGATAAGGAGATATTTTTCCCCCAAAAAATACGATCGAAATAGCAAAACTTGGGTTTTTGCTATTGACTTGAAAGTTTAATTTTACTTAAAGGCGTTCGCGATAGTTTCCGATGCTCAAGTTTATGCGCATTGTTAAGATCAAAAAGATTATAGCAACTGTCTTTAATTAGCAGCTTAAAGGTTGATTTAAAGGGAATTATTCAGATTTTTATTATCTCACCAAACTTTCAAAACTAATTTATCAATGAATGAAGGAAGGCGATAGCTGGCAATTCATCGAAGTAAAAATGAAAGTAAACAGTAAAGATAAAGTATTTTCGATGGTACTTTCGTTTTATGCTCTGTAGTCTATAACGTTATTTTTAGACTCTGCCCAGAGTTTTGCAAAGGTTTGTGGGAATGTCATATGATCAAAAGCAAGCGTCAATTACGAGAATTCGTATTCAAATCAGTGCGATGACGTCATATCTAATGTAATAGACAGAATTACCTTACTCGTCACAACTCCACCGATTCCGTACCTACATCTAACCTCGTCCGTATCAAAGGGGTTCCAGATACATGATTTTAAACATGGCGGCGCCCAGATAATCGATTAGCAACAACAACAAACACACTCTGATAAGCAATATATCGCTGAAAAATGCCGACGTAATTAAGAAGACTGAGTTAGAAAATAAACGTACAAACTATTTGTCATCGGAAATGCATTTAGAAAGATTCCCACGGAAAATTGTGACTAGTATTTACTTTCTAAGTGTAGCGTTACAATTTTAATAACGGTGAAGCGGTGTGCTTCCGGCGAAGAAATGTACCGTTTTACAGGTTTACAGGGCGCCGCCATGTTTAAGATCTGTGTGACTAACTATATTTCAAAATAGAAACCCCCTAGATACGGACGAGGTTAGATGTAGTTACGGAATCGGCTGAGTTGGGACGAGTGATGATCAATAATACTCGCTCACGAAGATTCGTGTTCAAACCAGTATGATGAGGACATATGCTAAAATAAAGACAGACGGAGTTACCGATCGCAACACGACCACAACGTATCTAAACGTCAAAAATGGCGCCTTTTTATTGAAAGTAACCGTCAAGTTCACAATGCTGCAAAGACAGTATATGAGCCATGCTTTGACAAAAGGAGTCTTGGTCCATCTCCGAGATGCATGATACCAAGCCAATCATCATATGATAATGGATTCACAAAATCCATTTTGTTTGACAACCGACTGGAATCAGAGGTGGTATGGTCCTTGGACATTCAAAAAATTCACAAATAGCAACATATTTCGCTGACATGGATGATACTTTTTTCAAATGCATTAAGCCCCCATTTCATAAAGCATGGCTCATATCTAGTTGCATATATCTGTATTGAAAAAGGAATTTTGATTTACGGTATAATAGCGAGGTCTAAATAGGTTCTTTCAATACTAAACGCTACATGATAATCCAAAACGCTACATAACTGAAAACTGACTCTCATTCAGGAAAACAAACCAAAAAATAACATTTTAAAGGTGTTTTTGCAAGACGAAATAAGATCGCTGACTGTCGTAATCAAAGTATAGATCAAGATCTGGTTGTATTGTAGTACAGAGTGAATCAAGATCAAGATCTTGATTTACTTTTTACACAAAAGGCAGTCTGATCTGAATCTGCATTTATTACAAATAGGGTTACGGGTTAAGGTTTTGTTTCGCTGTGGCAATTACAGTGGCATTCAAAACATACTTTCAGGTGCATTTTGTTTGTTTTTGATTCCCTTATAATAAATCATGCTGGCAATGTAATGGGAAATTCATAACAAGTAAACGCTTATTAACAAAATAAAAATCCTTCTTTCTGGCCAAACAATCGTTTGTGGATAGGTTCGAATGGCAGTTAAACCTTGTAGTCATGGAATGGACGAGCCCTGACCAGTGGAACAGACTTCAGGGGTGCTAAAGGGTTTTAAAGAATGTATTTTATCACATGAACTCCCTTGTATTATACCCATTACGAATTTTTCTTATCGTATACACGTTTGATATCACAAGTCGTGTGACGTCATTTTTGACATCATTTTGTCATTTTGCAAGTATTTCATAGAAGTGAATGGGTTTTATGGTATTACCGCAGGTGCATCTATAGACGGTTTTGCATCGTCTGATCTATAATTTGCGAAATTTCGTTATGTGATAAAAAGAATCTGACAGTCGTTGGCGTTTGAAATAAAGTTTCATTAAACTCGTCAAGAAAAAATGTTATTAAGCTCGCCAAAGGCTCACTCAATAACATTTTACCTTAACTCATTTAATAAAATTTTATCTCAAATGACAACTCATGTCAGATCCTATAATGTATTGTATAAATTGTATTGTATCGAGTATCGTTTACCAAACCGATTTTCAATTGTTGAGAAAATCTACCGTTGATCTGTTTAGCCAGCAGCGAAATGAGTAAGCTAAGTTTTATTCTGTTTTTGTTACCCTGTTCAACCGGAAGTAGTGCAGTGCTTGTCAACTAATTATGTTACTACAGTCTGCGAGTAAATGTGTCACTTCATGAGTGGATCTGATGTTTAATTAGCAATAGTTTGAAACGAGAATAAACTTAAAACACCATTTGCGGAATTGGTGTTGAGCTCTAGATAGTTTGTAAAAAGACAAAATTTATAACTTCTTTTTTGAAGTAGGTGTTAAGCTCTAGGAAGGTTGTAACGAGAATAAATTCATAACTTCATTTGTGAAGTCGGTATTAAGCTCTTGGCAGATTGTAACGGGACTAAACTTGTAACTTCATTTGTAAAATTGGTTTTTAGCTCTAGATAGGTAGTAACGAGACTAATTTGTAACTCCATGTGTGTAATGCGAATTAAGCTCCAGAAAGGTAGTAGCAAGTCAAAGTTTATAACTTCATTTGTGAAATTGGTGTTTAGCCGTAGATAGTTCGCAACGAGATCAAATTTGTAACTTCATTTGTGAATTGGTGTTTAGCTCTCGATAGGTTGTAACAAGACTGAATTTGTAACTTCAGTTGTGGAATTGGAGTTTAACTCTAGATACAAAGTAACAAGACTCAATTTGAGACTGAATTTTTTCAACTTTTTCAACTTCATTTGTTGAGTCGGTGTTTAGCTCTAGATAGGTAGTATCAAAATTAAATTTATAACTTTACTTGTGAAATTGCTGTTTAGCTTTCGATAGGTTGTAACAGGACTGAATTTGTGACTTTGTTTTTAGAGTTATGGTTATAAGCTCTAGATAAGTTGTAACAAACTGAATTTGTGACTTTATTTGTGAAATTGATGTTAAGGTCTCGATAGGTTTTAACAAGACTGAATCTATATCAAGACTAAATTTTGTTACTTTTTGCCATTTTTCCTGTTCAAAATATTATCATTTCATTTATTTATCAATCCTTTACCAAACAATCCCATTTTTTTAGGTCCTTCAGAAGAAGGCTTAAATCTGCCTCAAATCAAGGAATTTGCTTTTCGTGGGTATAAAATATTGTAAAATATGGAGAAAAAACCCCAATAACTGGCATTTTCTCTTTTTTCTTCCATGTTTTCTATAATTGCAAAGACAAATGTAGTATTTTGAGCTACTAGTAATTTGTAGATTTCAAGCTTAGATTTTTGTTTATATTAGCAGTTTTATTACATTTTTCCCGATAAGTTACATACAATACCTGGTTTATAAAAAAGAGAAAACATCTGGTCACAAAAAAGGGGGCGTTGATGACGTATGACATTGATAAATAAGGTACAATTTAGTCCACTTTTCGGACCGTGTTTTCGTTCTCAAATATAGTGGTAATGTATCATGTTCGTACACTTAACGAGTCATTTAAAAATATTGATCTATAATATGACACAAGTTTAAGGTTTTTTCCAATGTTACATGTCAGAAATTGGTCAATAAATTAGCAGTTAATGACATAAACATCAGTAACAAATACTGATACTTTTTCCTTAACAAAGGCCTAACCAAATAACCTTTATCCTGCAAAATAAGCGAAATGAAACTTTTAAGCCGATAGTAAAAACCCAAAGTTTGCTATATCAAAGGTATACTTTGAGGGAAATTGTGTCCATATCGGACAGTGTAGACCAAAGATCAGACTGCACGTTCTGTGCAGTCTGATTTTGATCTACACTGTCCGCAAAAGGTCAGTGAGTCGCGCTTAGCAGCCTAAGGGTTAAAGCGTGAGATATATTTGTAAACAGACATAGTTTGCTCAACGTCGATCTTGAGTCAGTTGTATATAATACAGAAAGTACAAAACAACAATTACACGGAACGGATGCATCATAACAGGCAAGTCGTCACGTAATTATGGACCCATAAAATCCGTTTTGGCCTCTGAATCTTGAGGTAAACTGTTTCCTTTGCAGAAACTTGACTAATAGCAAAGAGATTCGACATGGGTCGATACTTTTTTTCAGACGCATTAAACCCCTTTTCACAGAGCATAACTATCGCCATTATACTATGCAAAAAACATTTATCTAATATCGGTCATCCAAACTCTTGGTTTTGTTGTTGTGTGAGAGTACAATAAAATATCTTGTCGGTTTGACGAAGTTCATATTTTTAGATGATGATGATGGTGATGATGACGATGATGATGATGCTGATGACGATGATACATCTAAATCGGCTTATCGCTTAATGTTGTAAGGCCTTAGCCGACAAACCGTCCATACACAAGAATAAATAATATGAAAAAGAAAATCTTCTTAATGGTATTTCCTAAATGGGCTACGTAGCCGCTTTAGGTATTTTTAGATTTTCCGTCAGTAATTCGCGACGGTTTGTGGGAATGTCACGTGATCGATAGCAAGCGTGTTATATACGAGGAAGTGTTTAAAAAAAGTAAGCTTGGATCTTTACCGTTCGCTTGTCTTGTCAGACCTGTCTTTTTATAAATAATTTTTAGTTTTGGCAGACATTATTTTCAAACGTCGAAAAAAGCCGAATTTATTTATTTGATATTAAAACAGTTAACCCTTTACCTAATGAAAAAAATCTCGACCTGCCAAAATCCAAAGGATCTGCAGACGACTTGAAGTGTGGCTCAGATGATGAAAAGTTCTCTGTGAAAAACAAGAAAACATTGTTGGAAAAAGGAGAAAATGCTGGTTACAAGCATTTTCTCCTTTTTTCCACAATGTTTTCAAGGGCCTTTTACTCCAAGGTGGTTAAACCACTAAACTATGTGATTGTTTGTAAAGTGTGATCTTTGCCGTAGAAGACACGAACACTTGTTTTTACAAAAAAAAAAAAATGCATTTTTTTTTAAATTCCACTTTTGTATCTTCCCTCGAAGCTACTCCACTTCTAGAACTGTCGAGTACAATTTCTTTCCACTCACAATTTAGTACTTTTCCACACACTCCCGAGTTTTAACGACCCTGATTGAGAGACGTTTGAATACATTGTGGGAAAAAAAGAGAAACTGTTGGTAACCGGCAGTTTCTGTGTTTCTATCAATGCTTTGTATCATATCAAGAAAACTCCGACCATTTAACCCACCTTTAAATTGTCGTCTGCAAGTACTTTCAATTTGGTACAGTCTGAAATTATGCTGTTTAGTAAAGAGCTAAGCAAAAAAGCAATAATTGTAACGCGTTTTGTCTTGATTAATTCTATTCATATCGTGTTGTACAGTGTGTACCAAAGATTAAACTGTACGTTCTGTGCAGTTAGGTCTTAATCGACTCTGTCTGCAAAAAAACCCATTTACATCTGTTCTTAGAATTCAAATGTTAAACAAGACATGTCATACTCTCTGAAAACGAGGTTTAAAGTATCTGCAAAAAGTATCGACCCGTGTCCTCCTGCGAAGTCTGCAAAGGCAGACATGGGTCGAAATTTCGCAATTTGTAAATTTTCTGCATATCCAAGGACTATTCTAGCCCCAGATGGAGTCGGTTGTGGGACGATAAGGGACTTTATGGATCCATAGTTATCCGATGACTTGCTTGGTATGCTTGTAACACGGTGAAGCAGTAAACCCCCCTTTCCCATAGCGCCCATTAAATGTTTGTAGAGATTTATCTAAAAGATATATAGGATCACTCCGTCCTCCCACAAGTTTTCCTTGATATCAAACAGTCTTTTTCTTGTGCTCTGTACGTATGAAGTACGATCCATAGGCACCTGGGTTTTTTGACAAAGTTCGCCTTATATAACTGAATAGTTTTACATGAGCCATGCTCTGTGAAAAAAGGGCTTAATGCATCTGCAAAAATTATCGACCCATGTCGGCCTGCGCAGTCCGCGCAGGCTGACATGGGTCGATACTTTTTGTTATTGGTCAATTTTCTATATGTCAAGGGGCCAGTGTACCTCATGATTCAGCCGGTTGTTCTGCAATGGGGTTTTATGGATCCTCAATTATGTATTAACTTGCTTGTTATAATGTGTTTCGGAGATGCCTCCATTTTCCAGAGCTTGGCACATACATATATTAGATTATTGAGGGCAAAATTTGCCAAAAACATTTGCCTGTGGTATAGTTTTTGGAATTGGGGCAATCCGTTAACCTATAGCTGTACCACGCTATTTTGAGACATAACGATCTGATGTTCAATCTATGCCGTTCGAATTCCTTGTTTAACCCTTATCCTGCTAAATAAGTTAAATAAAACTTTCAAGCCGATAGTAAAAACCCGAATAATGTTAAATAAAACTTACTTTTTCGAGCAAAATACATGTATCTCCGTATCAGGCACTGTATATCCAAGATCAGACTGCACGTTCTGTGCAGTCTGAACTTGATCTATTCTTTCTGCAAAATTCCTTAAGTCGCGCTTTGCGTTACAAAGGTACACAATGAATCGTTACAGAATGCTTCTGTTTATCTGGACACCAGATTGTGGCATAACCTGGAGTCGCCCACAACAAGAAACGACAGTTTTTGTTAACATAAGGCGAGTGTATTATAAAAACTTCATGGACATTTGTCTAAAATGACACTTGGTTTGGACATTCCCTTTCTGGACAAACATACGAGCCATTCTCAGGCAAAAGGGAGTTTGGTGCATCTCTGTGTTGCACTTTACCAAGCAAGCCATCACATAATTATGGATCTATAAAATCAATTAATCGACTGGATCTGGAGGTAGAACGTGCAGAAAATTTAAAAATAGCAAAATTTTTCAACCCATGTCAGCCTGCGAGTATTGAGAAGCTGACGTGGGTCGATACTTTTTTGCAGATGCATGAAACCTCCTTTTCATACACATGTAGCATGTCTCATATGGATTTTTTTTTCATAATGGAACGACGCATTTTGTAGTAAAATGATGCTTCTTCTCCATTAATTGTCGTTGCGTTATGGACTGATACAGGATAACAGATGGCGATGTCTGATGGTAACAAAATGTTCTTCTTTTACGAGCCGAGTCCCGGTGGCTCAGTCGTTAGCGTGCAGGACTTGAGAACAGGGGGTCGTTGGTTCGATCCCTGACTGGGCCAATTTCTTTCCGAAGATTGATGAGAGTCATTGCGACAAGATTCATTCCTCTCCCACCGCTGTCCATTGTATCGACAATGATTATGTGGGAAAGCAGCCAGTGGCTTGGAAAGAAAATTCTGCGGAGTACTGGTAAAAGAGACTCCAGGAAAGCATGGATAGGTGCACTGGCCGCCGCGATATAACTGAAATAATGTTGAAAACGGCGTTAAACACCAAACAATCAATCAATCAATCAATCAGTCAATCAATCAATCTTCTTTTACGGAAAAAAAAAACCCAGATTGTGTGTGGCACAACTCGACGTCGTCCTCACAAAAGTACTGAATTTTTTCTTTTAAAAGATACAATAAGTTTATTATCAAAAAGGCAACACCGTGCACATCTGTCTAGAATAACACCTGCATTAGAAATTCCCTTTCTCTACAAACATGCTCGTACATGTACGAGAGAGAGAGAGAGTATGTCTTGTTGCGTTAGAGGGGACGCATTTTGTAATACTATAACACTTCTTCTTCCTTCATGGACGTTGCGTCATAGACGACACACTTCATGGTTACAGAATGCTTCATCTGTTAACTAGGCATAACCTAGGTGTCATAATACAACATCGTCCACAATCAAAGGGCTGAAAGTCCTGTAAAGCGCATATGTGGAGCAGCATTTATCATTGTTATGCAGGAATAAAATATTCTCTTTTCATCGCATATAGTACATGTTTATAGCGTTATTTGAGGGAATGTGCATGTGCAAGGAAAAAAACTTAGTCAGCCTAGCGGAGTAACTTAGATTTTAATGCTTAAGTGTGCACCTAATAGTAACTAATTGATTCAGTGAGCTGATAGGCAAGAAGGAGACGCGGTTTTCTGCTACTTTTCTATGTATAACTGTGCACTCTCATACGAAAATGAAAGTTCGAAAGAAATGCATACCTGAAATACAAACGGCACCTGGCGGGATTCGAACTCCGTGCGAAAGGATCTTCGTTACTTAAGGTTTAAAAGACCAACACCTTAACTACTGGGCTAAAGAGAATTCTCCCTAACGCAGTTGTCAGGTATTGATTTTATACCAGAAGAAGCTATGCAGTAAGGAAGGAGTGATCTCCCGTAACACATTCCCTCTTAAATGTCATCATTTTGATGACAGAAAGTCTTATAAGGCAGTAACTCTATTATTTCGACAACAAAAAGCTCAATGGCTAATCCACGATGAGCCCCATCTCACGAACATGAAAGTTTGCAACGAATGCATAGCTCAAATACAAACCGCACCTGGCGGGATTCGAACCCGTGCGGTAGAGATCCTTGTTTTTCGATGTTTAAAGGACCAACACCTTAACCACTAAGCTAAAGAGAATTCTTCCTAACGCAGTTGTCAGGTATTGATTTTATACCAGAAGAAGCTATGCAGTAAGGAAGGAGTGATCTCCCGTAACAACTCTTGTCTAGATGGGAAATATGGTAGCGACTAGACTGTAAGGTTTATATGTACGAATATTAGCTATAACTGAAATTGAATACTTAAAGTGCATACGTACACAACAGTTTTGTTCCGGTCAGAACGATCATAGTAAGCGTATTTATCATACGGATCTGCTTAAAAGTTGTAAAAATTCACTTTAAGATATGATGAGTTTAAAATAAAAACGCCATATGTGCATAACACATGCATTAGACATCCCTTTTCTAGACAAACATACATGTATGTCTTTTTCTATTATGGCGGGTCACATTATATTGTAATATGATGTTTATTCTCTTTTCGTGAACGTTGCGCTATGGACCAACGCGTAATGTGTTTATAGAAGGCTCCTTCTTGATACCTAGACAACTGTATTGTGGAATTATCTATATCGTCCACAGAAAGCAACGCACATTTAACACACGAAAGGGTTAGACATTCCTGCTCTGGACATAAATCTCGTTGCGACACCTTATGACAATCAAAATTTAGTAGAAACCAGAACTCTAGGGCTCTAAAATCTTACGTAGCCCCAACGGCAACTTTTCACATTTGACCAGATTTGATGTTAACCGTTAAAGCTCTGATATAAAGCTACATTTAAAAGTATGAAAATAACTGTGAAAATGACAATCTGTTATTGTTCAAGTGTTAGTCGCTGGTAGAAAAATGAATTTCAAAAGTAGGGCAAAAGTTGCCAGGTCGCTCTATCTTCTGTTTACTATTAACCTGGTTTTAAAATTAATTCATTTTGAAAGCGACTAACATTTGGACCGACTGTGAAATAACAGATTGTCATTTTAAAAAAAAAATGCCATACTTTTAAAAGACATAATTCAAACTCAAATGCAGTTTAACATCTGCGTTGTTTATTTCTAGCCGCTACTGGGGCTTTAAGTTGTCTTATCTGTCCGAATACCTCAAATGGTAGAACGTAGGACTTTTAACTACCGCGGCTGGCTGACTAATATTACTAATAGTCTATCGGATGAGACGTTTAATCAAGGTCCCGTGTTACGATATTATACACCGAGGACGTTAAAGAACCAGGCAGAACTTAGAATGGGTTTCGTTCTGTTCTAGCACGTAACATGACAGCCTTCTGGGAGCATCGACCACATAGAAAGCTGGTGGCGACGATAACCTATCAGTTAGGTTGTCTATCACAATTAAAGTTGCTATTGTGGCTAGTGTAGATCGGGCCGATTTAGAATGTAACGCGATTTATGATTTGCTAAAGGATACAGTTGATTACTTTACTTTGAAATTCAAGAAATTCTTTAAGCGCGACTTCCTGACCTTTTGCGGACAGTGTAGATCAAAATCAGACTGCACAGAAGACACTGTCCGATAAGGAACGTATTTTTTCCTTAAAACATAGCTTTGAAATAGCAAAATTTGGGTTTTTATCATCGGCCTAAACATTTCACTTCTTTTATTTCGCAGGATAAGGGTTAAGAATTGTGGGTCAATACGGTCCCATAAGATTTATTTGACGACGATTTAATCAGTCATAAATTACTTAAAAAATATTAAACAGAGTGTATCTAAACCCTTACAAATCCTATTTAATAAGTCATTACAAAATCAAACTTTCCCTCAAAAATGGAAACATTCACTAGTTAATCCACTTTTCAAAATGGGAGATAAATCTTTAGTTTGCAGTTATCGACCAATATCTCTTTTAAGTTGTGTCGGTAAACTGATGGAAAGGTGTGTATATAAGCATCTGTTCAACCACCTACACTCAAATCATCTACTCTACGAAAAGCAGTCTGGTTTCTTGCGGGGACATTCAACAGTCCATCAACTGATCGAAATATATCATCAAATCGTTTCTGCTTTAGATGTAAAACAAAACCTATGTATTGTATTCTGCGATATATCGAAGGCATTCGATAGAGTCTGGCATAAAGGTCTTATCTTTAAACTTCGCCAACTTGGTATCGACGGTCCCCTTCTTCAATGGTTTAAAAATTATTTGTCCAATCGTCAACAATCTGTTATTGTTAGAACTGCCAGATCTAAAACAACATCAATAAATGCAGGCGTTCCTCAAGGATCGGTTCTCGGGCCATTACTTTTCCTTGTCTACGTGAATGATATTTCAGACAATCTCTTAAGCATATCTCGTTTGTTTGCAGATGACACCTCACTAGCTTGTACAGCAACCCAAATTGCAGACATTGAGGGCATTCTAAATCATGACCTGCTTATTGTATCCAAATGGGCAAAACAGTGGCTGGTGTCATTTAATCCCTCAAAAACCGTAGATATGCACTTCACAAACAGAAATCTTCAGCCACCAGATTTATTGCTTAACAATGTTCCAATTCAGTTTGTTACGAATCATAAACACCTTGGATTAACTCTAAGTAGTAATGGTAAATGGCGTGAATATATTGATAATGTAACTCAGTCTCCAAACAAGATCCTGGGAATTATGAGATCTTTAAAATTTAGGCTAAAGAGAGATTCTCTCAACCAAATATATGTATCTTTTTTGCGACCACTTCTTGAATACTCCTCAGTAGTCTGGGATAATTGTACTATGACGGAAAAGGATCGTCTGGAAAAAATTCAAGTTGAAGCCGCAAGAATAGTAACCGGTATTACAAGATCAGCTTCTACTCTTGACCTGTACAAAGAAATTGGTTGGTTAACATTAGACAATAGGCGCAAATATCAGAAACTTGTACTTATTTATAAAATAGTCAACGGCCAGACTCCACAATACTTAAACGATATCTTTCCTTTAAATGTTAACGCAAGAACTAATTATTTACTCCGCAATGCTAATGATATCGATTTAGTTGCTTGTCGAACTGAATTGATGACGAAGTCTTTCATTCCATCAGCACTATGGAACGAACTCTCCGACGATATTAAATCCTTGGAATCTTTGTCGCAGTTTAAATCTCGTATTCTACAGACCTTTCAAGTTTCTGATGTTCCAAAACACTATTTTGTCGGTAAACGTCATCTATCTGTCATACATACAAGGATTCGTAACAGATGCAGCAATCTGAACTTTGACCTTTTCTCGAATTATATATCTCAAAATCCAAGGTGTAGGTGCGGTTACGATCAAGAAGATGCTGAACATTATTTCTTCAGATGCACACAATACAGAGAACAGAGAAATAATCTCTTTCAAAATTTACATCGATTTCATCCATTAAATATTAACATTCTATTGTATGGATCCGATAATCTCAGTTTCGAATACAACTCAACGATATTTATGACTGTACAAACTTATTTAAAGGATACTGGACAATTCAAGTAATCCTGCTGCAGCAGCAAACGATAAATATTTAACCAATCCGCCCGAATCTTGGGACCCCACTGACTTACGATTCATCTGCTAGTAATCATTTAGTTAAAATCTTAAAATCTGAGGTTTTTTTTTTCCCCTTCACTTTCTTTTATTTTAAGAAATGTATTTTTTTTTTTTGTATTTCACCAATAGAACTTGACTTGTTAATTGCCATTACCATGTTAGTGAGTAACTGGAACAAAATTGTCGTCCAAAATAAAATGAAAATTTAGTGCAATATTAGAAAGCCAAAAGTGAAAACGGGCGACTTTAAAAAATGTAATTTCATAAAGGGAATGACCGAATCTAAGTTGTGAGAACTTGTGGTCAGGCCCTTTTGCCTAGTCGTTTGATTATGTATATTGTTCTGTACTGTAAATTTTATTCTTGTAACCTAACTTGGCAATAAAATATGTTTAAACTAAAACTAAACTAAAATTTGACGACGAGAAGGCTACATGACCCTCTGAGATTACGTTTTGTTGTGAGTTTCCGTCTTATTTAACAAAAACTTCCCAGGTGAGCACCTGGTGGATCTCTGGCAATATTTCATGAATTTTAGTGTGTAAAAGGCTATTTTCACGGTGTCAGTAGCAATTTATGAATTAGGCTTATATGGTTAGAAGTCAATGCAGTATTGCTTGAGCAATTCGTCGTTGAGGCAACTTATTATTTGATTTTACAAATGCGCTAAACGGACAAGTTTTATATCGCAAAAGTTTTCTTCCATTTACCGCCATCCAAGGGATAGGTGAAAGGTGCAGAGTTTGGTTTAAAGGCGTTTCAGCGAGTTATTTCTAGCGCAGAGAATTTCGTGAAATTTGACACAGAAACACTTCAAAGTATGTTCTCTCAATATGCGATGAGGTAATCAGACGTTGCCTGATGAACCAAAAAGTTCTGAGCCCACGAAGAACATAACCCTTTTTTCAAATTACACAAAAACCCAATTATTGCAGCATACGTCAGAATTTGTGATTAAAATCTTTAATTTCAGTCAAATCATGTTCTCTGTGTTTTAAATTCATAGTGAAACAATGGATCCTCTGACTTTGATGAGAAATTAACAGATATTTCAAATTAATGATATGCTATCTGTGTTTCAATAAAACCCTTAGCCCACAAAATTGCTTATTTTATCACTGAAAATCAGGACATTATTTGACCCTCAAAAAAATCTAGCGCAAAGATTTTTCTCATTTTTCTCAGAAATATACATGATTATATCCTTTATCAAAAAATGCAAAAAAAAGATAGGTTGCCAGGCAATTTTTTCCCATATTCGAACTCAATTACCTCCCTTGGAACAAAGAAAGTAACACAAAACACCCAAGATTTCAAATTACTTAGTAAGATGTATTATTTCTAGCACTAAATCATGTTTTTTTCACAATAAAGATTGTACTCTGTCAACCCTTTCCTTGATATAGTCTCGATTTAACGTTGGTATGGGACGGCTTTGGAAAATATTTTGGTAAAAGGAGTAATTGTTCATTACAAGCAATTGTTCCTTTCCCCACAACCTTTTCTGCACAAACGGTTCTTTTAGTCTCATTTAAACCTTGTTTAATTTGTCGTCTGCAGCTTCTTTCAATTTTGAAGTTTCAATTTAATTCATTTAGGAAAGGGTTAATACCAAATACATGTTGTATATTTTAACAGATGGGAGAATGGAAGAACAATATAAGTAGAACTGTCAAGGAATTACTCAAAGGCATAGATTACTTACGAACCATGTAGCAAAATGAATTAAACGATCCTGATTGCTATCAATACCCAGGAAAGAGGGTTAGAAAACGTTGAAAAGGAGAAAATACTTGTAATTTTCTCTTTTTACCACACTAAACTTACTATCCGGATAAGTAATGTCAGACAAATGTACATGTTCCGTTTTCGCTGTTTAAGAATGATTTACACCTTCATAAACTGATCTTTAAAAAAAAATTTATCTACCACTACTTTCTCCACGTCTTGCAGCAAAAATCAGTAGTCCAATAATATTACTACAATCAGACAAAGTTACGCGCTAGAAAACAGAGAAGCGAAGACACATGCGCAAAAATGTTGCGCACTGACAACCCGACGAAACGTCGTTAAAGTCGATGTAAAATACATCTTTATAAGTGATAGATAAAATATTTCTCTCTCTCTTTTTCTATAGCTAACCCTTTGAGAGCCGAGAAAGTTGAGGGACAGTAATAAAGAATAACATAATTATATTGCTGTCCGATTTTTTTTATTCATATATAATTTTTTTCAAGGAGGGGTGTCGGGGAATCGGTAATAATATCTCATAATACATCGGAAAATATTTGTCATACTTAACGTTCTAAGGTTGAAAAAATGAGAATGCCTGAGAAGCCAAGGGTAAGAAAGAAAAAACACTGTTTGATTTAATGGGCTTAAAAGTTGTAAATTTATTTCGTGACAACGGTATAACGCACAAGAATTATGACACATTTATCAGTGCATTATAATCCAATTTTATCAATATCTTAACCAAAAAAAAATCTAAAAGTCAAAAAGTTAATCGATCGCACCCCGCCGTAACATCTTACAACATAAACCATTACTTATCGTGTATTAACAGTGTGTCACTTCTGACTTTGATCTCTATTTACAGATAAGTGGAAAGTTATTTGTTTTGGATTACGGACTATTTGAGGTGATTTGTTAGACTGTCACAAACCCTGGTGAGGTAAAATTTCCCACTCACACCTGGGAGAAACGTGTACCAGTCTTTTTTCCATACCTATTACGTCATTAAATTTTTGTTCATCGTTTGACAATCTCACCCTTTCTCCGTAATTGGCTTTAAATTATAGTCCTTATCCCTTTTTTCCGTTTTGATGAATACAACATATTTGAAAAGAGTTGTTTGTCTCTTTTAACACTGTTTAAGACAGCCATATGGCAGTGAAAACTAACTTACTCAGAAGTGCCTGTGTTTCACCAGAACGAGGCTTGCGCTGTTGCATCCCTTAACCCTTTACAAAACGACCCCATGTTTTGACAACCATGAAGAATAAAGCCCTTGAAAACACTGCGGAGAAAAGAGAAAATGTCGGTGACCAGCATTTTCTCATAAGTCACATTATTTTCTACCCTTCTAAAGTCAATTCCATCATTTGAGTCATATTCAATTTGTCGTCTGCATATGCTTTCAATTTGGATGAGTCTAAAATTTTGTTGTTTGATAGAGAGTAAATTCCTATCCCACGAAATGCCAAATACTACGGGCAAGGATTGCACATGGGACCTTCTGCTAACTAATCTAACATCTTGACCACTGAGCAACGACGGACTCTATTTTCAAGAAATAAGATATTTGTAAACTGACTGATACTTAGCAAAGCATAATTATGTTGATCTGCAAACATTTTCTCTGTACTGATAAAAGGTTTTGATATGTATACGATATTTATTGTACACGTACATTATGAAATTTCTTATTCTTCATTTTTGTTTGTTTCTATTCAAATTTGAATTTATCAAATGATTTTATTACACAAACTCTCTTGTAATACACACATTACGATTTATTTTAGCTGAATCATGTTTGAGGGACTTTTGACGTCACATGTGACGTCATTTTACACGTTCGAGTGAATCGGCTTTATTTATGAAAATTGTCTAGTGTGTATGATTTTGCAAAAATTCTGACTTGTCATCTGCAATATATCGCTATGTGATAAAAGGAATTAGACATTCGCTGGCTTCTGAGTTAAAAAAAAATATCAAACCCGTCTACAAATGTACTTGACAGAGGCTCGTTTAAATAATATAATATTTCAAATGTCAGCTTTATGTCAGATCCTATATATGAGATAGGTTTCTTTTTCAAATTACTATGCCGCTATATTTCGACTGAGGGTTACAAAGAGGTTTGAAGATAATGGTGATGTGGTAAGTTCGATGTAACTCCTGTTTGTGTTGCTTAAGGTTTTAAATATGGTTGACCGATCGGTTTACGTGGACTGAATTGAATTTTTAGTTTACGCATAGCTGAATGAAGTACTGATTAACAAGAACATTTAATAACCTTAAAATCAACTTTAAATGCCTCAAAAACCATAAATTCTTCTTGAATCATGCATATTCAACGGTAATGACATATTTCACCCTTTAATCTTCTGCCGGAAACTGAATCGGCGCATGGGAATATCCGACTTCATTTCGGGGCTTTCAATATTCTATCGAACAATCTATAGATAAAGAACTAAAGAACAAAACGTATTCTATTACTCGACTTAAACGTTTACTACCACAAGAAGGATCTGTCTTAAACAATATCAATGAATAGTTCTAAGTAAACTTCTTATGCAGCAAGGGTTGTAGGCTATTAGCCGGCAATTCTAGACTAGATTAAGTTATGATGGAAATTAAAATCTTAAAGTCCCATACCCTTTCCTTTTTTCACCTTTCACCCCCTCCCCCTCGCTCTCATTTTCTTTGTGAGAAAACGCTGTTTTTGCGAGAATTTAGTAAAAGTTTGACTGAACTTGTTATATGACTGATCAGCTCATGTCAGTCATTTACCAAGCGACCCCGTGTGTGTATGATCCTAATGAAGAAAGTTCTCGGAAAAAAATGTTGGGAACGGAGAAAATGCTGGCACCATTAAACATTTATTTTTCTTACTTTTCTCTCTTAATTACCCATTTTTCGCAAGATAATGCCTTGCTTAATTAACTGAAACGAACATTTTTTTCCAATTTATGATTTGATTATAAAAGTCTACATAGACCCCGTACATTTAAAGGCTTCACTAAAAGGAATGGACGGTAAAGGTTTAAGATCAGACTGCACGTTTTTGCATGTTATACTGACTGCAAGAGCCCGTTTTCGTCTATGGCTCTAAAAAGTAAAGATATTGTGCATTTTGAGATTCTAGAAGACGAGAAAGCCACGATAAGTAAATGCTCTATTTCTATAGCGGCAGTATGTGTGTCGACGAGGGTAATGCGTCTTCTGTTTCCGCTTGCACTTTGTAACAATGGCCTCTGATAGAGTCTGGCCAAAAGAAAACTAGAATAACAGAGATATTCGTGTTGGTCGGCGTTATATGACTGAAACGGCGTTTCAAGCATGAAATAAATAGATAACCCTCATCAAACAGAAAGAATTCACGGACTTGTAGATTTATTCTTCTGATTTTATTTTGAGATATGTCTTACCGTTTAAACAATCATATCAAATTCTTGTTTGTTTGTATGTCTGTGATCGAGTCGCCAGTCCCCGTTCTAGTAATTGATAAGTATTACAACCTTATGTCCTCTTTAAAGAAAAAAAAAATAGGCAAAGATATTTTATTATATGCCGTTGAATATGTAGACAATAGTTTCAGAAAAGCTACAAGAACGTTGTGTACTTCACTGACTATTTAATTAATTGATGGATTTCTGAAAAACCCTAATGCATATTTTGAGGCAAGACCCGAAATATGGTAATGAGGTTACTGGTAATTTGCATACTGCAGGGACGTCTTTAAATAATAATTAGAAAATGCACCCAGAACGTATACCAAGTATTTCTATTGCTAACTTCGATGCTGCTTGTTAACAGTTGACATTTTGTTTACTTTGCACTATGCGTGAAACTTCTCTATTTTGTTTTGGCTATTTCTCCGTAAACATAAATGAGCCATTCCAGTTATTTACGATTTCTACTTTTCACCCATTCTTGTTGGTTTTTTACACTCTTTAAGAAAATGGAGAAATAAGAAAGAAATGAAAAGGGCATGGAGCTTTAAGTAATTACCCGACAACAAAATTTTGGACTCGTCCAAAATGAAAACGATTGAGGACAACAAACTAAATGTGGATCAAATGATTGGATCAGTCATTGACAGGTCAGAAAATATTGCGGGAAAAAGAGGAAACGTAGGCACCAGCATTTTCTCCTTTTCCCGTGATGTTTTCGAACGCATTCTTCTTCGGGATCGTTTAAACATGGAATGGCTTGGTAAAGGATTGATAAGGCTGCTGAATATACCAATGAATAGCTTTCTGTTAGATTAAGGACTCAAATGCTCCGGTTTCAAAGTTCTTTTTGCACGAAGAAAATCCCAATCCATCTGTCCGTCGGACAGTGTAGATAAAAATCGGTCAGTATCCTCTATGCAATCTAGTCATAATCTAACTGTTCAAAAGCGCGCATTGAGTCGTTATTTTACGATTATATACGATTCCGAAAAAAATAATGTACCGAAAACAGTGACCAAGGCATGTTGGTCTTTCGTTTGGGCCTTAACGGAGTCCATTCCGCCTGTTTGGTACTATACGCTGCTTCAAGCATTACCTTTGTATGTCAGTTATGGGTGATCGAACAGTGTAGAATCAATATCACATAGCAAGTTCTATACAGCCTGATCTTGGTCTACATTGTGCGCAAAAGCAATATAAGTTGTGCTTCGAGCTCGAAGGTTCAACGTCTGTAGTCTATAAAAGCGGACTTTAGCAAATGCTGTAGACCCATATGGATCAAAAAACAGCAAACTCGTTGGATTTCATAGAAAATGTAACAATTCTGGCTAGAACAAGCTATACTAGTTGTGACCTTTAAAGCGCGTTTCACGACTACAGTTTCCAGTGTAGCCAGTGTAGATCGTTACCAGCCGGCACAAAACGTACAGTCTGATCTCTGACCTACACTACCCGCTTTTCTGAGACATTCTGGACAAATTAAATTTGGATACTGCAATTATCTGAGTTACATGTCAAGATCGAAAATGTAAGTTGGGCTTAGTTAGCACTCTATCGGTTAAGCAATTGAACCTCCAAACTCCTATTCTCAAGTCTTGTACGTTACCGACTGAGTTTTCCGATCTATACAGATTGATTAATTCCATATGTAGTACAGTTTCGACTTATTCTTGTTTTGACGAATGTCATTTATTCAAAACGAATGCCAATTACTTGTATACCACATGTATTGTTTATTTTTATTCATTTCAATCACTCCCACAATAATCTATGTATCTCTCACGCTAAAACAGTTGAAGTATTATGAACAGAATAGGTAACTATTTTGAAAAAAAATCTACAAAGAATATTGAATAAATTATCATTCAGTTGTTGGTTGAACGACAGGTATGCTTTTGACTCAATAGCTGTTGCATTTATGGATGAAAAACTCGATAAAGGACCAAGGTTGTAATTTGTAAACGCAAAATGAGGGCTGTGATCGAACATTGGGATTGGTTCGAAGAAGGTAGGGGACGACAAAAGGTCATGATCCTTTGTCTACAGTATTTGTCACAATTTAGATGGAATTCCCGATAAAATTCCAACGGTGACTTTATCTACAGACAGGTACTACAAATCTATGAATGAAATTCCTCCTATGGACTCATTCGACTGTAATCTGACATTTGGAGTCGTAAGAAAGGTTTCGACCCCGTTTACTGATAATGTCAGACATGCAACATGTTATCTTACACGCAATGATTTTTAATCACCCTGTCACCCTTTCGAACTTTTTTTCCACATTTGAGTCATGATCTGCTAAAAGTTAGTTAAATGCATCTACGAAAAGTATCGACCAAGGTCATCTTCGCAAGCCAAGGTGACGATCACTACGTAGTGATCGTCACTTTGGCTTGCGAAGATGATACCCAGGTCAGCTTGCGCAGTCTGAGAAGGCTTTTTTTTGTTATAATTAAATTTTCTGCGTGTCAAAGGGCAATTCTACCTAAACCAAAATGAATCCATGTTATGTAACGACTTGCTTGGTGTAGTGCATTTAGAAGATACATTAAACCCCCTTTTACAAAAGCGCGGCTCATTTATTTTTATGTATAAATATGGTGGAAAATAGCATTTAAATTACCGGAAGTTTTTCTTTATCTCTTGTACGAGGTCACTCTAACCATTTACGAAACAATTCCGTTTTTCAACGACCCTGTGGGAAAGGGATTCGGTAAACGATTACGTTATTTTTTTTCAACAGTGATTTTTTTACGCTTTTAAAGGGAGCTATTCAAAGACAAATCCCGTTATCATATCTAATTTCTCGTCAGCAAATACTTTAATTTGGAAAAGTGCACAATTTTGTCTTGTGGTAGAGAGCTTAACTTTGTACAACAGGCGCGCCGACTATAGAGAGCGACCACGAGGGTGGAGGGAGCCCGGTATCATACACTCATTTTGAAATTCTTGTTTCTTTGTTTTAAATGATCTTACATTAAAAATATTTAACCGTAGAAGTTTAAAATAATGCATTAAACGGCCTGGAGAAAAATATCTCCATATCGGACAGTGTAGATCCAAGATCAGACTGCACGTTCTGTGCAGTCTGATCTTGATCTACACTGACCGCAAAAGGTCCTTTCGTCGCGCTTAGCAGCTTAAGGATTTAGCTTGGTCACACTTGGCGAAATTCTTCGTAAAATTATAGAGGAATCCTGCATGGCTCAGTGGTAAAGTTCAGGACTCGTAACCTGGAAGCCTAGGGTTTGAGCCTCACTGGAAGCATTGGGTTCCTCGTGAGAGTTTCTTTGGACAAGAGACTTCAGAACCCTAGCATGATGCTGGTGTAATCCAGAACATACATAAATATGTGAGCTGTCGTCGTGATATGACTGAAATAATGTCGAAAGCGGCGTAAAACGCTAAACAGTCAATCAAACGTAAAAATTACGATGCTAACTTTTTCACAGACGACACGGTTTTAGACCTTTGCATATTAAATATTTGCAGACCCCATGCAAAAAGTGGGCTAAAATAATCGGATTTGAGAAAAAGGAGAAAGTGTTGATTACCAACATTTTCTACTTTTCACACGAAATTTTCAAAAGCTGTGTCCTCTCCTTGTCGTCAAAACTCAGAGTTGTATGGTCCACAATCTTGTAAAGGGAGATCACTGTGTAAAACTTTAATCTTCCAAACGCTATTAGCACATTGCCTCTCTATCTCGTCATGGAGCTATTTTTGAAAACAAAGTGGCAAATGGAGTACTTGCTTGGAAGGAGGAATTTATCCTATAGCCACAAGGTTTTCTCATGTATTGGATTTAATTATTTTTTCATTTATCATCATGTTACAAAGATATACTCAGAGGCAAAAGAAAGTATACACACCTTCTAATTTTGGCTGTTTTGGCAAAATATTTAAAGCTAAGCGCTTGCAATCTTTTTCTTGCGATAGTCCAGTCATTTTTAAACGGCAAAACTAAAAAAAATGTCAGCAATACATCATTATTAACAGAAAACAAGGGAGTTATTTATCAAAGGTTAGCAAAAGACTTTTTTGTTACGACGGGGTTTTCAATGGTTGATGGACTAAATGGTGTTTCACTTTGCTCTCAACATTATCACAACATTAGCTCACTCCATCAAACTTATTCATGTTCATCATGAGTTTAACCGATCTACGACCGGGCCCTCAAATGTCTTGCAAAGGAAACCCGCACGAGATCGGAACACTTTGGGTCGGGATCGAACTCTTTACGTATAAGCCATGCGGGTCCCTATTTCTTTTAAAGACAAAAAGATGTTTCCATTTCAATCTCTAAAAGTATTGTCAGACTCAATTTGCTTCAATAATCAGGCCTCTGGATGGGTATCTGTGACAAGTTAACTTTCTTTTGCATACTTTTTAAGCAGTTCCTCCTAATTTCCAGACACTTTCATGTGATGTTACCAAATTTCATTCTCATTTATTGATTGCAGATCTCAAATGATTCAGAACCATGTTCATGGCTTCGAATTTGATTAAATTTGATTGAGTGCAGACACTGCACATCACCCTGATTCACTTTCACTTAAGTGATTCACTAGGACCTCGCAATGTTGATTTTATTTATCATTCCACTCCCAACTCCCGATGTACCGGTCTTACTTCGACATGATTACTTCAGGTCAAACAGACGGCAGTTCCTTCAACTCATAGCACCTTCACAGCCGATCAGTCGTGACTTGTGTACATTGCAAGTAACAAGTTACAGACCGGTCTTGAATGACCAGCTTCCAAAATCTTAATGACACAATTTCTATCGGCTTCTGAAAGCCGATCCATTGTTCGATAAAAAAACGAAAAGGCTGTAGTTTTTTTAGATTATCGACTTAGAAACCAAATACCGATTTCCAGCAATATGTTGATTGTCCAATAGGTTGCAGGTGCAGATATACAAAATTGACATGTACCTGCACTGTAGCCAGTCAAGTGTGTCAATTTGTAAATTAATGACAGAATATCATTTCAAACCTAGTAGCAATGGGTTTTTGAAGATTTCAGGTCAAAAATATGAAAAATGAGAATATTATGAGAGATCAAAAACTGTATACTTTCTTTTGCCTTTGAGTATATTTGAATTAGTACCAAGCTCCTATATGCTATGGCTTAACTCTTAGAACCAATACCACGGCTTAATTCTTTGAGGCAAGTCCCAAATTTTTAAAGTCCGTGGTTAAGCCGAAAGCGCTCATGGTCAAGTTCCTAGAGTTTATTACCAAAATCGTTGAGTCCATGTCCAAGCTCCCATAGCAAGTTTTTAAAGTCCATGTCCAAGCTCTAAGAGTCCCTGGCAAAACTTTTAGAGTCCATTTCATGATCTTTAAGCCTAAAACCAAGCTTTCGACGCGAATGGCCAAGCACTTCGAGTCAATGGCCGAGTTCCTACAATTCACAGCGGAGTTCACGGTCAATTTCTGAGAGTCCTAAAGATCTGGTATCCAGTATTTTCTCCTCTTCCGACAGTGCTTTCTTACCTTTTAAAGATGATTCCCACCACATGAGCAATATTTAATTGCCATCTGCAAATGCTCTGATTTTGGTCGAGCGCGTCCTTTTATCGTTTGGTAAAGAGTTAAGCAGTCGTCTGAGCGTGCCTGGGGCAAGAATTTTCGGAAAACCCGATTCGAGCGAATACCAACGACCCCCTGCTGTCGAGATGGAAGCTCTGGCTTTCGTGCCACCGAGAGAAGTCATTGGATTATTATACAGGACTATTCACGGCGGCTTTTCATATGAGCAGTAGTACATACCTTTGTTAGCACGTAACACGAAAACAACATCTATAATCCGACACGTGACTCCCCGAAGTGCACTTGTAAACGGAACTAGAAATAACACAGGGCAATCAACATGAAATATGACTATGCACATTACGATTTAGAAAAAAATGAACACATAATTGTGATTAACACAATACAGTGTCCTCGCACAAACAAAATATTTCGCTTTTGGACATATTTTCCTTAATTAGACATGATGAATGATTCTATTAGTAGCTCTATGTCGAGTTGTACTTTGACATTTTAGTTATTTATGTAAATAGAGTTTTTTTTTTAAAGTTCTGCCTTTTTTTCTATGGCATTTGGCCTCTATACCAGATGGCATTTCATAACCACGGTGACGATAAATCAAAGATGTTTAGCTTCGAGCAGAAAAGAAGTGTCAAGTGCATGGCAAAAAAATTATGTCTGAAACCCTCTCAGCTCCATAGGCGAATACAGGGGCTTTGGCAAACGGCATGGGTCAAGATCAGACTGCATAAAACGTACAGTCTGATCTTGGATCTATACCTCCACATGTTAAGTAAAGCCTGTAAGATGAAGAGATTTTGAGTTTCAGTGGGATGTATTTTCATCCGTGCGCCGGAAGAGATCAACTTTATGCATGCGACGCTAAAAGAGACAACATTTAGACCTTAAGTTCGTTTAAATGAAAACGAAAAATTATACAATCCCCAAATTTTGTCATTTCAAGGTTGTTTCGGCATTCTTTCTATTTTCCTTTACCATTACTACGAACAAAACGCTTTTGAGGCAGGTGACTGCATTCCAACGTAAAGCCATAAAATGAAATATTCAGGAGTGAGAAAGAAACAATTTCTGTTCCAGTGTCTGAGGTCAGTCCTCGAGAGAAGTTCTGTCCACACTGGCCTCCAACCTGCCACGATGGCTTGTTTAATGCACAGTCAAACACGTTAACCATTATAATGCAAACTAAACGAACAAAGTTTAACAATACACAAGATGCAGGCGTTGCGACTTCAAGATTGATCTTGATATGCAGTGTCCGCAACGTAACAAAAACCTTCCTCTGCGCTTTCAGGGATAGGACACAGAACGCACGGAAAATTTCTTCATGCATTATATACTTGTGGAAAGACTGGAATGTAATTTTTTCCACGTTTTAAGTCATCCGAAGGTTCGAACATATTTAGAGTGTAGTGTTATCAACAAAGTATAATCCATCAAAGCACCAAACTGCACATACATAAGTATTTGGAGACAAAAACCATAAAATACTCTATCAAACTCAAATTTGTAAAGTGTAGAAAGCACGTGAAACGTTGACTGGTATACTCACATGAAACACAGTGAGGAAAAGCGCACTAAATTTGCAAAAAAAAACCATGAAACATAGACCACTACGAGGGCGCTTCAAAAAGTTCTCGGCCTCACCAAGAATGCGCCTGGGAGATGTAATAAATCTTGCTTGAATTTTTAACATAATCTTCATCAACTTAAATGCACTTGGCTTCACCGATGTTCAAGCTTTGCAATCCTTGCTTGAAAGAAGTTTTCATTTTGTGGTCCAAGACAATCTGAAAAAGCGTCAATAACATCATTATCACTTTGATAGTGGCGACAACGAAGTTTGGATTTCATTTTGGTGATAGGGTAGCAGTCAGACGGTGCAAGACCCGGGTAAGGGGAATGGGACAAAAGTTCAAAGTATCAGCTGCAGCCACCAGACCTTGCGCTGTGTGTACTGGGGAAACGTGTTTTAGTTACTTCTTTAAGCTGTCCCATTCCTGATGCATAGTAAACGTAGTAAAAATGGTTTGACACTTTGGCAGAAAATCAATTAGGGTGATTCCAAAAAAATCCCAGAAAAGAGGACATCATATTTCCTAAAAGATGCAACTTGCTTGAAGATATTTTGAGACCCCGATCTTTCTACTGTTGGCTTTGAGATTTGGATATAGGATCAAAAGGGTGAATCCATGTCTCATCCTGCGTCACTAGTCTCTTGAAGAATTTGTATTGGTCAGTCAAAAAATCATCTAAATGTGTTCTTCAAATGTCCAGACAGTTCAGCTTAAGATCAGGGGTAAACATTCCGGACCCCTTCTTGCTGACAGTTCGCTCATCAACAAATTTGAGTCGAGACAATATTAATTAATAGTACCAATACTGATATTCATGGTATCTGCAATATGTTGGACTGTAATACATGTGTCATCCATGATTATATGGTGAAGTGCCTCAATCTGATGGTCCATGGTCGCAGATTTTGAGCGACCCAACCATGATTCGTCATCATTGATCTTCTTGCCTGACTTGAAATCAGAAACCCTTTTCTTCACAGTGGGTTCGGAAAAATATTCCCGCAAGGTGTTTTCATAAAGTCATCATGGAATGCCATGGTGTTCATCCTTTTTACTTGAGGTGTTTGAAAACAGCTGTGCTATTTTATTGTCGTTGTCTGCGCATGTCATATTCTTCGAAGATTCGACCTGTTTGCTATGACGCATCACCCATCCCCCGAATATTCGGGAAAAGTAGGGCTTACAGCGAAGCTATTAGCCTATTACCCAAGCATGTAGGGGCTGTTTTAATAAATGGCCGATGCATATGTTGCATGCTAGCCGATCACATCTGAATGAATCGCACCAGGTAGCGTTTTATTGTAAGTAACGGTTGTTGTTTTGAAAAGTAGTCCGGTTCTGTACCCATAATGCCCATATTAGATAGATGTGTATTTGTAGATTGCCATCTAGCGGGAGATAATGATTTTATTGTATCGTGTGATTGGTAAAGGCTGCAGATACAGCATATGGGGGGGGGGGGGGGGGGGAGAAATAAGTTATATGGCCAAGTGTATTGCACATGCCTTGAACAAATGGTTTGCAATATCGATGTTTTTATTATTATGATGCCGAGACCTTTTCAACGCACCCTCGTAGAATCATACTAAATACGGATAGGTAACATGAAATAAAGAAATAATGCACATGAAAAGCAGAAAAACTAAATTTATCTAATATGCAAAAGTAAAGAACATATTAAAATGCGAACAAATAAGCAATAAAACAATTGATAAAAAGGCAAGAATAGGTATTGATGTACAACCTTTGAACTATGTCAGACAAAATACATTTTGTGGATCCATAGTCATGTGATTTGTTGCTTGATATAATTCATCACAGAGATGCATTAAACTCCATTTTGCGAGGGCATGCTTTAAATGCATGTGCGTGCCAAAAGAGAGATTGCTCATGTAGAGCAATTTTGTACTTGCAAGATTGCATTAATAGCTATCTCCTGCAGGTGTGTCATAAATAAGCCATATTTTAAAAGACTCGTTAGAGATGTCAAACATGTGTCCTTTACTTTAGATTTACAAAATACCAGATGTGTGTTAACCCTTATCCTGCTAAATAAGTGAAATGAAGTTTGAGCCAATAGTAAAAACCCAATTTTTTCTATTTCAAAAGTATCTTTTAAGGGGACAATAAGTCCTAATCGGACAGTGTAGATCAAAGATCAGACTGCACGTTCTGTGCAGTCTGATCTTGATCTACACTGTCCGCAAAAGGTCAGTGAGTCGCGCTTAACAGCCTTAGGAACAATAATTACACCATCTAGTCATATCTTAACGTAAATACTTAATCTTTCGTTGCAAAAAAATCTGTTGACTGTCTTTGAGAGATGAATTTACATTTTCAGTACAAGGTAATAATCTTTTGGTCATGTTTTAGGCTCAAGTAACGGACAGTGTAGATACAAGAACAACCTACACATTTTGTTCAGTCTGATCTTAACTTACGCAATCTGTAATTTTCAGCTAGTCGTTGTACTAAATGCGATGACAGGGTTTAATTGAGAATAGCGTCCTTTGAAAAAAAGCGATGAATTCAAATAGTATCATATTAAATCAAGATGCCATGGAGTGCAAAGGCATTAGCGCATGAATTATGACAATCCACCAGACTTTAGGTCTTTTTTTTAATTCAACAATGTTAAGCCGAGCCCCGGTAACTCAGTCGGAAGCGTGCAGGACTTGAGAACAGGGGGTCGCTGGTTCGATCCCCGGCTCGGCCAATTTCTTTCCAAGGATTGATGATAGTCATTGCAACAGGATTCATTCCTCTCTCACCGTTGACCATTGTTTCGACGATGGTTATGTGGGAAAGCAGCAAGTGGCTTGGAAATAATATTGTGCGAAGTACTGGTAAACAGAAAGTCCAGGAAAGCATTGATAGGTGCATTGACCGCCGCGAAATAACTCAAAATAATGTTGAAAACGGCGTTAAACACCATACAATTAATCAACCAATCTACAATGTTTTGAAGCAATGGCGAACACTTGACTCTTTACCAAACGACGAAAACTTAGACTTGTCCAAATTCAAAACATTTGCAGACGACAAAAAAAAAAACGCGACTAAAACATTTTAAAAGTTGTTATTAAATAAACAAAAAAAAAAAAATGGAGGAAAAGAAGAACATTTGTCTTCTACCAGAATGTTTTGAGAAGTCTTCTTTCCGGTCGTTAAAAAATCGGGATTGCAAATTAGAGGATTAAAAGAGCAAGATTGGATGCCGGATTCAGCTAAGTCCGATTAGTATCGTCCAGAGCTAGTATCAATAATGCGATGCTACGGTGATTTTTTTCATATTTGGACATTTAGGGCCGGTTGCATAACGAAAGATTATTTAAGACTGGAACAAAGCCTAAGCCAGGTCTGGGTAGACCAGGATTTTAACCCGGTTTGCATAAAACCAGTTTAACTCGAGTCTACCCAGTCTAGATAGAGCGCTATACTGACTTTCTATTTCGTATGGTGGCAATTTCTGCCACGAGATACGAGATAGCTATCATGATAATTTTACAAAACTATCGCGATAAATTAATGTTTCCTGGAAATTTTATCAAGATAGTGAAAAGTTTCCTGAAAAAAATATCACGATAAACTTAATATTTTAACGCAAAATTTCTCAATCGTGCACGAAGCTGACATGCAAGATAAAATTATCGTGATAGTTCTACCTGTTTCTCGATATCTATAAATAGAAAATTTATCATTTGGATGTACTCGGTAGTTTTTGAATTCACAAGATTGCAGTAAGTAAAAGTTCGAATAATTAATAATTGTAGCTTAATTGATAAATTTTGACAAGACTCGAAATGAACAGAAGTCTGTAAAATCACAAAGACGACTGAAATGCCTCCTACGAACACTTTAAAACCATTCAGGGAAAAGGAGAATTCATAAGGTTGTAGACGAAGATGTTCCGAAACCTTATCTAATTATTGATACCGTGAATGTCAGTTATGGGCACGAAAGCAAAAAAAAAAAAAAATCATGATAACAGGTAGAATTGTCGCGATATTTTTATCGTGAAAATTTTTATTATCTAGATAATATTTCCAGGAAACTTTGCATTATCACGATAGTTTTCTAAAATTATCGTGATAGCTATCTCGTATCTCGCGGCAGAAATATGCCACCATAGTTTCGTCGGTTTAATCTGTATTGCAGCAAAATGCAATTATCTTTTAGTAACAAACATGACCCAAGACAAATTATTAAACCCTTCATTACATAGAGAGCTTCTAGAAGTCGTTTATAAGATGTAAATCTCGGAAAAATCACAGACGAAATTTATCGTGCGTGGCGGCCATTTTGTGTGTTTTCGGGAACGTAAACAACTCGAGTAACAGATGAAATGCACGGTTTTCTCCTATGTTCAGCGTTTAAATTGAAAACATTTGTATTTCAAACAAAGGGTAATTAAATACGCAAGCAACAGGTATGAGTAGATAGTAAAATACCCTATCTGACTATTTTTGGACGCAAATCGTAAAATGAGCCAGCATTCCCACCACAACTAACCACCCAAATAATTTCTTAATAGGGCACAATAAATTTCTTAATCGGACACACATAAATTTCTTAATCGACTAACTAGTTAACCAGACAAACTGACTAACTAGTTAACCACAAATCTAAGGCTAACTTAAACTTCAAAAAAAATTTAATTTTTATTTTTGAAACTTTTTTCGTCTCGAAAATTTTTTATTTTTATTTTTGAAACTTTTTTCGTCTCGAAAATTTTTCATTTTTATTTTTGAAACTTTTTTCAACTCAAAATTTTTTCAACATGATTTTAAACCATTCAACTACAACCATGTCTCAAACCAAAAATTTTTTTGTTTTTTTAAAAAAAATTGAACTTACTTGTCTTTTATAGGGGGAGATTATATAGAAAAAAAGATGGCAAAGTTTATACATACATTAGGGTCTATATTAGAACCACACTTACAGAAGAAACTCCGATACATTCCCCGTCAACAAACACAGGCAACCCTATGCGATGGGAGGACTATCTATGATTTTGATAGACTACCTAAAGACCACACCTATTTCACAATACTCCAATACCCGAAACCAGTACTATACTACTATCTATCCAAGATGGCTAGGGAGCAGGAAAACATGGTGGTAGGATTTATATGGTTTGAATCTAGTGATGGGTACGACATTGTAACCACTCAATACATGTATGGATATGCTGACAACTATGATATGTTTCTAGCTTTAGAAAGAGCTTTAAATTACAAAGAAGACGCTAGTACTGAACTTAGGGAAGAATCAGATTGTTGGTCCATATGTATGACCATAGCGACACTAGGAAAGCGTAGGAAATGCGACTGCTACAATTGCCATACTTGCTTGGAAGCCACGTTTGAACCATTTGGTGAACCTATCATAATAGGAGATGCCCCAAAACATAGACTTAGTAGGATGGATCACAGTGTAACCCTTGTAGAGAAAACAATGGAAGACATTATGGATAAAATACACCCTATCAATGAATGGAAATGTTTTCCAATGGATTCCTGTGTAATCTGTACCACAAACAGACCAAATATTATATTCTGTAACTGTGGGCATATCCCAATCTGTAACGACTGCATAGATCTATATGAATCAGATGAATGTCCAGTATGTAAACACACAACAACCATAAGAAGAATCAAAGCGTTGAGAACGCTGATGTGGCATTTGTCAAGGAAGCCACTGTGTAGAATTAATAATTTGAAAACAGGAGGACCATGATGGCCCTGGATCGCTCACCTGAGTCAATAGGCGAAATTCACTCCACGTGCGTAATTCAATTTCTGACCAATTGTCTGGTCAATTGAGCTTAAAATGTGGCCTCTGGAGCGTCCACAAGGAATTTCCTGAAGTTGACCTAGTGACCTAATTTATCACCCGATGTGACCCAATTTAGAACCCGTCAAAACATTATCAAGACAAACATTCTGAACAGTTTTCAAGTTAATTCAGCAATAAATGTGGCCTCTAGAGTGCCCACAAGGTATTTCTTAAATTTGACCAAGTGACCTAGTTCATGACCCCAGGTGACCCAATTCCAAACTCACCCAATATTTCATCAAGACAAACATTCTGACCAATTTTCAAGTCAATTGAGAAAAAAATATGGCCTCTAGAGTGCCCACAAAGTATTAGTTTAATTTAACCTTGAGACCTAGTTTATGACCCCAGGTGACCCAATTTTGAACTGACTGAACACGTTGTGCTCAGGTGGGCTAACAAACTTAGAACAGGTTCACTACATACCAAATAACAAAACTCTATGATGCTTTCCAGTTTTAGAAAAGAAGAATTTTAAAGTTTTCCTTCTTTGTTCCTTTGTTCGAACTTGTGACCCCCGGGGTAGGGCCAGTTTTGACCCCAGCGGCATCACTGAACAAACTTGGTAGAGGTCCACTAGGAATTGCTACATACCAAATATCAAAGCTCCACACCTTCCAGTTTTAGGGAAGAAGAATTTTAAAGTTTTCCTTCTTTGTTCCTATGTTCGAAATTGTGACCCCTGGGGCGGGGCCAGTTTTGACCCCAGGGGCATCATATGAACAAAATTGGTAGAGATCCACTAGGAGATACTAGATGCCAAATATCACAGCTCCGTGCCTTCCAGTTTTAGAGAAGAAGAATTTTAAAGTTTTCTTTCTTTGTTCCTATGTTCGAACTTGTGACCCCCGGGGCGGGGCCAGTTTTAACCCCAGGGGCATCATATGAACAAACTTGGTAGAGGTCCACTAGGAGATGCTACATACCAAACATCAAAGCTCTACGCCTTCTAATGTCAGAGAAGAAGATTTTCAAAGATTTTGCTATTTTTTTCCTTTCTGTTGCCATAGCAACCAGAGTTAAGGGTGGAATTCAATCTCTTGGACAACTTTGGTAGAGCTTCACCCAAGGAACATCCCTGCCAAATTTCACCAAGATTGGCCAAGCGGTTTAGGAGGAGAAGATGTTTAAAGGAATTGTGGACAGACGGACAGATGGACGCCGGACAATGACCGATCACAATACCTCACCTTAGCACTTCGTGCTCAGGTGAGCTAAAAAAAAAAGAGAAATATTATTTAAATATTTACTTGAAAATCAACCTCCTAAGCAAATTAATACGTCTCTTTGGTTAAAGGGAGATTACTGGTGCCTAAGTTTGCGTTATTTGTGTATTGGTGGTCTCCCTTTGATCTTTCAAGAGGAGTCAGGAGTAACGTCCCTTGACGGAAGGATGCACGATAGGTAGAGAGAGAAGCCATGTAAATATATAGCATTCAATTAAGTTTATACCTGAATACTATGATTTTGAGATACCTTTGGCCGTCAGGACCTAATTCCCAAAATTACAATAAAGTTTTCTTCCTGTAAATATTCATGCACAATCAAATGAGTAGCGTGCAATCATGGGACGAACAAGCCCAGGGACGAACTGGTTTTGGAACGAACAACCCCGGAAGCAAAGCGGTCAGAAGACAAATTTTGTGCATATCATTGCGCCAATAGAAGGCTATGAAGAGGTGAAGCTATTTTTACTCAAAAAGAAGTATTTCCACGATCGACAGCCTTTTGCAGTTTATTTCAATACGCCATTTCCAATTATATATCTGAGTGCTATTGAAAAACTTATTTGTCTTGAAAAATTGAGTTTAATTGGGTTTACTTCCTTCGGTTTTGGACAAAATACCATACATGGTCTTCAAAATTCAATATTGAACATTCATTATTGATCTCATAGTGGCATTGTCTTCGACAAATGCCACAAAAATACCAATTGCTTCATAATATATCTATTTATTCAACTACAAAAAATATAACTTCCCAAGAGAAGTTATATTTTTACAAGTCTAACTCTATCAAAATAGATATGTAAGAGTGTATTACATCACGGTCGGTTGTTTTTGTAACAAAGTTTATTATGTCACTTGCTTTACCTCTAACGCCCTCGGAAAAACCGTACAGCTACAAATTTCATCCGCTTTTTTAATAATAGAGTAATCAACCTGCTCTATTCCGTTTACCGCAATATTAACTTGTACCTCTTCTAGTGCGTTATAGTTATCTTTAACAATCGTTAAACTTCCTCTTATAATTCTACCCGGTGCACTCATGCAGTAACCTCCTAAACGATGGCTGCGACCCGAATTGCCATTACCAAATGAGAACTCATAATTACCATCTACAAGCCCCCCTTGTTCTTCAGCCAACACAGTTATAATAGGTTTAGGACCTATGAGAGAAGGAAGGGATACTTTTTTATCCACATAGGATTTTGTTGCTAAATCTCTCTCTTCTACCGGGGTTGCAGCGTTTTTTTTATAGAAAAACCTTGAAGATCTATGTCAGCCACCACCGTGGAACTTCCATTCGGATTTTTTACGATAGCTCCACCATTATCAACATAATTTTTATTGGCAGCAGCATCACGGGATATAGGATTAGGTAATCCAGTAATCGGGTTATCATTCATATCTATTCCACCAGCCATTGAAAAAGATCCATCTCGTTTTTTTGTTAAAGCTTTTTCACCCGCAGTAGCCACCTGAACGACTGTATCTACGTAAAACTTATTTACAGCTTGATTATTTTCTAAAGGGTTTCCAACATTGTTAATTCTTCGTCCTCCCATAGAAACGTCAGAAACTGCCATATACCTACCAGCTCCATAAACGAAGGCTCTATTTGCACTGTCTACATACCTTTTAGTTGCTGCATCTTGCGCATCAGCCGGATCCAAAAGATTTTTTAACGAATACTCTCGCATATCTATATCTGCAACAGCGGAAAAGGTACCATCTCGGTTCTCTACTATAGCTTTACCGCTTCTATCCACATATTTTTTAGTAGCAGCTTCGTTCGGTTCTGTAGGCTCCTTAACACTTCTTATTTCATTGAAACCCATATTTAAATATCCATTAACATGATATCCTCCATTCTCTAGAAACAACCCAGAATTTTCATCAACGTAATGTTTTGTAGCAATGTCTTGAGGATTTACCGGATTACTAACCCTCGTTAATGTATTACCATTCATGTCTATAGAGCCAGAAACAACAGTTGTTCCATCCTTACGTAAAAAATTATTATTTATGTAAGCGAGTGACACACCATCACCGCTTGTTTTATCATCTTTCATTCGTCCAAATTTATCAACTGGCATTTTTAATACTGCTAAAAAAGTTTATTTAAAACATTTTGAAACTTTTTACCCGAGCTTAACTCTTTTAGAATGTATAAACATAAATGTCCACAAAATACTTGTCCAGCTTGTTGTAATTGATCAGTATTGTACTGTATTGGGCTTTTTAGGTACTCTCGAATTTCAATAGGTGGTTGTATGCCATAACTGTCAAAATAAATTTTAGTTTTACCGTTTTTATACCAAGCAACCCAATGCGTACCAGGTCCACCACTTTTATCAAAGTTTACTATACCACAGTCTTTTTTATTTGGTTTTCTCGGTAATGTATCTAGTAAAAAGACTCCTCTAAAATAAGGTATCTCCAATCTTTTTGCAGCATCTTCTAACTCAAAATTGCTCAACGGTTTATCTGGTAAAATTACGTTTTCAATCGAAATATCTAACATTTTTTTATAGTTAAATATTTCTAATGTCTTTATTATCAACCCATGAATTAAATTCGTCAGAATAACCTTTCCACTTTACAAGAAATTTCTTTTTTCCTTTTTTAATAACCTTTTCTATCCTATACAGCTGCTGACTGGTTTTCTGCAGTTCAGGTTCATAAAAGGTACCTTGTATTTCTTCTCCATTAAGATCTTTAATTCTATATGTTACAGGTGATGTATGTTTTACCTCAGAAACTGTAAAAACCTCCTCAGTCCATCTTGTTGTATAACCTTTCTCAAAAGTCTTTTTCTTTTTAGTTATACTTACTTTGTCTCCAACAGAAAACTTAGGTTTTATATCTTTTATTTCAAGATGATCAGGGTAAAGATTTCTCCAAACTTTGGTTTCATTTTCTTTTTTACTAGCATTTACTGCAGTCATCTTAGTAGATGAATGTCTTGTGTTATTATATTCTTTAACGAGATCTGGTAACACATTGATGTAAACGTTTGTGGAGTTAGCAGAAAAATACTCCCACATTTTTTCTTCCATTGTTCTAATCCATCTCTCAACAACACTTGATTTTTCCTCATTTTCAGTGGAATACAATTCAACCAAGTCTTTTACATCTTTGTTATAAAACTCTTTACCCTTATCCACCCACATTTTTTCAGGTTTCCTCTCCTTAAAAATACTCTTTAGTGCTATAGCAACAGATTTTCCAGTTTTATCTTTTAATGGTATCAACCATCCGTATTTAGAAAAGACAAAAATGGCAGCAAGAAGGTATTTTGCACCACGATTAAACTTAGAAAATGTTTGCATGTCTACTAAATTTACAGCCCATATTTTATCTATACCGTTTACTCTAACTCTCCTTTTCTTAAATTTTCTTTTTACAGGTTTATGTAATTCTTCCGCTAAATTTATCATGCTGAAATTTTTTTTTTAACTCCAATTCCAAATTTCCTCTTTGTTCCAATGAGTTTGCTTACCAACCCCCTTTCCATTTTTTCTCTAATAGTAGGATTGTAAATACCTTCTAACTCTGTTAACATATTTTTATCACATACTGCGTTTCTTGTGGCAGTATCATTATGTTGAAGATAGCAAATATCATGATGGTAAGCAGCTTTATCAACACGATTTATTGGTTTGCTCCATTTCTTTGGTGTTAAATCTGGATTGAGTCTTTTCTTTAATTTAGTGCCGGGACCTGTGAAATTGTGACCAGGGAGATGCATTTCAAAAGGTAAATTATTTATAGCTTTATTTAGCAATGATCCACCCTTTGTCTCCCTAACAAACTGATTTTTAGTTATTCCACAAACTACACATTTTCCCCGTTTCATATTTCTTCCATTTTTAGCAACAGCATATTCTATATTGCTTGTATCAGTATGTTTTTTACATTTAACACAATACATTTTTTATATATAGAAATTAAAAAAGTTATATAAAATGGATATTGTAAACTTATCATGGAATGAAAAAGTATCAAAGAAATTTAATCACAACCTTTTACCAGAAAGTATCAGAGGTTTAATTATAGGTAAATCAGGATGTGGTAAAACTACTCTATTGTTAAACCTTTTACTTAGACCGGGTTGGCTCGACTACAATGATTTAAGTGTTTTTGGAAAAAGTCTTTTTCAACCAGAATACCGAATACTAAAAAAGGCTTTTGAAGAAAAAATACCAAAAGAATATATTTTAAAGTTGTTTAACATGCGAGATGAAATACAGGATGCAGATGTTTCCCCTATAGCTTTAATTGAAGAATGGGTGAAGTCGTTTAAAAACAAATCGGATATAAATTGTAATTTTTTTGGAAATGCGAGTGACGTACCTGATCCGAGAGAGTTAAACCCAGAAAATAAAAACTTAATGATTTTTGATGATCTACTTTTAGAAAAGCAAAGCAAATGTGAGTGTTACTACATCCGTGGAAGACATAGTTATGTTGACTGCTTTTACCTTTCACAAAATTATTTCAGGCTACCAAGGCAAACTATTAGAGAAAACGCTAATTTTATTTGTCTTTTCCGACAAGACCTAAAAAACATTAACCATATTTATAATGATCATGTAGGTGATGATATGTCAAAGGATGAATTTAGAGAATTTTGTAAAAGGGCATGGGAAAGGCCACATGGTTTTGCTATCATTGATCTAACCAGTAAAAAACATGATGGGAAGTATAGAAATGGTTTTGCAACTTCTACATACCTAAGTCAGTATAAAAAATATTTTCACTTTTTTAAAAAATGGAAGAACTTTTAGAACAAATTGTAAAAAATACGGAACACAAAACATCATTTCAAATTATAGTAAGCGGCAACAAAACACGTTTTAGAACAAGGTTTAATCCCCCAATTCACCTGGAAAAGGATAAAAAATATGAAATAGCTTTAGTAAACCTTGAAACTTACTACTCTTTTCCAAACTTTGATGCTACAAACAACATATTCGTTTATTCTCCAGACAATGGTACCTCATGGATTAAAATCAAAATACCTGAAGGAAGTTATGACCTTGTTGACATTAATGATACCATTCACCAAGAAATGAGAAAAAAGAGTCATTACGATAAAGTTAATGAAGGGTATTATATTAACATTTCTGCAAACACCAATACCCTAAAGTCTGTTCTTACTCTAGAAGATGGTTATCAAGTAGATTTTAATCAACCAAACTCTATTGCCAAAGTATTAGGATTTACTCACGCTAAATATACACAAGGATTTTACGAGTCAGAGAATGTAGTGAACATTCTTAGTATAAATAGTTTGCTTGTTAACATAGATATTATTTCAGGAAGTTATGTTAATGGTTCAACAAAAAATACTATTTACTCTTTTTTCCCGGATGTTGCACCTGGATATAAGATAATTGAGTCACCACTTAATTTAGTATACTTACCAATAACATTACATGAAATACATAGCTTAGAGGTAAATATTACAGATCAAGATGGCAATTTACTAAATCTTAGAGGTGAAAATTTAACAATTAGATTTCATATTAGAGAAGCGAGATAAAATAAAAAAAGAATTATATATAAAAATGACAAATTACACTAATGTTAAAGTAAATATATCGGAAGGACAAAAGGAAAAGCTTCAACATGCTGTTAAAGCTAGGTGTCCGGTAAGTATTCGTTTAGGTTATGAAGATCTACAAGGTAATGATGTTTTAGCATTAACCAATTCACAAGCAAAGAAAATAGCTAAAGCCTATGAGAGTGGTAAGGGTATCACGATTAGAATGACTGCAGAACAAATTAAACATAATATGAAAATAGAGGGAGGTTTTCTTGGAATGTTAGCCGGGTTAGCTACTAGTGCTTTACCAATGTTAGCAAGAACTGTTTTACCAGCTTTAGGTGTTGGTGCTCTATCCGGATTAGCCTCATCAGGAGTACAAAAAGCAATGGGGTCAGGTCTTTATCTTAAAAAAGGCGGATGTGTTTGTCAAGTGGAAACTGATAGATCTGGATTATACTTAAAGCCATACAAAGGTGAAGGATTAGAGTCTACTGGTAATGGTTTGTATTTAAAGCAAGGAGGAAAAATGTATGATGGAAAAGGTCTTTTACTTGGACCTAATAGTCCATTTGCTAATATTCCTATCTTAGGAGCTATCTTATAAAAAATATTAATATAAAAAAATAATAGTAATTAAAAAAAATGTTATGTAAAAGTAGATTTGATTACAAAATAAATGAAAATTTTAAGGAAGTACTATGGCTTCCTTTTAAAAATTTAGAACATCCACCTATACAAATTACAGATAATTTACGGAAGGTATATTCACAACATGAAATAGTACTAGAACGTAAAGAAACTTTAAGGTTGCAGCTTGGCCTTGGTTATATTTCAAAATTTCATAGAGATGCTAAAGCTTTACCTAATAATACTTTAGTTTTACGAGGTGTAATGCACAAGAGTGACCATAACACTTCAGGGACTGAAGATACATCAGTACTAATAAAAAACAATAATTCGATGAAAAGATTACTATTGCAAAAAATGAACCATTATTTTACGTTGTATATGATGATGGTTGGTATGATGACAGATGGCCCTAATGTGTAATGTTATAAATAATATTTAAATATTATTTATAACAAAAATAAAAGATGAATGTACACAAATTTGGTATAAAACCTAATATTACTACTCAACATAAAACTATATTTTGGAAACCTCATTTAGATGGAGTAAGATATCCTCCCTTAAAGCAAGATCCTCTAAAATGGAAAATATACTCACAAGTAGATATTAAGATTCCTCCTCGTGATGGTATGGGACTTTCGCTAGGATTTGGTTATATAACTACACGAGGAGTTGTAGTGATATCTGTTAGTAATAAATGGAAAGATAGTTTAACCATTCTTAATGAAATACATCTTGATAATGAGACTAATGATATCTTAGTCTACATTTATAATTTCTCACAAAACCCAATTAAAATACCTGAGGGTGAGTTATTCTGCTATCTAAAATATCTACAATCTTGATATAAAAAAATTATCATTTTAATAAAAAATGACAGATACAGATCAAGAACATCCTAATAAAATTTATCCTACACTACCTCAAGAAAGAAATACTGCAAGCGCTCCACCTATTGAGATGCACACAATAGGGGATGATAAAGGTCATTCCTACCGTTTACTAAAGATATCCGAAGTACAGAAGTTTCTTGAGAATGAAGTTCAAAAAAGAGAAGCCCTAGCCAAGAAATATTTTAGAGCTGCAAGAGTTGTTGATAATATTGATACAGCATTAATTGGGTTAACAATGGCTTCTGGTGTCGGAGGAGCCATATTATTGGGTACAGTTGTAGCGGTACCAATAGCATTAGGTTTAGAAATTACAAGTGCAGCAACCGGATTACTCTCAATGGTAGGTAAGTATGTAGTAAGGAATTCAAAAACAAAAGGAGAAAAACATCAAAAGATTCGGATGATAGCTGATGCTAAGCTTGATACAATTGCTTCACATATATCTAAAGCTTTAGTTGACAATCATATATCAGATGAAGAGTTTAAACTTATCATGGAAGAACAAGAGAAGTATAAGAAGATGAAGGATGAGATAAGAACAAAAACTAAGAAAAAGATATCTAATGAAAATGAAGAAAGTTTAATTGAGAGAGGGAGGCAAGAAGCGCGTGAGTCCTTTCGGAGGTTGGCTGAAAAGAATCGTACCGCTCCCTCGTAGAAGTAGTAACAAACCAAGAAAAATAAAGTTTTCATGCAGCTTTAGTTATGAAACGTGATAAAAATTATGTTAAGAACTGAGATAAAAAATATTTTAGTAATTAAAAAATGTCTTTTTTAAAAATCACTGATCCTGCAAAAAGGGACTTAATTGTAAAAGAGTATCTTGAAATAAAAAAGAAGATTCGGGATAATCTACTAGCAGAGAGAACAGGCGAACAGCAACTTCAAAAAGATCTTTCAAAGTTTTTTAAACCTATTACGGAAACACAAAAAGCTACAACAAAGGAAATTACTGAGGGTCTTATACCTATTAAAGAAGGTATTGAACAGTTGCCGCAAGCTATTAATTTACCAGCATTTCCAACAATAAAAGCTTATTCCTCTTAAGGACAAGAACCAACTGTGGGGGAAAAGGAATGGTGGAAAGATGAAGATAAACATTTTATTGGACCAATTGCAAAGGAGTATTTAACGAAATTTGTTGGTAAAACTAATGTTGATAGAACATATGGATTATATGATAAAGATGGTAAATTTTATATTGGTAGCAAAAGAGTCATACTTGATGATGATGATATTTTGATTGGTACTAATGAATATAAAGGAACACCTGGTCTATGGGAGTTAATTGTTGCTAAAGAACCAGATGAAAAAATTTATACAGAAAAGGATCTTGAGGAATACAGTAATTTAATGTTAAAAACCAACGCTCTTTATCGTAATAACGACCCAGATAGTAGATATCCTAAAGGTTCTAGAGGGGAAAAGTGGAATAATATACTTAAGTATATTTGGGAGGTTAGGAAAAAGTATGAAGGAATGAGTATCGTTATCCCGTGTGACCCTAACGCATTAATAAAAAGACTAGACCTTTTGTTGGCAAGTAAAGAAGCAGGCAACACAGGTGTAAGAAACGAGTTAGTGAGCATTTGTGATGAATTAAAAAGACAAGGTGTTTTAAATACAAACACTTATAAAAATTTAATGTCTATACTATAAAAAATTATTTTCACTAAAAAACACGGATTTAAAAAAAGGTATTCATATGGTGGTACCGGAATCTTTGACAGCATTGCTAACTTTTTAGCGAGGCTTTTTACAAGTAGCGCAGCTAAACAAATTGCATCTTCTGCCCTTGATGTGGGAAAGAGTGTAGCAAAGAAAGGAGCAAAGAAAGCTTTAGAGGTTGGAAAAAGTGCTGCTGTAGATGCAGGGAAAAAATTAGTTACAAAAGCTTTGACACCAAAATCAAAGAAAATTTTACAAAAATATAGCACACCACCTAAACCCGCTGATACACCTGAAACGCAAGACATTAATACATTAATAGAAGGAAGTGCTATTGCTATTCAAGATTTAGTTAAAAAATTAAACAGTGAAGCAGGCATTAAAGTAGTATGAAGAAAAAATAAAAATAAGTTAAGGAAAAAAACATTGCTTAAAAAAGAAGATGCTAAAATTAAAATTCAATCGTGTAGATTATAAAAAATACAATACTAGTTCTATTACTATAGTAGGTGCGTTGTTAAAATTAGAAGATTGTGAAATCCTTGAAATTAATAACGCAAAATATGGTTATAAAAAAGCCATTGTGAAGTTATCTCCTGAAAAAGTAATTGAAATGAAAGAGATTGAGGAAAAGGTGAATGAACGTTTACAAGAGTGGAATATACCCCAAATAACACTTGTATCCTAAAACTAAAATAGATACTGCAAAAAGCATTAAACTTAAAGGTGTGTTTGTTAATGATGAAAATAAGTCTTTCGCACAGCTTTGGCTAGAGTAAAGTACACAGTTATAATTTTTATTTAAAAAATTATAATTGCAATAATAAAATTGACATTTTAAAAGTCACTGACCCAAATTTAAAAGATACTAGTATTGATGAGTATGAACACCATGAGTATGAACCGATCACAGGTGCTAATTTAAACAACTCAGGAGGAGATATTAGGATTAACATTGAAACTCAAGATATTTTCACACATCCTAGTGAGAGCTATTTACTTATAGAAGGTCGTTTTACAAAAGCTAATGGAACAGCTTACGCAAATGCTGATGCCGCTTATCTAACAAACAACGCCATGATGTATCTGTTTAAAAATATTAGGTATCAACTTTCAGGTATAAATATTGAATCCTTAACACATCCTGGTCAAGCTACTACAATGCTTGGGTTGTTAAAATACCCAGATGATTTTTCTAAATCACAGGGGCTAAACCAATGTTGGTATAAGGATACATCACCTGTAGCAGCTGTTGGAAGCGTAGGTTGGAATATAAGAAAACAATACATCATTAATAATTCTGATCCAAAGGGAACATTTAACTTTAGAGTTCCATTAAAACATATATTTGGTTTTTGTGAAGATTATATAATAAAATATTGTATGGAATGAAGCAAACTCTCACCTTGACAAGGAATGATGATGAAGATGCGATTTTTAGAGCTAACGGTGTTGATGCTGGTAAAATTACTTTGTATAAAATATCATGATTTATGCCTCATGTGCTACCCGCGGATAAGGAGAAGATGGAACTTTATAGGCTTATTGAGAAAAAAGAAAAATTTCCAGTTGGTTAGAGAATGCTACAATGCGACTCCATTTCAGTTCCTCAGTCAACATTTACTTGGAGACTTTCAGTTAAATAATCTCCTGAGGTGCCACGTTTTATCATTGTAGGCTTTCAGACTGATAAAATTGGTAATCAAGAGCAAAATCCAGCCATATTTGACAATGTAGACGTTAATAATATTTATGTTATGTTAAACTCCACTAGGTATCCAGTGGTTGACTACAATATTTCATTTGCTAAACAACAATATAGTAGAGTTTATGGTGACGCTGCATTATTTAGATCTAAGTTTTACCAAATGGATAGCTTGGTATCAAATCCTAACTTTACCCCTTCAGAGTACAGACCCCTTTATCCTTTGTTTCTGTTTGATATTTCCAAGCAGAGTGAAAAGTTAAAATATTCTGTTACTGATATCTAAATTAAGGCAAATTTCGGTGCAAATGTACCTGCAGGCACTGAGGCATATGCTGTTATTATTAGTGATAAACTAATTAACTTCCAGTCTGATGGAAATAAAATGAGTGTAGTGTATTAAGATTTTTTTTCTTATATAAAAATGATAAAGACTACAGATTTAAAGAAAATTCTTAAAGAAAATAATATAAATTTCTGCTCTTACTGGGATAAAGAGCGGTTAGTTAAGTTGGTGAAAGAACATGGATTGTTGCCAGAGGAGTCTCCCAAGTTGCTTGAAAAAGAAATAAGCAAGGACCCTAAGTTTGATAGATTAAAAACTGTTATGCATAATCCTAAAGAAGTTAGTTTAGAGGATGTTGAAACTGGTGAAATAAAAACCTTTCCATCAATTTATAAGGCGGGTAAATTTATAGATCATTGTCCTCAAACAATTGTAAACTGGAATGGAAGGGTTTGGAAAAATAAATACAAGATTTGCATTCAGTAATTTTATTATGACATTGTTCTTATAATAAAATTTTTTGAAACAAATAAAAAAATTGTAATTGCTTAAGAAATTATATCTGTTATATAAAAATGAGTCTGTTTAATAGATATATGAACATGGATAGACGCGTTGCGTCTAATGTTTACTCAGGAGCAAGACGATTAGCCTCAGCTGTCGTACCAGGATTCATACAAAGAGGAATAAATGATTTTACTAATTGGTTAACCGGTAATGTGGAGACAACACAAACACCACAAATGTTAGATGAAATTGTTGAACATGTTAGAGAAAATTACCCTCCAAGACAGCCGTTTGAGATTAGAGCTGCTCAATCCGCATTTAGAGGGTATGCTACTCAACATGTTATAGAGGGTAGAGAAGGCTATAACCCACAAAGATTTTTCACAGAAACGTGGATGTCTCTTATAAATACTCTTCAAAATAATTCACAAACAAAGGTAAAACTTGTACTTAGGTGTAAATTATGGTTAATGACAAATCTTGACCAAGGCCCTGTTGAACGTGCTTTCCATAGTAATCAACATTTAAATTTAAACAGAGGAGAAGTAGAGGATTTGTTGAATAAAATGATAGATGAAGTTTTAGAAAGTTTAGCTAATTTTCAAAGAGAAGGTAGTGAATGGACATTTGGAAGTATAGTGCGGTTAGAACTACATACAGCTGCTTATGTTCCTTTAGGAGCTAATGGTCACTCACCCTTACCAAAATGAATTGCTAACAAAAAAGCAGTTATCAATATGAAAAATAAAGACGACAAATGCTTTTTATGGTGTGTTTTAAGAGCGCTAAACCCTAAAGAGCATAATGCAGAGATAGTTGACAAGGCTTTGCAAGCAAAGGAAAGTAGTGTAAAAATGGAGGGAATAGAGTATCCTGTTTCGTTTAAAGATATAGATAAGTTTGAAAAACAAAATTCAGAAATTAGTGTAAATGTGTATGGGTATACCAATGATTGTAAATTTTATCCTTTAAAAATTACAAAAGATGAAAAAAGTAAATATATTGATCTTCTTTTTATTAAAGATGAGGAAAACATGCACTATGCCCTCATAAAAAATTTTAGTAGTTTAATGAGAAAACAAGTAAGTATGTTCAATCATGGTATGGAATATTGCAAACGATGTATGAATCATTTTGGTAGTAAAGAACTTTTGGAAAAACATAAACAATACTGTAATGAACATGAACCTATTACTTTAGAAATGCCAAAACCAGGTACCATGTTAGCTTTTGAAAACCATGCTAGAAAACTTCGGGTTCCCTTTGCTGTATGCGCTGATTTTGAAAGTGTTTTAGAACCAATACACACATGCCAACCAAACCCAGAAAAAAGTTATACTATACAACGTCAAAAGCATATACCTTGCAGTTTTTCCTATATTATAAAATGTTTTGATGATACTGTGTGTGCTCCTATAGAAAGAAATTATGTTGGAGAAAATGTTGAGGAAGTTTTTATAAACCAGTTAAAAGATGATATACAAGAAATTCATCAACGGTACCACCAAAACCCAACTCCTATTGAAATAACAATAGGGGAAAAAATAAAACATACACAACAAACACACTGCTGGATTTGTGGTGGAAAATTTAATAGTGTTAATTATAGAGTAAGAGATCATTGTCATTTTACAGGTAAATATAGAGGCGCTGCGCATAACAAATGCAACCTAAAAGCTAAAAATCCTAACTTCACACCTGTGTACCTTCATAATCTTAGTGGATATGATGCTCATCTTTTTATTAAATGTCTTGGTAAATCTGTTGGAAAGATTGACAGTATTCCAAATAATGAAGAGAAATATATTAGTTTTAGTAAAGACATTTGGGTTGGAGAAAATATAAACCATAAAATTAGATTCCTTGATAGTTTTAAGTTTATGAGTTCTAGTTTGGATAAACTTTCAAGAAACTTAGAGGAAAGTCAGTTAAAAATTTTATCAAAATATTTCACTAAAGAACAACTACCGTTAGTTAGGAGAAAAGGAGTTTTTCCTTATGAGCACCTAGATTCTTTTGATAAACTTAAAGAAGAGAAATTACCACCTAAAGAAGCATTTTACTCTAGTTTAAACAAAGAAGGAATTACAGATGACGATTATGCTCATGCGCAAAAGGTTTGGAAAGCTTTTAATACGAAAACGTTTAAGGATTACTTAGAACTTTACAATAGAATAGATGTATTGCTTTTAGCAGATGTTTTTGAGAACTTTAGAGATGTTTGCCGTGAAAACTATGACTTAGATCCTAGTTGGTATTATACTGCTCCTGGTTTAGCTTGGGATGCAGCATTGAAAATAACAAAAGTAAACCTAGAACTTTTATCTGATCCTGATATGCTTTTGATGGTAGAATCAGGTATTAAAGGAGGTGTTAGTATGTGTAGTAAAAGATATGCAAAAGCAAATAATGAGGATATGGGTGAATTATATGATCCTAGTAAACCATCAAAATATTTATTATATATAGATGCAAACAGTCTTTACCCTTTGGCAATGAGCCGCCCTCTTCCTACTCATGGTTTTAAATGGATGAAAAATAAAGAAGTAGAAATTTGGCAAAAAATCCCATGTGTATTAGAAGTAGATTTAGAATATCCTAAAGAATTACATGATTTACACAATGACTTTCCTTTAGCACCTGAACGTTTAAAGATAGAAAAAGTAGAAAAACTTATTCTAAACTTAAATAATAAAAAGAATTATGTTATTCATCATGAAGCCTTAAAAACATGTGTTGATTTAGGCTTAAAGATTACTAAAATACATCGAGGAATTAAGTTTGAGGAAAGTGCATGGCTTAAGTCATACATTAATACAAACATTGAACTAAGAAAAGCAGCTAAAAATAACTTCGAAAAAGATTTTTTTAAGTTGATGAATAATTCAGTCTTTGTCAAGACTATGGAAAACCTGAGAAATAGAGTAACGATACACCTGGTTTCTAATGAGGAGCGTTATAGGAAATTAGTAGCAAAACCAAACTATAGCCACACAACAATATTCGATGAAAACCTAACAGCTGTACACATGAAAAAGACTGATTTAAAATATATTAAACCTATTTACTCAGGATTAAGCATCTTAGACATTAGTAAAACACATATGCAAAAAACTTACTACAATTACTATAAAGCTAAGTATCGTGAAAAGGTTAGAATGTGTTATACTGATACAGATAGTTTTATTGTTGAAGTAGAAACTAAAAATTTGTATAAGGATATGGAAAAAGATGTACCTGAAATGTTTGATACAAGTAATTATCCTAAAGATCATTTCTTAAAAAATGATTGTAATGCACGAGTAGTTGGAAAGTTTAAAGATGAGTTAGGTGGTAAGATTATGAATGAGTTTGTTGGTTTAGGAGCAAAAATGTATGCTTATGAAACTTTAGATGGTAAGGAAGATAAAAGATGTAAAGGTGTTAAAAAAGCAGTTATCAAGAAAGAGATAAATTTTGATAATTACAAAGAGTGTTTGCTTACAGAAAAGGATCAGTATAGAAAGATGACTGTTTTAAGAAGTAGGGACCATGATATGTATACTGAAGAGTTAAACGAAAAAGCGTTAGGATCAAGTGATGATAAAAGGTTTGTCTTGGAAAATAAAATAGATGCACTAGCTTGGGGGCATTATAAAATATAACTTTAAAAAATAAAGTTATCCTTGCACAAATCTCTAAATCCCACACTACTATATAAATTACTAAATTGTTATTTTAACAATTTAGTAATTATGCTACACATCTGGTGCATTCCTTTGGAATAGTAGAAATATCTTCAGCTTTATCTACAGCTTCTCCTCTGTAATAATACAATCCTTTACATCCCATTTCCCAAGCTTTGTAATGGATCTCATGGACTTCCCTTTTTGTGGCGGCTGCGCTTATTAATACATTTAATGATTGCCCCTGACATATATATTTCTGTCTGTCTGCGGCGTATTCTATGATTTTTAACTGATCTATTTCCTTAGCTGTTTTATAGACTTTCTTTGTCTCATCAGACAACAGTAAATAACTTACTGAACCTTTGTTTCTTTATTACGGAATCCCAAGTCTCTTTGTTATTGAGGTTGATCTTTTCTAGTTCATCTTCTAAATACTTATTTTTTCATAGGAATGATCCAGCTCTTGTTTTTAATACATATGCATTCGCTATATTTGGTTCAATAGAAGCTGAGCAATTAATAATTAATGAACTGTTAGACGTTGGGGCAACAGCTAATAAATGAGAGTTTCGTCTTCCTGTGTCTTTCATTGAAGGGCATTCACCTCTTTCTTTTGCCAGTTGTTCGGTTTCTTTTAATGCATATTCTTTCATTTTCTTAAATATCTCAATATTAAGTTTCTTTGCCTCATCTGATTCAAATGGAATACCTTCTTTTTGAAAAAAAGATCCTAGTCCCATCACTCTTAGGCCTAATGGTCTATCTCTTATTGCTCCTTTCTTTGCTTTCTTAATATTGTCTTAATTTCTTAATATTGAGCATTGGAGATAAATACATCTAATACATTATCTAGAAATCTTACAATATCTCTTATAAATTGTTCATCCCATTCTCTGTTATACTCAACGTTTACGGATGATATACAACATACAGCATCTGTAGTTGCGTCAGTAGGTAAATGAATCACATTACATAAATTACTTCCATGGATTTTTAATCCCTGGTCTTTCATTACTTGAGGTAGATCTGCATTTATAGTATCAATAAAATTTAAATATGGTGTTCCTATTCTACTTCTGGATTCAAAAATGGTTTCCCATATTCTCCTGGCATTTGTTGGAGTTCTAACTTTTGTTTTTGGATCTATAAGGTCATAATTTGTACCATTTTTAACCGCTCTCATGAAGCCATCAGTGATATTAATAGCATTAAATACATTTAATTTTTTTCTATTAATATCTCCACCTGTTGGTATCCTCATTGAGATGAATTCGGTTATTTCTGGGTGTGTAACATCTAAATATGCAGCATAACTCCCTTTTCTTGTTTTCCCTTGTTTATATGAGTTTATTGCAGCATTGATAGGTGTTAAAAATGCAATTGGCCCAGGTGATTTACTATCAGATGATCTAATTGAACTCAGTCTGCTCCTATTCCTCCTCCTACTACTGTAAACCAACATGTGTCACTTAGATGTTCAATGATACCCTCTATCTTATCAGGAACGTAACTCAAAAAACAGGAAATTGGTTGACTTTTTTGCCCTTTTGTATCTGGTAATGGGGCATTACTCAATATAGGAGAAGAAAACATAAATTTACGAGAAGATATGTAGTTATATATCCTCTGTGCAAATTCTAAATCACCTTTACTATAAGCCACACTAGCTCTTGCAAATGCTTGTTGAGGAGTTTCCCCATTCAATAAATAATATTTACGTAATAAATCCAGTCCATGATTACTAAATAATTCATTTAAATCATTATTAATTGTAATTCCTGAATAGTTTTCCATTATGTTGTTTTAATTCTGAATATAATTGTTTATAAAAATTTTCGAGACGAAAAAAGTTTCAAAAATAAAAATTAAAAATTTTTTGAAGTTTAAGTTAGCCTTAGATTTGTGGTTAACTAGTTAGTCAGTTTGTCTGGTTAACTAGTTAGTCGATTAAGAAATTTATGTGTGTCCGATTAAGAAATTTATTGTGCCCTATTAAGAAATTATTTGGGTGGTTAGTTGTGGTGGGAATGCTGGCTCATTTTACGATTTGCGTCCAAAAATAGCCAGATAGGGTATTTTACTATCTACTGGTATGTTTAAATCCTAGTTTTGTGCTCTATTTGCGAAAGTATAAGAGTTCAAACTTTCTAAAATTATTGCGGAGCTTTCAATTGATTTTGTCTTGATCGTCTCTGTACCCAGAGGCAACCAGTCAAAAAGTTACATCGCCTTTGGGGACAGTTATCTGTGCTACGTAAGAGCCACATGATTAGTTGTACGGTCAGGTGGCAGGGGACTTTGAAACTTGTTCACGGCTATGGCGAATCATGTCGCCACCTCGAGCAGCAGGGGAATTGAAAACTTGTTCACGGTTGTGGCGTTTAATGTCGCCCCGAGCAGAAGGCGAGATGCCGACATAATTCGCCAGAGACTTGAACAAGTTTCCAAGTCCCCTGCCACCTGACCGTACAACGAATTTATTATACTGCAAAGTTTTACCATTCCAACGTGTATTCAGCGAAATTTCCCTGTTCTATGGTCTCACAAATTGAGTACGCTGAAGATATAGAATTTCCGTTCTGAGTGCCCCAATTCAATGAAAACTGAGAACTGACGTCACTGAAACCTTGGTAAAACGAAGTTTGATTCATGAACTTCATGATGTCACAGCGATATACAATCGACGTATTTTTATTTAAACATGGATTTAAACAACTTCAAGGTAAGTAACTTTGCACTTTAATGATTTGTTGGCAAAAGTAAAAGACCATTAGTTGCTTCAAACGAATACTAGGTTATCCTTTTAATGTTACAGTGTATGAGTTTCGACACTTCACAATTTGTTTACCAGACGAAGCGCCGTGTATTTGTTTTAGACGACAATAAATCATAATATAGGTAACTACATGTATATACAGTTATTTTCGAAAACAATCCTTTCTTTCCGCTTTAATGACAACCATCGGAGCTAGTCACCGAATCGGGGATAGTTTCGTGCATATTATCCTATCAGAACACGGTATAGAAATATTTTCTTGTAGCATGAATAAGATTAAATGTATTAGAATTAAACTAAAGCTAATTACCAATATAAAGACCATTTTAACGACGTATATGACAAATGTTCGCGTGCATCCTACTGCGCATGTATTTTAGTCGTGGATATGGAATCAGAAGTGCACCTATGTATTTTTTGCACATAATGGTAATACTATTGGTGCACAGAAACAAGTAGCACTTTCTTCGGGTAGTATTGCTGAAGAGAAAAAAATGGATCTTTGAACTGTCACCGTGAAATAATTAAAATGCTGCTGACACGGCTTTAAACACCAAACAAGGAAACAAAGGCAGGAAATTTAAAGCTGTAGAATTATAGCTGTTTCCGCTTTGAAAATTATTGTTGGAAAAGAAGAAATCACTCCTATTGAACAATTTCTCCTTTTCCCACTATGTCTGCTGAACTTCTACAGTGACCTTCAACCTTGTTTTCTGACGAATAAGCACGGACAGGTGCCATTTTTATTTTTTCTTATTGTTTAGAATTATAAATGCTATAATTGTGGAAATTTTAAGAAAAATCTGTCCGTTAGAAAGTATGTATTTATTTAAGATTAACCCTTAATTCGGTCAAATTATCTCCCTTTTTAACTCAATGGTCTATATATAACATATTTGTACATTTACCATGCTCAAAACCAGGCTTTTATACATTTTGTATGCAGAACTATATGAATTTTCATTAAAATGATGTATATTTGTATATTTTTCCGTTTATATTCCTGTTTAACTATTAAAGAAAGACGCATTAAATCCAAAATCAGCTAAATTTTGGAACTGTATATACGAGGGTTGTTCGGAAAGTTCGTAGAATTTTGTTATAAATCACACAATATTCTCAGTATTACAAAGAATTTTACACCTACTTAAACTTCAACATCTCTTCTATAAATTCTATGAAAACCAAAACGATGCTCTACATCACACGAACATTATGTCTATTTAAAATGAGTATGTTAGAGGTACCCGGAGCACGCCGAAATCAATATGACGTCGCGTAATCATCAAGCGTCGTTTACATCAAGCGATCGTCGCTCTTTCTCAACATAGTCACCAGCAATATCTATGCATTTCTTATGTCTGGTCATCCATTTGTTGTAAGTTTCAATGTACCAGTCCTCAGTTAGTGACGATACAACAATTTGAGTTTGTTTTGTAAGTTCCTCTGCTGAATGGAATCGCTTTCCACGTAAACTCGCCTTCAACTCGGGAAAAACCCGGAAATCCATAGGAGCCAAATCTGGACTGTATGGCAGATGATCCAATACTTCAAAACCAAGTAAACTAATCTCAAGCTGTGTAGATTCTGCTTTGTGCCCCGGGGCATTATCCTGATGTAGAATTATTCTGTCCAGAGACATGTGTGGGAGCTTCTTTCGAACAGATTCGTAGCGGTGAAGAAACTTCTGTGAACAGTGAACGCGGCGCTCCTTTTCATTTTCCTAGAGTAATCGTGGTACCCACCGAGCACTCACTTTCGACATGCCAAGTTCCTCAGTTAGTATACCATGTACTGTTGAGCACGAAACACCGAGTTCATTAGCAATAGTTCTGACGGTGGTTCTTCTGTCGGTCTGAACCATATCCTTTACCGACTTCTTAATCGAACAAGTTACGACTGCCGGTCGACCGCTCCTGGAATCGTCATTAATAGATTCCCTTCCGCTCCTAAAACGCAAATGCCATTTGTAGACAAAAGCTGGACTGCATTTATCATATGCTCCTGTTGATTTTATCATTCGCAGTGTTTCTGTTGGCGATTTGTTAATGCAACACAGAATTTCACCACACTCCGCAACTCAACGCCACAGTTCGACGTCATGATTTTTCCGTAACAACTTCCGCAAATAGATTACAAAAACACTATAATTTTGTTTCGGAACAACGAATTGTTTTGAAATTTTCAGGAAATGACGTAATGTTGTAGAATTATCGCTTGACGTTTCCGCGCTTTTTTCACGTTGAGCAAACATACGGAAATTAAGCTTATTTTTTCAACGACATAATCCAAAAATAGGTATTTTACGGACTGCTCTGGGTACCCATGATGACGTTGCTACGACAACCTATATATCTGGTTTCTGTATTCGATTTTCTATTATTTTTTTAAAAATTGCTTAAGGATAAGTCAAGGTTCATGCATATCAAATTTCATGTATATTTGATGAACAATTCTAGAGATGTAACAAAATTCTACGAACTTTCCGAACAACCCTCGTACATGTACCTTTTTCAAAGGCAAATTTCTCAGAAACGAGCACGGTGACCCACATCTTTTTTTACTGTAATCTCCTAGAGACATGATGAGCTTTGTATGTGCAAAGTTTTAAAAAAAATCTGTCCGTTAGAAAAATTTGTCATATACGTCCTTAAATGTTTTATCCTTTTCTAAACACGAGTTTTAAAAAAAGGTTGAATGAAAAAGTTCCTCGTTGATTGTGGATTGATTGTATGGTGTTTAACTCCGTTCTCTACATTACGTCAGTTTTATCTCGGCGGCCAGTGCACATATCCATGCTCTCCTGGAGTTTCTATTACCAGTAATTCGCACAATATCCAAAGCCACCGTCGAAACAATGATCAGCGGCGAGGGAAGAATGGACCTTGTCGCTACAATTATCATCAGTCCTCGGAAAGAAACTAGACGAGCTAGGGATTCAAACCAGCCATCCCTAACTCTCAAATCCAGAACGCCATCGGGGCAGGGCTTCTCTTACGTAGAGAACAAGAGTCTAAACTGCAACATGTATTTTGGTATGGACACATTTAAAGGGGAATGTGTAGCGACCTTCCTGAATGCCGGTGCGATAACAGCAGCTGCTGCTGCTCAGTTTTTGAAGGAAGAAAAAATCTCTTTCAAAACTGTATGAACAACTGAATTGAAAACAAATCACAACATAGAATCTTAAAGACGCGTATCTCCCCTCTCTCAATAGCCAGGGCATCAAGTTGGCACTCAGTATTCTTGTGCGATTCACGCCGGTTGCGTGTCACGTGACACTACAGCAACTCTTAAAAGTTGTGTGGATTAACTCCAAACAAGCCTTGACACAAACAAGTTGGCTTCTTTACAAAAGAAGCCAGGAGAGGTCAGCATCAATGTTTTCAAAGAGTTAATTGGCTTTTAATTTCAATATATTTTGGTACACGTAAACAAACATGTAAAAAAGCCGTCGCGTAGAAACCGCGTATGCTTTACATGACGGTCATTTGACCTTCTTGCCGCGTTTTCAAGTCACATGATCTTGTCCAGCGGTCTTCTTTCTCTTTTTTAACGAAATTCTTCTTATTTTTTCTTCTGCTTAGATCTGTTTGCTTAATGAAAAATCACAATTATTTGAGAGGTCATTTGCAGCTATGGCAAATTAATATAATAAATCTTTTCTGAAATTCGTCATATAAAAATAAACCACGTCTATTTCCTGTTTCGGTTTTTTGATTTCGCTTTATTTACAAAACCATGGCGAAACAGACTGTATATCAGAATAATTTCATAAGAAAAATGGATTTAGACAGCAAACTCTGTGGCAGTCTGCCTTTTAAGCTCACCACTGTTGGAGAGGTCTGATGACCTCTCCAATAAATGAAGTGTCGCAGCGCTATGACTAAAATACTGTAGAGACGTAAATTTTTCTTCAAACAATTACGCGAAACAAACATACTGACAGCTACATGCAATTTTTGCGATAACTAGACTTGTACAATGTTATTGGATTTTAGGTAAGTGCAATGAACTTCTACAGGCTCGATCCGCGCCATTCAAATTTTCAGCCTGATTATCAAAGAAGTCTTCTGTAACTTCAATCATTTCTGTTTGCCTTGTTGTAAGATCTACTATTTGACTGCAATACTTTCTACTGACTATTTGACAAGTTCCCGTATATGACAGCAATAATTTCTTGCTGGCTAGGTTACAAGTTCTGTTTGACTGCATTATTTTCTGCTGGCTATGACAAGTTCTTCAATATGGCGGTAATTATTCCTGCTGGTTAAAGGACACGTTCTCCTGTCTTAAAGGAATTAACACATTGACGCAAGAGTGGCGACCGTGACTATGTTTCTATTCGTTTTGGAATCATACCTTTGTGTTTCTGCATGATAGTTGTTTAGTGATCACTCAGTCTGTTTTAGCGTATTTAACGTACACACGAAGAGCTGGTCGAAGTGTGTAACATTCCTAAACTTTTACGTTACACTTAAATAATAACTAGTAGAACCGATTCGAGTGAATAAGTCGGTCCGATGGTACAATTATATAATCAACAAGTCACATGATTTCGGGACAGCAAGTGATGATATGATTTAATTTAGCAATAAAAAACAAAGAAACCACAAATAGTTTTACGTAATTCGCTGTCTTCGTTGTCCATTTGACAATTTAGTATGGGTAGATAGAAAATTTTTCAGCCTTCCAACTCGCGACACTCTTGATGCTAGGAATCAATATTTTCTTCTTTGAATCCATTACGGTCACGTTTAATTTCTTAACATTCAGTATAGTTTAGACAAACCACTAACACGTGCCTTAACGTATAGAAGTAAAACTCGATAATTCGAATGAAATGAAATCTCTTGTCACACGATATGGAAAATGTTGTTTGAAAAGGAGTAATATTGCTGTAAATTGGAATTTCTCCTTTTCCAAACAAACTTGACAGATCTGTCTTCTGACAAAGCGTTAATAGTCGATCTTGTATGGTCCTAGGTTAACTTTTCTCCGAGAATAAGCATGTATCTGGTTTCAATGGATTTCACCGGTAAGTACCTCATAGGCGGAAAGGGTTGGCCAGAATACTATACAAATGTATCGGATAGAGTGAATCCTGCAACTTTCTGCGATCTGATCTTGGTCTTCACTGTCCTAACTCTTCCAGAGTGTTGACCTCAAATTTATAAGAGTTGAAATGCTCTGAACTCGCTACTAAGGTCTACGGCCTAATATTAAAAGACGGAAGCTGCCGAGATCGGCCGAATAGCCTTTGCGAAAACGTCGATGTTACACGAAATTTACCGATGAGTTAGTGAGTCTACGGCCCCTAACTCTCATATTAAAAGACGGAAGATGCCGAAATTGGCCGAATAGCATTTACGAAAACGTCGATTTTACACGATATTTACCGATGAGTTATGGGTCGTAATCCTAAAAAAATGTTCGAAGCCCTGAGTACCGGAGGGTTTCTTTTACTGCACAATCCTGTTTTAACGACCCAAAGCAAAAGGCGTTTGATCAAATTGTGGAGGGAGAATTTGCAAGTACGCAGCATTTTCTCTTTTTTCTGCACTGTTCTGTACTCACTTATAGAGTACATCATTTTAAGTACATTTCAGCTGTCGCGTGCAAATGCTTTCAATGTCGCTTAAAGATGCCTCTACAAGTACTAGTAAACAGACTTCTTTGGACACATCTTCTCCGAAACTATGCTCATGTTTATAATCAATAATGTTTAACGGGGAATTGTTCGTAAAAGTGGCTTCGTGAAAGCGTGCGTGTATCTGTTTGTGCGCATTTGTCTTTATATTAATTCAACAAAATAGGGGAACACGTGTAGCGATTTGACGTTGATTTGACCTCTGTATATTTCAAGCTGACAATATAATAGGTGTGTCCCTTAGTCATTTATTATAAAACACCTGGCCGAGCCACCTGCATACCAACTGGAATGTTTTCTTATATTCGGCATTGTTAGCAGTTCAGTGAGTACTTGGAGTTTAAATTCATTCTCTCGTCGCTAACTCGATAAAGACGACAATGTGTGAATGTAATTATTTAATTTTTACTCCTGAAAAAATACTTTGTTCAAAAATGAAAAAATTCCTTGTGCGGGGCAAATTCTCCTTTTGCCACAGTGGTTTAACTAGTATTTATATAACAGCCCTCTAACCTCAAACTGCTAAATATATCGCAGGAAAATGTCTGGCTTGTAAAAAAAGAAACATGCTTTTGTGATTGCAGGACACTTGTCGTCGCAAAGAATATATTGTATCGGACAGTGTAAATTAACCTACTGTTTCGGTAAAAAAAACAAGAGGGCCATGATGGCCCTGTATCGCTCCACTTGCTAATAAGTAAAAACACTATATGCCAAACTTTACAATACTTGGCAAATAGGTTTTGAACATGAGAACCCTGAAACAGGACTAAAATTGGTAGCCCTAAGTCTTATGGTCAGTAACGAGAAGATTTCTAAAGTTTTCACTATATAAGCCAATGTAAAACTTCTGACCCCTGGGGTGGGATCAAATTCGACCCTAGGGCTATAATTTGGGCACTCTTGGTAAAGACCCACTAGATAAAGCTACATACAAAATTTGGTAGCCCTAGGCCTTATGGCTAGGTGCAGGAAGACTTCTAAAGTTTTCTCCATATATGCCCATGTCAAAATTGTGACCCCCGGGGCGGGGCCAATTTTGACCTAAGGGCTATAATTTGGGCACTCTTGGTAGGGGCCCACGAGATAAAACCACATGCAACATTTGGTAGCCCTAGGCCTTATGGCTAGGTGCAGGGAGACTTCTAAAGTTTTCTCTTTATAAGCCCATGTAAAACTTGTGACCCCCGGGGCGGGGCCAATTTTGACCCCAGGGCTATAATTTGAAGAAACTTGATAGAGGTCTACTAGATAAAGCTACACACCAAATTTGGAAGCCCTAGGCCTTACGGTTTCAGACAAGAAGATTTTCAAAGATTTCCAATATTTTTAAGTTTTGTTGCCATGGCAACCATAGTTTTTGAAGGAATCAAATTCTTTCAAGAAATTCTGAAGAGGACCATGGCAGGATCATTTCTGTGAAGTTTCATCAAAATTGGATGAGTAGTTTCAGAGAAGAATATGTTTGAAATAAAAGTTAACGCACGGACGGACGCACGGACAGACGGACGGACGCACGCATGGACGCACGACGGACACCAGGCCATGAATAAGCCCGCTGGCCTTCGGCCAGTGGAGCTAAAAAAGCATTCGGTCGCACTAGGTAGCTTAAGGTTTAAAAGTTATCAAATAAGGATAAACTCAAACTTGAGTTAGGGACAAAAACTTCTGCATGTCTTTACACCTTTCATTATTCTTTTACCAAAGTGTAACCGTAACATAATTTTATCTAGTGACTTTCATTGTCTTCAGTGTATATATGTGAGTTGCGGTGGGGGGGATATAATGTGGTCAAGCAGTACTCTAACAATTAATGACGAGTATCACAAATTTTTCTAACGGACAGATTTTTTTTTTTTCAAACTTTGCACATACAAAACTTGACCGAATTAAGGGTTAATCTGTAATAAATGCATACTTTTTAACGGACAGATTTTTCTTAAAATTTTCACGCTTATAGTATTCATAATTCTAAACAATGAGAAAAAAATAAAAATGGCACCTATCCGTGCTTATTTCGTCAGAAAACAGGGAAGAATGTCACTATGGAAGTAAATTTTTTCCAAGGAAAAAATAAAATAAAACCTCAGCAGACACAGTGGGAAAAGGAGAAATTGCTCATTGGGAGAGATTTTTCCTTTTCCAACAATAATTTTCAAAGCGGAAACAGCTATATTTAGACAGCTTTAATTTTTACGCTTTTGTTTGCTTATTTGGTGTATAACGCCGTGTCAACAGTATTTTAATTATTTGACGGTGACAATTCACAGATCCATTTTTTTTTCTCTTTACTAATACTACTCGAAGAAAGTGTTACTTGTTTCAGTGCACCAGTAGTGCTACCATATGTGCGAAAAATACATAGAGGCACTATTGATTCACTGTCTATGACAAAAACACCTGCGCAGTAGGATGCGCGCGAACATTTGTGATATACGTCTTTAATTACCTTGGGGCTTCCTTCTTCAGCGGTTTGAAAATATCTTAACGTTTCGTAACTGTAGCGTATTTCTCCAAGAAATAGAGCAAACGGCAAATTTCATTAACGTGAATAGGTTTCGAAAAAACGATCTGTTAACGGTAGCGTATTTTTCGCACAAAATACAGTAAACGGCAAATTTCATTAACGTGAATAAGTTTAAAAAAAAGAAAATCTGTTAACGGTAGCGTATTTTTCCAAAAATAGAGCAAACGGCAAATTTCATTAACGTGAATAGATTTTGAGAAAAACGATCTGTTACGATAGCGTATTTCTCCAAAAACAGAGCAAACGGCAACTTTCATCGACGTGAATAGGTTTAAAAGAAAAACGATCTGTTAACGGTAGCGTATTTCTCCAAAAAAATAGAGCGAACGGCAAATTTCATTAACGTGAATAGGTTTAAAAAAACGATCTGTTAAAGGTAGCGTATTTCTCCAAAAAAAAGAGCAAACGGCAAATTCCATTAACTTGAATAGGATTTTAAAAACGATCTGTTAATCTAGCGTATTTTCTAGAAATAGGTCGGACTGCGAATTTCTAAACTCCGGAAGGTTTTGTTTGAACAGTGTAAAGTCTAGCGTTTCTGAAGGCCTTTATTCCAGTTAATTTCAAACCCCTATATTTTATCCAGATTTTGCGTTCGGGTATCCCTTTCGAGATCTAGTTGTTTTAAATGAAACCTGTTGATGTTCTCTATCATCTTTGCAATCATTACGCACTCCGAATCGAGAGTGCTTAGGGCGACACAGTAGGCCTACGCTTTTGCTACAGTGTTAATCAAGGCATTCATCAACATCGTCCTATACCTTGAGATTTTCCATTGAAAAAATGGGATGAATTAGCAATATGGCCTGCAACACGCGAAATGGGACATTCGGACATTTGCGTAGTGTCGTCTCGGATCAGCCTGCGCAGGCTAATCCGAAACGACACTCTGCGTTTTTATGTAATTTTCTGTTTCGCGCAAGTCTACTATAGCACAATATCTAAAGTAGTCGTAAAGTGCCGTCTCGGATTAGCCTGCGCGCACTGCGCAGGCTGATTCGAGACGACACTTTACGCAAATGTCCGAATGCCCCTTTTCGCGTGTTGCAAGCCAATTGTTTGGCCAACTAATATCGGTTGAAAGTTTCATTTTTCTTTACCAGTGTAAGACTCGATTGTGAAAACTGGGTTGTTCTAAAAAGTGATAAAACAATGTTTCGCGTTTTCCCATTTCTGCTACATCACGCACCTGTATATTTTGCATTAGGGACGCTGCGCTTTTGCACGCAGGACCCTCGAAATGTGTGAGTAAGTCTATTTTTTGTAAATTTTGAAAACATAAATACAGTAGGATTATTGTTAATGTACATTTAGAATAATTATACTTACGAACAGCACGGCAGTGTAGGGCTTACAGATCTCCTGGAAGTGTTATGGTAATTACAGTGATACCGCGATTATTCAGCCAGAAAGGGGAGAAATAAGCTTATACACTCGTCCTGCTAAGCAAGTGAAAGGAAACTTTCAAGCCGATGGTAAAAACCCGTTTTGCCATTTCAAAAAAGGTACGGGGGGGAGACATCTCCTTATCGGACAGTGTAGATCCAAGATCGGACTGCACGTTCTGTGCAGTCTGATCTTGGTCTATACTGTCCAAAAAAGGTTTTTGAGTCGCGCTTAGCAGCCTAAGGGTTACTACGACTTGACATTGTTACGGGAGACCACTCCTTCATGCATGGCTTCATCCCGATTTAAATACAATACCTAACAACTGCGTTAGGGAGAATTCTCTTTGGCTCAGCGGTTATGGTGTTGGTCTTTTAAACATCGAAAAACGAGGATATTTGTCCGCACGGGTTCGAATCCCGCCAGATGCGATTTGTATTTGAGCTATGCTTTTGTTGCGAACTTTCATGTTCGTAAGATGGGGGCTCGTACGGGATTGGCCATTCAGCCATTAATCCCATTTGTTGTCCAAAAAATGGACTTTCTGCCTAATAAGGCTTTGAGTCATCAGTAAATGATGACTTTAAGAGGGGGTGTGTTACGGGAGACCACTCCTTCGTGCATGGCTTCATCGTGATTTAAATACAATACCTAACAACTGCATTAGGGAGAATTCTCTTTAGCTCAGTGGTTATGGTGTTGGCCTTTCGTCCGGACGTTCTAGGTTCGAATCCTGCCCGGTCCCTGTATTTCTGCTATGCATTTGTTCATTTGTTTCTTTGTTACGGACTTTGTACGTAAGAACATGAATTATCGCTAACTCGTTACTAAACGACACATATTAGGCCTGTCCAAATTGAATGATATTGCAGCCAACCAGGAAATGTGGCCTAAAAGATTGGTGATGATAGATCGATTGATTGATTAATTGATTGGTGTGTTATACGCCGCTTTCAACATTATTTCAGTCGTATCACGGCGACAGCTCACATATTCGTACATGTGTTGGGTTTCATCATTGCTAGGTTAGGGCTCTGAACTGTATTGCCCATGGAGATTCCCAAGAAAAAGTCCAGTGCTTCTAGCGAGGCTCGAACCCGGGCCTCCAATTTTCAGGTTCTAAACTTTACCACCGACTCACGTTGGACCCCGCAGAAAGAGCAGTTCTTGTTTCTCTAATTAGCAACTAAAACTCCCGCTGAACTGATTTCTCGTAAACAGTTTTGCTTTCAAACAAATCCCTCGAACTAAACGCATTTTCGAAATTTCGTGCGTTTATGATTTTTCTGCCATTTGTAATTAACCCCAATAGCGTCATAAGTGAAAAACGTGTTTTTTCAAGAAGGATTAGATCAAGATCAGACTGCACAGATCGTGCTGTCAAAGCTGAGATCTATATACCGTCCACCCGGTGAGAAAAATATCTAACCGTTAGCAGGATTTGACACAAGTTGGTATTTGGGGTTTTATTAAACGAGTTAATAAAATGTTATTAAGCGAGCCTCTTGCGAGCAGCATAAACCATCAATCAATCAAGGGATTGCTTGATGAAGGGTCAACAATATCAAAAGTCACAATATTATTGGTCAATAATCTGTATGTCCAAGGACTAGTCTATCTCATGATTAAGTCGGTTGTGAAAGTAAGTTGCTACTATGGATCCTGAGAGTGTGATGGCTTGCCTGGTACCATGGATCACGGAGATGCATGAAGCCCCCTTTTACCGGAGCATGGCTCATTTCTATATAAAGATTACTGACATACGAAAACATGGCCACGTATCACTTTAAGGATCCTTATACAACCGTACAACTCTGAAACCATATGATGTTAATTCAGATTACAGGTCTGGTTGTAGCTTTCGTATCGTGAACTGAATACAAGGAAAAGGAATCAAAACAAGCAGCCCTTCTGTTGCAATTTAAAATTTTCACAAAAATCTAAACAAAATTTTCTCCCTTCAAAGTCTCAAAGTGTGGAAAGTTAAATTTCAGCAATTTGTTTTTACTTGCCAAATTTTATTTCACTAACCTGCTGAGAACAACAGCCTCTTGTCATTAATCTTTGATCTATGTAAAACTACAATTTCTTAAACTTTTCAGAACCAAATTATACAAACTCAACCTCAGATACAATCTTCAGCAACCTAGAAATGTTTCTTATATTGGCTTGACTACACAAGCGGACGGTATAGATCCAAGATCAGACTGCACGTTCTGTGCAGTCTGATCTTGATCTATACCGTCCGCAATAGCCCCTGTTTTAGCTCATAGCGCTGAAAGGGTAAAAAGTCTATCATAAAATGAAAGTTCACTTGAATTCTAATTTCGAAATTCAAAGATAGGTAGACATGAAGATGATATCTCGGTGTCTCTCCTATTGTTCAAAGGCGGTTGTAATGCCTACTCGTGATCCAGATGTAAGCATGTATGTAATGGAATAGCTTTTATATTTAATTGCGTAATTTTCTGAAGATTATTCAGATATAACTTCAGATTATACCGTACTAACCTTATCCATTGCTCAAACCCTGTACATCTGTAATGGAGAATATGTACTCCCATAGAAGTTGTACTCCTAAGTCTACGCGACAGGAAGTACATTTTCTATTTAGAACATGGACCGGGATTACTTTTTCTCCGTAGAATATGGACAGATGAATAAATTTTCTGCGTAGAATATGGGCCAAAAGGTACATTATCTGCGTCAAATACTGACCGTGGAGTGCATTTTTTTACGTAGAATATGGACTGGAGAGTACTTTTTCTCCGTAGGATATGGACAGATGAATAAATTTTCTACGTAGAATATGGGCCAAAAGGTACATTATCTCCGTCAAATATTGACCGTGGAGTGCATTTTTTACGTAGAATATGGACTGGAGAGTACTTTTTCTCCGTAGAATATGGACAGATGAATACGCTTTCTACGTAGAAAATGAGCCAAGAGGTACATTTTCTACGTCAAATATGGACCGACACCGTGGAGTGCATTTTCTACGTAGAATATGAACCGGGGAGTACTTTTTCTCCGTAGAATATAGACAGATATATACATTTTCTACAAAGAATATGGACCAAAAGGTGCATTATCTCCGTCAAATATGGACCGTGGAGTGCATTGTTTACGTAGAATATGGACTGGGAAGTACTTTTTCTCCGTAGAATATGGACAGGTGAATACGCTTTCTACGTAGAATATGGGCCAAGAGGTACATTTTCTACGTCAAATATGGACCGTAGAGTGCATTTTCTACGTAGAATATGGACCGGAGAGTACTTTTACTTCGTAGAATATGGACCGGGGAGTATATTTTCTACATAGAATATAGACCGGAGAGTGCAAATTTTACGGGAGTACAAACTCTATATTACAACGGCAGTGGTTCCGCGGGAGTCGATTTCGTATACACTGTCGTCTCAACCGTGTTACCTTGTACAATTACCTAGACCTCTGATGCATTCTAAAGGTCCATGCGAAGCCGGGCTGCTGTGTGAAATGGTTTTTGCGAGTTGAATGATCAAAGAACGATCTTCAGCTGTAATACTGAAGGTTGCCCTCAGCCATCGCCATACTACCAGACAAGTGTGCCATGCTGTGAAAACCTCGGCCAGGCTCTTATAATGATGATCATGGTGCACATCAAGGGCCCTGCCAGCATCACTACTGGTAGTCCTCTTGCTCCACCATCCAACTGCCCGCCACATCTCTGCTTTCGATCAACCACCTCTAACATTTGAGCCATGCCGGATTGCACTGGTGAAAAGGGGATTAATGCATCTCCTTAAAGGTGGGTATTTAGATTTTTCACATCTCACCAAATTAAAAAAAAAAAAAATTTATATATCACAGAAATTTATATCAAAAACAATACAGATCATCAATAATTAAGAATCATAAAATTACAAAAAAAAAATATTTTTGGTGGTGTTCCCTTAAAAGGCTACGTAGCCTCTTAAGGTATTTTTATATTTCGTGCCAAAAATCGAAAAAGCATTGTGGGAATGTCAAGTGACTGGCACGTGACTAATGACGCTTAAATTCCATAACATAACAAACATGTAATTATTTTCCATAATGTCTTCTTCGGATGCTATGTTTGAAGCTTCGTCTGTGTATTTCCGGTATGTAAATGAGCGAGTTGCTCATCTAAAAATAGACCGTGTTTCCCGTCAGTGTCGACCTGGGCCGTAGTAAATCTCTAATTTCTCTTATTCTCGGATGGTTTTCGACTACTGGGGTTTTAGGAATGAAAATTAAAAGGCTTTGGGAGTATAAAGATGATTTTTTTGTATTTTTGTAAAATTTTCGTCCCAAAATCTGAAGGGCCACCTTTAATGCATGATACTAATTAAGTTTTCCATATAAATCCATTTTTGTATAACGACCGATTGAAACATGAGGCACACTGCGCAGGCTGATCCGAGACGACACTTTACGCAAAAGTTCGAATGTCCCTTTTCGCGTGTTGAAAGCCATATGGTATGGACCATTAGAGAGAAAGAATTGGATACAAGGAAATCCGGGTATAAGCCCTTAGCTCTTCTTCGTATAGACCTCTTTGGTTCTTTAACGTGCCCGATGTAAAGCAACGATACATGCGAGGCTACCTCTGGATTGCAAACCAGTTCACTTCTGGTTGGGTGGGAAACAACATAGGGGTCCGTAGTTTGACTCCTGTCACCCATAGACTAAAACAAGGGATTTAACAGTATGCAGCCCGTTACTCACCCCCGGTTTCAAAAAAACAACGTATCTTTTCTACCCCATCAGTTATTCTCCTAATTTTTTTCTACAGCTGAGAGCTAAAACATTTTTCTACCAGAAAAACACAACTGTTTGTCAGTGGCTAATGCAGTCTGGCTGATACATTCGCTCGAACTTGTAAACTCGCTCAAAAATCTTCGCCATTGACACGGGTTCGTACATTCGGTACTGACGTTCACGCATATAAACCAATGAAATTTCTCGTTCCAAACAGTGTCACCGTACTGTCACGTGACAAAAAGGTGTGAGCAGCTGTACGAAATTTCATTGGTTGAATTCACGACTGTTAGTACATATCAACCGATGAAATTTCTCGTTCCAAACAATGTCACATGACAGAAGATGGCTGCAGCTGTTCGAAATAAGAACGTGGATCACAAATTCAACGAATTCTGAGGCGTTTCGTCGTTATTGAAGATAAAGACTATAGGTCAGTAGTATTTTTAAACATGTTTAAAGGTTGGGTGCCGCTAATGCTGCGTTTCATTGGATCTAAAGTGCATTTTATATCTTGAAAACGGATGTACGAACACGTGTCAATGGCGCAGATTTTTGAGCGAGTTTACAAGTTCGGGCGAATGTATCAGCCATACTGCATTAGCCACTGACAAACAGTTGTGTTTTTCTGGTAGAAAAATGTTTTAGCTCTCAGCTGTAGAAAAAAAAAGGAGAATAACTGATGGGGTAGAGAAGATACGTTGTTTTTTGTAACCGGGGGCGAGTAACGGACTGCATACAGTTAAATCCCTTGTTTACAATATATAGTCTGTGGGTGACAGGAGTCAAACTACGGACCCCTATGGGAAACAAGGGATGTCTCAGAAAAGTCCTGGCCAGGTCGTGTATCGAATCTCGGACCTCAGAATTGATTGTCCAGCGTTTAACCACTGGACCACCGCTACAACCTGATTAAATTACCCATGATTAATTGATTTTTCGTTTATTTATCGTCGTCACCAACTGCCTAAGTTACGCTTGGTTCTTTAAAGTACTCCGTGTATAGCACCAGCACACGCGTTCCCGGGTTGGCGTCTCGTCTGTATGCTATTAATAATTTAAAGTGCCCAGGCGTAGGACTCGAACCCACATCCCGACGTTACCCAAGAGATGATGTTTACAAGTCCTACGCATTCATTTGAGCTATGCGGACAGGTTAAATTTTCTTAAATACTTATTAGACATAATATTTTTTTTTTATATACTAGCATACCAATATGTTTAAAGTCAATTTATTTTATTTTATTTATTCAAGGGAGATAATTATGCCAGCCAAAAGACTGCAAGCAGTAACATGCTTGGAGAACGAGAAAAATATTAAAACAAATGTCAGGGGGAAAAAACACTGATATAATGGGCAATGTTAGCGTTATTTATGTTTTACAAGAAGTGATTAGCGAATCCTGTGGTGATGATGATGTTTGATAGCGCTTTATTTAAGCTTTATACTCACATTATGTTTGAAACATTAAGATTTACTTCCATTAATTTTAAGGCACTAAATCCAATTTTTACACACTGAAAAACTCACGAGTTACGTATTTCAGGATAAGGCACCCTAATGGGATTCGTGTAACATCGCCTTTCATCGCCAAAACCGTACGGATTCGGCTAAGACTCGGGTAATCCGTAATCGATGCGGGGTACCAGCGTGTATCAGCCGATCGATTACGGATAACCCGAGTCTTAGCCGAATCCGTAAGTTTTTTCGGCGACGAAAGGCGATGTTACAAGAATCCCATCAGGGTGCCATATCCTTAAAAGAGGGCTATTAGTGCTTTATGCGCTACGTGACATTAAGTGAATGGGTAGCAAACTCTTGATTAACCCCTATCTTGCTAAATAAATGAAATAAAACTTTTAAGCCGATAATAAAAACCCGATTTTTTTCTATTTCAAAGGTATTTTTGGGAGAAAAAGTATATCCTTATCGAACAGTGTAGATCCAAGATCAGACTGCACGCTCTGTGCAGTCTGATCTTGATCTATGCTGTCCGCAAAAGGTAATTGAGTAGCGCTTAGCAGCCAGAGTTAACCCTTATCCTGCTAAATAAATGAAATAAAAAATTTAAGCCGATACTAAAAACCCAAATTTTGCTAGTTCCAAGATATTTTCGGAGGCGGTGGGGTTTGGTGTATTTCCTTATCGGACAGTGCAGATCAAAGATCAGACTAAATAAAACGTGCAGTCTGATCTTGATCTACACTGTCCACTAAAGACCAGTGAATCGCGCTTAACAGTCTAACTCTGCACAACAAAACAAAATTTTATACTTGTGCCAATTTCAAGGGAATTGCAGACGAAAAGTATGATATGTTTAGCATGATTAGGTTTTTCTTTGACTGGCTAGAAAACCTCGTGGATAAAAGGAGAAAATGTTGGTTACCAGGATTTTTTTCCCTTTTCTGCAGGATTCTTCCGCAGTATCGTTAAAACTGGAAATTTTCAGTGAAGGGTTAAAGTGGGGAAAAAAAACAGAGTTAATTTCATCATAACATATTTGACATTTCATACTATCTGGGTTAACAAAAGCCTGTTTCAAATCTTTCCACGTTTTTTATACGTTTTTAAATACTCATTTCGTTTAAATCTACATGTATACTGGACCAAACAAAAAACAGTTTAAGTGCAGATATACGTAAATATGGAAAGAAGGGCTGAATTATTTTACTTGTATTCTAGGAGTATTTCAATGTGAATTTGTGTGTAAAATTTTATCGCTCTATGTTCACGGAAAACTGATGAAATGGTTTATTAAATGCGATAGGGGTCGTAGACCAAAATCACACATTAATACCGGGTATAGCCACCTTGAGAATCGAGTACTGCCTGGCATCGTTGGCGCATAGAACCGACAAGTGTGTGGATTTCTGCCTGTGGAATGTTATTCCATTCCTGGATTAAGGCTTGTGTTAGTTAATTGATGTTCGACGGTGGAATAGAGTGACGTCTAACACGCTGGTCCAAATTATCCCACAGATGTTCGATGGGATTCAGATCTGGACTTTTATAGAGCCAGTCATTAATGAATGCAATATTATTCGTCGTGGGGAAATTCACAGTACATGTATCTGTAGCTGTATGGCTTGTCAGTTGTGGCATTATGTTGAAACAGAGTGATATTGGCATTATTTTAAAACAGTGGGATGACGTGCCTCGCAAGAATCTCATCTCGTTAGCGTTTGGCATTCAAATACCCATCGATCACGACGAGAGGTGTACGATAACCATGCGCCATGCCTGCCCAGACCAAGACGGAACCTGCGCCCCCGAAGCGACCTCGTTCAAGTACGCAACAGTCGGCATAACGTTCATTTCTTCTACGGTATACACGAACCCTGCCATCACTTTGATGAATGGAAAATCTCGACTCGTCGGAGAAAAGAACGCTATTCCATTGTTGCCTTATCTAGCGATAGTGTGTACGTGCCCAATTAACACGATTTACACGTTGACGTCGCGTAAATACACAGCCAACGTAAGGACGACGTCCACGTAGACCACCCTCGCGCAGACGATTGCATACAGTTTGGGCAGATATTCGATTGTTATGTGTAACAGGGGTGTTAAACCCGTCACACCAGGGCGGCGATCCCACGGCGTCCAAGAAAAAATGCAGAACGCCAACGTGCGCGCAGTACGATCGCAAGCATCGCCACAGCAACGTAGTGGCATCGCGAGTAGACGCGTTGGGATCGTCTAGGACGCCGAGGGACGACGCGCATTTTGAGCATGCACAAAACAAACGCCGTCGCTCGGCGTTCTGATAAGAACGCAGTGGAATCACCGGAAGGTCGTCTTAGCGGCGCAGTAAGATCTCCCACAACGCCACGGGAGCTCCGCCGGCGCTAACAGAGGTCGCAGTGCGAACGCTATGGTTGTCGGTGGCGTTTGCATGGAGATTGTACTGGGTGGTCAGAGATGTCACTGCGTCTCTACTGTGCTTATACGGCGCGTCAGCGGCGCTTATACGGTGCGTCAACGGCGCTGACACGGAGTGTCATTTATTTTACTGCGCTCTTAAAACGATTCCTCTGAGCTGCCACGGCGATCATTGCGCTTGTAAGGCTCTTCTACAGCGTCCACCAGTCCTTGTCCGACAAAAACGAACATATACATGTAGTAGACGAAGCATGCAAATAAACATTCAATTCACCATGGTTGATGTACGCTAGCAAGCCGGGCTAGTAATAGTTGAGGAGGTGACAATGGTTGACTTGCTTCTATTTGAGAGGGTTGGGGTTGATGTCCTGCTTTCTTCCCCTTTCTTTGAACGAGCATAGTTTCATTCCCCATTAACTTTTCGAGACCACAGCAAAAAAACAATCGATGAATAAATGTGTATACATACGATTCGTTTTCAGAGATTGTTCGAACGATTGTCATGAACACGCCGTCAGCGTAGTGTGAGCGCATTGAGAACGCCGTGAACGCCCAGTGCACGCAGTATGAACACCGTGAAAGCGCAGAACACGCAGTGGTAGCGCCATGAGAGCGCAGGGAATCACCAAGAAGAACTACGTAGGAACGCGAAAACGCGCCATTGGAGCTCCGTTGCAACGCCTTGGTCGTGGTGAGAACGCTGTGACATCTCCGTCTTCGCGAAAAATATCCGATTTTTCCTGCGACCTAATGGCGCTCTGGGAAATTAAACAACGCCGAGCAAACGCAGTCGAAACGCCTATAGTGTGACAGGGGCTTTTAGCAGCAGTGGCAATTTGAAAACGATTGCATAGGTATCTGTTCATGATATAGCGGTCTTGACTAGGCGCGGACGTCCACTACGTGGTAAATCTTCCGTACGCCCTGTTGCTTTGAAACGTTGCCTAAAGTATCGAATAGAACGGCTAGAACTGCCAACAACCCTAGCAACCTCATTCGTCGCCATACAAGCATTAAGCATTCCAATGGCACGTTCACGTAAATTTGGTGGAATTCTAAGCATATCAAAAAGAAAGAAAACTTATTTTTTTTTCAACGTCTTTTTCTTTTGACAACAAAGTCTATAAAATCAGACTGAAAGGTTTGATTTTATACATACGGATTATACTGGTCCGCGCATACACGAGAATATCGAATTTACCGTTTTCTTTTTTGTGTAATGCGTACAATTCAGTTATAATTGGTTTTATTTAACCCATAATCCTTCGCCCGAACATATGTAGGGCATTGGACACGTTGATTTCTTTCCATTACATTAAAAAAATATGTATAGAAATCGGAAGTTTCTTTTTTGGTTCAGTATATACTGAAACATGCGCTTCAACTGAAATAAGTGGTACTCAACGATTGCTTTCTTGAGATCTAAGGAGAAAAGGGGCCAACAATTACATAGTACCAAAATTGGATCTTGCTCGTCACAACGATTCGATCCGAGATCCATACTGTACTGGAGAATGGCGACATACTCTTACTTAACTCTCTGTCTCTCTCTGTCTCTCTCTCTCTCTCCAAAAACTGCCAGCGCCCATGCAAAGGTAAGGGGTACGTTATCACCTGTCAAACAACGTACAAAATAAAACCTCATGATCAAGGAAGCTGAATGCCTCTGGCGAGTTTTTTCTTTTTTTTGTTTCTATAAAACCCATATTGTCTGGTATTGCAAGGTGATTGCTATAAACCATCAATAACAGTCGAACTCTATTGCGTATAAACTGTCTGATAGATGTTTAACATAGGTTTAATCCTTGTTTCCATGGATACCTTTACACCACCATGTTCAAAGCAGACGACTTTTCACTCATTTACAAACGAAAACGACTTGATACATCTCTATGATAAACAGAGAGCTCTTGAAAGCAATGTTGAAAAAGGAGTAACTATCTCTTGCAACTCGTATATTTCTTTTCCTACAAGTTTTCTCATGACATGCGAAGAACAGGCGTCGTATTCACCATCTGTTCCTAGGAACATTCTTAGTCTTATTCTCAAGAATTTTTTACTTTTGAAATTAACGCAAGTTCTGATTGGCTAAACCAGTTGGTTTCGCCAATCAGAACTTGTGTTACTTTCTTATTTTGGAATAAGACAAAGAATATTCTTAAGAATGGTTGGTGAATACGGGCCCAGAATTTTTAAGCTTCACATATTTTCCTAAGTGTTACTTGTGTGTGATAGTACCATTTCTATAATAACCTTGTAGGAGTCCTGCATGGGTCAGTATAAGGTGTAGGATTTGTAACCTGGAGGCAGTTCGAGCCTCACTGGAAGCACTGGGTGTTTCGTAGTAGTGTCCCTGGGCAAGAAACTTCAGAGTCCCAACCTAGAGTTGGTAAAACTCGTGATTTACAATAATATGTGAGCTGTAGCCGTGATATGACTGAATCATTGTTGAAAACTACGCGCATGTACAACTCCATTCAATCAATAAATGAGAGCTTGTATGGGTTTAGATTACGTATATAGCGGATCAGAATCCCGTACTGCCTGATTTATTCACTTGTCTGATATTTCAACCTGTGAACTGAACGTAAATTTGCAGGACTCTAAATTAAGAACACAATTTAAAGTTTATCAGTTTATCGGGGTAAGCCAGGGAGAAATCCCAGTGCTTATCAGTTTATAAAATCGATTCCTCCAGAGATGACTGAGCACTGATTGAATACAGGTGTTCTTCAACATGATCTCATCTACAACGATCATTTGTTATATGTCATGTACTCCATGGTGAAGCAGACGATTGTTTTTTATTCATAGACGAGAAGGTACATAGAGGATAATTAACTGGTTGTGTGTGATATCAAAAATGTCACTAGAATGGGGTGTGATGCGGTTGAAAAAAAACGAGTCTGAAGGACGAGTTTTTTAATCGCATCAAAAACCATTTGAGTGACAGATTTTTAATCTCACACACAACCAGTTGATTATCCTTTTTATTATATTCCTAATTCACCTTTTTTTATTCTAATAATTATCAAGAATTATACAATATGAGCAATATGAGAAAAAAAGGTAAACAAGCAAAAACTATATCGTCACTAGTGATGATACCATATTTATCATCATTAGTGGTGTTATTAACTGTGAAATCCTAGTAATTCACTGATAAGAATATAATAAAATTGTTACAGATCCAACAAAGTTTCGATAATTCGGATACGGATGGGTCGAAAACATTATTCGAATTATAGGTCTTTTCGGATTATCGGGGAAACCTCGAAAGTTTGACATGCGTTTAAACCTGCACAAAATAGTCCCATATTTATATTTGAAAATGTCAAAAGAAAAGAAAACGCCGATTACACGCATTTCATCCACATTGTTATTAATCTTTCAAAGCCAAATTTCATGTAATTAATTAAGATTTAATTTGTTGTCTGCAAATCCTTTCAATTTTGTGCACCTATCCATGCTTTCCTGGAGTCACTGTTACCATTACCTCGCACAATATTCTTCCAAAACCACTGCCTGCTGTCCCACATAACTATCGTCGATACAACGATCAGCTGTGAAAGAGGAATGTATCCTCTTACTCAGGGTCGTCAAAACCTTGAAATCTGTGGTACTGGGCTAGCTGTATAGCCTCGAGTGTCCGTATTCCGTGATGATAAGGAAGCAACAGGATGAAACTAAGAGTTAAGACAAGAATATGAACTAGAAACTAATTGCCTTCACAAAAAATCATTTCCAATCAGTTTCATGAAAAAAATGCAACTCGGATATTAATTTCCATGTTCAATGTGCTAAAAGAAAAACCATGCCATCGGCCTTCTCGAGGAAACATGGCGTGACCTAATTCCGGTAGCTAGGTAGTATTTACAGCAATATGTCGTAGGTCCTTTCATTTTTTGAGAAGTAACGCTATGTAGATTTAAGAAAGATTATATCAATTTCGTTCAACCAAGAAAATTGCATTCTTTTTACATGTTTTTGTCTCGCATCAGGCTGAAATTCAAGGGCGATAAAACGTTCGAATATTGGTAAGGGTTACGAGCTGAAATACCGTGTGACGTCATCAAACCACGTGCTTTACGAGATGCAAACAAAAATCACCGGTTTAAGGACCCTCACGGAATACGGACACTCGACGATAAGTTTTTTTTTTTTTATAGGTGGAAAAATTTGACACATGATTAAGATTGAAATTCCTCAAGATGATCACAATGCCTTCAAATTTCAAGACATTTACATACTCTGTTAAAAAAGGGGCTTAATGCATCTGCAAAAAGTATTGACCCAGGTCAGCTTGCGCAGTCCGAAGTTTTTTGCTATTGGTAAATTTTCTACATGTCCAAGGACCAGTCTGTCTCCAGATTCAGTCAGTTGTCAGACTAAGTGGGTTCTATGGATCCATGATTATGTGATGAATCGCTTGGTTCACGGAGATGTATTACGCCCCCTTTTGCTAAAGCATGGCTCGTATATTTGTTTCAAATAACCTGGGCTGCTTACTGAATTATCCTCGTTCAACGCATTTTGACTGCCGAACAATTAACATGGCATTATTTTCACTATTGATGCACATTACTTCGACCATTATTGCGAAACAGGTACATATAAACTGTAAAGAAGATATGATAAGCATTTTGTTTGCAAACCTTGTATAACCTTTCATATAGAAATTGTTGAATTGATTAAAGCAAGTTTTGCCAATGCATTTCGACTGATAGTGAAAGGCTAATTACCGGAAGAATTCTACGGGCTTAGAACAGATTAGCTTGAATTATTGGCAAAGTTTTATTCCAAAGAATAAAACGATCTCATTAAGTTTTATGAGCAATCGGAGGGATCTAAAGAGTAATTATTAATTAAGCACGTAGTACGGTTTAACCGTGTTAATTCTGTCTGTCCTTTCAGAGTGTTTGATATTCTACTCTCGGTATGGTACGTCACTTTTTGCCAAATGACAAAGTTTTAGATTCGATTATATTGGAAAGCATTTACAGGTCTCAAGTTTAATGCTAAAATGGTAGAAGTTTTCTTTAGACAGAGTAAAACAAATGTGGGACATTGTGGCAATGATGGTTACCAGATTTCGGCTTTTCGACTGACAGGTTTACCTAGAAAATTCGAGATAAGTTTGGTACTAGGGGACTAGAACTGAAGAAAGTAGTGCTTAGTCATATTGGTCATACTGACTTAGATCTGCGGACTTTCTAAGTTAAGCTCGTTGTCAAAGCTAAAAAAGCTTTTTTGACAATCGTCATGTCTTCGATCGTTCAGTCTGTACTGTTTACATGGAAAAGTCAGTTTTTGAGCTCACGATTTCGACTTATCGAGGTAAACAGTAGGTCGAAATATCAAAAGTTTTTCTCTTTTTCTTTAAGCAGTTGTAAAGACGAAAACATCCTCTTTTCGTAAGAATAAAGTACCTATAAAAGTCAAACTTAGTGGGCCAAATTTCTTCATTTTACATCCGCTCACGTCGAGAAGTCTATGGCAGTGGAAGGATTCCGTAGTACGGGATACGGTTGGTGCCAATAGGCGCGATTTGTTTTTCCATGTAATTCTTTTACCACTTTGTCTTCTGAATGTTTGTAAATCTTTACGGCATTGCAATTCAGAAATCCCGGATTTTTGTTTTTTTCGAGATTTCTGAGGTCACGAAGTTTATTCATTCCTGCATTTGTTCAGCGGTGAGAGAGTAATGTATCCTGCCGCAATGATTATCATTAATCCCCGGAAAGATATTAGCTGGTCAAGAGCCAGGGAATCTAGCCTGTGAACCCTAATTTTCAGACCCAGAACCGCTGGCTGAGCTATGGTTGTTGCGGCAGAAACGTCTAGCCGTATCCGTATTCTTTGATGTACATGTATACAATAAAATACAATCAAGAATAGAGTTCGTCTGAATGCTCGTCTGGATGCTCTCAGATTGTGATGATCAGGAAATCTTCTGTTTCTTCCAGATAACAGTTTGATTAATGTCGCCCATTAAACGTTGTTTCTAACAAAGAAATAAGCCATGCTCTGTGAAAAGGGTATTCAATGTATTTGCGGAAAGTATCGACCTAGGTCAGTCCGCGCAGGCTGACTTGGATCGAAACTTTTTGATACTGGTCAATTTTCTGCATGTCCATGGACCATTGCACCTTATGATTCAGTCGGTTGTTAGATAAAATGGATTCTATTTATCCATATTTATTTGCTGACTTGCTTGGTATTATACAACATGAAGGTGCATTAAACCCCCTTTTGCCAGAGCGCCGTTCAAATGTTTTCAGGATTAGTCTGAAAGAGCTCTTAATCTACAACCCTTTCTCTCGTTTGGCTAGTATTGTGAATTTCTTGTATTCAGTGTCAATCCCAGTAGTTCATTCAGTTGATTGATTGTATGGTGTTTAACGCCATTATAAACATTACTTCTTTCAAGTTATATCGCGGTTGCCAGTGCACATACCCAGTCTTTCCTGTATTAGTTGCACGGTCAGGTGGCAGGAGACTTGGAAACTTTTTCACTGCTGTGGCGAATCATTTCGTCCCGAGCCGAAGCGACATGATTTGCCAAGTGCTGCAGTACACAAGTTTCCAAGTCCCTGCCACCTGACCGTACAACCAATTTATCATACTGCAGTGGTTTACCATTTCAACGTGTATTCAGCGAAGTTTCCCAGTTTTACGGTCTCACGAATTAAGTATGCTGACGATATAGAATATCCCTTCTGAGCACCCCAATTCAATCAAAACTGACGTCACTGAGAATTGACGTCACTGAAACCTTGGTAAAACGTGTAGTTTGGTGCAAGAACTTGATGTCGCTGCGATAGATATTCGAAGTTTTTTTTTTATTTACAAATGGATTTAAACAACTTCAAGGTAAGAAACTATGCATTACAATGACTTGGTGGCAAATTAGTTGCCTCAAACGCCCATTCGGTTATCCTTTTAACGTTACCATGTATTAGTTTCGACACTTCACAATTTGCTTATCTGACAAAGGGCTGGCTGGTTTTAACCCCGTGTATTTGTTTTAGACTGACAATAAACAATAATAAATGTAGCTATATTCATCTATTATCAAAAGTAATCCATTCTTACCACTTTAATGACAAACATCAAGGGAAACTAGTAATAATATGATGCAGGCTACTCAGTATGTTTGTCTTGTGGCTTGTATAGATCGACGCCGCCATTTAGGATATAGTGTTGAAAGTGTAATTTTGTATACGGGGCTCTTGTAAGGGATACTGCTTTTACGCGGATTTTGCCAGTTTACAGGAATATATGTTCGGGGCATATTATCAAATCAGATCGCGAGAAATTTTTTTGCAGTATAATGATAGTTTCTTTTACCAGCACAATATTCTTTCCACTGCCACTGGCTCCTTTCCCACATAAACATCGTCGACTAAATGATTAGCTATAAGAGAGGAATGAATCATATCGCAATGACTATCATGAGACCTTGGACAGAAATTGGCAAAGCTGGGGATTCGAACCAGGGACCCCCTGTTCTCATGTCATGTACGCTACCGACTGCGCTACCGGGGCTCGGCAGTTCAATCGATAACGTACACGGCCTGAAACCCAGAGGGTAGCTATTCGATTCCAGCTCGGTCGCATTTTCTAGGAGTATTGACGAATCGGAGAGAGTTGGACGAGGCTTACGTGATACAGCAGCCAGTGGCTTGGAAAGAATTCTGCGCCACTCGTGAAGATATTACCGATGATGTTCACTCTATGAAATAAATCTCGATCTCTCACCGAAAAAAAAAATATATACTCTGTTCGCTTAATGGTATGAATGAAATTTGACTGCATTTTGAATCTTAATTTGTTTATTTTTGGTCGAAAGTGGGCATTTAAAGTAGGTTTAGCCTGTATAGAGAAACATTGTCACGCTACCAGCCAACTTGGTCACCAACAGGGTAATGTTGCATTAGTTGAAGGGTTGCATGCTTTTAATCTGATCGTCCATTTTATCCAAATATTGTTCATCTTTGGATAAGGCTGATCAATGTGACTCTTTCAGTAACAAATAAATGAATCATGCTGACGTGGGTCGAAACCTGTTGTTATTGGTCAATTTTTCTGTCTGTTGAAGGACCATTTTACCTTGTGGTTCAACCGGTTTTAGACGAATGGATCTTATGGATCAAAATTATGTATTGTGTTGGTAGGTATATTGCATCATGGAGATGCATTAAACCAACCTTTTCCAAGAAAATTGCTCATATAAACTCGGCCTCTTGACGGCTCGAAGTACATTTGACCTCAATCGTTCGCAAAAGCCATTTTTCGCATGGCGCTGAAATGGTTAAATCAAGTATACTATGACAAAGCACTATTTTTCTCAGTGCATGTTTGCCTCATCGAAATCCCTGAACTTCAACATGAATTTAATTTTGTATAAAATGTATAATAATTCACGATTTCCTCTTACAAAGATAGAGCACATCCACGATCGGACAACACAGTCCATTCTCAATCTACGATATCTATTAAAACACTTAAAGATGCTTTTATTACACTAAGGGCATATAATCAAGGAAATTGTCTTTTTTACATTCAAATGATTTGCCTTAAGATAACACATTATCACGTTACTCGCAACACAGATAACGTCTCGTGGGTATAAATACCACAATAATAGTTCCCATGATGACCCAATGACCATGTAAGCAACAAGAAAAGAACATGTAGCCACACACATTCCTGTAACCTTACATTCACATGTACTGGTGATCACAAACTTATAAATGAGCCATGCTCTGTGAAAAGGGGGCTTAATGTATCTGCGAAAAGTATCAACCCAGGTCAGCCTGCACAGTCTGAATTGGGCCGAAACTTTCCGCTATCGGTCAATTTTCTGTGTGCCCAAGGACCACTCTTCCTCCAGATTCAGTCATTTATTAGACTAAATGGATTTTATAAATCCCTAATTGTGTGTTGGCTTGCTTGGTGCCAAGGATCAGGGAGGTGCATTATGCCCCCTTTTGCCAGAGCAAAGCTCATATATCAATGACATTAGAGTTTCTATTCATCACGATCTTTAAGGAAAGATAGAGGGTGTTACGTGGACCCTGTGACTGATAAAAACTGAAATACACTTTTTTTTTTCTTTTTCCAAATAAGATTCAATCATTGTAATCCAAAACCTGTTTTGACGATTCTATCTCACAATTTATTGGACAGAAGAAGCTCAAGGTCGCATGAAGTTTTGGTCAATATTGTTAGAGATGATGATAAAGATTGAGAAACGAAAGGTTGCATACATACTATGTATATGTATTAATGAGCTGTGCTCTGTGAAAAGAATATTTAATGTCTACAAAAAGTATAGATACAGTTCAGGCTGCGCTGTCTGCGCAGGCTGACTTGTGTCTAAACTGTTTGCTATAGGTCAATTTTCTGCATGTCAAAGGACCTGTCTACCCCCATATTCAGTCGGTTGTTTGATGAATAGGATTTTATGGATCCATTATTAAAAAATGACTTGCTTGGTTTAGTTTAAACATATTTATTTCAAATTGATTGAGAAACAAGTTCTTACAACTTATACTAATCTCTCTCGATTCTGTGTACTTGCTCAGTTCGATGCATTATAACGGCCCATTTAGAATAAGAATGTAGAAGATGAACAGCATAACAAAATTGTTTGCTTTTCTGATCCAGGTGTAAAATCAATGCAATACAAATGAGATTTCTCTCTTTATTGTAAAAATAAAACACGAAACGCATTTCAAATGCAGTTCTTTTGGAACTGTTGTACCAGTAGCTTCATCAAGTTACATTTGGTTACACATGGCACCGATGGTCTTTGAAATAAGAAACTTTTCACCAAATGAAGAAATCGATTTTGTGCAGCAATTTCTCCTTTTCCCAAAATGTTTTAAAAAATGTTCCAGGCCAAGAAAAAACTGCTGTCTCCATTTTATATAGTTTCTTTAGCAAACAACATTTTGAACTTGTCTAAAACTTAAAGCAATTGCAGACAACAAAATTAATGAAATATGACTCAAATAATGAAATTTATCTTCGAAAGGTAGAAAACATTGTGAGAAAACGAGAAATTGCTTTCAAAGGCCTTCCTTTTTAGGGTCATTAAAGCTTAGGATTGTTTGGGAAAGGAATATCTTATACTTGATATGGACTGATCCCAAAGTAGCTTAATAACTCCGTATCAAGTGAGAAATTCTAAGACTAGTCCAAATTGAAAGCATTTGCAGACAACAAATATGGCTTACATAATTTGATTTGTCCATGAAAGGGTAGAAAAACAATGTAGGAAAAGGAGAAAAGTGCTGGTTATCAGCATTTTCTCCATTTCCTTCAATGTTTTCAAAAGACTTTTCCTTCAGAGGCATTAACACATAAAGCCTTTTTGCAGACAGTAGATCAAGATCAGACTGTGCAGAATGTGCAGTCTGATCTTAGATCTATGGTGTCTGTTATTTTATTACATATTCTGGCCAACATAATCATGAAAAGACAGTATGACAGACATTTTTCCTCAGTAATCCTTATCCTGCTAAATAAATGAGATGAAAATTTTAAGCTGATATTAGCTGCTATTTTTAAGGTATTTTTGGGGGGATATATGTCCTTATCGGACAGTGTAGATCAAAGATCAGACTGCACGTTCAGTGCAGTCTGATCTTGATCTACACTGTCTGCAAAAGATCAGTGAGTCATGATTAGCAGCCCAAGGGTTAAAATAGCTCATTTTATTAATTCAGCGCTCTAAGTGTTAAAAGTCTGAACTGAGTGAGAAACGGATAAGAAAAGACTGAATGAACATGAGCCATGCTCTGGCTGGCCTAGGTTCCAGACTGATTATTTTTTTCCCATGGCTTATATTTTGGACATTACTTTGTCAAAAATACAGATCAACACTTTTGCCACAGATCTGTGGAGACTGTGAAAGTAATCTGTGATAAGGAGTAATTACAAAATTATTACTGCCTGAACCAAAGCTATGCCCTGGCAAAAAGGGTTTAATGCATCTCTATGATGCATTATATCAAGCATTTTATCGCAAGATTATGGATCGAATTAATCCATTTTGTACACTGATTCATGACATAGACTTGTCCTTTGACATGCAGAAAATTTACCAATAGCAAAAGGTTTTTCACCAGGTCAGCCTGCGCAGTCCACAAAGGCTGACCTGGGTCAATACTTTTAGCAGATGCATTAAACCCCCCTTTCAAAAAAAGAGTATTACTCATATATGAGTACATTTTACAACGTTTTGATTCAAATTTTTCTTTATGTCTACATAGTGGGGTTAATGTTTCATAATGGTACAAAAAGAGTACAAAAAATGTGATTATCACAGATAACAGAAAATGAACCCTGGGTAATCCAATACAGCTGATCTTCTCTGATTATCTATATGCCATACAATAAAATGCTATGATTTATAAGGTTTTAGTGATTGTTGTGGGCTTGCTATAAATCATTCCTTGGCATAATTTTTAACCACAAAATACTGAATTTTAACTCTTTATCAGACAACAAAATTTTAGACTTGTTTATATTGAAAGCATTTTAAAGAAATTTTGCATATTTTCTGGCATACATCATTTATTTATGATGCCAAAAAGGAAAAAGTGAAACACACATACATATAAAAAAGGGGGCATTGTTGCAACTGGGCTTAAACCTACTAAAAAAGCCTAGTAAAGTAGGCATAGTGAATTGGACATATATTGAAATAATTGAAGAGCAATTTCTCAAAACCAAATGGTTTGGAATCCAGCCAAATTTGATAGGGTTTGAGTACTCATTGTATAAAACAATCCCTACAAATTTCAAAGAAATGTGACCAATAATATGGTCTGGGTTCAGTAACCAAGACTAAGTCATCAAATGGCTGCTTTTGCCTAAACTGATTGCTGGATTTTCAACATTTTTGATAGGGTCCAATCTCTTGATGATACAAATGATCTGTGCAAATTTCAAAAGGATTGAATAAAAAATGCTGACTTATCACATTAACAAGAAAAGTATATTTTCAACTTTAATGGCTACTTTCCCCTTACTAATTATCTGATTTTTTTTTTTTTCAAAATTGATAGGCTTCAAGCTGTTGCAAGTTTCATGAACTAAAATTTACCAAATGTATCAACAAAAATGTTACTTAGCAAGCCTTTTGTGATTTAAATGACAATGTTTTGTAGACAGGTTTAATAAAATTTATGTCAAAAGCCAACTAATGTCAGATTCTTTTTATCACATAGCAATATTTGAACAAAATTGTAGATACACTTGTGGGAGCTTCCATGAATAAAACCCAGCTCGCTTTTGTGACAGAAGTACAAAATGATGTCACATATGATAGCAAATAGTGCTTATCTCAAACTTGTTTTAGATAAGAAAATTTGTTATGGCTGTATAACATTGAAAACAAAGGAGATTATGTGATAATTATATAACATTATGTTCAAATTCATCAATCATATTTTGTACGAAAGTATAAAAAATATTACAAAATAAATGGAAATGATTGTCTCCGATTCTAACAAAGGACTCTCCACACCAATCAAAACATAATTTCTGAAAATATATCTTCTGGTCAGCTATGACAGGTTTCTCTATGCCGATCTGAAGGACAGTCTTGCAGTCTAGAATTAGAAATCTGAACCTTTGGAGAAGTTTGGCTATTTTAAGTTACCTCATCCAGAAAGAAAAGAAAAATAAAAAAAATAAAATGTACAAACTTGAAAAAAAAAAAATGTATCACAGTAAATTTTGTAAAATAACAAGATATAACACACATATGATTCATACTCTGTGTACAGGAGGTTTAGTGCATCTACAAACAATAAAGATTCATGTCAGCCTGCACAGTAGGTGCAGGCTAGCATGGGTCAAAATTTTGCTCTTTGTAACTTTTCTGCATGTCCAAGGACAATTCTACCTCATGATTCAGTTAGTTATTAGACAAAATTGATTTTATAGATCCTTGATTATGTGATGAGTTTCTTGGTACAATGCATTATGAAGATGCATTAAGCCTTCACAACACATCCCCGAGTTTTAACGACCCTAGGATAATAGACTTTTACAAACAATTTGAGAAAAGCAGAAAATGCTGGAAACCAGCATTTTCTCCTTATCCCACAATGTTTGCTACTCTTTCAAGACAAAGTCCATCATTTGATCCACATCTAATTTGTTGTCTGCAAATGTTTAGTTTGAAAGAGTGTAAAATTTTGTTGTGTGGTAAAACGTTAAACCCTCTTTCTCCAGAGTGCCACTCATATATGGCTTGCAACACGCGAAAAGGGGCATTCAGACATTTGCGTAAAGTGTCGTATTGGATCAGCCTGCGCAGTCTGCGCAGGCTAATCCGAGACGGCACTTTACAACTACATTAGATTTTGTGCTACAGTAGACTTGCGCAAAACAGAAAATTACATAAAAACGGAAAGTGTCGTTTCGGATTAGCCTGCGCGGAATGCGCAGGCTGATCTGAAACGACACTTTACACAAATGTCCGAATGCCCTTTTCGCGTGTTGCAGGCCATATATAAGACAAGAACATCACATGGGGGTGCCAACACTCGGCTGCAGTTGCTTTTCAGTGAAAATTGTAAGTCGAAAAAGGGGCATAACTGTGTAAAAATACACTGATGGTTACCTGCTTTGTTGTTTAGGTTCCCCTTTTGGTAGTTAACAACTTGTCCAACTTTGAAGCAGATATCTACAGTAATAACAGGGATACAAAATGTCAAAGTTTTTGCAAAACAACGCCTGCAGACGATGAAAACACCAGGGCTATGACAATACCTTGTTATTTTCTTCGAAAAACAACCCAGCTTAGAAAAGAAATGTATGCTTTGCTCACGGTTATGTGATGATAATGTCATTCGATGTACAGATATAGCAATAACAGTTGTATGTGTAGACTCAACCAGAGTAACAAAACAACATGCAAGGTGAAAATAAATGAGCCATGCTGTTGCAAAATGGGACTTAAAGCATCTCTCTGTGATGCATGATACCAAGCAAGTCATCATTATAGTCATAAGTCAATAAAATACATTTAATCTAACAATCGACTGGATCTGAAGGTAGAATGGTGCATCGACATGCAGAAAAGTTAGAAATAGCAAAAAGTAACGACCCAATGTCAGACTGCGCAGTATGCGCAGAATAACATGGATCGAAACTTTTTGCAGATGCATTAAGCCCCCCTTTTCACAGAGCATGCCTCAAATTATAGTCATTGTACAGCAAATAGAGCCTTATCTAAGAACTGAACTCTCATCAAAGAATTTCTCATACTAAATCGATTGTCATAATCCTTACAAATAGGCAATAAAGGCTTTTGGTAAACAAACTATCTGATTCCCTATAAATTTACCCTTTACCACACAATCCAACATTTTTTAAACAATGCAGGAAAAGCAGAAAATGCTGGTAACCTTGTCCGGCATTGTTTTCTTTCCTTGCATAAACAATTCCACATTTTGAGCCATATTTAATATGTTCCAGGCAAAAACTTGGAATTCAGACCAGTCCAAAATTCGATCATTTGGTAAGGGGTTAAACCTTTATGAAAAGCAAACATTTTTGTTTAAAAAAACACGCAATATCTTATAAAAACGCTACATATACCTTGCATGGATATGAAATATGCGATAGTTAATTATGAATAAATGCATTTTATAATAAATGGTCTGACATTCAAGATGATTTTGTGTAAACTGCATTAATGTTTTTTCATCAATGACTGAATCCTTTACCATATTAATCCCAAATTTTGACAACCCTGAGGAAGAGGACTTTGTAAACATTGTAGGAAAAATAGAAACTGCTGGTAATCAGTCTTTTCTCACAATGTTTTCTACCTTTTCTGAAAACATATTTCATACTTTGAGCCACATGTAAAATGTCATCTGTTAACGCTTTCAATTTGAACAAGTCAAAATTTTTATGTCTGTAAATGTCAAGGTGCAGAGCTACAATTTACAGCAGGCTGACCATGATTGAAACTTTCTGCTATTGGTCAATTTTCTGCATGTTAACCTTTTACCAGATGACAAGTTTTAGCCTTGTCCAAATCGAGAGCATTTGCAGACAAAAATTTCAATGTAGCTCAAATGGGGATCTTTTTCTTTGACAGGGTAGAAAACATTGTGGGAAAAGGAGAAAATGCTGGTTACCAGCATTTTCTCCTTTTCCAACATTGTTTTCAATAGGCCTTATTCCCTGGGTTATTAAAAATTGGCATTGTGCAATAAAGGGTTTACTCCTTACGAGACAAAAAAAATGTTAGACAAGTCTTAAATTTTTGAGCCTATAGTTCAAACCCAAATTTTGCTCTTTCAAAAGTATCTTCTGGGGGACAAGATGTCCTTATTGGACAGTGCAGATCATAGATCAGACTGTGCATTGTGTGATCTTGATCTACACTGTCTGCAGAAGATCTGTGAGTCGTGCCTAGCAGCCAAAGGTTTAATTGAAAGCATTTGCAGAAAACAATTTAAATGTGACTTAAAAACTGAAATTTGTTTTTTGGAAAGGAAGAAAACATTTTAGGAAAAGGAAAAAATGCTGGTTACTAGCATAATTCCCTTCCCACACTGTTTTCCAAAGCTTTCTTTCTCAGGGCAGTTAAAAGTCGGGATTGTGTGGTAAAAGGACAAAGGACCATTCTAGCACATTATATCTGGTGATTCAGCCAGTTTTTAGGGTAAAGTGAGTCTATCTACTGTGGTAACTTGCTTGGTATAATACAGTACACGGATGCAACAAGCCCCTGTTTCACATAGCATGGCCCATTTTATGTATACATTTCTATGTGAAAACTCACATTTACCCTTTGCCACACAATCCAGAGTTTTAACAACCTTGAGAAACAAGCCGTTTGAAAACGTGGGAAAAGGAGAAAATGATGGTAACCAGCATTTTCTTCTTTTTCCCACAATGTTTTCTACCCTATCAAAGATAAATTCCATCATTTGAGCTATATTTAAATTGTTGCCTGCAAATGCTTTCAAAATTGACAAGTCTACATTTTTGTCATGTGGTAAAGAGTTAACATATGGTGATTGTTAGCAAAACTGAAAATTAGATTAAACAGCATATGAAAAAACAGTTGTTATTATTATATGTATAATAAAAAATATATAAAATATATAAAAAGAATAATACTTTAAAAAAAAAACAACAAAGAAACAAAATCAAACCATACATATATACTTTGTTATGAAATGCTTTAGCATATCCCTCTCTCTCAACACAAAAACTCTTTGATATTAAAACATTTTTTATTTCAGTACAAATTACAAAAATTTTGATTTTATCACACATATTTCTATAACTCAAATAAACTTAACATTTGTTTTTTGTTTTGTTGTTTAAAGCCATTTTTAACATTAGTTCAGTTATATCGTGGCCCACAATGCACCTATGCATGCTTTCCTGAAGTATTTTTCACTAGTAGTTGCACAATAATCTTCCAAAGCCACTGGCTGCTTTCCCACATAATCATTGTCGAAACAATGATCTGCAGTGAGAGAGAAATGAATCCTGTCCAATATCATCAATCCTCAGAAAAAAATTGGCTGAGCTGGGGTTTTAAACCAACAACCCCCTTTTTTCAAGTCCTGCACACTATTTTCAATTTGAACTTCTCTAAAATCTTGTTGTGTGGTAAATAGTGAATTGTAATAATTTAATATATCCAATACTACAATGGGTCAATGTGCTTTATTTGATGGTCAAATAAAAGAAAATGAATGTTCTGAAAAATTTTCTTATCAAATACGCTAAGTCCATGATGCATCATGTTTGTGTTAACCCTTAGCCTGCTTGATAAGTTAAATGAAACTTTTGAAGCTGATCGTAAAAACCAGAATGTTGCTACTTCTAAGTTATTTTTGGTGAAAAAATCTCTCCTTATCTGATAGTGTAAATCCAAGATCAGACTGCACATTCTGTGCAGTCTGATCTTGATCTACACTGTCCGCTAAAGGTTCTTGAGTCACGCTTAGCAGCTGAAGGGTTAACACATATCTATGACAAAGCATCCTGATGAAGCTGTTGTATCTGCTCCGCCTCTGTTGTTTTCTTCCGTGGGTCAAATAAATCCCATATACGTATACTGCCATCTTCACTACAGCTTACGATTCTGTCCGATGTAACCTGAAACAAAAATTTGCATAAACTGAATCCTCTGACAGCCAAACAACTGAAATGGATAAATTCTGTGAGTAAAAGAAACCTAGCTATTGTCCCGCCTGCATAGCTCAAGTGGTAGAGTGTAGGACTCGTAAACCTCAAGTTTCGGGTCAGTTGAGGGTGTAGGTTCGATTCCCATAGCTGGACATTCAAAATTACTAATAGTCTTTTGGATGAAACATTAAATCAAAGTCCTGTGTGACTGTGCTATACACCAAGCACGTTAACTCTTTACGAAACAACAAAATCATAGACAGGTCCAAACTGAAAGCATTTGCAGATGACAAAATAAATGTGACTGAAAAATTGAAATTTAGTTTGGGAAGGGTAGAAAACACTTAGGGAAAAGGAGAAAATGCTGGTTACAAGCATTTTCTCCTTTTCTCACAATGTTTTCAAAAGGCTTCTTTCTCAGGGTTGTTAAAAGTCGGGATTGTGTGGTAAAGAGTTAAAAACAAGGTGTAACTTAGGATGGGTTGCATCCTGTATCTGCATTATCCCCCTTAACAAACCTAACAGCCTTCAAGTAGTGTTGCCCTTATGAGCAACCGGTGGTGACGATAACTGCAAATTCAATCAAACCTAGCTATTGTAAATTTTACCTTATTTTTAAATCTTTACCAAACAATCCCATGTTTTAATGTCCCTGAAGAAAACATTCTAGGAAAAGGTCAGATAATGCTGGTAATCAGCATTTATCCCATTTACCACAATGTTTTCTACTATTTCAGAGATAGAAATCATCTTCTGAACTATATTTGAATGTGGTCGGGTGTAAAATTTTGTTGCTCTCACAGTAAAGGGTTAATGGTCAGAATAGACTCTAAATTACTGAACAGCGTAGATCAAGATTAAGCCTCATGTTCTGCACTGTGTGCAGCAGTAGTTTAATCTGTGAACAGTGTGCTCATAGACTGTCAAATGAACAACAAGAGGGCCATGATGGCCCTGATGTCACTCACCTGAGCCATTTGACCAAACATGATCCATTTTAACTCTTTACCACACAATTCCGAGTTTTAACGACCCTAAGAAAAGAACCTTTTGAAAGCATTGTAGGAAAAGGAGAAGATGATTTTAAGCAGTATTTTCTCCTTTTCCCACAATGTTTTCTACCCTATCACATACAAATTTCATCATTTAAGCTACATTTAAATTGTTGTCTGCAAATGCTTTGAATTTGGACAAGTCTACATTTTTGTCATGTGGTAAAGAGTTAAATCTATTTCGAGATATTATGACAAACATTCTAACATGCTTTCATAATTATTGGACTGAAAATTTGGCCGCTAGCTTGTACACAAGCTTTTTCTAGACTCATCCTAGATGTCATCAAGGCAAACATATTGACCAAGTTTCACGAATATTGAGCTTAAATTGTGGCCTCTAGACTGTACACAAGATCTTTCTGAAATCTGACCTATTGACCTAGTTTTCCATTGGACCTGACCCATTTTCAAACTTGTTTAAGATGTCATCAAAAAAAAAAAACATCCTGACCAAGTTTTCGTGAGTATTTTACTAAAAATGTGGCCTCTACAGCGTCGTAAGCTTTTTCAAAGATTTGACCAAGTGACCTAGTTTTTGACCCAACATGACCCATCAAGACAAACATCCTAACCAAGTTTCATGAGTGTCGGACTGAAAATGGGGCCTCTAGAGCGTAAACACGGTTTTTCTTAGATTTGACCTCGTGACCTAGTTTTTGAGCCGACATGACCCATTATTGAACTCGTTCGAGGTATCAAGACAAACATTGGACTGAAAATGTGGCCACTAGAGCGTACACAAGGTAAAAGTTGACGACGCACGACTGATGACACAACGGACACAGCACTATCACAAAAGCTCACCTTGAGCACTTCGTGCTCAGGTGAGCTAAAAAGTAAGTAGTGAGAATATAGTCATTTCAGAATTAGAACTGTTTTTGATTGGCTATCACAATAGATATGGAATAGTACTTACAGGCATCTACAGAGGCAATTAAATCCTTTACCACACAATCCTGTGTTTTAATGACCCTGAGGTAGAAGCCTTATGAAAACATTGTGGGAAAAGGAGACAATGCTGGTTACCAGCATTTTCTCCTTTTCCCACAATGTTCTCTACCGATCAGAAACAATGTTCTCTACCCATCAGAGACAAGTTCCACCACATGAGTCACATTTACACTGTCATCTGCAAATGGTTCCAACTTGGACAAGTCTGCATCTTTGTCGTTTGGTAAAGAGTTAACCCTTTACCATACAGCAAATTTTGCTTACTCTCTTAGCTTTCATGCCATAAAATCAAGATTTATAGAAATACCTTGATAAATACATATCAAAATTGATCTATTCTTCTAAGCAATCATAAAGAAACTGCTTTCAGGGAAAAAAACTAGATAGCTCCCCTTTAAATAAGAGTTAATTAACATAGTAATTTCTGTATAATATATAGTCAGAGTACAACATTCTTTATCATCTATTTGAAACCACATATCCCAACTGAAACCTGAATCACTAACATAATCATAACAAAAAAAGCAAAACCGAAAACGGTGAATAATACAATAATACGGGTAGTTATAAATTATGAACTTGCAGAATCTCAGTGCATTTATTTATAAAGGCACAGTACTTACTGCCCTTAACTATTTACAAAATGGCCAAATTTTTTTTCTTGTCCAGATAATGAAAGCATGTGCAGATGACAAATCAAATGTGGCTCAAACTGTGGGACTGTTCTTTGGAAAGGTTGAAAACCTCATGCGAAAAGGAGAAAATGCTTGTAACTACCATATTCTCTACTTTGAAACGAATGATTTTAAAAGCTTTCTTCCCTATGGTTTTTATTGATTGTATAGTGTTTAACACCGTTTTCAACATTATTTTAGTTATATCACAGCAGCCAGTGCACCTATCCATGCCTTCCTGGAGTCTCTTTTATGAGTACTTCGCACAATTTTCTTTCCAAGCCACTGGCTGCTTTCCAATATAACCATCGTAGAAACAATGGTCAGCAGTGGGAGAGGAATTAATCCTGTCTCAATGACTATTATCAGTCCTTGGAAAGAAATTGGCAAAGCCAGAGATCGAACCCACAACCCCCTGTTCTCAAGTCCTGCAAGCTACCAACTGAGCAACCAGGGCTTGGCCCTATGGTTTTTAAATTTCTTTAATCCTTTACCACAAAATCCCAACTTTAAAAGACCCTGGGAAAACAGATTTTGAAAACATCTTGGGAAAAGAAGAAAACTTGCTGGTAACCTACATTTTTTCTTGTTCCCACACTGTTTTCTACTCTTCCCGAAACAAATTTCAATTTTTCAGTCAAATTTCTTTTTTTGTCTGCATATCCTTTCAATTTGGACCAGTCTAAAATTTTGTCATTTGATACAGGTTTAATCTTCTAAGACCAGTTTTTGATGATGTGTCCAAGTTTTTTTAGCCTTTTTTAAACCCTACTGTTGATCTTGTGGACAGTGTAGATCAAGATCAAGCTGTACTGAATGTGCAATCTGATCTTTGATCTACACTGTCTGCTATGCAGCAAAAAGCAACCTTGAAAATGAAATTGTATTTGGATGTTTTTGTCTAATTCAAAGTTTTCATTTTGATTATTTGACACTGAAAGGTTAAAGGGGCCTAATCAGTTTTTCTGCTGTAAATCAAAATTTCATGTAAAACACTGATAAATACATCATACCTTATTTTTCTTTGCAGTTTAATCAACTGTACAAACACATTCAGTAAAAAAGTGCAATTGTGGGCATTTAAAAAAACAAGATGCTTGTTAATTTAACCCTTTGTAACAAAGTTTTCAGCTTGTCCAAATTCAAGGCATTGGCAGACAACAATAAGTAAATGTGACTCAAAAATTGAAATTCGCTTTTGGAAGTGTAGAAATCATTGTGGGAAAAGGAAAATTGCTGGTTACCAGGCATTTAAAAAAGAAGACGGTTGTTTAAATTTTTACAAGATGACAAAATTTTAGGCTTGTCCACGTTCAAAGTATTTGGCAATAACAAAATGAATGTGACTCATAAATTGAAGTTTGTTTTGGGAAGAGAAGAAAACATTGTGGGAAAAGGAAAAAATACTGGTAAAAAACCAGCATTTTTTCCTTTTCCCCACAATGTTTTCATAAGGCTTTTTCTTTAGGGTCTTTAAACTTGTTATTGTGTGGTAGAGTGTTAATAATGGGTAACTCTATTTTTATACCATCAGGTATGACTTCACCATACTGATTTGAATACAAATCCTTGTAATTTATGTATATTAATGACCATGTGACATTTCCAAAGGTATTTGTTAAACTCTTGCATAAATTCTAAAAACTACCATAAAAGGGTACGTAGCCCCTTAACTCTTTACCAAATGATAAAATCTTGGACTTGTCCAAATTCAAAGCATTTGCAGACGACAAAATAAGTGTGACTCAAACATTGAAACCTGACTTAAGAAGAGTAGAAAACATTGTGGGTAAAGGAGAAAATGCTGGTTACCAGCATTTTCTCCTTTTCCCACAATGTTTTCAGAAGGCTTCTTCCTTTGGGTCGTTAAAACCAGGGATTGTTTGGTAAAGGGTTAAGGAAATACATGTGCATGTACCACCTTAAATTTTCTTTTTCCTACTTTGATCTTTCTTCATTACCAATGGTTTGCTACCTATCACTCAAATTGATTCAGAGATGGATATTCTTTTAAATTTTTGTGTGTTTCTTTTTAATTATGAACAGCTCCCTTAACTCTTTACCAAACAACAAATTTTTGGACTGGACCAAATTCAAAGCATCTGCTTTTAATATGATGATTCCTGACTTTGATAAGGTAGAAAATATTGTGGGAAAAGCAGAAAATGCTGGTTACCAGCATCTTCTCCTTTTCCCACAATATTTTCTATAGGCTTCTTTCTCAGGGTCGTTAAAAGTCGGGATTGTGTGGTAAAGAGTTGACAGCATTTGCAGATGACAATTTCAATGTGGCTCAAATGGTGCAATCTTTCTTTGATAGGGTAAAAAAAATTGTGGGAAAAGGAGAAAAATGCTGGTAACCAGCATTTTTCTCCTTTTCCCACAATGTTTTCAAAAGGATTCTTTCCCAAGGTCGTCAAAAGTCCATTTGAGGGTTAAGAGAAAGATTCCTATTCTAAAACTGCAACATGAAGAAAAAAAAAAACATCCATCCCTCAGTTCTATGTATACCATACTATAAAGAGTAGATCCAAGATCAGACTCAACACTTTCATACGATCTGATCAGAAGCTACTGTGACCAAACCAGCACCTGCATTTACCCATTTCATTAAAATTTAAATTAACTGAAATTGCCCTGACAAGAGCCAAATTCCTCATTAATCACCCAAACATCTGGTCCAGGGTCCTTTATTTCCATGACAAATGTGGGGGTATTTAATTTCTACATATTTATCATAATTTTGATCAGATTTACTTGACTCCTTCAGCTCTTTAACTACCAATGACGACCTAAATAAGTTTTGCGGATGGCGTAGATCAAGATCAGACTGTACCGAACATGCAGTCTAATCTTGGATCTATGCCATCCGCTACTTGATGCTACACTATAAAACAATTCATTTTTAATCGCTGTAGAAATTTATTTTTATACCTTAAATAAATGTGGAATATCTTAAGCTGGTAGTGAAGTGTTAACTTTTTACCACAGAACAAAATTTTAGACCTTTCCAAATTGAGAGCATTTGCAGACGGCAGAAAGAATGTGATTCAAAAATTAAAATTCTGTGTTTTGAAAGAGAGAACAGGGTGGAAAAAGAAGAAAATACTGGTTACCATGTTTTCAAAAGGCTTCTTGTAAAGGGTCATCAGGGTTTTCCCTCGGCCACAAAAATAGGGGGTCATTGTGACCCCCTAGTCAAAAATAATGGGGGTCATTTTGGAATTTGTGGGGGTCACAACAAAATGTAATTCGCTTAAACAAAAGCTACTATTTGTGAAAGTATGTGTTTTTTTTCGTGTTTTCTATTCACTGTAAATCTTCATTTACCCTACATATGAATTATTTCATGGTGATAGATACATAATAACACCAGAGATTCTCTATATAGAGGGAGCTTACAGCCTAGGTGGCACCTTTTTCATAAAGACTATCTGGAGTATGCTTTATTAAGCCTGTTCTTAACGAGCAAATATGCTCTAGCTGCAGACAAGCTGTCATATCTCTATGTAATTTTAATGTTTCAAGGGTATCGTCATGACCGCTAGTGTTTTGATGATGCACAAGGGTTGATTTTTGAAGTATGTGTAGCCTCTCTCTATGGTTAAGGGTTATTTTGTTTTTATTACAGGAATCGACCGTTTAGTTGGCGAAGAAAGCTTGTTGTCGGCCGGATGGGGAAGTCTCTGTTATTTTTCTTGATAGAGATTATCCATTTCGGCCGAAAATAAACTATTTCCACCAATTAAATGGCCGATTCCTGTGTTTCGACATGCGGATCGCGTTCATTCCGCTGTTTTCAACAAATAACAAAGTGTATCTCTTTAGCTAATTCACAGTAAACCCTCGAGACCTTGAAATGTGATTCTGGGTGCTCTTACCAGGCGTTGTATCGTCTGATCTTTGTTTAAGGGCTCTTCTTCCTTGCAGACAGCAAGAATGACGTCGATTTTGACAGAGCCATATTGTTTTCATTAGAGATCGACTGGTTTAGTTTAGACCCGTTTAAAGACCGACGGTATTTTAGTAAAATCGATACACAGTCCAGTGTTTCGTCCCGTTTTCTCTTCGTACTCCAGATTTTTCATCTACTCGTGATGTAAGAGTGTCGGAAGTATATACGATCATTATTACCTCTTATCGTATTTGTGCGTCAACCATGACGCATTACTGAAAAAAATGCGGGTCATTTTCCTTAAAAATGCGTCAAAACGCACAAAATCGTGCGTCAAGGAAAACCCTGGGTCATTAAAAATAGGGACTATTTAGTAAAGGGCTAACAATTGCCAGTTTTTACAACCCTGAAGAAAGAGGGTTTTGAATGTTTCTGTTGGTTGATTGAATGCTGTTTTAGTGGGTTTTAACCTTTAGACTGCTAAGCAGGACTCACTGACCTTTTGCGGACAGCGTAGATCAAGATCAGACTGCACAGAACGTGCAGTCTGATCTTGGATCTACACTGTCTGATAAGGAGATACTCTTTCCTCCAAAAATATGTTTCAAACAGAAATACTTGGTTTTTACCTATTGGCTTGAAAGTTTCATTTCTTTTATTTAGCAGGATACGGGTTAATATTATTTCAGTCTTGTCACGGGGGCAGCTCACATATTCAGAAGATGCTGGTAACCAGTATTGTAGACTCTTTTTCCAACAATGTTTTGCATTATTTTAATGCCATCATTAATGCAACTTTAAATTTGTCATCTGCAAATGCTTTCAATTTTGACTAGTCTAAAATTTTGTCATTTGGTATAGAGATTAATTAAGCAAGACAACAAAATCTGGACGCCTTCATATTGAAACATTTCCAGTTGACATATCATTTAGAGTGGTTTAAATACCTGGATTTGTCCTGGATACAGTAGAAGAAATTGACAAAAATGTTGAAAATGCTGTTTACATCAACAGCTTTTACTCCTTTTCCCATGATGTTTTCAAAAAAACGTCTTCCTTAGGGTTTAAGAAACACAGGATGGTTGGGTGAAGCATTTGGAGTAGGTCATTAACTGCCTATCATGTTATGCATAACAAACCCATTACTCAATACAGTTTTAGGCTCTTCTTTTCAACTCTGTACCAGATGACATTAAATGTAAGACTAGTCCAATTGCCTAGTTTACATTTGGCCTACAATTAACTTAACAGGCTTGTACAATACCGATATCTTAGGCTCTTTCCCTGCGGCCACTGTACTGTGCCTGAATAACTATGATGCAGATTCACACACCTTAACCCTTTACCAAACAATCCCTGGTTTTTACGGCCCTGAGATAGAAGCCTTTTGAAAACATTGTGGGAAAAGGAGAAAATGCTAGTAACCAGCATTTTCTCCTTTTCCCACAATGTTTTCTACCCTGCTGGAAACAAATTTCAATTTTTGAGTTACGTTAAATGAAAGTTCTCTCCTTTTTGAGTTCAAACAGCCAAGCCTCAGGTCACATTTCAAAATTTCACGTATGTCCTCTCTTCCATCAAACTTGGCAAAAATGGGTAAGTTTAATTTTTCAAGAAAATATTAGGAAATTTTGGTTATATTCTAACATCTATTACAAACAAATGGTAACAGAAAAGAAAAAATATATAAAGAAAAAGAATCTCAAAATATTGGGGGGTGGGGGATGGGGAGTTGTTTCACCTGGGCTTGAACACACACTAGTCAGGGTGAATGCAGTAAGACAGTACAATGTTATTAAAGAGATTTTTCCTAAGTTTTTTTTTTAATCAAACCAAATTTAATAGTGCTTTAGTACAGTAAAATAATCACTTCAAATTTCAAGAAAAGTGAATTTTCAACTAGTCCATAAATGGTTACTTTTCTCAAAATCAGTGTAGGATATTATAGGGTTAATTCACATTTTTGAGGTTGTTAACATTCGTGAAGCACAAGGGTGTTAAAGTATTTTGCTGGCCTCCGTGAATGTTAACGACCGAAAAAAACGTGAATTAATGCTATTATTGCGTAAAGTAAAGGTATTTTAGCAATAATTTGAAAAGATAGCAAAAATATTTCCATAGAAATGCAAATAAGCGAACTTCAAATGTACTGTACCTAAATGGGTCAAAACCGGAAGTCGGCCAAAAAGTTTTGGTTACGAGCAGTGAAGGGCCATTAGTCCTGTATGCCAGTTTTGATTCTCTCGGTGTAATTTCACTTCTAATGATATTTAATACAAAGTGGACTTATGTGGGATAAACTTGTACACGTTTGGATGATTACAACTAGGATGAATGAGTGTATATGAATTTCTGTAACTGAAAGACGTCAGAGGGATCGATCTACATCAAGCGAGGGAATTACCGATCACGTTAAAAAGTGGGTGGGATTTAGCTGGTTTAGAGTACATTTCATGAGTGATTTTTTGTTCAGATCTCAATTAAACTGAGATCCTGTGCAAAATTTTGTTTGTGGTGTACTATTATCATCAAAGACAAGCCATGAAAAGGATCTAATATGGTTCAAGTTCCTACAGTTTGATGGTCGGAGTCTACGGAAAATCTGACAAGAACAAACACTGTTTACAAGGTAGGCCCGAATCGAGGATATAGATGGTACAAAGCCGGGCGTTAACGGCGCGTGAATTTACTGATTAATACACGTTTTCTACCGTTAACGCCCGGTTTTTACCCGTTAATACATGCTTATAACGGCCAGAAAAGGAACATTTTATGCAATAATGTTCATTAATCAATAAGCCCCAATCTACTTATGATACAAGAAAACTGCATGTTTCATGAAAATTAGACCCAAACTGCAACTTCATTGTGTAAACAACTACCAGATGGATAGACAGGTAGATAATAGAAACCATGCCCTGACATAAGCCCTTGTTGTGTCTGGCTAGCAGGGCTGATACTGTAAGTCATGGGTTTAACAGACTGCTGGAGGTGGGTTTATCTGATCTATTTCTACAATCCTCAGAACGGATCATAAGCAAAAATTTCTCTAATACCCCCATTCAACAAGGCCGCGATCTACGGCGCTCTCACAGAGCGCCATAGATCGCCATGCAGTGTGCCAAGAACGCTAACAGATCTTTAACTGATTGCCAAGATCACCATTAGTCTACTCCCTTGCACAAAGATCCGAGGCGATCTGTTCAGAACGCTGTCACATCTCTACTTAATCGCTTAAATCGCTATCAAAACGCAACTTGAACGTAAACATCGTAACTGGAGCGCTATCAGATCGCTCAAGAGCGAAAGTGTTCGCCAGTATGCCGGTCATCGCGCTCCGATGTGATCCGATAGCGACCATTAGAGATGCAGAAGCGCTCGGTCATCTTGTTGTTATCTGAGCCGGAGTGTCCTCATAATCACCAATCCGGCAGCGATCTGAGGCGATCTACGGCGCTCTGTATGAGCGCACAGAGCGCCGTAGATCGCAGCCTAGTGGAATGGGGGTATAATACACACATAATGACTGCAGGCAAAACATGAGCACCTAGTATATTTTTTCACATACATTAAAAGACTTTTGACAAAACAAAGCAACTGTCTGTGGTGGCATATTTCTGCCACGAGATATGAGATAGCTATCATGATAATTTTACAAAACTATCACGATAAATTAAAGTTTCCTGGAAATTTTATCGAGACAGTGAAAAGTTTCCTGAAAAAAATATCAAGATAAACTTAATATTTTAGTGCAAAATTTCTCAATAGTGCACGAAGCTGACATGCAAGATAAAATTATCGTGATAGTTCTACCTGTTTCTCGATATCTATAAATAGAAAATTTATCATTTGGATGAACTCGGTAGTTTTTGACTTCACAAGATTGCAGTAAGTAAAGTTCGAATAATCAATAATTGTAGCTTAATTGGTAAATTTTGACAAGACTCGAAATGAACAGAAGTCTGTAAAATCACAAAGACGACTCGAAATGCCTCCTACAAACACTTTAAAACCATTCAGGGAAAAGGAGAATTCATAAGGTTGTAGACAAAGATATTCCGAAACCGTATCTAATTATAGATACTGTGAATGTCAGTTATGGGCACGAAAGCAAAAAAAATCATGATAACAGGTAGAATTATCGCGATATTTTCATCGTGAAAATTTTTATTATCTAGATAAAATTTCCAGGAAACTTTGTTTTTTCACGATAGTTTTCTAAAATTATCATGATAGCTATCTTGTATCTCGCGGCAGAAATATGCCACCATAACCGTCACTTTGAAAATATCCGTAGGTCAACTGGAGCATGCATGCACAGCAGTACACAGTTAATCTTTACATCCCTGGCTCCAATGAAATTACCATGAAATCAGACAAGGGGTGTAAGAGGACAAGAGCTGACCAAGTTTTGACCAGTTATGATAGTGATATATATCTAAAAATTAATTCTTTGACACAATCAAATACTGTAATGTTTCCTTCACACTGGATGAGTGGTGTAAGAGGACCAGGGCAAATACATGTACCTGTTTCACAAATACAAAACAGGCCATGGTTCTAAAAAAAAAACATTCATCATGAGGGTACATGCTGAACCTAAGCATAACTTAACATCACACATATGAATGCTATTCAGCCTACTTCAACCTTAGATCAAGGGTGTAGGAGAGCAAGCATGGGTAAACTTTCAGAAGATGTCAACATCAGACCACAGAAAGCAGGTGGCTGACACCACAGGCAATGTCAAGACGCATCTTGTCAAAAGATGAAGTTATTAAAAGTCATCTTTAAGCAATTTGTCTTTGAAGGATGATGAAATGAATGATGGAAAAGCTGTGCTGCAATGAAGTAAGGTAACAAAACAGGGAAGGGAACAAGATTCGCACCTGGCCAATATTGTATTCATCCATCTTTTTTGAAAAACACAGCACCTTCATTCATCAAACCCCTGGTTCTCAGCTGGAGCACTATTAGTGATTACAGGCACCAAAGAAACAGGAAATCATTATACCTTTCATTTCTGAACACATAGATATCTCTCAAATACCTGCTAATGAGCTGGGTCATCTAAAATATGACTGCACAGGTTTGGTGTGATATCCCTGTCACCCTTATCCTATTCAACAAGTGAAATAAAACTTCCAAGCCAATAGTTAAAAACCCAAATTTTGCTTTTTCAAAAATTAATGTATTTTTGGGGGAAGGACATCTCCTTATTGGATAGTGTGGATCCAAGATCAGACTGCACATTCTGTGCAGTCTGATCTTGATTTGCACTGTCCGCAAGAGGTCAGTGAGTCACGCTTACCAGCTTAAGGGTTAACACTTTAGAGAGCCAAACAAATGAATGGGGACAGTATGAGCCACAAAACTGACCCAAATGTCCTAATTTTGGCCAAAATATGTCAGACATTATCACAGGGTACAGGTAACAGATCTATGCTCCAAATCTAGTACAGTCTGTCTATCGCTGTCTACAAAAGCACTTGAATTTGTACTTAGTATCACAGATGAACAAAAATCACAGAATCATTGCTACCAATGCACCTAGTTTTTTTCCTTCTATCCACAGAATAAGGGACCAATGCACCAAGTTTTTTTGCTTCTACCCACAGAATAAGGGACTTTGAAAAAACATTGCGAAAAAAGAAAAGCTGCTTATAATGAGCAAAATTGCCTAATGTTAAAGTGTTTTCTTCACTGTTTCTGTGATCAAGGTCAAAATCATCCATACATGTGGAGTTTTTTCCCTCTTCAATTCCCCTTTACTCTTCACCAGATAGTCTGGATTACCTACCCATAACACTATCTATCTGAGTGCGGTGGGGTACCAGACTAATCACCACATAGCAAAAATTTAGACTAGTCCAAACTGAAAATATAATACAGACAACAAATTAAATGAAAGTTTTGTTTGTGAATGGGTAGAAAACATGGTAAAATGGAGAAAACCATGGTTCCCAGCATTTTCTCCTTTTCCCTTGATGTTTTCTTCAAAAGCCTTTTCCATCAGTGTCTTTAAAGCTCAGTTTGTATGGTAAAGAGTTATACCTCTACCACACAATACCAAGTTTTAACAACCCTGGGTAGAAAGGCTTTTGAAAACATCATGGGAAAACATTGTGGGAAAACATTCTGGTAACCAGCATTTTCTCCTTTTCCCTCTCTGTTTTCTACCCTATCAAAGACAACATCATCATTTGAGTTACATTTAATTTGTCTGCAGATGCTGTCAATTTAGACTGCTCCAAAATTTTGTCTGTTTTTGTGATTTTAATTGATTGATCATATTGGAGTTTAACACCATTTTAACACCTGAGGCCATATCACAGTGGTCAGTGCACATACCCATGTGTTTCGTGGCTTTCTCACACCAGTACTGACACAACTGACTACTTTTCTCATATGTGTATGAGGTGACAGGCAAAAAATCGCTGAAATGAAAGTTTGCCTCAACCGGGTTTCAAACCCGCAACCACCAGGTCGTGAGTCAGATACGCAAACTACTGAGTTACCTGGGCGGGCACAGCTTATTGTGAGAAATGTGGTTTCAGACAATGAGAGGTAAAGAAACAAAAAACTTTATGAAACAACAAACGTTTTGATAGATTTATCAATCTCAAAATCAAAAAATGATGCTGAGAAAATTATTGCCTTTCAAAACAGGACCTTATGACAGAATGACAGCTATGTAAAATAATATTTTTATGGTCTAATCAATTTGAATTCCATTTTTTAATACCTAACATGTTGTCATACCAAAACTTAACAGATGAGCATGCAAATTGTGATAAAATTGTGATCCTAAACCCTTTATGTAACAATTTTTGATGACCTTAAACAGAAGCTTTTTGAAAACATAGTAGGAAAAAGAGAAAATGCTGGTAACCAACATTTTTTCCTTTTCCTACAAGGTTTTCTAAACTTTCAAAAACAATCACTGTCATAGTTCAATGTAGCTGAATTGTATATGTTGTCTGCAAATGCTTTGAATTCCAACCAGTCTAAAATTTTGTCATTTGGTACAAAATTGCGAGCAGATCTAAGTTTTTCAGTTTGATATAGTTAACTGTATTGATCACTTATCTCTCTTCCTTTTTTTATTAAATAAAGGTAGCTGTGTTTAATGTTCTGTTTGAAATTAAGATTTAGAATATGAAACACAAAAAATATAAAATTTAGTTATAAGTTAACCCTTTACCCAAAAATCCTCAGTTTTAACCCTTTACCACACACTCTCGGCTTATAACAACCGTGAGGAAGAAAGCTTTTGAAAACATTGTAGAAAAAAGGAAACAAGAGCAGAAAATTTTCACAAGATACGCCCGTCCGACCACCAGTTGTTTAGGGGGGATAATAATCGTAAAGGGCAGTAGAGGAAAATAGTAGTGCAGCAGAAATCATGTAAGTGATTGAAATAGGCATGAATGTCTTCTGTAATGTTAAGGACACGTTGTAGTTATGCAGCCATATGGCGGCGTATATTGTGACGACGGCACTCTTGTTCATGTTTGTATGACTCGTTAGCTCAGTGGTTAGTGCGCTCGACTCATGATGGGATGGTTGCAGGTTCAAGCCCCACTGGCGGCGGGTTGTGTGGGCAAGACACTTTACAGACACAGCCCCAGTCCACCGAGCTGTAAAAATGGGTAGCAGTGGTTGGAACCCATTGTAGAGAAGCATGAAAAGCTGTAAAAAAAAATAATGAATAGGGAATAATTCCAAAAGGGCATTAGGTAAGGTTACGGCTCCAGTGCATTGCACTTTTCGTAACTGCAACAAACATGTTTACCAAGTCTCAAGTCAATTTGACTTGAGGTGACAAAGTTCCGTTCCGCACAAGCAAGAAATACTGTAAAAATGAAGATCAAAGTGGAATTACTCAAAATCCGCGCTAGGTAGAGTTATCGTTCTTGAGCACTGTACTCCGTAATATTGCAACAAACATGCATACCAAGTTTGAAGTTGTTCTGACTTGAGATGACAAAGTTATATTCCGGACAAGCACTAAATGCTGTAAAAATGACGATCAAAGGGAAATAACTCAAAAGACAGCACAAGGTAGAGTCAAAATTCTTGTGCACTGCACTTCCAAATATTGCAACAAATAAGTATACCATATTTCAAGTCATTCCTACTTAAGATGACAAAGTTATGCTCCGGAAAAGCAAGAAATGCTATAAAAATGAAGATCAAAGGGGAATAACTCAAAATTTGTGCTAGGAAGAGTTATGGTTTTTGTGCACTGCACTCCGTTATTTTTCAATAATCATGCATACCAAATATGAAGATGTTCAGACTAGAGATGACAAAGTTATATTCCAGACAAGCAGAAAATGCTGTAAAAATGACAATCAAAGGGAAATAACTCAAAGACAGCACAAGGTAGAGTTATGGTTCTTTCGCACTGCGCTCCATATTATTGCAACAAACACAAATGCCAAGTTACTGAACTCTGTATTATTGCAACAAACACAAATGCCAAGTTTCAAGTCAATCGGACTGGAGATGACAAAGTTATGCTCTGGACAAAGACAAAGGGAAATAACTCAAAGACAGCACGGGGTAGAGTTACAATTCTTGCGCACTGCACTTCCAAATATTGCAACAAATAAGCATACCATGTTTCAAGTCATTCCTACTTAAGATGACAAAGTTATGCTCCGGACAAGCAAGAAATGCTATAAAAAATGAAGATCAAAGGGGAATAACTCAAAATTTGTGCTAGGAAGAGTAATGGTTCTTGTGCACTGCACTCCGTAATTTTTCAACAATCATGCATACCAAATTTGAAGATGTTCAGACTAGAGATGACAAAGTTATATTCCGGACAAGGAGAAAATGCTGTAAAAATGATGATTAAAGGGAAATAACTCAAAGACAGCATGAGGTAGAGTTATGGTTCTTTTGCACTGCACTCCATATTATTGCAACAAACACAAATGCCAAGTTTCAAGTCAATTGGACTGGAGATGACAAAGTTATGCTCCGGACAAAGAACCAGACGCCGCCCACCCGCCCGGACGCCCATACGCCATGGGTGATCCCATAATACATCCCGTCTTTGATGGGCGTATAAAAATGCTGGCAACCAGCATTTCCTCCTTTTCCCACCATGGCACAAGGCTTTCTACCCTTCCCTATACAAATTTCAATTTTTGTCATTTAGTCATCTTCAAATGCTTTTATTTTGAACAGGTTTAAAATTTTGCCATCTGATAAAGATTTAATGACCCTGAGGATGACGGCTTTTAAGAACATTGTGGGAAAAAGGAGAAAGTCTTAAATTTTGTCATCTGGTACAGGGATGAAGGGTGGAAGAATTTAATATGTTTTTGTTTTATGGTTGGAAGTATGCAAAAAGTTGCAATATCATTATTTTCTATCAATGGGTTAGACATCATACAAATGACAGACAGCAATAGGTCACTTTTAGCTTTTTGTGCTAAAATGAACTGAAGACATTTAGGATCTGATTTAAGTTGGCATTTTGGGTGAAATTTAACTAAATGAGTATAAAAATGTTGTTTAGCAACCCTCTGGCAAGTTTAATAACACTTTTAATGACACGCTTGAAAGAATTTCTTACAAAAACCAGGGATCAATGTCAGATTTTTTTTCAAATCACATAATGATATTTCACAAATTATAGGTCATATATAGAATATGCAAAACCATCTATGCACTTGTGGTAATTTCCATAAATACAACTATGAAAGAAGTATAAAATGATGTCACCAATGACATCACACAATGCCTATCTAAAACACTGTATAGGATAAGAAAGTTTATGATGGATATATTCCACTGAAAACAAAGAGGCGTTAGTGTGATACAATATCTGAAGAAGAAGTTGCTCTTTGCAAGCAATATTTTCCAGGGCCAAAAAATATTTTCCATCTTTGTATGAATATTTATCTATTTTTCCTGGATTATTTTCTCATATGCTAAGATTTTTGAAGTGGTTCCTAAAACGGTATTTAGAACTTTATCACCTGCAGATGATTTCTATTTTTCATCTTGAAACAGACTTCAGACAAAACATTGTAGCATAAAGAAAGTTCTTGTGATGAGCAGATATTTTCTGCAACAATGATTTCAAGATTTCAAGAATGTTCATGGATCACCTTGTGGTTTAATTTGATTACTAATATTTCAGAGGTTCTAGATGAATATTTTCAGCTTCCTCTATAGCAAGGTTGTTTCAGGACGAGATGAGATAAAGTAAAGGGCTTGAACAGGTGGGTAATGAGAATAACAATTATTACCACTTTATGTGTTCTTTAGAGGGGGTCTAAAAACCATACAGTCACATTGTTTTCATTCTTCTGTCTGAACAAGTTTCTTTTTTTGTATTTGAGAGTGAGGGGGGGGGGGAGGGGTAATTAATTCTTTCACTATGAAGTATATAAATTACACTTTTTCATTGGCTATAAATATGGTTCCACTGCAAGATGAAGAGACAGTTTGGCCTTAATTTAAAAAAAAGAAGTGGACAGTGCAGATCAGAGATCAGACTGCACAGAATGTGCAGTCTGATCTTGATCTACACTGACCACAAAAGCTTCTGGTGTCGTCTTCAGTAAGGAAAGAGTTAAGAGAAAGAAGAATATTTCTATTGACTTTGATGGCAAAGATTAAACACTGAGGGGAATTGGGAATCTATGGATTTATATATTAATTCCTGTTATATTATTTTTTTTCTTTCGGGAGTAGGGAGAAATAGAAAAATTGGAAGAGAGATAGAAAAATTAACTTTTTATCAGGTTAAAATGTTATCAATGAAAGAAAAACAAATACAAATGATCCTTGCTCTAACAAAAGGGTGCTTAATGACATTTCCATGATGCATGATATCAAGCAAGTCATCACACAGAAAATTTACCAATAGCAAAATGTTTCAGCCCAGGTCAGCCTGCAAGGACTATGCAGGCTGACCTGGGTCGATACTTTTTGCTGATGCATTAAGCCCCCTTTTCATAGAGCATGGCTCAAATACAAAATGTTTGATGATGTGTATCAAGCAAGTTATCATAAGGTTATGTCCATTTTGTCTCACAGCTGACTAAATCAGAACTTGGCTTGTCCTTTGACACACATAAAATTGACCAATAGCAAAGCATTTCAACCCAGGTTGTTTCTTCCTAGTTTGACCTGACTTGATACTTACTGCAGATGCATTAAACCCCGTTTTCACAAAGCATGGCTCATATAATTATAACAAATGACTTTATTTGAAACAAATGGTATTTTGACATACGTGTAATTGCACCCTTTACTAAACAATCTTTGTTTAACCCTTTACCAAACAGTCCCTGGTTTTTACGACCCCGAGATAGAAGCCTTTTGAAAACATTGTGGGAAAAGGAGAAAATGCTAGTAAACAGCATTTTCTCCTTTTCCCACAATGTTTTCTACCCTGCTGGAAATAAATTACAATTTTTGAGTTACGTTTATTTTGTGGTCTGCAAGTGCTTTCAATTTGGACCAGTCTAAATTTTTGTCATTTGGTAAAGGGTTAATCCATATCCTGCTAAATAAATTAAATGAAACTTTCAAGTCAATAGTAAAAACCTGAACGATGCTATTGCAAATTTATTTTCATCGAGAAAAACATCTTCTTAACGGACAGCGTGGATCCAAGATCAGACTGCATGTTCTGTGCAGTCTGATCTTGATCTACATTGTCTGCAAAAGGTCAGTGAGTCGGGCTTAGCAGCCTAAGGGTTAATTCTTTGCCAAACAACAAAACTTTAGACTTGTCCAAACTAAAAGCATGTGCAGATGACAAATTCATCATGGCTCGAAAGAAGATTACTACCTTTAAAAATGAAAAAAACATTGTGGGAAAAGGAGAAATGCTGGCTACACACATTTTCTCCTTTTTCCCAAACTGTTTTCATTCATTAGCCTTTTTCCTCAGGGCTCGTTTAACTCGGCATTGTTTGCGAATGGGCTTAAAGATTGTCTAGAGGGGTGCTTTTAAAAGATTTGTGGGGAATGCAAAAACTTACAATTACCTGCTTTTTCTCCTTTACCCACCTTTTTTTTTTTCTCTTCCCTGTCAAATGTGTTTCTCATAATTTGAGCCACATTAAATTTTTTGTTTGTAAATTTATGCGTCTGATTTAGAAAGTGTGAAATGTGTGTTTGTAAAGAGTAAATGAATAAAACATTTTCTGAAGCAAAAAATATAGATCAACATCTGTCTGCAGATGGATGGGCGTTTACATTTGTTTTATATATGTTTTAAATACATCAATATCATTATACACCTGTAGTAGCCCCTTACTTCTTATGCCATTTCTAAGTCTTAAACATCTTACTGGGTACTTAATGTTATTTTTGTGAACATTACAGATTAAAGCCCCGATGGCAATCAAAAGTAAACAATATGGGTGTCAAAATGCAATAACAGATTGTATTCTTCACAGTAATTTCCATGCATTTAAAGTTTGGACAAAAAAAATTTGAAGACTTGGAATATTGTTCAGTTTGGTGCCATTGCAACCAGAAGTTTTTCACCAGAACAAAATTCTATGAAGAAATTCTGAAGAGGACCATAGCAGGATCATTTCTGTGAAATTTAGTCAAAATTGGATGGATAGTTTCAGAGAAGAAGATGTTTGAAATAAAAGTTAATGCATAGACAGACGCTCTGACTGACAGACAACAGACTGAAACACTGGGCCATGATGTAAACTTGCTGGCCTTTAGCAAGACAAGAACTTGAACTGGACCTTACCTGCAATCATGAAAAAAGAAAAATTCTGATGCTTTTTTTTCATGTAAAAATTGTAACTTAGATATCAATTTCAATATTCTGGTGCATGAAAATAAACATGCTGTTGGCCTTCTTGAGCAAACATGGCATGACCTAATTCCGGTAGCTTGGTAGTAATTAGAGCAGAAAGTTGTAGGTCGCTGCAGTTTTTGAGAACAGACACTATTAATTTTAGAAATAGGAAAAATGGTTTCAATTTCTATTAACCATGAAAATAACTGTAATTATTTTTTACATGTTTTTGTCTTGCATTTGGCTGATATTCAGTTGAAATAAAACATTGGTAAAGAATATGAGTCAAAATACCATGTGACTTCATCAACATTTGTACATTTCGAGATGTAAGCAAGAATCAACTGTTTAAGGACACTCACAGAATAACAAGACATGATGAAACACAAGTCAGCTTTGTCTTTGGGCGGATCATTTCCTAGACTCTTCAAAGCCCTGGCCTCGGTCTAATACAAATCTTATGATACTCTCCTTACCTGTCAGGTTTCCCCGCCAGAATTATGTATAGGTAGATCTAGTGTCAAAATGGTGCTTACAGGGCAAGATAAAGTGATCATGGCATTATGCATGATAATCATTGTAATTGTGTTGGAAAACTTGGACAGACCATTTCTGGTGCAAAGATGTTAGACCAGTACGTATAAAATACATTGTCTGCCATTTTTGTGTTTCAGGTTAGTGGCTTACTCAATGTACATACATGTTACAGTGTCAACAAATCTACAGGTAACTCACCTTCCAGGAGTTGCTAAGCTGTGATTGGATAATTCTCTAATATAAATCTTAGGAAATAGAGCATTGCTCTAAACCTAATACAGTTTCATGAAACTTAAGGAAATCTTATAAAACATGTATTTGGGATGTACAGACAGTAAGATTTGTCTCGGATACAAAAATCTGAGATTAATCTTACTGTGTACCGAGCTTAAATGTCAATGTTTAAGTGAAATAATCTTGCAGGATGCTTAAAGTTAAACCTCTAGTAAACAATTCCATGTTTTTTATTTTCCAGCCTGGGGAAACAGATTCTGAAAACACTGTGAGTATAGAAAAAAAAGTTTGTTGCCAGTATTTCCTCCTTTTTCAACCCTTAGAGTGCCAAATGAACACATCAAACATTTTGAAACTAAAATTAAAACCCACATTTTTCCAAAATCAAGTTTTTTTGTCTAGAATGTTTCAGCAAAGCAGCCAGTATAGATCAAAGATCAGACTGCATTTTCTCTGCAATCTGATCTTGTTCCATATTGACCACATAGGCTCCAATAATTGTGAAAGGAGCTTTAAGGATGAACAATGTTTACTATTCTTCCAAAGGCAGATCTCCTCAATGCTTACACTATTGATAACTGTAATACAAATTTTGCAACCTGTTAAAAGAGTTTTGAAGTGCAATTATCATCCTATGTAAAGAAACAATCAGAGAAAAAAGACGCAAATGACGTCAACCTCCATACTAATTAGCATATATTTAATTAATTACCAGAGAAAGAGACAATTATTTCTGCAATGTAGGTCCATAACAGCCAAGTGTAAATCTGTTTGTAAGCTGAACAGGTGTAAACAATAGATGACAAATTTCTGTGACACAATGAATTATTTTTGCAGGAGACCATTTTTTTACCCATGTAGTCCTTTGCCATGTCAACTAATCTTAGACTAAAATCTTTAAAGATAGTGCACCCAAATGGGGTTTGTGTAACATCGCCTTTCATCGCCAAAATTGTACAGATTTGGCTAAGACTCCGGTAACCCATAATCTATGCAGGAACCAGCCTGTATCGGCCGATCGATAACGGATTACCTGAGTCTTAGTCAAATCTGTATGTTTTTTCTGCAATGAATGGCCATGTTACAAGAATCCCATTAGGGTGACCTATCCTTAAAGATGAAGGTTTGTGTTCATCAACTATTCTTCATTTCATTCTTGGTCTTATTTTAGATTTAGAAAGTAACACAACTTCTGATAGGCTAAACCAAATGGTTTAGCCAATCAGAAGTTGTGTTACTTTCAAATTTTGAATATTCTTGAGAATTAGATCAAGAAAGTTCCTATGAATGGTTGGTGAATATGAATCCAGATGGGGGTCAAACATTGCCGCAAAGGAAAAAAAAAGTTCTAGTTTCTTTAAGTTCCAGTAGTGGACAAAAGTAAACAATGCTGGTGTGAAAATGCATTTTACTTTAACTCATACCATTCAAAAGTATGGAAATTATTGTGAAGATGACAATCTGTTTTTGGATGGTCAGTCTAAATATTAGTCACTGGTAGAAATATAAATTTTAAAACCAGGTAAAAGGATGCCAAATTGCTCTATCTTTTGTGTACTTTTTACCTGATTTTAAAATTCATTTTTCTGCAAGCCACTAACACTTAGACAGACTATGCAATAACATATTGTCACCTCTACAATAATTTCTATGCTTTTAAATGGTATGGTTTTAAATCAGAAACATATTAACACCCGCACTGTTTACTTTTGGCTGCTGATAGGCCTTTAACAATACCAATTACAATTTGTTGAAAAGGTCAGCTGTTACTGCTTGAAGAAACAAACTTTTCCTTTATAAAGCCACTTTCTGCCCAGAGATGTAAACATTAATAATGACTATAATTGTAAGGTATAGGGCCTAGCTCTTTACAACACAACAAAATTTTAGACTTGTCAAAGTGCAAAGCGTTTGCCAGAAACAAAATAAACACCAGTCAAAAATTGAAATTTGATTTTAGATGAAAAGAAAACATTGTTGGAAAAGGAGGAAATGCTGTTTACCATGATGTTTTCAAAAGCCTTCCCTGCCAGGGTCATTAAAACTCACAATCATGTGGTAAAGGGTTAATGGAGAAACCGTTTGAAAACATTGTGGGAAAAGTAGAAAATGCTGGTACTTTTTCCATAATGTTTTCTATCCTGTCAAAAAACGTCATTTGATTTGTACCACTTTCAGATTTATCGACTGCAGATGCTTTCATTCTTAGAGTCTAAACTTTGTCATTTGGGGAAGGGTTTACTGTCTTTATGGTCTTTGCAGCTGTTTGTCTCTGTGATTAAATGCAATGACATGCAAACAATTTCTTTAAAAAGTTTTGTCACATTCAGAAGTAAACCTTTGAGACCATATAGTAAAAAAATATCAGCGGACTCGTGCTAGTAATCAACAATCATTCTTAGTTTCACTTGTGTCTTATTCCAGATTTAGAAAGAAACACGACTTCTGATTGGCTAAACTAAATGGTTCAAATAATCAGGAGTTCTCTTACTAAGAAATTAAGGAAATTCTTCAGAATAGGAAATTTCTACTGTTAAAACACTGGATTAAAAGGTTTAGATTTATTAATTTGACAGTCATATTTAAGTCTTTACCAAGCAACAAAATTTTGGAATTGTCAAAATCCAAGGCATTTGCTGATGACAAATTAAATGTAGCTCAAATGTAAGAAAATTTCTTTGAAAGGTCAGAAAATATAGTAGGAAAATGAGAAAATGCTGGCAACCAGCATATTCTCCTTGTCACACAATGTTTTCAAAATTCTTCTTCAGGGTCCTTAACCCTTTACCACACTAAGCCGACTTTTACTCTACTTGAGAAAGAAGACTCTTGAAAACATTGTGGGACAAGGAGAGAAAGTTTTCTACCCTATCAAAGACTCCATCCACAAATTTCATCCATATTTAAGTTGACATCAGCATATTCTTTGGATTTGGATAGGTTTAACTTTTGTTGTGTGGTAAAGGGTTAAAATTCGGAATTGTGTAGTAAAGGGTTGAAAGTCTGTCACTATTGTATTAAATGACTCTACATGAAGAAATGGCTGAACCCTGTCAGTTCAGGTTGAATGACACTCTGGATTAATTCTCTCATTATCAATGTTGCTTTGGATAGCTTTTGCAAATGGTATAGATCAAGATTAGATTATACAAACCATGCAGTCTGATCTGAGATCTACATCATCTGGTACCTAATGCTGATCAGCTTTGAACAAGAGCAACAAAGATATACCTGTAAACCTCGAGAAATGTTAAAGGGCTGAAACAGACTCAATTCGCTTGTACAGACAATGTAGATCAAGATCAGACTGCACAAATTATGCAGACTGATCTTTGATCTAAACTGTCTGCTTCTTTGTTACATATTCTCGTGGAAACAACCTTGAAAGTGGGCTATAAGGGCTGTTTTTCTGAACAGAAAAAAACTAATTCATTAATTCAGTGCATTACCATTTACCATTATAATCCCAACTTCTAATGACCAATTTTTTTTTAAACATTGTGGGAAAAGGAGAAAATGCTTGTAACCTACATTTTCTCTTTTTCCCATAATGTTTTCTACTCTTCAGCAGCCAAATCTTGCAATCATCCATATTTTAATTGTTGTCTGCAAATGCTTTTTTTTTTAAGATTTATGAAGAAGATATTTTTAGTCTGTAGGACAAATATGGAAGCTACTTGGACTAGAACACCACACAGAAATGTCAGCAAATTTAGAATATCAGCTTTGCAGGCGAAAAGAAGCACTTTTACAGATAACATACATGTAGATCAAGATCAGACTGTACAGAACATGTACTCTCATCTTTGAACTATTGTCTATTTGTTTAGTCAAGCCTGTTAATATAAATCTTTTGGAGCTTCAGTTTTTTTTCAGCTGTGGGGTCACATTTACTTATTTGGGATTGAAAGACAAAACTCTTTACCACATAACAAAGTTGGTCCAAATTGAAAGTATTTACAGACAAAAAAATGAGTATGACTCAAAAAACTGAAATTTGTTTTGAGAAGAGTAGAAAACATTGTGAGAAAAGGAGAAAATGCTGGTTACCAGCATTTTCTCCTTTTTCCCCACAATGTTTTCAAAGGGCTTCTTTCTCAGGGTCATTTAAAGTGGGCATTGTGTGGTAAAGGGTTTGTGAAATGATCTATTACTGTTAGGGCTAAATCTAGAGACTTGTGACGATAAAGACTGAATTAAAGGGCAAAAGACGATACTTTTACGCAATTATCAATAGCATGGAAAACATCAAAGACAAAGGACCAATAAATTGTGTAAAACAATGGCTGTCTTTCATTGAAAGTTTTTAAAAATCTAATTAATCCTTAAAAGGCAAGTTTAAGCAAGTATATATGAGCCATGGTCTGGCAAAAGAGAGCTTAATGCATCTCTGTGATCCATGGTACCAAGCAAGCCATCACATAATCATGGATCCATGATATCCACTTTTTTTTAGCAACTGACTTGTCCTTGACATGAGGTGGACTGGTCCTGAGACATACAGAAAATTGACCAAAATTGAAAGGTTTCAGCCTAGGCCAGCCTGCTCAGAATGCGCAGGCTGACCTGGGTTGATACTTTTCGCAGATGCATTAAAGCATTAAGCATGGCTTATATGTATTTTTTGGAGAGTGTAAAGCAAGATCAGCCTGCACATACATGCACTTTGATCATGCTCTACACTTGTAATTTAGTCCAACACCAATAAACCTAATGAAATCTAATTTGTGTAATGGTAAACGATCAAATTTGGCAGGATAAAGGCCAAATAACTCTTTATCAAATGACAAATTTGGACTCAACCCAATTGGAAGCATTTGCATATGACAAGTTAAATGCAGCTGAAATGATGATAGAGTAGAAAACATTGTTGGAAAAGGAGAAAATGCTGGTTACCAGCATTTTCTCCTTTACCAACAAAGTTTTATAAAGCCTTCTTTTTAACGGTCATTAAATCTCTGGATTGTGTAGTAAAGGGTTATAAAATGTGAGCGTAAAAGCTTTTTGTGGTGTGGTTGGTATTAAAGACGTACAGGGAAATACATGATCAACTTTAAATCTTTACCAAACAACAAAATTTTAGACTTGTCCAAATAGAAAGTTTTTGCAGACGACAAAATGAAATGGACCAAAAATTTGAAAGTTTTGGAAGGGTAGAAAACGTCATGGGAAAGGTAGAAAATGCTGGTTACCAGCATTTTCTCTTTTTCCCACACTGTTTTCAAAAGGCTTCCTTCTCAGGGTCGTTAGAAGTCGGGACTGTATGGTAAAGAGTTATATATAGTAGTCATTCCATATTTTGTCACCTGCTATGCTGGAGTGAAATTTGATCCATTGGAAGTTTTTAATTTCACCCAGGTTAAGAAGGCGGAATAAGCAAGATTGCTTTGATCTTGTGTGAAGTGTACTTAAAACTGGACAATATTATAAAGGGATTGTCTTACATCGCATGTGTTCTTACTATGCTGGGGGTATCCCTCATTTTTCTCTTTTTTTCTGTAATACATATACTAGATATATTTAGAACCTAACAAAAAATATGATTAATTAACGAAAGGACAAACAAAAATAGGAAAGCAATTCATGGTGAAAAAAAAAAATTCTGGGAAAAAGAAATAATTTTTAGTCAAAATTTATTGTAGTTTTTCTGTTTCCTACACATGCTATCAACTGCATGAAAAACAATACTTGTACAGTACATGTATTATCTTCAACCCCTGCTATAAACAAGAGTATTCCCATGCGGGTGCCAATGTTTGGCTGCAGTTGCTTTTGGTGAAAATTTTATGTTGAAAGAGGGACATAACTGTGTCAAAATATCTTGATGGTTATCTGCACCTGTTGTATGGGTTTCCCTTTTGATAGTTAACAACTTGTCCAAGTCTTAAGTAAATTCATCCATCAGTTATTGCTTTCCCAAATAATATCATTTTAGATTTGTCAAATTTCAAAACTTTTCATTTGTTTGTTAGTTTGTGTTAATTGTATGGTGTTTAACACTGTTCTGAAGAATAGTTTGGTTTTATCACGGAGGCCAGTGCACCTATCCATGCTTTTATGGAGTTTCTAAAACCATTATTTCCAACAATATTCTTCTACAGCCACTTGTTGCTTTCCTACATAGTGCATATTAAAACAATAATCAACGGTGAGAGAGGAATGAATCCTATCACAATGACTATCATTAATCCCCAGAAAGAAATTTTGTCGAGCTGGGGATTGGAACCAGCATACCCACTGGTTTCAAGTAGCGTAAGCCACCCAGGTTCACCTCAAAGCATTTGCAGACAGCAAATTAAATGTGGATAAAATGATGGAAGTTGTCAGTGAAAGGGCAGAAAATATTGTGAGAAAAGGAGAAAATGCTGGTTACCAGCATTTTCTCCTTTTCCAACAATATTTTCCAAAACAATCTCTGTTAGTATCGTTAAAACTTGGGATTGTGTAGTAAAGTGTTAGCTGAGAAGTTACCCTCTACCACACAAGCCTGATTTTTGATGATCCTGATAAAGAAGGCCTTTGAAAATGTAGCCAGGGTTATATGCTGCACCCTTAGCAGTTACCAATGTGAGAGTGAAGGAGGGGTGAAAGGGTGTACGTATGAGTGAGTAGTTTTCTCCCTTTTTGCATGGCACATTGGCTAACCAAGCATACAGCACATCTCTATACACTCTTTGTCAGACCTCGAAAGAGGAAACATCTATTTTTCCTAAATTTAAATTCATATTGCTGCTTTAGACCGTCTGATCCTGGTAGGTAGTCTTTACAAATGTGTTTTTAGTAGTTCTTGCGAATGTGTTATTGCTTAGATTTACAAGTTTATTTCTAGTAAGAACCGTGTCTTTTAACCTTTCATCACTCTTTCAGGTTTTTTCTTCCACATTGTTTTTCAATGTGTAACCTTTTCAATAAATTCAGAGGGAAACCGAATGTACAACTTTTTCATCCTCGTTACAAAAACATAGTGGGAAAAGGAGAAAATGCTTGTGACCAGCCTTTTAGCTTTTACCCAACAATATTTTCTTCTTTTAAGAGGAATTTCAGCTTCTTAGTCACATTTTCTTTGCTGACTGCAGACCCTTTCAATTCAGACAAATCCAAATTGCTCTTATTTGGTAAAAAATTCAAACCCATACCTTCAAGTCCTTAACAGGTCCCTTGTGACCCTGAAGCAATCTCACACTTGTCATTGTGACCAGATCCCATTCTCTGATACTCCAATCTCTGTAATTAAAGTTCAGATTAACAGTTTACCCTTTCCCAAACAACAAATTGTAGACTCTTCCAAATCGAGAGATCTGCAGGTGACAAATCTGAAAGTGGTACAAATAAACTTAAGTTCCTTGACAGTGTATAAAATATGGTGGAAAAAAAAAGAAAATGCTGGTTATCTTGTGAACATCATCAGTGCCACTCGTGAAAATATTACCGGTGATGTTCACTCGAAATAGATTTCGATTGTTCACCAAAAAAAACCAAATATCCTCTATATCTTAGGACATATTGGTCAAGGTGGAACAGATGTCCCCATTTTTCGTATTAAACTTGTCCTCTATGGGTATCTCAAATCATTAGCCATCATTCCCCAGAATCATGTCAAATGAGTCCCCAAGACACTCAAAAGTAACGAGCGGACAACATCCCTGTAGAGCTAGTAAGTGCAGGAAATTACACCCAATACTATCCTGGCATATCTGTACAGTGAATTGACATTCATTTATAATCATGGTAATCATTGTTTATTATTTCCCACGTCCTGTATGTAAAAAATGGATATCGTAGGCATTCATAGCATTATGCTGCAATTTCTTTGATGCCACTTCATTTGTTTTTCAGTTGATACAGTGTTATTATGTTTTCTGATGGCAGAGAAATTTAAAGATGAATAACTACGGTATACTGCATCATAAGATCAACATCAGACTCCTCTTTCCAGTAACCATGTAACATATAGAGGATATTTGGTTTTTTTTGTGAAAGATCAAAATATATTTCATTGAGTGAACATCATCTGTAATATTTTCACAAGTGGCACAGCCACATGTGAACATTTTATCGTATGATGTTCACATGATGAAGTAAATTTTGATCTTTCACAGAAAAAAAAAGATATTCTATTTATTTCATGCTTCTTACCCCTTTTTTGTTGGGACTTGCAAAGTACAGGGAAGCTCTTGGTGTTTCTATGCCAGTGAGTTAACCAATTGATAAAATCACTAGTTGAATGGGTGAAATTATCAAACCATAATCCACCATTATTTCCCATTAAACGATCCAAAAGCATGAAATAAATTCTGATCAACACTGCCATGAAACAACAAAGTCTCAGTCAATAAGACTTAAAATATTCTTTACATTTATTTGCCAATCACAGAGTTAAAGGTTCACTAGCAACAAAAAGGAAACAATTCAGGGATCCAGTTGTAGACAAATTTAGTTCATACCTTTTAACCTATCCATTCTGGTATAAATTAAATATGTCTGCAATGTGATCTCTAAATTGTTTTATATCTGGCAGCAAGTGGGCCTTTAAGTAAGACTGCACTTTAGTCCAGGTCAAAGAAAAGTTACACAAAGTAGAGAAAGGACTAATGCCAAGATTATCTGATGGCAAGTATATAAAAGTTTAGGGTTAGAGAAGTTACTCCCAGTCATAATCGTAAAAATATAATCTCTTCTTTGATTCACAGCTGATTTATAAATGTTCAGTCATTAATCATAATTCTCTTGCCCTCAAAACCATTCAATTGGAATTCATCATACTTTGTCTGGAATCTTATTTTGCCATTCCAGGTTAATCCTGCCACATTCAGATGTCTGTACTTTACCTGCTTGTCTGAGATACCATGTGGAAAAATGGCACTTACTGTGCTAATATAATTCTCATAAAGCTATGTTTACACTGTTTACAAAAGCAATATACTTCTGATTCAAATTACCATATACTGCTGTGTTTTCATACTCCTTGTGAAGGTTTTTGAAAACATTATGGCAAAAAGAGAAATGCTGGTGACCATGTTTTCTTCTTTTGCCAGAATGTTTTCTACCCTATCAGAGAACTTCAGCTCATTTGTACCAATTTTTAACTTGTTGCTACTGGACACTATCAATTTGGAGAGATTTCAATGTTTTGCATTTGGAAGAAGGTTGAGACAAGGAAATAGCATGAAAGTCATTGACTTACTGCACAAGACAAAACAAACTGGCTAGACATGTATATCAGCTGAACAATTAACCCTTTACTACACAACCCTAAGTTTTAATGACCCTGAGAACATTGTGGGAAAGGGAGAAAATGCTGGTTACCAGCATTTTCTCCTTTTTCCACAATATATTCTACCTATTCATCAACAAATACTATCATTTGAAAGAAATTTGAATTGTTGTCTGTAAATACCTCTCATATGGACGAGTCTAAAATTTTGGTATATGAACTTGGAAACTTGAAGGGCAGTATGAGAATCTTTCGCCCATTCTGTGATTGATCTGACCTGGACCTTGGATGACCATAAATCCTGGTAAGTAAGATTAGCTTACTCAGAAATAGGAATTCCTCTAAGGAAGAGGACTACATGGAATAGTCTACTTCTCAGGAAGCTCTTTGTTTGGGTTGGATATTAGCATAACTCTTTACCACACAATCACAAGTTTAAATGACCCTGAACAAGAGATTTTTTCAAAACATTTTGGGAAAAAGATGGCTGTATAAAGTCTCCTACCCAGGTAGGCTGTTGGGCTTAATTAAACGCTGCTTACACACAGTAGCTGTATGCAATATCTACCCAGGCAGGCTAAAAGGCTAAATGAAACAATGCTCACGACTCATTCTCACAAAACATGACCATTGGGCATATAAAAATCCGGAATTTTTTATGTCGAATTTTACTGCATTGCTTCATTTCGCCAGGTAGTTCAATGTTTAAAGCTACCAAATTTTGAATTTCACCAGCCTTGAACTTATTTTTAGGAATTTTCATCTATGTTTATGTATATACATGCATTATTAACTCTGCATGATTTTAAGAACTACCATTGCGCAGAATAGATGACGCTTTCCAAGCTTAATTAGCTTTGGACAATTTTGAATGTTTTTGTTGTAATTTTGATAAAATTTCACGTCGACTGGTATATAACATGTATATGTTACCAAGAAAAATATGCACTATGCTGGGCTTGAAAAATATATTTCTATGAAAATGATGCAGTATATGCTTGAAAACTATTGTATTCTTTTTCATAAAATATGTCAAAGGTGAATTAATTTTAAAGAATCCAATGCTTTCATACAGTAAACATGTTTACTCATTATAGCCAAAATTTTTTCATCCTCGATTGAATACTTAAAATTATATAAGAACTTTTCCCACTGTCCCGTTTATTACTAGTGATTGTCCCGTCTATTAGCGTGTCTATAAAAACCTAAATGAACGCTAATTCAACGCAATTTACCTGAATTTATGAGGAAATCTAACAGAGTCAACAACCATAAACCATTTCGACATACAGCTATGAAGAGTGAACAAGGATCATATTAGTTGACTTTAATCCTTTGTCCTGTTTATTACACTTAAAGTGTTAACGTTATGAACATTTATAAAAATCTTTTAATTGGTAACTTTTCATAACTTCATCTGAAACTGTGAAAATTTGACTCAGTTTAGTTGTTTGTTCAAATACGATCATCACTGGATCCAATGACATCTTTTTTCTGCATCTCTGTATCATTTCACAGCTTCACCTTTTTCCACTGCTAAAATATCATGTTTTCACCACTGTCGGACACCTTGTAGTAAATCTTTGAAGTTAATCTGCGTTATCTTTATACATTTTGATTATTTTTGACAAAGGAATATTGATCATAGAGTATATGTAATATGTTGTTAATAAAAAAGAAATACACCACTTAAATTCACCATATACACCCCCCCCCCCCCCCCGCCCTTGCAAACATCAACAAAGGTCTGATTTATGACAATCATTTCTAAGAACTAAAGAACAAAAATTGAATAAATACATACTTGGTATCAATTTAAATGAGCCTTGTTTGACAAAGGGGGTTTTATGCATCGGTGTAATGTGTTAAATCAACTAAGTCATGATATTGTATAATATTTGGATCCATAAAATCCATTTTGTCAAATCATGAGGTAGAGTGATACTTGACTGTAGAAAGTTTGCAAAAAGCTAATTGTTTCCACACAGGTCAGCCTGTGACAACTGGGCAGACTGACATGGGTCAATACTTTTAGTAAATGCATCAAACCCCTTTTCACAGAGCATGGCTAAAATATAAATTACAACAGAATAATATGCAATATGCAGTCAACGAGACCCTTTTAGAAAGACACCATAGTTTCCGAAACATAACCTTAGAATCAGGATAACTACGTCATAACCAGACACAACATTCACTGAAATCAAAGGGATTTTAACAACTGAAATACAACCGAAGATAAATAATGTTGAATTACATGATTTTGCTATCATGATTTTGATATGATTGATGTCAAGGGTTCGTTGATTACGACTCGTTGATTACTTTTTACAAGTGTGAATCAGCTTTTTCGCTATATTTTGAAAAGGTCGAGTGTATTGGCCAACAGAATCACTTTGCACATATCCCGCACGTCAGTTCTAGTCTCGAATATGCATTCATTTATATTTCATAGTTAGATGCACTAATTTTATTCAGAATCTTTGACAAGACTCGTTGATTACTACATAATTATTACGGTTCCACTTCAGTGACTTCTTCGTCTTTTTCCCATCTTACGAGGTGCAGTGTGTTTAAAAAATAGTAATAGTGTTAAATACAAGTCTTTAAGGGAGCTATCTGTTATATCAAATGGAACAAAATTGGATTCTTCTACCGAATCTGGGGGACTTATTGAGATTGTCCCGTTGATTACAGAGAATTGGCCTCACAACTGAGTCTCGGTATCATTTTAGCGTTTCTCATATAATGTCAGATTTTTTGTTAAATCTAGCAAGGCTTCCATCGAAATTTTGCGTAAAAATGTTTTTTAACACAAAATACTTGTTTTACTTGGTGGCATTTGTCTACATCAATAATGATTAATTCTTGGTGACATGGTGATTTCAGTGACCAAGCTACAAATAATGTGCATGGGTGTTGATTAGACCGCATCTGAAAGGGCAAAATACCTCTGAATTTTATCTTTGCATGTAGTAGTTGGTAATTTCGCTTACCATAATCCCGTGGTGGTCACGAATTTTTTTTATTTTTCATTAAAAGTATGGCAACATTGAATGGTCATGTTTTTTGAGAATGAGTCTCACACACAGCAGCTGTATGCAACATCCACCCAGGTAGGCTGTTGGGCTAAATTAAACACTACTCACACACAGCAGCTGTTTGCACAATCTACCCAGGTAGGCTAAAGGGCTAAATTTAACACTGCTCACACACTACAGCTGTATGTAACATCTACCCAGGTAGGCTGTTGGGCTAAATTGAATACTACTCACACACAGCAGCTGTATGCAACATCCACTCAGACAGACTAAAGGGCTAAATTAAACACTGCTTATACACAGCAGCTGTATGTTACATCTACCCAGGTAGGCTAAAGGGCTAAATTTAACACTGCTCACACACTACAGCTGTATGTAACATCTACCCAGGTAGGCTGTTGGGCTAAACTGAATACTACTCCCACACTACAGCTGTATGCAACATCCATCCAGGCAGGCTGTTGGGCTAAATTAAACACTACTCACACACAGCAGCTGTTTGCAACATCCATCCAGGTAGGCTAAAGGGCTAAATTTAACACTGCTCACACACTACAGCTGTATGTAACATCTACCCAGGTAGGCTGTTAGGCTAAACTGAACACTACTCACACACAGCAGCTGTATGCAACATACACCCAGATAGACTAAAGGGCTAAATTAAACACTGCTCACATACTACAGCTGTATGTAATATCTACCCAGGCAGGCTGTTGGGCTAAATTAAACACTACTCACACACAGCAGCTGTTTGCAACATCTACCCAGGTAGGCTGTAGGGCTAAATTAAACACTGCTCACATACAGCAGCTGTATGTAACATCTACCCAGGTAAGCCATAGGGCTTAATCAAACACGGCTCACATACATCATCTGTATAAAACATCTACCCAGGTAGGCTACAGGGCTAAAACAAACAATGCTCACACAGCAGCTGTATATAACATCCACCAAGGTAGGATAAAGGGATAAAATAAACACTTCTCACACACAGCAGCTGTATGTAACATCTACCCAGGTAGGCTATAGGGCTAAATTAAACACTGCTTATACACAGCAGCTGTATGTTACATCTACCCAGGTACGCTATAGGGCTTAATTAAACACTGTTTACATGCATAAAAAAGCCCACCCAGATAGGCTATAGGGCTAAATTTAACACTGCTTATACACAGCAGCCTTATGTTACATCTACCCAGTTAAGTTATAGGGCTAAATTAAACATTGTTCACACACTGCAGCTGTATATAAAATCTACCCAGGAAAGCTGTAAGGCTAAATTAAACAGTGCTCACACACCGCAACTGTATGTAACATCTACCAAGGTAAGTTATAGGGCTAAATCAAACACTGCTCACATACACAGGGGTGTAAAATTTTTTCTCTGTCTACTTGTCCTGTAGGATGAGTGTGTAAAAAAGTTACTCGTCCTTATGACACTATCACTTGTCCCAAAGTGCGGACTTGAATGACCATTTCTACTGCATATACTACGGTGTCGATATAAACAAAGTAGATGGTGTTTAATACTTGTGTTTTTCCGGTGGCTTGACTGGTAAACCTGTCCCGATCTAACAATATAGGAATTGTAGCATTGATTGTACAGGTATACTAGTCTAACCGACACCGTGAACAGAAAACCCGTCAAGCACTTTACAGATGCGCATGCGTAATAAACATAAACATCCTGCATTGTGATCGAAGAGACGCTCTGGAATTTCAGTTTTACTTTTGTTTTGTGTTTGCCGTGAAATAACCTATAATTTGAATTTTACTTGACAAATTTAGAATTCAATAGTTTTAAAATGTACTCGTCCAACAGGAAGAGCTTGGCATTTTTTCTACTTGCCTGAAGCCAAATGTTACTCATCAGTAAGACCGGACAAGTGGAATTTTACACCCCTGATACATCATCTGTATATAACATCTACCCAGGTAGCCTACAGAGCTTAATATATCACTGCTCACACACAGCAGCTTAATGTAACATTTACCCAGGTAAGCTATAGGGCTAATATTAAAAACTGCTCACACACAGCAGCTGTATATAACATCTACCCAGGTATATTATAAGCCTTAATGAAACACTGCTCACACACAGCACCTGTATGTAACATCTACACAGGTAGGCTATAGGGCTAAATTAAACACTGCTCATACACAGCAGCTGTTTGTAACATCCACACAGATAGGCTATCGGGCTAAATTAAACACTGCTCCCATACAGCAGCTGTATGTAACATCTACCCAGGTAGAATACAGGGCTTAATTAAACACTGCTCACACAGCACCACTACCAAGGTAAGTGTTAGGGCTAAATGAAACACTACTCACACATAGCAGCATGTAACATTTACCCAGGTAGGCTGTAGGGCTAAATTCAACACTGCTCACACACAGCAGCTTTATGTAACATCTACCCAGGTGTGCTATAGGGCTTTTTCAAACGCTGCTCACTCATAACAGTTGTATGGAAACATCTTACTGAGCAGGATACATGGCTAAATAATACTGCTCAGACACAGCAGCTTTATGTAACATCTACCCAGGTGTGCTATAGGGCTTGATCAAACACTGCTCACTCATAACAGTTGTATGAAAACATCTTACTGAGCAGGATACATGGCTAAAAAAATACAGCTCAGACACAGCAGTTGTATAAAAACATCTCCTCAGGTAGGCTATAAAAAATAAAGTTTTGGACTCATCCAAAGTTTAAGCATTCACAGAATACATAGTAAATGTAACTCAATTCATGGTAATTGTCTGTGAAAGGGTAGAAAAAATTGTGGCAAAAGGAGACAGTGCTGGATATGAGGGGTTTATATAATCTGGTGCAGGTATTTCAACATTACTTACGTGGAAGCTGTATAGAATCGTCCTTCCAGGTAGGATATCTTGTTCACTGGTTCCTGATGAGCCTGAATTGCTGCCTCACACTCTCCATTCAGTTTGTTCCAAAAATGTACACGCCCACTTGTATCACTGCTCAATATCAAACTTCCCTTCATCTGAAAAAATTACATCCAAATGAGCCATGACCTGGCTAAAAGGGGTTGATGGCATCTCTGTGATACATTATCTCTTTACCAAATGACAAAATTTTGGAACCAGTCCAAATTCAAAACATTTGCAGACAACAAAATATGTATGACTAAAAAATTGAAATTCTTTTTTGAAAGGAAGAAAACATTGTGGGAAAAGGAGAAAATGCTGGTTACCAGCATTTTTTCCTTTTCACCCACTGTTTAAGTTAACCTTCTTCCTCAGGGTCATTAAAAGTCGAGACAAAATTGTAAGCATTTGTGGAATATAATTATATCAAATGTAATTAAAACAAAAGAAATTGTCTGTGATAGGATAGAAAATATTGTGGGAAAAGGAGAAAATACTGGTATCCAGCATTTTCTCCTTTTCCCATAATGTTTTCAAATGGCCTCTTCTCCAGGTCATTAAACTTGTGATTATGATTCCTGCAATGTTTTCAAAAGCATGCTTTCAAAGACAAATCCCATCATTTGAGGCAAATCAAATTTGTCATCTGCAAATGCTTTTTAAAATTTTGTTGTCTGTTATTAAACAAGACAAAAAAAAAGGACATGAGTTTCCAGAACTGGAACTGTTGAAAATGGTTTTAACTCTTTACCAAACGACAAAATTATAGACTGGTCCAAATTGAAAGCATTTGCAGATGACAAAATAAATGTAACTGAAAAATTGAAATTTGGTTTGGGGAGGGTAGAAAACATTGTGGGAAAAGGAGAAAATCCTGGTTACCAGCATTTTCTCCTTTTCCCACAATGTTTTCAAAAGACTTTTTTCTCAGGGTCGTTAAAAGTTGCGATTGTGTGTAAGGCGTAAAACATTAACTCGTTACCAGACAAGAAAAATTTAGAGTAATCAAAATGAAAAGCATTTGCACATAACATATTATATGTGGCTGAAATTATGAGTTTTGTCTATGAAAATGGCTTTAAACATCAACTTGTAACCAGACAAGAAAAATTTAGAATTGTCAAAATTAAAAGCATTTGCACATAACAGATTATATGTGGCTAAAGTGATGAGTTTTGTCTATAAAGGCGCAGAAAAATGGTTACCAGCATATCTCACTTCCCATAGAGTTTTCAGAGGTCTTCTTTCTCAGGGTCGTAAAAACTGCAGATTGTTTGGGAAAGGGTTAAAAAAAAAACACGAATAAGGGTATTCAACCTAAACTGTTCCAAAATGAAAACTATATGAAGGAAAGGACTGCCACAGCAGGTAAAAGATAGTGCGAGTTAAAATCATTTGTTTTTTAATTGTTGTAAAACTTTACATCCTGTTCAAAAGATACTTTAACTGATTCAACCTTTTAATGTCTGGCAAAAAAAGAAGACACCTGTTTTACAGATGGGAAAACCAACATTTTAGGACCACTTAATTATTATACGAAATTGGGCTGAACTTCTTCTATGAAACATCTATAACCCTTTTCAAAACAATCCTGAGTTTTGAAAACTCTTGGGAAACTTTTGAAAACTTTGTGGGAAGCTTAGAGAATGATGATGAACAGTATTTTCTCCTTTTTTCTTGATTTTTTGTACCATTTTCAAAGGCAGAAATATAATCTTCGAGCTATATTGCAAAATTACTGCTTTCAATATAGATGAGTTTAAAACTTTGTAGACTGGTAAAGGGTTAACTCTTTACCAAACAACAAAATTTCAGACATGTTGAAAGCATTTGCAGATGACTAAATTGAAGGTGACACAAATGAAGGAGATTATCATTGAGAGGGTAGAAAACATTGCGGGAAAAGAAGAAAATGCTGGTAACCAGCATTTTCTTCTTTTCCTGCAATGTTTTCAAAAGCTTTCTGTATCAGGGTCATTAAAACTCGGGATTGTGTGGTAAAAGGTTAACTTTTACCAAACAACCCCAAGGTTTAATTTTAGACCCTGGGGACTTTCGAAAACATTGTGGGCAAAGGAGAAAATGCTAGTAACCAGCATTTTCTCCTTTTTCCACAGTGTTTTCTACCCTTTCAAAGACAAATATCCTTGCTTTAGCCACATCTTGTTTGTCATCTGCAATATTGTTTTTAACCTTTTTACCAGAAACCAAATTTCAGACTTATCCATTTGGAAAGCATATGCAGACAACAAAATGAAAGCAGTTCAAACGATTGAATTTATCTTTGGAAGGGTACAAAACATGGGAAAAGAGGAGTACCCTGGCCAGCATTTCCTCCTTTCCCTGCAATATTTCTAGAAGCTTCTTTACTGAGGGCTATTCAAACTTAGGATCAGGTATTGAGTTAATTTGGACAAATCTAAAATTTTATTGTTAGATAAAGAGTTAAAGTTATTTTAATCCACAAAAAATATCAATTCATATTCACTTTTCATTATTAACCTTTCCACCTCCCCACAAACATACGTTTTATGTTCCTTTAATTGTAATTATATTGTACTAAAAAAACAAACATACATTTTCAACAATCAAACACCTGGTAAAATTGATGCATCATTCTAAATGTGTTCAACTCTTTACTGTAAAACAAAAATTTGGACTCTCCCAAATTTTAAGCATTTTGCAGATAACAAATAAAAATTGGTGCAAATAATGGGATTTGCCCTTAAAAGGATAGAAAACTTTGTGGGAAAAGGAGAAATTCCTGGTTATAAGCAATTTCTCCTTTTTTCTACCATGTTTTGAAAAGCCTTCTTCCAGAGGGTTGTTAAAAATAGGTTTTGTACTGTAAAGAGTTAAGTCTTTACCAAATGGATTTTAGACCAGTCCATAATTAAAGCATTTGTAGAAGGAGTTGAAAGCTGCCAAACTGTTTTTCTCTGATTTGGTGGAAAACATTGTTGGAAAAGGAGAAAATGCTGGTTATCTTAATTAATGGTATTTCTTCCTTTGCCAACAATGTTTTCAAAAGCTTTGGTCCTATGAGTAGTTAAACGCCAGCGTTGCATAGTGAAGGGTTAATTCTTTTCAGAAGAACGAAATTCAAGACTTATTCAATTAACGCTTTACCGCACAATTCCGACGTTTAACGACCCTGAGAAACAAGCCTTTTGAAAATTTTGTGGGAAAAGGAGAAAATGCTGGTAACCAGCATTTTCTCCTTTTCCCACAAAATTTTCTTCCTTTCAAAAAAGAATTTCAATTTTTGAGTCACCCATATTTTGTTGTCTGTAAATGCTTTCAATTCAGACTTGTTGAAATTTTTGTCCTTTAGTAAAGAGTTTAAAAGTGTTGGCAGAACACTTATCAAAACTTCAATGAAGACACTTCTCTGTAAAAGCATAGTAAACATTGTTAGAAAAAGAGAAATGCTGGTTACCAAGATTTTCTCCTCTTTCAACAAAACCATCTGAGGGTCACTGTTTGCAAAAGGATTAAGGCTCACACCCTAAAACTATTTTCACTATTATGACAAGGATGTTGCAAAAAAATAAGCCCTATAAGCATTTTTTACAGAAGCAAATTATGTATCTTAACCTTTAAAGCACCCTTTACGACTACAGTTCCCTTTGCGGCCAGTGTAGAACATCATCAGACTGCACAAAATGTGCAGTCTGATCTTGTTCTACACTGTCCACTTTGCTGAAACAGTACTCATAAAAGAAATTTTGCAACTGCAGTTTTTTTTGGTCAGTTTTGTAGACTGATAATATTGGTTGGGTTTTCTCAGCACTCTAAGGGTTAATTTAAATGAAAATCATCAGGGGAAGAAGAGCAATCACAATTGCTTGCTACGAATAATTGCTCCTTCCCTCCAAGCATGTTTTCAAAACTGTATGCTACTGGACAGTATTTTCTGAGGTAAAAGCGTAACCGTTTACCAAAAAAACCAGTGTTTTAACGACCCTGAAATAAGAAAGCTTTTGAAAACATCTAGGGAAAAGGAGATAATGATTTTAACAAGTGTTTTCCACCTTTTCTATGTTTTCTACCCTTTTAAACATAAATCCTATCAATTGAAGCACATTTAATATGTTGTCTGCAAATACTGTCAATTTGAATAGGTCTGAAATTTTGTCATGTTGTAACGAGTTAAGATACAAATAGTCATTTCTTTTTTTGTACAAACACAGAAAAAGGAAAAAAGGCGCAAAAATCCCCACTCTCCAATTTAAAAATGCTTCAAAGATCACATAGAGTGGCCATGAGGTACATTGTATGTTCTACAGTAATTGGGAAATAAACGGGAATAAAATGAAATTTATTATAAGTGAACAATTGTTTGATTTGACAGACACAATGAAATGTACTTTCTATTCATGCTCACTATTTTTATCATTGAGCATTCTCGGTTAACTCTATATCACACAAAAACATTTTAGACTTGTCCAAATTGAAAGCATATACAACAGATGAATTGCCATTGCCAAAAAATCCCCTGATTTAAAGACCCTGAGAAAGAATCCTTGTGAAAATGAACAGGGAAAAGGAGAAACTGCTGGTAACCAGTTGCTAAATTTTCTCCTTTCCCCACAATGTTTTCTACCTTTTCAAAGCTAAATTTCTTCAGTCGAACTGCATTTTCTTTGTCATCTGCAACAGTTTTGAATTTATACCAGTCTAAAATTGTGTCATTTAAGAGAAAGTCAAATGTGGCTAAAAGGATTGGTCCTGTTTCTGAAACAGTAGAAAACATTGTAGGAATAGGTAAAAATGCTGGTGTACGGCATTTTTCTCCATTTCCCACAATGTTTTCAAAAGGCTTCTCCCTCTAGGTTGTTGCTGAGCCCTGGTAGTGCAGTTAGTATAGTAAAGGACTTGAGAACAGGTGTAGCTGATTTGAATCCCCAGCTCGGCCAATTTCTACCCAAGGATTGGTCATTGCAACAGAATCCATTCCTCTCTCACTGCTGCAGTCTTTGTTTTGATGAAGATTATGTGGGAAAGCAGCATGAGGCTTAGGAAGAATATTGTATAAAGTACTGGTAATAAAAATTCCAGAAAGCATGGATAGGCGCAATGACTGCCGCCATGTAACTGAAATAATGTTGAAGGGAGGTCCCTCAGATAAAACTACATGCCAAGTTTGGTAGCCCTTTACCTTATGGCTGGGAACACTTTTAAAGCTTCCACCATATAAGCCCATATAAAACTTGTGTCTCCATGTGGGTGGAGCCAATACTGACCTCGCAGATATAATTTTAAGAATCTTGGTAGAGGTCAATTAGATGAAGTTACTTGCCAAATTAGGCCTTATGATTTAAACAACACGACTTAATATATTTCTGCCTTTTTGCAATAGCAACATCGGTTTTAACTGGAATCAATTTTTTTTGATAAATTCTGAAGAGGGCTATAGCAGGATCATTTACCTGAAGTTTTGTAAAAACTGGATGGGTATTTTCAGAGATGTTTGAAGTAAAAGCTAACAACAAATAGATGCATGGCAGACATAGGGCCATGACAGAAGCTTGCTGGCCTTCAGCAAGTGGACCTGGAGAATCTCAAAAGAATAATGTCACTGGTAGAAGATAAAAGAATTCTTACCGTTACTGACAAAATGGGCGCATCACAGTCTGTAAATGTCCGCACACAGTCTCCAGTGATAATATTAGTCATTCTCAATGTCCTGAAAACACAAAAGAGAACTAGATTATCTACAAAATTTGAACCCCAACGAGAAGTAAGATCAACTGATTGAGTGAATGCTGTTTTATGCCATGCAGGATCCCAGAGAACTAAGAAGTTGGTTATTGTGATTATTAGTAGTTTGGAACTGAAAATGGTAAGTATTCATCAAAAGAATTGGCAGAATTTTATATGGTCACTTTAAAAAACTATAACAAATACTTGTTTAGTAGGTAGTAACATCATTTTTATGAATGGCTAATGAATATTATAATGTAACTTATGGACCAAACAGATCACAATCCAGTCTGAGCATAATTATTCTCTCCAAGGATTATGTCATCATACCATATGTAGAGCCTTATTTGACATTGTGCAGATACAAGATGATACTTTTCCGTTTTGTCCTATTTTATCCACATGCGATGCATATATTTGAGCCGGAAATTTGTATGTATACAAAACATGTATGATACTCAACCATGCTTTTCCATGCTCTGTTGCAATGGTCTCTTTGCATATTCTAACTCTTTTCCTAAAAATTCCAAAAATTTTATGACCCAAGAAGACAGCTTTTTAGAAACATTGTGGGAAAAGAAGAACATATGCTGGTACCCAGCATTTTCTCCGTTTCAGGTAATATTTTATTAGCCTTTGAAATGATATGGCTTGCAACACGCGAAAAGGGGCATACGACACTTTACGCAAATGTCCAAATGCCCCTTTTTGCGTGTTGCAGGCCATATTGTAACTATGATTCTAGAATCCATTTTGTTAATCGTCTGCAAATGCTTTGGATTTAGTCATGTCTAAAAATTTGTCTTTTGGTAAAGAATTAATCCCTTACCACACAATCAGGAATTTTATCAACCTTGAGACAGATTGCTGTTGAAAACATTTTGGGAAAAGTGGAAAATGCTGGTAACCAGCATTTTCTCCTTTTCTCACAAGGTTTTCTTTTCTAACCTACAAAGTAAATTTCTAGTTTTGAGTCACAATTATCTTGTCACTAGCAAAAGCTTTCCACTTGGGCATGTCTAAAATTTTGTAGTTTGGTAAAGATTTAAACATGGGTTTACTATGTTGACCATCTTTTATCATGAAACTATGTTTTAATAAATTTTCATCAAATATTTCTACTGTTTTAGAGACAATTTCCACTATTTGAGGTACATTCAACCCTGTAACAAACAATCCCGGGTTTTCACGACCCTGGGAAGGAAAGCTTTTGAAAACCTTGTGGGAAAAGGAGAAAATGCTGGTACCCAGCATTTTCTCATTTTCCTACAGTGTTTTCTACCCTTTCAGAGAAAAAATTCATAAATTGAGATACTTTTAATTTGTCGTATGCAGATGTTTTCAATATGGACCAGTCTAACATTTTGTCGTTCGGTAAAGAGTTAATTTGTAATTTTCCTGAATGCTTTCACCAAACAACAAAACTTTGGATTCAACCAAATTAAAAGCGCTTGCAGATGACACTAAATGTTGCCCAAATGATGATCTGTCTTTTATAGGGTAGAAAACATTGCCGGAAAAGGAGGAAATGCTGGTTACCAGCATTTTCTCACATTCCCATGATGTTTTCAAAAGGCCTCCTCCTTAGGGCCATTTAAACACAGGTGTGTTTTTTTAAAAGGTGGTTTTCTAACTCTTTACCACACAAAAACAAGAGCAGCAAATTGTCGCAAGATACGCCTGTCCCACCGCCAGTTGTCGAGGGGGGATAATAATTGTAAAGGGCAGGTAGAGGAAAATAGTAGTGCAGCAGAAATCATGTAAGTGATTGAAATAGGCATGAATGTCTCCTCTAATGTTAAGGAAACATGCACATAAAGTTTCAGGTCAATCCAGCATGAAAAGACAAAGTTATATTGTAGAGAAGCATGAAAAGCTGTAAAAAAAAAATAATGAATAGGGAATAATTTGAAAAAGGCATTAGGTAAGGTTACGGCTCCAGTGCATTGCACTTTTCGTAACTGCAACAAACATGTTTACCAAGTCTCAAGTCAATTTGACTTGAGGTGACAAAGTTCCGTTCCGGACAAGCAAGAAATACTGTAAAAATAAAGATCAAAGTGGAATTACTCAAAATCCACGCTAGATAAAATTATTGTTCTTGCGCACTGTACTCCGTAATATTGCAACAAACATGCATATCAAGTTTGAAGTCGTTCTGACTTGTGATGACAAAGTTATATTCGGGACAAGCACTAAATGCTGTAAAAATGACGATCAATGGGAAATAACTCAAAGACAGCACGAGGTAGAGTTACAATTCTTTCGCACTGCACTCCATATTATTGCAACAAACACAAATGCCAAGATTCAAGTCAATCGGACAGGAGGTGACAAAGTTATGCTCCGGACAAAGAACTGGACACCGCCCGCCCCGACGCCCACCAGGACGCCCTTCCCCATGGGTGATCCCATAATACGTCCCATCTTCGACGGGCGTATAAAAATGTGGAATTGTTCAAACTAAATGCATTTGCAGATGACAATTTAACTGTTGCTCAAATGATGAAATTTGTCTTTGAGATGGTAGAAAACAAAGTGAGAAAAGAAGAAAATGCTGGTTACCAGCATTTTCTCCTTTTACCACTATGTTTTCAAAAGCTTTCTTTCTAAGGGTCGTTAAAACTCGGGATTGTGTGGTAAAGGGTTAAAGGGAAGAAATACCAGTACATGTACCAGCATTTTCTTCTTTTCCCACCATGTGTTCAATGGCCTTCTTTCTCCAGGCTGTTCATCGTAAATGGGCAAAACATGTTAAGGGTAAAATTTTAACCTCAGATCATGTTAGTGCAATTTCTTTTACTTCTTAAACCTTTGATCAATCCCCGTAATTTGCGTATTCTTTTAAAATCAAAACAGTTTGAAAATTCCAACACCTGTTTTAGTGATTTTCTCTATAATTTGATAGGATCAAAATTCGAATAAATACATCTTTGTTCAGTGAAAGACAGTGCCTCAAGTTAAAACTACTCTCATCAATATAGAAGCCTTTGAAAATAACCCGTCTTCAAAATACAACTTTGTATGCCTCTTAACTCTTTATCAGACAACAAAACTGTAGCCTTGTCACAATTTAAAGCAATTGCTGATGATAAAATGCATCTTACTTAACCCTTTACCGCACAATCCCGAGTTTTAACCACCCTAACAAAAGAGGCTTTTGAAAACATTGTGGGAAAAGGAGAAAATGCTGGTAACCAGCATCTTCTCCTTTTCCCACAATTTTTTATACTCTTTCAGCCACAAATTGCATAACTTGAGCTTCATTTGTCACCTGCACATGATTTCAATTTGGACCAGTCTAAAATATTGTCGTTTGGTAAAGAGATACAACATGAAATTTATCTTTCATAGTATAGAAAACATTGTGAAAAAGGAGAAAATGCTGGTAACCAGCATTTTCTCCTTTTCCTACTATGTTTTAAAAGGCTTGTTTTCCTCAAAGGCTTTCCATAAAAGGCTTGTTTCCCTTAAAAGTCGGGATAGTGTGGTAAAGGGTTAACCCTTACACCGCCAAAAAAACCCTGGTAACATAATCTAGAATTAACCCTTACACCGCCAAAAAAACCCTGGTAACATAATCTAGAATTAACCCTTACACCGCCAAAAAAACCCTGGTAACATAATCTAGAATTAACCCTTACACCGCCAAAAAAACCCTGGTAACATAATCTAGAATTAACCCTTACACCGCCAAAAAAACCCTGGTAACATAATCTAGAATTAACCAGCGTATTGAAACCGAAAGTACACACAAAACCCCCCTGATGTTTGTGAATATGGTAAAAAAAAAAGCCACGCTATGTGCAACTACAGTAAATGTCACTATAAAACACGCTACACGTGTCCAAATGCTTAAAACCCTCAAAAAACAACTAAGTTGAGCTTCGCCCAACCACGTCTATGCAGAAACGGAAGCTAACTGATGTGCATGCGCGGGGCGGGAGTTTATCTCATTTTAGACGAAATTAAATTCTACTGAACGAAATAGAATTAACCCTTCACCAGACGACAAAATTTTAACCTTGTCCAACTTGAAAGCATTTGCAGACGACAATTTCAGTGTAGCGCAAATGTCTCAATTTTTCTTTGATAGGGTAGAAAATATTGTTGGTAACCAGCATATTTTCTTTTTTCTGCAATGTTTTCTACCCTTCCAAATATGAATTTCAATTTTCCTTGTCATAATTTTTCTATTTTCTGAAAATGCTTTCAATTTGGACAAGTCAAAAATTTTGCCTTTTGGTAAAGAGTTAAATAGAAAGCTTAAAAGAAAAAAAAACACAGTGCAAAATGATGTTTAAAATTATCAAAGTATTAAACTTTTTTTCAGAATATTCTTTCATTCTGTCATCCTGTTTATGGTGTCATTTGCTTCCAGTGTCTATGGTTTCAAGCTGTCAATTTCAAAGACATAAAAGTCTTGGACAGCCAAAATTTACTATATCATAACTTAAACAAACCAGAGAAAGAAGGCTTTTGAAAATGTTGTGAGCAAAACAGGAGAAAATGCTGGTAACCAGCATTTTCTCCTGTTATACCCACAACATTTTCTACCCTTCTACAGACAAATTTCAGATTTTAAGTCATATTTCTTTTGTCATCTGAAAATGCTTTCAATTTGAAAAAGTCTAGAATTTTGAAATTATCATGGTAAGGAGTTAACCCTTTACCACACAATGCTGAGTTTTAATGATCCTATCGGGGAAGACATTTGAAAACGTTGTGAGAAAAGGAGAAAATGCAGGTTCTGAGCATTCTCTCCTTTTGCCATGTTTTCGATCCTTCACAGACAAATCCCATTAATTGAGCTTGCTGTTTGCAAACGTTTTCAAGTCTATAATTTCGTTGTTTGGTAACAACTTAACTCTTTACAAACAACAAAATTTTGGACTCAACCAAATTGAAAGCATTTGCAGACGACAAATCAAATGTTACTCAAATGTTTGGTTTGTCTTTGATAGGGTAGTCAACATTGTGAGAAAAGGAGAAAACACTGGTTACCAGCATTTTCTCCCTTTCCCACTATACTTTCAAAGGCTACTTCCCTAAGATTGTTTAGTAAAGAGTTAATAAATATTTTCAATCCATGGCTAAGATCCAAACAAGACATTAATAAACAACATTCTTATGGCTACTTTTCTCAGAAAATCCCTTTAATGCAGATTTAAGATCAGACTGCATGTTCTCTGTAGTCTGATCTTGAACCACACCGTTTGCAAAAGCAACAATAATTGTGACAATATGCATTCTTAATGTTAAAATAGGCCGATTGCCAACATAATATAGATAGTATGTTACAGTAAAAGATTTAATAAGACATAAAATTTAATTTTAGGTAATAAAACCATTCATTTCTTTTAATGAAGCCTTAAAGCTCCTATCACAACTACTTTTACCTTTGCAGCCAATGTAGATCAAGATCAGGCTGCACAAAATGTGAAATCTGATCTTTGAGCAACACTGTGTGCTTGGCTGAGACATTGTAGACATTTATAGACCTTCATATTACATTTATTGGGACTAATTTCTAGATTTAAAATATCTGTGGCGTTTATTTGGTGCCCCAAGGGTTAGAATTCTGCTGAAACAACCATCAATTTTGCCTCATCTTTCATATAATTCCACATCTCAAACAAAATATGATAGGTTACAAAATGGTATTTTTTTTTATATTTTACCAAAATCAAACCATCTTCTTAATCTGTACAAATTTACAGCAACCAAGTTTTAGACTTGTCTAAATTGAAAGCATTTGCGGACAATTAACTAAACAATAGTTCAAAAACTGAAATTTTGCTTTTGAAGGAAAGAAAATACTGTGGGAAAAGGAGTTTGCTGGTTACCACATTTTTTAAAAAAAATCCCTTCCTCGGGGTCATTAAAACTGGGAATTGTTTGCCATCCTTTCATCTATGTACAATTCAGGTTGGTAAAAACAAAAGTTGATTTTTTTTTTTTTGGCAGTATAAAATGTCAAACTGCTATGACAAAGCTCATTTTCCCTTTTCTTACAATGTTTTCAAATAAATACTCACTGCCAAGACATAAATGAAACATTGTTGAAAAAGGCAATTCAATAATCCTTATCAAACAGTCACCAGTTCCAATGAACCTGAGAAGGAAGGCTCACTACATGTAGCATTTTCTCCTTTTTCAGCATTTTCTCCTTTTTCAGCAATGTAGAGTACTATTTCGTTGACAAATCACATCATTTGAGCTATATTTCATGTGTTTTTATCCCCCGCCTAAGGTGGAGGGATATAGTTTTAACGTTGTCCGTCCTAATCCGTCAGTCAATCCATCCGTCTGTCCGTGTGTCCGTCCGGGAGAACATCTCCAATACCATTGGACGGAATTTCGTGAAACTTTATACATGTGTACAATAACCCATTCCACCGATACACCTTTTTTTTTTTTTGATTCGATGAAAAATGGCCAACTGGGAGTGATTTTAAGTTACGCAGTCAAGTAAATTTTTAGGCGAGGGATATTGTTACGAGAGACTACTCCTTCATTCATGGCTTCATCCCGATTTAAATACAATACCTAACAAGTGCGTTAGGGAGAATTCTCAGTGGTTATGGTGTTGGCCTTTCGTCTGGGCGTTCTAGGTTTGAATCCTGCCCGGTCCCTGTATTTCTGCCATGCATTTGTTTCTTTGTTACAGACTTTGTTTGTAAGATGGGGGCTCGTCTGGGATTGGGCATTGAGCCATTAATCCCATTTGTTGTCCAAAAACGGACTTTCTGCCTAATAAGGCTTTGAGTCATCAATAAATGATGACTTTAAGAGGGGGTGTGTTACGGAGACCACTCCTTCATTCATGGCTTCATCCCGATTTAAATACAATACCTAACAAGTGCGTTAGGGAGAATTCTCTTTAGCTCAGTGGTTATGGTGTTGGCCTTTCGTCCAGGCGTTCTAGGTTTGAATCCTGCCCGGTCCCTATATTTCTGCTATGCATTTGTTCATTTGTTTCTTTGTTATGGACTTTGTTAATTTCAACAGAATTGCTTGTTGTCATCTGCAATTGCTTTGGATTTTGACCAGTCTAAAATTTTGTAGATTGTTAAAGAGTTAACCCTTTACCACCAAATCATTAATTTCAATGATCCTAAGGAGGAGGCCTTTTGAAAACATTGTGAGAAAAAGCAGAAAATTCTGGTAAGCAGCATTTTGTCCTTTCTCCACAATGTTTTCTTCCCTGTCAGGGACAGATGCCATCATATGAGCTACATTTCAATTTCTTCTACAATCACTTTCAATTTGGATAAGTCTAAAATATTAAAGAGTTAACCCTTTACCAGATGACAAAATTTTAGCCCAGTCAAAATTGAAAGCATTTGCAGACCACAATTTCAATGTTGCTCAAATGGTGCAATTTTTTTTTTGATAGCGTTAAAAAAAATTTTGGGAAAAGGAGAAAATACTGGTTACCAGCATTTTCTCCTTTTCCCTCAATGTTTTCAAAAGGCTTCTTTCTCAGGGTCATTAAAAGCCGGCATTGTGCAGTAAAGGGTTAAATACAGACCAACCAACAATGAAGAACAATCAGTGTCAGTCCCATTTTGACAAAATTTAGGGGAGACAGACAGAAAAAGAAAAACGATAATCCACATAATTGTCAGAGACCTGCAAAACAACAGACAGAATGAAATAGATAGTCTCAATGGTGAAAGGTTCTGCCTCCATCAATCCATCACTTCCACTGTTTTATACAGGTGTTTGGTCACAGGTGGGCCTGATTGATTCATTTAGATAAAAATTCTGGGCCTGGCATTCACCTACTATTCCATTAGTACAGTAATTACATTCTTAGTCTTATTCTAGGTTTAGACCATGGGTTCTAATAAATTAGTCAATCAAATTACTCAGCATTTGGTTTGTATATATCGCATATACAAGGCTTTGTCATTCCACGTTGTCTAAGTCAGATAGACAAAAGCTCGCGGGGTTGTCTATCTAAGATATAGGAAGTAACAGAATTTTTGATTGGCTAAATCATGTTGGCTAATCAAATAATTAGGCCAATCAGAAACTGTGTTACTTTGAACTTCAGAGAAGTCTTGTGAATTTGACCAAGAATCTTGTAAACCCTTTACCAAACAATCAGTTCATTTATGACCTTGACAGAGAAGGTTTTAGAAAACACTCTGGGAAAAGTTAGCTTTTCCCAAAATGTTTTCAACTCTTTCAAAGAAGAATTTCACTCTGAAAGTAGTGAAATAAACCAATAAAACAGTTAATCAATTGAAACATGGGAGGGAACCCTTAGTATTGAACCTTGATTTTCTTCTGTTCTAACAATATTTTTGAAAGCTTTTACGGAAGTCCTCTTCTGCAGGATCGTTAAAACTAGGAATAACTCTTTTAAATCTTGCCAAGCCCAGGTACCTCAGTCGGTAGCGTGCAGGACTTGAGAACAGGAGGTTGTGGTTTCGATCCCTGGCTCGGCCAATTTCTTTCCGAGGATTGATGATAGTCATTGCGACAGGATTCATTCCTCTCCCACCGCTGATCATTGTTTCGACGATGGTTATGTGGGAAAGCAGCCAGTGGTTTGGAAAGAAAATTGTGCGGAGTACTGGTAAAAGAGACTCCAGGAAAGCATGGATAGGTGCACTGGCCGCGGCGATATAACTGAAATAATGTTGAAAACAGCGTTAAACACTATACAATCAGTCAATCAATTTTAAATGTTTATCAAACAACAACATTTTAGATTTCTCCAGACTGAAAGCATGAAAGCATTTTGCAGATAAAAAAAATATATGTGAATTGAAACTTGGTTTTGAAAGGATAGAAAATATTGTGAGAAAAAAGAGAAAATGTTGGATACCAGCATTTTCTCTTTTTTCCCACAATTTTCTCTAAGGTCCTCTCTTGTAGGGTCCTTAAAACACGGGTCTGGTTTGTAAAGGGTTAAAGGTGTGAAGCAATTTGAGTGCTTAGGTAGTTGACATTTGACTGTACAGCCATTCCATTATCTTAATTCTTAATCACACAATCCAGACCTCGAGAAAGAGGCCTTTTGAAAACAAAGTGAGAAAAGGAGAAAATGCTGGCAGCATTTTCTCCTTTTCCCACAATGTTTTCTACCCTATCAAGGATAAAAATCATCATTTGAGCTGCATTTATTTTGTCGTCCGCAGATGCTTCCAATTTGGTCGAGTCCATAATTTCACCATTTGGTAAAGAGTTAACCCTTTACCACATAATTCCCGACTTTTAACAACCCTGAGACAGAAGGCTTTTGAAAACATTGTGGGAAAAGGAGTTAAATGCTGGATACCAGCATTTTCTCCTTTTCCCACAATGTTTTCTACCCTATCAAAGACAGATATCATCATTAAGCTGCACTTATTTTGTCATCTACAGATACTTTCAATTTGGTCGAGTCCAAAATTTTGTCGTTTGGTGAAGAGTTAAGCATAATTATAACAGTAGGAGTGCCTAAAATTCTGTTTTTGAAGGCAACAAAAATTGCCAAATAAATTAAAAAATATCACTTAATTTAAGTCACACAGCAAAACTTATGGTTCAAAAACTAAAAGACAAATTTATCTTGTACCTCTTGCGAGAAGGCAAGATTAACCATTAAATAACGAAGATTTATCATGTAGTTAAAGTCAATAAATTATTCACCCTTTCACAAGGCTATCACAGCCTATTTTCTGTTCCTTTGGATGGTATTGAATCAAGATCAGACTGCAAGAATGTGCAGTCTGATCATGGATCTATATCACTGGCTTATTTGAGACATATAACTAACAAAATCATTTAGAAATTGCAAAAAACAGTCACTGGGTTCTTTTTGCAGACTGAAAATGTTCATTTACATCAATTGGCAGTCTAAAGAATAAGTTAATATGCTCTAAACCTATGATCCCTTACCACACAATCCCGAGTTTAAATAACCTCTTATTCAGATGGCTCTTGAAAATATTGTGGGAAAAGGGGAAAATACTGGTTAACCAACATTTTCTCCTTTTCCCACAATATTTTTCCATTCATTCATTAAGACAATCTCATCATTTGAGCCAAATTTGATTAAATTAAAAATTTCATCTGCAAATGCTTTAGATTTCAACAGATCCTAATTTTTGTCTTTTGGCAGAGTTTTAAGGTCCCTTTCACACCATAGGTTCCTTTGTGGCCAGTGTAAGGTCAAGATCACGCTGCACAAATTTGCAGTCTGATCCTAAATCTTCATTGTCCACTTTGCTGAAACGTTCTTAGTAAATTAAAAGGAACCTTGACAAAGCTCTATGCTTTTTCTTTTAACAGTGTTTTCAACATCATTTCAGTTTTATCACTGTGGACAGTACACTTATCCATGCTTTCCAATAGTTTTGTTTTTTATGAGTACTTAGTACTATGTTCTTTCCTAGCCACTGGCTGCTTTCCCACATATCCCTCGTCGAAACAATGATCAGCAGCATACTGCAGGTTACAACTCTACCTTAATTTTTGGCCTTGTTTCTGTCACCCATCATTCTAGATCTAAACAAGGAATTTCGTTGAAATGATATCCCCTGCCGAAAAAGACTTTTTCAGAAATTTGCGCGACCGCGTAACTCAAAATCACTCCCAGTTGGCTATTTTGCATCGAATCAAAAAATATATATATATCGTCGGAATAGGTTATTGTACACATATATAAAGTTTCACAAAATTCCAATCAATGGTATTAAGATATTCTCGCGGACGGACACATGGATGGACGAACGGACAGACGGGCGGACAACGCTAAAATTATATCTCTCTGCCTTCGGCGGGGGATAATTAAGAAAGTAACTCTATTCCTTATTGCTTAACCAAATGAGCCAAGCTCTGACAAAAGAGGATTCAATGCATCTCTGTGACGCATTATACCAGGAAAGTCATCACATAATTATGGACTCATTAAAATACCTTTTGTCTAACAACCCTGTTAATCATGAGGTAGAATGATCCTTGAACAGTCAGCAAAAATGTTCCCCAGCAAAAAGTTTTGACCCTTATCAGCCAGCACACTGACTTGAGTAGAAACTTTGAAACTTTGAAACTCAGAAATTGTGTTTCTCTGAAATTACATTGAAAGCAAAAATATTGCAAAAATGAAGAAATTGCTTACGACAAGCAGTTTTTCCTTATGCAGCAATATTTTCTATATTGGATCCAAATGCAAGGCAAAAAATGTTTGCCTTGAGCAATGTGGTAAGATGGCCTTGATTTGAAGCACTTAGAATCAATTATCATTCATTACATCATCAAGGGCTGTTAGACCATTTGTCCCTTCAGGGCCATCTGCATATGTAGGAGGCTTTTGTGGACATCATAGATCAAGATCAGACTGCACAGAATGTGCAGTCTGATCTTGGATCTATACTGTCCACTTGTTTAGTCCAGCCTATTACCATAAAAATCTTTCTGGGTTTCAGTTCATTAAATTTTCAGCCATCTACAGACAATGAGATTCTATACTTGTTCTTTAAAGGGTTGACCCTTTACCGAACAACAAGGTTTTACTCAAGCCAATATCAAAAGTATACGCAATTGACAAATGTGCTCCAAACGATGGAAATTTATTGTTGAAAAAGAATAAAACATTGTAAGAAAGGAGACAATGGTAGCTATCAGCATTTTCTCATTTTCCAACTATACGGATTTTCAAAAGTCTAACATCTCAGGGATGGTAAAAAACATTGGACTGTTTTGTAAAGAGTTAAGCTCACTGGGGGATATATAACTTTTTTCAGCCAATTTCTAACACTCTATAAATTTCCCCACAAAAGAAAACTTGACATAAAAAGACCATATATTACAGACTAATGTAAGGACATTGTGGTTGTTTAATGTTTCACAAATTGAATTTCATTACAGTACTAATTTCGTTGTAATTACGTATGTATATTGAGAAGGACAGGCAAGTATGATTTTCACCCTTCTTCTGCTACACTGTAACCGCTATAGTATGTCATTTAGTATCAGTTAACTTATTACCAAACGACAGAATTTTAGACCAGTCCAAATTTAAAGCATTTGCAGACGACACAATCAAGGTGACTCTAAAATCGAAATTTGTATTGGAAAGTGTAGAAAACATTGTAGGAAAAGAGAAAATGTTGGTTACCAGCATTTTCTCCTTTTCCCTCTATGTTTTCAAAAGACTTTTTTCCTCAGGGTCTTTAAAGTTGGGATTGTGTGGTAAAGGGTTGACTCTTTGCCACATGACCAAATCGAAGACTAGTCCAATTCAATGCGTCTGCAGACAACAAAATAAACAGGGCTAAAAATTGAAACTTGTGTTAAGTAGGGTAAAAAATCAGTGTGGGTAAAGGAGAAAACGCTGGTTACCAGCATTTTCTCCTTTTCCCACAATCTTTTCAAAAGGCTTTTTCTTCAGTGTCATTAAAACTCCTCAAGTATGTTCCAATTGATATGTGTAAACATTCTGGTTATCAAACCAAATGGACTTTAAACAAGTGGAAAGAGTAGATCAAAGAACACGTCCTGTGCATTCTGATCTTGATCTATGCCATCCAAAAAAGCCATTTTAGCTTTTGCGGATGAAAGGGGTTAAACGCACCTCTGAAGCATGTTAACAAGACTATATCTGCAGAACTTAACTTCTGATTTTCAGATTACTTTATTAGCTACAATTAAATTTCATAGCCTAGAATATATCTGGTAACCCTTTACTATACAATCCCCAGTTTTAATAACCCTGACAAGGAAGCCTTTTGAAAACATTGTAGGAAAAGGGAGAAAATGCTGGAAACCAGCATTTTCTCCTTTTTCTACAATGTTTTCTACTCTTCAAACGCAAACACTTTCAATTTGGGCATGTCTTAAAATTTTGTAGTCTGGAAAAGAGTTAATTACAGGATGTTCACTCTTCATCAAACAGTACCATTTGAATGTAACACAACTTCTGATTAGCTAAACTGTTTGATTTAGCCAATCAGAAGTTGTGTTGCTTTAAGATCAAGAAAAATTCTTGAGAATTAGACAAAGAATATCCTTGAGAACAGTTGCTGAATACAGACCCAGTCAATTGACTCTTTACCACACAATCCCGACTTTTAATGACCCTGAGAAAGAAGCCTATAGAAAACATTGTAGGAAAAGGAGAAAATGCTGGTAACCAGCATTTTCTCCTTTTCCCACAATATTTGCTACCCTGTCAAAGTCAGAAATCATCATATGACCAAGATTTGATTTGTTGTCTGCAGATGTTTTGAATTTGGTCCAGTCCAAAAATTTGTCGTTTGGTAAAGAGTTAAAGTACGATCGTTTTGGTCAATCTACAGCTTTCTACTTGGGAAATGGTCAGACGTTGTTTTAACCCTTTACCAGACTTGTCTGAATTGAAAGCATTTGCAGACGGCAATTTCTATGTGGCTCAAATGGTGCAATTTTTCTTTGATAGGGTAGAAAACTTTGTGGGAAAAGGAGAAAATGCTGGTTACCAGCATTTTCTCCTTTTTCCACAATGTTTTCAAAAGGCTCCTTTTGCAGGGTCTTTAAAAGTCAGGATTGTGAAGGGTTAAAACACTAGACGTAAACACATAAAATGTTTCTTTCATATGAATCTTAACAGTTCAAACAAATTTTAACTTAAGAGCTGTGGCAGGCAAAAAACATACCCTCCACTGCTTGCATTGTCACTTCTGAGGGCATATATCAAGATCAGATTGTGCAGAAAATGTAATATTCACAGAATATATCGTTTTATTAAGTTTCCTGGTGCTTATATTTGATTCCAGCAGTGTGAGAAAAATTTAATATCGCAATTTGATATCGCACAAGATCGAAGTTTTGAGCAAAATGTCGAAACTTTCCTTTGCAGGGAGAAGCAAATACAGGCACCAGGAAATATAATATTCCTTTTACTATATGCCAATAACTTTCAACAACAAAATATTGCTATTATTGACAACTTCATTTGGACACAGCAAACAAAATCAAGCATATACTGGTTAAGCGGATGGTTACTTCCTTTTTATGAGTGGCAGATGAATATTATGGTGTATAATTTGGACCAATCAAATCACAAATCATTAAGTGGCCATACATATTTCATCCAAGTCCAAATTCCCATTGACTTGTATGTATTTTCCGGTGTGTGAGAAAATTAATAATACTGCTTCTGATTGTGCAATCATAAGAAAAATTATACTGATAGAAAGTGGGGTTACTGGAGCTATCTAATTTACATTAATAGATTAATAGTGTTCGTCGCCTGACATCCAAGTTGTAGCTCTCTAAGACATAGCATTGTTATATTTCTGCTAAAGTTTGGTGATGTCACCATTGACGACAATATAAAACACTTTTTTAGAAAATATTTATCACTTTTTAAAACAGCTGCATTTATAAGATATCAAACTGTATCAAGTCTGAAAATATGTATTTCACTGTGGAATTCATTTAGCTTTGTTTTCATGTAAGTATGTAAGTTTCAAAACTATAGCTTCAGTTTTTAGGCCACAATAAATTAAGAGGTAGAGTTGGAAATACATGTAAGTTAATGGGGATTCGGACTTTGATGAAATATTGATAACCACTAACTGTACATATTCTGTGTGGGATGCATCTTCATATCATACTTGGAACCATATTCAACCCTTTACCACACGCCAAAATGTTAGACCTGTCCAAATTGAAAGCATTTGCAGACAAAAATTTCAATGTTACTCAATGGTAAGATTTTTGTTTGATAGGTCAGAAAACATTGTGGAAACAGGAAAAAATGCTGGTTACCAGCATTTTCTCCTTTTCCCACTATATTTTCAAAAGCTTTCTGTAGCAGGGTCTTTAAAGTCTGCATTACGTAGTAAAGGGTTAACACTGTGATGATACAGATTTTTTTTTCTTGTCAGTGTGTGTTATTTCACATCATAAAATTTTTTACTAACATTGTCTGATAATTTTCTTATTCATTGTTTCCAAAAGAAAGCCATGACCCTTACAGCCCTGAATAAACCTAACAAACATTTTGAGTCTAAAAATACAAGCCAGAATGTCTCAGTAAAGTTGACAGTGTAGAGCACAGATCAGACTGCACATCTTGATCCACACTGGCTACCTAGACACCTGAAGCTATACAAGGAACTTTAACTTTTAACCAAATGACAGAATTTTAGAATAGACCAAACTGAAAGCTTTTTCAGACAGCAAATTTAATGGAGCTCAAAATCTGATGATTTCTGTCTTTTATATAGTAGAAAATATTGTTGGAAAAGGAGAGAATGCTGGTTACCAGCATTTTCTCCCTTTCCAATGATGTTTTCAAACGCATTTTCATCACAGTTCTGTGATAAAGAGTTAACACTCCATGTGCCAAGAAAACAAAAAGAACATTTTCAGTCTAGAGATAGGACTGAAATCTTTGCAGGTTCATGGATGCAAAAGGTCAGGGTATCTCAGAAAAATAGACAGAGTAGATCACAGATCAGACTGAACATTTTGTGCAGTCTGATCTTGATCTACGCTGGACACAAAAGCCATGACAGCACACTTAGGATTAAGGGCTGAAATTGCACAAGAAGTGAATTTATCCTGTTTTACATTCTAAGCTTTCCTAGATTTGCGCTCAGCCTGCTGGCATGACAAGGGAAACAACTCCAATTGGTATCAGATTTTGAAATTTGTATGAATTGTGTTTCTTGATAATCCAAAAATTCAGGATTAATTTTGCTTCTCTCTGTGATTTATGATTTACTTTTCTTTCAATAGGTTTTTGTTTAAATCAAGGCAACAGCTTACATATTCATGTGTTTCTCAGGTTACCAGCATTTTCTCCTCTTCCCACAGTGTTTTCAAAAGCTTTTTTCTACGGGTTGTTAAAAGTCAGGATTGTGTGGTAAAGGGTAAATATGTTGGTCTGCAAGTATTTACAGTATGAATAAGTCTACAATTTTGTAATAATGAAAAGTGTCATATTTACCTGTCCAGAGATCCGGAGACAGCATGGGTTCCATCAAATGCTACACTGGTCACAGGCCCTTTGTGACCCCTTAAAACATTGCAACACAAGTAGCTGGCCCTTCTCCACACCCTGACAGTCCAATCTTCAGAACCTGACACTCTGAATAAAGGAGAAAAATATATGAGCGATGCTTTATGAAAAGCGAGGTTGACGAAGTTGTAAACAATATTGACCCATGTCAGCCTGCACAATCTGCTGAAGCTGACATGGACCAAAACATTTTGTTGACTGTAAATTTTCTGCATGTCCAAGGACATTCCTCCTCATGGTTCAGAGGGTTGTTAGATAAAATGATTCTTATGGATCGATAATTATGCAAAAATTTGCTAGGCTTAACACACCATGGAGACACATTAAACTTCCTTTTCAATGAGCATGGCTCATAAACGGCGTTCTGGGAAAAAAGGGGTTTATTGTATTTCCGTAATGCTTTAGATCAAGCAAGTCTTCGCAATGATCCATTTTCGTGTAATAAAAGGCTGAGTCATGAGGTATATGAGGTAGAATGGTCCTTTGACATTCAGAAAATTTACCTATAGTAAAATGATTTGACCCTGGTAAGCCTGCACAGACTGTGCATGCTAACATGGGTTGATACATTTTTGCAATTGCACAAAACTGCCTTTTCGCAGAGTATGACTGGGTATCATACAGTTCAACCTGTATTAAACAAACATGTGAGGGGACAATAAAATTGTTTTTGCTGAAGAAAGTTACTTACTTAGTAAAAGATCATACAGAATATTATACTGTAGTGACTTTCCTGGTGCTTGTATTTGATTTGAGTAGCGTGAGAAAATTTGGTATCGCGTGAGACCAAAGGTAGAGCGAGATGTCAAAATTTTCTTGAATGGTGAGAAGCAAGGCATAATATTCCTTTTATTATATACCTACACCTTTTCCACAACAAAATATTGCAAATTACTGATAATTTATTTGAAAACAGTAACCAAAATAAAACAAATAATGGTGTAGTAACCAGTACCTTCGTTTTTATGAATAGCTGATGACTATAACAGCATAAATTTTTGACCAATCAAATTGCAAATGAACACATAGATATATTGAGCGTGAGTTACATCATCATTTCGTCTTCATACCATATTTGGAACCATATTTCACACTCTGTAGATACAGATTTTTTTTTCTGTCATGTGTGATTTTTTTATCAGCATGCAACGCATGTATTTGAGCTGGAAAGTTTTCAGGTATGTAATAAATTTTTTTACAGTTGCCCCGGAAATTGGTAGTTGCAAATGTTACATTTTTGTTTTTGCAGATTCTGTTGTATAATAGCCAACCCCCAAAAAAGAAGATGAGGCGGAGAGACGCACATGCATAAGAGACAGTAAACAAAATATCAGATGGTATCAACTAGCAGCACGGAACTAAGAAATGGAAATATTTCATGGCAAATATATTATGTGCATTCAATTTTTTTTAAGACATCCCTACATTATGCAAATTACTTCACACCTCATAACCATATTTTAAGTCTTGCCTCAAAATATGCATTAGTGGGGTTTTCTGTAATTATCCCATTAATTTAAGCTTTAGTGAAGTATACAATGTTCTTGTATCTTTTCTGAAACTACTGCCAATCTATTTAATGAATTACCTTAATTTCTTTGCCCAAGTTTTTTATCAAAGAGGGCATGGGGCTTTAAGCTAAAGTTAACTTGTCCTCTGCAAATACTTTCAATTTGTACTAGTCTAAAATTTTGCATTCAGGTAAAGGCTTAATATTGGGTAAACTTACACAAACTCCTGGTTCATGGCAAGACATGTCACGCTGTCAGTGTGGTCTGTTAAGATGTATTTTCTGCACAGATTGCGCAGATCCCAAATCTGTAATAAAACTGGTCGCTTTTGAGTTAACAGTCAGAATATTCTGCTTTTTTTTTTTTTTCACTCTATCAAACAACAAAATTCTAAGACAAAAAATAGAATGCATTTGCAGACAACAAAATAAATGTGACTCAAAGATTCTTTTTTAAAGAGAAGAAAGCATTGTCGAAAAAGGATGCAATGCTGGTAACAAGCATTTTCTTCTTTTTTTCCACTATGTTATGAAAAGTCTTCCTGATAAGATATCCAGTTGTGTGATATTAACCTGTAAACTGAGACACGAAACGTAAATTCTCAGCTTTTAATAAAAATACAACAATTACAATTTCAAAGCTCTTCTTGACCCCTTCATTCAATGGTATAGATTCAAGATAAGAATGCTTCTTCTGTACAATCTGATCCTGATACACACTTAAAAAAAAAGAGACCTGTGAGCTGAACTTAGCAGCCTTACTTTTCCGGAATTTCAGACTTGTTCAAAATGAAAGCATCTGCCGACACCAAATACATTGTGCCTAAAACAAAGTAAGAAAGAGTACAGAACATTGTTGGAAATGTAGAAAATGCTTATTACAATGTTTTCAAAAGCTTTCATCATTTAGGTCCTTAAAACCTAGGACTGCGTGATAAAGGGTCAAGGTTAATGTACAGTAAAACCTTGATATTTCCAGTCTCGAACATCCGAGACCCCCATATTTTTCGAGGAATGTCCACAGTCCCAGCAAACACTCCACTATATTGCACCAAGAACGGATCGGTAATTTCGAGTCTCGATAATCTGAAAATTCGAACATGTGTGTTGGTCCCTGTAACCAATGTGCCTCTTTAAATTGATTGTTAATTCAAACACAAGATTTTCTCATCTCTCAATAAATTTTTTCACACCTTTCCGAGTAAAGGAATTTGTCGTGTGGGCCTGTCTACGCCATAGTGTAAGTTTTACACTCTATAACAATCAGTTCAGGAGATTATAGAACAGTACAGTTTTAAGAAGGAATTGACACTGATTTGATAATAAGAGGTTAATGATGAGAAGTTTGAGATGTATGGTTTGGCCACCCTGCTCATCTGACTTATGTTGTCTGATATTTTATTTTATAAAATTCACTTGAGTATTTCATCCCTGATTAAACAAATGATTTTATCCCCCCCCGACTTTTTTTTTTGCAGTATGCACCTACATCACCTGTTCAAAGTCATTGTTGATGCTAAAAAGATAGTTTGAAGCGATTGTGATTGGAAGATGTCTTAATTCTTATCATTTTTCATATCTGTCTATTTTTAGCATCGAGGTTTTCCAAGTCCCTTCGCCACAAATAAAACAAAAAAGTCATCACATTTTTTCCCTCTTGTAAAGGTGATGTCATATTTGAGGTTTGCATGAATATAATTGGTTCTTTTACTTGTAACAATAATTTACCTGACCTTGACACTGACCAGTTAACTAATATGATTTTTCATGGGTGTGTAGATATCATGGTATGTTTTTGTTTCACACTCTACATTGATACATAGAAAAGTACCCTAGTTACAAAGAACCACTTGTAAGCGGTTACATGTATCAACACCAAAAATAACTTTTCAATACACTCCTCAATTTTACGGAACAGTAAATAGTATGTTGTGTTGTTTTATATTTTTCTCTTTTAGTAGCTTTCCCCCTTTCATTCTTTGATCATTTTCATCACTTTTAAAATTGCCATATTCAATGATATTTCATTGACACATCGGTGTCAGAGGAACTTATATCCATACACGTGTAGGCCTAAATATTCTTTAATACTGCAAGCACCATATTATATCCTACCTTCTGCTGTTTTCTCAGGTCAAAAAATAATAATGTGCTTCCTTTCTGTGGGGTGACAGTCAATGGGGGCGAATAGAACCGGGCACATTTTACAAATTTGAAAAAAAAAAAAAAAAAACTAGAGTACTGGTCTTTCGAAAACCTTACAGAATGAAAGTAATTTTAATGTGGCTTATTTTCAAGAACTCATAGGGTCAGAACACCTCCATTTAGAGAAAATAACCTTCTCAATATGATGTTCTTTGAATATTATGAAAAAAGAGAATAAAAATTCGTTTTTTGCACTCGAGCCAGTCGGGGAAGTACATGTATACTTTACTTGCCAATCTTGAACGGAATGCATTTTTTTTCACCGACATTTTGGCTAATTCGAAATCCACGATAATTCGAATATTTTGCTTGTCCCCTTGAGACTTCGAATTATCCAGGTTTCACTGTACTATATTCTATCAGTCAGTATACTTTTTTCTACACAGACATGGGGCAAAAGTTTTTGCTTTTTGTTTTCTGCTTGCTCAAGGACTGTTTACCTCATCATTCATTCAGGTGTTAAACAAAATGGATCTTATGGATCTATCATCATGTTTTGACTTGCATGGTATAATGCATCACAGAGATGCGTTTAACCCCATTTTGCATGAACAAGACTCATTTTGTTGTTTTCAGTTTTGACAAGGATACAATTCCAACATCAGGGTCCGTATTCACCAACTATTCGTAACTCTTTACCAAACGACAAAATTTTAGACCTGTCCAAACTGAAAGCATTTGGAGACGACAAAATAAATGTGAGTAAAAAATTGAAATTTGTTTTGGGAAGGGTAGAAAACATTTTGGGAAAAAGAGAAAATGCTGGTTACCAGTATTTTCTCCTTTTCCCAAAATGTTTTCAAAAGGCTTCTCTCTCAAGGTCGTTAAAAGTCAGGATTATGTGGTAAAGAGTTAAGAACGTTCTCTGTCTTACTCTCCAGAATTTTCTAAATTTGAAAGTAACAACACTCCTCATTGGGTAAACCAAATGGTTTAGCTAATCAGAAATTATGTTACTTTCAAATTTTGAAAATCTTTAGAGAATAAGACAAAGAATGTTCGTAAGAATGGTTAGAGAATACTGACCCAAGAGTTAAAGAGGAACAAAAAAATCACCGTATCAAAATCTACAATCTCTTTAGAACATCAGTATTTCAACACAATACTAATCCACAGAAAAAATGTTAAATATCTTACCATAATGGTTGTATCCCAGGACCCCGTGAGAAGTTCATTTCCCATAAATACCAAACATCGGATACCACCCTGTAACAGATATAGACAGGCTAACGTTGGTCTTTCTATCAAAAAAAATTTCTGTGCCTTAAATGCTGGTAAGCCGCATTTTTCTCTTTTTTTCCAACAAAGTTTTTTTTTAACCTACCAAAGACAAATCCCAGCATTTTGGATGCTTTTAATTTGCCATCTAAAACATAGTTGACATCTAGACAAGTATAAAATTTTGTCATTCCGTGAAGAGTAAACTTAACAATCCTATGTGTTAACAATCCAGTGAAAGAAAACTTTTGAAAATATACATTTTAGCAAATGAGAAAATACTAGTAACAAACACTTTCAACTTTATCCCCAGAAATTTCTTTCTCTTTTAAAGACAAATTCCATCATTTTTTCCTAAATTTGACCTTTTACCAGATGACTAGAGTTTAGATTTACCCAAATTGAAACAATTTGCAGATGACAAAATAAATTACACTAAAAACTCAACATGTCTTGTTGAAAACATTGTGGGAAAAAGAAATTACCAGTAGTCTTTTATTACAATGCATTTTAAAGTTTTTTTCCTCCAGACTGTTAAAACTTGGGTTGTTTAGTGAAGGGTTAAGTCATTGTTTACAAATGCTTCAAATTTGGATAAGTCTAAAATGTTATGATCCTTTACCAAACAACCCCGAGTTTTAACAACCCATAGAAAGGAGCCTTTTGAAAACATTGTGGGAAAAGGAGAAAATGCTGATAACCAGCATTTTCTCCTTTTTCCACAATGTTTTCTACCCTATGAAAGACAAATTCCATCATTTGAGCCACATTTGAATTGTTGTCCGCAAATGCTTTGAATTTGGCTACAATTTCGTCATTTGGTAAAGTGTCAACTTTTGATGATCATCTTTTACTTTGTGTCCATGAAACTTGTGTAGGCTCCGCCCACTTCTGATGTCCCACATACGGATAACTCTGTCTAGTCCAGCAGAAATCAACCTCCTTTTGTCATACTGGATACATGTAATTCCACTCATATGTCCCTGCAAAAGAAAACAGTTACATGTTTTTCATATATAAAGAACAACATTAGCGCACTGCATATACACAATCCCACTCTTTGTCACTGTAAAAGAATAAAGTCTCATGTTCTACACATATGCATGATCCACATAGGTGTACTGTATACATACATGTATTATCACACTCAAATAAATAATAATAGGTATGCCATAGACAACAAGATGTCTGTTTGTAAAACAGTCATGCCCCAATACTGCCACATTGATACAGAAAGTGGCACAGTTCATAAACTGATATCAAAAGAATTGATTGGGAAATATCGATGTCATGTTTTTGATTTATAGCCCACTTCAATTGTTAAACGTGATAATCTGTCAACAATTTGCATAATTATACACACCGCCATGTGTATACATACAAGATTGTAAACAGTCGCCGATACACAGACTGGGTTATTGATTTTCTTTTCCGCACGCGCGCTCGACTTCCGCTTTTTCCCAGTCAACTTTGATGCTTACCACGTCCCCGATGATACGCGAATAAAATGTTGGAGCCACAAGTTGATCTACATATGATGATTTTTGAGACACTTTAATTTTTTTGGGCAAATGGCTCGAGTGGCAAACGGCAGCGCGGGCCCTGAATCATCTGGTGGTCACTGTGACCTTGACCTTTCACGGATTAACCTTAAAATCGATAGGGATCATTTACACTCCAAGATGAATATCTGTACAGAATTTGAAGGACCTAGGTCAATTCTGTGTCTAGTTATCATATGGACAAGGTTAAGTCTAAATATCATTAAGTTGAAGGCCACTGTGACCTTGACCTTTGATGGATTAATCTCAAAATCGATAGGGATCATCTGCACTCTGAGATGAATGTCTGTGCCACATTTGACGAACCTAGGTCAATTCTGTGTCTAGTTATCATCCGTACAAGGTATGGTCTATATATCAACATGTTGATGGTCACTGTGACCTTGACCTTTGACCGATTGACCTCAAAATCGATAGGGATCATCTACACTCAGAGACGCATGTCTGTGCCAAATTTGACGAACCTAGGTCTATTCTGTGTCTGGTTATCATCCGGACAAGGTTTGGTCTATATATCAACATGCTGACGGTCACTGTGACCTTGACCTTTGACCGATTGACCTCAAAATCAATAGGGATCATCTACACTCCGAGACGCATGTCTGTGCCAAATTTGACGAACCTAGGTCAATTCTGTGTCTAGTTATCATCCGGACAAGGTAAGGTCTACCGACCGACCGACCGACCGACATTAGCAAAGTAATATACCCCCACTTCGTTGAAGGGGGGCATAATGAGTCCTAGAACTTCTGATGTTCCCCTGTACAAAAATAACCCTAAACAGTACCAGTAGCTTTTGGTTCTGGGGGCTGTATTCAGTAACCATTCTGAATTTCTGAATTGCATTCTTATTCTTATTCTCAAGGATTTTCTGAATTTAAATGGGTCACAACTTCTGACTGGCTATACCAAATGGTTAAAAGCCTATGACCTCTTGATTTATTCTCTTTTTCTTTTTGCCATTTTCTTGAAGAGGGTTAAAAATCATCAAGATTAAGTACAATATATTGCATTACTTTGTAATAGCAAACTGATAAGGCACTTTTTTGTATACGGAGATTCCTTCGTAAAAATAGCCCATGCCAAAAATAGAAGAGGAGGCAGAGAGAATCATATGCATAATAATAAGTAAATACACAAAGCATCAGTATCAAAGATGGGAGTTAACAAGCAGTGTTAAACAGAGCAATGGTAATCCGAATTCGGGGTAAGTATGTGTTCTGTGTGCTTTTTTTTTGCATCTAAGACATCTCTGTAGTATGCAAATTACCTCACGACCCATGACCATGTTTTGGGTCTCGTTTTGAAATATGCATAAAGTGGGTTTTCCATAATTATCCAATTAAAGGCCTAATAGTGGCCAAAAAATCAAAGCAGCTGTTATAGAGCATTTAAATTCAAATCATGACATTTAAAGGTATGGAAAATATTGTGAAGATGACAATCTGTTATTGTGTGGTCGGTCCAAGTGTTAGTGGCTGGCAGAAAATGAATTTCAAAATCATGCAAAAAGTAAACAGAAGACAGAGTGACCTGGCAGGTTTTAACCTTGTTTTGAAATAAATTTCTCTGCCTGTAACTAACACTGGAACTGACTGTACAATAACAGATTGTCATCTTCACAGTAATTTCCATACTCTTAAATGGTGTGATTTAAATTGAAATGCATTTAAAGACTCCCTTTGTTTACTTTTGGCAGCTATTGTTACTTTAAAGCTTCATTGAAATAAACAACGGTATTGTCTACCTATTTAGTGGCTTACTTTTATTTCTATGCAGATATTTTTTTTTCTAATCAAACAGGGTATTAGGCTTAAATATTGGCCAAGCTTATGTAAAAAAGCATCTTACCTGCAATTTCCTTGCCCTGAGCACACTCTTTACTTCGCCGACAAATCTAGGCGTCCGTCTAGGTCTGAAGTAATTGTCATCATCATCATCATCCTCTTGTTTTTGTTTCTTCTTTACCTGATGCCATTGCAAACTCATACTGGACTTTGCTTTACCCTATACATAGATAATCATGATTAAGCCTTGGGCTGCTAAGCGTGACTCACTGATCTTTTGCAGACAGTGCAGATCAAGATCAGACTGCACAGAACGTGCAGTCTGATCATTGATATACACTGTCTGATCAGGAGATATTTTTTTGCAAAAAAATATGTTTGAAAAAGCAAAATTTTTGTTCTTACTATCGACTTGAAAGTTTCATTTAATTTATAAATTATTTATGTATTTTACACTGTTCCAAATTGAAAGCATCTGCAGACAATAAATTTGTGAGCGATACAAAAGAAACAAAGTTCTTTGACCTGAAAGAAAACATGGCAGTTACCAGCATTTTCTCCTTTTCCAACCATGTTTTCAAAGGCCTTCTCCTTCAGGGTCTTTTAACTCTATACTGTGTGGTATAGGATTCAGCTTTAACCAAACAACAAAAATTTAACTTGCCCAAATTGGAAGCATCTGCAAACCAAAAATAAATGTGACTCAAAAAGTAGATTTCATTTTTGGAAAGTTAAACAATATTATTGAAAAATGAGACAATGATGGTTTCTACCATTTTCTCCTTTTTCCACAATGTTTTCTGACCTTTCAAAGACAAATCTAATCATTTGTGCCGATTGATTTTGTCCTCTGCAAATGCTTTCAGTTTGGACCAGTCTAAAATTTTGTCATCTGGTAGAGGGTTAATAGCAAACATTATAAATGTCCATATGCATATATCCTTGTTTACCAAATGACAAAATTTTTTACTTGTCCAAACTCAAAGCATTTACAGATTACAAATTAAATGTGGCTCAAATGACGGAATTTCTGAGTGAAAGGGCAGAAAATTATGTAGTAAAAGGAGAAAATGCTAGTTACCAGCAATTTCTCCTTTTACCATTATGTTTTCAAAAGTCCTCTCCTTCAGGGTTGATAAAACTTGGCGCACAGTAATTATTTTTTCCCTTTGTAGAGACACTAAAAACAATCACTTTGCTTCCACACCCGCCTCCCTCTCCATCCCACAACAATAAAAGGTCAATGTAAAAGCAGGAAATATTTTTTCTTTTTTGAAAACGAATCATGCAAGCTCTAGCTGATGTGAAAGCATTATTTCTTCCAACAACTAAGACAAGCAACATTGCAAAAAGGCTTGATGTATCATCAGCTGGCTTCAGATCAGGGCTGATATTCACCAACCATTCTTAAGAACATTCTAAGTCTTGTTCTAAGGATTTTTTTTTTTTTTTTATTTGAAAGTAAACCAAATGTTGTAGCCATTCAGAAGCTGTGTTACTTTCTAAATCTAAAATTGGACTTAAAATGAAATTAAGAGTGGTTGGTGGTTGGGCTCTTATTCACCAACCATTAAGAACATTCTTAGTCTTTTCTCAAGAATTTAATTAATTTGGAAGTAACACAAATTCTGACTGGCTAAACCATATTTGGTTTAGCCAATCAGAAGTTAAGTTACTTTTAAATTTGTAAAATTCTAGAGAATAAGACTGAGAAGGTTCTTAAGAATGGCTGGTGAATATGTGCCCTGATCTTAAATGTATATCAAATATATCTTATGTGATATTTTACAATAATCAAAATCTATTTAGGAAAATTGAATAAAAAGAGGCTTGCCACACAAACTTCCACTTTTCAAAAACTTGGTAATATATCATCAGCTGGCATCAGTTAAGCGCAAGTACTCACTGACCATTCTTAACAACATTCTAAGTCCTACTCTCAGGAATTTTCTAAACTTGAAAGTGACACAATTTCTGATTGGCTTTGGTTCAGCCAATCAGAAGTTGTGCTTCTTTCTAAATCTACAACTATACTTAAAATGAAATTGTAAATTGTACAATACAGTATTTTATTGGTGACTTAGGCCTTCGGCCAACGACTGATAAACACAGCAGCATGATAGATATCCAGCACCAGGAATACTAGTATACAATAGATGAAAAGTTTAAACACCGTCAAAAGGAGATAGAGTGAGTAAACAAAGTGTGATTAGCTGATGAATACTGATCCAAGGTCTGTGTTCACAAACAATTCTTAAGAATATTCTATGGTTTAGTCCAAAGATTTTTCTAAATTTGAAAGTAACACAGCTTCTGAATGGCTAAACCAAATGGTTACAAGAATTGTTGGTGAATACGGACCCTGGTCTTCTATAAAATATAACTTACACATTATTTTCAAATAATCAAACTCTATCTTAGAAAATAGAAAAAAAGAAGAAACCTGCCACACAAACTTCCACATTTCAAAAACTTACTAATATATCATCAGCTGGCATCAGTTCAGGTCTTATATCAAAAGCAGCATCTTCAGCATCAGCATCATCAGCCATTTCTGTCTTTCTTCTTTTCAGCACAGAAGGTTTTGTTGGTATTCTATAAAAGACATGAAAAACTATCAATATTTGGTGAAATAAATGGCTTGCAACACGGGAAAAGGGGCATTCGGACATTTGCGTAAAGTGTCGTCTCGGATCAGCCTGCGCATTCTGCGCAGGCTAATCCGAGATGGCACTTTACGACTACATTAGATTTTGTCTTACAGTAAACTTGCATGAAACAGAAAATTACATAAAAACGGAAAGTGTCGTCTCGGATTAGCTTGCGCAGACAGCGCAGGCTGATCCGAGACAACACTTTACGCAAATGTCCGAATGCCCTTTTTCACGTGTTACAAGCCATATATGAGAGGTATTCTGGGAGAAGGGGCTTAACCCTTTACCAAACGACAAAATTGTGAACTAAACCAAATTGAAGGAATTTGCAGATGATAAAGTTAATGTAGCTCAACAGATGAATTCTGTCTTTGAAAGGATACAAAACATTGTGGGGGTAAAAATGTTGGCTACCAGCATTTTCTCTTTTTCCCACAATGTTTTCAGAGGTCTTCTGCTTCAGGGTCGTTATACAACTTGGAATTGTGTTGTAAAAGTTTAACCCTTTACCACACAACAAAATTTTAAACTTGCCCAAAGTCAAAGCATATGCAGACGACAAACCACAGGTGCCTCAAATAAGGCAACTTGCCTTTAACCCTTTCCCAGATAAGCCCTGGTTTTTATGGCTCTGAGGTTGAAGGTGTTTGAAACACTGTGGAAAAAGGAAAAAATACTCATAACGAGCATTTTCTTCATTTTCCACAGTGTTTTCTTCCCTTACACATAAAAATACCACCTTTTTAGCCACTCTAAATTTGTTGTCTGCAAATTCTTTCAATTTCAGCACACCAAAATTACCTCATCTGGTAAAGAGTTAATAGAGTTGAAAACATTGTGGGAAAAGGAGAAAATTCTGGTTACCAGCATTTTCTCCTTTTCCTACAATGTTTTCAAAAGCTTTCTTTCTGAAAGTCGTTAAAACTTGCGACTGTGTGGTAAAGGGTTAAATACATCTCTGTGATATACCAACCAAGTCATCTCAAAATTATGGATTCACAAAATCCATTTTATCTAGCAAGAGACTGAATCATGAGGTTGAATGGTCCATGGACATGAAGAAAACTTACAAATGGTAAACAGTTTTGACCCATGTCACCTCATATGCATTCCACCAGTCATATTTAGCATAGGAGTATAGCACATGCCCTTAGCACTACACTAACAATATTTTTCAAAAGAGTATTTTTCACAGACTGCCCACTTCATGGATAAGAAAGGCTGTATTCTTGTGTAAATACCACTACACTAACAATACTTTTCAAAAGAGTATTTTCACAGACTGCCCACTTGATGGATAAGAAAGCCCTATTCTTGGGTAAATACCACTACACTAACAATACTTTTCAAAAGAGTATTTTCACAGACTGCCCACTTCATGGATAAGAAAGGCTGTATTCTTGTGTAAATAGGTTAATGAAACACAGTTAACTATCAGTAACTGTTCTTTAAGACTCTGTAAACCTGTATATCTATTGTATAATCATTATTTTGAAGGAGGAGTATAGAGAAGAGGACCATATTAGTCATATATTGATCACCTGTGCTAAAAAGTTGCAAACTCTCAGAGGACCTGGAAGATAGATGTTATCAAACCCACTTGGTATGACCTTACTGTAACTACTGGTAAATACAGTCACTTTAATAAATAACATTAGTTAAAGAATATTTGATGCTACTAAATACAAAATGAAAATGTTACAGGCCCTGTGCTCAAGACTAAAAGATCTTTGAAAATGTGCAATGCATGTGACCCCTGGGCCACGGCTGTTTCTAAACAACATTTGAAAAATCTTCTTGAGACAACTAGATGATACTCCTGTAGTGTGCAACGGCCTGGTCACCCATCCAGGCACTAACTATAACCGCGTTGCTTAACTTGTACGGAGAGAAGTGCACCAAACCGAATCACTGTAAAAGCTAGCTCAACAGCAAGGCAGGTTTGAAGTGCTTATATATCCGACCCCTCTCCGTGACATTACTCTCCCCTTCGAGAAGTCTCGAGCCCTAGACTTACATACAAATACACCAGGGAAATAAACAGGGGTAAGGCAGCTCCAGTCCGGCAGTTGTCATTATCCCACCGCTGCCACCAAATGTAGCGTGCAATAGCCTGGTCACCCATCCAGGCACTAACTATAACCATGTTGCTTAACTTGCTTGGAGAGAAGTGCACCAAACCTAGCTCAACAGCAAGGCAGGTTTGAAGTGCTTATATATCTCTCTGTGACACTCCATTCACAATATCAACCCTCTTGGTCATATGATTTAAGAAAAAAAAATCTAAAATTCTCCATGTAATTCTGACTGTATGTGGAAAACATGTGAGTCATGCTCTGTGAGAATGGAGCTTAATGCATTTGCAAAAAGTATAGACCCATGTCAGCCTATGAAGTCCCTGCAGGCTGACCTGGGTTGATACTTTTTGCTATATGGACATTTTCTGCGTGTCAAAGGACCATTCTACCTCATGATCCAGCCGTTTTTCAGCCAGAATGGATCCATATTATGTGACAAATTCTTTGGTGTAATGCATTACAAAGATGCATTTAGCGCCCCCCTTTCCTACGGTGCAGTTCATGTACATGACCCCGGAGATTTGGCCATCTTTGATCCCAGGGGTACAGTTTCAACAATTGCATTGGTAGAAAATTTATTCTGACTCTTAATCCTTAGAGTACTGAATAAACCTATCACACATTTTCATCCTAGAAATATGGCCCAAATAACTGCAATTTCATGGTTGCTTTTGTATACAGTGTTTCAGCAGAGCAGACAGTGTAGATCAAAGATCAGGCTGCGCATTTTGTATGTTGATCTTGATCTACACTGGCCGCAAAGGCAACTATAGTCGTGAAAGGCACTTTATGGAGTTAAGATCTGGACCCAATTCTTACTCGGTTCCTTTCTGCATTCTCTTGATCTTCTCGATTGTCCCCTCAGCAGTAGTAGTTACTTCAGTTTCATCATTTATCAGTGGATCTCTAGCCTTAGACTGTGGCTTTGTAACTGTAAAGTAAACATATGACTGTTGTCTTGTATTTCCATACTGCTTCACTCTTTATCAAACCACAAAATTTTAGACTAGTCCAAATTAAAAGCATTTGCAGACAACAACATAAATGTGAATCAAAAATTGTAACTTTTCTGTGGAAGGGTAGAAAATAATGCTGGATGTTTTCAAAAGCCTTCTTTCTCAAGGTCAATAATACTCAGGACTGTGTGGCAAAGGGTTAATGTATAGAAATTGCCAAAATAAAAAGCATGTTATAATGGCTTAATTTTCATTACAGTGTCTCTTCTTTATGTTTTTAGTATTAAGACTGATTGATTTTCTGTTTATCTATCATTGCCACTGGTTGTCCATATGGGCAATGCCCCCTGAAAGCTGTTAGTTTTGTTACGGGGGATAGTGAAAGATACAGGTCAAAACCCATCCTAAACTATGCCTGGTTCTTTAATGTGCTTGGTGTATAGCACCGTCACACGGGATCTCAGTTAAATGTCTCATCTGAAAGACTATTAGTACAGTGTAATTTAGATGGCCAGCCATGGGGCTCCAACCCACACCCTCAAGTGACCCAAGACTTGATGTTTACAAGTCCTATGCTCTACCACTTGATGTGGGGTGGTCTTTTTTTAATATTGAGCCTGAAAACTTGCAGTTACAAAATAACACAAAAATACATGTATAAGTGTGTCAATTTGTTGTCTACCCCTTCAGAAACAAATAAGAGGAGCTCTTGCAAAGGGAGATTAATTCCATCATTGTGATGCATTATACTGAGCAAGACATCACATAATTATGATTCTATAAAATCTATTTTGTCTCACAACTGACTGAATCATGTGGTACACTGGTCCTTTGACATGCAGAAAATTTACAGAAAGAAAATAGTTTCGACCCAGGTCAGCCTGCATGGATGCACAGGCTGGCCTGGGTTGAGATTTTTTGCAGATGCATTAAGCCCCGTTTTCACAGAGTGTAGCTCATAATTTATGTATCAGTGTGTCCATTTGTTGTCCACCTCTTCATAAAAAAATAGTAGGCACTCTAGTAAAACCGGAATAAATACATCTCCATGATGCATGACACTAAGCAAGTCATCACATAATTGAGGATAAAATTAATTTTGTCTAACAAACAACTGAATCATGAGGTAGAAGTGGTCCGTGGATGTGCAGAAATTTACAAAAAGCTAAATTTCCATTATGTCAGTCTGTTCAAATTGACATGGGTCAATATTTTTTTTGCAGATGCGCTAAACCCCCATTTCACAAAGCATGACTCAAATCCAATAATTTGAATCATAATTTCATTTGTCATCTGCTAATGCACTCAATTTGGAAAAGTCTAAAATTTTCGTATCTAGGAAAGGTTATATCTATATTCTTGCCTCAAAACCATGTCATTGGAACTCAATGATATATAAACTGTATTTACTGAAACATTTCATATATGTACAATTTTCAACAACATAGGTGGTAATGTAGAGCTAATAACACAGTTTTTGATGGGCTAAACAATCTAATTTAACTGATGAGGAACTATTAAAGTCGAAATCTAGACAGTTTTGAAAATTAGAATGCAACTAACAAGAGAATGGCATGCAGGTGCCAATGCTCTGCCGCAGGTACTTAATATTTTGCAAAAATTCTAGTCAAAAAAGGTGCATACTTTGATGGTTACCTGCCTGTGTTGTATGAGTTCCCCTTTTGATGGTAAACAACTTGTCTGAATCTAAGTAAATATTGCCAGTAATAACAGAGATATTAAAAAGATTTTTGCATCATGATGCAGAAGCAGACATTTACGAAAGGGCTATGACAAAGCCTCGACATTTTCTTTGAAAAAAGCCAAGCTTAAAACAGATGAAGATTGCACTCCCTAATTTCACATACAACATGGACAGTACTCACTTCTCCTCTCCTCCCACTGTAGTTTAAATTCATCGTCATATTCTCTGAGATCCTCCGATATCACACTGTTCTCGTCATTGTGTTGACCCTTCTCTTGTCTTCGGATAGAAGATAGAGTTCCTCGCAACACTTCAAGTTCAACTATACAAGAACATAGAAAAATATGATATATCAGACTTTTGTATCACAAGTGACTACAATGACACTGACATACAATTTGTTTGGTTATCAACTCTTTGCCACACAACAAAATTTCGGACTTCTCCAAATTCAAAGCATTTGAACAAAAAATAAATTGTGGCTTAAATTTTGGGACTTGTCTTTGAAAGCCTAGATAATGTTGTAGGAAAGGGAGAAAATGCTGGTAAGCAGCACTTTCTCCTTTCCCATGATGTTTTCAAAAGCAGTCTTCATGAGGGTCACTAAAACTCAAGATTGTTTGGTAAAGAGTTAAATCTTTAACTGCCCAATTAACCCTTTTTGAAACAATTCCAACTTTAAACAGTCCTTACAGAGATAGCTTTTGAAAACATTGTGGGAAAAAGGAGAAAATGCTACTAAGCAGCATTTTCTCCTTTTTCCGTAATGTTTTCTACCCTTTCAAAGACAGATTAAAAGTAACATTAGGTACAGGTACATGTATGTTGTCTCCAACTGCTTTCAATTCGGGCAAGTCTGAATTCTGTTGTCTGGTAAAGTATTAGTAAATCAACACTTTTTTGAGGGTTGTAAATACTACTGATTGGTTGATTGATTGATTGTATGGTGTTTAAAGCCGTTTTCAACATTATTTCAGTTATATCGCGTTGGCCAATTTTCTTTCCAAGCCACTGGCTGCTTTCCCACATAACCATCATCGAAACAATGGTCAGCGATGGGAGAGGAATGAATCCTGTCGCAATGACTGTCATCAATCCTCGGAAAGAAATTGGCCCAGCCAGCGATCGAACCCACGACCCCTTGTTCTCAAGTCCTGCACGCTACTGACTGAGCTACCGGGGCTTGGCTACTACTGATTGGAAATGGAGGTTGATATATCTAGACTTTCATTTAGGTTTAAAGTTTACCCATTACTAGACAATCTAGTTTTATCACAATCCTGTGAAAAAAAGACTTTAGAAAACATCATGGAAAAAGGGGGAAAATGCTGGTTACCAGCATTTTCTCCTTTTCCCAAAATTAAAACTCCTTTCTCTTCATGTGGCAAATACCATCACTTGAACTACATCGAGCCATGAAAGTTGCCACACTTATGCCCACTGCAAATTTGTTTTGGAAAGGTAGTGAAATGCAAGATCCACAAATAGGACGAATGCATTGTTTGAATGGCTTTTTACACCTTCAACAGAATTTCAGTCATATCACAGCAACAGCTCACGTATTCATGTATTTCTTGGGTTAAACCAGTACTAGGCTAGGGCTCTAGAGTGTCTTGCCCAAGGATACTCCCACAAAAAACCAGGATCCAGTGAGGCTTCAACCCCCGGCCTCCAGGTCACAAGTCCTAAACTTTACTACTTAGCCATGTAGGACCCCTTTGGACAAATGGAACTAGTTTTAATCATGAAAACTCCTGTTACCTGACTTTGCTAAAACTTCAAAAAGAATCCACTGTTTGAATTATTTATCCTCACAACACAACACAGATATAAAACTAAATGGTACTAAGTTTAACTGTAATTATCAGTTTACAAATAAACATAGGAAATCTGTTTATAATTGAACACTAACCTTTATCCTGCTAAATAACTAAAATGAAATTTTCAATTCGATAGTAAGAACTCAAATATTGCTATTTCAAAGATATGTTTTGGGAAATAATATCTCCTTCTCGGACACTGTAGATCAAAGGTCAGACTGCACGTTCTGTGCAGTCTGATCTTGATCTACACTGTCTGCAAAAGGTTGGTGAGTCGCGCTTAGCAACCTAAGAGCTAACACTAATTATCAGTTTACAAAGAAACATAAGGAATCTGTATAAAAGTTTGTACACTAAGATATAGTATAGAACATGTATGTCACAGTTTAAAACTGAACTGTTACAATCCTGGGGCTTAATAACTCTGGCAGCTGACATTTTGGTCTTTCAACAGGTCTGTTCTTTAACCCTTTACCACACAATGCCTACTTTAAACAATCCTGAAGAAAAAGCCTTTTGAAAATATTATGGGAAAAAAGAGAAAATGATGGTAACCATAATTATATTCTTTACATAACTGGTTCAAATTTGTACTTAGTCTAGATTTTAGCCTGTATCACCATGATTAATAAATTGAGATATTTTCTATTTTACAATTTGTTGAAATTGAAAGATTATGTTGAAAAACACTACCACCATTCTATAAGAAATTTAAATTTCTGTTCATTAATTAATACTGACACAGACTATGACACATAAAAAAACACAAAAAGCAGGATAACATTTTTTCTAAGCAGTATATAATGAGAAAATGAAGAAATGAAGAATCAAAGCAAGTTATTCTACATCAGATTGTACTATGAAAGACAACAAGTATCAACATAATGTTGAAAGTTTTGTAAAAAAAAAACGTTTACAAATCTTGAGGATAGGGTACCCTTTATTGGGTGGAAGAGACTGCAAGTGACAGGATAAACTATCTCATCATAAATGAAATTTCATCAAAATATTTTTTCATAAAAATTTGATTTTGCACAGACTTAAGATCATAAAGTCAGCAATGTAAGTAAAGAATAGAGGCAGTAATACAAAAGCTGTTGTTAAAAAGCTGAACAAACTAGCTATTTTTAGGCACTATTTACCCTTTACCACACAATCCCAAGTTCTAAAGAGCCTGAGGGAGAAGGCTTTATAGAACATTGTAGGAAAAGAAGAATATGTTGGTAACCAGCATTTTCTCCTCCTTTTCCCACAATGTTTTCCATCCTTTCAGGGACAACTCATTTTTTTGCCTGCAAGTGCTTTTAAGTAGGACCAGTCTAATAAACTGTTGCTCGAGTTACTAAAAGCAATAATGTATTATAACACTTACATAAGATTGTCAATACATGTATATAAAACAATCAACACCTAACGATATTACCTTATCAAAAGTATCAATTAATTGAAAAGTTTTTTTTTTTAAATCTTGTTTTGGGCTGCTTTAGAGGGGGCTATTCAGATCGTTATAATTTTATCAAACTTCAGAAGTGATTTATCACTGAATTAACCCTTTACCACACAATACCAAATTTTAATGACCCTGAGGAAGAGGCCTTTTGAAAACATTGTGGGAAAAGGAGAAAATGCTGGTAACCAGCATTTCTCCTTTTCCCACAATGTTTTCTGCCATATCCAAAATATATTTTGATTTTTTATTCATGTTTATTTTGTCGTCTGCAAATGCTTTGAATTTAGACTAGTCTAAAATTCTGTCGTTTGGTATAGGGTTAAGTAAGGTGATAGATGGAAAATCATCAATAAAGAAGAAAGACAAAAGCAAGACAAAAAATTTGTTCAATCATATTTCCTTCATGGGCTAAATTGCCTCTTAGGTATATTTAGATTTTGAGCCAGAGTTTCACAAAGACTTGTGGGAATGTCACATGATCAATTACATGAGTTTGTAACAAGGATTCATACTCAAATCAGTATGATGATGTCACTTGTGATGTTATAAAAACAGACAAGTTGCACCTCTTTATCGAATATAACCATCCAGTTTAATTGATTGCAGAGGAAAAAATATCAAGTTTTATTTCATGCTTTCCAGTAGTTTATTGAGAAATAATGGTGGTATAGATCTATTTTTCGATATTTCATGGTTACGACCAGTAAAAAGTACCGATTTTATTTTCTCACTCTACAACTGAAGGCGGAAATAGTAGTTCTCATGCACTAGTTACCTCGGCAAAATGTCGCTGCCACTCAACCACATGGAAATATGACGTAATTTATCCTACATTTCTCGCACTTTACGAAATATTGTAATGGGTTGTTATGCGGAGAGGATACGCCACAGGGAACTACTGAAAAGAACTGTACTGGATTTTGATGTAAGTTCCCCCAAAAAAGTGTTAGAAGCATGAAATGAATAGAATATTTGGGGGTTTTTTCGGTGAAAGATCAAATTTTCTATCATCTCTTGAACATCATCTGTAATATTTTCACTCCTCGCTGTGCCACGACTGAAAATATTACCGATAATTTTCACTTGATCACATAAATTTCGATCTTTCACCCAAAAAAACCCCAAAATATTCACTATGTATTTCTTGATATTTTACAAGAAATTTTGATTTACAGCAAGAAAACAAAATAGGCCTCTTTAAGAACATAAAGTCAGCAAAGTAAGCAAAGAATACAGGTAGCAGTACAAAAGCTGTTGTTAAAAAGCTGAGAAAAGTAGCTGTTCTACAGCACTGTTAATTATTCATCTTTACAGATTACCTATGACTGGAGTTCCCCGACTTTCTGCCCTCTTTTTCTCGGCCTCTATCATAAATAATAACAACTCATTATTATGTTAATCTATGTTTATCTCTTTACCAAACATTTCCATGTTTTAGTGAACCTTTGTAAGATCTTTGAAAAGATTGTAGGAAAATGAGAAAATGCTGGTAACCTGCATTTTTTTCTCTTTCCCACACTGTTTTCTACTAGTTAAAAGACAATAGATAATCTATTGTAATACTTTTTCCTACTATATTAAAGATTACAAAGAAAAAAGCTAATCTGTTGTATTGTTGTTTTTTATATATCATAATAATTATTTATGATAAATAAGATATGTTTAAATTTCAAAACAAATGTTCTCATATGAGCAATATTGAAAACAGTTGAAAATGAAAAATAAAAACCATACCCGTGCTGAAAAGAATAAAATCTAAAAAAAAATAAAAAAAAACATTTGGATAAGCTGGGATAATTGAATTTGCAACCATAGACTACTAGCTCTGTCATAAGCAATATAAACTACTGGGTTCAAATCCCTACCACATGGCATTATTTTTGATGTATCCTGTTTGAAACTGTTTGCAGATGATGAATACATTTCTCTTTTTGGCACAACTGTTATTACACACACTTCAAACTCTTTACCAAAAAAAAAAAACAGTCATACAGACTGAAAGTATTAACAGATGTCAGTTTAAATATTGCTGGAATTTTACTGTGCAAGAGTAGAAAAAAATGTGGGAAAAGGAGAAAATGCTGGTTACCAGCATTTTCTCCTTTTTCGTCAATGTTTTCAAAGGACTGTTCTTCAAAGCTGTGATTGCGTGGAAAAGGGTTAAACTTTCGTTACTAGTGCCTGTCATCATAATAAACGGTTCTGAATGTTCACTAACAATATTAGTCTATTTAATATGTTTCACATTGACCAGAGATATCTGTATAGTCTATGGAATACAAAAATAAAGCAATCTGCCACCGATTGGATCTCAGAATTTGTCATGTTAACTCTTTACAAGATAATAAAATTTCAGACTGGTCCAAATTGAAAGCATTTGCAGACAACAAATCCAATGTGACTCAAAAACCAAAATATGACTTTGGAAGGGCAGTAAAATTGTGGGAAAAGGAGAAAATGCTGGTTACCAACATTTCCTCCTTTTCCCTCAATTTTTTCAAAGGCCTTTTTCCAGAAGTTTATTAAAACTTTAGATTTTGTCGAAAAGGGTTTTAAGCAACTTTTTATCCATATTGCTGTATATAGATATACCATATTGTCTTTATTTAACACTCTCAGGGGCGTTACGGTTTCTGACAGGGAGGGTGATTTATAGCGGTAAAACGTCATAGAATTTTTTGAGGACGATAAGAACCTTTTAGTTAACACCGACTGTAAAGCAATCGCCCTCTGAGAAACCCTCTGTATTAATGCAGAATATCAACTATACCACCCATCATGATTCATTTGGACATTAAATAGCATTCACAACTAATATGGGACGATGGTCTTAGATACTTTCACTTTCTTAAAGTTTTCCAGTTAGTCCAGAAATTTTGTGCTACCAGCAGTTTATAATGTTATCGGAAGTGTATGTATAATCAGATAGTCAGGTGTTAATCACATTAATTTGTGAAGTAATTAGGATTATGTTGATGCCAAAAATTTATTCCAAATGATTTACTTCAACTTTATTGATGGACTGGATGTCTAGTAAGCCCATTTTTGATAAGAAAAAAAGCTGAGGGCTGTGTTAATTAAGAGGGTGAAGCCATAATAATAGATAATATGGTACACAAAATGTATTCCAACCACACAGGCAGCAATTAATTTTGTCTCGGGTCAATCTGGAAGATATGTACATAAAATTATCCTTGAAAAAAAAAAATAACTGTAGAAAAAGACAGCTTATCGTAGCTATAAAATGAAGCTATTGGACAGAAAGTGCTATTCTATAAGGTATGTTATCGTAAGGTATGCAGGTTATCATAACCCTTTACCACACAGTCCCGACTTTTAACGACCCTGAAAGAGAATACTTTTGAAAACATTGTGGGAAAAGAAGAAAATGCTGGTAACCAGCATTTTCTCCTTTTCCAACAATGTTTTCTAACCTTTCAGAATTAAATTAAAATATTTGAGCCACATTTATTTTGTTATCTGCAAATGCTTTGAATTCGGATCAGTCTAAAATATTGTCATGTGCTAAAGAGATAGTTACAAGACAATATGGATAACAGTCTAGGTAACAAGAAAAATTAAAAGCATAAGAGATATCAGAATATGCACAATGAAAATAATTGTAGTTCGATAAAGACAAGAAATAATGAAAAGTAACTCCACAAGCAATTTCCTCTTTTTCCTCACTGATTTGAATATTGTTGAAAGGTGATAATTTTAATCTAGTATAGTTTTCAAGGTCTATTGTTATAGTACAAATCTTGAAAAAGAAGCATTTTCTGCTGAACCTGGTGTGTCTGAAAATACATGTATACAAACAGTAATGGGCTGTAGGGTTACACTTAAAGAAGTATTACCTTTAGCAATGCTTATATGTTGTCATAAATTCGCAATCAAATAATAAGGCCTGCACGGGCCAGCCAAACAAACATGTGCTCATTTTTTACCAATCACAACTTACCATTTATTAATTTGATTTTATCAATACATGTACCACGAAGAACGTCAAAAGCCAGCATAGCCAGGTATGCCGAAAAATGTGTTGCAATAAATGAAGCTAAACCTATCATTAACAAATACACTTAATTACATCTATGACGGTTTTTCCCTTGCAGAAGACACTTCTAGAAAACACTGGAAAAAGGCACTTGCTTGTGACTAGAAATAGTTCTCCTATTCATGCAAAATTTTCCATATGATTAATCATTTACCACACAATCCCTACTTTTAATGATCCTGAGAAAGAAAGCTTTTGAAAACATTGAAACCCAGCATTTTCTCTTTTTCCTAAAATGTTTTCAAATGCCTTATTCTTTAGGGTCATTACAACTCTGTGGTAAAAAGTTAAAACCAATCAAAAACTTTCGTTCAAACCCTTTACCATACAATATCAAGATTTAATGACACCGTAATTGCAAATACTTTCGGTCGGAAACAGTCTAAACTGTTGTCATTTGGTGAAAAGTTAACCAAGCCGTTGACCAACTAATGAACTTTTTTTACATAACAAGGTTAACCCTTTACCACACAATCCCAACTTTTAACGACGACGAGAAAGAGGACATTTGAAAACAATGTTGGAAAAGGAGAAAATGCTGGTAACCAGCATTTTCTCCTTTTCCCACAATGTTTTCTACCCTGTCACAGACAAGTTATATCATTTGAGTCACATTTAATTTGTGGTCTGCAAATCCTTTAATTTGGACAAGTCAAAAATTTTATTGTATGGTAAAGAGTTAACAGAGTTCATCTTATACAGCAAAAATATGTCATATTTAATCCTGTATCAAACAATCCTCAAACATTGTGGGAAAAGATAAAAATGCTGTTAACCCGCATTTTCTACTTTTCCCACAACGTTTTCTATCCTTTGAAAGGCAAAATTCATGTTTTGACCCACATTTAATTAGTAATCTCAAAATACTTTCACTAAGATTTTGTCTTGCGGCAAAGAGTTGAAACATAATTTAATTGTATCTTAAGACCCACAGTTTACTAATATGCATAACTGTAGATAATTATGAAAACAAGAAAAATGCTAACAGACAGGCAGATGGCTTTTGAGAACATTGTGGGAATGGGAGAAAATGCTGGTAACCATTTTTTTCCCTTTTCCACCAATGTTTTCTACCCTTTCAAAGACAACTTTTCCCATTTGAACCCCATTTGCTTTGTCATCTGGCTGCAAATGCTTTCAGTTTGGACAAGTCTAAAACCTTTTTATTTTGTAAAAAGCAAAACCAAAATCTTAACTGAGAGCATCTACAGAGATAGAAGTTCTAAAAGCAGGAACACTCCAAGCTTCTTACTTTGAGGTAAAACATGCATAACACACTGAGGGTACATGTATCAACACCTTCAAATGTCAAAAAAGATCTGTTTGAAGAAAAAAACTAGATACCATATTTACCTGTAGGCCTCATATTCAACTAGGAGATACAATGTATATTCATGCAACAAATAGTTTTAGAATTTGTCACTAGTTGGTGTTTGAGATATTATATTACATGAGCAGTGAAAAATCTCATTAGCTCACACAAAATGATCCCAAATTTTAACGACCCCAGGGAGGACAGCTTTCAAAAATATTTTTCAAAAAGGAGAAAATGCTGAGTAACTAGCATTTTCTCCTTTTCTCCCAGATACATTCTACTCTGTCAAAGCCAAATCTCATAATCTTCGCTAAATTTCATAATTTCTCACACTGTAATAGCAAATGCTTTTAAGTCAGAAACAGTCTAAACTGTTGTCATTTGGTAAAAAGTTAAGCAAGCCTGTGACCAACTAATGAACTTTTTTTTACTTCTCAGATTCTAGATCAGTAGAGCTACAGATTGTGAATACCCACATTTGCCTGGAAGTCCTACAGCTAATCAGTTACAGTCAGTTAAAAGAGATGTAGTAACAGAAGCTATAATAATAGACTATATTAAGGTGAGATGAGGAGAATCATTTGGAACTGATTAATATGATGAACATGTTATATAGATATATATGTATATAGGGTGCAGCTCAAAGCAGAGTGAGTATTGGGGAGAATTGTACCTTCAGGTTCAAATAGTATTCTTTTGAGAATACTGTGAAGCTGTTCATGTGTCAAGGAATCCCCTAGGGGATCATGAATTGGCTTGACACGATTACGAAACTCAAATCTATGATGTAAAGTCTCTAATTCAGTTTTGGAAGTATCGTCAGCTGTAATGAAAGGGTTTTGATTACAATACAAACCAGAATAACTTAACTCAAAAACTTTCATGTGCTTCATTTGTTCAACAAATACAAAATAAAATCACTTTATGGCTTAGATAGAAAGATTTATAAAACATATGGTTCTAGGAGGATGGACTTTGCCTTATTCATACCGTATTGCCTCTTTTTTTGGGGGGTGATTTTGTAGCTAAAGGATTACTCTGGATTAAAGTTTCTAGTGATATACATTTTTTGATGGTAGGAATGCTCTTTACTTTCAGGATTTGATAATATAATAATAATGAACCTAATTTAACCTTGCTGAAAACTTTAATTTGCTTGCCATTGATGTGACTGTAAAAACAACCATAAACATTTTTCCCCCTTATAAATGTTGATAATATTTCAAAACAAATATAAAATAACATGCTACAAATTCCTGGATAATGGAATGTACAGTGCCAGTATATTTAAGAAATAATCTTCTTTCTATCATGGTTTATCGTTCAATAAACCACGATTGTGAGTAATGAGGCACAATAAATAATCCACAAGGGCGATAGCCCGAGTGGGTTATTCATTGCACCTCATAACTCACAAAATGGTTTATTGAACCATAAACCACGATAGAAAGAAAATTATTTTGATTCTAACATGACCAACTCCTAGTCAAAGGAAAAAAAAGTTCATACTTGGAGTAAAAACGCGGATGCAGATAATATTCCATTGAATAAACCATGGCTGTTCCATTTACTTACCAAAACAAAACCCCACTGCCCAGTCAGTAAATATGGAACCTTAGGCATCAAACACAACATAAAAAAAATGTACCTTTTTACCGTTATATTCTCTCCCTTTCAAATGACAAAGAAGAATGAATGTATTGTCAAGCACAAGAGTCACAGCTGCTTCGAATGCTCTGAATATTACTCCACCCACTCCCAATCCCATTTCCGATGCAATACCAGTCAATTTTGAACTAACCTTTAACTTGAAAAAACACTTGATTTACATATGTTTACTGGTAACATTTCATATAGTTCCATCCTTGTCAGTTTTTATTTAAACAGTTAATATTGGTAAATCCTTGAGGATTTTCCTTCCTCCTAGGTCAAGGAGGGGTAAATGACGATTTGTTTACATCAAATGACCTTCATTGATAAAATATCGGAAGGCATGGAACAGCCATAGGCAATTTACTTTATACAGAATGACGTCACTCCATATAGAATGACGAAGATTATACCACGCTTTCGTTACGCTATGTTTATAGAGCCGAATTCACATGTCATGTTAGAATAAGATTTTTATACTAATACTGATAATAGTTACCATATATAATAGCTTTATGATATATATAAGTGATAATAAATATGGATGGTGTACTTGTATTATACTTTTTGGTATTCAACTTAGTAATATGCAAGTCTAAGATAACTTACAAATCCTTTTTACCTCTCATTCTTCACCAGACAACAAAATTTTAGACTTGCCAAAACTGAAAGTATTAATTTTGCAGCCCACAAAATTAATCAGACTCTTGAAAATGATAAAAGTTGTCTTTGAAAGCGTAAAAGAAAATGTGGAAAATGAGAAAATGCTAATTACCAGTATTTTCTCCTTTTCCAAATTGTTTTTCTATCTTTCTAGGGATCTACAAATACAGGTTTGTTTGGAAAAGGATCAAAATTAAGTGTACATGTATATCTTGGATAAAACATTACCATAATGTTTCTACTTCAAAAAGAGGAGTTTTTTTACTGGCATTTATATTTCTTTGACCCTTTACCAAACAATCCTGAGTTTAAACAATCCCTGAGAAAAATTCCATCTGAAAAGATAAAAGGAAAAGGAGAATATGTTGGTAACCAGCATTTTCTCCATTTTCCAATATGTTTTCTTCCCTTTCAAATACAAATCAATTCATTTTGACATATCTAATTTATCACCTGCAAATACTTTCAATTTTGACAAGTCTAATATTCTGACATTTGGTAAAGACTGAAAGTCTAAGGTGAATAAAATAGAATATTTCAGAGACTAAAAATAATAAGAAATGTCCATTTCAAGGTCTTGCTGGCTTGAATAGTTAAAACATATTGGAAAGACAGGATCCAAAATTGGCACACACTGCAATGTATGATCTTCATCTACACTGTCCACAAAATCAAAGCACTTCAAAGGGATAATAACTCTTAAAAAACCTTTCATGACTATATTTGCCTTTGTGGCCAGTTTAGATCAAGATCTATGACCTACACTGTCTGCTTTGCCTAAACACTGTAGACAAAAAGCCACCATGAACTGCAGTTATCCAGATCATATTATCTTCTACCATACTAGTCAGATGTCCTACTATACATACATGTACACTATATCTACAGTCAGTGGCCATAACTATATCATCAACGTCTGAATTCCCATTGACTTACCTGTATTTCCAACTTTACTTCTTAATTTATCATGGGTTAAATACTGTACTGATGCTAGCAATTTAGCTACTCATACGGTGGGAACTCATATGTAATAAGGCAAATTAATTTTACATTGAAATGTATATTTTCAGACTTGATGCAGTGTAATATTATATAAATGCAGCTGTTTAAATAATGATCATTACTTTTGAAAAACATTTTTAACTTCAATAGCATGTCACCAAAAGAAGATAAATATGAATACTATGTTTTAGAGAACTCTTTGTCTATTCTTGAAACTGAAAATAAGGGGGGATTTACCCATCCATCTAAAACTAGGCTGGACAATTTTCATACTGACAGAAAACATACAGCTCATATAGCAGATATTAATTCCTGTCCAAAACTATACAGTAGACTTACTAACCTATTTATATGTACATGTCAACAGACTGGATTATATCCTTCTATATTATAATCTTTTTTGAAAAATAGATAAGAGTAAGACAGTTTTAAAATTCAATCTGATAAAATTCATTGCAATGATAAATGTCTAAGACTACGGTAAAGTGGGCCGTTTTGGACCCGGTCGTTTTGGAAGATGGCTGTTTTTAACCTCCTGTAAAGGGAGGTTACTTTAACCCTTTACCACACAATGACGCCTTTTGACGCCCCTAAAAAAGAGGCCTTTTGAAAACATTGTGGGAAAAGGAGAAAATGCTGGTAACCAGCATTTTCTCCTTTTCCCACAAAGTTTTCTACCCTATCAAAGAAAAGTTGCGTCATTTGAGCCACTACGAAATTGTCGTCTGCAAATGCTTTCAATTTGGATAGGTCTTAAATTTTGCCGTGTGGTAAAGGGTTAATGGACATAATAGCTTGCAAAACAGCTTCAGCAATGATGTCATTAAGGCAAGAGTTAATTCTTTGTTTTGGGGCTTTTTCATTGTTTACCTTTTAGATGGGACTGTCAAACATTGGACTTTATATGGGATCTGAAAAAATTAGGGTGAATCCCACAATCATGCATCCTAGAACAGACACTGAAAGCTATAACTTTGATGCCACTGTGCCATAGAATATAGGTGTAAATAGCTCCAGTAACCTGTGACTTGCTACCTGAACTTTTTCCTTAATGATTGAATGATCTGAAGCAGTGTGATGTTTGTGCACACTAAAAAATACATTTAAGTCAATGGGAATTGAATGCTCTAAACTCACTGTGAAAGAGGTGGAAAATCTGCTGCGCAAGGTCTAGATCTTTAAATAAATATGAATGTAACACTTTCTTTGATCTTTTTATATTTATGACCATCTTTGATGCTTTGGGGTATTAATTCTGGTTTAACCAATAAGGTACAAGAGTTTACAAAGGAACATGTAAGAAGACACAGATACACTTTAAGAATTCTCATATTTTGAGAATTTAAATTCCTCATATCAAAGATAATACAGATCTACCCATCACAAAAAGTTAAGCGCCAAAAATAGTGATGCACTTTTTTTATCAAAAAATATAAATTATATAATGACAAACTGTATCACATGTGCAAAACGTTTTATTTACCTAGAGCTACAAATCATCCTGGAGATACATGTAAATATAATCTTGTTGAATAAAAGATGCTTCCTCACTGAAATTTATTATTTCTCATTGTATTTCCTAGGAGACCTTTCTCCTAATTAATATACCATTTTAGATGTTTAATTCATTGGTCTCCAAGATCACAGTGAAATTATTAAATTCGTTTTATGATTCAGAAAAGTTAAAAGAAAAAGATTATATAACAATCTGTTTTTATACATTTGTCAAAACTAGGAAGAATCAGAAAATTGTGCCAATCAAGGACAGGTCACTCTGTGATGTACTGGTACTGACCAAGCCATTAATGGCTGTAACATGCAGCAGGCTCTTGGACAATGATCTAATTTAATGTTTGATTTGATAAAAATTTTAACAATATAATAAAATGAGCACAAATAACAAAGCACAGTACACGATAACTTTATCTCTCACCTCCAAGACATTATCCAACTGCAGTGGTAACATGTTCTACTTTTTTTTTTAATTTTGACTTTTTACGGTCAATTTTTCAATTTCTTATTCAATTTTTACTTTTTACAATCAAATTTGCCATCAGAAAATATTTCATTTTAACCCTTTCTTCACAATCAGTTTAATAAGTGAAAGCGCTTGTGAGACTGATAACAAATGAACATCATGCAAAACTAACAAGAAATTCTTGATAAAAGCTCTTTAATTTCACTGGAAGAAAACAACAGTTGATTCTCTGTGCTGACTGAGCAAACAAAATTATGCATACTTGCACACAAAAATAATGAAAATCTTACAAAACATCATCCTTCAGCTTAACAAAGTAAAATAAGTTAAAAACTCTTAACTCTTTACCAGAAAAACGATACTTAAGACTTTTCCATACTTAAGGCAATCTCGGAGCCAAATTAAAAATTTAAAAAATGGTACTTGTGTTAGAAAGGGCTGGAAACACTGTGGGAAAGCAAGAACATGATAGTTATCTGCATTATTTCCCTTTCCATATTTCTTTTTACTGATGATAAAACATGGAGCTATTTGGTAAAGGGACTGAACCCACAAACAAACTGGGACTGGCAAATCATTCTAGTAATTCTTTTCAAACTATCACTAACTGTGCTTACAGGGACATGAGAAACTCTGGCATCCTAACTTTCTAACTAGCATACACAACTGTAACAACAAAGTTTGTGAAACACTGAACAAGTAATTGTAGTCTTCAGAGGCAGTTTCTCATTTTGTCAGAAAATTTTGACAAGAGGGCCATTGGCCCTGAAGTGTTCACCTGACTAAAGATATCTGGATTTCATAAAATTACGGACAGAAAATCTGGCCTCTTTTCTTCTTACAACATCTTGTGAAAAACAGTGTTGTTACAGGAAAAGCATAAAGTTGTACAAAAAAAAATAAATATGGAAAAAAAAAACCAACTATATATGTAAATATATACCCCACGTCTGTTTATGAGGGGAGATCACTCTGAACTACAGGGAAAGAAAAAACAGATGAAAGATAAGAAGAACCCACGGTTTATCTGAAATATAACAAAGCGAAATAATATTAAGCACACACCACCCTTTTAATACTTAGTATCTTAGTGACTACACACAGATTCACCCAGGTAAGTTTATTATTATACATGTATTATAATGCTAAGTTATTAGGGTTACGTTAGTTTGTGTTTATCATTTCATAGACAATTAACTCTTTACCACTCAATCCCGGGTTTTAACGACCCTGGAGAAAGAAGGCTTTTGAAAACATTGTGGGAAAAGGAGAAAATGCTGGTAACCAGCACTTTCTCCATTTCCCACAATGCTTTCTACCCTATCAAGAACAGAAATTATCATTTGAGTTACAATTACCTTGTTGTCTGCACATGCCTTCAATTTGGTTGAGTCCAAAATTTTGTCGTGTGGGAAAGGGTTAAGGACACTTTCAGAAAAAATAAAACAAAAAGTTCCTAAATGACAAAATATTAGTTGTGTCCATATTAAAAATATTTGCAGAAAATTATACAGCAGAAAATAAAATCTGAGACTGAAACACAGACAGATTTCTATGTTACAGGCTTGACTGGACAAGTGGACTGTCAAAACATTCTGTGCAGTCTGATCTTGATTTATGGTCCCTGCAAAAACCCCAAAACCAGCATTTTCTGCTTTCCCAAAAATATCTGAAAAGTCCTTCCTATGGAATGTTGATACAAAAAATTATTTTGTAAAAAAATAAATTCATTTTTTTACTTTCACAAGATCATTTGTAAACTGGTTAAACATAGCAACTTCAAGGTTCATTCACTTAACCCTTTACCACACAATGACGACTTTTAACGACACTGAGGAAGAAGCCTTTTGAAAACATTGTGGGAAAAGGAGAAAATGCTGGTAACCAGCATTTTCTCCCTTTCCCACAAAGTTTTCTAATCTGTCAAAGAAAAATTGCGTCATTTGGGATACTATGAAATTGTCATCTGCAAACGCGTTCAATTTGGATAGGTCTAAAATTTTGCTGTGTGGTAAAGGGTTAAAATAAACAGTCATAAAAAAAAAATATAAACTTCGAAAATACAAAGAGCAGTGGCTTTTTTGCCATAGTTTTATTATCAAGCAATTAAAAAGCCAACATTAAGATTTCCCCAAGTTGTTATAAAATTTTCCAAATCCAGACGACCATTCTTCCAATGCATATAGTAGGTTAAAATTAACTTAATACCAATATTATCAGTTAGCAAACTTACCAGCTATAACTGCAGATAGACAATGATATTTTTTCTAAATTTTATATCACTTTCATGAACAAAAACACAAGGAACAGATAATTTTGTTATATTTGAAATCTTAAAAATACTACAGTTCAACTCTTTAATCAAACAATCCTATAAAAATGACCCTGAGGAAGACGGCTTTTGAGAAAATTGTGGGAAAAGGAGAAAAAGCTAGTAACCAGCCAACATTTTTTTCCTTTTCCAAAATGTTTTATACCCTTTCAAATGCAAACCCTATCACTTTAGCAATATTTGATTTGTCATCTGCATCACCTTCTATTTGGATTAATTTAAAGTTTTGTCATTTGGTGAAGATTTATAAATAGCTTGTATTTAATTCAGTCAATCCTTTCTAGAGTGCTAAGTAAATGAGAATGGTGAACATTTTCAGACAACAGAAACAACCTTACAGTTGCATTGCCAGGGCCAGAAAAATTCAGAATATATCAGAAAAGGACATCCAAAATCGGAGTGCATATTATGTGGAGTCAGATCTTGATGCCAATCTACACTGTCTGCAAAAATACCTTAGCTGAAATTTAAAGGCTTAATTTTTTTTTTTACTCTGATGTATCATCAATATGAGCTATGCTGTGTGAAAAGGAGGCTTAATGCATCTGCAAAAAGTATCGACCCAGGTCAGCCTGCGCAGTCCGCGCAGGCTGACCTAGGCCGAAACTTTTTGCTACTGGTTAATTTTCTCTAAGTCCGAGGACCAGCTTACCTCATGATTCACTTGGTTGTTAGACAAAATGGACTGTATGGATCCATGATCATGTGATGACTTGCATGGTATCATGCATCATGGAGACGCAATAAGCCCCCTTTTGCCAGAGCGAGGCTCATATATTTTATCTAAGTTCTATGTTCTGAATTGTGTGTATATATTAACTCTTTACCAAACGACAAAATTTTGTACTTGATCATATCGTAGCACCTGCAGACGACAAACGTATAGCTCAAATTATGATTTCTGGCTTCGTTAGTGTAGAAAACATTGTGGAAATGGAGAAAACCCTGGTTATCAGTATTTTCTCTTTTTCCCACAATGTGTCCAAAAGCCTTTCTGCTCTGAGTAAATAAAAGTTTGAACTGTGTGGTAAGAGGCTAATGAGCATAAATCAATTCCATTTCTGAATAAAAATTATCTGCATAAATGTTGAACCTTGAGATAGTGACAACACTTTTAAGTGATTTTTTGACAGTAAAGACCAAGATCAGTCTGCAAAAAAAACAAGCTATCTGATATTGAGTCCACATTGTCTTTTCTTCCTACGAAACATGTCCATTCCATTAATGAAATTAAAGGTTTAAATTTTGCATTAGAAAGTATGCTGGTAAAACATGCATGACCCTAATAAACTGGGGTTCGATGCATACATATAATTACGTGAAAACAATATGGCAAAAGGATGAATTGCTTGTAACAAGGAATTTCTCCTTTAGCCACATTGCTTTTCTGATTTACTGCAACCTAGAGAAACATTTAGACGAGACTTGTTAATTGGCACTATCTATCAGTTTAACCATTAAGTAAGACCTTAAATCAAAGAATTAATGAAAAATTTCAGTGGTATTTGGAACATTAATAAATATACACCAGAAGTTCAGATAAAAGGAAGAGCATCAAAGTCTGAAACCACAGCTGGCCACCTAAAATTAACCACCAGGTCTTTAGACTGAGGCGTTTAACCTAGGTTGCATGTGACAGCCCTATAAACTGAGTACATTAAAGAACCAGTAATATCTTAGGATAAGTTTTGTCCTGTATATAACGTAAATAATGTCTTCTGGGGGCTCTGCCCATATAGGTAACCAGTGGCGACTGTAAGTAAACAAAACTCAATCAATCAATCTAGTAACACATTTTCTTTAATTACCAATTACCGCACAATGCCCAGTTTTAATGACCTGAGGTAGAAGGCTTTGGAAAACATTGTGAAAAAAGGAGAAAATGCTGGTTACCAGCATTTTCTTCATTTTCCACAATGTTTTCAAAAGCCTTCCAAAGACAAATCCCATCATTAAGTTAGTTCACATCAAATTTGTTGTCTGCAAAAGCTTTTAATTTAGACAAGGCTGCAATTTTGTCATCAGGTAACAGGTTAAAAATAAAGGATTGATTGTAACAGTGTTCTGCTACTTGGAGGACACCATAAATGTAGCATCTTACTTCTGATGAGATGTCATAATTTTGGTAAATATGGGCTTTGGGACAACTGCCCTAAAAGTTAGTTTTGACCCCCAGAAACCCTATTTGGGGTTCCTAGAAAGATTTATCTAAATAAAAAAATTCTAGGCAGCATAGGTTTTAGTGAAGAACTGAGTCAGTCTTAGAAACCAAAACTAAATTCCTTATCTGAACTTCTGATGTACCAACAGAATTGTGAATCAGGCAGACAAAGAGAGGGAGAGAGAGATATCTATCTAACCAAACAGTGCATGGCAAACAAGACTAGTGCATTAGACTGCACAGGAACTCACATTCAGCTAAATCACTGAAACTTTTTGCACTAGGTATTCTCTTGTTTTCCTCATCTGAAAATTCATCAGTAAAATATTGGGTAGTGTATTGATGTGAAGCATAGTGTAGTGTTGTGTAATGTAGTGAAGTGTAGTGTAGTGTAGTATAGTGAAATGAAGTGTTGTTTTATGTTATGTTATGTGTGAATCTATAATAATGATGTTGAAAAAATTAAAGCGTGGTCATAAGAAATGTTCTTTATCTTGAAGGATAATACTGCCAATTTAAGGCACATTTAACATTTTACTATCTATAGATATATCACAATTTTAAACAAGAGCGGCAAATTGTCGCAAGATATGCCCGTCCCACCGCCAGTTGTCGAGGGGGTATAATAATCGTAAAGGGTAGGTAATGCAACAAACATGTTTACCAAGTCTCAAGTCAATTTGACTTGAGGTGACAAAGTTCCGTTCTGGACAAGCAAGAAATACTGTAAAAATGAAGATCAAAGTGGAATTACTCAAAATCCGCGCCAGGTAGAGTTATTGTTCTTGCGCACTGTACTCAGTAATATTGCAACAAACATGCATACCAAGTTTGAAGTCGTTCTGATTTGAGATGACAAAGTTATATTCCGGACAAGCACTAAATGCTGTAAAAATGACGATCAAAGGGAAATAACTCAAAGACAGCACGCGGTAGAGTTACAATTCTTGTGCACTGCACTTTCAAATATTGCAACAAATAAGCATACCATATTTCAAGTCATTCCTACTTAAGATGACAAAGTTTTGCTCCGTACAAACAAGAAATGCTATAAAAATGAAGATCAAATGGGGAATAACTCAAAATTTGTTCTAGGAAGAGTTATGGTTCTTGTGCACTGCATTCCGTAATTTTTCAACAATCATGCATAGCAAATTTAAAGATGTTCAGACTAGAGATGACAAAGTTATATTCCGGACAAGCAGAAAATGCTGTAAAAATGACGATCAAAGGGAAATAACTCAAAGACAGCACGAGGTAGAGTTATGGTTCTTTCGTACTGCACTCCGTATTATTGCAACAAACACACATGCCAAGTTTCAAGTCAATTGGACTGGAGATGACAAAGTTATGCTCCAGACAAAGAACTGGATGCCACCCGCCCGCCCGGACGACCGCCCCCGCCCGGGAGTTATTGTTCTTGCGCACTGTACTCCCTAATATTACAACAAACATGCATACCATGTTTGAAGTCGTTCTGATTTGAGATGACAAAGTTATATTCAGGACAAGCACTAAATGCTGTAAAAATGACGATCAAAGGGAAATAACTCAAAGACAGCACGAGGTAGAGTTACAATTCCAGTGCACTGCACTTTCAAATATTGCAACAAGTAAGCATACCATATTTCAAGTCATTCCTACTTAACATGACAAAGTTTTGCTCCGGACAAGCAAGAAATGCTATAAAAATAAAGATCAAAGGGGGAATAACTCAAAATTCATGCTAGGAAGAGTTATGGTTCTTGTGCACTGCACTCCGTAATTTTTCAACAATCATGCATACCAACTTTGAAGATGTTAAGACTAGAGATGACAAAGTTATTTTCCAGACAAGCAGAAAATGCTGTAAAAATGATGATCAAAGGGAAATAACTCAAAGACAGCACCAGGTAGAGTTATGGTTCTTTCGCAGTGCACTACATATTATTGCAACAAACATAAATGCCAAGTTTCAAGTCAATCGGACTGGAGATGACAAAGTTATGCTCCGGACAAAGAACTGGACGCCGCCCACCTGCCTGCACGTACGCCATGGGTGATCCCATAATACGTCCCGTCTTCGACGGGCGTATAATGAGTCTCTCATATAACTTCCAACTACCATGCATGTATATTATATGTTTGGTCCGCCCTGGAATAATTTATAGACAGGAATAGGAAATATGATGGTAGATTAAAAGAATTATTTATTGTTTGCTGGCTAATCTATATGGAATAATCCCAACATTTTGACAAGAGAACTACGAATAAAAAAAAGACAAACAAAATGATTAAATACCAATGGACTGTTCCATTAAATCATTCAAGCTGCAGCTCTATTAAAATAAAAATTAACTTTAAATCAATACCAATTCCATTTTTTTCATTCCTATATTGATTATGATGCCATCTTGTAAGAAATAGCCAAAAATTCAAATTGCTGAAGTTAATAAATCATTGATCTGTAGTATATTGACTTTGACCTGCAGAAAAATAATCTAAATGATCTAAAAACTTTACTAAAATGATTACATTTTAATCCAGTTATTTGCAAATCTGCTCCGAAACATGGCAACTATTCCAACTATTTAACATAAGGTCATACAGTGCCATTTAAGTAGGAAAAGGAGAAAATGCTGGTTACCAGCAATTTCTCCTTTTTCTATAATGTCTTCAAAAGTCATCTCCTTCCGGGTTGTTAAAATTCAGGGTTGTGTGGAAACGGGTAAACATGGCAACTTATTTACAGAAATGAACATAATTATATGTATTTTATTTTTGTCAACATTTCAATTAAATACCAAATAAAAAACAGGGCTAAATTTGATTCATCTTGAAATAAATTCAAGATGGAGTCTGTTTTTGATATCTATTATCTGCAAGTGTCTCATTGTAAGTCGGATAATTCAAAGAAATTCCTATTCCTGTCTATATACAAACCCTGGGCCCCACCCCCCTACACATCCAAACACACAATATTACAATATACACTTAGACTACAGTTATATGACGGTTGTCTTATAGGAGAAATAATTAACATAAGGCACTTCATATAATGCACCATTTAGGCTATTCTTTGTGTTCTACAGGAATTTATGTAAGGGAATTATCTGTGATGAAAAATGATGGTTTCAATGTCAAATAAGTAAATCTGATTTTTTTTTTAACAACCAAATATACAGTACACTGAAAATTAGAAATATTTTTATGTTGGAGGATTGACTTAAAATGCAAAAGATGAGACTAATCTTGATTTTGACATCACCAAAAGTTCCCTCCTAAGTTTATGGCACTGAAAGGCTTAATGACTTGATAGATCTAGGTATTGAAATTTCCACATTAAACTTATTACCAAATGACAAAATTTTAGACTAGTCCAAATTGAAAGCATTTGCAGACAATGAATTAAATGTGGCTTACATAAGGAAACTTTTCTTTGAAAGGGAAGAAAACATTGTGGGAAAAGGAGAAAATGCTGGTAACCAGCATTTTCTCCTTTTCACACAATGTTTTCAAAAGTCCTTTTCCATGGAGGTCGTTAAAATTTGGGACTGTGCTGTAAAGAATTAATCATAATCGCACTATGAAAATTCCACTGTAATTCATTTGTTAATGTGGTCTTACCTCTGCTCTTTAATTTCTCCAGTTCTGCCTTGAATTCAACATTTCTTCCTGAAACAATACATGTACATGTAGATTGTCAAAACTGATCGTCTTCAGGCTCCATACTTAAAAAAAAAACTGGAGTTCTTGCACAGATAAGTACATGCTCAACTTGAAATTTCAAAGATGCTTCAGACACTGAAAATATTTTAACCTTTAGGGTGCCAAATAAACCCAATGGACATTTTCCCTCAAAAAGTAAAAACAAAATTATTTTTATTTCATGGTTGCTTTTGTCTATAAAGATTAAAGCAAAGCAGACAGTATAGATCAAAGATCAGACTGCACATTTTGTGCAGTGTGATCTTGATCTACACTGGCCACAGAAACAACTATAGTTGTGAAAGGCACCTTAAAGGTTAAAAACAGACAAAATAGCACCTTTTTACCTAATGTAACTGTACTTATATTTATTTGTCTTGAGAAACAACTATGTTGTCGTATTTATCTGTGTTTTACATGAAATTTTGATGCAAGGCAAACAAATCTAAATTAGGCCCCTTTATGTGATTTTTACTTATAAGTGTTCTTGAAATAAACTTTACCCTTTTTTGACACTTTCGGCTTCTTTTTCATAAATCCAACTTTCATCATCTGAGTTATCCTCTGCAGCTCCTCATAAGCCATTCTCCAGTCTATCACCATCCTGTAGCCCTTTGCCTTCACAATCATTTTCTCTAGGTTTTGTATACCTTCTTGAAGGCCTGATAGAATGAAAATAAGCTATGCTCTGTGAAAAAGGGGTTTAATGCATCCGTGAAAAGGAATGACCAAGGTAAGCCTGCGCGAACTGCGCAGGCTTGACCTGGATCGAAAATTTTTGCAAGTGGTCAATTTTATGCCTATCCAAGGACGGTCTACTTTATGACTCATTTAATTGTTAGACAAAATGGATTTTATGGATCCATAATTATGTGATGACTTGCTTAGTATAATACATCATGGAATTGCATTTAACCCCCTTTTGCTCTTACCACTCCATCACAGTTTTTACAACCTTAAAAACGGCTTTTGAAAAATTATGGGAAAAGGAGAAAATGCTGGAAACCAGTATTTTCTTCTTTTCTAACAATGTTTTCTACCCTTCAACAAACAAGTTTCAATTTTTGAGTTACATCTATTTTGTTGTCTGCAAATGCTTTCAATTTGAGCAATTCTAAGAATCTGTTGAATGGAAATGGTTTAATTCTTTACAATTATCTTGCAATAATCTGCTTATCTTAATCTGGCTCTTTCACTTTGATAATGGCAGATGGAAAAGCAGAAGAGTAAATTATATAATATCATATTAACTTGCATAGACTGGGGACCTCTCTCTATGTGAAATCAAGAAAACCTGAGAGTCAAACGTGTATACCTTATTTTATACTGTAAGATATATGTGTTGCTAAAATAGTGTCAGTTTTTGGACATTCAAGTCTCAGACATCAAATCAAAATTCCAGAATTCTAAAAATGAATATCTAAATACATCTGAATACTAAAAATGAATATTCGAATACCTATTTTTGTATTCGTTTCCATTACTTATTAGTCATAAAATATTCTGTTTAACCCTTCAGCACACAATCCAGTATTTTAACAAGCTTGAGCAGGAAGGCTTTTGAAAACATTGTGGGAAAAGGAGAACATGCTGGAAACCAGCATCTTCTCCTTTTCCCACAATATTTTCTACTTTCCTAAAACAAATTTCTATTTTTGAGTCAGTTTTATTTTAGCACCTGCAAATGCTTTCAATCTAGGCCAGTCTAAAATATTGTTGTAAGGTTAAGAGTTAACCAATCAGAAATTGTGTTACTTTCAAATTTACAAAACTCTTGAGAAAAAGACTAAGAATACATATAAGAACTTTTGGTAAATACAGCCTCTGAGGCCAAATTTATCATCCTACATGTATCTAGAGCCATCCTTATTCTTAAGACAGTCAATTTCATTTGCTGAGACAGAACAACTAAAGAATATATGAAAATTATACCTAGCTCATGGCATTTGATCATCCACAGGTCATCTGTTGCACAGAGAAATCTCCATCGTCTACAAACCTAGTTAATTAAAAACAGAACATGTAAAAAAAGATGAGTCATGTTCAGTGAAAAGGGTTCAATGTATTTGTAAAAAGTGTTGATGTCAGACTGCGAGGACTGGGTAGATTGACATAGGTCAAATTTCTTTTGCTATTTGTTAATTTTCTGCATGTCCAAGGACCATTCTACCTCATGAATTAGTTGGTTGTTAGACAAAATGGATTGTATGGTCCCATGTTCACATGATGACTTGCTTGGTATAATGCAATTCCGAGATACATTAAACCCCCTCTTGTCTCTGTATAATGCTCCACTGAGATGAATTTAACCCCCTTTTGCCAGTGTGCCCCTAATACAGTTTTGCCAGAGAATGTCAAAGAATGCATGGACTGCTGTTTGCCAAACATCTACACCAGGGGTGTAAAATTCCACTCATCCACTCGTATTGACGAGTAACTGTTGGCTTCGGGCAAGTAGAAAAAATGCCGAGCTCGTCCTGTCAGACGAGTACATTTTAAAACTAATGAATTCTAAATTTGTCAAGTAAAATTCAAATTAAAGATTATTTCACGGCGAACACAAAACGAAAGTAAAACTGAAATTCCAGAGCATCTCTTTGATCACGATACAGGATGTTTATGTTTATTATGCATGCGCATCTGTAAAGTGCTTGACGGGTTTTCTGTTCACGGCGTCGGTTAGACTAGTATACCTGTACGATCTATGCTACAATTCCTATTTAGATCGGGACAGGTTTACCAGTCAAGCCACTGGAAAAAATACCGGTAAGTATTAAACATAGTCTACTTTGTTTATATCGACACCGTAGTATGTGCAGTAGAAATGGTCATTCAAGTCCGCAAGTTGGGACAAGTGATAGTGTCATAAGGACGAGTAACTTTTTCTACCCACTAGTCCTACAGGACAAGTAGACAAAGAAAACATTTTACACCCCTGTACACATAAGTACAATACAAGTCCTTGATTAGTCACTCAGTGCTCTTATTAACTCTAAACCAAATGCCAAAAGTTAAGACTTGTCCAATATGAAAGCAGTTGCAGTCAACAATTTAAATGTGATTCAAATGATGCAATTTTGTCTTTGATAGGGAAGACATTATAATGGGAAAAAGAAGAAAATGGGTACCAGCATTTTCTTCTTTTCCCCTAATGATTTCAAAAGGCTTCTTTCTAAGCATCGTTAAAACTCAATGGGTGTGTAAAGGATTAAGAAAAATTACCCTTGCAGCTTTGTGAATTTTTCCGGCATCCAAAAAAGAGAAAATGTACAACAAAAGTTTATCTGGTAATCTGTTTACATCTCTGGTGTCTCTCAGCCTGTAAAAGAAAGATGGTAAATTAGTCCAAAAATAGGATGAAACTGTTATTTACCCTTTACCAGAGAATGAAATGTTAGACTAGTGGTCCAAAGTCTTACTAAAATCCCAGATATTTATTAGATTCCGGGGTTGATATTCAATGTCCATTCTTAATTTCATTCTTACTCTGATTCTAAATTTAGAAAGCATTGCAACTCAGAAATTCTTCAGGACAAGACTGAAAATATGTTTAAACCCTTTACCAGACAGTCCACGTTTTTAAAGACCCTGGAAAAAAAAAGGCTTTTGAAAGCTTTTTGGAAAAGAAAGAAATACTGATAACCAGAACCTTCTCCTTTTCCCACAATGTTTTTTTCCCCTTTCAAAGGGCAATTTCATCATTTGGTCCATATCTAATTTGTCATCTGCACTGCTTTGATTCTGAACAAGTGCAAAATTTTGTAAGTTGGTTAAGAGTTAAGAATGATTGAGGAATATGACCTGAGGGAATCAGAACATTATTCCAGTACTTTTAACTCTTTACCAAACGACAAAATTTAAGACTGGTCCAAATTCAAAGCATTTGCAGACGACAAAATAAACGTGGCTCAAAAAATGAAATTTGTATTGGGAAGGGTAGAAAACATTGTGGGAAAAGGAGAAAATGCTGGTTACCACTATTTTCTCCTTTTCCCACAATGTTTTCAAAAGGCTTTTTCTTCAAGGTCGTTAAAACTCGGGATTGTGTGGTACAGAGTTAAACAAAGTAAAAACTGTCGCAAAGCGGAAAAATACCTCCCACCAGCACACTGTCACTGAAGCAGCACAATCAGAGAACAGAAATGGTTTTCAAAACAAAGATCACCTGTGACCTAGACCTTTGACCCATGTGACACAAAAACAATAGAAGCCCTCCTTGGATCATGGGCAACACTTGTATAAAGGTTCAGGGTCCTAGGTCAAACAGATAGTGAGTTAGAGCATAGAAACAATTTTCAAAGTTCATCTGTGACCTTGACCTTTGACCCATGTAACCTAAAAACATTAGGGCACCTCCTATGGTCATGAACAACACTTGTATAAAGTTTTAGGGTCCTAGGTCAAATGTTTTCTGACTTAGAGCACAGAAATGAAAAAGTCTACAGGCGGACGGGTTGATGGGTGGATGGACGGACTGTTTTCAGATCATTTAAAAGTACATGCCCTGTGAAAAGGGGGCTTAATGCATCTGCCTGCAAAAAGTATCGGGTAGAAACTTTTTGCTATTGGTCAATTTTCTTCATGTCAAAGGACCATTCTACCTCAGGATACAGTCGGTTGCTAGAGAAAATGGATTTTATAGATCCATAGTTATGTGATGGCTTGATTTGTGTAATGCATCATGGCTCACATCATACAATAACATACCTCTGCTGTATATGACTGCATATAAAGTTCAAATCTTCAGCTACACACAGTTTCAACAGTTCCTTCAAGAGTGCTATTTTTTCAAAATCTTCCCATAAATTCATCCACTGTAACAGGCAAGCAGAAGTCCTTATAAACTGAACACCCCTTTACCACACAATCTCGACTTTTAATGACCCTAAGAGAGAGGCCTTTTGAAAACACTGTCGGAAAAGGAGAAAATGCTGGTAACCAGCATTTTCTCCTTTCCCCACAATGTTTTCTACCCTTCCCAAAACAAATTTCAATTGTTCAGTCGTAATTATTTTCTCGTCTGCAAGTGCTTTCAATTTGGACTAGTCTAAAATTTTGTCGTTTGGTAAAGAGATACCTTGCAAGGAAATTTTACCCTTGTCCACATTGAAAATTTTTGCAGAGGACAAACTAAAAATGGCTCAAGTGATGAAAATCGTTTTCAAAAGGACAGAAAAAATTCTTGAGGGAAAAGCAGAAAATGCTGGTTATCAATATATTCTCCTTTGTTCAACAATGTTTTCAAAAGCCTACTCTCTCAAGGTCATTTGCCCTTTCCTAAACAACTCCGTGTTTTAACAACCCTGAAGAAAAAGGATTTTGAAAACATGATTGAACAAGAGCTTCGCAAAGTGGTGCATATATGCACAAAGTGGCTTGTCAGTGAAATGGGTTAAAATCTAGAACAACTGCAGATATCCAAATTTTAAGTGACACATACACAACTACACATCATAGAGATTCACTGTGGTAGGTTTGAATTTATTATAATGAAAACTGTAGGAGGAGTTGCGCACACAAGAAATTGCTAATGGTCGGACGGACAGACAGATGGATGGACGGATGGACAACCGGGACCATAACATAATACGACCCTACGGGCATATAAAAAAGGATTTTGAAAACAATGGGAAAAGGAGAAAATGCTGATAACCAGTATTTTTTTTCCTTTTACCACAATGTTTCCTACCCTTGCAAAGGCAAAGTTCCCTGCCTGAGTCACATTTAATTTTGTTGTCTGCAAACATCATTTTGGACAAGTTTAATTCCTTACCACACAGTCACGAGTTTTAACAGCCCTGAGGAAGAAGCCTTTTGAAAACATTGTGGGAAAAGGAGAAAATGCCGGTAACCAGCATTTTCTCCTTTTCCCACAATATTTTCTGCTCTATCAAGGAAAAATTGTGTCATTTTTGCCACCTTTAATTTGTTGTCTGCATTTGCTTTCAGTTGGGACAAGTCCAAAATTTTGTCATATGGTAATGAGTTAATCTATTGTATGGTAAAAGATTATCACATGAGACAGCTTGGGAGAAAAGGTGGGGTACAGAGACAATCTTTAAAGTCCAATATATCAGCCAATATCCTATCCTCATCTTAGAGGACTGCTGCACTTTTGGAAATTGTGATATTTATAAATAACATGTTAATTGATGTAACCGGATATAAGTGTCATGGTGTGGACCCAAAATATGAGACAATCAATGGTTTGATAGATTTTCTGTTTATTTTTATTGTTTATAACATTTTAGACTAGTTCAAACTGAAAGCACTTTTAGATGATGAATTGCATGTGGCTCAATTTATTGGCTTTGATAGAAAACATTGTGGGAAAAGGAGAAAATGCTGGTTTACCAGCATTTTCTTCTTTTCCCACAATGTTTTCAACAGTCCTTATATTCCAGGGTCATTAAAGGTTGCAGTTGTGTGGTAAAGTAATAACTTTCCCTGAAAGTTGACCTTCGTATAGTGTTTACTTGTATTTTATCACATAAAACCTTCTCCGCCAGTGTATTAAACCCATGACTTATTTTCAATAATACACTAGTGCATCAACGTTTTTTGGGTCCCGGTTCTGGTTATTTTGTAGTTATAAGAGTGTGATGCTGGCAAAACCAACTGCAACATGTGCAGGAATTTGTACTACTGCACCATCTCGCAGAAAAATGATGTTATTGTTGCTAAGATTTTTATGTGCAAAAAAATACTATGATTTTCATGTTCAGTAAAACAAGACATGCAGCGTAAGTCATTTAAAGGTACGAAAATGGTGGAAATAGTTTGATTTACTCCCAATTTATACTGTTTCATTCTACTTTCGATGTGCATGACACAGGGCTATCTTCTTGCGCATGTACACATTTCAAACCGAACTACATCTGTAAACATGGACCCATGAACGATTTATAGGTTTAAGGTGATGATAGAGGATATATGTTTGTCTTTCATTTATTTTATGTGAAAAATAGAATCTCACATTCATGTTTATGTAATATCATTTTTATCAAACCTGTTGACTGAAATGTATATGATGCTCGCAAAGGCTTGCGTCATATAATTTTAGTCAACTTGTTTGATAAAAATGTTAATATACATAAAGACTCGTGTAAGATCCTCTACTTCACCCTCTGAGCACTCATAAATGTAAACTTACATCCCAAACTTGGTCCAACTGCTCCTTGAAATTTAATTTCAGTTCTTCTTTATCAGCCTTGAGCATGATCCTTCCCTCTCTTTCACTCTCTGTCCACCATTTTATATTTTTGTACATCCTGGCAACTGGAACAGGAATATTGTGTATTCCATGTGGCTGTCTCACCATTCCATACCGCAGATGTTGATGGCCTCCTGAAAATAAACAATTATGTATAAACTGAAGATGATAAATTTTCCATTCACCTGGATCAATCAATCAAACTCAGCCCTTTGCCACACAATTCTGACTGGAGAAAGAGGCTTTTGAAAACATTTAGGGAAAAGGAGAAAATGTTGGTAACCAGCATTTTCTCCTTTTCCCAAAATGTTTTCTACTCTTTTTCAGAAACAAATCTCATTTGAATCAAATTCCATGTCTCCTCGTAAAATGCTTTCATTAAAGATGAGTGAAAAATTTTGGTTGTGTGGTAAAGGGTTAAATCACTTTTTCACCAGCCTTCTGCCCTGACCACTGTACCACGGTAGTAGATGTACTACTTGCAATGTAAAACAAGAGCACCGCATGTGGGTGCCAAAGCTTGGATGCAGTTGCTTTTAGTGAAAATTCTACATCAAAAAAGAGGCACAGCCATGCCAAAATATTTTGATGGTTACCTTCCCCTGTTGTATATATTTCCCTTGTGATAGTTAACTTATCCGAGTTAAAAGTCAATATCTTCAGTTATGAATGAGATACTATAAATTTTTTTGAAAATTATAACTTGAAAAATGGGCATAAGTGTGTCAAAAATATTTTGATGGTTACCTGTGCCTGTGGTATAGCATCTTTTTTTGACAGTTATCAACTAATCCAAGCTAATCCAAGTCTGAAGTAAAACTCTTCAGAAATGACAGAGATCTCATAAAATGTCAGTTTCTGCATGATGATGACAAATATGCAGAGAAAAATGCTTGGGCTAATTAACATTAACTGAACATTTTATTTGAAAAACGCTGAGCTAATAAGAACTATCTTAACAGCTTATGACCTGTGTCGGGGTTCTCCCTAGGTCCAGAATCTCAAGAGTCATTGACTTTTGGGCCCAAATTTTCAAGAGTCAAAATGGAATTTCCAAGAGTCTAATAGAAATGTCCAAGGGTCAAAATTATCACGGAGAGATAAGGGTGAAATAATGAAAACTTTCCATTTATATTCTTTGTTTATGGATAGGAATTAGATAAGAAAATACCCTATCTTATGTAGAGACTTGTTGGAATGAAGTGGACAGAAGAATTTTAAATTGCAGCCCTAGCATGTAATTCATCTTGATGAATAAATGGACACAAACAACTTTTGAACTGTTTACCAAAGAACAAAAACTTCTGACTAGATCATAATTATTTTAGACATTTGCTGACGACAATTCAAATGTGGCTGGAACGACTTGATTTGTCTTTCTTACCCCAGAACATTGTGGAAAAGGGAGAAAATAAAGGTCACATCCATTAAAGTGTTATTTTCTTAAGATTTAAGTCTTCTTTTCTTGTCCAATTACTTTTTCTTTCACACTTGTTCCGGTCCCCCCCCCCCATCTTATCTATAGGTTGTTGTTTATTTTCATCTTAAAAAGTTTTTCCTAATTTTTAAACAGAGATTTTAGCTTTCACTTGTTGTTTCATAAAGAAATAAGTATAAATTCACTGTTTAAATTTGTCACCAAAGATGAAAAGATAGTTTGAAGTGCCTCTGAGCGGACGATGTCAAAATGATTTCTGTTGTGTCATGGGTTTTCACGTTTTTTTCCAGAGATCTTTTTTTCAAATCAGTTAATATTTTTTCAAGTATTACTGCATGATTTGACATAAATTTGTTAATTAGGGTAGCAGTTAACTTGAAAACCTGTCATTTTACTCTAGATAATTGGACTAACACCTTTATCATGTTTTCAAAAATGACTCGCCAGCTTGATTACGTGTGATAAACAGAGCTGCGTGCGTCTGTACACAGTTGACACTGATCGTGTTTATTATAGGCTACATTCATGCCGGATGCATGCAACATAATTTATATGACCCTTTGGCTGGTAATCTCATGCGTCAGATTGACGCTTAGGCAGATATTTTTGAGCGTCAAAAACGGGTCATTTCGGATTTCCATGCGTCAAAACCCGGAGTCCTGGGTCAAAGGAGAACCCTGCTGTGTTTATATTTTCAATGAGCCAGTATTAGTAAAAAAAATCCCACATTTATCTGGTTCGCATTACTTTATATCTACCAACTAGTCTAAATTTGGTTGAAATTCTAAATTTGAAGATTAGTTGTCTGATTGGCTAAGGTGAACAATGATACTGATAATTGATAGTTTAAAAATTCATTGTTAACCCTTTACTACACAATCCTGAGTTTACCAAACTGCCTGGTGTTTTGACTACCCATTTAGAAGCTTTTTGAAAACAATGATGGAAAAGGAAAATATAATGGTAATCTGCATTTTCCTATTTTCCCACCATGTTTTCTATCCTTTCAAAAACAAATCCCATTACTTAAGTCACATTTATTGTATGAGTTGCTAGAGCTTTTTATTTGGACGAGTCTGAAATTTTGTACTGTTAAAGAGTTAACCCTTAACCACACAATCCGGGTTTTAAACACATCAAAGAGGAGGACTTCTGAAAACCTGGTAGAAAAATAAGAAAATGCTAGAAACCATCATATTCTCCTTTTGCACAATATTTTCTGCCTATCGACAAACACATTCAATTTTGAGTCATATTATTTTGTTGGCTGCAAATGTTTTCAATTTAGAAAAGTATGAAATTCTGTCATCTGGTAAAGAGTTAAACAGCAAAAGCGAACTTATACAAAAACTTACCAGGTAACTTGGTGACTCCATTCACCTTGAAGAAATCTGGGGTTGAAATAGCATTTGTTGCAAACAGTTTATATCTCATGTTCTCTAAACTGCTTCTCGTAATCACGGACAAACTCTTTGACACGCCTGAGTGGGCACTGCCTAATCGTCTCTCCTTTCCATTGCTTTCACCAGTGTCGTGGTCAGGTATAACAAGTCGGACGAGAGACTTTGGTCTTTTATCTTTCTGTTCCTTGTCATGTTTGGGCTTTGGTGGTGGTGTGTACTTTTTATACTTATCCAGCAAAGAAAAGTCTATAGGTTGGCTCAAGTCGGCCCTAGATTTAACTCTTTGTAACTTGTCATTTTTATCTTTTTCTTGATGCACAGCATCTCTCTTGTCAGTAACCTGTATACATATATTAACATTATTTGCATCTTCTTGGGCAAGATCTTGACTGGCTACCTGATCATCTAACCTAGCTTTTGATTCTATTGATTTGGTTTTTTCATTCATCAAATTCCCAACATTATCTAATGCCTGCTGCAAAATACTACTAGCAAGATCCTGGGCATACAGCTCCGACGGCTCAAACACGGATATACTTCTAGGTAAGCTCTCTTCTACGATTCTTGAAGCCAATGCATCTGCAAAACCACTGACACTACTGTAATCTCTTTCCAAAGTTGTAAACTCCTTTGATCTTGCATGATTCTCACTAGATTCATGTGGAAATGTGAGTTTTTTAAGGAGATCGGACTCTACACGGGGTGTAAAAAATGTTGGATCTGGTTCGATTACTGACACAGGAGTTTCTGCTCTTGGGAGAGCCTCACCAGCATATGTGATGATACCACTGCCTTCAACAAGGCTTTCAGGTACATGGTCTTGATGTTTGTGTGTTTCCTTCCTTTTGACCTTTTTCCTCTTTTTCCTAGTGTGTGGCGGAACTTCCCTCACCTTTTTGAGTGGAGATATAGGATAGCTTTGATTAGCTGCCACAACATAGTCTCTGTGTCTGATAGGTTCAAGTGTGGTTGCAAGGATGTCTACCTGTCTGGTTGAACATCTGAAAATAACATCAAAGGTACTCTAAATTACATGTAATTGGTCATCTAAAAGAGCAATTATCTTCATTTCACTCTTTACCAAATGGCAACATTTTAGACCAGTCCAAAGTCAAAGCATTTGTAATGACAAAATAAAGTTGGCTCAAAAACTGAAATTTAATTTGGGAAATAGAGAAAACATTATGGGAAAAGGAGAAAGTGCTGATTACCAGCATTTCTTTCCTTTTCCCACAATATTTTCTAAAGCTGTTCATTCAAAGTTGGGATTGTGTGGTAAAAGTTTAATGCCAAATATAGAGCCATGCTCTGGCAAAAGAGGGTATAATGCATCTCTGTGATGCATGATACCAAGCAAGTTATCATATAAGCATGGATCCATTAAGTCTCTTTTGTTTAACAACCGGTTGAATTCTGGGATAGAATGGTTCATAGACATGCAGAAAATTAACCAAAACCAAAAACTGTTGATACATGGTCAGCATGCATGGACTGCACAGATACTTTTTGCAAATGCATTTAATTCCCTTTTCACAGAGCATCGCTCATACAAGATCTGACATGCTGTTGGCATCTGAGATGAAATTTTATTATTAAGCAAGTCTCAAAAAAAATTAAGAAAGGCCATGCATTTGGTGAGCTACATGTAAGTAACTTTTCTGTCCACCAGTTCAGTAAGGTTTTAACTGAAGTCAACGAATGTCAGGTTCTTTTTATCACAAAGCTGAATCTCAAGAATTATACTTCATGACGTTTTAAAACATAGACCTACATGTACTGAAATTAACATGACACCATTTTGCTTTTGTGACTGGTATGCACATTATGTACAAAAAAATCCACCAAATTGTATGTAAGTTTTTTAGAATTATTTTTTTTACAGATTGAAATACAAGCCTTTTAAACTCAGAAAGATTTTTCATTTTATAGGCTTGACTAAACAAGTGGATGGTAAAGACCTGCAATGTTTTCAAAAACTTTTTTCTAAGGGTTGTTAAAACTTAGGATTGTTTGGTAAAAGGTTAAAAATGAATAAATCTAAAATGTTGTTACCTGGTAACCAGCAAATCTTGGAAAATCAAGTCAAATCTTGTCAAAAGGCTCAAAACAGCCAGGCAATTTTTCACAAATAGATAATGTCAATTGTCTTTTACTAGCAGGAAAAGTTAGGTCTTTACCACATAACAAAATTTTAGGGGTGTAAAAATTGAAAGCATTTGAGGACAACAAACTCATTGTGGCTAAAATAATGGGATTTATGGTTTAAAAAGGATAGAAAACACTGTGGGAAAAGGAGAAAATGCAGGTTACCAGCATTTTCTTCTTTTCCCACAGTGTTTTTAAAAGCCATCTTTGTCAGGGTGCTTTAAACACTGGGATAAAGTTTTCTGTATAGACAACTTCATTATACATCATGATGATACCAACCTGTCAACAATTCCACATAACAGAATTTTTTGCTGCCATGCCCTCCAGCCTTCATACCATTCACAGATGGTTTTGTAAATCTGTTGATTGTTCAATGTGGAAAAACTGTGCTCTCCTAATTTCTTTGTCTTAATCACTGGAGGTAAATTTACCACACCCTCGAAGTTTCCATAACGAAGGCCTTCTGCTGGTTTCAGAGAGAAACTGCGTGTGTGCTCAATTGGGGCTATAAATGAAGGCATGCTGGTTTCTTTTTACTTCATTCTCTGTTTCTCTGAAATGTAGAATCAATTTTTGATTATCTATTTACTCAGCATTTTAGCATCGGACCACCCCTTATGCTTACAGCAGGACTAGTCTGTATAATGAGACATTTATGATGCTTTTTTTCATGTTTGGACATTTATTGTGCAACGTACTGTCTCAAGTCCATTGTGAATTGTCCTGTAGCAAAGCTAAAGCACTGCACTGACTTTCTGTTTCTTTGGTTCAATCTGTATTGCAGCAAAATGCAACTACCTTTTAGTAAATATGAACGTAGTTTTAACTTTCATAGACTAGAGAATTAATTACAAAATCATTTTTTTTTTTTTAATTTTGTCTCTTAATTAGCATCATAGAAATTATAATTCAATTTCATCCAGATGTTTGAAAAATCTGACCTAGAGTGATAATACTGTCCTGTAGCCATTTTGAAATTGAATAATGTGACTTTGCTTGAATTCTTGCAAAACATGCTTGTAACATGATACACTTGGCGCCAATTAGTCATCACATGATTGGAAAATATTGCCACATAATCTAGCAGATGATCCAAATACATCATGATGTCATTTTGTAAGTAAAACTGTGTGTAATGAGGAATATCAGAGGGTGGCGCAAATAGTGTCAAGCAAGTAACCCCCAATTACATCGTTTTCATTTCAATAATATTTCCTTTTATTCGAAACTTGTATTTTGAAGATAAAAGTTGACTTAGGAACATAGATATTTGAGTCAAGGTAGATCTATTTACACTGAGGCAAAAAAAAAGCCGCTAGTTGATGCCAACGTTCTTAATGACAGAAAAATAGATCTACTGATTAGCCTACCACAAGGCACAATGTAACATGAACTTACAGAACATGACAAAAGGAGTTAATTCATTTCATACTGTCTCTCTCACATTTATTGTAGTGACCAGTGATTTGTTAACCCTTTACCAGACAACAAAATTTTAGCCTTGTCCAAACTGAAAGCATTTGCAGACGACAATTTCATTGTGACTTAAATGGTGCAAATTTTCTTTGACAGGGCAGAAAACATTGTGAGAAAAGAGAAAATGCTGGTTACCAGCATTTTCTCCTTTTCCCCACAATGTTTTCACAAGGCTTCTTTCAAAGGGTCGTTAAAAGTCGGCATTGTACAGTAAAGGGTTAATTAATCCTCTCCCGGGAAAAAAAAAAAAAAAAAATCTGAGTATAAATGGATCTAATCTATGATGAGGCAGAAGAACTTTGAAAACATTGTGGGGGAAACAATTTTTGCCTTTTCAAAGACAAACGTCATCATAATCATTTGATCAACAATTACGTTGTCGTCTGCATGAGCTTTTCATTTGCAAGTCAGTTTTTTTTTTTTTTCGTCTGCTAAAGGGTTAAGGGTAATGCATATTCAAACCACTTGCATAAAATTTGTTTGCCCTTTTCAATCACCTGCTGGTTAATGAATAATGAAATTAAAAGCAAAACTTTTGCCAAAAGCAAAGAAGTGTCTTGGATTTATTAAGAGAGGATTAGCCTTAGGAGAAGAGTCTGTTATTCATCGTTTATCTTACTGTTAGGAATGAATAAAAGCACAATGCCCTTACGTTTACCAAAAGATTGGGAGGTTTCTAGTCAAATCCAAAAATTATTAGCGATTGGCAGCCATATTGTTTAGGTCCACCATTTTGTTTCTATGTTCATCGGAAGCATTCGGCATATGTCAGGTGACATGTTAGATGTAGTTACGGAATCGACCGAATTGTGACGAGGACGCTGGAGGATGCCCAAACGCCGAATGTAACGAAATGTAGATAAATTAAAACCGAAATGTAACGAGATGTAGATGTCTAAGTTCACTGTATATTTAACTTGGTATAGATTTTAAAGCAAAATATTGAAATGTGCCATAATGGAAACATTTCCTCATGTTTAGCTAAATTAAAGTAAATTTCTATTTTGTTAAAAAAAATCTGACAAAATAAGTTTCCATACTTATTGAATGATACCTTAATTGCTTCAATTTATTTGCACATGCTATATCTTTAAGCATTTTCACTTGAAGAAATTCCTACGAGGGAGGAATGGAAAAAATGAGAAAAGGGGCAGGGAGGGAGGGAGTAAAGAAAGAAAGAAAGAAAGGCAAACAAAGAAAGAAAGAAAAAAAGAAAGAAGAAAGGAAGTTTGGTTGGAGGATGGTTACACGTGATCCAGTAAGTACCATTTTTCATATACCAAGGAACTCTTAAATAATAACGTTATACAAAAAACTAAATATAAATAGTCGCTGTTTTAGTTGAACAGATCTTTGCACGAAATATATGAAAGTCAGGTATTTTTTAACACCTTCTTTGCATAAATATGAGCCATTATCTGTGAAAAGGGGGCTTAATAGATCTAGTCACAATAGTCCTCGCAGGCTGAACTGGGTCGAAACTTTTTGCTATCGGTCAAATTTTTTTTTTTTTTTTTTTTCCTTGTATGTCTGAAGAAGAACCGGTTGATCCAAATGTTTCCGGTTTCCGGATTTTTACCAGCACTAAACTAGGGCTTTGCAGCACCTTGTCCAAGGAAATGCCCATGATAAAAATGGTGCCTCGGGTTAGGGTCAATCGAGGGCCGTTCGTTATTTAACCTAACAGTTTACCTTAACAAGATTTCATCAAAATACGACCATTTGACGACAGATTTTAATTGGCTTTGTGTTTTATCAAGGATTTTACAAATATACAGGTTTCTTTCAGTCATATGAGTCAATATAAGTTACAAATAATTCATCTATGGCCGATCATTATCAATGCCGCCATGGTTTAGACTTCTGAGACGCTTGGAACACCAGTGTGATGTCATTTACCACCGGCTTACCTGCAATCAACACAATCAGCACATTTCCTTTCGTTAAAGATCCGACTGGGCGTAACTTTTCGCTACCAACTGAATAGATTCGACTTTTCTTGAGGTCAAAAAGTATGCTTTCGTTGCGGTTGACACCGACACTGGTCAAAGCAAAGGCTAACGTTAGGTAGCGGACAGTGTAGATCAAAGATCAGACTGCACGTTTTGTGCAGTCTGATCTTGATCTACGCCGTCCGCAAAAGCTATCCAGGGCAACAATGGCAGCAAAAGAGTTAAATTTAGACCGGCCATGCTGATAGGTGGACGGAACATTGACTTTCTCAAAGAGGATAAGACAATTAAATCACCAAAATCAATTTTATTATTAACACTAGCCCTATGAATAATGAGTGTACTAAGCTTATACAGCTGTAAATAATGTAATATGGTAAATGGTTACGTTGTTTCAGTCACCCAGTCTGGGTAACAACGTCATGCAAACCCGAACTGGGCGTAATCAATTCATGCTATAGCTGCGCATCCACGTCAGGTCTGCTATTCCGGCTAGCGTAAAAGGGCAATCAGACAATCTTATCTTTCCTCATAGATAGTGATTACCGGCATTACTTTATTTTCTGTGGATCAAAATAATTTACTCTTCTGTAAAAGATCTCCCACTCTCTCTCGACGGTTTTTTCCTCTTCAAATTTAGACGGCAGTTCATTGATACTCCGGCAGATTTTCACAAATAAAAAACATGCACCGTTACTTCAACATTTCTTATTCCACCAACAAAATTTATTAAAGTAAAGGGTCATTTTCAAAAAAGTAACAAACGCCATCTTCTCTCTGAAACCAAAAGAAACTTGAATTCTTTTTTAAAATGGAACGAGAAAGTATTTCAACCAAAACTATATATAGAACTGAAAGCTTAAGCCTTCCAAATCCATTTTGGTATGTTGATAGATGTAGCCCGAGGGTCTTAACTGTTAAAACTAGAAGACACTATGGACGTCTCTTTAGATAAATATTAACCATTAGTTAGTGAAACTGGGATCAACCCCCCCCCCTCTCTCTCTCTCTTCTCACTGACTCTTTTCATCATCCTCTCTCTCTCTCTCTTTCTAGTGTTTCTCTCCCTACCCCCGTCTCTCTCTCTTCCCAGCTGCACTCTGGTAATTATTTTACTTCCTTGGCTAAACAAATGGCGCAATAAAGCCGATGCAGACAATTTTCGTAATCTATTTTAGCCATGATTCACCTGTCCGTGTATCAGTAATCAACCTTTCGGCTGCTAAGCGCGACTCACTGACCTTTTGCGGACGGTGTCGATCAAGATCAGACTGCACAGGACGTGCAGTCTGATTTTGGATCTACACTGCCCGATAAGAAGACGTTTTCTCCCAAGAAATTACTCTGAAAGAGACCAAATTCATGTTGATTCTAATCGCTTGAACTTTCCATGAAAGTTATTCAGCAGGATATAGGTTATTATTATATACCTGTAACACGGGTAGGAAACTTCATATTCAGAGCCAATGGCTCCGACGAGAAAATGTTGTGTTGGTCTTCCGTTTCTGAAGATGTCGGCTGAAAAACAACCAAAAAACAGGTAAGCTTGTCATTATTTGTAATCATGTGTTCTTATACCTTTGAAATTCCAAAAAAGGAGAATGTCATGCAATGCTCTGGTCTTTCAACGTGTTTTCTACACTACGGAAAGTTGTAACAAGTGTACGATGTTGTCTGAATCATTTGTGGCGTGCGTTGACCTTAGCTAAAATAAAACGTTACGGACCTAAATTCAGTCTATCATTGCCATATAATTGGCAATCAAAAGAAATTCTTGCTGTCCCAAAAGCGTGAATTAATGTCTTGAAATGTTACATTCACTGCTGGTAAAGAATTGAAAAGAAATAGCACAAAAATGGTGAAAATAAAGAATGGCTCCGATGATGTGGGCCGGCTGTGAATGTGTAAGTCGGCACCGATTGATGAGGGCGTCCTTTCAGAAATTTAGTTTTCTGTAAAGATTTACTTAGGAAGTAGGCTTTGTTTTTCCGTTAATACCTTTTAGTCCAAAATGTATTACTTTTGTAGGATGGAACATGATCGAATTTATGAACATACAAAGGAATGGTATTGTCACGATTGAAAAATGCTGTCGAACATTAGTCTATCTAAATTTTGAAAATACTTTTATGTAGCTTTTGATTAACAGAATGGTCCATACATGTATATAGTATTTGTCATGCTTTCGTCGTAAGTGCAGCTCACGTGTAAGCAAAAAAAAAAAAAAAATTTGGCATCTTCGGAAGACTATCTTGTGTTGAAACAGTCATTAAAAAGCTAGATGGAAAATGTACCGACCGTAGCAGAGATGATGAATAGAAAAAAACTTTTACAAAACGTGAGAAATACAATTGACCTATTCGCATTACACGCCTCAGGGTATATGTGTTACCACTCTTAACTCTTCTCGACACCTAACACGACACAACAGTATGCCGGGTGGGTGGGGTATATACAAGTCTTCAACAAAAAAAAAAAAAAAACTCAATTTCACAAGCATGCCAAGACCAAAAATGTTCATAGATCCCTGATTTTGATTGTACTCACTCAGACCTTCAATGCAGAATATGTCATATATTAGTGTTACGGGAGACCACTCCTTCATGCATGGCTTCATCCCTAACAATACCTAACACCTGCGTTAGGGAGAATTCTCTTTGGCTCAGTGGCTATGGTATTGGCCTTTCGTCCGGGCGTTCTAGGTTCGAATCCTGCCCGGTCACTGTATTTCTGCCATGCGTTTGTTCATTTGTTTCTTTGTTGCGGACTTTGTTCGTAAGATTAGTCATTTTCTAAACCTTTTTATCCTAAATAATGACTCAAAACAGCTAATTGCATACACAATCAGTAAATCATGATATTGGAGCTGCAATCTCAATCTAATTACAGCGTAAAGTGAATAATTTCTAATGATTACATTAGCAATGGGGAGGGGTCGGTGTGAGATTTCTGAAACAAGTACAAACGACAATGTTTAGGACATTCATACAAATATCTAGGTCGGAAAAAGAAAAATAGATAACTCAAAGCTACTCATTATGAACCCTTAAAGTGCCTGTCACAACTTAAGTTGGTTCTGCAGCCAGTATAGATCAATATTAGACTGTACAAAACGTGATCGTTTGTTTGTTTGGATGAATACTTGTTTATCATCGGCTTAAAGATAACTGATATGTGACATTTTCTGATTTAATATGCATCTGGTTAATTGAACATTGAAAGATCTGAGTAAGTACTATCAGAATCAGGGATCTATGAACATCTTTGGTCTTGACGTGCTTGTGAAATAGATTCTTTTTCGTTGTTAAAGACTTGTATATACCCCACCCACCTGACATACTGTTGTGTAGTGTTAAGTATTATTTAAAAAAAAGTTAAGAGGGTTCACACATATACCCTGAGGCGTGTAATGCGAATAGGTCAATTGTATTTCTCACGTTTTGTAAAAGTTTTTTTTTTTTTCTATTCATCATCTCTGCTACGGTCGGTACATTTTCCATCTAGCCTTTTAATGACTTTTTCAACACAAGATAGTCTTCCAAAGATGCCAAATATTTTTCTTTTTTTTTTTTGCTTACACGTGGGCTGCACTTACGACGAAAGCATGACAATTACTATATACATGTATGGACCATTCTGTTATCAAAACCTACATAAAAGTATTTTCAAAATTTAGATAGACTAATGTTCGACAGCATTTTTCAATCGTGACAATACCATTCCTTTGTATGTTCATAAATTCGATCATGTTCCATCCAACAAAAGTAATACATTTTGGACTAAAATGTATTAACGGAAAAACAAAGCCTACTTCCTATGTAAATCTTTACAGAAAACTAAATTTCTGAAAGGACGCCCTCATCAATCGGTGCCGACTTACACATTCACAGCCGGCCCACATCATCGGAGCCATTCTTTATTTTCACCATTTTTGTGCTATTTCTTTTCAATTCTTTACCAGCAGTGAATGTAACATTTCAAGACATTAATTCACGCTTTTGGGACAGCAAGAATCTCTTTTGATTGCCAATTATATGGCAATAATAGACTGAATTTAGGTCCGTGACGTATTATTTTAGCTAAGGTCAACGCACGCCACAAATGATTCAGACAACATCGTACACTTGTTACAACTTTCCGTAGTGTAGAAAACACATTGAAAGACCAGAGCATTGCATGACATTCTCCTTTTTTGGAATTTCAAAGGTATAAGAACACATGATTACAAATAATGACAAGCTTACCTGTTTTTTGGTTGTTTTTCAGCCGACATCTTCAGAAACGGAAGACCAACACAACATTTTCTCGTCGGAGCCATTGGCTCTGAATATGAAGTTTCCTACCCGTGTGTAAGTTTTCCGGGTTAAATACATGCGTCGCACGCGGATAAAATCACACATGACGGAAAAAAAATCCGTATCTACACTCAGTGGAATACGGTTCCAAATATGGTATGAGACTTCATAATGACGTAACTCACGCGCGGTATACGTATGTATTCATTTGCAAGTTCATTGGTCAAAATCTTACGCTGTAATATTCATCCGCCACTCATTAAAACGAAATAACTGGCTACTACAACATTAACTGTTTTATTTTTCTTACCGTTTTCAAATAAAATGTAAATAATTTGCAACATTTTGTCGTTGAAAAGGTGTAGGTATATAATAAAAGGAATATTATGCTGTAGTGACTTTCCTGGTGCTTGTATTTACTTCTCGCTGCGTAAGAAAATTTTGGCATCTCGCTCGACCTTCGGTCTCGCGCGATAGCAAATTTTCTCACGCTTCTCGAAGTAAATGCAAGCACCAGGAAAGTCACTACAGCATAATATTCCGTATATATGCAACCGTGCTCTTGGAAATTTCTTTGTCTTTGCAAAATAACATGGTGTAATATATTGCTCATGTGTGTTACAGAACAGGTTGACCGATTGATTGTATGCTGTTTAACGCTATTTTCAACATTATTTCAGTTACTAGTATATCGCGGCGGCCAGTGCACCTATCCATGCTTTCCTTTATTATTATTTTTTTATTTATTTATTTATTTTTTTTTTATTTTTATTTTTTTTTTTTTTTTTTTAGCCAGTACTCCGCACAATATTCTTTCCAAGCCACCGGCTGCTTTCCCTCATAGCCACTGTCGAAACAAAGATAAGCGGTGAGAGAGGAATGAATCCTGTCTCAATGATTATCATCAATCCTCGGAAAGAAATTGGTCAAGCCGGCGATCGAACCAGCGACCCCGTTCTCAAGTCCTGTACGCTACAGACTGAGCTACGGGCCTTGGCTAAAGACAATAGATCTGCAAGTTTTCATTATTTTTATATTCGAAAAGTGTAGGTGGAGATCTAGCTGCTTTTTTTTTTATTGATCGTTGCAGATTGAGCCTGAATCTTTGGAGAAACGACACCAGGCCTTGAGAATGATTGTACATAAAAAGCATCGTCAGTGAATAACAGGAGAGTAGTAGCAGTCCTTAATACATGTATGTCAAGCACTTACAATTGTGAAAATCATAAAAAGAGCGTCTCAGTTCGAGTTTGGCGCCAAGCTAAAACTAACATGTTTTTTTTTTTCGTTGTTTTAGCACTCACTATCCATGTACGATTCCTTTACCTACGCAAAAATGTATAGAAGCAGATGGACAGATCACTGACCAGGCTACTTCTTCCTAGCAGTGTGATCTGAATCTGCATTATTTGCAATAACGCAAACTTTGTACGGTGCTGAAAATGTTGTCTTACGCTCGCTCACAGCATCTTTAACCCTTATCCTTCCTAAATAAGTGAAATGAAACTTTTAAGCCGATAGAAAAAACCCGAATTTCACTATTTCAAAGATACTTTTTGGGGTAAAGTATGTTGTTATCGGACAGGGTATGTCCAAGATCAGACTGCACGTTCTGTGCAGTCTGATCTTGATCTATACTGTCCGCAAAAGGTCCTTGAGTCGCTCAGCAACCAAAGGATCAAAGTAAATGGGGCGCTCTGAGCGTAAAACCTGACCGCAGAATAGAATTCTTTCTTTATACCTCTAAAACAATTATTTTTTCCAGGTATGTCGTGTACGTAAGCGATATGCATATTTAATTGAAGTTTTACGGCGCTTTTCAACAATTTTCAGAGCTATTTCGGGAGTCACAGTCATTTCACCAAAATATGTCCTCGGGTACTTTTACTACTGCTAATAGACAATTATGAATGGACATGGATATAGAGATGAACAACGGATAACAGGTTTTAATCAGGGGTTTTCTAAAAGTAACTATATCGTTATGCATATAGGCCAAAGAAAAAGACATCTGGTTTAACACACTTTTTATTCAGTGCTTCTGATACAACTCAATGAACAAACTTTAACTAAGCATCACTAGTTTCAGAACTGCTAGTTATGCCTAGTTCCCTTATTGTTTTGGCCTCCTCCTTTTCCACACAACATTGCAAAAGTGTTGTTCAGACGAAACATCGTGCTTCTGTTCTTAATGCGGTTTGAATCATTTCCCACTTAGTTTCTTTATCTGCGAAGTTTAATTAATGTAAGTATCTCAACAGTAAAAATGTAATAAATGCATTGATGCCTGGTCTTTACGACACTTTCCAACGCTATTTACGCTGGCCTACGGTTGCAGAATGGCCGACCCTAAGGGGGAAACTACAATAAAATTGGAATGGCTGTAGGTGCAATAGATGGAACGAGTAAAAAAATATGCAGACCTGCTTAAAACCAATCAAGAACAGTTTTACTCCGGACATCAATGTAACCAATGTACAAAATTGTCATACCCAGGTTGTCATAGACAATACTGAAAGGGTTTGACATATGGAAACTGGATGATACCAACAATTCATACTGATGCAGCAAATTTGACAACAGTTGCCATTTCCGGTTGACTGCATATTGCTCGCGGATAAAATACGATATATTCAATTAGAAATTCCAGTCATTACTTTTTTCTGTAATGCACAGTTGCGTCAGAGATCGGGAGATAAATGTCGACATGCATGTCGATTGAAGCAATATATTTCACGTTACAGGATTAAAGTAACAATAAAGCCCAAAGTAAACAAAGCGGGTGTTTAAATGCATTTTAATTTATATCATACCATTTAAAAGTATGGAAATTATTGTGAAGATGACAATCTGTCATTGTACGATCGGTCCGAGTGTTAGTTGCTGAGAGAGAAATTAATTTCAAAACTAGGTTAAAACCTGCCAGGTAGCCATGCCTTTTGTTTACTTTTTGCCTGATTTTAATTTTTTTTTTCTGCCAGGGACTAACATGGCCCGACCACACGATAACAGTCACGGTCATCTCCACAATATTTTTCATACTTTTAAATGGTATGATTTTAAATTTAAATGTATTATGACACCTGCTTTGATATTTTGGCCTTTACTGGGCCTTTAAGGTTGAACACATAAACGCAGAACTTGAAAGTTATAAATGCATTAGTTCACTCTGGCGGCTTTCGAGACCATTCCTATCGCGAACTTCTCGAATCATTGCAAAAATAGTATATTGTCGTACATGAGTTGGATCGATTCTATGAAAAGAAACGTTTGTAATCAGGCTGTTAGCCTGATTATCATTTTCCTCGAACAAGAGCACCGCATGCCGGTGCCAACGCTTGGCTGCAATTGCCTGATTTTTAGTGGAAATTCAAAGGCGAAAAAGGAACATAACTGTGTCAAAAATACTTTCATCTGCCCATGTTGTATCGGTTCCCCTTTTGATAGTGAACAACTTATCCAAGTTTCAGTTAAATATCTTCCGTAATGACAGATATTATAAAATGTCAGCTTTTGATAATGTCAAAGTTTGCCCGATGAAGACGCAGACGATGACGCAGAAAACGCCAGGGATATTACAATACCTCGACGTTTTCTTAAAAAAAATAGCCGAGCTAAAAATTATCTATGTAATAGATCTAAATAAAAATTTAAAACACGGACTTAATGATTATTTTGGTATATGAGACCCGTCGCGCATAAAGGGCCCATCTTCGAAATCCGTAAATCAAGTAAACAAATGAAGAAGGGATCGAAACCAGTGCAGGTAGATATTTTTACAACAACTATTTAGTAAGGTAGAATGCTCTTTTAACATATAGAAAATCTGCCAAAAGCGAAAAGTTTTGACCCTGGTCAGACTGTGCAGTACGCGTAGTCTGACCAAGGTCGATATTTTTCGCGAATGTAGGTAAAAATGTCAGAGGTAAAAGTGCCAGATACTAAAATGCCAGAGGTAAAAATGTCAAAGTGGTAAATATGCTAGAGGTAAAAATGTCATAGGCAAAAATGTCAGATGTATTATCTTTAGTACATATTGATGGGGAAAAAGAAAAGGAGCAGCTCAGGTTAGCTCAGTTGGTCAAGGGTTAGCAGGTTGGAAACCTGGTTGGAACAAACTTGTTTCTGGCCTTTGAATCATTTGAGGAAGCAGTGATACAAATTCAAGATTGGTATGTGGACAATAGGACTATGATTACATACTATCATCTAAGATACTTTTTTATAGATTTTTTTTACATGATTGCAATGTTTTCAAAAGAACAATATAATACTAGTATTTACTGCACAGATACCTCATTGTTTTTATTCTATCTTAATCGGAAAACATGTGATGAAACATCAATAGAAAAGCAAAGACATGAATATAAATGTTATATCTAGCATCTACCATTTATTTATAAATCCTCAAACATTGTGACAATAGAAAAATTCATCCTTTTACACCAGTTCATTTACATGTATATAAATTATCAAACAGTCCTTTTATGTCCAACAGCAGAGGTAATTTGAAGAACATTGTGACTAAACAAGAAATTGCCCATAATATGCTCATCCTGAGCAATTTCTCCTTTTGTACCAATGTTTCCTCATTTATTTTTGCAACAGTTTAAACAAGTTATCTGTTAGCAACTGAAAATGCTACAATGTGATGTACACGTATCTGATGAGAGGTCAGAGGCAAATGCTTTTTGCTAGAATAAGTGCGTTTCAACCTGGCATCAAATCCACCATTAAACTAGCCTGGATGGCTACTACCTTTTCCCCACATAAAATGGTTAATACATCTAGCATTTTTACCTATGACATTATTACCTCTGGCATATTTACCACTTTGACTCTGACATTTTTTCCTCTGGTATTTTTACCGGTGGCATTTTTACCTCTGACATTTTTACCTCTGACATTTTTACCGCATACCATTTTTCGCAGTTCCCAGATGGTCCCTTTATGCGTGACGGGTCACATATGAATGTGTTGAGACAATCCCCGAGTTTTCTCTGCTTTCTGTTGTCGACTCAAAAATGCTCATAAATGTCTATTACTTTTCATTGAGTTTCCAGGGAAGAAAAATAAGTTGAAATGTACCTATATCAAGCAAACACTTGTTTATAGCGGTCGTTTCTTTTCTTAGGCATACTTCTTGACTTTGCGTCGAACAAACCTTACCCAAACGAAACTTGTAACAGGTAAAATGTTAAACTAGCGTCCAACGGAAACGAAATCTCGTAAAATCATCCAAAGGAAGTAAAATATCGGGTATCACGATCTACACCGTAGTTGAGAGAGAGAGACGCTGCATTTTTATTTCCATGGGAATTATGCCTGTAGGTGTGTTTCTGCGTTGCAGTTATCGTTTTTCTTTCGACACCAAAGTTCACACAATTTCAAGTAAAACAAGAGCACCACATGTGGGTGTCAACACATGGCTGCAAGTGCTTGATTTTTAGTGAAATTCAAAGTTGATAAAGGGGCATAGCTGTGTTAAAAAAAAAAAAAAAAACGGATAGCTAAATGCCCCTGTTCTTTGAGTTTCCCTTTTGATATCAAACAACTATATCCAAGTTTGAAGTAAATGTCCTCAGTCATAACAGAGATATTACAAAACGTCAAAAACGTTGAGTCCCGGTTTTAAATCTTCCACATCACGGAACATTTTGTTGTATGATTCTGGAGTTTAGGATTCACATTTGAGTGCAAGCTCTAGGATTGGTTGATTGATCGACTGATTGAATAGTTTTAAGTGGAAGCATAGGTCTTTCGTAGAAGTGTCTTTGGGCAAGTCACATCAGAGTCCTAGCCTAGTACTGGTGAAACCCAGGGCACACATGAGTATGTGACCTGTAGCCGTGATATGACGCAAATAATGTTGAAAGCGGTGTAAAAACAACTCTTTCCCCTCGTTCAAGATTGATTTGATTGGATTAAAAGTTATACTATTGACAACCATCTTTGATCAACTCTTCAAGAATGCTAACATTTTCACTAAGTAATGCACTAATTCGTATCAAGAGAAACATACCACGGGCTCTATAGGTATAGGTCTTCTCGATCGTTTGCACACTACCTTACGATTTTATAACCATTCATGCGTTAATTATATAGCCTTCCGCGAAAACACACATTTACATGGTAGATCTACATAAACCCTTAGGCTGCTTAACGCGAATCAAGGACCTTTTGCACACACTATAGATCAAGATCAGATGGCACAGAACGTGCAGTCGGATGTTCATCTACACTTTCCAATAATGAGATATTTTTCTCCCTAAAAATATCTTTGAAATGGCAATATTTGAGGTTTTACTATCGTCTTGAAAGTTTCAAATTAGTTATTTTATAATTTAGTAGATTACGGATTAATCCGTTGGAGTGGCATGTAATGTAAAATATCTTCAGTTAATGATAATAAGCTGGCATTGAAATTAGAATATTCACAACATCGCTACCCGCAAATCCAACTAAAATTACCGTTTGCGTTGTATTGCTGACTCCGTCTTGCACAGAAAATGTGTCTATAAATATATCGAGGGGAAAAACCAGAAATGACTCAATTTTTAGTAACAATATGGCGACTCCAGGGCGACTTACAGCAAAATCGAAACATAAAATAATATTGCTATATGCCGCATTTGTTTGTACGCTGATTTTCAATGTCGTAGCTGTATATTCATGCTTCATTTCGCCGTTTGTTTACGACCCATTTCTGCGGACGGAAGAATTTCGGAGGTACTGGAGAAAACGCGAACCATGGTACATGTTGTTTTCCATTGTATTTGTGTACCTTAACGTCTGCTTGTATATTTGCTCTGGATTTATACTGGTTTTGGTAAGTTTAAGTGACGCTATAATTGGCTTGCAACACTCGAAAAGGGACATTCGGACATTCGCGTAAAGCGTCGTTCCGGATCGTCCTACGCAGGCCGCGCAGGCTAATCCGAGATGACACTTTCCGTTCTTGTGTTATTTTCTGTTTTGCGCAAGTCTACTCTAAGACAAAATCTGATGTAGTCGTAAAGTGCCGTCTCGGATTAGCCTGCGCGGACTGCGAGACGACACTTTACGCAAATGTCCGAATGCCCCTTTTCGCGTGTTGCAGGCCAAATAGTTCTGAGTCATGCTCCGTGATAAGGGGGTTTATTGCATCTGCGAAAATATATCGATCTATGTCAGCCTTTGCTGTCCGAACAGGCTGACTTACGTCGGAACATTTTGCTGTTGGTAAATTTACTTATAGCCAAAGGACCGTTCTATCGCATGATTCATTCCTTTGTTAGACAAATTGTTTCTGTTGACCCAAAATCATGCGATGACTTGCTTAGCATAGCGTATAACAAAGATGCATTAAATCCCATTTCTAGCTCATCTGTTTCATTCCGTCTTAACCAATTACCATACAAATAACATTTTTCCTCTTCTGTCGTGAATAGCTTCTGAAAACGTGGGACAAGGAATAAAAACAGTCGCTTCTTTTTCCACAATATTTTCCAAACGGGCCTAAACGACATTTTCACCTTCGTGCCAATTTCAAGCACTTGTTAGTAGCTATCTCAAAGATAGGCTGTTTTTATGGTCATGTAATAAGTAGCTTACATATTTAAGGATTACGACCCCCTAACACATCGGTAAATATCGTGTAATACCCACTGTGTTCGTAAAGGCTATTCGGCCAATCTCGGCAACTTCCGTCTTTTAATATAATAGTTAAGGGCCGTAGACTCACTGACTTATCGTGTAACATCGACGTTTTCGTGAAGGCTATTTGGCCAATCTCGGCAGCTTCCGATTTGCGATTGGTAAACATGTGGCTATGATTAGTCTGTCAGGTCCCTGTATGCCTGTTTTCGGGCACATTTATGACAACCAATATACAGCTGTACAAGTTTTGCTACCGATAATCAATACCCAGGGCCGCTTTTTCACACAGTAACGAACTAGTACGATATTGGATAATCCCTTTCTTGTTTTGATTGGTAATTTGATATTTTTTTAAGAGTTAGCCTACCCTACAAGAACCCTTACTTTATGTCTACGAGCGTCACGAGGAGCAGTTAAATATATTTTAACGGCATATAACCATGGCCAAGTTTGACGAAAAAAATTAAGTCTGTACCCAATTCGGCAGACTTAGGCCCGTGTACACCAGCAAGCTAGACGAAGGTGACAGATTACATGTCGTTGATTTGATTTTAAAACAACATTTTCCTTTTCGGAAAAGTTAGGAGAGGGGATAAGCTGTGGGGCGAACGAGGAGAAGTGGGACGTGATAGTAGGGTGGTTAAATGCGTGCCCTGCCTTACCGTTGAGAGAGGGATCCTTGGTTGTTCATCGGTAAAGTGTAGAACTCGTGACTTGGGGGCCTCAGGTTGAGCCTCACTGGATCCAGTGGGCTTTTCGTGGGAGTGTCTTTGGGCAAGACACTTCAGTGCCATATCTTTGCACTGGCGAAACCCAGAAAATACACGAATATTTGAGCTGTCTTTGTGATATGATTAAAATAATGTTAAAAACGGCGTAAAATACCAATGAATTAATCAACTGTTGAGCGAGAATTAATAGCGATGCGTTTTGGTGCATATCTTTCCATAATGGAAAGGCAGGGAAAAAAGAGGCAATTACCGTCGATGTTACTTTTCATTGTTCTACTTTAAATTGAAATATATAGTTTCAATGTACATAATGCACTTCTTACTTAATACAACGTCGCGCTTTTTTTTTCACGATGATTCTGATGAGGCCGCTGGTTCGAATCCCCAACTCCGAAAGTTACTTTCCGAGGAATGATGACAGTCAATGCGACAAGCTTCCTTCCTTTCTTATCGCTGATCATTGTTTCAACGATGGCTATGTGGAAAAGCAGCCAGTGGCTTTGGAAGGATATTGTCCGAAGCACTGGTAAAAAAAAGGATGGAAAGCATGACATGCAAAGATGCGCTAGCCATCGCAATATACATGTAACTAATAATAATTAATAATGTTGATAATGGCGTAGAATACCATACAAACAAAGACACTAAGTCTAAACTCTCATCCATGCTACGATCTTGAGGCATAAGACCTTCGAAAACATTGTGGTCGACAAATCCCATCGTTCGAGTCACACTTAATTTTGTCTTCTGCGGGGTCTTATATATACATGTATACAAGAACCTGGAAATTCTTAGTCTGGTAAAGAATTCACAGATAATTTTTATGAGTACAGCATCTTACAGTTAACAAGTACCTTGATGAAATTTGCATACATATATGTGTTTGTTGCATTTCAGCCCATTGTTGAGTGTATATGGCCAAAGATTAGAGACTTTATGCCATGGAGACTACGTCGTCGAACTTGGTGCTTTTGTAGCTGTTCTTGTAAGTCTTTGGTCAAGATTCTTACAGCAATCCATAATACCCAGTGTGCGACTACGCCCCAAACAGCTGATACCCTCGACGGTACCACCACACATTACATACATCTGATAAGAGAGAACTGTATGAGAGACCTACACCACTTTGGTTTGAATACAGTCCTTGTTGGAAGCTCAGCGGAGGTGCTAGGAAGGCCGTATGCACTAGAACTTCAAAAGGGCTATCTAGATCCTACGATGAAATTTGCTCTGCGATTTTTTTGTTGTTGTTTGCCATGTTCGACGGCGTATTCAAGCTTACGAACTGATTATGACATAATTCTAGTGAATGAAACAAGAGGCGAAAATACTGAACATTTCTTTAAGTTTGAATTCGGTGCTCAGCGTAAACCTGGCTTTGTGAAGCTGAAAATCGTAGACGAAACTACACAATTTGCTTTTCTTTGTAAAGCACAAGATGGGATTAACTATGTCTCTTCAAAATTAATTAGGAATGTTATACGAGAGAGTATCGAAACTACGTCTGAGTCCCAGCTCCCAGCGTCAAGAATATTCGGGCCCTTTAGACACATGCCTATTATAGAGCTTGAAGAGAAGGGACCGGCTATTAAGCTGGTGACATACCCGCTTGGACAAGCCTGGTACTGGAATGAGAACCAGCGCTTTGTCACATTCGAAGGTGACTTTGTGTTTGGTTTTCACGTCTTATTGCCCTTTCCAGACGAAACAAAGTCCTGGATCAGTCGACCGCGTATTTGGCCTTCCCCAACTGAAATCCAGTCCATTTCTGAGGACGGGTTCATACTTGTACCGAAAACCATGGCAACCAGTGACGCCCCTAAAGACGACAACGAATGGCACATCTCATTCCCACATTCGGAAAGCCGTATTTTGAGAGGAACCCCAAAGGTAGCCAAAGCGTGCTATCTCGCCATTAAACTTATACTAAAAGATCACCTGGTGTTCTACTGGGAAGACTTCAAGACGTATTACCTGAAGACAATGTTTTTATGGGAACTCGAGAAACATCCCGAATCCTTTTGGTGTCTTGAGAATTTCGACGAGTGCTTTTTTGCGCTCTATGACCACGTGGCTGAATGTGTGACGTCAAAGAAATGTCCTCACTACTGGGTGGAGGGTATCGACTTCTTTGAACAATATACAGACAGTAAAGATTTCTCGACCCTGCCGGGAGTACTTGCTAAAATAAGGAACAACCCCTCGCCATATATTGAGGATGTTGGAAGTATGTGGTGTTAAGGTATTTTGTAAACCAAATTTTAGACATGGCTTAACACGTGACAGAGTAGATAGATATGTAAAAGCAACGGAGTGTATGTTGTTTGAATTACGTGGAAAATATTGAAGAAAAAAAGGCAACGGTATGGTAAAAAACTTTTCACACGGGATGGATGAGAACAGTTAAATGGATGGTTTTATGGATAGATAGGTGAATGAACAAACGTGATATGCATAACATGCCACATGAACACATAATTCAGTTTATTATATTCCTATCAGTGAATTACTGGGATTTCTCAGTGTATTATTCTCAGTGTATTGATATTGTATCTTCACTAGTGACGATATAGTTTATAGAATGTTTGCTGGAACTACTTTTTTTCTATATTGCTCATAGTCTTATGTTTCTATCTCTCTGCTTCAAACATCTTTAGTAAGCAATAGCACAGTGAAGAGATTTTCAGTAAAATCTCACCTTAACCCTTTACCACACAATTATGAGTTAAAACGACCTTGTGGGAGAAATCTTTTAAAAACAGTTCGCGAAAAGGAGAGAGTTTCTGTGGGAGAAAGTTTTTGAAAACATCTTGGTAAAACGAGAAATGACTAGTAACCAGCATTTTCTCCTGAATGTTTTCTATCCTATCAAAAAACCTAAGGTCTTTTGTACTAGTTTTATATTTTTCGTTTGAAGATGTTTTGACTTTGGGAAAGTCTTAAACTTGGCACGTGGGAAATATTCCATCCTTGTTACTTTATATAGTTGGTTTTGAATTGTAAAGGTACAGAACAATGCGTGCCTTTCAACTGGAGAGATACACACTGTAACTTATGTTCTTACGAACATGAAAGTTCGAAACAAATGCATAGCTCAAATACAAACCGCACCTGGCGGGATTCGAACCCGTGCGGACAAATATCCTCGTTTTTCGAGGTTTAAAAGAACAACACCATAACCACTGAGCCAAAGAGAATTCTATGGAACGCCATAACTGTCTTATGTTGTCATAAAACATTTCTTTATGTGATATTTTAGATCGTCTAGTCGTTTTTTTATTCCATTATTTTATATATGCGTTACGAGGTGTGGTCTTTGCATTACGATATGTGGTCTTTCTATTACGTGATGGTGTTTTTAGATTACGTTATGGTGTTAAATTGTTATGTTATGTAGTTTCCTGAATACCTTATGTAGTCTTCGTATTACGTTGTGGGGATATTATATGACGTGATGTGGTTTTGAGATTACGTTATGTGGTCTTTATATTACGTGATGGTGTTTTTAGATTACGTTATGGTGTTAAATTGTTATGTCATGTAGTTTTCGCATTACGTTTGGTAGTCTTCGTATTACGTTGTGTTGTTATTATATTACGTGATGTGCTTTTGAAATTACGTTATGGCCTTTTCCTTAATCATTATGATGTCGTTTTAATACATTGTATGATAAAATTGTTGTATCATGCAGTTTTCACATTACGTTTTGTAGTCTTCTTATTACGTTGTGTGGTTATTATATGACGTGGTGTTGTTTTGAGATTATGTTATGGTCATTATTTATGAAAGCATTGTGAGCAAAGGAGAAAGTGCTTTTGTAAGCAATTTCTTCTTTCCCACAATGCTTTTTATTAAAATAAGATACTTATTTTAAGCAGTACACAATCGCTTTGAATTTCCGTGTGCAACTTTTATTTTGGACAGGTCTAAAATTTTGTCGTTTGGTAATGGGTTAATATATCAAAGAATAAAGACATTTGATATATAATCGATAGCTATCCGAAGGAACTCTTTGTGTATTATTCTGTTTGGTTAAGTTCGACAAAAAATGACAAAAAGTTGAAACCAATCCAAATGATTTTCACATGCAGCCGTTATTATCTATACCCCTTATAGCCCAGTTTAGAACGCCATATTAACTCTTTCACTACCGAATAAATAAATTGTATTTGTTCATTGGCTAAAAATACACTTCCATTGCAAGATGAAGAAACAGTTTATTTATAATCTAGAATGAAAATGTGGATCAGAGATCAGACTGCACGTTCTGTGCAGTCTGATCTTGATCTACATTGTCCACAAAAGCTCCTTGTGCCTGCATTACGTTATGTTATTCTCCTTAATTATGGTGATGTCCTTTTAATATTTGGTTTGGTTTAATTGCTTTGTCGAGTTGTTTTCATATTACCTTATGGTATTCTTCTTGTTACGTTGTGTGGTTATAACATTACGTGATGTCGTTTCTTTATTACGACGTGGTGAGGACTAATCGTTCGTCTATGTACGGAAATGTGACACCGCTTAGGTCGCTTCAATCGTCCTTCAACTTCAGAAATGGCGGAATCACTGGCGGCAATTACGGAGGATTAAGTCAGATTTTAGAAGTCCAAGCGATTTGAAAATTTCAGTAATCGATCAGAGAACGATATGGGACTATGTATACGCCACAATAAAGAACAGATCGTATTCAACACAGGTAAACAGGTTGGTGGTTGATCCTACTTTCGGTTTCGTATTTAATAGAATAATGTTTTTTTGACGGACTTAAATCAAAATAGGTGAATCACGTTTCTTTTACAAAACTACAGTTGTGTAAAGGCATAAAAAGAGAGCATAAGTACGAAGCAAGACGTTTGAAAGCAGATATTTATACTTGTAATCCTCAATTTGCCGAGGGCGATGGCACAGATCTACGTTTCCGCTGTGAAATTCAACCTCTGATAATATTCCAGTATTTAAAGACAGCCACTCCAGTTTTATGTTTTCAAAGATCAGACCATATAAGACAATTCAGATTCAAGATCAGACTGCATGTTCAGTGCAGTCTGATCTCGACCGACACTTTGCTGAAAAGCATATTTATCTTTTTACAAGACAGAATCTTTGACTGGTCCAAATTCAAAGGATTTGCAGATGACAATTAATACCGTATATGGCTCGAATGATGGAAATTTATTTGAGAATTTAGAAAATATTGTTGAAAAAGGAGAAAATGCTGGTTACCAGCATTTAATCCTTTTCCCACTATTTTCAAAAGGCTTCTTCCTCTGGGTCTTTAAAATTCAGGATTGTGTGGTAAAGGACTAATTGTGCTTCACAGGCCAAGGGTCATTAAAGAAAAATGCAATATGCTTGTTCCACTGTACACACTGAATATTAGTGTTGTGCATGGTACTTTGGAAAGATACCCATGACCAGGTGCACTGACTGGCATATGAATGAAATGTTTAACCCTTGACCTTTATCTCTACAGAAAACGGTTTATGAAACTATTATGGAAATAGGAGAAAATGCTGGTAACCAGCGTGTCTTCCTTTTCTCAGGATATTTTCAACCCTTCCATAAATAAATTTCAATTGTTTAGCCACTCTTACTTTTTCGTCTACTATTGCTTTCAATTTGTACAAGTCATTAACCCTGTTGTTTGGTAACAGCCTACCCAGATCTTTGATATAGACTATACACGTTAGAATTCAACATGCAATTTGCATAAAAAATGTCCCAGTGCAAGGCCTTATTGGTGTGTTACACATACAGACGAACAGACACAAGATGGAAAGGCTTGTGTCAGTGATTATAACAATGGCCTTCTTGTCATTTATTGCAGGTATAGAAATTCTTCCAGTATCGCAGGATGGGTTTGTGGGAGAGAACTTTGGTATCAGTGAATCTCTGGTACCAGTAAATCTTCATTGGAAAGATATTATGCCCTGTGTAATCCAGCAAAGGATAATAATTTATGACAGCTATAGAGACAATACAAAGACTTTCAAGGTATTCTTTTATTATTTAATTAGAAGTTATTTTATACATGTACAAGCATTATTTGGAAAAAAAATGTCCCATTAGGACAGACTTACTAAAATTACTAATGAAAATCACAGTGTTGTCACAGTATAATATAAAGAAATTTTTGTTATCATAATGTTGGTTCAGTACAGAGAAATAAACAAAACTCCAACCATCAGACCATTTGGAGTGGCTTTTGTGGAGTATAACAACAAAATTGCAAGAGTATTTTGGTACATGTATTATCCCTATTTATGAACATCTCAACACTAGTAATACACTTGTCCACACAATATTTTTGAGCTATGATCCTTCCATTTGATGAATATCAATGCAATTTTAGTCAGTTTGGTAAAGAAATCTGTTGGCTGAAAAACAGCCAGTTGCTGAGGAAGAATCCTGTGAGGGATACTTACAAGGGAGAGTTAAGAAACTCCTGGGAAGGTGAACTTTTAGGTGTGATTAATTACCGATTGAATCAAGTTTTTGGTTGCTTTCAGCATTAAATTTTGGCAGCAGTCATTAGACAGAAATTCTGTTGAAGGCAGCTTCAAACTCAATTCAAGATAGTTTCAAAGAAACTGTCAACAATAGACAAATTCACAAACAGATAGATACATGTAAATGAATGGGATAAGGAAAGCGTTCCTCAACCTTTTACCACACAATCCGGAGTTTTACGATCCTGAGGAAGAAGCCTTTTGATAACATTGTGGGAAAAGGAGAAAATGCTGGTAACCAGCATTTTCTCCTTTTTCCACAATGATTTTTACTCATTCAAAGACAAATTCCATCCATCCAGCCACATTTAAATTGTTGTTTCCAAACGTTTTCGATTGGACAAGTCTAGGATTTTGTCCTATGCTAAAGGGTTAAGCACTTTTTGCTAAAAACTTGTATTTATTGAGATACTATATATATAAACATCTCTTACTAATATACTTTCAGAGCTTTCTCCTGCTAGAAGAACGACACTCAAAAGGAACCATGACTGCATGACAACTATACTTCACAGGGACCACATGTTATAATTTGTGCAATCGCGGTCTCATATCATTGGACATGCAGTCATAAAAACATTTAGTTACAGAAAAAAAGTGCTATGGTATTAATGTTCTATGTCTACCATCTTTGCACTGCAAAGAATTTCATGCTGATATTTACCAATATTTTTCAAAATCAGTAACAGTTAAAAGAGATATAAATCCTAACCACGAAATGACACTAAATTAAAACAGCATTGCAGCAGACTGCTTTGAAAATGTTGTGACGAAATATGATATTGCTCACAGTCAGCAATATCTATTTCCCACAATGTTTTGATCTCAATCTTTCAATTATTTCTCTCCTTTTGCCTCAGATTTTATCTAGTGTTAAAAGTAAAGGTGCATGTAGGTTTCAAGACTTTGCTAAATAAAGGAAAAGCAATATTCTTGTTTATGTTTAGAACAAAAATCCTTAATGCCTCTTTAAGAGTGAAAGCAGTATACATGTAGTAAAATTCAGTCATTTTGACATTGTATGGAAAAGAAATTCAGTTACATACAAGTCTAATTAGCTGCACAAATAGTCCTTTGAAAACATTATGAGAAATGGCAAATTAATGAACAATTTTGGATTTTTTAACAATATTTTTCTAAAGCAGAAACTTGCTCCATCAAGTGACCCGAATAACATGAGAATAATATGAACGTGTTATGTTACCACAAAATTAATATAATAAAGATACATATCCACAAAACTTTCAAGACTTCTCACTTTTATTTCTTTTAATCTTTACCAACTGATAAAATTCTGGACTTCTTCAATCTCAAAGCATTTGCAGACGACTCATTGATTTTGGCTCACAGTGTACAATTTACCTATTAAAGGGTAGAAAACATTGTGTTGAAAGGAGAAATTGTTAGTTGTCTTTTCCCACAATGTTTCCTAAAGCATTTTTCTGCAGGGTTGTTAAAACTCAGAATTTTTTGGGTAGACTTACAAGTCATCAAATATATTAATAGCTTCTGGAACATATTTGCAGCATAAAACTTCAGAAGCATCCTTGTAAATTGTGAGAAAAATAATCAAATAGTAAACCTTGGGTATGCATGAAATCATGTCAAAAGCAGATATTACTTATTTTGACCAATTTGTCCCTAGGTCAAAAATGTTTTCAAAAGTGGTCTGCTGCAAGACACAAAAAGATATCTACAGGTGATAGTGTGTTGATCCCTTTATCTGCTGATATATCACCAGGCTGTCTCTGGTCCAACAGCTTGCAAGGTTGAGTTAAACAAGGGCTGTATAAGAAGTAGGCCTGGTATAAAAATCAAGAGTGAAGAAACTAGATTGCCATTAGGATAACACATTCAACTATTTTAACTTTTTACCATTTAACAAAATTTTCGACATGTCTATTTTGAAAGCAATGTTGGAGGATGACACAATTGTAGCTCAAATGTTGAGGTTTATTTATGAAAGGAGGCGTTGTCAGAAAAGTATTAAAAGCTGTGACTAGCTTTTTTCTCCTCTTCCTTCAATGTTGTCAAAAGCTCTCTGCATCAGGGTATTAAAAACAGAATTATTTGGTAAAAGGTTAACTCACAAAACAACATTTGGACAGGTTCAAATTGAGAGGATTAGCAGGTGATATGTAGCTCAACTGGTGAAATTTGTCTTTGAATGGGTAGAAAACACTGTGGGAAAAGAATTTCCAACATTTTCTCACAATTGTGACAGCTTCCCCCCCCACCCGGCTGTTTAAACACAAGCTCATTTGAAAAAGAGCTAACAGGATGCCTACTCTTCTAAGTACTATAGGAAAATGACTGGCCAGTCATATCTTATGGTACATCCTGTTATCTTTTGGACTGTCATGAATTAATGAATCTTGTCTTGTATTTTATTGGCTTGGCATATCCAAAGCTTCTAAAACACATAATATTTCATGCGGCACTGAACAGATGTTTTGGACAGATAATATAATTGTTCTGAAGCTGTTGAATCTCACTGTAGAGCCAACATGCATGAAATTATGTATTGGCTGAAATAAAGTGGTCAGTTTCTGATCTTCAAACATGTGACTGACCACAAACTGGACGTTTAAAGGTGACATCCTGTGTAACATATTAGAAATGAACAACAGCATCTGAAATGAAATTATGAAAATCATTAACCTGAAATATGAGTGCAGTCCTTCAGGATACCCATTTCTGTGAACATTAATCAGACCAGAATTCTATCAAAGCCTGAGTGTCTCCCTGCACACTTTGCTAACTTGTGTACTACATTAGAATTGATTTGATAGGGAAACATAACATGTCAGTTTTTGCAAAATTTGGTTACTTCCACTTGAATCCTTTACCAAAAAATCCAGTGTTTTTTGGGAGCACTCTGACGTAAAAGGTATTGAGAGCATTTTTGGATAAGAAATTCCTGGTTACCAGCATTTTGTCCTTCAACAATGTTTTCTACCATTTTCTATGTCAAAACCCATCTTTAGAGCCAAATTTTATTTTCTCTCAGGCTCTGCAAATAATATTTGTAATATGTGTCTCATTAACTACTTTCATCAATATTGAAATATGAAAACTATAGGTCAAATTTGACTTTTATCCTCTTAATACCAGTAGACCAATTTGTTAAATATTTATGAATCCTAGATAATTAAAATACTGCAACATAGTAACCTCATTGCTGTAGCTTTATCTGGAAATTTCACCTGGCTGTAAAATAACAAGCTTGGCCCATCTCCTCTTATACCATCAGCACAGTGACAACTGCATAATCTGAAGTTAGGATTTCATGGCCTATCTGCCCTCCTGCAGAAAAAGGATAAAGGAATGTATTTAAAAAAAAACCCCACCTTCTACAGAATATTTCATCATTAGAAATATTACACTTGTAAGGGCTACACCTAAATGAGCAAGCTCAAGTACTTGTACTGATATTGAGTAGATCTATTCGAAAAGTCTGCAATTCTTTGTTATAGCCCTCAAAGTGTGTTTTACCACTTAAGTTGCTTTTGTGAACAATGTACTCTAGATCAAGATCAGACTGCACAAAGTGTGCAGTCTGATCTCTGATCTACATTGATCGCTTTGCTATTACATTCCAGACAAGGCAACCTCAACATTATTCTTATGAGATCTTATTTCTAGGATGAAATGCCCGTTTGATTTATTCGGCGCTCTAGAATGGGTTAAGCCTATTTACTCAGTTCCCAATGAACTAATGAATTTAGAAACCTGAAAATAATTCAACAAAAGATGCCAAAATAGGTTTTGAAGCCATTAACTCACAGCCAATTAAGAATTTTCTTTGTACTTATGTATGCAAGTAGCTCTCTAAGGCAATTAAATAATTAAACTGAGGTCGATCAATTGCAAATGTCATTATCGGCAGCATTAAATATGGTGCAAAGGAGACTTAGGTGCTAAACTACACAGGTGCGAAACGTATCAAAGCGGCAAATGTTTCTAAACGCCCCCGAACACTCAACTCGGGTGCATTTCAAGATTGAAATGGTTAGAAACAATATTTAATTGACAAAACTAGGTTAGTTGGACCTCTTTAGATAAAAAATCGACCGAGCATATGTCCATTGCAACAATGTATGAAAACTGGGTTACGGGTTTTCGCCGATTCCACGGCCTGTTTTTAAATTACAGCTTTATTTCTCAACAATATTTTAACCCTTACCAACATCTTTTATCTCCAGTTTTTCTTCTCCATACCCTTTCTTGAGAATTTAAATGACAAACACGTCAGAGTAGCGTCGCGACTGTCGATACATACACAAGCAAAATAGTGGAAAAAAATCTCAATATGGCGACCAGTGATCCCGGAAGTGCATTTCATTTAAACGATACTTACAGACCCTATTCTCAATAGGCCCAGGCGCTTAGCAGGAGCTTTTTTCAACTTACACAATTGTGGAAGGGGAATCTGGGGTCTGGAAGCCGTCCTCTATCGAGGATTAAGGATGCAGAGCCCCTTATCGGAAGACAGGGGTCCCCTGCGAAAATAAACTGAATCCGGGTCTTTCTGATCTTAAAAGCCGATTTGTGGATCATGAAATATTTTCATTCTTTTTACAAGCATGAAATGTTATTTATTTATTTACTACTAGATCTAGTTATTATTTTTTTAATGGTGAATCAACGTTATGTAAACAAGCCAAGTCAAACTTCACGAAGCTCAAGTCATTGAATGATAACGGTGAGTTAAATGTTAAATGAACCAGTTCGAAATGTTTACGTTTATTAAATAAATGCTCACAAGATTCCAAACAACACAAAGCTTAAACCAACGTTGACTAGCCTCCTGACCTCATTTTGTCACATGATTCGTGTTCCAAACAGCGACAAAGAATCACTGATCAGATTAGCTAAAGCAGTTTGAACTGAACCTTTGACGTATTTTTTAACGGCATATCTCTCTCTCGCTCTCTCTATCTCTCTCTTGTTTCGGCATGCAGGCAGACGACGACTACACCTAGAATGTACCCCACAGAGACACACCTATATGCCCCGAAAAAAATTAATATGGTCGAATTTTTAATAACAATAAAGTATTTGGAATCAATAATTGAGTCTGAAATGAAAACACAATGTGAAGTTTCCCCAAGGACGGATCGAGGATTTTTTGCGGGGGGGGGGGGGGGGGGGGTATTCCGGAAATTCGAAATAAATTTATGAACTGAAACTAAACGCAATCAGCCTTGTCTGAGAGACAACCTCTATAAGGCAGAAACCTTCATTAAGCGACCGAGAGTCAATACCCCAGTAAGATTTAAAAAAAAAAAAAAAAGGCAAGAGACAAAATGGTATATCGCTCGATTTTTTTCAGCTAATTCTATGTTGTTGGTACTTGGTAAATTTTCCTAGCAGACAATGGTAACTCTGAAAATTCTAGGGGGGTGGGGTGGGGGCGGGGGTTCCGGACCCCTCTGACCCCACCATGTATCCGCCCATGTTCCCATTTCGATGTCAGTAAAACCATAATATATGTTATCCGTGATTAGTCGACGCAAACTCATCTCGGTCGGGTGGATAAAAAGTTTCTGTTGATGAAGCCATTTTCAACGTAATAATGTTAGTTAAGGTATAGGTGCCTTATTTATTAAAACTCTTTCCTTAATGTTGACGACAAAAGGAGCTTTTGTGGACAGTGTAGATCAAGATCAGACTGCACAGAACGTGCAGTCTGATCTTTGATCCACATTGTCCACATTTTCATTCTAGATTATAAATGAACTATTTCCTCATCTTGCAATGGAAGTGTATTTTTAGCCAAGGAACAAATACAATTTATTTATTCGGTAGTGAAAGAGTTAATATGGCGTTCTAAACTGGGCTATAATGGGTATAGATAATAACGGCTGCATGTGAAAATCATTTGGATTGGTTTCAACTTTTTGTCATTTTTTGTCGAACCTAACCAAACAGAATAATACACATAGAGTTCCTTCGGATAGCTATCGATTATATATCAAATGTCCATATTCTTTGATATATTAACCCATTACAAAACGACAAAATTTCAGACCTGTCCAAAATAAAAGTTGCACACGAAAATTCAAAGCGACTGTGTACTGGGTAAAATAAGTATCTTACTTAATAGAAAGCATTGTGGGAAAGAAGAAATTGCTTACAAAAGCACTTCCTCCTTTGCTCACAATGCTTTCATAAATAGTGACCATAACATAATCTCAAAACAACACCACGTCATATAATAACCACACAACGTAATAAGAAGACTACAAAACGTAATGTGAAAACTGCATGATACAACAATTTTACCATGCAATGTATTCAAACGACATCATAATGATTAAGGAAAAGGCCATAACGTAATTTCAAAAGCACATCACTTAATACAATAACAACACAACGTAATACGAAGACTACCAAACGTAACGCGAAAACTACATGACATAACAATTTAACACCATAACGTAATCTAAAAACACCATCACGTAATATAAAGACCACATAACGTAATCTCAAAACCACATCACGTCATATAATATCCCCACAACGTATTAAGAAGACTACATAAGGTATTGAGGAAACTACATAACATAACAATTTAACACCATAACGTAATCTAAAAACACCACCACGTCATATAAAGACCACATAACGTAATGCAAAGACCACACCTCGTAACGCATATATAAAATAATGGAATAAAAAAACGACCAGACGATCTAAAATATCACATAAAGAAATGTTTTATGACAACATAAGACAGTTATGGCGTTCCATAATAAGCTTATAAATTCTCAAAGGAGTACGTGTCAGCTTATCAAATAAATCATGGCACTGGTGTGTCAAGAAGTAGAAAATTGGTTTGTATCAAAACATCAAATAGGTTCCTTTCTTTCTTTAACTGTCTTTCTTATTCGTAATTTAATGACCAAAAAAAAAAAAAAAAAAAAATTTGGCATGAAGATACCAGAATGATTATGGTTTGTTGAAATATTGATGTAATAGCTAAAAAAAAAAAAAAAAAATGGCTCTAAACGTGTATAGATGTATCTTTAAATTTTCAAATATGGTGACTTTTTAACGCGTGTGTTACACTTCAATAATAAGAACTACAGCCACCTGCAAGGCCAGAAGAGCGCGTTCATCCATTTACAGTGCAAGAAAGTTCGCGGAATGAAGTGATAAGAGCATTTTAAGCGGTTAGCAAACAACATGATATACAAGTGAAGCCTATCGAACTGTCTCGCCCAGGAAAAACATGGTGAATGGTATTGCTTTGAGAAACCATTTTCCATTTGTCAATGACAACTCGCTGAATGTTGGACCTAATTCGATATGAATTGAAAATATGACCTTATCTGGGATGCAACAGTTTGGTTATTATGTGGCGAAAGTGGATTTACTTCTTTCGATTTCGCATTTTCTGATTTCAAGCAATGTTTGCACTGTGAAATCGTTTGATACAATGACCAGTTTTCAACACATCGACTCTGTCTACATGTATATGTTCACACCTGAAAAACCGATCCCTATTTACTGTGTGGAATACTTTACGCGGATGGACAAACATTTCCTGCGGATAGACAAACATTTCATCCTTTTCTACGAAATGTGCGAAATTCAAAGTCTATGCTACCCTTCAATAACAAGTACAACGATCTGCAAGAATAGATGAGCGCATGTGTTAAAGACAACGGGCTGACAGTACTTCGATCGCACTTAACAGAAAGAAAGATTTGGAATTATCAATTTCTCAAGTCTAATTCTCTGGAAACTGTAAGCTGTTAGTCCAAAGCATTCGCAACATACAAATGTTTATTCTAAGTTTTTTCTCCTTTCTCCGGAATGTTTTTGTTTTTTTTTTTACCTGCAGAGTAAATTCCAGTTTTTGAGTCAAGTTTGATTTATCTGCAAATGCTCTCAAGTCGGAATTATTCAAAATTTTATCATCTGGTGAGGAGTGACAGGATTAGAAATTAAACATTGTGAGAAGGGGTAAGTATGCTGTTTACCAGCATTTCTACCTTTACCAACAATACTTTCAAAAGATTTCTTCCTCAAGATTTGAAAAACACATTGTTTTTTTAAAGATTTCCTAATTTTTTCCAAGCATTATGGCTAGAAACTGAAAAAAAAAATGAACATTATCAGAGCAAGTTCCCACCAAGTGGCCTTCAAATTTAGAGGTCGAGGAAAACAATATGTAGTTTACTTACTGCAAGCCATTGTCTAGTCAGTAAAGTCAGAAATTTCGATTTTAATACTGAAAACGAAAAAGTGTATAGGAATGGCATTAAAGTATTGAAAATAGTATCCTCATCTCCGAATCATTTTCCATATAAAACTGATCATGGTGGTCCAGACTTTGCTTTTAATCTGTTTAACAGAAGTAGTATAGGACGACTCTTTGAACGTCTGACAGGCCTGGTCAGACGTTCAAAGAGACGTCCCTGTAGTCCCTACGCTGCCTACCTTACAGAAAGTTTGTCCCCAGTTTGCCTACCCTGAAAGAATTTTACATTATTTATAATCCCCAGTTTGCCTACCCTGAGGGGAAAGTAAAGGGAAAGTAAAGGGTAAGTAAAGGGTAAGTGACACATTTTTCTATTGTCAATCTTCTTTTCTCTCTAAAAAGTCTGAGCACTGAGTTGAACTTAGTTTTTTTCACCCTATGGATGATTTCTCTCTCTAAAAGCCTGAACATTGAGTTGGACTTAGTTTTTTTTACCCATATGCTATTAGGATTGCTTTATTGTTTACTTCTATCCACTACTTGGCCTTTAAGTGGTTTCTCTCTAAGAAGAAATGACAATTTGAAGATAGAACTTCCGTGGTAAATGGTTAGTCCTGAAAAGGACTGTTGGGTTAGCCCTGAAAAGGGCTGTTTTGTTTTGGAGGCTGTGTTTTTTCGTCTCACGTTGTTTTTTTTTAACTTCTAATGACAGCATCCGAAATTCGCTTGGCAAATGGGGCATGCTTCAACTCTTTTTCTGATTACCATTGCTCCATTACCGAAAGTAATCTTCCTCCCAAATTCGATATCAACCAAAATGACATCCGGTGTTGTCTTTAAAAATAGTTGAACTAATCTTTCGCCGAGATCTTTGTATGGCTGTGTTATACGTTGTAGTTGGTTTTGTTCCTCCTCTCCTACGAAATGAGTGTTTAGTTGTAATAACTGTTGACCTGCATTTAGATATTCTTGGAGAGCCTCACGTAGTAGATAATTTATCTCCTCCATATTGATACTGCTTCCGAATATTGATACTGCTTTCGAAGTGTTCGTTAGCTGAGAGTCAAAAAATGATGAATGTATGGAAATAACGCTGGGTTTTATACGTTTAAGGAGGATTGAAATTTTTAAAGAGCGCGGACCTGACGGGAAACACCAGGATTGTACTGTGTGACACTGAGTTAGGAGTGGTAAAAACAGCATGAAACGCCGACGCGGGAAAAACATAGGAAAAAATGACGTCATGAGTCAATCAGTTCAATCCTCCTGTAAAGCTATAAAACCCAGCGATATTTTTACATAAAATCATATTTGTTCCAGTATGGTTTGAGTTCTTGTCTGCCCCCACTGCGCAAGCAGATGTCTGATAGAGTGTGGGAAATGTTTTGCCATACTTTTTTACCCTTGTGTTTTGTTGATTTGCAAAAGAAACAGTTCTTTGTTGCTCGTTTTTTCTTCTTTTCGTTGTTTTGCTTTTTCTCCTCTTTTAGATCCAAAGTTTGTTGTTTTCTTAGATTATCGCTTGTAGATATTTTTTTCTCTGCCTGTTCTGTTATTTTGCAGATTTTTGAATCGGTGATATCCGTTGTGTCGGACTGTATGTCTACGGTCTGATTTTCAACCGGTGATATTGTAGTCTGTAGTGAACTTGTTTTCCATGTATTTTCGTTGTAGAATGAATTTAGTGTGCCGACGAATTTCGTATGTTGGAGACCGACAACGTTGTAAAACGATGGTGAAATTTCAATGTCATGACTGTGTGGATTCACGTAGACAAAAACAAATGTTCCTGTCTGATTTTCTTTTTTGGACAATTTCTGGCCCAATGTCCTGCTTCGTTGCATGTAAAACAAATATTTGTTCTCTCACCATTCATCCCATATCGTTTATCGAGCGTCGCTTGATCTAAAACTCTGTAGCTGATAGTACGGCGTATAGAGGTATTTATAAAAAGCTTTACTAGACGCTAACGTAGTGTACCTCTGCCCAATGGTCTATTTATAGCAACAGACGCTAACTATTGTGATCTAACCCCTTGTCACACTAAACAGCGTTTCCACTGAGTTGGCACGGTGTTGTTTAAGTTCCCAGAGTGCCAAGAGATCGCAGGAAAAATGCGAAGCTCCGTGGCCTATTATCGCGTTCCTGATGTTGATGAAAAAAAGCAAGAAGGAAATCAAGTACATCGATATCTGTTCTCTGTACCCTTATGTTTGTAAACACAAATCCTATCCTGTAGGTCAGCCAGAAATTTTGTCTGCTGAGAATATTGACATGAACAATATTCGACAATATGAGGGCTTAATCAAATGCAAAGTTTTGACTCCAACTGATTTGTTTCACCCCGTTCTCCCAGTTCACTGTAACAACAAAATGATGTTTCCACTCTGTATGAAATGTGCAGAAGAAAGTTCAAGCATTTGTAGCCATGGTGAAGAAAAGAGGGCTTTGGTCGGAACTTGGGTTACTTTTGAATTATTCAAGGCTCTTGACTGCGGTTATCGATTATTGCAAGTGTATGAAATTTGGTATTTCAATTCTGTGTCAGATCAGTTCTTTAAACGTTATGTGGACAATTTCTTGAAAATTAAACAAGAAGCCAGCGGTTATCCAGATCGGTGTCAATCAGACTCAGAAAGAGCAATTGAACAAAGACATTACGGAATATGAAGACAAATGTGAAACTCGTGGTATTTGCGAATTTGCATTGTAAAAAAATATTTCAGTGTGATTTTTTTTTTTTAATTGTCAAGAAAATGTTTTTTACGCTGTATTGTAAAAAAATGTTTCCTTATGAATTTTTTCATTCTCAAGAAATTTTTTTATGTTGCATTGCAAAAAATGTTTCATTGTTTAGTTCTGTTCAATAAAAATGCTTTCATTTTCAATGATGTTATCATTTTATCATTAGCCTTTAAAGAGTAAAGTAAAAAATGGATGTACAATCCATATTATTTCAACATCCTTGTAATATTTTCATCACAGGGCCGAGCGGTTGTGGAAAAACAGAGTTCGTTCATAAATTAATTGAGTATCGAGAAGACTTGTTCAACATCGTTCCTGAAAGAGTTGTTTGGTGTTACAAAGAATGGCAACATGCCTACAGTGTTATGCAGGAAAAGTTTAATTCACAAGTTGAATTGATAAAATTCGTGGAGGGGATTCCTAACGACGAAAACGAAATTGTCAGTGATGTATCCATACCACATTTAATCGTCTTTGATGACATGTTGGGGGAAAAAGATGAGGAAAAAATTAAACTTTGGTTTACAAGAAAAGGTCATCATCGTAATGCAAGTGTGATTTACATCTCGCAAAATATGTTTCAACAATCGAAATCGAGTCGAACCATTAGCCTTAATTCTAGATATATGATTTTATTTCGAAATGAACGAGATAAGAATCAGATTAAAACATTAGCTCGACAAATGCAAGCCCCACATTTGGTACCTGCTTATGAAGATGCTACATTGTCGGACCATGGATATCTAGTCGTAGATTTTCATTCACAAACAAACAAAGAATTAAGACTCCGAACAGATATATTTTACCGTTGGTATACACAAGGTAATGAAAGAGGACCTGTTATTTATTCTTCTGCTTAAAAAAGTTTCTTTAAGAAAAGTTTTTTTATGCAAAAGTTCTTGCTTTAAAAGAGAATTACATTTTTAAATATAAATCATTTTTATGATACCCATCCGTGAGTAAACATGGATTTACCACCTACACCAAGATCGGTTTTAGCTGCTTTACGAAATTTAAGTCAACAAACCGATAAACATGAAAGAGAAGCTGTGTTAAAAGCAGGATTAAAAGAAATTTTAAAATGGTTTACATTAGCTGCGCAAAACATCATCGAAAATAAAATCAAATTACCAAAACAAACCATAACGTACATGACAAAACATAGAGCAGATATTGAACAGCTAGCAGATCCGTCCATAGATGAGGAAAGTAAACGTAAAATCATTTTAAAACCTGGAGGGGGTGGATTTCTAGGTGGTGTGATTATCAGAGGTTTGCTGAGATGGGATGGAACAAAAACCATCAGAAAATTTGGAGCTGAAAGACAAACTCGAAAACGTGTTCCACGAAAGCGTGCTCCGCAAAAGAAGAAGTCTCCGAAAAAGAAAAAATCTCCAACAAAGAAGAAATCTCCAAAAAAGCTTACTCCAAGAAAGCGTGCTCCACCAAAGAAAAAATCTCCAAAGAAGAAGAATTCACCACCAAAGAAGCATGCCCCAATTACGATTGATGAAAGATTTGTTACTACCCGAAAACGAAGTTCTGTAGGAAGCAACATTTCAGAACATCAACAGTATCCGAAATCCGAAGAGGAAAGAATGAGAAAAAAACTGCAGGATTACGAAAGAAAGTATTCAAGATTCATTTTACCAGGTAAAAAATTATCGTTTCAAGAAATCCCCTCCATTACGTGGTCTCCAAAGACATTAGCTAAACATAAAAAAGGGTTAAAAAAATATAAACGAATGTTTTATGATATGGTGAAACACAACCTTGATACAGGGAGATATAATCTTGACGACAAAAATGAGGTGCTCCACCTTGGGAAAGGAAGATCTGTTCCCGTGGATTCATCTTTATCTACAGCCACTACATTAGCCGACGATCTCTATTCACAGTTTTCTTAAGAAATTTTAACAACAAATTTTGTCTACAAAAAACATTATATTAGCTATAAATGTTAGTGATATGGAACTTGTATTATCATTTAATCCGAAATCGAGATCAAGTCAACATGAAGAAGAAAACACCTCTGATAAAAAAACATGGTTCAATGGTTATGGCTATGATACAGGCTAAACCAAAAGCACGTAAAAAACTTGTAAAAGATTCATCACCTGAAGTGATAAAATGCATATTGGAATGCTGTCATAATGTTTTAAAAGGCAATGTACATTTATCATCACCTCAGAAGAAGAAATTGTATTCAAGTAGGCAGCATCTCAGACGTTTAGCTTCGAAATCAGTCTCAGTAAAAAATAAAAAACAAATATTAAATCAAAAAGGTGGATTTCTTCAATTGCTTGGTCCTGCATTATTACCATTGTTAGGAAAAGCCGTTATCGGAGGAATAGGAGGAGCTCGTAATTTTATAATTTTTAAATTATGTCTGTTAAAAAAATGGTTATTGTGCCTTACCAAACCTTAGAAAATATGAATCGTTGGAAAGCCGAACAAGCTCAAAGACCTCGTTTACCACCCAATCCACAAGTTGTAGATGTAGTACATCTTCAACAGGACATGGGACATATTTTACAAAACACCAATTTATCAGAATCGGAAAAAGCTCAAAAGTATGGTGAGACTTTGTTTAAGTTACAAAATTCTCTTCAAAAAGCAAGACCGACTTTGAACAATTTACTTTCAACGACAAAAAGTGATGATAGTGTACAGAAATCAACATCTGTTACCTTGCATGATCAAATTTTGCAAAGTGTACCAAAAACCATGAAAAGAAAAGCCGAGTTACTTTTGAATATGATAAAAGATAACAATAATTTAACTTGGGATGAACAAGGAGTTGTGTCATATAAAGGCGGACGCATTCATGGTTCCAATATCATCGATCTTATCAATGATGCAATACGTCAAAGAAAAGGTGTTGAACCCAAAGGCTGGAAAACTTTTTCAAAGGCATTACATGAAAGTAATATTCCGCAAGAAGTCATTGGCAATCCAAGCAGATGGAGGTGGATGCATAAAACTTATGATAAAGCTTATGATAAGCCGCTGAGTGAAGATGAAGAATCCCATGGTGAGTGATTACTTATTTCACACACCAAAAAGTGTACGAAAAACTGCAAGGAAATCGCCTGCAAAAAGTGTTAAAAAAATCTACGATGAAAACTCCATACATGAAACCTGAAGAAAAAGAAAGACTGAAGCAATTCTATACTAAAGAGTTGTTAACTCCACCAGAATCTATAAAAAAGACCCCTAGTCGTAAAACGGCTCAGTCATGGGAGCCCTGGTAAAGCCTAAACTTGATTACGTGTTAAGAAAGTTATTTTATGATTCCAAAAGTACTGTCGCATTTACTGGAATAAACCAATTGTATCACGCTGCAAAATCTGTTTTGAAAGGAATAAGATACAAAGATGTTCAAGAGTGGTTACGATGTGAATCCACCTATACCTTACACAAACCAATCCGTCGACGTTTCAAAAGACGAAAAACAATTGTAAGTGGTATAGATTATCAATGGCAAGCTGATTTGGCCGACATGCAACATTTAGCAAAACAAAATGATAACAAGAAATATTTACTTTGTGTAATCGACGTGTTTTCAAGATTTTCATGGGTTGTCCCTATTCCAAATAAAATGGGAAAAACTTTGATTCGAGCATTTCAATCTATTGTTCAGAAATCAAAACGAAAACCTTTGTCACTTCAAACAGATAAAGGTTCGGAATTCAAAAACAAACTGTTTCAACAATACTTGAAAAAGAGTCAGATTCATTTTTTCACCACCGAAAATCCAGAGACAAAAGCAAGCCTCGTTGAAAGATTTCAACGAACTTTAAAATCGAGAATGTGGAAATACTTTACGTACAAGAAAACAAGACGTTACATTGACGTATTGAATTCTTTAGTTCAGAATTACAATCATACTTTTCACAGAAGTATTAAAACATCTCCTGCAATGGTAACAAAATCAAATGAGGCAGAGGTTTCGAAAAATCTGTATCCTCGATTATCGACAATCGCTATGACGTAAAAGCCAAAATTCAAAATTGGAGATCGTGTTCGGATCAATGAAACAAAACGCACATTTGATAAGGGCTATTTACCAAATTGGACGCGAGAAATATTTGAAATCACTCATGTTAACAAGACATTTTCACCTATCACCTATAAAATAAAAGATTTACAGGGTGAACAAATTTTGGGAAGTTATTATGAATACGAACTTCAATTAATAAAAGATGATGAAGTCTATAAAATTGATTCAGTTCTTGATAGACGTACAAGGCGTGAGGGCCAAAAATTAATCAAAGAAATAAAAGTCAATTGGAAAGGTTATCCAAATTAATTTCAAAGTTGGATACCAGAATCGCATTTGGTGTCTTTGAAGGGGAAAAAATCTTATAGATAAAAAATCTTATAATAAAAAAAATCTTATAAAAGACAGTACAATTATGATGAATTCACAGTCAAACATTGAGTGTGCGACAGAAAGTGTCGATAGTGTTGGTACTAAAAATTACAGCTGCTGTGGAAATCGTGTTCCAAAGAATCACTTTACATATATTTCACAGATAATAGTCATTTACGCAATTATTGCAACCTCCATAGTACATTTAAGTATTCAAAGTCAGGATCGTGAATTGTGGTTGATACTGTTAAGTAGTTCACTCGGATATATTCTCCCATCTCCAGGGTTAAAATTCACAAAGACAGAACAAAAACAACCAGGACTTGATTTCATTGACAGTAAAAAATAAAATATTTAAAAATGAATTCATTTTATGTTACTCTACCTAGCGATAGTTCCATAAACCTTTATCCGAACAACACACAGTGCTGTTTTAAAGTTCATTTACCGAAGACAGTTCATATTGATAGGGAAAATTGTGAAGTTGCATTAGTTCAACTTATTACCCCCTCTCAGTTTTTAAACGTAAGTGAACAAGAAGCAAAGTTCGAAATTATAACTGCAGATAACGCTTTATACAATGCAGTAGCAGCGGCAGATAAAAAAATATATATATTATAGAGGTGATCGATGATTTGGTTCAAAATAACCTATCTGGTATCCTTCAAAAGAATTCAATGCTACTGTCTATTAGCTATTCAACCTCATCCAAACGTCCGAAACTTGCAATCAGAAATATTACAAAAACCGGAATCAAATTCCACTCATCGCTGTTTTTAAAACTGGGAGGATCGCCAGAATTTCAAAACGAGGCGATTTATCCGGGTAGAAGATTTTTAAATGCATTTAAATACAGTCCTAACATCGATGCTGGCTACAACCATCTGTTTGTTTATTGAGATATTGCCGAACACACTATAGTGGGTGATACATTTGCTCCCATACTTCGTGTTTTACCGTTCAAACCAACCGAATCAGTTGAAAATAATTATGAAACCCAACATATCAACCATGATATTACATTACCGCATTATATCCCCGTTTCGAAATCTGATTTCGATACTATTTACATTCAAATAACGGGATTCTGGCATATCGTTTCATTTCATTACTGGTAAGACAATCGTCAAGTTACATTTCAGACAGAAAAAATAAAAAATATTTGATATTTTGAAATAATTAAACTGATACATTGACAAAAAAATGCTGCCAGTTTATTGTGGCATAAAACATCAGTATGGGTATGGTTTAGGTTCCCTATTTAGATCAGCACTTAAAACAGTGACACCATTGCTTAAACCCTTGGTCAAATCTGGTTTTAATGCTATAAAAAAAGAAGGAATCAAAGAAGGAATACGTGCAGCAGAAGATATCCTTTTACGTGGTAAAAACCCCAAAAAAGTTGCAGTCTCGCGGGGAAAACAATATGTTCATAATTTAGCGCAACAGTTAATACCTGGGATAAATAAACGAAAATCACAAAATACAAGTCATTCATCTTCTCGATCTCACAGGGGTAAGATTATTAATAAAAGACAAAGAAATCATTACACTAGACCGAGACCTCTTGATATATTTGATTGAGAGAAAATTTCTTTTGAAAAAATCTTTTTTTGAAAAATCTTTTTCGAAAATGATGCAAAGCGGATCTTGCGAATGCAGTAAATCAGAACTCGATGTTCTTTCTGTACCATCCACATTGACAACGATGCAAGAAAGTCAATGGGTTGAACATTTTCCAATATCATCTTTGACAAACAATTCACCGATAGAATTCATCATACCACCTCAAACCGAACATTGGACAGATTTATCACAATCGTATTTGTATATCAAATTCAAAATCGTTAAAGCAGATGGCAGCAATTTAGATGCCGGCTCAAATGTAGCCCCTGTAAACAATTTCATGCACAGTATGTTTAGCAGTATCGATTTGTATCTAAATAATAAACTAATCAACAGTAATTCAGACACCTATCCATACAGAGCATATATCGAAAATCTTCTGTCATATAATGCCGACTGTAAGACTACGTTTTTGAAAGGTGGTGTACTTTGGATCGAAGACACCAGTGGCCAATTCGGAGCACTCAACCACGATGGGAATAATGAAGGATTACGAGGAAGAATCGCTGTAATCACACTAAGCAGAACTGCAGAGCTTTTCGGACGATTGCATCTTGATCTATTTCAGCAAGAAAAATATTTACCTAACGGTATTGAAATCAGACTTAGATTAAACAGAGCTTCATCAAACTTTTGTCTTACGGGAGGTACTGGTGCACCAGCTGCAAAAATTGTATTGGAAACAGTCAGTTTACATATGCGAAATGTCGAATTGTTGCCTGTTATTGCGAATGATCTAAATCGAATTATTTCTCAGCAAAACATGAAAATTCCTATCCGCAGAGTAGAAGTAAAGACTTTTACCATTGGTAATGGACTTCAGTCTAAAGTTGAAGATCATTTGTTTCAAGGACAGCTTCCGAAACGTGTTTTCATTGCAATGGTAACAAATGCTAGTTATAATGGAGGTTATGATACCAATCCATTTTTCTTTCAACATTTCAATCTGTCAAAAATAGATGTATCATGTAATGGTCACAGTATTCATAACAGACCCTTTGAACCTGACTTTGAAAATGGCTTGTATTTGAAATCATATTTGTCAATGTATCAGGCTGTCTCAGCCTTCGGGCTCAATAAATCATTTGATATTGCCAAAGAAGATTATGCTGGTGGATACTGTTTGTGGGGGTACGATTTGACAGCTGATCAAGGTAGTGAAGAAGGTCAACTTCACCCTATAAAAACTGGAAGTCTTCGAATTGAGCTTCAATTCGCCCAAGCCTTGGCAGCAGTGGTCAACGTTATTGTTTTTGCTGAATTTGACAACCAGATCGAAATCAACAGTTTGAGAGAAATCATCACAGATTACTAACTTCGGAAAAAATCACATCAGAAAAACAGTCCTTTTCAGGACTAAAGAGCATATATAGAAAAAACAATGCTTGGACTCAGATTTGCTATATCACTGAGAGAAGAAGCAGAAAAAGTGAAATATTCTACTCCAAAGTGCATCTCTACTCGGAAAAATGACATTCACAATAGCTTCGAAAAACATATGATTGAAGAATTACAAAATCTTATTGCCAGTGAAGTTCGCAACCAGTGTTACGGATGTCAAGTGGACCACCCCAGTCAAATACAGCACGATCTGTGTTTATTCAAGAACAAACAAGAACATACGGATATGTTCATAGAAAAAGCTATGATGGAATTAAATCCATACAAAATCATGGAAAAATGGTATCCTGAATTAATGGAAATGAAACTCGATGACAGTGACTATGTGGAAACCTACAGAATATGGCAAAATATAATACAAAACATTTTATCTGAAATCACAGAATCGTGCTTACAATACTGGTGTGACAAAGTAAAACAATCCTGGGAAGAAAGTGACTAAGAAGAAAAAACGTGATGTATACTTCTGAAATTCAATACATATTGGATCACGGAACCTGGATAAAAAATCTACAGGCGAAAGTCTGTGCAAAAGACCAGTTGCCTCGACAGAAACCAAATCATGTGAAAGCCTACATTGTGAATACAGAGAGATCAAATAAACCAGGAGTACACTGGGTGGCGGTGATATTCAACAATAATGACAATGTACTATACTTTGATCCGTATGGACTACCACCACTTGAGCCAGAAATCATTAACTTTTTAGACAATCATTCTTCAACATGGAGATACAATCGACAAACTCTTCAGAGTCTACAGGGTAAAGTTTGCGGACTTTACTGTATCTTTGTATTGGATGCTGCTGCTAGAGGATACAATATACAGAAATATCTTCAACAGAAATTCCTCTCAACGAAACACCATCGAAACGATCGAGATGTATCATTGTGGTTTAATCAACACTACGGAATTCTATACAAGAAAATTTCAGAGACTCAAACCCACAATCAGTGAAAAATGATCTTTTTTTGCTATCAATTCATTGTGAATATTTCATTTTTTGTCTTTTTTACAGGTTATTGTAAAATATGTTCATTGTAAATATGTTCATTGTTCAGTTCTGTTCAATAAATAAAAGTTCAAAAACAATAGAGTTCTTCATTCTGTTTTCCCCAAGACTTGTTCTGTCTACATTTTTTCCCATACATCGGGTCATAACTTTTTTGCTATATTAGCATGAAACGTAGGATGGGAAAAAATGTATGTGCTTTCTGCCAGGTCCGAGCTCTTTAAAAATTTCAATCCTCCTTAAACGTATAAAACCCAGCGATATTTCCATACATTCATCATTTTTTGACTCTCAGCTAACGATCACTTCGAAAGCAGTATCAATATTCGAAAGCGGTATCAATATTCGGAAGCAGTATCAATATTCAGAAGCAGTATCAATATGGAGCAGATAAATTATCAACTACGTGAGGCTCTCCAAGAATATCTAAATGCAGGTCAACAGTTATTACAACTAAACACTCATTTCGTAGGAGAGGAGGAACAAAACCAACTACAACGTATAACACAGCCATACAAAGATCTCGGCGAAAGATTAGTTCAACTATTTTTAAAGACAACACCGGATGTCATTTTGGTTGATATCGAATTTGGGAGGAAGATTACTTTCGGTAATAGAGCAATGGTAATCAGAAAAAGAGTTGAAGCATGCCCCATTTGCCAAGCGAATTTCGGATGCTGTCATTAGAAGTGGAAAAAAACAACGTGAGACGAAAAAACACAGCCTCCAAAACAAAACAGCCCTTTTCAGGGCTAACCCAACAGTTCTTTTCAGAGCTAACCCAACAGTCCTTTTCAGGACTAACCATTTACCACGAAAGTTCTATCTTCAAATTGTCATTTCTTCAAATTGTCAAACTTCTTTCTTTTAGAAGAGTTACACTCCAAAGAGTTACACTCCAAAGAGCCACACTCCAGAGAGTAAAAAAAACTCAGAAAAAAGTCTAAGTCCAACTCAGTGCTCAGGCTTTTAGAGAGAAAAATCACCCATAGATGCAAGAAAAACTAAGTCCAACTCAGTGATCAGGCTTTTAGAGAGAAAAAATCATTCATAGATGCAGAAAAAACTAAGTTCAACTCAGTGTTCAGGCTTTTAGAGAAATCATCATCCAAAGAGTAAAAAACTCAGAAAAAAGTCTAAGTCCAACTCAGTGTTCAGGCTTTTAGAGAGAAAAATCATCCATAGATGCAGAAAAAACTAAGTCCAACTCAATGGTTAGGCTTTTAGAGAGAAACCACTTAAAGGCCAAGTAGTGGATAGAAGTAAACAATAAAGCAATCCTAATAGCATATGGGTAAAAAAAAACTAAGTCCAACTCAATGTTCAGGCTTTTAGAGAGAGAAATCATCCATAGGGTGAAAAAAACTTAAGTTCAACTCAGTGGTCAGACTTTTTAGAGAGAAAAGAAGATTGACAATAGAAAAATGTGTCACTTACCCTTTACTTACCCTTTACTTTCCCTTTACTTTCCCCTCAGGGTAGGCAAACTGGGGATTATAAATAATGTAAAATTCTTTCAGGGTAGGCAAACTGGGGACAAAATTTCTGTAAGGTAGGCAGCGTAGGGACTACAGGGACGTCTCTTTGAACGTCTGACCAGGCCTGTCAGACGTTCAAAGAGTCGTCCTATACTACTAACAGATCAATCACTCTAGACCCAAAACAAATCCATGTTATGACGATTTCTTACCTTTAACCAAAGGAAATTTTTTGGGTTTGGCAGATCTGTATCAGAATAATATGAATATGCACATCATACTTTTTATCTCGTTTTGCTTAAAGATTAAATAGTACTTGGAAATTATTTCATGTTTTATTGTTGTTTAGTCAGTTAAATATTGTTATACACCACTTTCAACAGTTTTCAATTTATATCAGTGACAGCTCGTTTATTTATGACTGTATTTCCTAGTTTTCACTAGTACTAGAGATTGTTGGCTTTTTTTTAATTAGAATACTTTCCTTGACTAGTTTATCTCCATAGATCATAACTGCAATGAACATCTCAAATAGGAAGGCTTTTAACCCTATCCTTCATGTCAAAATTCTAGTGTCTTCTTCTTCATAAGTCCATTATGAGAGGAATATAAATGTAGATAAATAAAAGGTAATCCATGAAAATGTACAAAACATTGAACGAAAGTGAAAACTGTTTGCTTTGGGTGATTTCTACTTTTCTGACACTGTTTTCAAATATTGTCCACTGCTGAAATTTAAAAAGGCATAAACCTAGTCCAAATATTTAGACGTATACATACTTGTTTGCCGTTCGACATTTATCTATCGGACATTTCACGTTTTACTTTTCTCTTGCATGTTACGTCTAAACGGGCCCCACTTAGTTCTATGTAGCAAATTCGATTTCCTAAAATCCGAGATAATGTTGAAAAAGCACTGAACTTAACATGAAAGATGACTTAACTGGATACAAATTTACTTTTTTCTCTCTGAAAAAGGGCCACATTCATGATATATTCATCTAGAATTCAATCGTGTAACTTTTTCAACACAAATGCCGCCATATTTACAAGCATATTTCGGGTTAAATAAAGAACCGACATTCCGAACGGTTTTGAACGAAATCAGGTTATGCCCTCTCTCTTCCCCCCCCCCCCCCCGACCGGATTGTAACAATGGTTTTGGCAACCATTTTTTTTTTAACCTTTTAGATATTTTGAACTGCATTCAGTAACGATTATGAATTCACTGGCTCTGTCAATTGTATAAAGATCGGCGTTTTTGCACAATTTCCTGTGGCCAACATGCATTTCAGAATACGAATGAGTGACAGGGTGGACCAACGATTCGAAGGGCTTAATTGACGGTTCTATTTCACGAATATTTAAATGAAGTTCTGTTTACCAAAATTATTTTCATAATCCCCACATAAATTAATGTGAAATGCCTGTATAACCATAGTCCCTACTTGAATCATGTATATTCAACGATAACAATATATTCAGCCTTCGGTCTTGTGCCAGAAGCTGAATTTAGACACGGGAAACCCCCGACCTCATTGCGTGGCTTTAAATATCCATTGAACAGTTCATGAAAAAACATAATGTATACCAAAACTCAACTAAAATGCTTCCTATCACTAGAAGTAACTGATTTGGTTAATATAAATGAACAGTTCTAAGTTAATTAGCTTCAGTTTTTGCAGCGCATTGAACGGGACGGACGAGTGTAAAATTTAGCGTCCCTTGGCCTCTTGACAGCAGCACTAGAATTCCAGAAAATAAAAAATAATGCATTTTGCAGTATTTCTGCTCAAGCAAATTAATGCGAAAATCAAGTTGTGGAATTGAAATTCACGTAATAAATTTTGGCTACACGCGAAACCTCACGCAAAAAAAAAAAAAAAAAAAAATAGCCATTTTTCCGTTATCTTGTGTAAAATGACAGTTTTGCAGTAAATTGACACCCTTATTGACATTTTCTTTGTCAAATCATGCGGAAATACCTATCCATAAATTAACAGACGCGAAAAATTGATCGGTGCAAAAAAACGCAGAAACCCATGACACAACAGAATGTTCTGTTAGACTTAGCCCGATCAGAGACTTCAGACCGTCTTTTCAGCTTTTTAATTACTTTAAACAGAAAAATTTCACAATTATCTTGATCTAACAGACTTTTATTTGCTGCAAATCATAAATATGGGTTGCTTAAGCTGTAGCTGAGAACCATTATTGTCCAACCCTCTAATATGAAATCTTAACCACAGATTTACAGCTCAGGGGGTAAGTGTACCCTAAGCAGAAATATCGGTTTTGGTTCCTTCTATCAAATTTATTAGCAGCTGTGAAGAAGGACTAGGAATTTTCTTCAAAACTGCTTTATCATAAATCACCTGAAAATATTCAGTGTCGTAATAAAAGAGTTGGAAATATTCACTCTCAGTAATAACAGCGAGTGGTCTGGAAATTTTTTTCCGTCGTAGGAGACCAAACAAACAAACAAACAAACAAAAAAATCTGATCCAAAAAAGGTCATAAAAATGCCACTAAAACCGATCTTTCCTTTAGAAACATGGATACGGTCTTGTTTTGGTTGCAGTTCCTAAATTAACAGCAGTGAAACTATTGTTTGCATTCAAATAAGGGGTTCATACAAAAAGGTGACGTCTTTCACTTCATAGTACGCAAGAAAACCGGGATGCATTTCGGGTTCATGCACCCCTCGAAAACACGTCGATCGATGATAGAAGTTATTCCTCTTTTATGAAATGAAGCTTTTCAATATTTGCCAAAGTTATAGTTTACATAAATACTTGCAGCCTTACTGCCGTACGTTTATTTATGTCCATGTCTTTATCTACGTAAATAAAGCCATGCACATAAAACGTCTTAAAATCCGATATGTAACACTTAACCAGTCATTCAAGAAAGTTATCACTCTATTTAACACACCAACTCGAGAAAGTATCAGAAACTAATGTTGGACGAGGAATCCGGGGCAATCGATTCAGAATACGTGGGAACGATCTAGATTTGGGACAAATTACTAGGACATTCTCTCGGCGTTTCTTTTCTTTATAAATAGTCTTAAAACTCTATAACCGTCTGTTATGTACTATTAGACGATTCAGTACTTCTTTCTAGGCAAAGTTATGTTTGTGAATGAGGGTTGCCCCTTTCTGCAACACTTTAATGGAGGTATAGGAATTTCGTTTAAAAAAAAGTTTTTTAGTTGCGTTAACTACACTCATACACACCGGTTTCACTTCAAAAATAGGGTAGTGTGAAATAGCAGCGGATTTAACTCATAAAACGTTAGTTTTTTACAACCAATTCTTTTAAATCGGTTCAATATTGATTTATCTTGTTACTGATGTAAGTTTTATTGGGCATTTTGTATTTTAAGTGTCCGAATTTGTTGCTCAAACAGCGACAAAATTCGATGTCGGAGTTTGCTAAAGAAACCTAAGAAGGAACCGATAAGACCCTACGTACACGATGAATGTCAAAATGTAAAATAACGTACGTAGGGTCTTATAAATAGGACTAGCATAAACCCTACATTAGTGAAAACAAACGTTAATGAAGCAAACATTTATGCCAGCACTTTGTGGTACGGTAAAAAGTTCAATAGGAAATGCGGTTTCAGCAAGATGGTTGAACACCTCACACAATCAATGGCGTAATGGAATGGTTGAAACAAAAAGCTTGATTCAAAGTTCATTTAGAAAACAGAGTGACCATGATCCTTCACTTGACTTTTTCAGTGAGGTTATGAGGATAATGTGTATAAAGTTCAACTTAAAAATAACAAATTACCTGAATACGTAACACAAAAGAATGATCACAACCCGAACATGCGGATCGATGAATGCAATTTTCATAAAGAGACCGAATATCCTCCCGCATAAAAATAGACGTAACTTTGACCATTTCATGGAAATCGATGTAAGCTATGTTTTGAAAGGCCACAGCCGCCTAAATTGTTTAACGTTACCTTACATGTATACTGTGCATGTTAAAAATCTGTACTCAGAAAAAAGTGAGAAAACGAAAAATTTATAGCGTCAGAATTTAGCCCCACTATTTTTCAGATATTGCACAAATTCGGACAGTCAGAAATTCTAGTCTTTGGCAAAACGTGAAATCAAGTAAAAGTTAATATTCAGTACATATTCTCTTTTTAAATCTTACAGCAACGTCTCTCTGATTATTTTGCAGATTTTCAGAAACAATAGTAGACTAGATCTGGCTAACTCCCTTTACGGAATATAGTTAGCAAACAGACTAGACCAAGATTAGACTGTACGGCCGTGTATGCTAATCTCGGTATCATGTTGTAAATGATGCATAAAACTGGATTAATTTCAATCGAATCTTTTCTTGTAAATGTAACAAAATGCATAGTGTGGAAAAGGGTTCAGATCTATAAAGATTCAATCTAGTTTTGATACGTTAAGGAAATTCCTTAGAATAACATACAAATGGATTTAGTAGTATAACAATTATTCCTATCATACATTATATGTCAATGATAAACTGTTAGAAGAGCCTATTATGTATACAAAAGCAAATCCTTCGGGCGGCCGGTACAGGATTCGAACCCAAGACCCGCACATTCTGGACGAATGCTCTGATGACTGCTCTACCCGGACCGCTCGACATCCACACTACCAACTATTACTACACTCCTCCCCCTCCTGACTAGCTATTCCACTCTCCCGGTCCGTATGACCTTCTTGGTCCTTGCAACTGCTTCTGACGCACTGTATTTACAGTGTTCAATTTAAAGCACCCCTGAGGTCCCAGATGGCGCAATTCTAAACTCATCCTGGGTCCTTCGGGCGCACTCGATCTTAAACAAAGCCATACCGCAAATTAAGGTCTATATCGTCCGATTTCTCGTCTCAATAAACATAATATTGCGCTTTCCAGTAAGAATTCATTGATAACCAAACGGATGTTATGGCTAGGGATCAAACTGGTATCCTGCTATTGCTCTTTGTCTCGGACGGTAATGGAAGATACAACGGGTACCATTTTGATTACGAATCTTTCAGCTTCCGCTAATTGTTCAACAATGAAGTGAATTCCTAGGTAATTTGGAAGCCTCAATAGGGCGAACAAGGCAGAACCCGTTGAAATCATTACTCTAGCAACGATAGTAAAAATCCCTACGGAAACGCAAATTTCAACCAAAATAGCTTCTGCCCATAGAAGATCCAGACAATCGGTTAAAAAAAATAAGAGCAACGTCGTGTAATTCCGACAGTCGTTTAAATTAGACACCCTTGTTTGTTATTTACAAAATACGGCACGTGAATCAATATATTTACATACCACTAACGCTTTCTTTTTCCCCCGAGACATTCGTGGTAAAAGACGACCATGATCATAATTTATATTTTAGGAAAAAAAACCTTCGTTACGGACTTTTGCAAGAGAGCGGATTCAAACAAAGGTATGAAAAAAGAAATTCCCGAAGGGGTTTTGGTCATTTTACCTTTTAACTGAATGTAAGAAATAGACATAATGTCTTTAGAAGAAAAAGCGCCTTCATTTATTACTTTGACCGTCGGAACGGGTGTCGAATTTACCCGACAGAATATTAAAAAGTCGGATAAATTCGACACATTGAAAGCGCATTGACTGTCTGATTTTCTTTTTGAAATGTAACGCCAGTTTTTCGAAAGAAATGGGCAAATTTCTGGTTTTTATAGAATTTATAGTTTGAAAATATTTAAAAATAACGTTCATCCATATTTTATCATTACTGAACAATTCTGTTCATTTGTGTTAGACAAGAGGTCTTTTGAAATATTGTGAAAAAAGGCAAGTAAGAATTGCCAATTTCGAGAAATTTCTTCTTTTCCCGCTGGAAAAAAATGTGTTATTTTATTACAGGGTCAGTGAAAACAATTGAATTTGTTGTTTGGTAAAGTAGTATCAATCTGAACCTCTTCTTTTTCAGATCATCCTGTCGAAACCAATGGGGGCTAGATACAAGCGACATTCACCAACCAAACTGGCCAACGCTGTGAAGATGGTAGAGACGGGAGCCATGTCCAAAAGGAAAACTTCCCTGATATTTAACTTACCTAATCAACTCTTATGATAAGTTGTCGGGAAAGCCACCGTTAGAGGCAAAGTCTGGCCGATCAACCGCTCTGACCGCTGCCGAAGAAACGGTGCTGGCCGATTACTGTAAGTTAATGGTAAGTATCGGGTATCCGCTTAAAAGGGTCGAACTTTTTAACGAAGTAAAACGTGTTTTAGACCATGACAGCAAAGCCACTCCTTTTAAAAACAACATACCCGGTAAGGACTGGTATTACGGGTTCTGTAAAAGACACCCTGATATAACTGAGAGAAGTGCGATGGTACTTGGTTATCAGAGAGCCCTCATCAATGAACAGATGGTACAGAACTTGTTCGAAAATTTAACATCCTATCTGAAAGATGAAGAAGTGGATTGGGAAATGATCATTCGGGACCCTAGACGCATATACAATGCGGATGAAAGTGGGTTACCGTTATGTGTGAACACTGGTAAAGTCTTGGCGGAAAGGGGTTTGCATCATGTGTATCAGGTTTCCAGCAATAATAAACAGCAAATAACAGTAATGGCATGTTTTAATGCAATTGGAAATTGCTCCTTACTCTATAAAAAGTTTATCCAGGGGAGAGGTTCAGAGATTCAGAAATTCAAAATTTTCCCGAGACTCTGTACGGCCACATAAAGAACGGTTGGATGGACAGTCCTCTATTTGTTCAATTTTTAAAATCGTGAAATCAATTTGTGATTGCGAAAGCAATTCCAGAACCAGTCATATCATACGCTGACGGACATTCAACGCACATGACCCATGAAGCATGGAAGTTTTATAATGAAAACCAAATTATACTGTACTGTCTCCTCACTCTGCAGGCATGTAATGTCGGTCTTTTCGGTCTCATGAAAGTCGTTTGGTAAAGATAAGTCAAAAACTGGCATTTAGAGCATTTTGGGGATTCGTTCACTAAAAAGCATTTTCCATCTGTTTTCAAGAAAACTTGGTATGAAGTTACTAAAATAGAAAATGCCATACATGGATTTGAAAGATGCGGTTTGTTTCCTCTCAATCACAAGGCAATCGACATGAGCAAATTAAACCCATCAAAGGTTCACAAAACTGATGTTTCACCAGTCTGTTTTAAGACCAGTAGTCCCGTTGAGCCTTTTCGACTTTTCCTTACGCTGATCCGACATGCTCCAGTACTATTGAAATCTGACAATTTCCACTACGAATAACTCAAAACTACTATTCCAGTATGATGCACAGATACCTATTCCGTTATTTTACAATAAAAATTTCACACTAGGGACTAACTAATAGATTTATTTGAAATTTCTTCCGCATTTTTCGTTTTCAAGTCTTCTCAACCGGAATCGGAAGTTCTTAATATTAAAAACGAGATGGGAAAAAAAGATTTTCTCCAAAAGGGAACAGCAAAATTTTAACAATAACTGTATTGCAAAAGAAAAATAATCATACTAGATCAATGACTGAATGTGTGATCATCATTGAATGTGTATTGAAGTATGTGTCGATTTTTTTTTCAGCGTAAGGAAAAGTCGAAAAGGAAAAACACATCAGCAAATGCGCCAAAGAGTTGGTCAAAATGGTCAAAACGTTGACAATGCTAGTTCTAGTAGTGAATCTGTACAGAGCTATGTGCAGATTGTGGAAATTAATTGAGTAGTTTGGACTTGGCTCTTCAGAGTGACATGTGTGATCACTGTTTTTGCAATGTGAACTGTTTGAAAATGAGCAGACAGGCTTATGAAACGATTGATAGGAGTCAGAAGGCATTATGTGGTTTTGCAAACATTGTAGGATATGTTTTCCTGGAGACTAAAAAAATTTAGGCAGGGTATTTCATTTGGAAACAAAACGGAAAGATCTTGAGTAGCGAGCGTGATCAAGCAAAGGAAGTCGATACCAATAAAAATTAATGTTAGTCAAGCATAAAATATTTCAGACATTGTCGGAGAGGTCCTGTTTGAGCAAAATGATTGAGAATCCAGGAAGCTAAATGTTGTCTCCTTCGGTTTGAATGAATGAATGAATGAAGTTTTAAGGCCCGTCGACATCAGAGGTCATATTGGGCGCATTTACAACTAATGCAAAGCTTTTAATTGGTCTTACTGTAATGCTATGGAAAAAGTTAAAATTATTAGCAGTGAAAACACTAAAACAACAAATGGTGCTAATGATACATATTCTAAAACTAAAGATGGTCAATAGAACCTAAAACCTATCTTTTTATAGAGATTTACCTCTTTCAAAAACTCAAAAATATACTCACACTTTACAGTATTAAACAGAGTGTCCATACTATCAACATGAAAAAACTTTTCTCTTGTAGGTGCAAGATCTAAACAATCTACAAGAATATGCATGACAGTAAGAGGCTCATTGCAAGGAATACACTGTGGTGCTTCTCCCTTCAGGAGAAACGAGTGTGTCATATGTGTATGACCAATGCGAAGACGGGCCAAAATAATTTCCTCGCGGCGATTTGTCAGCATTCCTGGATGCCACTCGCCAAGGGCTGGCTTCACTGTAAACAACTTGTTATTTTGGTTAATTGGGTGGTTCCAGGAGTGCTGCCATACATTCAAAATAAAATCATTAATCAATGGTTTGAAATCATTAAAAGGAACTTTAAAAGGTAAAACATCAGAAGATAGTGCCTCCTTGGCAGCTTTATCTGCCTCTTCATTTCCATTAATACCATTATGACTAGGAAGCCAGCAGAATACAATATCAGCTTCCACACAGATTCTGGACAATTTTTCAAGGAGACTGACAATTAGTGGATTATCGGTTCTCTCACTCTCAAATGCTTTCATAGCTGACAGAGAATCAGTATATATAATATAGCGCCAGTATGCGTCTTGTTGAACATGGTCGAGAGCGAGGTCAATCGCCTTAAGCTCCGCAGAAAAAATCGAAGCATTATTAGGTAGTCGAAACTGATATAATTCGCCATCGAGCACGGCAGCTGAAGCGACTTTTTCTCCATCTTTAGAACCATCGGTATATATCTCTTCGTAAATGTAATATTGCTCTTTTATCTCGAGGAAGTTATTCTTATAAACCATTGGATCTGTTGTAGCTTTCTTATCTGAAGTAAGATTTTAAATATAGGTTGGACTGCTAGAAGTCCATAAAGGAACGTCAGAATTTTTTTGTTTCACTACATCCTCAAGATCGAATTCAAGACAATTCATATCCGCCTCACAACGCAAACTAAAGGGAGGTATGACTTTTTCTCTTTTTAAAAATTCGTCCTTGTAGAGCGGTTCAAACACAACTTCATGCGTGGGATTTTCAGGATTGGACTGTAACTTTAGGTAATATTGCATGGAAAGTTTCTTCCTGCGTAAACTCAAAGATGGTTCATTTGCCTCTGCATACATACTATTAACAGATGTTCTGAATGCGCCAAGGGCTAAACGTAAACCTTGATTGTGGATAGAATCCAGCTTGCGAAGGTTCGATTGTCGTGCTGACCCATATACAACGCAGCCGTAATCTAACTTGGAACGGACAAGTGATCTACACAGTCTCAGTAAAATTTTCCTGTCGGCTCCCCAGTCCATGCTGGAGACAACACGTAAAAGATTAAGAGCTTTTTGGCATTTATTACTCAAATAGTTAATGTGAGGAATGAACGATAGCTTAGAGTCAAATAAAAGACCTAAGAATTTATGTTCATGGACGACCTCAATTTGTACACCATCTAGCGTGAGTTCTGGCTGAAGATGAAATTTTTTTAACTGGCAGAAATGTATGCATTTGGTCTTGGTCTTAGAAAATCTAAAACCATTTTCTCTTGATCATTTGCTTAAATTGTTTAAAACTTGTTGTAACTGCCGTTCAATGGTATGCATATGCTTAGACCTATAGCAAATGCAAAAGTCGTCGACATACAAAAAGCATTCCACGCCAGGACAAACAGACTTAACAATATTGTTTATCTTGACAATGAAGAGTGTAACGGAAAGAATGCTTCCCTGGGGAACGCCCATTTCTTGTTCATGGGGGTTGGAGTAAGTATTTCCTACTCGGACTCTAAACTGACGTTCATTCAGAAATGCCGAAATGAAATAAGCAAGGCGACCTCTTATACCGAAATCATGGAGGTCAATCATGATTCCATACTTCCATATGGTATCATATGCACTTTCGAGATCGAAAAATACTGAAACAACATGTTCCTTTCTAATGAAAGCTTCGCGAATAAAAGTTTCGAATCGAACTAAATGGTCGAGAGTGCCTCTTTGTTTGCGAAATCCGCACTGGGCGGTAACAATAAGTTTATTTTTCTCTAGAAACCAAACAAGACGGTCATTAACCATTCTTTCCATGGTTTTGCAAATACAACTTGTTAAGGCTATAGGGCGATAATTTGCTGGATCTGTAGAATCTTTACCTGGCTTTGGTATTGGAATAACAATAGCTGCTTTCCAGGAATCTGGAAGAATACCAGTGTGCCAGACTTGATTAAAAATACGAAGTAAACTTTCAAGGGATCGAAACGGTAGATGCTTTAAAAACTGATAATGGATGTCGTCACATCCCACAGCAGTGTCATGACACTTTTTTAGTGCTTTCTTCAATTCTTTTTAAGTGAAATCTTTATTGTAATGTTCGTTATTATCAGACTTAAAATTCAGTTTTGTTTTTTCTTTCGTCTTCTGAAATTTCGGAAATGATGTCGAATAGTTTGAAGAGGATGACTTCTCTGCAAAAGTATCAGCCAAGACTTTTGCAATATCTGCCTTAGAAGTGACGACACCATTACCATCATTTAAATGTCCAACATTTAATGAAGAGGTCTTTCCGTTAATTTTTCCAATCATGTCCCATGTCTTTTTGACGGACGATCTAGAATTTAATCTAGATATGTACTGTCGCCAAGACGCACGTTTACTTTGCTTAACTGTTCGCCGTGCTTTTGCACATGCAATTTTAAATTTAGAAAGATTTTCCCGAGTCGGCCCCAGATTAAATTGTCTGAGAACTGACTTTCGTTCAGCTATAGCCTTTTTGCATTGATCATTAAACCATGGCTTGCTAGGGTTTTTCGGATTTGTCGTCGTCCGAGCAATCGATTTTTCAGCAGCCGAATACAGTAAGGAAGTGAAAAGCTCTGCAGGATTTTCGCAGTCATCAAAAGCATTGGGATAAATTAATTGTTCGCAGTGGATTTGGGACTGCTCCCAGTTTGCCTTATGAAGCTTCCAACGTTCAGGACGTTGTTGAATTGAAGGTCCTACTTCCGATACCCTGATCGGAAAGTGATCACTTCCATGAAGGTCATCATCAACCTTCCAGTTTAAATCTGGAAAAATTCCAGGGCTGCATATAGTGAGGTCTAGAGATGAATATGAACCAGTAGCAGGGTGAAGATAAGTTGAAGATTTATCGTTCAACAGAACAAGGTCGTGTTTCATGATAAATTCTTCCATGGTTCTACCTTGGTCATTTGTGTCTCCACATCCGCATATTGTATGATGGGAATTAAAATCGCCCATTAAAATGAAAGGCTTTGGCAATTAATTTACGAGGTTATCAAGTTTGTTAATATCAATTGGCGAGCTAGGAGGGAGATAAATAGAACACAATGTAACTGTCTTGTTAAGAGAAATATTCACCGCTACAGCTTGTAGAGTAGTTTCAAGGTTAACAGAGTGGTGTGGAACACTATTGTTTACTATGATGGCTGCTCCACCAGAAGCTGTGTCATTGCCTCGAAAGTTTTTAATATAACAAGAGTAGTATATTAAAGACAACTTGTCTTGTTCTTTAAGATATGTTTCTTGTAAACAAACTGCTACTGGTTTCTTTTCATTCATTAATAGGTTTAATTCCTCGAAATTAGCTTTAACGCTACGACAATTCCATTGCAGAATGTGATTGGTCATGACTATATTTATAGTAAGGAAGATACCATAGAACATGGGAAGTATGTATTGATTCATCTTTTATTTAATTTAATGATACGACCTTGCTTATTTGTATTTTGTTCTGCATGGTCTGTATCCGCCTCCATGTCTTCATCAAGACATTGGAAGCGGTTATGTTGTTGTATTTGGTCATCAGACCCCTTTGGAAAGCGGTCTGAGATGACCTTATTTGGAGATTTTGCTGGACTTTTCGGGAGTGGCTTCTCTGGTTTCTTGCTGACGGTAGTTTTCTGTGATGTTTTTACACTAGTTTGCGTCGGTTTCTGTTGTGTAACTGTTTGTACAGAGGTATCATTTGTCTGTGTTTGTGCATCTTTGAGCTCAACAGTACTTGCTTTCTTTGATTTAAGTACGGTGGAAAAGGAGAGGTTATGACGAGCTTCAACTATCTTCCTTGCTTCAGGGAATGATAAGCCCTCCTTATACTTAATTGTCACAACCTCTTTCTCCTTTTTCCAAATTTTACATGAACGAGAGGTGGAAGGATGATCTTCACCACAGTTAACGCATTTCACATCGTTGGGGCATTTGTTTTCGTCGTGGGTAATGCCAGTAATCCCACAACGTCTACAGAGTTCATCTCCTCCGTGTAGTTTGCATGATCTTTCGTGGAGTCCGTGCTTAAAACAAGCGTAGCACTGCAAAGGGTTCGGAATGTACATATCCACTGGTACTTTCAAGTATCCGACCTTCAACCATTTGGTAAAATTGAAGTGTTGAAAGTCAGAACGATCGTACTGGTACTTCGTTTTACGTTGTCCTTAAATACAGTGATCCGTCGAGTAGCAGTTACATTTTGGCTAGCTAGATTCGATATGATTTCTTCCTCAGTCACTCCTGCAAGGTCCGGACATCGGATTATTCCTCTAGACGTATTCAAAGAAGTGTGAGGATAACACTTGCACGGAATTTCAAAAAAGCGGGACAATTTCAATGAGTTTTCGGCATGCTTCGCTTTCTCAATTTCAACCAGTAATGAACCAGAATTTAACTTTGTAACAGGCTTTGGCGAGCCTGCAAAAGAAACAAGAAAGGTTGATCTGGTTTCGTTGATTCTATGATCAGAAATCGAGGAAAAGAAGATTGCGTTTGTCCATTTTCCGTGTCCGAGTCCAGTTGTTCGCGTGATCTTTTTTTGGTTTGTTGTTCCATGGTTGAAGTATCTTAAATTCGTCATCCACGGCCCCCGCCCTCCATGGAGCCCAACAAGGGGGCATGGTATATGAAGCGGAGTATCCAGCTTCTCATGCCAGGGTTACCCAGATGATATACTCGGGCAGCAAAGGTAAAGGAGAGTGACATACAGTAGACATGGCTAATTCCTGGGAATCAGAGAACAGCCATGGAAGCTGCTGCCTCAATCACGAAACCCGTACCACCCAATTAGCCCATAAGCCTATATTAGACTGAGGACTAAAACTTGTTCTGCAAAGTAAAAACTGTAAGTTTAAACATACTAACGGTGTATGAATACATGCGATAACTTAGATAAAGTGTACAGGATACATGCAACATGAAGAAAAAACTTCTCAAGTTCGTGCAATAATCGTAATTTTTGGAAACATTCCAGGTACTACCTAAGTCTCGGTATAAACTAACAAGAGCGGCAAATTGTCGCAAGATACGCCCGTCCCACCGCCAGTTGTCGAGGGGGTATAATAATCGTAAAGGGCAGGTAATGCAACAAACATGTTTACCAAGTCTCAAGTCAATTTGACTTGAGGTGACAAAGTTCCGTTCCGGACAGGCAAGAAATACTGTAAAAATGAAGATCAAAGTGGAATTACTCAAAATCTGTACTAGGTAGAGTTATTGTTCTTGCGCACTGTACTCCGTAATATTGCAACAAACATGCATACCAAGTTTGAAGTCACTCTGACGTGAGATGACAAAGTTATATTCCAGACAAGCAGAAAATGCTGTAAAAAACGATCAAAGGAAAATAACTCAAAGTTCATGCTAGGAAGAGTTATGGTTCTTGTGCACTGCACTCCGTAAATTTTCAACAATCATGCATACCAAATTTGAAAATGTCCAGACTAGAGATGACAAAGTTATATTCCGGACAAGCAGAAAATGCTGTAAAAATGACAATCAAAGGGAAATAACTCAAAGACAGCACGAGGTAGAGTTATGCTTCTTTCGCACTGCACTCCGTATTATTGCAACAAACACAAATGCCAAGTTTCAAGTCAATCGGACTGGAGATGACAAAGTTATGCTCCGGACAAGCAGAAAATGCTGTAAAAATGACAAAGGGAAATAACTCAAAGACAGCACAAGGTAGAGTTATGCTTCTTTCGCATTGCACTCCGTATTATTGCAACAAACACAAATGCCAAGCTTCAAGTCAATCGGACTGGAGATGACAAAGTTATGCTCCGGACAAGCAGAAAATGCTGTAAAAATGACAATCAATGGGAAATAACTCAGACAGCTCTAGGTAGAGTTATGCTTCTTTCGCAGTGCACTCCGTATTATTGCAACAAACACAAATGCCAAATTTCAAGTCAATCGGACTGGAGATGACAAAGTTATGCTCCAGACAAGCAGAAAATGCTGTAAAAATGACAATCAAAGGGAAATAACTCAAAGACAGCACAAGGTAGAGTTATGCTTCTTTCGCACAGCACTCTGTATTATTGCAACAAACAAAAATGCCAAGCTTCAAGTCAATCGGACTGGAGAGGACAAAGTTATGCTCCGGACAAGCAGAAAATGCTGTAAAAATGACGATCAAAGGGAAATAACTCAAAGACAGCACGAGGTAGAGTTATGCTTCTTTCGCACTGCACTCCGTATTATTGCAATAAACACAAATGCCAAGCTTCAAGTCAATCGGACTGGAGATGACAAAGTTATGCTCCGGACAAGCAGAAAATGCTGTAAAAATGACGATCAAAGGGAAATAACTCAAAGACAGCACGAGGTAGAGTTATGCTTCTTTCGCACTGCACTCGGTATTATTGCAACAAACACAAATGCCAAGCTTCAAGTCAATCGGACTGGAGATGACAAAGTTATATTCCGGACAAGCAGAAAATGCTGTAAAAATGATGATCAAAGGGAAATAACTCAAAGACAGCACAAGGTAGAGTTATGCTTCTTTCGCACAGCACTCCGTATTATTGCAACAAACACAAATGCCAAGCTTCAAGTCAATCGGACTGGAGATGACAGTTATGCTCCGGACAAGCAGAAAATGCTGTAAAAATGACAATCAAAGGGAAATAACTCAAAGACAGCACGAGGTAGAGTTATGCTTCTTTCGCACTGCACTCCGTATTATTGCAACAAACACATGCCAAGTTTCAAGTCAATCGGACTGGAGACGACAAAGTTATGCTCCGGACAAAGAACTGGACGCCGCCCGCCCGCCGGCCCGCCCGCCCGTACGATATGGGTGATCCCATAATACGTCCCGTCTTCGACGGGCGTATAAAAATGCCCAAAATCTAAAAGCGACCAGCCGATTGCACTAGACCGGGCCCATCTAGGCTCTCGTTTACACCGAAGCCTAGGCCAAAGCAGTATGTTGAAGAGCTGGAGATCCCTGGGCTCCCCTCAACTGCCAGGATCCTCTTTTCCGGCTTACGAGTCTCCACCCAACAGGCGGGTCCATTGGTGGGGTCTTACCACTCTGCAGGACGGCAGCCGGCGAATTCTACCCCCCGTCCGGCTGGGGGGCTTTGGTTTGAAAGAGAGTGGGGGAGAATCACCTCAGGCAAGGAAAACAGACGATAAAAATAGAGTAGACGAAGTGATTTATGGTGTTACGAGTCTGCAAGATGTTCAAATTAATGAGCTCATTAGACTTGATAGATAATGAGGAGGGAACAAGTCGGCCAAGCCCTATAAAATTTACAGTTGAGTCGTTGGCAATCAAGCAGAAAGTAAGTTAGTAGTCCAGACTCTTGTGAAAGAATCAAGACTAGAAATTTGCAGGGACTTACTTTTTCAAAGTGACCTAACAAAGAAGCAGAGAGAAGAAGAATTCAAAAGAGTTGAGAAGGGGAATACGAATGTTCAAAGGTTAAGAGAGCTGAATCCAGGGAGATAATCTTAGAATAAACCTCAACGTGGTATGATGAGCAGTCAGCTAGTATGGTGTCATTTAGAAGAACTCAGAGGTTCCACACAGGTGGAGCAGCTACCTCTGGTGGGAGTCAGTTTCGGGACTAATGAAAAGAAATTGAAGTCTCGTGTACATGTAAATACGTTCCAAGTTTGTTCATCCGTTCCCGTTGCAGTTAATCAGTTGTCATTCAAGTTGACGTTTTGAGTTTAAATTATACCCCTCAGAAAGGGTTCCATACATGGAAGTATTATCAGAAAAATCTGACGTTAATCCGGACAATTTTTTGTCTACAAAAGAAATTGACATGTCCAAAGTAAACTTCGCAGTAGTGGTGATGACACAGCCTCCCAGGCTAGTTCTGTTGAAGACACAACGTATCATCCACAAATGAATATTCAGGTAGTCCAGGTATAGTTAGTAGCAGTGATGACTTTGTTTCACAGACTAGCTGAAGTACTGTAGAGTCTACTTTTATTTTAACTGAAGATTTTTCCATTTCTTATACAAATGCTGATACTTTTTGAAAAAGAGAGATGATCTTGAATTTGAATGCTATATGAAGAAGCCATGTTTTATAATGATAATAGAAATGTCTTCTTATATTGGTAATTCTGCTGAAGTAGATAGAGCTGAATTTAAAATTGATGGATATGAAGTAATACAATGTGCAACTGTGGCTAAAAGCGAAGGTGTTTGTATATATTACAGAATTAATTTGACTGTGCATGAATATAAGCTATTAAATAACTTTAAGTTTCAAGAATCACGTTGGAGTAGTGTAAAGTTGAAATCGAATGAAGACCTTCTTTAGGATCAATATATAGATATATATACTCTTCATGGTACTGAACAAAGATAGGTCATAACAAAAGCCTATTCACATAAAAGCTCTGGTTGTCAAGCACCATATCATATGCTGTTAAACTATTTGTTTTGTGTCAGGACATGTGCTGTAGCTCAGTAAAGAATATGTATTTCAAGACCAACTCACATGCAGTTGTTCCTGACGGATCCGATTGTTTTGGAAAAATTCAAAGAAGCTGTTGTTGGGAGAAGCCTGACGTTTCTTACAGAACGAGGTAATTACTGAACTGTTTTACATTCCTTGCTATTTCCATTCAAATTTGATCACCTGAGCACAAGCACAACAATGTCTCATGATTGTCAAAATGTAGGTCGTTAGGACAAATTTTGAAAAAAAAAATAAATAAATAAATAAATAAATAAATAAAATAAAACGCATTTGTCTAATTGGTTGTCATGATAATATCAAAAGATATATAAGATTTCCCATATCAGAACATGATGAATACCATAATAATACTAAGTAAAACTTTATCACTGATACACAGGTTCATGTATGTGATTCAGGGCATTCATTAATAATTCTTAGTCCCATTTTCTATTGGTTTAAAATTATGGAACTTGTGATAATCCTGTGGGAACCAACTACAGCACATGTACAAGTTTTGCGTTGTTGCCCTATTCACGGTGGGTACACGTACACCGGATATAGCCGTCAGATTGAGTAAAAATAACTGTCTTGTGTGACTGCAGGTACGAGATTTTCAAATATTTCTTAACAACAGCTTTTAATATACTATTGCCTTGTCAACCCAGATTCTATGATGTTTATAGATTGTTAGGTCTACAAAAAATACTGTTTTTAGCAATGGAAATTCTGAAAAAAATGTCAGAAAAGTCGACTGCTCAAGACGGATTTCGAAAATTTCTAGAAACAATTCATCTGCAAAGCCGGTTCTTTTCACAATACAACAATCTGAGTCGACTAATATCTTGATATTTCAGTCTAATCTCATGACATGATTGCAATTTTGCTGTATCGGTCGAAAATTGCCAGAAAATACAAGTTTTTTGTCGACAATGGTGTACCGAGGATAGCTGTTGTTTTGAAAGAACTGTACGGAGGATAGTATTTTACTGTACCGGGGATAGTATGATAATGTACCGGGGATAGTATTGTTTCATTCTAAAGTGTCATGTGAACTCTATATTGATAAACCACTGAATGTAATTATGCTACACTGAGATTGGTCTCTACTCGGGTTGAAGGGTTTTTGCATTTGATATTTCATTACATCTTGTTCATGCTATGTTTTCTCCTATTCAGATGGATAATACAAATGCTTCTATGGATATTTCGGACATATCTATGCCTGGTGATTCAATGTAGAGTACGACCGCTAAATACTTCGTATGTGGAAAATGTACCTACTCGACAAATAGAAGGGCGAACTTGACGCGCCAGTTTAGGTTTCACTATACACGCCATCAAAATTTCCCATCCTCATGTTGCACGTTTTTAGAAAACATGTACAAGAAATTTGTCTTTTCGAAGACACATATCTATTTGTTCTTCTAATCCAGATGCATTTAAAGAGATTAGCCAAGAGCTCACCTGCTTGTGTAAACTGCAGCCTAACATTGTCAAGTAATGATGGCCTAGCACTAAGCATATCATACAAAGGGAAAGCATGATGCCGCTCATTGCGTATGCGAAAGGTGCGGGAAAGCATATTCATGGCGGTAATCTTATAGAGGCCATAAAGCCTATTGTAAATAGATAAGCTAAGCAATACTAGCTGTACTTATACAATCGGATTCAAAGGTTATCTGGAGGTCATTTTATGACCACTTTTAAAGACAGTCTCCTTGTCGCTTAGGCCAAGTTACCGGTTTTCACTCGATTCGACCTGTTTGCCATGACGCATCACTAGATCATGTACAGGATAAATATCAATAAGCCGCTAAAAGAGTAGCAAGGGAGAAAATGGCTATCAAAAATACATCTATGGAAAAATGTAGCCAGTTTTTCGCTCAAAATATCTTAAAAATCAAATTACTTCAAAAAGGAAAAAAAAGTTTCCACAAATACTCCTTTTTATAGCACATATTTGAACACAAATTCTAAATACAGACTTTAGGGAAATCAGGATTCGTGCAGGCTTTTTCAACAGACTAATCAACAAGTGTCTCGGCTTATACCGAAGCTATTACCCAAGCCTGTAGGGGCTGGTTTTATGAATGGCCAGTGCATAGGTTACATGCTAGCTTACCATAGCTGAATGAATCGTACCAGATAGCGTTTTACTGAGTAAACGTTAATTTTGAAACTCAAAGTAATGGTTGTCGTTTTGAAAAGTAGTCCGGTTCTGTACCCAGAATGCCCAAATCAGATAAGTGTGCATTTGAAGGATGCCACCCAGCGGAAGATAATGCCTGTGAATACTATGTAGCATGTATTTTAAGACCGTTTGTTGGATCGCCAGCACGAAAGTACTGTCGGCGGCCGCTCCTCGTTAAAGGTAAACTGGAAGATGGCATTGTCTTCTATAACTTTGGCATAACTGTACCATATTTTGTATGTGCTGCAGGAACCTAAGGATATGTACTTGTACCTAGTCTCGAGTGTATCTAGTCTCCGCTATGGTTTTTATGCCTCCAGAATAAACATACACTTTGACATTTTCTGGAGATGAAGAAAATTTACGAGCAAAAGCTACTTTCCCAGGGTGTTTTAAACAAGCTTCTCTCACAGTATTTGTACCATTGTTTAATTATGAACAGGTTTGATATGTGTGGTTAAGACTTACACACATAGGAGCTTTAACCCTTATCTTTATGCAAATGGCTTTAGACTCGTCTACAAGAGAGGACTTTGAAAACGTTGCAACAAATGAAGAAACTGCTCGTAACGAGCATTTTTTTCATTTGTCACATTGTTTTCTACTCTGTCTTTATATTATGCTTTAATTACCAGCCCGTATCATTCGTTTATATAAACGCTTTTAGTTGGGAGAACCCAAAATTAGCAAAACAGGGACAGGGTTAAAGGTTTGGAAAGTCAGCATTATGCCAATCATAGAAATACTACAAATTTTATTTGGACTATTACAAACGAAATACCGGTAGTGGCTTTATGACATATGTTGAAAGTGTGACGTTTGAAGTCTGAAGTTATCCCTTTATTATAAGTATCTAGTTTGAAATTCAGGATTCACACGTCGTAATGTTTGAACAGCTCAGACTATACACTTCACTTTTCGGACAAGTCATCTACGAAGTGTGAAGTTTAGAAGTCACCACCGATCTTTTTATGAAAACATTTCATTTAGCACAGTGAATTAATAGAGCTGTGTTACAAGATACACTATTTTCAGTTACCGGTAGGACCTATGTTTATTTTTATTTTTGTTCATGTCGCCAATCCAATACAAGAGGCACTCATTATATCATTGTATTTTTTTAAGTTTCGAGAAAACATGTGAATAATTCTGTGATATTAATCTTATCTTAGATTTTACCAAAAAAAAATTTTTTTTTTATAAAATTAATAGTTTCAGAGAAACAAAGTTTTATGTATGTTTCTGTTAACTATTCTTTAGCCCTTACCTACTTTTGCGACCCCATACATGCTGTGCGATCTCGGTCTCCATGTTTACAACGTTAAAGTGGACTGCTGATGGTCAACGTACCTGGCCTACATTCATTACAAGCGACAATGAGTCGACATAAGACATAGTTTACAGGTATTCCAATATCGTTCAAGAATGGCTTTTCAGGCAAGTTTGTACATGAACTGAATAATAAGTTACATGAAAAATATGGGTTAAGGTCCGAATAAGCAATTGTGACATCTTGACACAGTCCATAACACTCATTACCCCAAACTATGTTAAAGCATATGCTTAAATGATAAACTCAGATAGCATGCTAGATGAAGTGCATAAAATCAGATCAGAAGACACAAATGTATTGTCTGATCACAATAATATCGTCCAACACTTCAAAATGATGCATATCTATAAATCATTTAAATAACAAAGGTCGATGAAAGGTACGAGTTGGATCAGAAGATACAGATTGTCTTCTACTTATAATCCACTATCATTCTAAACTTCAAAACGATGTAAAATTAAACATCATGTTGAATCTGGATGAATGATGAGGACTGGGATCAGAAAACACACATGTATCTTCTGAGTGCAGCCTATATTGTCAAGAACAGAAAAACCCTGTCAGCTATGAACATCCAATAGTAGAATTTCCTTATTCCTTAATTCATATTCATTGTTATTTCGGAATATCTGACATATTCAGCTTTCCTGAAGGTATTTGTCATCAAATAACTAGTCGTGAGCAAGAAATTACAGTTCGCTCAGTAGCATCTTATACTATTATCCTCAGTACACAAATTTCTAAAATACAGCTATCCTCGGTACAGCGAGGAACTATCCTCCGTACACCGATAGTGATCTTCTCTCACGTATAACAACCTGAAGAGTAATTCTTGAAACTAAATTTATGATGTACATAATACTTTATGTATTACACAGAAATCATACGCTTCAGAATTTCAATCAAATTCCCTGTTCTGATAATATTCCGTTACTTTGGACAGTCAGGTCAAAAATCTGCGTGAGCATGACTTTCGGACGACAAATTTACGTCGTTATATAACTAGTTTTGGTGATTCATCAACAGTACAGGACTGATTAACCATTTAGCTTATCAAATCATTAACATATGACACACGAATGTTGTAAACACTGGTATAATATATGAATTCTAAACTGTGGTGCGAGCAGTAATTCCTCCATTTGTAAACATTTACTCACTTATGTTGCTATATCCGGTGTACGTGTACCCACCGTGTTATTTTGTGAAAAAAATGACAAGTACAACTATGACGTGCAAGCTAGAAAAGTTTTTGTCGAGCCCGCTTTGAATGAACGAGACCTACGAGGGCTGTTCGATATATTCGTGAAATTTTGTTGCAAGAATCGCCATTTTTAGCTCACCTGAGCACAACGTGCTCAAGGAGAGCTTTTAGGATCACCCGGTGTCCGTCGTCCGTCGTGCGTCATCAACAATTCTTTAAACATCAACTCCTCCTAAACCGCTGGGCCAATTTGGACCAAACTTGGCTGGAATGTTCCTTGGGAGGTCGTCTTTAAAAATTCACAGAATTTGGTTCCATCAAAAACTCTGGTTACTATGGCAACCAAATGGAATTTTTTATGAAATTCTTTAAAAATCTTCTCCTCTGAAACCGCTGGTCAGATTTTAAAATAATTTCACACAGATGTTCCTTGGGTGACCCTTCTCAAAAATTGTTCGGGAAATTTTGATCCGTCAAGAAACATGGCTCTGGTGAATGGGGGCTACTTGCACTATACAGAAATGAAGAAATTCTTAAAAATTCTTCTTCTCTGAAGCCGTTGGTCAGATTTTAAAATAATTTCACACAGATGTTCCTTGGGTGACCCTTTTCAAAATTTGTTCGCGAAATTTTGATCCGTCGAGAAACATGGCTCTGGTGAATGGGGGCTACTTGCACTATACAGAAATGAAGAAATTCTTAAAAATTCTTCTTCTCTGAAACCACTGGTCAGATTTTTAAATAATTTCACAGAGATGTTCCTTGGGTGACCCTTTTCAAAATTTGTTCGCGAAATTTTGAAATGTCAAGAAACATGGCTCTGGTGAATGGGGGCTACTTGCACTATACAGAAATGAAGAAATTCTTAAAAATTCTTCTTCTCTGAAACCGTTGGTCAGATTTTGAAATAATTTCACAGAGATGTTCCTTGGGTGACCAAAAATTGTTCCGGAAATTTTGATCCGTCAAGAAACATGGCTCTGGTGACTGGGGGCTACTTGCACTATATGGCCATGAAGAAATTCTTAAAAATTCTTCTTTCCTGAAACCGCTGGTCAGATTTTGAAATAATTTCACAGCAATGTTCCTTTGCTGACTCTTTTCAAAAATTGTTCACAAAATTGTGATCTGTCAAGAAACATAGCTCTGATGGTAGGGGCTATTTGCACTACAGGGGCATGAAGAGGGATTTCTTAATTCTTCTTCTCTGGAACGGCTGGTCAGATTTTGAAAAAAATTAACAGAAATGTTCCTAGGGTGACCCTTTTCAAAAATTGTTATGGAAATTTTATCCATCGAAAATATCACCCAATTGTTGGCAGCTGCATGTGGTGCTCTTGTTTGACTTATGTTTTTAGTCACTATCGAGCATGTGCTCTTCTTCAAGAAATTGTCCTTGGGTGATCTATCCAAAAATTTATTTGCAGAATTCTGATTCATCAAAATCATTGCTGTGGTGATAATTGTAGGGGTGGTGACATATTTTGAAATGACTTTTACAGGTGACCTTTTCAAAATTGCTTTGCAAAATAATGATTTTGTTTCCAAAGTTTCAATACCTCAAAAAAAAAAAAAAAAAAAAAAAAAAAATGGCTATGGTCCTCTCAAAAATTCAGGTGAGCGATCCAGGGCCATCTTGGCCCTCTTGTTGATATTTTAACTTAAAAACTTGCGTGTAATAGCATGATGATAATAATATTATTAACGTTAATATAGACATTTTGAAGCTTTAGAAAAAGTTAAACGCAAAATATGCGATTCTAAAGCAACCCACGTAATCCCCATTGCTGGGCTCCTATTTCCTCCCGATTTAACATATGTTATTTTGTGTAAATTTAATACTTAGAATTGTGTAAAATTGGCGAACATCGTGCTCATATTCAAATTACTTCATACCATGATTTCCTTAAAACATTAAACTGTGGTACTGCCGGTTACTGTAATAAAGTAATCTTTTTTTAGTCAGTGCGACGTAATTTTTTAATCAATGACGTCTTCAATAGCACAAATATTCTCCTTCATGTTTATATGTGCCTTTTAAAATGATTATGTATGTTGAAGGTTAACGTCAAAATTTAAGGCCAAACGATAAAGTTATCATACATAGAATTGTGTCTACTTGTCCATAAATAAGGAAACTGGAATACTCCTATTCACATGCAAATTTGAAAACAAAGGGATCTGAAATAAGGTAGATGAGCATTGACTGATGTGACTTATTTTTGTCTGAACATTAAGTGCAGCTTATGTGGTTCTTTACTAACTCCCCAATTGCGGGCTCGACATGTTGCCCCTGGGCAATTTTCTAGTTATGATACACATGTTTAATAACAACATGAGATGCTGTAATGGTTATTTTAAGTGTATAGCCTTGTGGAATGTACTGGGTTAGCTCCCTACAGAAATGATCATTCTTCTGCCACCCCATACAGTTAACTTTTCCAGGGTACAGGCTAGCTGTGCTGTCTGATGACATTTCTTGTTATTCAAGTTGCTGACAAAAATGTATGTGACCCTTGCCAAGGCTCATCTGATATGATTGTGGTCAACTTACCCAATCATTTACCCTCATTCAAGATGTTCTATATGGCAAATATCTTGTAAATTACTAAAGTGCTTGGATGTGTTAAATGCTGTTATTTATTACAGAATCTGTCAACCAAGAAACAAACTCTGAAAAGTTGAAACTTCCATTTGTTGACCCCAGCCAGTACACATGGGACACAATGGTGTTTTTATTGCCAGCTGTTTTGGCTGGATATGACCTGAAAGGTATGAAGTCCTAGTATTTTTTGTTGTGCTATGTATTATTGAATTTTGGGTACTGTACTGAGCGTGTTCTTTGCACTCAACATGTCACATATGTAGTGCCAAGGATATTTGTACAAGTAATGTTTATCCATTTTTTTCTGGTGCATGTGAAGCATATACATGTATCATAAAATGATTTTGGTAATTTTTTTGGTAAATATCAGGGTTTTTTTTTTCTTGTTCAGGAAAGACAGTTTACATAGAAGAGAACAGACCATCTTGGTGGCAAGATGATGTACGTTTTTGTTCACCAAATAGTTCAAAACCAGGTACATACACTTGACACTCTTAACGTCTTTTACTCTTGAATGTTGTAATGTTTATCTAGGTTATGTATATATCTTTACTTTCATAAAAGGAAGGTATTTTTCATTAGACTGATATCTATGTGCAACCTTCATTACATTTGTCCACGAAGTCATCAACTTGTGACATTTGTCAGTCAAATGAGCAATACTATTAGTATAATGTACTTTGAGCTCATATTTTTCGCAATGCTGCACTGACTGAAATTTTTATACCCTTAACACTTTCCACCTATTTTCAGATGGATGAACTATCAATGACCGCAGGATGCTTTAGTAGTATGGCACATGACTTGAAAAGAACCATGTTTAATTTTTCAACCCATAGAGTCTTAAAGGCTTAATGTGGAGGAGATGAGGCCTGTCATTGGGTCTTTCTTGAAAAATTGCAGGCATTTGTTTGTTATTCGTATAACTTTTAATTTGAAAATGTTTACCTGCAGTATATTCATTTTCTTGTATTTATATACTTAAGTTATTTGTTTGTTCGGCAGTTGACGTCAGCGCATGGCGATCCGAAAAATGTGGAAGCTTTTTAAACTTTAAAGAGATGAGAGCCATTGCTTGATGGCAAGAGCCGTTTGGAACTTTCTAAGGTCAGGGTATACAAGAAAAATCATTTGTGAGCCCATCTGCACCGATAACTAGGGCTTTTTTTGTTTTTTTTTTCGGTAGAATATTATCCCAGAAAGACGACGAGGGTCAAATTTTCTTCGATTTCGTTGCACACCTTGTCTTACTAATTACAGTAGAGAAAGACTCGCCGATATGCTATTTTTAGTAACGGTGAAAATGTAAGTATATTCGGTGATATACAGGCAATGCACCAATGTGCTACGTGGTAAATGATCGACAACGGAAATTTTAGAGTTCTGTTATGGACCAACGGAGCTTCAAATGCCTGTGCTGGTATACAGCCATTCTTGTATTTAAAGGGGCTTTCACAATTGGCGCGCGAGCAGAAGCGACAAAATATTCGTGCGACCGATAAATTTTGATTTGGATCGTAACTATTACCGAAATAATCGCATATGAAAAAATATTCGTAAGAAATTCGCACGATCTAAAGCGACCGTTGTGCAATGCAAACGCATTAAATCTTGCGATATATCTTGCGTCTATATACGACTGTTGTACAATGAAAGCGAGTGTTGTAAGATAATGTGATAGGATCGCGCGATTGATCAGGTGATCGGACGATTGAACGTGCGTCAATGCGATTGGACGTGGGGCGCTCGTGCGATCATGCGTTCAATGGTACAAAATATTCGTGCGACCGATAAATTTTGATTTGGATCGTAACTATTACCGAAATAATCGCATATGAAAAAATATTCGTACGAAATTCGCACGATCTAAAGCGACCGTTGTGCAATGCAAACGCATTAAATCTTGCGATATATCTTGCGTCTATATACGACTGTTGTACAATGAAAGCGAGTGTTGTAAGATAATGTGATAGGATCGCGCGATTGATCAGGTGATCGGACGATTGAACGTGCGTCAATGCGATTGGACGTGGGGCGCTCGTGCGATCATGCGTTCAATGGTACGAATGCTCGTGCGAGTCAGAGGAGGTATATGTACCGCCCGTTTCCGACGCTCTTCAGTTGACACAGTTGAATGCGAGAGAAGATTCAGCAAACCCAGCAGACGGCGAGGAGGTATTTGCGCAGCAGCATCCATGGTCAATTGTGGTCTGAAACAGAAATGCTTATACAGGGTATATACGAGTATATTAGTGGCAAAGCATGGCAAATCGAAGCTGATAAATCGTGCATTGATAGTAAAACGTTGCAAGATTACATGAGACACGTTGAGCAACAGTCTCATGGTTCGCAGAACACACACATAGACTGCTGCGATTCATCTTACGACCTTTAAAAATCGTGCATCACTCTTGCGAGTACACAAAACGCTGTAAGACGTTCGTACTAATGTTTGTGCGTTGCATTGCGATAATTTGGATCGCATTCGGTCGCGTCTGAATAGTGTGCATGTCCACTATTTTGAAGAGTCTTGATGTGACCACTAAAACGCATGCAACGAATGCGAGACATCGTGCAACGTATGCGAAAGCTCGCGCGAGGCTAAAAAATTCCGATCGCAAAGTGTTGTAAAGTGCTCGTACGGCAATTGTGAATGGGCCTTAAAGTATTCATTTTCAAATATATACTACCTTTTACCCACTAACTACATATGAATAAGTAGTTTCTATTTTCAATGTAGTGTTGTGGCAGGTAACTGTCATACATTTACTGCATGGAGTTGGGGTCTCCTGTTAAATGGATCTTAGAATAAAGGGTTATTAAAATTTTTAAGTTTAACAGATATTTATTTTTCTTCCTCATAGACGCGCCATTAAAAAGCATACAGTAGACAACTCTGATACATTTGCTAACCAAAATGTGAACAAGATATGTTTTTGTAACACCATGCCCAATGACACCAGGACTCGTAGAAACTATGACTTTGATGCATAACATTGACCTTAATCACATGACCTTCAAAGAGTCGTTAACTAATTTGCATTTATGTAAGCTACTTGCATATATCCAAAATGAACATTCTAGTGGAAGTTATTCAAGCAATAGGGATGCCATGAGAACTTTTGCTGACAGACGGCAGACATGCAGACAGACAGACGTGCAGACAGAAAGGAGTTAAATAGTTATATATTGCTCTAATCCCTTGTTCTGTGGGGATAATCGATTCTGAAATCACGAGATTAAATTACTGCCATTTGATTTCAAAAGAGGAATAAATGTAGCGAAGTTTACAGATAGGATAAAAAGAAAGAAATTGATCATTATGAGCAATTTTTCGTTTCCCTACAATGTTTTCATGGCTGATTAAAAAGGAACTAAAGGCCCAATAGAAGCCAAAAGATCAATGCAGGTGTTAAAATGCATAAAAATTGATTCATACCATTTAAAAATATGGAATATTTTGTGAAGGTCACAATCTGTAAAAGAACGGTTGGTCCAAGTGTAAGCCGCTGGCAGAAAAATGAATGTTAAAATCAGGCAAAAAGTAAATAAAGCGACCTGGCAAGTTTTTCACCTAATTTGTAATTAACTTCTCTGCCAGCGACTAACACTGGGACCGACCGTACAATATCAGTTTTTCATCTTCACAATAATTTTCATACTTTTAAATGGTATGATTTAAATTAAAATGCGTTTTATCACCCGCTTTGTTTACCTTTGGCAGCTTTTGTTATTTTAACCATAAGAACAGTGTTTACGAGACTGAAAACATTACCTCCAAAGAAAATACACAAATGACAACAACTTTCTGAACTCGGGTTATGAGCATAATGACAAATCAAATCTACCACAAAAAGAATTAGAAACAAGGAAAATGCCAGAGTATCTCATTTTGAGTACTTTCACCATTCTTCTTGATGTTTCGACATCATATTCAGGAACAATGTTAAAAGCCATATTTGTTTTGGAAAGGGTTAACTCTACATGATCTTAAAGTATCAAAGGAAAGGGTTAACTCTGCATGATCTTAAAGTGTTAAAGCCCTAAACAAAGTTTAATGATGATCATGATGTCACTGATTCTGACACATTGTAGTTAGTGGTCCTAAACCATGATGTTTTTTTTTTAATTTGGTTTTGTACATGGTCAAAACTGTTGAGGGTTCTCAAACTCAAAACTATTTGGGCTCGGATATCTTATTCTTGGCATCTGAAAATATAAAATACATATGCTACTTTACAAAAAAGAAACAAAAAAACGAATACGATCATTGGTGAGGTGAGTAATTTGTTGAAAACAGAAGACGGAACCATGCTACCTTTGTATTTATCAAATTGAAGGTAAATGTCATGCAAAGGTCAAATCTACATAGAGCAACTTGGGCTTGAGCGAGTGATATGAGAGTAGCCCCACTTTCAACAATTTCTTTTAAGACACTAACAATGGCCTTCATTTCCTTAAGTCTTCATGATCTTCATGAGAGCAGGAAGGAAGCAATTAATACAATACTACTTCCATTTTAAATCTTTGGTATCTCCTTGCTCGGATTTAAACCCACGACCTTTTACTCTTGTGTTAGATACTCTAACTGTGCAAGACCATCATCCACTGAGGAGGTCGAACTTGTGATTAGACAATATTCAATGAAGTATGGAAATTAGAACCAAATTTACTTTGATGACTCTATTTTCTGAACAAATTACCTTGGAACTGGTAGAGAGTGCGCCTTCCACACATAACAACATCTAGTGCTGAAGCTGTACAATTAACATCAGTCATAAGTATAATGTGTTCTGTCTCACTCAAAACCCAGAAGCCTTTTTTCCTTGCTTTGTTGAAAAATTCTACCAACGGTCAGTTTTCAATCTGAACATTTTTCAGATAAATTTGACATGCTATTATTGAAATCACCAAATACATACCAATTTCCTATTGGAAATCTGCTTCCAGCTGTCATAATCTTATGATTGTTTGGTCCATGTCAAATGGTTATGCAACTGGTCTCAAATCAGCATATGTTATCTAATTAGATAAACCCAGCTTCATGGGACGAAAAGTTTGTATACAGATGTCAAAATGGGAGGGCTTTTTATTTAATTTTCCCATCTCAAATAGTGAAAAAATCAAGTTTTCGCTCTATTTCAGACTATATGACCTCTTACAATGTTAACAAATGGTATTCACCGTATCCTTATGATTCATTGACATAATTTTGGTAAGTTACATTAAAGTTCATCCGATGGAAATGATTCTAAGCTATTTCTGGTTAACTTTGTGAAAGCTTCTACCTGTTAGACTAATTGTACTTGCTGAATAAATGCAAAGATGGTCAGCTTTGGAACCAAAAATCCATCACAAGTAAAAAATATAATGAACATATGAAAAGAATGAAACAAACACATTCAAAATACGTCAACTATTCAACTCTTTAAATTCTTGACAGTCCATGCTGAATCATTAGGTAGTCTCCTTTTTGATATCTAGTCCGAAAAGTTACTGTAATGAATTTTACTTTAATATTCATGGTTTGTATATTTAAGCAAATATCTTTGAAATGACATTTAAATAAAATCCGCATCGTTTACTAAATATATCTACCCTAACAGAGAGCCATAACAAATTTGTACTAATATTATAATTCCTGAAACTTTGAAAAACACAGAAAATTTGCTATATAGAAAAGTTGCATGGAATGTTAGAACAATATTCAATGTCGCTTTTAGCTTGTCAATAATGACCTGAGCTTGTAATATAAGAGTCCCAAGGAAGACATTGTGGTAAACGTAGAACATGCTAAGCAAATGCAGTTAATTTTTTATCTGCAAATGATTTCAATTTGGTCAAATCCAAAATTTTATCTTCTGGAAAAGAGTTACTCATTTTATTGATTGAAAGAAAGTTTTTCGAAATGTGTCGGTTACATGTGGCAACACCAGGGCCAATGAAGAAACCCATTACCAGTATTTTAAACTCTTTTGGTATGACCTGGCCAGGCTTTGTATACATGACCTTCAGGTCAAAAGATGAGCTGTCTAACCATTAGGCCACTGCAGCATTCCATACTAGTTGTGAGTGAAGAAAACTGTTAAACATGTATTTTCCTAGTGTCAGGATCAATCACTTTTTTCTTGAAAGTCTACTGGCTTTCAATTCCAGCAATGGCTTGATCGGGTACCGGGTGAGGCATCTCTCTAAAGTCTCTGTTTATCATGTTACTCTTGCCCCTGCTCATCAGTGTCATCTTTACTACTCTTTCACTGGAACTGATTTACATATTTCAAATAACTGAGTAGTTCACTCTCAGATGCAGATTGAATTGTGTTTTACGCCGGTTTCAACACTGTTTCAGTCGTAACATGGCGACAGTTCACACATTCACGATTTCCTTGGTTTCACCAGGACTCTAGGGCTCTGAAGTGTCTTGCTCAAAAACACTCCCACGGAAAGTTCGGCAAAACTAATTTTGTATAAATTTTCAAACATCTCTAAACGGTATGTACCGATGAGAGTTTTCTCTTTAATAAATACAATTAAAGGATCAGTCACTCAGAGTAATTTAAAGTCGTACTGCAGTTTATCGAAAAGTATAATTGCAAAGACAACCGAACTCGCCACTGAAAGCTTAGAATCCTTAAGGATTACGACCCCTAACCCATCGGTAAATATCGTGTAACATCGAGGTTTTCGTACAGGCTATTCGGCCAATCTCGGCAGCTTCTGTCTTTTCTAATGTGAGAGTTAGGGGCCATAAACTCACTGACGCATCGGTAAATATCGTGTAACATCGACCTTTTCGTAAAGGTTACTCGGCCAATCTCAGCAGCTTCCGTCTTTTAATATGAGAGTTAGGGGCCGTAGACCTTAATACATGAACAAGTGTAGCACAACATCTACACGATCAGGTACAACGTCAAAGTTACACAAGCTCATGTGTCTTTTGCGAGGGTCTGCAACGTTGTGAAACATACTACTGTCGATTAAACCAAATGTGATAATTTCCATCGTATGCAGGCGCGTAAGAATTTTAAAACAAACTCTATGGCGATGGGTTGCCAACGCTTACGACTCTGCATTAATTGCGATGAGTTGCAACACACCATGCAGCGGTCCTGCAACTCTACTAAAAATGTGTTGCAGGTAGTCATTAGCAGGTAGTCATTAGCCTATGTAAAAGGGACTTTTCCCATCCACTTTCCGTATCTGTCGCCGAGCTCTGGTAGCTCACTTGGTAGCCTACAGGACTTGAGAATAGGGGGTCGCTGGTTCGATCCCCGGCTCTGCAAATTTCTTTCCAAGGATTGATGAGTCATTGCGACAGGATTCATTCCTCTTGAACCGTTGACTATCGTGTTGATGATGGTTATTTTTGGAAAGTAGCCAGTGGCTTGGAAAGAATATATTGCTGAGTACTGGTAAAAGAAACTCCAGGAAAGCATAGATAGGTGCACTTGCAGCGGCGATATAACTGAAATAATCTAGAAAACAACGTTAAACGCCATTAAATCAATCAGTACAGTATCTGTTACCTATTCCCTTCAATGAAATTTGTTTCCCGCTTGGTTCCTTGTGGCATATAAAGCCTCTACATCACTTTACTCGTCACATTTCGGTCGATTCCTAACCTCGTCTGTATAACGGTCGTTTCCATTTGAAATGCCACGTGATCTTATACATGGCGGCGCCACTTAAAGTCGTTTAGCAACGCCATATAAACAACCTCAATGAAGTTTTTCACATCTGTCGGTGAAAACTTCAATCGAAATCGATAAACCACGTTAAAAAATGAGTGCACGAACTATTTGTCAACTGAAATATAGTTAAAAGATTTCGATAGAAAATTAAGACTCAAAGTTTTCTTTTTTACGAAGAGCTTTACAATTTTCAGAACGGTAAACCGCCGTATTCCCGGCGATGAAATGTACCGTGTAGATGCATATCAAGCTATCAGATACAGCGGAGGGATTTGATGGCTCCCAACACCCGAGATATGCCGAATGTCCAACACTTGTCTCATCTAGCGGTATTCATTTTTGTCTCCTTCTAAGGAAACCGTCCTCTACAACCCGAAATCTGTGTTTTAGTTTAGTTATTAGTTGCATTTTTTTTTTCTGTTTTTTATATGCCAGCGCACATAGATCCTAAACCTGTTCCTTTTTTAGATATTTATCAGATGTTTAACATTAAAAAAAAAGCAACATAGAATACTTTTTAAATATACTGATGACTATACCTTGAAATGTTATAGACAATTTAGAAAAATACGTTTTTTTTTTTGCGAAACATGGTGAGAAAAAATTAGTGATTTTCTCCCAGGGAATATGCATTATGAAAATGTAAGAAAGCAGATAAATGTATTACCAGACACATGTGCCTGTTAGCAGAACAATGCACTAGGCGGATGCTCTCTATAGTCAGCTAAAAGGATAATAACTCCAGTGACAGTATACAAGACGATCAGCTCTATCAATGCTAACTGAAAAAATGAATTTGAAACACTATTTTTCAGACCGTTTTGATTGTACAAAGCAGTAAATAAAAAAAAAAAAAAAATAGATGGAAGGATGAATTCGCAACGGATATATCGATACCCAACTGCTAAAAATTGTAAGGTTAAATTAACAACCTCTGTCAAATCGCTAAGAAAACTTCAATTTTCATACCTGATGGCTATGTGTGCCCTACTTTCATATGAAATTCCATTAACATTTGTTACATTTACCTTACGCTGTTTTAAAATGATTAAAAATACATAATGTGTCATTAATCTTTAAATAAAAAAAGATCAGATCGACTTTTCTATATTTGACACATCTAGACTCTCCAAAAAGTCGCAATTGCTTCTCAAAACCTTTATGATTTCAAAATATATTTGTTCTTAGGTATTATACCATTCAAATATGACTTTCTTCTCACTACCTATGCAGAAAAAATGACCTGACATCAATGAGGTATACAAAAGATTATTATAAACATTACTGAAATTACATGTACTTTGTTATGGTGGAAGTGTCATCGCGCACTAGACTGAATCCAGTGTAATTCAAAATTCAGAAAATGCATGGAATTGTCGAAAGAAAGCTACGAAATAAGTGAAGATTTTGAAAAAGTGTGAACAACTATCAGTGGTGTCCCAACACTTCTGATATTGTGCTAGGTGCATTACATGGAGATTTTTTGTGCGAAAGATAGAAATTTTCTTTTCAAACTGAGGACATGTAACCCGTCAAGCACAGAGAGACCATCTGGGAGCGTATAAATGAAAACGAGATCGAGTCTATTGCAGGTCAATCCGCGTCGATAGATTTAAAATGACTGTTTAGTAAGGTCGAATGACCATTTAAAAAACAGAAATCCACCAAAAGCGGTAAGTTTCGACCGAACCCTGGTCAGCCTTCGCAGTTCTCTCGTCTGACCAGGGTCTAAAGTTTTCGTAGTTCCCAAGTGATCTCTATGCGTGAATGATGACGTATATTGGGAACACTGAAATCAACCTATTGGTAACTTTATTTTGAGTTTTGACATGAGCTTGTAATAAGTATGACAGAAGACATTGCCACCATACGCTAAGACGTTAAAAATATTGTTTGTTCTGCATAACAAACATATTTGACAACATGGAGAGAGTAACACCCTTTAAACACCAAACCTGTCTTTTTAAACAAACATCTTCATAAGATAACATACAGTGGTAGGAACCATTACATATACACTCTTGAATGACAATGCAAGACCGCTTTTCAAATTGTTGCTGAAAAAGGAATAACTTGCAACTTACCCTACAAGTAACTGCACTGGGTTCTTTAATGCTATCTAGCCAGATCATTTATGTCCTTTAGGGTTTAGGGGATACCATTGCGACTATAAGGCTAGTGTCAAGGTAAAATAAATATGACTGGTAGTACTGGTGAGAAACCAGAGAATATGAATATGTGAGGTGTTTATGAGAACAATATTTCAGGCAGATGTCGACCGTTATCAACGTACAAAGTCGAAACAACCTTTTACATGTATATTTACATTTCCACACTCATTTTACTTTTGAGACTGACTACCGTATAAACTACATCAAGCATGAACTTTGAGTAACTTCTGTGCTTTGCGGTGCTCGTCTTCATACCCAACACAATGCTTGTTGATCCTGATCGACTTGTATGGACTTGCCAATCCGGAATGAGATAATTTATAATACACTTCGTTATCGTCGTTTTCCTTGTCAATGCATTTGCGCATTTCATCTTAAATTTCTCCTACCTATTTCCATTATCTCCCACTAGATGGCATTGTACAAATACAGATCTGTCTGATTTGGGCATTCTGGGTTCTGACTTCTTTTCAAAACGACAACCGTTACTTTGAACTTCAAAATCAGATAAACTTTTACTCAAAAAAACGCTACCTGGTGCGAACCTGTGCACCCGCCATTTATAAAAACAGCCCCTACAGGCTATGGTAATAGCTTCGGTATAAGCCCTGCTTTTCCCTAATATCTGGGGACGGAATTGCGTCACAGCAGACAGGTCGAATCATGGAAGAATACGACATGCGCAGACAACGCTCTATTTCAATATAATTGAATTCTGAAAGCAGACCATATTTGAAATAAATACGTGTTAAGTGTGTTTCTATACTCAAAACATCGCACTTTAAGTCATTGAAGGATAGATCCATCACAAGCCTTATTCTTGTTACCTATGGTACTTGCGGCCAAATCTTTTAAATCTTTCACATCACTCGTGTTAATTCCACAGACTTTGTATTTCGGTTTTAAAACTCTACTGTTCTTGCCAGCACTAATCCATTCACAAGTTCTCTGTACATTTGTCTTACGCTAAGCCCATTTTTAAGGGCATATATTTTTTCTTTAAATCAGATCATCAAATAATGTATGAGGAGTAATTATATAAAAAGAAAAATATATGTTGCGGTGTAAAATACAAAGTATATCCAGCCGTACAAGAGATGGGGTGCATTTTTAAAAGTAATTGACTCTGGTACTTTCTTTATTTTTTTGTTTTCATATTTTTTTCTATGTTCGCATCTTCGTTTATTTATTTTACGTTTCCACTCTTCTGGATTTTTTCAGAACGTTTTCGAAATATCGATCTCTCGTTTGCTTTGCGTTCAGTCTTTGCATAGGCATGCAATGTCTCAATGTTTGACCCAACAATTCTCTTTTGATGCTTCAGTGATGATTCTTCATATCCGTCACACGAATAAGACAATTTAGGGAAACTATCAATTCCTATTTCATTGTAACTTTTGGGCAATTCATAATCAAATTCCGAAAAAATTACTAATTTTTCCAAGTGATCAATGCCAAACGTCAGTATATTCTTCTGATTTTACTCCCAATTTCACTTGTATTGATATATAAAGATTTCAAAAACATTTTCAAAAACATTTGCATTTCGCAATCTGTATCTACTTTTACTTCACTACTCACAGATTCATTCAACACATGAATATCCCATGATCATTTAGTATATCAAACTGCAGTCCTTCATTTATATAAATGTCTCATCAGCCTCGAAATCAATTTCCAGGACGAATTCAGTGATTTTAACCGATTTTCAGTAATTTCAGAATCAAGTATATTTTGTCTAGTTTCACACCATTTTTCTTATGAGATTGCTCAATGTAAAATCGTTGTCTTATTCAGTGATACTCAAGTTAGTCTGAGTGATTTCTTTATTAATTAAATTTTGTGTGGATACTGAACTTGAACCATTATACGTATTCACCACAACAGTAAACTATTTTCCGTTATTTGCCTCCATGGAAAAAAAATCTTGATTCTTTAAGTATATTATAGATAATACAACTCTTACCTAATGCCAAGTCACTTGTATCTCTTGGAATAACTAGCATTTGTTGATCTTGAGGATTTAAAGTCATTGCCGGTAGTGTTATTTTTTTTTTATTCTAGAATTAGTCTTGACATGACATTAATGATTTGGGAATATAGGCCATTATGATGAGTCGCAATATTTGTACTTAAAAAAAAAAAAAAAAACAAAACGGATGGCGAATGTATAGGTGAGTCTTAGAGTGAAATATTTGAGGCCATATAACAAAATACACACGGCTTTGGGAAGTAAAAAAAAAGAACATATACCTGTCGACTAGTTCAGGCATACAAGCGAGTTTCATATCTAAGGATATCCTGTTCATGTTCCAGAGTCAGAAATATAGTCATTTTTCAAAGCTGCGTATTGACGTTTTATAGTAATCATCTAATGTTATGATTATTGCAGTTTTTCCAGGCGCAGCAGAGTTGTAATCCTTCGATCCGAGTTTTGAAGGCCTTGGTATACCATCACTGAGCCCTGGTGAATCCCAGAAAACTCGCAAATCAGCAAGCCGTCGCAGAGATGTAATTATAGTACTTTTTATACACCGTTCATATTCGGGTGACTCCTGGAACCTCTTAACAGAGTAAATATTCGCTGTGAAATAATTCCATGATACTTTGTATTGTAATAACTGCCTATTGCTTCAAATATAGAAATATATAAACTTAGAATGAAAGAAAACACGTGTTGGCCATGGAGGTCGATGGGCTCAAACAAACAGGCTAAGTTTTCAAAACTACTATGTGTTTCAACAAAGGAGAAAAATGAATCCGTTCATGTGATCTTAAATTCGTTTCTTCAACTGGCGTTCCTTATAATTTAGACAGAGCTAGTATTGAAAGAGGAAAGTCTGTTTGTATTCGGGCGCCAAAATGTCCAATAATAAGTGCTTAGTATAATTGCACCGAGGGAGACTGACAACCAGTAAAAGAAGACACTGAGCACACGCCCTCGTAGGCTTGCACATCGGGCTTCGAAATTAATGTTAAAATAGTATGGACTTGATGGGATCCGTCCTTCTCTCAGGTGAAGAACCTTCAGTGTTCTTGAGATAAAGTCGTCTGCAACGGCCTTGAAAACATTCTGCTGAGACAATCGTCTACCTTTGGTGGGTTGTTCTGGTTTCTCCATTTTGAACAGCAATGCCCACTAATTCAAAACTTCTAGTAAGCGTTTTAACTTTTATATCCGAAAAAGTCACCTTGAGAGCAATCAATTTTGAGGACTATTCACACGCGTGAAGCTCACTTTTCACTTATTTCACTTCCAACCTGACAAACCCAGTATAAATGAACATGATAGCAAGCCCTAATGGTATTACCCTATTTTGAGTCGGTCAATATACATTGTATGTTTTAGTTGGTGATCACGTTGCTTTATGTTGGTTGTAAGTATTCACTCGGCATTTATCTCACATAAACGAGCCTGCTGTTTTTAAACACACGTTATGATACTCAATACTCAAATCCAACAGCTTGACATGAAAGCCAAACTGTAGATATCATAAAGTGCAGTATGATCTAGGGGCACTCTATCCGATATTTCGTGAAATTTTCTGATCAAAACTAGATCTAGCCTTCAATTCAAATGACACATTGTAGTTATACAAACTTTGTTGCCAGCGAAACCCCACACTTTACTTCCGTTTCGCTCTCAAAGCTATGTTTTGATGTAATCAACAGAACGAGGTAATGAAAACTACTGGACAGACCGAACAGTTGGGATATTCAGTCCATTGTTTACATCCGTCAGAGTGCATATAAGAAATCTTGTCCATACTGCGTAATGTCTTTGAAAGGGAAGAAATCGTTCGCACAGTTGCATTTTTATCAGGGTGGTGAAACACGAGATTGGTAAAGGATTAAACCTTATCCTACTAAATAAAGCAAAAAATAAAGCTTTCGAGTCAATAATAGAAAAAAAAATCTTGAATTTTCCAGAGACTTTCCAAGATTAGAATGCACGTTCTTTAAGGCTCTGATCTTGATCTATACTGTCCAGAATACGTTTTTGAGTCGCACTTACCAGCCTATGAATAAAAATGGTTCTGGACTATCTCGTTGCACCGATGAAACAGATGTAGAATATCCTTTTACGCTTTAGATAAATAGGTAAATGTCCGATTGTTCTTTTTATTGAACTTGTGAGTTTACTGTGAAATGTTTGCTATTAATCGACGTTTGCTCGTGTGTGAAAAGCATATTTTGTTTGCTTTTGCTTGTGTATACTGAAATAAAGCGATCAAGTTCTAATACGGATCACGTCAGGTAAGAAAAAAGTAGTTCAGTGGCTAAGAAAGTTTTGCTTATAAAGCGATCACACGAATCGTGGTATGTTCATAGAATTTAGTCAGAAGCCTGGTCTTGATATTTCCATTCGGTCACCAGAAGAAAAATTATAGGTCATTTAAATCTCGGAAATACCTTGTGTGTACTCTAGATGCCACATTTTTATAATCAATGGAATCTAAAATGTTTGCATGAACTATAATTTGCTATTGTAAGCTCTGATATGGGTCAGGTCAGCTGGGTAAGGAAAGAGCACGCTGCTTCCCCTATTCGGATAGGTTTAGTGCCACATGAGATCAAGTATCATAGATACAACACAACTAATTATCTCTAGTAAATGACACATTTTTAAAATTGCCCATATCGAGAGCATCTACAGTTTATCATTTAATGTTGCTCCTATGACAGCTACTGTTTTTACAAGGTTAAAAAAAGCATAGAAGAAAATCCTGCTTACCAGCTATTTCTCCTTTTCCTACATTGTTTTAGGAAGTCTTGTTCCTCGGGTTCGTTTATACCGTCGTGTAAACGGTTAATAAATTGTGAAATAAATACAGGTACAGAGATGCTGCAAACTTGTGGGATCGCGTGAAACCCCCACATAAATGCGCATTTCCCCCAGGGGTTTTTTTTTTTTTTTTTGACAACCTGCGGGCAAAATCACGCAATTTAATTCCAGTGCCCGCTTATGTTTTCAATAATTGATTGTATGGTGTTTAACACCGTTTTCAACATTATTTCAGTTATATCGCGGCGGCCAGTGCACCTATCCATGTGTTCCTGTAGTTTCTTTTACCAGTACTTCGCACAATTTTCTTTCCAAGCCACTGGCTGCTTTCCCACATAATCATCGTCGAAACAATGGTCAGCGGTGGGAGAGGAATGAATCCTGTCGCAGTGACTATCATCAATCCTCGGAAAGAGATTGGCCGAGCCAGGGGTCGTAGCCAGGGATCGAACCCTGGACCCCGTGTTCTCAAGTCCTGCACGCTACCGACTGAGCTACCGGGGCTCGGCTTGTTTTCAAACGCCGCTTGCAAAAAAAAAAAGTAAAACGATCGATAATCATTTTGTCTGGTAGTAATGCGTTCTTTTTATAGACCTATTGGTCAATATATAAACCCTTGTCAGCGCATGTCATATTCTTTGAAGATTCGACCTCTGTGCTATGATGCATCACAATCCTGTACACGATAAATATTAATACACGGTGCATAAACAAAAAATACTCTGCCGCAAAAAAGTAGCAAACATAAAATGGCTAATAATAATACTTTTGTGGAGAAATCAGGCCTGTTTATGGCTCGGGATTTCTCTTAACTATAATAATTCTAATGGAAAAAGTATTTTGAAAAAAATACGATCCTATACTACAAATCTTTGTATGCAGTATCTAACTAGAGCTGTCACTGAATGTGACTGAATACCCCCGCCAGGGCTTTGACAGAAACAGGCAATTTAACAAAAAATTTTCTAAGTTCAAGGGGAGATTACCCTTAGATCATAGGGAGTAGATGATTGAAAACTGCGTCTTGCACAACTTCAGTATACGATCAATGTATTAACAAACGTTCAATACAATAGCAGCAAAACTGTAGGGGGAGTTCACGAAAATCAGGTCAATATCTGCCAGTGTTTAGAAAAAAGTCCGGAAAACTGTTTTTTTGGGTGAAAATTTCTAAGTCCAAGGCTCGAAATTTCGTCAGAAATCAGTGGACCAGAATGAAACTCAAACTTGATATGTAACTTATAGTGGTTGACTTACACTACAAAAATCAGCTCAATATCTGCCGGCGTTTAGAAAAAAAAGTCCGGAAAACTGTTTTTTTTCTGTGAAAATTTCGAAGTCCAAGGCCCGTAATTTCGTCAAAAATCAGTGGACTGGAACGAAACTCGAACTTGATCTGTAACTCATGGTTGTTGACTAGCACATCAAAAAGCAGCTCAATATGTACCAGCGTTAAGAAAAAAAGTCCGGAAAACTGTTTATTCCGTAAAAATTTCCAAGTCCAAGGCCCGTAATTTCGTCAAAAATCAGTGGACCGTAAGGAAACTCGAACTTGATCTGTAACTAATGGTGGTTGACTTACACAACAAAAATCAGCTCAATAGCTGCCAGCGTTTAGAAAAAAAATCCGGAAAACTGTTTTTTCCTTGAAAATTTCGAAGTCCAAGGCCCGTAATTTCGTCAAAATCAGTGGACCGGAACGAAACTCGAACCTGATCTGTAACTAATGGTAGTTGACTTGCACACCAAATATCAGCTCAATATCTGCCAGCGTTTAAAAAAAAAAAAAAAAATTCGGAAAACTGTTTTTTCCTTGAAAATTTCTAAGTCCAAGGCCCGTAATTTCGTCAAAAATCAGTGGACTGGAACGAAACTCAAACTTGATCAGTAAGTCATGGTGGTTGACTTACACACCAAAAATCAGCTGAATACCTGCTGCCAGCGCTTTGACAGAAACAGGAAATTATTTGTACACAGACGGACCCACGGACAGACAGGGTGATTCCAGTACACCCCCGAAAACATTCGTTTTGCGGGGGTATAAAAATAGATTTGGGGAAACCGTCAAAACATAACCGTGTGGGCATTCCAAAATGAAAGATCGCCAATTGATAGACGAAGCAAAAGCAGACACTGGCTTCAACAAACCTTTACGAAAGGAGGAATACTTGTGTATAGAGACAGTTATGCCAGGAAAAGATTTTCTAGCTGTGTTACCCACAGGGTTTGGGGAAAGTCGCATCTACCAGTTAGTGCTATTTATCATGAGCCTGAAAACGGTCGCCTCTAAACAGTGTTATAACTGATCAATGCAGAGCCCCCTCCACACAGGGAATACGCTCATGTGCTATTGACTCCATGTGTCATCAGGCAGGAATTTTCAACAATAATTTGGTTCAGACTCTGATCAAGATGATGAAGATGGGCATCTTTCCTTTACAGTGCCTCTGAATGATGTAGAAAAAGGCTTGTTTAGAATTGGTTATGCTCAGCCTGAGGCACTTCTGAAGATCAAGCGTGGTGATGACTTCATGTTACGACTAGCTAGAAGTGGCAATCTTGTTGGTATAGCCACAGATGAAGCACATATGATACTTGAATGGTAATATTTAGCTCTACTGGCTGAAAGCTAGCAGAACTTATGGTGTAGTTTCCGTCCATCAATCTGTCCGTTAGTCTTTTTCTTGTACACGTAATAAATTCTACATTTGTGAAACTTGCATATTTTCCTAACGATTTTGAAAAAAAAATCTGAGAATCAGTATGGGGAAATTAACAATTTAAAGTTGAAAATTTCCATTTCTTGTTTACGCGGTTAAGTCAACATTTATGGTCGGATTTTCATGAAACTTGCACGGTTTATCTTATAAATAGCTTGAACCGATTTTGAAAAAAAGATCCTGACAATCAGTATGGGAAAAGTAGCCATTTGAAGTTGAAATTTTCCATTTCTTGTTTACGCAATAAAGTCTGCATTCATTGTCGGATTTTCTTAATATGTACACAGTTGCTTTGTATCATCAACAGCTTGAATCCTATTGATTTTGAAAAAAAAAATAATCCACAATTAGTATTGGAAAAGTAGCCATTTAAAGTTGACGATTACCTTTTTTGTATAGGCAAGGAAGTCCGCATTTATGACCCAATTCTTTTGAATCTTGTGAAGATTATTTGGTTTATCAAGGGATTGAACCCTAATGATTTTGAAAAAAATCTGATAATCAGTATGGGAAAAGTAGCCATTCAAAATTGAAGGTCAAGAAAATCTAGTATTCAGTTAATGAAAAGCAGCCATTTAATGACTGAGTATTGTTTACTCGACAAAGTCCACATTATTAGTCACATATCTTTGAAATTTGCTAGGATTGTTTAATACCATGCGTGCTGAAGTCCTGTCAAATTTTGCTCGATTACAAACAACTGGTTTTGAGAAATTGTACTGTCTTTTCTCTATTTGTTCAATTTACCATGCCTACTTACGCTGTCTTAGTGGGTTCAAGCCCAAGTACAAGAACATACCCCCTTGTGTGTGTGTGTCTGTGTGTGTGTGTGGTTTTTTTTTTTTTTTTTCATCATGAATTCATAATGTATGCTAGCAAAAAAAGCAAAATCACTGCCAGTTGAGCGATTTGAAGTCCTCAAGGGCCTCTAATTAATATATGCAGACCGTGAGAAAATGTGTAATTTCCCATATCTGGACAGTAAGAATCCACCATGAGTGTCTAGGTAGGATTGGGGAAATCTTTCCTAACTGCTTGGAATTTCAACAAGGAACAACGATTTGCCCATGTGGGGAGGGGGAGATTGACGTATATTACATAGACTGACTTACGGGGTTGTTTTTCTCTCACTGTAGCTATAGACCAACATTTCTGCCATTTGAAGACATTATCAACATGCGTAAATTTCAGTTGTTTACTCTTTGCAGTTACATAAATTTCGACTGCAAAAGTGCTTTTAGTGGCTACCGAAATGGGTGAAATAAAGTTCGCACTCTAAGCATAGCTCAGAAATTTGACTGTAGCGTTAGTTTTCCCCTAAAAAAGAAAAATCTAAGCCGTAAATGTTAAGCTAATGCTAGGTTGCTTTAAATATCTTTAATGAAGTCATTTTGTCTCGTTGATGTCAATGAAAATTTCTTAGCCATAGATAGGTGCCAGTAAGTTGTTTGGGTATGATTCTGTCTGTTGAAACGTGAAAATGTTTCAGAGATTTGACAAATTAATATTTGCTAATGTAAGAAAGTTGTCAAAAGGTCATTTTAGATGCAAGTTAATTCCATAAGCTGAAGGCCTTTCTTAATTAGGCAAAAGAAGTGGAATAGAAATTTACTTGTTAGTCTGTGTATAAATCCGATTAGTGCATTTCGGTTCTCTGTTGTTTTATTAGCAATTTGAAGATTAGCCAGTTTATTGAAAAGACTAGCTGTTTTGACTGTTGATAACACAATGCAGACTTGAAATCGTTTAAAATAATGTTGAAAAAGAAGAAAACACTGGTAACAACCATTCTCTTCTTTTTCCCCTTTTTTTTTTATTTCAGAAACAACATCAACATTTGATTCACATATGTTTCGTCGCATGCTATTGCTTTCAGTTGGACCAGTCCCAAGATTTCTGCCGTAATGTGACTGAAAAATATTGCTGAAGCGGCATAAAACACCATTCAATCAATTACCTTTTCACAAAGCCAAGACACTTTTTCTCATGAGCTTGCTCATTTTTCTATTGGGGTTTTACAGCCCTTTAAAATATTTCGGTCACTTAAGCTGCTAAGTCAATCATTTTGTGTGTCTAAATGGGGACCATCTCCTCGATAACTCACTATCCGCATGCAAAAATTGGCTTGTCTCACATTTGAGGTGAGCCAGGCTCAAACCCACAGCAGCGAGATCTATGAGCACCACGTGACTAAAGGTCTTAACCAGTTGGCAACATGGGGCGCCCCTTCTAGTTCCTGATAGATGAATCCATATCCCTGGAAGCTTTGTAGTTTATATTTTTCTTAAGTCATTTAGCTTCATCTTAAATGATTATTTTATAACCACAAGACACTGGTGTAGATGCGAGAAATGTAAGAGGACAATTCTGGTTTTTCATTGCTCACCCAAGGTAGAATTCCTCTCAAAACAGTTCAAACCAGCATTAACAGACAATAACTATATTTTACTTCTAGTATAATATGAAAAAGGCAAAGCCTCATACGAGCGACATGAATGATTTGTGGAACAAATAATTTTATCTATTAATTCGAATGACGACCTAGATTCTAGATCTTGAAATCAAGGGGTCTTGAGTTCGAATTCCGGCTTTGCCAAAGCTAATTTTGAGCGTTGCGAAAAGTAGAAAGTATGCTTCTTTCGTGAATGTACACATGTGAAAAAGGGAGAACGGTCCCGGATTCCCTCAACAAAATTAAGACAGTTCCTCGGCAATTTTGTTAATTCATATCTAGAAAAAAATAACTTGGAGTGATTATTGGTTCACGTACTTTTAAAGAACATTTCCTCACTGCACGTAGATCTAGATCTATACGAGATAGAAAAAAAAAAAAAAAAGACAGAAAGGAAGAAATTCACGGTCACATTTTAACACTGCATGTAAAAAGGAGAAGAGAAAAAAAACCTTCACTTTTTATAGGTCCATATAGTTCCATGGAACGCTGCTGTCTTTCTACAATACCACCAGTGGCTTTGATCGCCAGGGAATCATATCTGACCGCCACATTTTGAGGGGTTTAGTTGGTGATTAAGGTCGACTGGATTGTTTCCACCACTACCCGGGCGCTACTGCGGCGACATATGATCATTCTCAGACCTGATTCACGTCATGATCTCTTCATCTTTGGAAAATTATGACATTTTTTTTTTTCCGGCTATGATTTTTAACACTTTAACACTTCGACATTATTTCACTTGTAGATCTGTCAATGGCGGCATGTTTTTCCTTGAGTTTCTTTGAAATGAAAGTGCGTAGATCGCCAAAATCAGATTATTTGTAGCTTTCCTTTTTCATCATATCTGCTTTCCTACACGTCCATCGTTGACAGTGATCAGAGTAGAAAGAGAAATGAATTCTGTCGCAATAACTAGATCAATCATTAATCCTAGGATAGAAATTTGCTGAGTTATCGGAGAGATATCCAACTTATGGTAAAAAAAAACCCCAAACTGTTAGATCTATCAACAAGCTTCTATAACATTTAAATAAATATATTTGAGCCATGTTGCGGTAAAAGAGGGTTTAATGCATCTTCGTGACCCATGATACCAAGCAAGTCATCACATAATTATAGATCCATAATAATCTATTTTGTATGATAACTGACTGAATCACGAGGCATGCATACTGGTCCTTTGACATGCTGAAAATTGATCAATAGATATAGCATAGAGTTTTGGTCAAGGTCAGCTTGCGCGGACTGCACAGGTAGACCTGGGTCGATAGTTTTTGAAGATGCATTAAGCCCCCTTTTCACGGATCATAAATCCGACTTTCTCTGTAAATGGTATTTTGAAACAGTCAAAAACAAAAAAGTAGCTGCCGAGCCCCGGTAGCGAAGTCGGTAGCGTATAGGACTCAAGAACAGGGGATCGCTGGCTCAGCAAATTTCTTTCCGGGGATTGATGATATTTATTGCGACAGGATTCATTCCCCTCTCACCGCTGATCATTGTATCGACGATGGTTATGTGGAAAATAAGCCAGTGGCATGGAAAGAAAATTGTGCAGAGTACTAGTAAAAGAAATTCCAGGAAAGAATGCATAGGTGCACTGGCCGCTGTGATATACATGTAACTGTAATAACGTTGAAAACGGCGTTAAACAACACAAAATCAATCAATCATCAATCAAAAAACTAATTTAGTCATGATTTCTTCGACACAATTTTTTTTCCGCGAAAAACCGGCTCGTGCATGACGTAAAAATAGTATGATTAATGACGTCATCATTTGCTAGCATAGATTGTTGCGTATACTAAAGTTTATACAAAAATAGATGTTTAATTCGCTGGAAGTAAGGAGGAAATTAGATAATCTGTACTCATTACACTGACGATGATTTTTAAGTAATCATCCGATCGGTAGATGATTATTGTTATTTTTGACCAATCAGGTACTTGTGCGAAAGATTGTGATACGTATGACGCTGTGCGATCAACCGGAAGACACTAAATTTTTAGTCATCCCCTTCTAGATTTAGACTAAAACCCAGAACGAAGTCGAAATTTGATTTCAAAAATCTAGAACGGTGTTACCACAAAACGAGCTTAGCTCGTTACGGGCTTAGCCCGTAACTCGCTGTCGCTCGTTAATATGAAAAAGGCAAAGCCTCAGTACGAGCGACGTGAATGATTTGTGGAACAAACTAATTCGAATGAAAACCTAGATTCTAGATCTTGAAACCAAAGGGTTTTGTGTTCGAATTCCGGCTTTGCCAAAACTAATTTTGAGCACTGTCAAAAGTAGAAAGTATACTTCTTTCGTAGATTTATACATGTGAAATAGGGCGAACGGTCCAGGATTCCCTTACCAAAACTAAGCCAGTTCCTTGGCAATTTTGTTAATTCATATATAAAAAGTAATAACTTGGAGTGATAGTTGGTTCACGTGCTTTTAAAGAACAATTTACGGGGACATTTCCTCACTGCATCTAGGTCTAGATCTATAAGAGAGAGAGAGAGAGAAAGAAAAGACAGAAAGGAAGAAATTCACGGTCACATTTTCAAATTGCATGTAAAAAGGCGAAGAGGAAAAGAAACCTTCACTTTTTATAGATCTATATAGATCTAATTTCATGGAACGCTGCTGTCTTTCTGCAATACCTTCAGTGGCTTTGATCGCCAGGGAATCATATCTGACCACCACATTTTGATGGATTTAGTTGGTGTAACTTATGGTCGACTGAATTGTTTCCACCGCTACCGGGGCGCTACTGCAGCGACATATGATCATTCTCAGACTGATTCACACCTTATCTCTCCATCTTTGGAGAATTATAATGTTTTTTGCGACTAAGATTTTTAACAATTTTACACTTCGACATTATTTCACTTGTAGATGTGTCAATGGCGGCAAGAATATCTAGACTACCCGTTTTATCTGGAGTTTCTTTAAAATGAGAGTGCGTAGATCGCAAAAATCAGATTATTTGTTGAGCTCTTTCCTTTTCCATCATATCTACTTCCCTACGCGTCCATCGTTGAAACAGTGATCAGTGTAGAAAGAGGAATGAATTCTGTCGCAATGACTAAACCTATCATCAATCCCTAGATAGAAATTTGCTGAGTTATCGGATAGATATCCAGCTTATGGTAGAAATACCCCAGAATTTTAGATCTATCAACAAGCTTCTATAACATTTGAATAGATCTAAATATACTTGAGCCATGATGTGGTAAAAGAGGGTTTAATGCATCTTCGTGATGCATGATACCAAGCACCCAAGCAAGTCATCACATAATTATATAGATCTAGATCTATATAGGCCTAGAGGTCTAATCCATTTTGTAAGATAACTTACTGAATCACGAGTCATGGTCCTTAAATACATCAAGTTTATCAAAGATCTAGCATACTGCAGTAGAGTTTTGATCCAGATCAGCTTGTGCGGAGTGTGCAGACCTGGGTGGATAGTTTTTGCAGATGCATTAAGCCCCCTTTTCACAGATCATAAATCCTACTTTCTCTATAAATGGTAATTTTGAAACTTTCAAGAAACTAGATCTAGTTTAGTCATGATTTCTTCGACACAATATTTTCCGCGAAAAAACGGCTCGTGCATGACGTAAAAACAGTATGATTAATGACGTCATCATTTGCTAGCATAGATCATTGCGTATATTTATACAAAAATAGACGTTTAAAACCCTGAATGTAAGTAGGAAATCAGAAAATCTGTACTCATTAAACTGACGATGATTTTTAAGTAATAATCCGATCGGTAGGTAATTTTTGTCATTTTTGACCAATCGGGTAAATGTGCGAAAGATTGTGATACGTGTGGCGCTGTGCGACCAACTGGAAGACATTCAATTTTTAGTCATCCCTATTTAGATTTAGGCTAAAACCCAGGACGAAGTCGGATATTTTATTTTTAAAAATCTAGAACGGTGTTACCGCAAAACGAGCTTCACTCGTTACGGGCTTCGCCCGTAACTCGCTATCGCTCGTTATTACACAAGTGTCTTTAGAGTGCTTAGTATATTAAACTGTCGTGCAATAAACATAAAAAAAAAAAAAAAAAAATGCATCAAATGTATTTGATTCCACTGTTTCTCCTCATCTTTGATGTAAATTTGAAATCAATAAAATATTGCAAAAAAAAATTGCATTTATGAAAATCAGAAACACTACTGAAAACTTCCTAAAAAGCAATAACCTCTGTGGTGACATTTTGAAAACTTTTAAATCCAAACAAACAATTAAAGACACGAGGCGCTGCCTGACAAGACCCATGATTTGTGCTTTGCACCCAGTATGATCAGAGTCTTTGCTCTCCGAATCAAGAAAGCTAATGTCAGTGACTACCCATAGACAGGACAGCAAAGACACTGACCGTTTGGTGACCATGGACATAACTATCCAGGAAAAAGAATTCGTAATAATAAATATTTATGGACCAAATCATGATAATGTCATTTTGAAAAACTTAATGAAATTATTGACATTGATAAAAATATTATTATTGGAGAAGACTTTAACACAGTTTTAAACACAAATATCGATAAGAGAAATGGTAGGGACGATACAAATATAAAATGCAGAAATAAACAAAATTATTGAAAATTATAACCTCGTAGACATTTGGAGAGTTAAAAATCCACAAACAAGACAATATACTTTGCATTCAAATACAAAACCAATAATATTTAGTAGGCCTGATTATTTTTTGACTTCAAATTATTTGAATAATGTTGTGAAAGGTTGTAAAATAAAACCAGGATACAAATCGGATCATTCCATTGTTTTATTAGATATTAATTGCAACATACCCACTAAAGGACCTGGATATTTCAAATTCAATAATTCCTTTCTACTTGACGAAACATTTATTCAAAAAATAAAGGATTGTATTAATGAAACAGTACAGAATAACAATTGTAACCCAAACACATTATGGGAAGTTATGAAAGGTAATATCAGAAATGAATCAATCAAATATTCTACACAAACGAAAAAACATACAACAGATAGGGAAATCTTTTTACTTAAAGAAATCGAAAAAGTTGAAAATATTATAAATACAATTTCAGATGATTTAGATGTTAAAATGGATAATTTAAAACAAGAACTTGAATGCATAATTGACAGAAAGATAAATGGTCATATCATCAGAGCAAAGGCAACTCGAATATAGTGAAAAAAAATTCCAAATATTTTGCCAATTTAGAAAAGAGACATATAGAACAAAAAACTATTCATAACTTTTAATTGATAAGGTAGAAGTCACAAATACAAAAGATATAATAGAAGAACAAAAGAGATTTTATACTAACTTATATAAAAAACAAAACATATCTGCTCCAAACAACGAGAATTCTATTCTTGATTTTGAATTAAAACAATTGACTGAAGATGAAAAAAATATTTGTGAAGGTATATTAACTGAATATGAATGTAAAGAGGCCTTATTTTCTATGAAAAATTACAAAAGCCCGGGATCTGATGGATTGACTGTAGAATTTTATAAAGCATTTTGGAGTTATTTAAGTACTTCATTAACTCGATAAATTACTCTTTCAAAACCGGTTCTTTAACGACATTGCAAAAGCAAGGTTTAATAACCTTAATTCCAAAAGAGGGAAAAGAATTGGATACACTTACTAACTGGCGGCCAATAACTTTGTTAAATACTGATTATAAAATTGCAACAAAGTCAATAGCACACAGAATTAAAAAAATAATATCTTCAATTATAAATTCTTCACAAACAGGTTTTATCCAAGGTAGATACATCGGGGAAAATATACGAACAATACAAGAATGTATTGAATACCTCAACAAGGTAAATGAACCAGGGCTTATATTCTTTGTCGATTTTGAAAAGGCATATGATAATATAGATCATGACTTTATGTACAAATGCCTAGATATATTAAATTTTGGTGAAGATCTTATAAAATGGGTTAAATTGTTTTATAAAGATATAGATAGTACAATTATAAATAATGGTAATATGTCGGAAAGCTTTTTAATTGAACGTGGAGTGCGCCAAGGCTGTCCACTATCATGTTCATTATTCATATGTTGTTTGGAAATACTAGCAAGTAACATTAAAAAGAATAAAGATATCAAGGGAATTAATGTGGAAAATAACGAAATAAAGCAAACTGTGTTTGCTGATGATGCTACATTTCTTACGGACGGATCAAAAAATTCTTTTGAATCATTAATCAACGTTTTAACAGAGTTTGGTAAAATTTCTGCTTTGAAACTTAATACAAAGAAATCAACTATTCTAAGAGTAGGTAGCCTAAAGGATACGCAGTTACAGTTCTGCAAAGGTAAACGATTCGTCTGGACATCAGATTCAGCAAAAACGTTAGGAGTTACCTTCTCAAACTATGCAGATGTCATCATAGAGAAAAATATCATTCCAAAAGTTCAAGAATTTAAAACCGTTTTAAAGCAGTGGCAACATAGAAAACTTACACTATTGGGAAAAGTTACAGTCATAAACACCTTTGCACTACCCAAGATTATCTGCCCTCTTACAGTATTACAAAATCCACCAGAAAACATATTGCACGATATAAATAAGAGTATTTTTCACTTCTTATGGGACAGTAAACCGGATAAACTGAAACGATCAATAGTAACACTTTCAGTTGAAAATGGTGGAATAGCAGTTCCAGATATATATGCACTAATTAAATCACTGAAAGCAAATTGGATTAAAAGATATTTTGATGAAAATAACACAGGACAATGGAAAATATTCTTCTCTAATTCCTAAAACATTTTGGAGGTAATTTGATTTTTGAATGTAATCTAAAGGAAACGGATATTAAAAAGATCTGCTCCAACCATGTTTTTCTTACAGATGTGTTAAAAGCATGGAATAAAATTAAAAACAATATAGCCAACAATAAAGTTAAGAAAGAAATAATTTGGAATAATACAAATATAAAATGTAATGGCGAAACATTCTTTTACAACAAATGGTATGTTAGAGGAATAAAATTTTTAGAACAATTGTTTGATTTTCGAAGAAAAACTTTTTATGACTTTAAACATTCAAAAATCTTTATGACATTAAACCGGAAGACTTTCTGAAATATTACTACTTGATTGGAAGCATACCCATTAGAATGAAAAATGAAATAAAACAACAACTACCGGTAAACGTAGAAAATAAGCAATTGCTTAATAAAATTAGGGGAATAAACAAAGCAAACAAATTATTATATAAAATCCAATTAAAAAGAAATAATTCATCAACAAAATCTGAAGAAAAGTGGGAAAAATTATTTGGTCAGAAAGTTAACTGGAAAAGTGCATACACAATACCTTATGAAATAACGGTAGATACAACTTTAAGATGTTTCCAATACAAACTATTGACAAGAATCCTCCCAACAAACAAACTGCTCTTCAGACAAAAGATTGAACCTTCCAATTTATGTAATTTTTGTGCAAGTAATGTGGAAACTATAGAACATTTACTCTGGGAGTGTATGCATGCTCAAACGATTTGGAATAGTGTTACTAACTTTCTTACAAGTAAACAAATAAAGGTGAAATTTCAATTAAAAGATATAATACTTGGAATTGCAGGTACTACAGTAAATCATTTTGTCTTGAACTATATAATTATACTTGCTAAATATTTCATATTTAAAATGAAAATAACAAACCAGGTACCAAACTGTCATATGTTTATCAATTACTTTTACAAACATCTAAAAATAGAACAGGCCGTAGCATTATCAAAAGATCAATTAAGCCAAATTAATAACAACTGGGCAAACTTTTTGTAATTTAGAATCTTTCCTTGCCTTAAAGTTAACATAACATAAAGTGAATAAACCTCTTAGTCACAGTTCAGGATCTCTCTCTCTCTCCCTATTTTTTCTTTTTTTTTTTTTCCTTTTCTCTTGTTTTTAAGTTAGAAAAAATAGCAATGTATATCAATATTGTATACTAATACAACATATCATTTTCAAATGAATTGTATTTAAAAAAATAATAATATACCAATGTTTTTGAATGTTGTATTGCAGTATGCACTATGTATGTATTTTGTGGAAAATAAATGAAAAAAAAAAAAAAAGACACTGATCAGACAGGGCAGATGTCCATGCTTATTAGAGTCTTTGTTTGGCCAAAAGCCCGAATTGTTGGTGTTGCCATGCAACGGCTCATTTATTAACAATGTCACAGGAAAACCTTACATCAGAGAATTGTGAAATGTACAGGTATCTAGCTATCAATCAACAAAGATGCTGATCGGACTGTGTGGCAGTACAGCCTGATCTGTGTGTTTTAAGTTACATACCAACATAGGAAATACGTATTAGCCTGGTTTTAATCTTATTGCAGCACATCATCCATTCTCGAATGCAAATGTGGATAAAGAATTGAAAAAAAAAAATCATATTGGGTGAAGTCTTTGTTAAGTGGCACTTCAACATATTGTAGGTCATGCTGGGTAATGTCAATTCCCTACATACACTGTTCCTTGGTATGCCTCTTAGTGGTAGTTTACCAGTACTTTATACTCATTCTTTATTCAGTAACTGACACCTGAACATTATAAAACTTGCATTTTGAATCAGCGCAGAAGGAACAATGACTACAGAATTATTTTCCTAACCAAATCTGTAGGACATATTTAGACCACTTCTATGCCAAGCGAACTCTCCTAAGCTACCGCGAACAGTCTCATAATATGAGTATCTCAGAGGAAAAAAAAAAACATGATGGAATGTCCAGACTAAAAGTGAAACTTGACACGTATGTTACATGTAGTTGCAAAATTTTCAATAGATGCTTTCGAAATTAGGAAACAAAGTCAGCACAATTGATACGGTGAATATTTACTTCTGATATCCCTCAATCTTTTCTCAACAGCATAATAATTCTCTTCGTCTAAAGTGGTTGACTGATTGCATATTAATTCTTTGATTCATGCATACATTCATAATTTTTGTCGATCACTCGTTTGTTAATCTGTTTACTTGTTTGCTGATTGATTGATTGATTGGGTGGATTGGTTGAACGATTGGCTGATTCGTTTGTTCTTCCCTCTTTAATCCGCTCTCGCCCATTTATTCATTCGTTCACTCGCTCGTTCAATTGTTCGTTCGTTCTTTCGTTCATTCATTCACTCGTTCGTTCAATCGTTCATTCATTCTTTCGTTCGTTTAGTCATTCATTCATCCATTCGTTGTTCGTTCGTTTTGTTCACACCTTCGTTCACACGTTCATTCTTTCGTTAAGTTGGTCGGTAGGGCGGTCGGTCGACCGATCAGTGGTTCATTAACTCCTTCTTACAGCTATTCATTGTTCGATCATTTATCGCGTTCGTTTGTTCATTCGTTGGTTTATTCATCAGTTTATCTATTTATTCATTCATGCATTCACTTCAATTCATTCTTCATTCATATGTAGATTAGTTCGTCTGTTTGTTATTGTTTTGTTCCTTTCAATTTGTTTAGTTAAAATTGAGAGAGAGAGAGAGATATACACTTACTTATATTTCGTTTCAGTAAGGCTAATTATATCATAAGTATATTCAGTAGCTTTATCTCCATGGTATTACGCACCCTTCTCTTTTTTTTCAGGGAAGGAGTAATATTGTGGAGATAAATGATTTAAAATACCGCTTCATGTTTAACTTACGATTGTCATATTCCTCAAATTCACCTAGTAATATTGATTAAAACTACATTGCAAAGTCACAAAAATTATTAAGAACTTATGATATACTGTATTAGAAATATTCAAAAAGTTTTCGCTCCAGTCATTATAATGTTCATGTACTTATGTGTATGGGCCGGAGGCCAAAATACTGAATAAAAGCATTGTATTGTATTGTATTGTATTGTATTGTATTGTATTGTAGCAGGTCTAGCCTTTTATATCTGTTTGACAAAATTTAGACTTTGCATCCCATAAACATATTGATAGTGAAACATACATTGCCCAGTTTATGTCACTCTCCTCATTATTGAAAGGAATAGTGTGGATTTATCATTTATTTTACCATAAAACAAGCATGTGTAGAATATAAGCATCTTTAATTAGTATGATGTGGATCAAAAGATTTGTCCCTAAGGAGCTAAGAGATGCCAGTGAATCGGAGGGACAGAACTTTTCTATTCAACTGCATCTCCCAGTCTTTATGCATACCTTTTGCTAATGTTTCTGGCATTATACATGTAAGAAAAAAATACAGATAAAAATTAAAATTCTTTTCAATACTTGTAAGAACTGGTTATCTTTTTGGACAGTTTCAGTTATTTGTAACTACAAAGTGTCACACCTGTCTGGTTTGTTTGTAAGGTCCCAGTCAACAATTTTTTAGTCATGTCAAAGCCTTGGCCTTCAGTTTGTGGTACTTTTACTATATATGAGATAAACAACAATCAAGACCTGCTATGAGCAACCAGCAGCTCTGTCGATAAAGCACAAGGCATCCATTGCTCTAACCCTAATTTGCAATGGCCAGTCACTAATTAAAATAAAAGTAGATCTATCCCCTTATAATTTTTGTAAACATTAATCTTCGGTTCAAAAATCAGATGTGGGAGAATTGAGTATATACACATTTTTTTTAATTTACAATTTTATTTCATAAACGTTTGGTCTCGTAAAGATCATGGTGTTAACACATGCACACGTTAAGTGTATATCTATACAATGACAGGGTAATTAATTCAATAGCAGGGTAATGATGTATATTCAACACGGAATCAGTTTTAGTCCAGCCAAATTGTGGAAAGACCCAAAAAAAATTGCAACACAAACGCCTTTTCTGTTTTCAACATCTTTAGGGACACCTTTTTAACATATGTAAAGTAGGACGAAATCGGAGGATATGAAATTTGATTTTTAAGCATTTTTTATTCATATGAATTTCGCCATTTTAAACTTTATTACGGCTCATCTCGCAAGTTTTACATGTCATTCCTAGTCGATTTTTTTCTTGAATGTAATAGAAAAACCCAACAGCAACTTGTTACAACCTGCCTGCCATGATTTACTTACACTGCAGCGTTCCTTCTGTCAGTTTTATTTTACACTGGAGTTGGTATACCCCACCCACCAATAGAAAGGGAAGGACCGCTGTATATATATACAGTAAACTAAGGTCGGTCACTTAAAATGGTTAATCTAGATTTTTGCTGTGAATCAATTTTTGTTTGTTGAAATACTGATAAGTACTTCAGAATATATTTTTCCCTTCAATTGTAAAGAAACTTGACGGTTACACTCCGTTAAATGGTATAAATTTGGAACTGAAAAAACGAGATGGTAATTTTGCGATCGGAACGACGTTCCCTATTGACTGCCATTCCACTTAATCGTTGCATGCTAATGATAGTGTAACATTCCAACATGCATTTGCAAACTAGCGTGAAAATTAGATTTAAAATAAATCATAGGCTACATATCGGTGTAGAAAATACCGCAAAAGACCTCTTTTCGTACTCTTCCTACAAATGGATAGGTTAGCAGATACTGACTTACTCTTTACAGCATATACTGACTTACTCTTTACAGATGTTAAGTACAGAGTTTCACAGAGATACACTGGGGATATTTCTATTTATGTTGCATATAAAATTATCATAAAGATATATAGATCTTTTAATATTTTAGTCTTGTATGATAAAAAAAAAAAAAAAAAAAAAAAAAAAAAACTTGCAGAAATATGATACGTCATGACTGTCTGTCCTCACTTCACTTTGTCTCAGCTCACTTGCAAGATGCAACTGGGATCAATAATAATAGCAAACATGTCGTGTTTCGCCGGACTTGCGAACTCTACTTTTCTTCAGTGGCCTAAGGTTAAGTGATCCGTACAAGGATAATTAAATTTTTGTCTCAGGATTTTTTCCCATCGTCTCCACCTCCCATCTATGGTGATAATGCAGAAGATAATCATCTATTTTTTAACCGTTCTGAAATTCCGCTGAACACTCAGTTATCATTTTGTCTCTGTTCACAGGACAGAGAGTCGAGGATCCGAACTTGCACTGACTACTCATATATACATGTAGATAATCCATCAGAACTGCCAACGGACAGTGCGCCTTTTACCCCGAATCGGGGCAAAATCGGACGGCACCAACCCAGCAGCAGTTGCAAATGAACAAGAGCAGCTGAAAATTTGCCAGTAGACGGCGCTTGTTGGAGGTTAGGGTACTACCTAAAAGTTAACGGCCATCACGTGATTTTCTTTCGAGGTTATTTAGTGCAAAAACACATCATCCAGACATCTTTTCATATAGGCACTGCCTGATGCATGTTTATTGTCAGGGTATCGGGCGATTTCTGTGCAGGCACCTGGCGGCAGTTGTTTTGTCTGACTGGGGCCGCCCGGCTTACATGTAACTAATGAAAGTTGAGATTACATAATTCTCTATTGTTGTAATTTTGTCGGCATTATAATCAGAAGAAACATTCTTTTAAAAACAGAAACTGTGTTGAGCGTTTCTTCAGCAAAGAAGAAACATACTGATTGCCACAGCAATTTACATTGAGAAAGCTGGAGAAGCCCAAAAAAGGTCTGTTTAAGTGAAACCCTAGCCCCAGATGACACACCTAGGGTTGAATTTATTGCGGGAGTCATAAGTAGATTCCAACTCCTACCTTCGCCTGAAACCAGATACGATACTTGAGATTCACAAAAGGTTGGCGCCTGATTTAAAACTGGCAAAGAATCTGTGCTTCTTGGCAAATCGTATTCTTGCAGCCTTGCCATTGGCTTTACCTTGGCCTTCTTTGCTGGGATTTTTTTCATTAGTAGTCGATATGAAACTGCTGATAGACTGGAGTCACCTAGTTAGTCTCAGAGCAGTTATCTTCTGGTTCACACACGGAGATCAGCTAATTTATATATACTCACCACATGGACGTCATTCGATTGTCAGAAGGTCGCCCATACCCCATACGACCTAGTATTCTAAACTGCTTGTTTCCAACCTTGGTTGAAAATCATCTGGCAATCGTTTTATTTGTGACCACGCAAGGAAATAATAAGGAAATCAAACGGCAGCCTGTCTGTGTCCAAAATCCATCATCAAATAACTTGATCTGGCTTGTTGCTTGATGTCTCTGTCTGAAATTGGCGCTTTACGTTTCTCCTTGATAACACTGTTACAAATATTGTTGTACCTCTGTCGACGCTTTTCTGTTGTGATAACTGGAACTGCCATCATGACGTCGGCTTTTATGCAGATGTTATTTAGCACTCATTACATTGTTTATAACTTATCAATTAGCCTGTTCTATGTATAAGACCTGTCCGAGGCATGGATCTACTGGTTGGCAAGGAAACATTTTATCATAGTATACAGCTAAATTTAACAGATGCGGTAGAACATAAATCATCTTCTATAATTGGCTTGCAACGCGCGAAAGGGGGCATTCGGACATTTGCGTAAAGTGTCGTCTCGGTTCAGCCTGCACAGTCCGTGCAGGCTAATCCTAAACGACACTTTCCGTTTTTATGTAATTTTCTGTTTTGCGCAAGTCTACTGAAGAACAGAATCTAATGTAGTCGTAAAGTGCCGTCTCGGATTTGCCTGTACGGACTGCGCAGGCTGATCCGAGACGGCACATTACGCAAATGTCCGACTATCCCTTTTCGCGTGTTGCAAGCCATATATGCCCGACGTCATTCGTTTATAACAAAAGACCTTCTGGCATTGTTGATAAAGTGTACAAACATTTTGAACAACCCTTGTATATGGCTTTTGAACACATACATGCAATTATCGTTTGCTTAACTTGGAAAGTAAGTCTCTGACAAAGTTTGAATGACACCAATGACAAAACCAGTATTGTGTGTGGTTTTTTTTTAGGTTAAAATAGCAATAAATTGGATAAGAATTTGTTGCCGGAAAATTACAAATAAGATTAGAAAAAGAACATTGCATGGTTAAATAATGAAATCTTACACTTGGGACTTTGTATGTGTGGGTTACAAATCTAACTTATAAGACGTACAATCACTTGTTTATATGACAGCTTGGCTGAATACACTTGTGGGATTACATGTATTTAACCTTTAATTGAACAAATATACTCCTGCATTTGATAGTGGTTTTAACCTTTTATTAAAATGGTGTTTCAAGGTTTGCTTATGTAAAAAAAAAGCTGAGAAGCAATAGGGTAAGTATAAAACCAAAAAGGTGTTGTAAATTTTGTTAATTATCATAGGTTGAATTATTACCTGCATCTTGTCAAAAATATCCTTACAGTTTTCTAACTGTAATAAGACTTTAAATACAATAATTCAAGTTTATTCCACTGGGTTTTTTATGGGAGCCCTAACCTATTACTGGTGAAACGCAGGAAATACGTGTGAATATGTGAGCTGTCACCGTGATATGACTGACACAAAGCTGATTGCGGCATTAAACATCATTCAACCAATCATTCAACTTTATTCATTAACAACATTGTTGTTTCACAAAATCTACAATAAGACTCAGATTCGCCAACTCACGATTCCATCACAAGACATTGTGCCAGACTTTATCCAACGCCAGCCATTGAAATGTCTAGGCTTTTAATAAGCATTTATCATCATAAAGGAAATGATCATGCACATGGCAATTCAGTTCCTTCCCCTCCCCCCAAACTTAACACTGAAATTCTAATGCAAAATGTAGTGGGTGGCGTAAATTGATATCGGCCCTTTCATTATTTTACGTAAAAAGCACCAAGAAGGAAGATCAATATTTCAAATAATTAGTTAATTCAACGCCAGAGTTATCAGAGTATGTTACATGCAATAGAAACCTCAAAAATAGTATGAATATGCAAAATTTACACATAAGCTGCTATTTGTACACAAAGTTGCGGCTGGGAACAAAACGCGCGAAAAAAATCGAATTTTATATCTTCCGATTTTGTCCTACCTTTTATATGTTATTTAGGGAGGGTAATCCCTCATAAAAATCAAGAAATGGCTTGTGTTGCAATTAGTTTTGGGTTAAGCCCCAAATTTCATTAATTTGACTGGACTATTTTGCATATGGTAAGATTTGTCAGCCATACAATGTTCATGTCTCTTATTCCTTTAATAAGTCCACTGACGGTAAAAATATAACTATCAAATTCAATTATACTGTTGAAAATTCTTAATGTCATCAAATTTGAGGTTGTGTTTTATTTTCAATATAATTAGCTTTCTCTTCAAACTCCATCTTCATCCTGACTGTATACTCTCAACACATCCTTTCTACTGTGATGGGACAAAAATTCCCGCAGTTTGTACTTATGTGAGCGGGTTGCAGGGATATGCGAACGCCGCGATTCCGCGATATTATCGCGAAAAATCGGAGAAATCTCATTGAAAATCTCTAAACGCGAGAAAAAATCGCATCCAAAGAAAGAGATCGGTGATAACATGAAACCAACTTTTTCCTTCGTTTTCGATACTCAACAAGGGACATTCATCATTCAGACTGGTGTACACGTGCTAGTGTATCGTGTAGACGCTCAAATCTAGACCACCACTCGTCACAACTCGGCCGATTCCGTACCTACATCTAATGGATGGTAGGGATTAAATGGCTCCCATCACCCGAGGTATGACGAATGTCTAGACCACATTACGCATTCGGCAAACCTCGGGTGATCCGTTGATCAAGTTAGATCTACATGTAGGTACGGAATCGGCCGAGTTGTGACGAGTGTACATTACGCTATCTTAATCGTTTCGGACAATCCCTTGGTTTTGTTCCGTAGAGCGTTTTTCGTGTCTCAAGTTTGCAGACAGTTTTCGATCGACAGCTCTACAAAAAACGAAGTTGAAGCCCAAAAAGGGCAATAAACGATATTCAAAATGATTAGCCCAATCTCCGAGGCTCCGAGTAAAATTGGCTTCAAAACCACCACTGGTTGCGGTATGATCAAGATAAAAAGGTCGTGTCGACAATTGCACTGTTCTAATATTAAAACCGTATCGATCGGTAGTCTACAGTTCTAAGACATTTTGAGCTTAAGGAGCACAAACACGCTGTGGCTAGATCTACCCCTAAATCGCGAGCGGATTTTGAAACTGTCGCCAAAAAAAGTTGACTCTCGGGAATCGACAGGAGTATTAACATGCATGAAATATCGTCGAGTGCAATTCGGCTGTTTACAGAGGAGATTGTCGCACTTCTTTGTATTTGAAGGATTAGCAGGATTCTAATTGCAGTGTTTCCACTAGCTTTTTATTTCAAGGTTACACTTACTTACGCCTGGGCTTTAAATCTGGGGTAAGATTCCATGTTAGTGGGTTTGATAACAATAATAGTTCCCAGCTACTGGTAAAGCAATTCACATGATAATTCGCCACAAAAAAAGTCTGTTGTAGTAAGATATTTGTGTGAATTTACTGCTTAAAATCATTAAAATGCTGCAAAGACGGTCTGAAGTGACTTTGATCGGACAATGTCAGAGACATTTTATTGTGTCATGGGCTTCCGCGTTTTTAGCGCCGATCAATTTTTGCTGTCTGTTAATTTCTGGATAGATATTTCTGCATGATTTGACATAAATTTGTCAATGAGAATAACAAGTAACCTCAAAACCTGTCATTTTACTTAAGTTAAGCGGATAATGGCCTTTTTTTGTCCATATATTTTCTTACGTGAGGTCTCGCGTGTAACCAAAATTTGTTACGTGAATTTCGATTCTATAACGTGATTTACGCAATAATTTGCGCGAGTGGGAAAACTGATTTTGTTACAGAATTTTACAAAGTTGAATTTTTTCTTATCCTCTAAGTTTATGTATGTGTCATTCAACTCAACTCAACTGAAATTAGGCTATGATAGACCGTAGATTTAGAAGAATATGTTAGAACTTTGTAGCAGAGTGAGAAGGGTGACTTTATATTCACTTCTGTTCAGTTTTAAGCTCCTTCGTATCCCTTTTTTTTAATATAAATTTCATCGGCATTGACAACAATTCTCATAATTTTTTAAAAAATCTCATTGGAAAAATCTGAATGGGATTTTTCTCATAGCTTTCGTCGAACAGGCATATCCCTGGGGTTGTCATTTGTGAGTTTTAGACTTGTCCATGCTGTTTTTAGAATCATTTTAAATAATGTTCACGTGATCCTAGCACCCGTCCTTTGTCGTAAGGAAAACTGACGCAGACGAGAGACGACGTGCTGGTGAAGTTTGCTGTCAAGAGCCTTGTCGTTTTCCTTAACAATCACTGGTTTGTTTATTGGTCCAAGTTATTAATATTTCGGTCTCTTTTTTGGTCATTGAAATTTCTCGTACTGTTTCATTCAACATTTTGTAATTCTAGTCGTTCGTTTGGAATTGTCATTGGTGTGCTACGCGGTCGAAGGTATCGTCTTCCTTGCACATAAATACACAAACTGGTTCGCATGTTTTACTTACTTACTTTTTTACAGGTTTCACCACGTACATGTAAGAGAGAGGGTGGTAGACGTTCACACATAGGATACTAAACTGTCGACTTGCAGTCAATTCCATAAATTGACAAGTGTGACGGGTTTGCGGTTATGTAATGTGAATTTGCAATGCATTGAACGATCATCCATTTGCTTGTTTGCCATCATTTTTTGTGTCTATTTTAAAATATCCATTTCTCCTGTTTTAGCAAATTTTCTATACGATGTTTTATTCCTTTTTTTAGTTTACAGATTGTCCTGTAGGCTTGGCTTGACTTAGCTCGGCTCCACTTAATTCAGTTCAGTAGATTTGGGAGTAAAAGAATGCAAATTTACTGTGGTATACTTGCTGTTTATTACACCCTTGAAAACAAAAGTAATTCCACACCCTTAAGACTTTTTCCGGAGCCTCGATTAGACCCGGATACACTTATCTAAATCATGAAATATAGATCTGATTTAATGCCTATGTATGTATTAAGGGTTGTCTTCTCTAGCCTGAAAAGGCCTTAAAATCCATAAATGCTCACACAATAAACTGATGTAACTTTCCACGTTTTCTTTTTTTACATGTCTACTAGCTATGGATTTTGAACCAGACATATTCTTCAAATTCTCTTCAATAATTGTAAGAACAGGTGCTGCTTTTGATGCTCTCTCGATTGCTTTTGTCAGTTTTGCCTGCATTAAGACCTCGCATAACTGTCTGTACCATTTTTAGCTCACCTGAGCACGAAGTGCTCATGGTGAGCTTTTGTGATCGTGCTGTGTCCGGCGTCCGTCGTCAACTTTTACCTTGTGTACGCTCTAGAGGCTACATTTTCAGTCCGATACTCATGAAACTTGGTCAGAATGTTTGTCTCAATAAAATCTCGGACGAGTTCGAAAATTGGTCATGTCGGGTCAAAAACTAGGTCACTAGGTCAAATCTTAGAAAAATCTTGTGTACGCTCTAGAGGCCACATTTTCTGTCCAATACTCCTGAAAGTTGGTCAGAATGTTTGCCTCTATGATATCTCGGACGAGTTTGAAAATCGGTCAAGTTGGGTCAAAAACTAGGTCACTAGGTCAAATCTTAGGAAAACCTTGTGTACGCTCTAGAGGCCACATTTTCTGTCCAATACTCCTGAAAGTTGGTTAGAATGTTTGTCTTGATGATATCTCGGATGAGTTTGAAAATGGGCCATTTTGGGTCAAAAACTAGGTCACCAGGTCAAATCTTCGAAAAACCTTGTGTACGCTCTAGAGGCAATATTTTCAGTCCAATACTCTTGAAAGTTCGTCAGAATGTTTGTCTTAATGATATCTCAAAGGAGTTTGAAAATGGGCCATGTCGGGTCAAAAACTAGGTCACCAGGTCAAATGTTAGAAAAACCTTGTGTATGCTGTAGAGGCCACATTTTCAGTCCAATACTCTTGAAAGTTGGTCAGAATGTTTGTCTTCCATGATATCTCTCACAAAATTGAAAACGGGCCATGTTGGGTCAAAAACTAGGTCACTGGGTCAAATCTTTAAAAAACCTTGTGTATGCTCCAGAAGCCACATTTTCAGTCCAATACTCTTGAAATTTGGTCAGAATAGTTGTCTTTAATATCGCAGACGAGTTCGAAAGTGGGCCGTGTGGGGTCAAAAACTAGGTCACTGGGTCAAATCTTTGAAAAACCTTGTGTACGCTCCAGAAGCCACATTTTCAGTCCAATGCTCTTTCAAATTGGTCAGATTGTTTGTCATGATGATAGCTTGGATGAGTTTGAAGATGGGTCATGTCTGGTCAAAAACTAGGTCACCAGGTCAAATCTTAGAAAAACCGTATTTAAGCTCTAGAGGCCACATTTTCAGTCCAATTATCTTGAAATTCGGTCAGAATACTAGGTCACAAGGTCAAATCTTGGAAAAACCTTTTGTACTATAATTACAGTCCAATATTCTGTAAACTTTTGTTAGAATGTTTGTCTTGATGATATCTTGCATGAGTTTGAAAATGGGTCACGAGGAATAAAAACTAGGTCACCAAGTTTCATCCTTGAAAAACCGTGTGTACGCTCTAGAGGCCACATATTCAGTCCAATAATCTTGAAATTTGCTTTGAATATTTGTCTTGATAATATCTTAGACCAGTATGAATATGGGTCATGTTGGATAAAAAACCAGGTCACTAGGTCAAATCTCGGAAAAACCTTTCATACACCCTACAGGCCAAATTTTCTCTCAAATACTCATGACAGTTTGTTGGAATGTGTGTCTGGATAATTTCTAAATGTTAAGTAGGCCGCTGAGCCAAATTCTAGAAAAAGCTTGTGTGCACTCTAGAGGCCATATTTGTAAGCCCAATACTAATGAGTGTTTGTCTTAATATCTCTGAAGAGATTGGAAATGGGTCATGTTTGATCAAAAGGCTCAGGTGAGCGACTTCAGGGCCATCATGGCCCTCTTGTTATGTTATTCTCTTATTCTCCTGCTGTGTAAGAGGGGTGATCAAAAAGAACTTGGACCACTTCTTCATTTTGAAAACTACTTAACTTAGGATTACAACAAATTGCATAGATGGCAACTGACTCTAGCTTTCAAACGTCGTCATATTCAAACAGGTAAAGTTTGACGTCATCTATATGACGTCATTTACTCCATTAGAGGTCCAAAATGTCTAACGTCATTTTATTTGAGCCGAGAGTGATCATGAAGTTTTACGTCAAACTCGGATCGGAAATCAAAACCGATTTAGAAAAAGTTTTAGTGGACTCTACAATCAAGAAATCTGATATTCCTACATGGATCGGACTTATTTATCTAGAGACAGTGCGAAATTATTACAGATGATCCTAAATCTGGCCGTCCATTAAAAATCAATCAGACACAATCATCACGGGTGTAGAGCAGCATGCAAAACAAGTTCGCTTAGATACTGTCAGGAAAATAGCTGACGCATTTAGCATTTCATATGGAAGTGCCCAGGAGTTTTTGACTGATAGATCTGATCTTGGATTGTCGCGTGTTTGTACAAGATGGATATCTCAACTATTGATGTCCGAGCAAATGGGGGTGAGGGTCGAAATAGGTAAAGAAAGTTAAGGACGCGTATGGGTAGAGGGATCGTATTGTAACATGCCATGAAACATAGGTAGATCCAAACTTTAATAAGTTTTCTAATACAGAATCGGTGCATAGTGTGCCATGAAACATAGGTAGACCTACACTTTAATAAGACTGAGACTAAACAACAAAGTAGTGTATAGAAAGCCTTCAGCATATAAAGCCAAATTTTCTGTCAGAAGTTAGAATTATGAGCATCATGTTTTTCTTTTCTCATTATCTTCTTCTAAACCATATTGTATCTATACATATTACAGTCAATGCCGAGTTTTATGCCCACATTTTTCAAATAAATTTCACAATCATACACAAAAAAAGCCAGATGTTATCCGGAATGACGCCACTTTACGCCAAGATAACGCCCAAGCTCACAAATCCACACTTGTTCGGGAAACTTGCAGTAATTACACACATAAACATTATATTAATTTGCCAACTATCCTTATAATTCAGTTCCGACCCCATGAGATCTCTGGCTAGTTCCTAATTTGAAAGATTCTCTACACGTGGCACACACTACTATAGCGCAGAGGAGCTAATACTTGCTATGACCCGGTCCTCAAGTGTAATGTCACGTGACGCGCTCGCGCACGTGGAAATCAAGAATGAATAAGTGCATAGAGTGCAAAGGCGGCTAGATCTACTTTCACAAACAGCAACATTCCAAGTTGTATTGTCGACCGTCGGCAGTTATTATCTATTTCACGGTTTTCGATAGATTAGCGTGAAATATTTGTCTTTCGCGTAACGAGTTGTAAAGAGTGATTACATTAGACGCGTACAGGTTCCTTTATAGTGGGTCTTGGTCAGGGTTTGCACGGGTAATTCAGAATATATGTATCATGTATAGTGGTTACGTGTCGTTTTGTAGTCATTCTACCAGACGACACAGCCGGAGCAGCATCTTTTAATTCCTTTTTGTCGTTATCTCTGTGAAATGAGTATTTCTTCTTGTATATAGGTGAAGATCGCCATAACGCATATGTTCCGAGAACCGTTCTTCTTTTAGCTTTTAAGCTTTGCTGATTCTGTTTGGTGTGGTCATGTGGTACTATTGTCTAGTAAGACTGGTCCAGATCGTTTACACGACACAGATTCAGTGCACTGAAATGCTGCCATTACACAAGTGTATTCGCTTGTTTCTAGGAAGAACTTAAGATGATATGCATACAGAGAACGAACCTGTCGTTGTGACATGCATATCTGATACAGGTACAGGTTTCCATAGTTCTTTTCCATTATATGTTGATCATTCAAAAATAAAGAAGAAAAAGAGACAAAAGAGAAATAAAGGGTTTTTATCTATGGTTTTTCCTGGGCCAGCTTGTCACGTTCTGTATGCGAATATTTGTATTGTATCTTTCTGATGGGGGTACTTCTCGTTCTGTTCTACTACTTGCTTCATGGTAAAATTCCGATTAGTGCCAGAGACAGGCTATGCTTATTACCTTTAGTTCCTGATGAAAAATCAATCTTTTATACTTACATAAGAATTCTCATGTGTCAAGTTCTAGAACACAGTGGATTCCTGAAAATTCCTCTTATTTCTTGTTTTAACCACAGATTCATGTATTCCTGTATAGTTGCCTAATTCCCATTGCTTTATGTTCTTGTCAATCAAATTGATCATTTATCATTTCTTGTCATCGCTGCTCTCTCGTCCATTAAAGCGACCGTCTGGTATTGCAAAATGGAGTGTGTGTTTTTGTTTTTGATTTGAAGTGTAGATAAGACCGTCAGTTCTTTACTGTGTCCGTTAATTCCATGAAAAATGAGCAAATTCCATTTTTATGATGTAATATATGACGTCAATATTTTATCTCATCGCCGTGCCGGAAGTAAACAGTACTCTGTAAGTACCAAAGAGTAAGTAAAATTTTACAATATTAAAATTTCCAAACGATAACGTCGACGATAAAGAGGGTGGTGATTTTTGCCAGCGCGTATCGAAATATGCTCGATTGCTTGAATCTAAACTTAGATACGATTTTAAGATATAGAATAGTGTTTGCATTACAAAATTGAGCATGTTTTGCCTGCCACCAAGCAGCTTATAGATGTGTCGATAACTGCCGACGCTAATTTATGTGATCGACAATTATCGACATGTTAACACATGAATAAAAGAAATAATTATTAATATATAAACACAGTTCCCTTTTTTCTTTCAGGTTACAGCTATGTCCAGACAAATTAGCTTTAAAAACTCCAAAAAGAGTTCAATACACACCGACTGAAATGTCAAGGGCCATAGAAATGGTGCGCAGTGGCGTAATGTCCAAACCTCTTGGTCCATGATATTAAAATCATATTGGCCTTCTTTTGCGGTCTTACATATGCTATGCGTCAAGTTTTATTTGAATTGTTTAATATTAGATCTACTTCAGCAACGAGTATTGGAATAAAACCCGTAATGAGGAGTTAAAAGAGGATTTTGATGTTTACGTTTTGTTCCCGTTAAGTCGTGCCCCTAAATTATTCTAGCTAAAACTTTGTTCTAGAAATTGAAAAATTTCTAAATATTTTTTGGTGAAGGTAAAAATTAACATGTAGTCTTTTGCTTGACATGAGAATTCTGCTACTAAGAATTCAAAAATTATTCGAAACATCACCTTTCTTCTCATTGTGTCGTGCCCTCCGATTGGCTAGTTTTATTTAGCTCTCTTGATTCTCCAAACTGCTGTAATTACGCTAGTATTCAACACCAAGTAGTTATAGGAAGTCCATAATGGGACCAGGCAACATTTTGAACTTCAATCATTGTAGAAATTGAAGAAAATAACAAATATATAAGATTAATTTTTACTCTTCCAATACCCGTTTTATGTTGATTTGTAACAGCAAATTCAATACGGAAACAACTTGTGATAGTAATATTTAGTGCTGATTAAATACTTACGTGGATGATAATAAGCATAGACATATGAGATGACTTTGACATGTAATTAAGATAAGTTGATAAAAAAAAAAAAAAAGATGATAATCATGATGACAGATTGATCTTTACACATTCAAGCATGGCATTTGAAATCATGGGCATCTTTTCATTTACAATTTAATAACTGTTTTATTCTGGAATTTGATAAAATCTTATTCAGTGCAATGAGAACAAAAAAGTCTTCATGTCTACGCACAACAGTCACTGGTGTGCAAAATTTAAAATGTGTCCAGTGACCACAACACACACATTCAGCCCACTTCAAAATTACTAGGTAGTTAAAATCTCAGGCAGGAGGGGAAAACTTTTTACAGACGCAGCAGCATTCGTTTTCATCATCTGATGTTGGAGCGGTGCTGTTCTCTTTGTTTGCCTGAAGTCCACTTGTAGAAGGCCGAGGTGACTTTTCCCTCTTTCTTTTGGTTGAAATTTCATTTGACTTTGATGGTAAAGTTGATCTCTTCTTGCCTTTTGATGTACAATTTTTAACCTTGTTCTGCTCGCAACAGTCAACAATACTTTTTCTTCCAGTAGCTTTCTCTCTCTCATACTGACGCAGAATTTCTATATTACTTTCTTCCGTAAGGGCTTTACCACCAAATAAGGGACGTTTTTCTTTTAAGCTTGCTAGACTCAGTCAGTGGTGTTATAGCTTTACAGTTTTTGGGTGCTGATTGATCCATTCCTCTTCGAAGAAAATTGGCCACTTCCTCTGTTTGCTGCTGTATACTTGGTTTCTTTGATTGCAAAGGAATGACTCGGCTGGAACAAATTTGTCAAGAGGAATAATGTATGGCTTAAAAGGACAAATTCCAGTTTTTCTAAATGATGCAATGATGTTTGCAGGGGTCATTGTCTTGCTGTAAGCCTTACATGCTCTTTCACACATGTACTTAGTTATGACTTCACCACGCTGCTTGGCCATTCATAAGCTGCATTCGCTGTAGTACGCAGACTTAAAAGGACCAAAACATCCAACATCTAGAGGCTGCAGTGCATGTGAAGTATGAGGGGGTAAGACAAACAGAATTATTTTATTCTCTTTTGCCCATTCAATGACGTCTAGGCTGACATGAGAAGCATGACAATCATACAGTAAAAGGATATGATCATCTCTGTTGATACCGGCTTGAGCATACTTCAAAAAGTGGTCTTGAAGATAGGTCTTGAGGAGAGTTTTGTTTGACCATCCTGTCTGTCAAAGCAACCCCTGTGCCTGGTAGGGCACCTTTTAACAGTTCATTATTCATTCGCTTTCCTTTAAATACATAATAAGGTGGTAAAGCTGTTCCAGAGGCATTTGCACATGCGATGTCTTACTGTTGTGCTCCTGGGTGATGTAACTGCCTGAGGTTTACTTGATTTGCTTGCAATAATTGAAGGGGGTCTGTGTTCTGGTTGAAGGCCGGTTTCATCTATGTTGTAAATCAAGTGTGGCTTTTCTTTCAACTGGTATTTGTCCAGGATGGTTTGCAATTCTTGATATTACTGTTTCACTCTCTGTTCTGTAACATTTTGGGCTCTGGTTGATGTCAGAGACCTTGGTTTAATTATTGAAAGTCTATCTTTCCACCTATTCATGAAACCACAGTGCCAGTTATTACTTAGTTTTTCACTGTTCCCTTCTACTTAAATCAGTATCTAAATCCTAGGCTAACAAATTCTACTGTGCCCTGTTGATCCCATATCCTAGTTCTGACAGTTTTTCAGTGTTGGACCAGGAGTTCTTCCTCATCACTAGTAAATAGAGTCCCATGCCCCATGACGGCGTCGTTGTTGACTTTCTTTATTACTGTCTCTCAAGGTCTGTGTAGGTACCCCATATGTTCTAGCAGCTGTTTTCACAGACATGGCATTCTCTGTCACTGCTTTGTAGGCCAAAATCAAGCATTCATGGGAATACTCCTTCAGGTGTCTTTTAGCATTGTGTTTAGGATTTGCCTGATAGTATAAAATTTCATTTTCAAGATAGCAGAAAGATAAAGGTAAAAAGGAAAATACAAAAAGTATGGGAAGTGTGAAATTTCATATTCAAGGATAGCAGAAAGAAATCCGCAACACGCCTTCCTAGAATTGATGGATCTATGCAAAAATAAAAAGTGTGTAGACTTTTAACTGTTTTACAGCAGTTTATATAAAAAGCATGTGACATGACTATCACGTGACCAAATATTCTCGAACGAAAAGGCGGCCATTTTGAAAGTGTCAGTTGTCAGCTAAACCTGTACAAACACGTAACATAATTAAATTACTGATCTCAATATGATTTAAAGGGAATATATTTTGGGAAATAATGATTTTTTTGGACCAAGTGAACAATAAAATCCGCATTAAAATAAACATTTTACCAGTTTTCGACGCATTTTCTTCAGCAGATTTCCGTGACTGTAGTTGAAAATATTTTTGTATGGAACATAATCGCGGACAGTGAATCCATTGTTAACTTATAAAAATTGAATAATAGTATCATGTCGATAACAGACGCAACCTGTCGATATCACCCTTCATACCCTTATGTAATTTTGGCGTTATTTACTACCATACGCAACTTGGCGCCATTATTTTATACGCATAGATCAGCAGAGTATCCGCAAAATAAACCACTGGTAACTTCCGTCTGTATTTAATGCGGCTATTACACGGTGGGTAATCTACATGAACAGAACCGTTGGTTCCGCATTCTAAATCTTGTGTAGGACTTCCGGAACAGGTGCGGTTCTGAAATCGTAGCCTGTAAACATCCACCATTTTAGACGAACGAACGGTAAGTGCTTGACATTTTCGTATTTTTCTCTTCTCTGACTGGTACTATCAAGAAAAAGGCAATGCTATTCGACCTCTATGATATTTTACCGTGAAGAATCGCGGAGGTCAATTAGAAAACTTCGATGGATTGTCTTAGAAACCAGAAATTTTCCAGGTGTACCTCGCGAAAGACAACATAAGACGGATGAGTTTTACCTTTAACTGTACATTTTATTAAGCTATTTCGGTGATCATTGCAGTTTTAAGTGTGCCTCGGTATTAAAAAAACATGAATGATGTCCCTAGACACGTATCTGACTGAGATCGAAGAAAGTTTGCACAGAATTAGCACAGTTCTGCATATGTAGAGTGACTCCGCTTGGGTAGTTTGGTTGATATTGTAGATTAAGTTTTCACAGCTTGGTTTTATACCCAAGCTTCCAGAATATTATATTACAAAGTGCCAATTTCGTCCAAAATTTGCATGAAAGGTTCGCAATTCCTATGTACATCTTTAAGACAATGTCAAAATCATTACAGGAAACCTATCTAACAATATTGTCCATTGCTTTGAATACAGATTTAATCAGTTATATCATCAGTAACCTGACAATTTGAACCCACTAAACCGGCTTTTTCATCAGCTCATTTGGGCACAAAGTACTCATTGTGAGTTTTGATTGTACTGTCTGTTGTTCCTTGTGTGTATGTCCGTCATTCTTCCCTCTGAGGATTTTAAGGAAATATTCATTGATACAATGTCAACTTTGACATAATATGACATTTTCATAAACATCATTTGAAGGTCTAGCATTGAGGAGTACATCAAATATGTAATTCTTGAAGTTCATTTTTTGACTCAGTTTTATCATACTTAACGTTTTTAATGACATTTTAGAAAAGCCATTCATCAAGAGTTATGGTTTCCGTTCGTATGTGCGTCTGCCCGTCCGTCCTCACGTCCATCTGTCTTTCCGTCACCAATTTCTTGTTGATGAGATGAAACCTACAATTTTAATAAAATTATTTTGAAGATTTCTCCAGGTGATTGTTGGGTCATAAGGACGAAGGCTATCGAAAACGGGATAAGTATTGGAAAACAGGGGAAAAGGATCCCTATGAAAATTCTGTCATAATTTTTTTCTTAACGCGATGAGATGCACAATTTTCAGCCACTTCTTGTGAGACTTTGTCAAACTGATTGTTAGGTGACAAGATCAAACATTATTGAAAATACGAAGATAATGTTGGAAAACACGGGAAAGGGGACCTTGAAACTTTTTGTCAGATTTTCCTTATTTTACGCTATAAAATCAACTGCCAATTTTTTTAATATGCAATAAAATTATTCTTTTTTTTTTAAATGGGTACCGTTTCTAAAAAAACAAAAACAACAGGCTTTGAGCCAATAGAGTGTTCCAGCCCCTCATGGGCCTCTTGTGTAGGGTGAATAACTGGCATTTACGAGTTTTCATTAGTCATAGAAAATAACAAATAGATACGGTCTCTGATTTTTCAGAAAGGATGGGATATTTCAAAGGCAAAAAATCAAAGGGCTTAAAGCTGTCACGAGTGAAGCATACTACATATCTGAAGAAAAGAAAGTCTATTGAGATGTCTCCACATCCATCGCCCTGTGCAAAAAGAGGCATGTACGCAGTTGCTACACCCTCTGTAAGCAATAAAAGCTTCAAGCGCCCATTATTATCACCAAAAGATTGACATATAGATGGACACAGAGAGAAACACATAATGACTACACGATACATAGATACATACATGCAAAAATACAGACTGACAAACATGTAGATAGACATGCATACAGGCAAACTGATATACACACATACAAAAAATGAAGACAGTTTTAAATTTGAAATTGGTGGCCGACTAAACTTAATCAGCGTTCATCTACGATTTCAGAGCCATACTACATAAACGGAGTCACGCTCCACAATCAGAACAACATTTATTTTGCAAAAATTTTCTTCGATTTCAGTCAGATACGTGTCCAGGGACATCTTTGATGTTTATTGAACACCCAGGCACACTCAAAACTGTAACGATCACCAAAATAGCTTTAGAAAAGTAACAAGGTTAAAATTCACCCGTCTTCTGTTGTCTTCCGCTTTCTATTGCGAGGTACACCTGGAAAATTTCTGGTTTCTAAGACAATCTCTCGTTTTCAAATTGACCTCCGTGAATCTTCACGGTAAAATATCATAGGGGTCGAATAGCATTCCGTTTTTCTTGATAGTATCATTCAGAGAAGAGAAAAATATGAAAATGTCAAGCTCTTACCTTTCATTCTTCGAAAATGGTGGATGTTTACAGGCTACGATTTCAGAACCGCACGTGTTCCGGAAGTCCTACACAAGATTTAGAATGGCTTATGCGGAACCAACGGTTCTGTTCATGTAGATTACCCACCGTGTATTATCGACATCACACTTTCCGATTTTTGTGGTATTTGTCGAAGACAATACCACTATGAGTTCAATATTGAATTTTGAAGACATGTATCGTATTTTGTGCAAAGCCGAAGGAAATAAACTCAATTAAACTCAATTTTTCTCTGGCAAATGAGTTTTTCCGTAGCACTCAGATATGTAATTGGAAATGGCATGTTAAAATACACTGGGTGAGGCCATCGACCGTGGAAATACTAATTTTTGATTGAAAATAGCTTCACGCGCTCATAGCCTTCTATTGGCGCAATGATACAAAATTTGTCTACCGATCACTTGGTCCTGGGCTTTTTCGTTCCAAAACCAGTTCGTCCCATGGCTTGTTCATCCAATGATTGCGCGCTACTCCATTTGATTGGGCACGAATATTTATAGATCGAAATAATTGATTGTAATGTTGGGAATTAAATGTTAACGGCCAAATATATTTTAAAATCATAGTTTTCAGGTACAAACTTAATTTTATTCGATATATTCACATGATTTCTCTCTCTATCCATCATGCATTCTACTGTCAAGGGACATTACTCCTGACTCCTCCTAATGATCAAAGGGAGACCACAAATACACAAACAATCCTTTGTCATGAGTACTCTCCCTTCAACCAAAAAAGGTATTCATTTGCTTAGTAGGTTGACTTTCAAGACAATATTTGAATAAGATTTCTCTTTTTCTTTAAAATTATTAATTCCACACAATAGCTTCCTTGACAAATACCACTTCAGTGTTCTCAACGCTTTGATTTAAAGTGTCGATAGTACCTGACGTTGCTCTATTCCGATACAGGCGCTGGTCCACATTCTTTCTTATCACCCCACGCTCATGAAGCTTTGTTTTCGCCAGCTTTTCCAGAAGGATTTCTCCAACCTTGAAAAATTTGCAGCAGCATCTCTGCAGGTAAGATAGAGATATGAGGGCATCCCAAGAGGCTTGAGGCAAGGAGCTTGTCGAATATGTCCTGTTTGTCAGACCCATGTTAAAGCACATCAACAAAGCGGAGCTGAGACCGTTTATTGACCTGACTGAATGGCAAGTAAGCTTGATTGTCTGGTAATAAACCCAGACTGAGATCTAGCACGTTTTTCCAACCTTTACTTGCTGTAAAACTATGACTCTCTTGTTTACGTCATGATAAAGTCTGACGTAAAAACAAGCTATTTTTAGAATAAATCGCTAGAGACATACCTCTCGGAACACGCGTGAATAGCTTGTGGACGTGTACATCATCCCATCTGGACTGTACGGATGAATTGTCCAGGAAATGGCAAGCCATGCACGAGGTTTAGTCGCACGGTTCAGTAAAATGTAAATTGCTTACAAAATCTGCATGTTTTAAACACAGGGATAGATTCATTCTCAAGGAAAGAGACGTGTAACCAGGGTTTTTATTTTTCACCATGTATTTCCTCCAGTCGACGCAAAAGCGAAGAGATCCATTAGGTTTCCGAATTGAAACAACTTTGGAAGAGTATGGGGATTCAGATTCGCGAATGATTCCAGTGTCAAGCATCTCCTTTACATGCTGCCATACCTCTTAAAACATAGTTAATGGAATCCGCCCATATGGTTCCTTAAACGGAGTAGGAGCTTCCAGGATAATCTTGTGTTTTATCAAATCAGTTTTACCAATGTCTTTGGTACTGGAACTAAAGATGCAAAGACCCAGAATTTGACCTATCAAATGTGACATCAGGCAAATCTTCAGATAACGGAGGTTTAGCAGTGGGCAAACCAGAACAAAGGTTGTCAATAACAACGGCTTTGGTGATTCACATAATAAAGACCTTTGTTTAATAGTTAAAGTCTTTGCTGTAATGTTGCAGATACGAACTGGAATCTTACAACTAGATACATTACTGTCTAATTGTAAAACCCAAGGGCAAATAGTGTAGGCAATGTTGTGTGTCCTCTGGAGTTTCTGTTACTCCGCAAGATACATCTGGGGGGCAAGTTTCTCACGATGCCACTGATGGTAGTTGTCTGAAAGGGACCACCAATGATAGGGTTGCGTCCAAGGCATTTGACAGGAAAGGTTTTACAGTCTAAACTGTTGACTGCAGATGACCAAGCATCATCAACTGTAGAACACTGCAAAATGATATCTTTACCGCGGCGTAAAACATTTGTTCCTATAATTACAGGACAGACAGAATTGAAATGGTTGTCAGGTATGACTAAGATAGGAACATGAAGAACAATGTCAGGCAAATTGGGAATAGAAATACGGCTAATGTATTTCAATGAAGTTCCATCAGCAATAGACAACGTAAGTCCCAATGTATCAAGATTCCTCAGGCTGACCATTGTTACGACAATGATAATGTGGGAAAGCAGCCAGTGGCTTGGAAAGAAAATTGTGTGGAGTACTGGTAAAAGAGACTCCAGGAAAGCATGGATAGGTGCACTGGCCGCCGCGATATAACTGAAATAATGTTGAAAACGGCGTTAAACACCAAACAATCAATCAAGATTCCTCAGAGGGGGACGAGTAGGCAGAGATCTGAAGCTGGATTCAGACATAGTGGTTACCATTGACCCACTATCTAAAAGTGTTTTGAAGGAACAGTCATCTATTTTAATATGGCTTTCGTTAACTTCACCCACTAGCCTGACAAATAAAGAAGGATATGTAGAATCGCCGGCCTCAGTTTGACCCTCAACGGAGGCGGTTACTCTTGGCTGCGAGTAAGGCATTGGTTGTTGATTCTGCTTCGGCTTCCATTTACGCCTCCTACCTTTCCATTGCTATTTTGATTGGGTATTAAAATTCCCACTATGCAACTTTTTCATAATTTGGTCAAATTTGCTATCAATGCCGTTTAGTCTTGGTTACAAGGATATGAACTGGTTCGTGAACTTTGAATCGAGACGAAGTTCTAAAACCTTCAATTTCTGATCAAATGAAGATTCAGATACTGAAGTAACGGGGTTGTGATGAGCCTTCTTGGAAGAAGCAGTAGAGGACAAGTTTCCAGAAAGAAGTTCTTTTTCCTTGATCCGTACTTTACGAAGTAATTCATCAAAGTTGGTTCAAGAGTCATGATCCTTTCTTGTTTTGTCCTTTAAGATTGGTGAGAATAAACCAGTCAAAAATCTATGACGGAGCTTTTATTCCTTGCAATAGGACTCATATCAGTTCCATTCATGGCTGAGTACAAATGTGATACTAACCGACAAGCGTATTCAGTTACACTTTCCATAGGGTTTTGTGCATGAAAGAATTCCTGCATTGTTACATTTTTAGGAGAATCCCCAAATGTAGTCAAGTTTACACAGAATCCACTGAAACCACCTCCCGTAAAGCTATAAGAAGTCTCGGAGCAGTACCCCTTGTAAGGTATGACTGGATAATAGTTCGTGGTCGGTCAGCAGACAACGTACCTCGAATCTCCATTCAGTGTAGGAAACTTCACCACTAGGGACTGGGTCATGCGCGGAAAACAGAGGTAACTTTGGAACAAAGTGTGGGTAAGATTGTAAAGGGTTAATGAATGTTTTGGACGGGGTCAGCAACTCGGGTGGATTCGTGCGTGTTTTCGGTTTTGTGCTCGTCTCTGAAAACAGTGTAGCCGTAGAGGTGGTATTGCCCATGGGAACAATCACAAACTTTTCACTGAGGATATCTATCATCTCTTCCTCTGATAAGTATAATTTCTCAATACCGCTGGGTGACAAGACTTTTGATGCCATGTTGGACGAAAGAGGAAAGGAAACACCAATCAGAGAAAGGAAAGACAGAATCACTAAGTCGAGTGTAATTCGAATACGAATTATTCCAAGTGAAAAATGCCAAAGTGAAATACTGGATCAACAATTTGAACCACAAGGTAAGGGGTCGCTCCAACAAAAGAGTCAAAGGTAAACAAACGTACCTGCAAGCACAATACAATCACTTTGGAAATACCCAAATGTCTATAAATAGCACTGCACGTGACTACCAACGCATGAGACGTAATACCACCGAAAGGTAAACAAGCAAAGTATACACGGAAGCGACAAACTGTCTGATCCGAATCCGTGCGACTAAAATAGCTGAAGACTTGGGTGTTCAATCGCAGCCCAAACGAAAAATACAACCAAGCTGTCTGATCTAAACACGTATAATCAACAACAAATACTTACCACCATTGTCCGATCTAAACCCACACAAACTGTATTTCATAAATCAACAAAAACAATAGCAACGCTGTCAAGAGCTAGCCTATATATAACTTTAAGCTGAAAAACGAATGGATCTGAAATTGGATAAATGATGAATATGAAAAAAATGGATTTGGGTACACCTTTAAAAAAATCGTAGGTTGGAATCGGGAGTTTCTGAGGGGAATCGCTGAAAAGAATGACAGCTAACACAGTTTCCATATAGGTTACCTTTTCTTCACCAGGGTAGTTTGGTGCTCTTTTATTTTTTTCTGGATCAGCGGATGGAAAATTTGCTGTTGGTATTCATAACACAAAAACACTTATGACACAGACGGAAACAAATTGGACGTATACAACTATTTACACACTCCAATCAAACTCACAAAGAAAAGGGTTAAAAAGCACGTGACAAATTGCAAAGAATGAGATCAGTGTAAAGACTAGGATAAGCCCACGAGAACAAGCTTTTACGTTGTTCAAAGGTTACAGGAAAAAAATATACGACTACTATTTTGTATTACATGTACATCAGTGAACAACCAGTAGATAGCCAATACAAAATTCATATGCTTATCAAGAAAATAATATCTTATCTATAAGTATGTATGCTACTAAAAGACAACAAAATTGTCTTACCGCTATCAAAACGAATTTCAAATGAAAGATATATACACTATCGGCAAGACAAAAATTTAGACTGTTTCCAAGCCTTAAACTGAGTACTGGTAGAACCTAGAAATACTATCGTCAAGACAGAACTTTTAGACAGCTTTCGAACTTGACTCAGTCCTACAGAAACCAGGAATGCTATCGCCAAGACAGAAATTTCAGACTGCTTTTAAGCTTTAAACTACGTACTAGTAGAAACTAGGAATACAACAATGCAAAATTGCGTATCGGTGTACTGACAAGTGCAAGCAGACACAAATCAATGCAATACTGTTAACTTAGGATATCAACTAACTGGGAATAGAATACGAAAGAAAAAAAAACAACCTTAACTCACTGAGTGCAGATGTTTAAAATGTAGACGAACTTAGTAAAATCAATGCCACTAAGACGTAGAGTGCTGAAATACAAACAATGCAGAATGCCGCTAGACTGTTTTCATTCAGGAAAAACGAAACCGCTAGAAATGCTACTGCAACGTTTCGATAACTAGTTTTTTTAACGGAATAGATTATTCACAATACTCTATTCAAAACAGATCAGCTATGTCAATACACAACAGATATGAATGAAATATTTGTACCTATGGTGTACTACTATTTACAATGGAATGCACGAGAATTTCGTGAAGCACAGTTTTCGAAATGGATAATCAGAATAAATTTGCAGGCTTAATTCAGACTAGATAAACTGAACCGGACGGACTATTTCGTTCACATTTTAAGCGAATATGGAAAACTAAATTTAAGGATTAAACATCAATCAGGTAGATGGACTTGAAAACTATTACATAGATCTAAATCATGGATAGTTCTAGCAAGTGCACTCACCAAATAGTTTAGGTATAATCTGGATTTGCCAATATGTACAGAGAGGCGATAAGCTCTATTTACGGGAAAGTGCTACACTATCAAAAAAATTAATAAAATATGAGCATGGTTTATGAGGGGGAAAAAAAGCTGATGGCACTATGATATTACACTTACAGAAAATGAAAAAATGAAAATTACTTGCATGATTCTTGTTCTAAATCTATCCATAACACTATCACACTATCCAACGTTGATTTTTCTTTCAGTCCTCCCGCTGATGAAAGATTCACTGCTCGGACATAGATCAGTCTTAGGAAATTGAGAAAAAGAATCTGCGAAAACGTGGGTATCGCGAAAAGCCAAGAGTAGGGTAACGAGAATCCAGTCAAATGCAAAACGGTTGCACGGATGGAAAAAAAAAAAAATGGTAGAGCTCTACAATTCAACACTATAACTAGTTAGCTAGCTACACGAATAGCACAGACGAAGAAAAGTCGGAGCGCTCCTGCTGTGGGTGACTCGTCTGTCCTTGCCTTTTCTGTTTTACAGGGAAAGTTGTCAATGGGAGATTAACGAAGTATCGGTTCTCTTAATATCGGTTTATTCCATAGTAGACATGTACAGCGAGAGTCGAAAGTCGAGAACGAAAGCCGAAAAACACCAGGGGTCGTATAAATGCGCTCCACGGAATGAAGTTTGTAAAACTGATTCAAATAGCGTTAGCTTTTTTCGTGCATTATTTCAGTTTCAGAGGATAAGACCCATTTCTATTCTACAACATACCGGTTCACCATAGTTATAAACTGTTTTGGACAAATATTTCTTTGGGTTTTATCCAAACACTGCTGATGGCCTTGTATATTTTGGCGATCCTGCGTGGCTCAGTGGTAAAACGTTAGACTCGTGACCTGGAGGCCCCGGGCTCGAGCCTCACTGGATCCATTGGGTTTTTCATGGGAGTGTCGTTAGGCAAGATACTTCTGAGCCCTAGCCTAGTACCGGTGAAACCCAGGAAATACAAGTATATATGCGAGCTGTCGCCGTGATATGACTGAAATAATGTCGAAAGCTGTATTTTGATTGTGAAAGTATACGCTTTGATGGTGGTGATTGTGTACGGTCATTGCTTATCGTGTTAATTAATTTCTTATAATCCGTTTCGAAAACAGAATGTACACATTCACTACTTTCAAAACATATGAGTCATGCTCTGTGAAAAGAGGGCTTAATGCATCTGCGAAAAGTATCGACCCAGGTCAGCCTGCGCAGTCCGCGCAGGCTGACCTGGGCCGAAACTTTTCGCTATTGGTCAATTTTCTGTATGTCTTGGGACCAATCTACCTCAGGATTAAGTCGGTTGTTAAAAAAAGGTGGCTATTATGGATCCATAAGTATGTGATGGCTTGCTTGGTATCATGGATAACGGAGATGCATTAAGCCCCCTTTTCACAGAGCATGGCTCACACACACACACACATATATATATATACACACACACACACACACACACACACACACTTGTGAAATGAATATTCGCAGACGCCAATAGCTTATTGAGGCAATACTATGTGCCAACCGTCACCCGATTTCGTACATTATCGTAAATATGCATAGGCTTAACGGGAAATTATGTGCCATTTACTGCCAGTCGCATGTCTTGATATTAGCAACAGACTGCATTATGATTATGACAGTATTCTGGGAGAAATGTTTTTCGTGTGATATGTTGTCAACAACACGAGTTTTTTCATGCAACAGGTGGGATCCAAAACATTTCTTCAATTAGTCAATATGCTAGAATTACCCGAGTTCCCAAATATTTCGTCGAAACGCAGTAGAGTTCTTTTATTTAGTATGTGGTTACGAACATATGCGATATATAGAATGCTTTCAACACTTTTCCATGTGAGTTTAGCAACTGTTGAAAATGAGACACAGACGGCTATTCCACTATTTTAAACGTGAATAACAGGTTATATTCGCTGGCCATCATTAGATGAGTGGCGAAATATGGAGGGCACATGGTATAAAGGAGGGGTGTCCATAAGGCCCTTTTTTGGGCTAGGATAGATTTTTGCCAAAATTTGCTGATTTATACTACTATGTACTGGCCTTCATTTGGTGAAGTATTAAGATGCAGCGGCCATGTCTTCTATGGTATATGCTTGAGAAAAGTGGGTGCGGTAATTTGATATGATTTCAGCTTGTAAGACTAAATTGCAAATATCTTCCATTTGAAGCTGCAATCGATATTCATTCATTTCTTGTTGGTACTTACCGTATAAGAGGGTGTTGATGATGCAGACAATTTAAAACAAAATTCTCCAGCAATGTAGTTATAATCACTTTTAAGTAGTACCTAAATTTTGCTTATTTTGCCATCTCCAACTTTTGCGAAAAACCACAACATTGTTTTATCGCTCAATGGAAAACTAAGATATGTTGATATTATATACTAGACAAAGTAGACATTCCAAAATTATGAGGAATTTGCTCTGTGACGAACAACACTAGAGTTATCTGCCCTTGAAAAAGTGAAAAATGCTTATTTTTCTCATGTTCTGAAACTAAGCATACTAACAGTATATTTCAGATGACTAAACTCACTCAAACCTAAATTTTATTGATGTTTGTCAGGAATAGGTTTAGAATAAGTCATGGCATGGTGACCTTGACCTTTTTCAAGGTCATAGTGAGACCCAGGGCTCCAATTTATGACTGATAATTCTATTATTAGGGTTGAGTTCACAAAACTTTCATCTTACAATTTAGGATTTCACATTTTCAGAATCCAACAATATTGTAAGCCCATTCAATATTGGTGACAGGATACTGAATTACAGCTTGGTGACCTTGACCCTTTCTTCACGGTCAGAATGAGACCTAGATATCTATTCCAGAAATTCTAATTCTCTTTTTGTGTCTTTGATACATTTCATGGGATTAATTCAGATCTAACTTGCAGATGTTAGTCAGGATTAAGCATAGAATGAATGTAGGCTTGGTAACCTTGACCTTTTTCAAGGTCCAAATGTGACTTACGAGCTTTACTCCATGAATATAAATTCTCCCAGTGGGCTCAAACAAGCATCTCTCAAGTCAAAATACTGGTAATATAATGGGAATGTACATGTATGAATGCATTTACGATTTATTACATGGATTTGACAGCACTCGTATTAAATTGACTCACAGCTTTTTCAGTTTTGACATTTTGTCTATCTTATAGTAAAACCTAGAACGCCCTTTGATTAAAAAAAAATCTTGTGTTTGGCTGATATGATTTCTCTATATTTTCTGAGATATTGCCATTGCGTATCTGTTCTTTGTTGAAGCAGCATCAGCAATCTCTTCAGCACTGGATGTCAGTTTGATGGTAAAGTAAATTAAGCCTTTGTTGAAAAGCAATCATGCTTTGTCAAATGGTTTGATGTATGAATATGAACACAAAGAAACCTAGAAAGTTGCAAAAGCAAATATACAAGACAATACTTACGATATTCAAATATTTATTTAAACGTAAGTATGAAAATGGATAGTCTAAAGTTTCTAAACCTATCCTGAAAGTTGTGTCAAAGTACCCTTAGAAGTAATCAATATTATATCAGTCAAGTTGAATTTTAAAAAAAAAGGTTGACTGCTGAGATCATTGGGCTACATTGTGACATTTTGATATACTTTCTGACTAGAACTGACTAGATAAAAGAAAAGAATGATCTTATATCACTCATCTGAATATAAAAAGATTTGTTTATGTCGTCGTATAGGCCAAATGGCTATTCGACAATGAAACAGAGTATATATACTACTCAAAGTTTGCAAAGCACCAAATATATTTCAGACATGATTTTCAAATGGCATGATATGATTATGTGTGTATGTACATGTTTGTGTGTGTGTTTGTGTTTCAGTGATATAATTATTTAGATGGTCCCAACGGTACATGTAATAAATATAATAATAAGATTATGTTTTTATGACTGGGAAAATAACCATTTAAGTTATGGAAATAATGTACTCCATAAGTTTCATGGTCTTCAGTACTAAGTTTGTTTAATGTTTTTGTATGCAGCATTTAACATTATTTCTGTCAAATGGGTGACAGCCCACTTTTTCCTTTCTTTTAAAGGTTTCACCAGTACTATGCTGGGCTCTAAAGCCCTTTGCCCAAGGCACTCCCATGAAAAACCCAGTGTTTTGAGTGAGGATTGAACCTATGGCCCACAGGTTACATTATATGTACGCCATGAGTGTAAGGTATTCAATCATCACTTCATCTTAAAAGATGACATATAACAGGAAGGAAGGGGCTGCCGCTTCCCATCATGATGTTAATGGTACCCCTGGCATGCACCATGTACTGTTATGACTAGAAATTAGTCAAGGTTTCAATAGTGGGCCACACCTCTGCAGTTGACAACTGCTGAAGGCTTGCTGCATTTTGTGACAGCAAAGCAGTTTCGTATTCCACTTCAACCTGCAGTATATATACCCATGCAAACTATCCTCACATGGTTAAACAAAAGTGGTCTTCACTAGAACAGACCAAGCATACATATTCTTCGCAGTTAAGGTATGAGTGGGCCTTGGACCAAGCTAGGTGGACCTGAACTACACTTGATGAGCCTAGCTACTGCATAGACTGAAGAAAAAGGCCAGCTAGGGTATAATGAATGCCGATGTTGAGATTTCATGCAGCCATCATTGGTGAACAATTTATTGGCCATTACGGAGGCTGTTAAATTTTTGCCCACAGTTGAAACCAGCTGGAATGAAGTGAAAATGTTGACCAGTGCAGACTGACTGCCCAATAGTATTGAAATGAGGTTCTTGATACCCAGGTAGGATTGTATACTACTGCAGGCTATGGGATTGTTCCATTGGATGATATAGCTCGTCCCCATACTATCCATGGTGTGCAAAAGTACCTGAGAAAAGACCGTATTGCATGTCTGGACTGGCAAGTCCAATTTCCTCATCACTATCCCATACAGCATACGTGTAATGGGCTGCAGACCTGAATTTTAGCTTTTCAGGTCTAACCAAGAAGTATCGTTTTTCGTTATTCTTGTGCAAGAGAATGGAGCAAAGTTCCGAAAGAATGATCAGAAACCTGACAGGGAACATAGAAGATTGTCTCAAGCTGTCGTTAAACAGCAATAAGTCACATACATGGTTTTAATCCTAAATTGGCTTACATCAGCAGCTTTTTGGGCAAGATTTGAAAATTAGAAGTTTTATTAAATTATCACTTTCAAATTGCTATTCAGCTGAAATTCTAAAATCTCTGTCAAATAAAGTAAAAAAGAAAACAGGGAAATATTATATACACCATTATAGAAAATACTAATTGAATTGTGTAAAACAAAATCATAACGTTACTGCAGCTATGTAACCTATGCACTTAAATTTTCTTGGTTCCTGGCAAACTTTGAGAAATATGAAAGTTGAATGACATGAGATCAAAATGATGGGTATTGATTTTTTTATACTGAAATGAAATGTTGTAAAAGGTTTGTATTTGAAAAAAAAATCTTACATTGTAAAGTAATCGTATTAATCTTTGATCCGATCGGAAATAATTAATCACACAACAAGAGAATTTGACTTCCTGAAAAAAGAGCTGTGGGCCTCATTGTAACTGTCAAAGAAGGTCAAGGTCACAAATCTGTAATTTATTATCATGCCACCAATATTAAACCTTACCAACAGGCTCATAAATTTCTTGTATGCTGTAAATGTGAAATCCTAACTTGCGACTTAAAAATCTATTAATTCAACCCTATTATGGGAATTATCACTCACAGACTGGATATCTGGGTCTCACTTTGATCTTGAAAAAGGTCAAGGTCACCATGCCATGACTTATTCTAAACCTATTCCTGACAAACATCTTTAAAATTTAGGTTTGAGTGAGTTTAGTCACCTGAAATATACTGTTGGTATGCTTAGTTTCAGAACGTGAGAAAAATAAGCATTTTTCACTCTTTCAAGGGCAGATAACTCTAGTGTTGTTCGTCACAGAGCAAATTCCTCATAATTTTGGAATGTCTACTATGTGTAGCATATAATATCAACATATCTTAGTTTTCCATTAAATAATAAAACAATGTTGTGGTTTTTCGCAAAGTTGGAGATGGCAAAATAAGCAAAATTTAGGTACTACTTAAAAGTGATTATAACTACATTGCTGGAGAATTTTGTTTTAAACTGTCTGCATCATTAACACCCTCTTATAGGGTAAGTACTACAAGAAATGAATGAATATCAATTGCAGCTTCAAATGGAAGATATTTGCAATTTAGTCTTACAAGATGAAATCATATCAAATTACCCCACCCATTTTTCTCAAGCATATACCATAGAAGACATGGCCACTGCATCTTAATACTTCACCAAATGAAAGCCAATACATAGTAGTATAAGTCAGCAAATTTTGGCAAAAATCTATCCTAGCCCAAAAAAGAGCCTTATGGACACCCTTCCTTTGAGGCAGCTTTAAGTGCCATTGATGCGACTAGTTACGAAATTTATCGTCAAAACAAACATCAAAGACATTCATTGCGAGAATTAGACAACGTTTCGTCAATATTATTTAAATACCTTTGCTTAGCTTCTTTTATAAAATTGTTTACTTTATTACGAATAATTTTGTATTTTATCCAATCAGTTTGCCGTCCATGTCTTATTACAAGTTTTTTTAGTCTGTCGCGATGTCTACTGAAACTTCTAATTTTTGAGTCATACCAAGGTCGGTCGTTGGGTCTTATGGTAACTTCTTTCGATGGTATGCAGCGGGACATTATTTCTGAAAGTCTGATAGTGAAACGTTCACATGCATCGTCAATGTCTGTCGAGTCAATGAAGTCCCAATTTTCGGTATCAATAAGTCGGTTTAGTTCGTCAGTGTTAGCTCGTTCATAATACCAGACCTTCCTTTTTGAACAGGAAACGGGCAAGTGGACAAATTCAAAGAAAATAAGTGTTGCTTTATGGTCACTGATGTTCGGTTCCACGTCGATGGTGTCAGTTTGTTTTACATTTATGTGATCTGAGACAAGTATAGGGTCGATAAGTGTTGCAGTGTTATTCGTCACACGGGTAGGTTTGTTGATTACGTTTGTCAAAGTATTTATAGCCATAACATTTCTAAGATGGTTACTTGAGTCATTAAGCAAATCTTGATTAAGATCTCCAACGATAATTATGTTTTTATTTGATTTATACGCTTTTTCTAAAGAAATATTAAGGTTTTCCCAAAAGGCCACAGGCGTTGTCGGAGATCTGTAGACAGTGCATAGAAGAAATGATAAACTACGATATTTGACCTCGACCCAAATAGAATGGATACATGAAAGCTCTAAGTCATATCTTCTCTCGGATAGAAAAGAGTTTGACACATAAACAAGAAGACCTCTAGAGTGAGCCGTAAGGTCGTGTCTGAAGATGGTACTGTCGTGCATATCGACTATCAAGTCAGAGTCTAAGATGGTATTTTCAAGATGAGTTTCTGTAAAACACATAATGTCGAAATCAGATAAATGGTCGTGTATAAAATCAATTTTGTTGCGTATGCTACGAATATTAAAATGTACAATCGAAAGGCAACCATTATTTGTTGTAGAGTCATGGATTATCGGACCAGGATTAGTTTCGATATCACCAGATAAGATCAACAATAATATTATAATAATACGAAGCAGTAGATTGATTTTTATAAACAGGAAAAGGGTTTTCGAATTCGAAAAAATCTTTGACTTGAGAAGAGAAACAAATAACTTGAAAAACTTGTAGAAAATATCAAACAAGTTCAAGATAAAACGAGAACGTATGCTGCAGCAATGTGTACTTGCGTGAAAAATGCCAATAGCGGCGCGCCAAGCAGCAATATCAGTACCTACGGTGGATCGAACGCATCATTACTGAAATGACACGCCGGCATTGGAATTATCACAAAATCGATACATGCCGCCCTGATCTGAAGACTCCGACTGACCCAAGAGTTGGTTTTAAGAGAATTGAACATAAGTTTGAATAATAGGAAAAAAGTAAAAAACAAAAGTGCTAACAATAAGTGCATGAAGGGACTAGAAAATGGTATGGCGGTTAAGTCAACCATAGAGCGAAGAGTAGCGTATATTTTCATGTATTTCCAAAGTAATGGATTATCGGTCGAAATGCAAGTCTATTATAAGAATAGTTATGGGCCAAACATTTAGTTCAACCTAGTTTATACGACACACCTTATACTGATATTTACAGCCGATCACCCTATAATGCATAGTTTATGCATACAGCTATTTTCGGTTGATCTCCAAAACAAGAAAACCATGGCTGGAATAAGCCGTAATTACGAAGTTTTGGTGGCAAATCGACGACAAACACTTACGTTGTAATATAAAGTACGATATCTGTTAATATACAACTATTTACACCAGTGCATGAAGCTAATTTCATTATTATATACAACTTTTTGCCTTATTTTATACAGATTTGCTGTTGTTGTTGTTGTATATACACCTGGATATACAATTACATGTATTTATACCGCGACATAAAGGTACTTTGAGATACACAAAACAAAACATTTTTTATGAACAGACAATAAGAGAAGTTTACTAACCGACAGAAAAATTATCGGGTCGTTTCTGCGTACACAGCACTAACCACGATCAAAAGAAAGTGTAGACGTAGGTCTGTCAGCAAATCTATGATGTCTGATCTCTGAACACCTTCCTTCACATGTAAAGTCTAAGCTTGGTCTACTATGCTCATCTTTAAAACTGATAAAAAAAATTTCTGCAGCAAGAGTTTAAGTGAAGTTCTTAAGTCTTTACAGCAAAACATGGCTTAAACAAAATTCTCAAATTAACAAAGTACATATCGACAGAAAAACAAATAAAAAATTGCAATGACGTTGAATACAAGATGAGCTGTGACTGAAAATTTAAGCTATATAAATCTGGTCGATAAAATCAAAGTAGATAACCGTGTGACAAATAGTTGAACGTAGTCGGACTACACGTTCAATTTTTGAATTTAGAACCTTGAATGTGCATTGAGAGAGAGAGAGAGATTAAAAAAAAGAAGAGGAAAAAACAGCTGCTAAACGCGACTATCTGACCCATTGCAGACAATGTTGGACAGGATCAGACTGCATGTAAACGTGCAGTCTGATCCTGAATCCGCAATGTGCGATAAGGCGATACCTTCTTCCCCCCCCCCCCCAAAAAAAAATTACCTTTGGAGCAGAGAGAACGAGATTTGTACTGGCGGCTTGCGAGCTTCATTTGAAGTTATTTAGCAAGATGAGTATTAAACATTCAAAACGAGTTTGGGCTTGACTTATTGAAAACGGAAAGCAAAAACAAAAGGAGAGAAAGTCCTACTGTACAAAAAGACATATATTTAGCACCAAATTTTCACTCCAGGCATATTTGTTTTTGTCTAAGGCGGGGAATGTCTAAAAGAATAGAAAATGCGGGCATAGACCAGACTGCAAGGATGTGCAGACTGTTCTCTGTCTTCACTTTCCATACGAACCACAAATTTGATCAATCTTAAGGATTTTTATGACGAATTGACCAATGCCAGGTAGAGATTCGGATGAGTGGGTTTGTAATACAGGAGTAAAGTAACCTGTTTACCTTTGGAACAGAGAAAACGATTAAGTACAGTCGGCTTGAGAACTTCATTTGAAGTTATTTAGCATGTTGAGGGTTCATGGAGATATAAAAACAAACCCCTAGCTGCTTAACTCGACTCATTGACGCTATGCGGACAGTGCACAACAAGGTCAGACCGCACGTAAACGTGGAGACTGATTCTGGATTTACACTGTGCGATTAGGAGATACGTTTACAAAGAAATTACCTTATGAAACAGAAAGAACGAGATTTGAACTAGCGGCTTCAGAATTTCATTTGAAGTTATTTAGCAGCAAGGGGGCTCATGTAGATATAAAAACAGACCCCTAGCTGCTTAACTCGACTCACTGACCCTATGCGGACAGTGTAGATCAAGATCAGACCGCATGTAAACGTGCAGTCTGAGCCTGGATCCACACTGCGCGATAAGGAAACACAACCTTTTGGAAAAAAAAGTAGGAAATTTGTACTGGCGGCTTGAGAACTTCATTCGAAGTTATTAAACAGGATGAGGGTTCATGCAGACATAAAAACAAACCCCTAGCTGCCAAATGCGACTCACTCACCCCATGAGGACAGTGCAGATCAAGATCAACCCACAAATACATGTACAATCCCATCCTGGATCTACACCGTGCCACAAGGAGATACGTTTACGAAGAAGTTGCCTTTGGAACAGAGAGAACTAGATTTGAACTAGCGGCTTGAGAACTTCATTTGAAGTTATTTAGCAGGAAGAGGGTTCATGCAGATATAAAAGCAGACCCCTAGCTGCTTAACTCGACTCACTGACCCTATGCGGACAGTGTAGATCAAGATCAGACCGCATGTAAACGTGCAGTCCGATCCCGAATCCACACCGAGCTATATGGAGATACCTTAAAAAAAATCCTTTGGAACAGAGAGAACGAGATTTGTACTGGCGGCTAGAGAACTTCATTTGAAGTTATTTATCAGGATGAGGGGTCATGAAGATGTAAAAACACACCACTAGCTGCCAAACGCGACCTGCTGATCTCATGCGGACAGGGTTGACCAAGATCAGACTGCACGTAAACGTGCAGTCCGATCTTGGATCTACACTATGCCTTTTGGAGATACCTTCCCAAGAAACAGAAAAACAGAGACGGAAAAGGCGTGCAGACTGGACATTGTCCTCACTTACTGTACGGACCACGAATTTGATCTACCATAACAATTTAATAGCAAATTGACCAATGACAGGTGCCTATTCGGATTGTTATACAGTAGCAAAGTAATCAGTTTGTAGAGTACGATACATTGATGTATAGTGCAACAGAAAAATTAAGGATCCAAAGTAAAATGGTAGAAATTCCTCTGAAGACAAGATGTACAAAAATACTTCTCTAACTTACGAAGTGTAGAATGAGAGTGCCGAGCGGTGAATAATGTTAGTGAAGAGCGGCAACTAATAGAGCGGGAATGAAAAGAGCGGGAAGAAATTTCACGGGCAAAGACAACTTGCACACATTCGCATACTAAAAAGCACTCGCATGCATACATATACGCAAGACATATACTAAAAGGAATAAGAAACGCAGGGTAATATTTAGCGGTGATTTATGGTTATATATGTGAATGATACCAAATTTTGCTTATTAATTGATCATGAGTTAGTTCGGAAAATTTCAATGCATTTCGACCTTTACTTTTAGAGTAATTGGAACCAATTTGGCGATACCCATAGCCTTAATTCAAATCGGCGTATAGTTATCAGTACCGGGTATGTCCTCCTCCCGCAGCTGTCACAGCCAATTCATAAGGTTGTTTATCTTTCTCATGGGGATATTGTTCCACTCTTGCAACAAAGCATTTCTCAGTTCGTCGAGCGTGGTAGGGATGTTCTGACGCCGACTGATCCTCCTGTCCAGTTCGTCCCATATATGTTCAGTTGGAGACAAATCTGGACCATAGGCTGGCCAGTCAAGTGGCTGAATGTTATGATCCGCCAGAAACTGTCTACAAACTCTTGCAACATGAGGTCGGGCATTGTCTTGTTGGAAAATGAGGTTACGTTGGACTAAAGGGACAGCAACTGGGCAAGGATTCCCTGTACCTGACGGCGGTCAAATTTCCAACCCACTACAACCAACCGTGACTTAACCCCGTGAGATATCCCACCCCAAACCATAACTGATCCACCAGCAAACCTATCCACCTCGGTAACGCATACGTCAGCGAATCGTTTCCCACGACGTCACTATAATACGACGTCGACCATCCGGACGAAAAAGGTTGAATCGCGACTCGTCGGTGAAAAAGACCCGTCTCCATTGCCTCATTGGAAATATTCTGGGGGCATAGTGTGCCGCACACCAAGCCATTCTACACGCGCAACGTGAACGAGTGAGAGGCAGACCAACGCATGGACGTCTACATAGTAGACCCGCCCCATGTAATCGGTTCCTTACAGTTTTGGGGTGAATACGACGGTTATGATTGCCTACTGTATTGTTAGCAGTTTCAGTGGCAGTAACGTACCGATTACGCAGGTGGGCACGACGTATAGCTCTGTCCTGACGTGGTGTTGTAACGCGCGGACGCCCCGTTCGAGGTCGGTCGGCAAGCCTTCCAGTGTCTCAAAGGTAACGAACTAGTCGCTCTATGGTAGAAACATTCACGCCAACTACATAGCAACTTGCTGTTGCGTTTGACCTTGCATTAGCAACGCAATGGCCTGATCCTTCTGAACTTCCGTAAGCCGTGCCATTACGGTAGCTTCACGCTCTCGATGTTCCGTGAAGCTCATGCCCAGGTCGTTCTTATACGGAAAGACCTCGTACTCAGTCGATATCCTATACGAAACAGTGTGTAAATCTCTTCAGAATCGAATGATGTGATAAAAATGTGTTCACGAAATAATCAGAATTATTCTGCACGGAATTTATGCTTTTCATGGCTTGCACTACGTGACACGGTATGTTACATGCTTCGGTAATTTTTGTTATTGTGTTCAGTACACAGTCACCCAGATACCAATTTTCAAGATCTTACACAAAGCCGTTAAACGTTATTCCATATTATTTTACCCTGCGTTTCTTTTTCCTTTGAGTATATATAGTCATATATACATACGAAAAATACATGGTAAAAAATAAAACCCTGGTTACATATGTATGGTTTATCAATCATTATTTCTCACTGCAGTCTTTTCTAAATCTATTTTAGTCTTCTGAAAATGATCTTTTGCTGCCGCTAGAACGAGTATTTCGTCAACCCTGGCGCTTTTTTCAAATGAGCCCCTCTCAGCTATCTCAGAAACTAGCACTCAAGTTCAGTTTTGCTCTAACTTGCGCCCGATGTCCAGATCTATATTCCGGAGCATTTCACTTGGGGAGGAGTGCAGAACAATGTCGTTTCCTCCAAGTATACCAGACAGACTTACGGTTTAAATGCCCAATCGTAGCAGTATCAGTGCGGATGTTAAAATGCATTCAGATTTAAGTTATACCGAAATTAAAAAGAAAAAAAAAACAAAAAACGCAATTCAGAATCGTTGGTGATACTTGTTCAGGACTACGAATATTGTCCATTTTAAGATATGGAAGGTGCAGAAATTGGAGATGCATTTTTTTCCTACTATGAAGGAACGATGTTTTAACGCGATGCAGTATTTGACCTGTTTTGACTATTACTTGTCATTCTCCTCTGGTTTATTAGCTCTTTACTGGCTGTTTGGGTCTAGATGCCCTCGCGAGTTTTGTCTTTTTTTTTTTCACCAAATGCTCAATTCATTTGCTGGCAATAATGAGTATTGTCAGTAAACTGCTCTGTGCATAATTAGTTTTTCAAACTATCAAAAGTCTACAGTTATACAAGATACATGAACAGGGTTTTACAGAGATTTGAGAGTTGAGGGTCAACTGGTCGCAACCTTGAAAAAATCAGGGATCCAAGCTACAATTTTAGGGATCCTATGTTACATCGACGGGTACACTTTGTAATATTTAACATGCCCTGTTAAAGATGAAGTTTTAGCTCCACTGGCCGAAGGCAAGCAGGCTTATGTCATGGCCCGGTGTCTGTCGTGCGTGTGTGCGTCCGTCCGTCCGTGCGTTAACTTTTATTTCAAACATTTCTGAAACTACCCGTCCGATTTTGATGAAACTTCAAAGAAATGATCCTGCCATGGTCCTCTTCAGAATTTCTTGAAAAAAATTGATTCCTTCAAAAACTCCCGTTGCCAAGGCAACAAAACTGAAAAAATATTGAAAAAAATCGAAAATTTTCTTGTCTGAAACCATAAGACCTAGGGCGACCATATTTGGCATATAGTTTTATCTAGTGGACCTCTACCAAGTTTTTTCAAATTATAGTCCTTGGGTCAAATTTGGCCCTGCTCCGGGGGTCACAAGTATTACATGGGCTTGTATAGGGAAAGCTTTTAAAATCTTCTCGTACCTAGGCATAGAGCTACCAAATTTTGTATGTAGCTTTATCTAGCGGGCTTCTAACAAGAATGTCCGAACTATAGCCATGGGGTCAAATTTGGCCCCGCCCTGGGGGTTACATGTTTAACATGGGCTTATATACGGAAATCGTTAAAAATCTTCTCGTACCAAGCCATAAGGCTTAGGGCTACCAAATTCGGCATGTAGCTTTATCTAGTGGACCTCTACCAAGTTTCTTCAAATTATACTGTATACGTGGATATATACGCGTGTCGAAAAAATTGCGAATTACTGATTACGGACCTTTTTCGTAGGGAAATGTTTGCGAATTCAAGACACCCGTTATTTGTTGGTATACTTGTGAAAAAATACGCGAACAGAAAAGTTCGCGAATTTTTCAAATTCGCGAAATCGCAAAAATTTCCACTTATACAGTAGTCTCGGGGTCAAGTTTAGCTCCACCCAGTGGTCACAAGTTTTCCATGGGCTTACATAGTGAAAACTTTATAAATCTTCTTGTTACTATCAATAAGACCTAGGGCTATTTAATTTAGCCCTGTCACAGGGGTCTCATGTTTTACAGGGCCTTTTATTGAGGAAATTTTGAAAAACTTCCTGTTTATAACCACACATTCTAGACTTGTATTATTTGGTATGGGTATTTAGTGTGGGGCTTTATCTTGTGGACCTTCACCAGGATTCAAGTAATTATAGCTTTGTGGTCAAAAATGGCTTTGCCCTGGTGGATAACTGTCTCGTAGGATTTTATAGAAAAAAAATTGTATGTCTTTTAGTTCGAAACCCATTGACCAAGTACTGTAATGTTTGGCTTGTAGTGTTTTTACTTATTAGCCAGTAGAGCGATACAGGGCCATCGTGGCCCTCTTGTTAAATTTCACAGTAAAGGGATTTGAAGCTTTCGCCGATATTGAAGAGTCGCAGAACATACGATCTCTGTCAGATCGTAGCCGGCGGCGTTTTTGAAGCCAAACTGACTGAAATCTTCGATGTTTTTTAACTGTAGAGGGTGAATAGTCGTTTATGAAAGGAAGTTGTCCTTTGATCTTTATCCCGGGTCCATACTCACCAACAAATCTGAAGAAAGTTACCAGTATTGCTCCTCGAGAATGTTTTTAATTTGAAACTAACACAACATCTGATTGGCGAAATCCACACAGCATGCAACCTTACATATGCTGTGTGGTACCTTGTGACGGCTTGTGTCATATCGTATAATACGATATTAACGAAAAACCTTAAAACAGACCGTGTTTGACATTTTAACGCTTACTAACGGCTACTAAGCGCGTCTCACGGACCTTTTGATCTTGAATCTACACTGTCCGATGAGATGTTATTCCCTGAAACGTACCTTTGAAATAGTTACATTTTGAGTTTTACTATGGAATTGAAAATTTCATTTTGGTTATTTAGCAGGACAAGGGTTAATTTACCCTTTTGGAGATGTCCAAATTGAAAGCATTTGCAACAATAAATGCAGCTTAAAACATGGAATTTTCTCCTTTTCCTATAATGTTTTCGAGACCCTAGGTCTAAAACTCGAGACCCTCAGCACGCACTGAACAAACAATACTTTTGATACCACAGCCGGACATTGATCCAAAGTGTCTGAATTCGCGCTCGTTGACTGCTTTGATCAAAGTCTTCTCTTCGTCTTTAGTTAATCAAGCCTTTTAGACTGGATTCCACTCCATATTCGCGAGAAACAGACGATATGCGCTTTCTCAATACTTGGGCACCGGCACGGCCGCTTACATTGGCTTACGTTGTAATTGCATTGGCGGATACTTTCCTTGGGAAAGTCTAGACTTGTAAAAAAAATCTTAGTCTAGTTACTCTAGTTTAGTCTAAAATTTGGAAAAGTTTGGTGAATACTGGCCCTCATCGTCGGATGGTCCTGTCTTTTCCTCCACAAATTCAAGAATTAGATTGTTTAGGCATGATCTTTCGGCGTCTGCTAACACATTTTGTGTACTAGGTAGAAATGAAAAAAAAAAAACTTAAATATAAACGCAGGTCACTTTCTGAAATCACGCGCGCCATGACAACTGTGTCGTTCGACACTTATGCCTTACAATCGAATATAAATAACGTAAAAAAAAAAATCTACATGAAAAAAATGGCTTCGCCTGTCTTTAGTAATTGATGAATGTGTCGACACACTTTTTTCGAGACAGGTGTTCAGAGTGCACAGGAGATACCGAAGATTGTAAATTAAGTATCATATTGTTAAAGACCTGTAACATTTATACATTGATCAAATTTTTAGCTCATGGAAGTGTTATTCATGACCGTTTACAAAATTAGAATCATGTATATAGTATAATTAAACAACTGTAATACACAACTTTAATGCTGAGGCATTTAAAAATTACACGGGCATCTGAAACTGTGTCGATGGCTGAAACTGCTACTTTATTTTGTTACGAGACAAGCATAACAAGAAAGAAAACCAGCAACAAGCCTTTAACAATTAACAATATTTATTAATTAATAAGGACAAAAGAGTACAATAAGAGTTAAGTTTGAATGAAATTTTGACAATTTTTAATCTCAGAACAAGGAATAAAATAAGTCCCTCAAAATTAAGAATTATGTTTAGACTACATAAATTATGAAATTTCTGGTTCCTAAAACCCAAATTAACAATAGTTTTAATTTGCAAATAGATATAAGCAACCTGTTTAAGAAATACATAATTCCAACTTACAGATCTATATTCCAATTTAAAGCCAACACTTTTCACTGATTCTGTATTCTCAAAGCCACAAGTCCAAGTTCAAAATCCATATCACCAAGTAAGGCAATCCTATTTATATCAGCTTGGAAAATTCTAGATTAGTCTTTCCAGAAAGATGACAACAAGATGTTTATTGATATGCATTCATAAACAACTTGTTTACTAACAACCTGTTTCTAAAAATAACCTCAATGAAAAAACCAATAAATGTTCTTTATGTTTCTAGAATATTCTGTATACAGAGCGAAAGTGATAATGAAAACAGGTTACATGTATAACCTATTTACATAACAATTTAGATCAAATTTCTAATGGGGAAATTTGTTTCGCGTTTAAGCTGTCTCGCAAGAGTTGCGTGGCGGTCGTGTGTAGTGATATCGAATTTAGAGCTATTCCAGTGCGAGGTCCTTAACCTTTCTTGTAGCTAACCTGGTCAGTATTAGATATAAGCTTGGACAAACTTTAAAATTAGTCATACCCGGTCATAAAAAATGTCACTAGATCGAAACTTAGGGATACTTTATCTGTACTATAGAGGCCATAAATTGCCGATAAAGACTGGTTAAAATCGATCAAAATCTCTTTTTTGATATATCTGAATTAAATTTAAAAATGTGCAGTCGATATGCCACATTTTCAGACAAATTTGCATGAAACTTAGAACGCTTTACAATTTTATTATCTCGGCTGTTTTCAGAGAAAATGCTGAGGTATTGTCATAGTCTTGGCGTCGTTGTGCAGAAAAAAAAATTGACATTTTGTAATATCTCTATTACAAAAATTATTTACCTGAAACTTTGACAAACTGTTGACTATCAAAAGGGGAACCTTTAACCTTTTTCGACTTAAAATTTTGATTATAAATCAAGCAAGCGCGGTCGAGCATTGGCAACCGCATACGATGCTGTTGTTGATATAAGATCCTTAACATGTCTAATACCAATTTTAGAGCAATACCAAAAAAGAACTTGTTCCTCGTCTGGGTACTTCAAAACTGTTAATTATAATGTGAGATTTCGATCCTGAGATTTCAATCCTGATGTACCTAGGAAAGATTGCTTCGCCCAAAACGTATGCGAAAACATCGTTTGTAAAATGCTTCGAAATTGACTTGCAACAAGTCTTCATTATATTTTGTACTATCGAGTGTTACTGGTGTGGCTAGCACGATTCTCCCTTTTGATACAAAAACCGCAAATTACCCTGTGCTTTAATATACCCGGCCAATTTCAATGCAGTATCAAACACGGATTACAATGCAGAATTACCGAAGACTGGTAGTTGGAATAATTTATGCATTTTTATCTTTAGAAAAGGTCCCCATCCTTGTATACACGTAGCATTTACTAACTTTCTATTGTGGCATTCCTGCACCATATTTTCACCATTCTTATCAATCGAAGGATTATGCACAATTGCTTTCCGAAGTTCAGTCAAATACTGTTCTCTGTCATTACAAAAATACCAATCCTTTTTCGGCATGGTGATTTATAAGTTACAGGTTGGAGGCTAGCAGTGACTATCAAGTGTCTTGCCCAAGGACACACCCTGCCATCAGCTGGGTTCGAACAGCCCTCAGCTTACGAGCCGAGTATGCTAACCACTGAGCAATCGAGTTAGTTTAAAACCCTATAAAATAATTTTTACTACAGTTATACTGTCAAAATGGCAAATGAATCTTGCATGGAGACAGAAGACTTGGATGATGATGTCAAAAATCCTGACTACGAAGCTAATGACCAGAGTTCCGACGATGATGCTGCCATTGAGAATGTTACTGAGCAAGCAAATCATACTAGTGAGTTTCTTAATTACATCATGTTTTATATGACTGACTTATTGAGTGTCAATATGATGTTCGATAATTGAACAAGTGAAAACCATTTCTATGTCAGTGCTGTATTGTCTCGCACCTTAAATTGGAAAGACAAGGCGGAGTGTAAATTTATAATTTTGTATTTCATTACAATACTCATACGTTGTACATATGCACCTTTTATTGATGCAAATGTGCTGATGATAAGGTCAAGGTCAAATATTAAGGTTTCATTTTGGAAAATTGGCCATTGCATGGCATTTGTTCCATAATTCACTGATCCTATGAGACTTTAATATTTTCTTCATAGTATCATGGGCACTTTTTGACTCCTCATATCTATTGGACTTTCAAGACTGAGACCATTTGTCTTAGATCTCAGTCATCTACTTTAAAAAAAAAGTCAACTGTAGTAAACACTGTGTTGTCCTCTTGTAACTAAGGTTTTTTCCAGGTTCCTTGTCGGTTCGAAAAGACATTCAAAGCAGCCAAGTGTCGAGTTCCTCTGCTGTTAGATATCCAGGTGCGTGAAAAAAGACGTTCTAAGTGATGGGAGGAATTATGTCTTTGTCTGCATGAGAATGATGTTTAGCATGTAGCTCTTAACCCTTTGCCAAACAATCCTGTGATTTTACGACCGTAAACAAGAAAGCTTTCGAAAACATTGTGGAAACCAGCGTTTTCTTCTTTCCCAATAATATTTTCTGCTGTATAAAAGTCAAATTTCATGTTTTGAATAATATTTGTAGTCTGCACATTCTTTCATTATGGACCTGTCCAAAATTTTGTCGTCCATTGGTAGGTTAAAGTATGTAACCATGAGAGTCGCTAAACTTTAAGGGAATTTTGCCTCTTCAAGTGTATTTTGTGCACCTTTCCTTACACAGTGTAGGAATTGTCATCATTTATGAGCCCTGGTTTAGCAGAAAATGTCCTTTTTAATTTTTTGTCCCGTTTAGCTAAGAGATTATTCATGACTCGCACAAATCTTGAAAAAACCGTTGATTTTGTTTGTCTTGAAAAATCTTTAAGAGGGACTCACTTGAATATGCCATGTAGTTATTACAATTGTAGTAGATTTCACAGGGTGTTTATGGCTAGTTCCGTTGACTTCACAAACTATATAAAAACAGACTGCTTTCAGTTTCAGTATGTAAAGTCTTTGAAGTGAACTAATTTTGCTATTTTTCAATGGATTTCATTCAGATTTATCCATGCATCACTAATCAATATCTTGAAAGAATTTGATGACAGATGGTGCATTGACAGATGGTGCATGACTTACACTTTCCAAGATAGTCAACTGATCAGATGTTTTTTTCGTGTTGACAAAACTGTCTTATAAAATCTTCTCTAACTAAACCAAAAGGCTTCGAGCTATCGCACTTTGCCTGTAGCATCACCTTGCGAACCTTTCTCAAATTTGTACAAATTTTGCCCCTGGGGTTAAAATATGCCGCACTGCGGGTGTAGGAAATTTTACATACTGAAGAAAAAGGCAACCTTTAACAAACTTTCTTGTGTAACCACATGGCCTAGAGCTTTTATATTTGTCTGTAGCATCACCTTGTGGACCTTTACCAAGTTTGTCCAAATAATGTCCCTCAAGTCAAATTTGGCCCCGCTGGGGTGGGACAGAGGTTGACTTTTTTGTCGACCAAAAAGTCAACCTTTTTAAAATATCCTTGTTTGAAGTAACAAGCCTTCAAGCTTTTATATATTGCATGAAGCATCACCTAGTTGACATCTACCAAGTTTATCGTTCATACCACATATTAATTGTCTTAGCAATAAATACCAAAAAGCTCTGAATCTTCTACGCGTTGTTTCCAGAATGGACTGGGGAGCAGATAAAAAAGTACTTTTAAGATTGTATAGGTCACTAGTAAGATCTAAATTAGACTACGGTTGCGCCATATATGGGTCAGCACGTCAATCATATTTACGCAAACTTGATACTGTTCATAATCAAGGCTTGCGTATTGCATTAGGTGCATTTAAGACTGCTCCAATTAATAGTCTGTATGTTGAAGCAAATGAACCTTCGTTAAATCTTAGGCGAAAGAAACTTTCCATGCAGTGCTATGGAAAATTGAAGTCGAACCCAAAAAAACCAACTTACAAAGTTGTTTTTGAACCACTGTACAAAGACGAATTTTTAAAGAAGGAAAAGATCATCCCTCCTTTTAGTCTTCGTTGCGATGCTGACATACAAAAGTCTTGATTTTGATCTCAATGATATCGAGGAAAATAAAATAACAAATGTGCCTTTATGGACTTCTAACAGTCCCACATTCGTATATGATTTAGCATCATATCAAAAAGCCACTACAGATCCTATAATCTTTAAAAGTAAATATCTTGAAATAAAAAGGCAATACTATAACTATACTTATGAACCCATTTTATGCAGATGGTTCAAAAGATGGTGACAGGGTTGCTGCTGCTGCTGCCGCGCTAGACGGCGAATTATATCAGTTCCGTCTCCCGGATAAATCATTGATTTTTTCGGCCGAGTTAAAGGCAATAGATCTCGCTCTTGATCATATAAAAGAAGACGGCTACTGGCTTTACATTATTTTTACTGACTCGCTCACTGCCATGCAAGCACTTGAAGATGAGAAACAGACAACCTGCATATTGCAAATCTTTTAGACAAAATATCCAATATCCGTGAAAATGACGAGGTCGTATTTTGTTGGCTTCCCAATCATATTGGCATTTGTGGTAATGAGGAGGTACATGTAGATAGAGCTGCCAAGGAAGCATTATCACTCGATGTTTTACTTTTTAAGGTACCTTTTAACGATTTTAAACCACTTATTAATGATTTTATTCAAGATGTCTGGCAAAGATCTTGGAGTGATCCGGCAAATCAAAACAATGACTTACTTAGTATGAAGCCAAATATAAGTGAATGGCTTCCAGGCTTGCAGTTAAACCGTCGAGAAGAAAGTTTTGGCCCGTTTGAGAATAGGTCATACGCACATGACGCATTCGCACCTCATCAAACGAGAAGAAGCTCCTGAATGTATACGATGTAATACAATTATAACTGTTAAGCATTTACTAATAGAGTGCATAGATTTAGAACCTGTCAGGGACAAGTATTTTCAGGTTGACAGTTTGAAAAAGCTATTTGATACTGTGAAGTTGGAGTCACTTTTCGAATTTCTTAAGGAAGTTAACCTTTTTTAAGAAGATGTAGTCTTCTGTTTCTTGATTTTGCACCTTTTAATAATGCTCTTAACACACATTTTTCTGCCTCTTTGATGGGGATATTCTAACTCCATTGAAGGTTGTTTTGCTTTAAAATTGCTAAGATTTTAGGGCTTATTGGCCTTTGCAAAGTTTTTTTTTTTTATTATTATTATTGAAACAAGGTCGCTTCCTCATAGTTACTGCTCTAAACATCAGGCTTCAACATTTCACAGTATTATGTGAACTTTAGGCATGGTTAAATTTGTAAATGCGCCCAATATTACCTTAGCTGTCGACGGGTCATAAAACACTACTCCCTCACTCAAATGATGTCCCTTGGATCAAAATGGGCCCCTCTCCAGGGATCAGAAGTTTATGTGTATATAAAAGGCAATCTTATTTTTCCAATTTCTTAGCAATTTTCAAAGATTGTTTGAATATTTGTAAGATTAGTTTATTTCACATGGATTTGGAAACAAGTTCTTACAACTAAGACTAGTCCCTCTTGATTTTGTTTTCTAGGAACTGCACTAGTACTCACACCGGAAGTGTGGGCCACTGTAAGGTCCAAGATTGATAGCCGCTCACAGGAATGGAACTCTAAATGGCTAAGCCAACGCTCTACCTCATGACCACGGACAGCATTTCAATATTTTAAATACAGTTTATTTCAGCTGTTGCAGTTGAAAAACGCAGTGATACACTGGGAAAGGGACAGAAAGCATGGAAAAGGAAACATACATGCTTCATATATAATGAACGTGTTTGTGTGATATTCCTAGACCTGTAACTGCAAAACATGATAAAGACGATCTTGTGAATGAAGCTCTGTCAAAGCCAAAGGGTTCAAAGGAAAGGAGAAACCTGTAAAGAGTTATTACAAACAAAGGGACCTTTGAGAATATTATGAAAGCTAAGGCTATTGGTGAGGAACTTCATGTATTCAAAAGAACAAGCACAGTCCGAAAACCAGACGAGTACAATTCCTGTGCACATTTCTATGGATGTTATTTGAAGAACCTGTTATGGACACATACGAAAAAGATTGAAGTTTCCATTTTTCTTAGTAAAGAAAAAAACTGATACAGTAATCAATTTCAACAGTCAGCAGCATAATACAGTCAGCTGCTTGTCCTCCCTGGCCAGTTGTTTGAAAAGTTCATTGAAAAAAAAAATGAAAATATAGGATGAAGTTTATACTGTTGTAAAAAATTATTTGCTGTTACTTGCTTCTCCTAAGTCTTTTCTCGAAGATGGAAAAACACATTCAGATATCTCATGGACTGTAAGATTGCTTGGCAAACTACTGATCCGCATAAGAAGGCTCTCCAATTTGGAGAATATTTCCTGGATGGAATTGATTAATCCAGAACATTGGAATGTTGATAGTGAATGGTGTTAGAGCAGTAAGAGAATTTTTATACACTGAAAATGCAGGGCTTGAATTTAAGATCCACTTGTCCTGCAGGAATGATTCATATAAAAATAAATAAATCAAACATACAACTTTTTATTTACTTCAAATACAAAAGTAATGTTTAGCAATTTTGTTTTTGCTGATAAGTCCTGTTTTGTTATAAGAACTATCATGAATTATTCAGTATCTGAATTGTCTGAGTTTTGTACCCTAGCCTGTCTTTTGCCTAAAACAGATATGGCCCCTCAGATGTCTGTTGCCTGTGCCCATCCATTTCCTTATACTGTCTCTAGGGTCAAATGCTTTAAATGTAGGGCCATCTACATTGATTCTTGAAATATCTTGCAATTTGCACTGTTTCATACGTGGTCTTGATTGTATTTTAATTCTGTTTGTAGTGCTGAACCCTCTTTCGCAATCTGCAGTGGATTGAGAAATTGTTAACATTATTTTAACAAGTTGTAAAATATGCTTAATACGATCACAATCCTGATGATCAGGGCACAAGAGGTTTTCATAAGTCTCTAGTAATGAGTTAGTTTTCTTTCTATTAACAATCATTTTCAAATCTAACCACTGATCCTGGGCATTTTCAAACACTTCAGCATTTAGCAGAAGCTCGAACAAATTCAGCAACTTCTCTATTTCTTCATCACCATACTGTCTAAACTCATCTCTAGCTTCCCTATCTGGCCACAGTTTGAAATTGAAAACATTGAATAAGGAATGTGGATCTCCCCCATATATTTAAAAAAAATCTTTCTTCAGGAAAAAATATAGAATCGGTGAGTAGTTCATTTATATCAGAATTCAGCACTTCTAGCAAATGACCCCTTGGGTTTTCCATTCTGTTGAGCTGTTCATTTGGTCGATACACCATCTGGACCCCTTTATATTCTCCATCAACACTTTTCCTATCATATGTACGGAACATCTTTCCTCTTCTTACTTTCATATGTTCAAATTTTTCCTTCAGCTCCTTCATTCTTTGGCACACTTCAAAGACTAAACAAAAGTTGTTCTGAAATAACTCTGAAACTTGCTTAACACATTCCGTCCAGTCTAACATGAAATGTAAGAACTCAAAAAATCTGTTAGTTTTTAACTCTCTCAGGTATCCCCTAGCCTTTGCAGCATTTTCATCATTTTTGCTGGCATTGTGCTCCACATGAACGATGGTTGTCTCATAATTATCTGAAAGAGCCCTGACTTGAAACCCACCTTATTGTTTGGACCCCCACCAAAATGTTTAAGCTCTTTATTCAGGTTTAATGCAATATCATAGAGTTCTCTACTTTTTTGGGGGAGAGTAGTAATAGAAATGAAATATGCCCTTTGGAACATCCTCAAATTTTGATAGGTTATCACAGGGTTTCTTTGCATCAAATACAGCCAGTTCAATATTGTTGGCTATACAATGGACAACAGTTATGTAGTCTTCACATCTGTTTCCTTTGAATGTCTTTACTTCATCAATTAGTTTCTTGATAGCACCGATCTTCTTTCCCATGTTCATGGATGCCCCATCAGTGTTAATACCTACTATTTTCTGGGAAAAATCTTCTATTGTTAAACCAAATGAATCAAGACCCTGTAAAATTCCACCATCTGCATCTTCATGCTGTAAGTCCACAATATCTGCAAACTTTGTTTGAAGATGTCCCTCATCATCAACAAATCTTACATAAATGATATCCTGCTATGTCACAGCCTTATCAGTTGACCCATCTGCTAGAATATTAATAAAACGTGTCTTTACAAAATTATTAAAACTATTTGATCTGATAGTTTCTGATATGGATGCATTAAATCACTACAACCATGATCATTCCTATAATTTGTCCCAAGTTTAATACCATTCTTTTCCTGGAGGTTACAGATTTTTGCAGATTTTGTCTTTGGCTCACCTTCTTTGGCTAGGTAATAGGCGGTACTGAATAACTTTTCATATTTTTGAAATGTTTTTATCATGTGCTTTGTTCACTGAGACAACCAATTTTGATGTACTTGAATAACAGTGTCATGTTCAACACTTTTTTTTTTTTTTTTTCGTGTGTGTGTGTTTGGTACTTTTCTCATGAAATTTTAGTCTTTCTTTCCGGAAGTTTCTGTGTTACCTATCACTAATGTTGATGTTTGGTTACTAAGATTGGGGAATTTTTTGCAGTATTTGCAATAAAGAGCATTGTCTTCGTACACTGCCCATTCAAATTCTTCGAGCCAAGGCTCTTTTAATAGTCTTCTTCTTTTTGTACTGTCGTACTCTTTTTGCGCTGATTTACGCTTTAGCTGTTTCTCGCTATCCCCTCCTCCCTGCTTCTCGCTATCCCATCTTCTCTGTTTCTCATCGTCCTTTTTAGCTCCAATGGCCGAAGGCCAGCGGGCTTATGTCATGGCCCGGTGTCCGTCGTCCGTCCGTCCGTGCGTTTTTTTTTTTTTTTTTTTTTCAAACTACTTCTTCTCTGAAACTACCCATCCAAATTTGATGAAACTTCACAGAAATATCCTGCCATGGTCCTCTTTAGAATTTCTCGAAAGAATTTGATTCCTTCAAAAACTCTGGTTGCCATGGCAACAAAACTGAAAAATATTGAACATCTTTGAAAACCTTCTTGTCTGAAACCATAAGGCCCAGGGCTACCAAATTTGGCATGTAGCTTTATCTAATGGACCTCTATCAAATTCCTTCATATTATAGCCCTGGGGTCAAAATTGGCTCTGCCCCGGAGATCAAAAGTTTAACATGGGCTTATATAGTGGCTGTAATTTAAAATAGTAATCAAGGGAAATAACTCCCATTATACAAGATAAAGTTTGTTACTATTTACCTCCCTTGATTATCAAAGTGCACTTATACATTATTGGAGTTTGGTATTCCAGTTTTTTGGAGAGGAAATGTTCTGTTTTAAGGGAGAGTGATTTATTTTGATGCTAATGGTTATGCTCACATGAATGGAATGTTTAATTGGAAAATTAAACGAGACTTACCTGTGAGTTGAAGTTGGATTTCAATTCTCCGAAGCACAAGGTCACCGTGATGTGCTCATGTGAGGTCATGTGATGAGCCCCTGTGAGAGATGCATGTTGTGTCCAGGAGGACAATTGCAGGTTAGTTCCAGAATGGTCAAGACGTGTAACCATTTCCCGTATTGAGAATACGTGTGACAATTAAGGAAAGTTCTTCTTTAATGTTCTTTCTGTCTAATGCACAGTTGGATTGAAATCTAGTGTTTGATATTATTACTAGTGTTTAGTTAAATTCAATTTATAATATTCCTTATTAATGTGTATTATTTGAAAAGTGATTTAGACTCTTGAAAATATATAAGAAAGTGAAATGAAGTGCTGGATAATTCAGTGAACAGTTGTAGTTCAAGCTATAATACAGGGAGCACTATGACTCTTGTAAGAAGTAGTACAAAAATCATTCTTCCAGAGGCACGAAGGCCTCTGCATTTAGTTCAGACTGGAAAGAAAACAGAGAGCACTAAGACTCTCAAAAGGAACCAGGAGAGCTGTAAGCCTCCACAATTCACGCTAATAGAAGCACTAAGACGTAGAACTGCATTTAGTTCAGACTGAAAAGGAAGCAAATAGCAATAAGATTCCCGTATGGGGCACTACATAAATCCTGCTTCTAGAGGCACTAAGCCATCTGCATTTAGTTCAGACTGAAAAGGAAGCAGAGAACATTACGATTCTCAAAAGTGGCAAGGAGAGCTGTTACGCCTCCAAAATTCTTAAAGCAGATAGTACTAAATAAGACTCGCATATGGGACTACACAAATCATGCTTCCAGAGGCACTAAACCCTTTGCATTGAGTTCAGATTGAGAAGGAAGCAGACAGCATTACGATTGTCACAAGGGGCAAGGAGACCTGTTACGCCTCCAAAATTAATGATTGTCACAAGGGGCAAGGAGAGCTGTTACGCCTCCAAATTTCATGACTCTCACAAGGGGCAAGGAGAGCTGTCACGCCTCCAAAATTCATGCTTATTGAAGCCTTAAGGTTTCTGATTCCAACAGGTAAGTGATTTCATTAAAAAAAAAAAAAAAATCCCCAGTAGGCACTAAGCCCTACAAGAAGCCCTAGTAGGACATAAAGTCCTACAAATGAAACTTCAGAGGAAGGAATTCATAATTAAAATTTTGTCATCTGTCCGAGGACAGACAAAAATCTTAAAAACCAATGTTTTCATCTCAACTTAAACTGCTGGTGGAACAAACTGAGAGTGCGTAATTATATTAAACATATTTTGTATCGTATAATACCAGTGCAAGGCAGTCAATAACAAAACCCACTTCCAGCCTCGTCAGAATTATTGGACTGCTGTAATGAGCATCAGAAAAATTAAGTACCTGGCCAGACTACCTCCTATTGCATTGTTTTATGTATAACTTCGCCTGCATTGTCAGGGCATAACGGGCCTCTGCCATTTAAGAAGATGGCAAGCTTTCTCATGTTTTTGTCATCTCAGTTGCATTCCTGTAAGACAGTGTCTGCGTGAGAACAGAACCAGATACCGGAAAATTCGGAAAAAAAAAAAAAATCGGTTTGAAATAGTGTAGCTATTTCAATATGAGGCTCAGGAAAAAGACCTGAAATTACTGAGAATACTTTCAAACTTATTTTGAGAAAGTGCACATGTTTTGAGTGCCACTTACCAAAGCCATAGGAAACCTGAATAGGTGAACATGATGAGAATGAAGACTTCACTGGTGGGCATTCAGCAATCATTTCAGGCTGTAGTACTCATGTGAAAAAAAAAGGGGGGCGGGCTGAAGATGACAAATCCCATACGGACAAACCACAGCGGAACAGCAATTTAACCATTTCCAAATGAGATAAGCTGGGAAAAATCTGTTTCCAAGCAAGTTCTTTTGAAAACTGGCATAATAAAACCAGGGATATAATGATCAGATTTATGTCAAATTCATTATAATTCATTACCCCTCACTGCATTCACAAAGATGAAATGAACCTACAGTCATACGGTAATTCACATGCTAGAGAGGCAATTACTCTGAAAATGATATGAAAAGGTGTTAAATGCGTGAGCAAAACACATTATCAAGGGGGTACATCCTTGTTATGGAGTTAAACAATGGAATGAGTCAATAGATTACATACATACAGTTGTAATTGCAAAGCTCACAATCAGGTGGCAGATTAATGAGCTTGATTGCGTATAGCAAAAAAAGAAAAAAAAAAAAAAAAAAGGTTTGCAGAACGTGTTTTATACAGTATCAGGAAATAAGGAGCACAGAAAACTTCTGTGAGTCCTGTAGAACAGACAGAATGGTAAAATATACATGCTTGACTGACTAAAGGGTTGTGCATATTCATGGATTATCACATAGATATGGAAGCAGTCTTCGGGCATATCGGAGCAGTGGGGTTTTAGTCATACTGCTGGCTCATACTTCAATTAAAATGCCTTAATAATGCACAATCTAAAAGTAATCATATTTCGGAATTTGTTTGCTGCATTAAAAGAAAAAATACACACAGAGTACACCCTTTCTCACTAAAAGAAATAATTCCTCTAAGTTCTGTGTTTAAGTCAATCACAATTCCAGTACATGTGAGGCTATACAGTGGAAAATCGCAAGAAAATACTCACAAGGGAATAGATATAGGTATCACACTAGATAAAGGGTGTTTGTGACTGTCAGTATGAATCTGAGTACGCTTTTGGATTTGTATACACAAAAATAGTGCAGAGTGAGAAGGTACAAAGAATATATCTATAGATTGGTAATTACATAGAAAGAATGGTTTGAGTTCTTGGAGTATTTCGATAGCTCTAAAAAGAAAGGTTGCGAAGGATAATAATGATTATTACCAACTGCTAGAGATATTTTGGATATGCAGTAAGACTAAGTGCTAAGGATTCCCCAAGCTGTATATCTCCACTAAATTCACACTAACAACAGACTCTCTTGGGTTCAATTGTCCTCCTGGACACTACATGCATCTCTCACAGGGGCTTATCACATGACCTCACAGGGGCTCATCACATGACCTTGTGCTGAAGGGAGAATTTAAGGTAAGGTTTCTATCACTCAATTTTTTTCAGAACTTTACCTTTCATGCTAATGAATAAACCTGCTTGTATTCACTGACATTATCTTTGCATTTAAAAAGATATGACTGTTTTTGTTTGGCAGGCGAGATGGAGGTTATGTTTTCAAAGTAAGTTTATTACCATTCAGACTTTTTATGCTGTATGTCTCTGTCAATGCCAATTCAATGGTATTATTAAAGTTAGCCTGACATCGCCGATCAGATTAACTCTGTCAAACATGGACTGCCCGGCTTTGGTCGGTAGTAATGGTATGGGCGGTCTGCCTTGGAATGAGCTGAGTTTCCTACCTGAAACTTTTTCACATGTCAATAACATTTGGGTAAGATCGAGTACTTGAAGCTATACCATCAGGATTCAATAGAGGGAAGAGCGTTTCCCCCTTTTGTTTGTTTGTTTTGCTTCATTGCGTTTTTATGCTAAACTTGGACTTTTTTTTCAGTTAAACCCAGCGAAGTTTACATATTCATGTACTTCTTTGGTATCGCTAGGACTTGGCTTGGGCTAAGATATGCCTTGCCAAAGGAAGTTCCCACTCGACTACCGGTGCAAGCGAGATTCTCAAGTCGTCTGATTTTAAATCTTATGCCGTATTTCATTGGGCCAAACACTGCTTATTGATCTAGTACAGAGTTAAAGTGATCCTGAAGCAATCGTTTTGAGATCTAGTTACGTCAGAACAATTCACTAACCCGCTTTCTAACCAATTAATAACCATGGAAGACACAATCAGAACCGGATCCTTCTGTATAAAGCCTAGTTTACATTTGGCCTACGAGCTTTTACGGCACCCGTAAACTCGCCGTAACTCCAAATTCGTGCAGTCCCCGTGCGGAGGCATACGGTGTCCGTGCGATTATCGCACGGTTTTACGGGCGCCGTAGACCTTGCAATCACGTTTAACAAAAAGGAAAACATATTTTTGAAAATCACAAGACCATACGGAGCCCGTTACCCGTAAACACGTCGTAGAGGCATCGCACGGTCGCTGTACAGACATCGTACGGTGGCCGTGAAATGTCTTGGTACTAAATCTTGACTGAATCAACCTACTGGCTCCGTACGGAGACTGATTGACAACCGTAGGGTCTACACAAGACCTTATTGACACATCTTACGGTCTCCGTACGGGGACCGCACGATTACCTTACGATTACCGTGCAATCACCGTACGGTCGCCTCACTGATCTTTGTAATTAGTTTATGAAAATCTGATCAAAAACCATACGACAGCCGGACGATTATACAGTGAACACAAACATCGTAGCCTACGACATCGCACGGTGTCAAAAAAAGTAGGAAGCAATTCAATATTGCAGGGGGGGGCGGGGGGGGGGGGCTAACTTGGGGGGTAGGGAGATATTCTTGGTAGATTGTTGTGTTGCACGACACACTAGTACATGTATTTCATTTACGTTTCTTGTAAAAATTATTGGCCTTTCTACCCCCCTCCTGTTCCTACGGGCCTGTAATGTCCAATCAGTCAATGCTTTTTCAAATTCCCGTAGTGAAAACGAAGTCTTACAGTCGTTTCTCGGATAAATACTATCAAAATGATCACCATATGCAAATGTTTCTTGATAGAATTTAGTATTATCATTGTAAATATTACAATTTCGGATGAAGTGTATACGACATCAATTGTTAAATCGCACATGTGTCAGCGGCTTCGAAAATTGTGCGGAGATAATTGCAAAATCAACGAAACTAATGAACAAAATATTAATGTATACTAACGAAGAAAGTTGTCAGGTACCATATGCACTGCTTTGTTTGGACAGATCTTCAATAACAATAATGTACAAGCTAAAAAACTTACCTTTGAAAACGAAAATGGCGGATTTAAAATGTCTCCGATGACGTATGCTATGACGTAGGTTGTTACCCCTGATACATGCATTTGCTTTTTGATTTCATTAAAATTGAGAGAGAGAGAGAGAGAGAGAGAGATTAGTTTGAAATATGTTGGTATATTTTCGGATTACTTTTTGGCAAAATTCCCATCGTATCTTTTATTCTTTTGTCCTTAATTGCATAGTATTTTTATATCTACAGTTTTGAAAGTATTTGTCCCTAAGTGAGCATGCTACACAATTTAACTCTTTTTCCAGTCCACAAACTTTTACAGCAGAGTAAATTTCGTGGAAACTGACAAAAATGGGTAATACCCATTTCCCCTTTTCCCACAATATTTTCAAAAGTGTTCTACGGGGAATGTTTGTAGAAGGGCCAGTAATATTGATTCTCACAAACTGGATCTTTTTCTCCAAATAAACCTACAGAATAGATGGAAGTACACCTCCTGCGGTAGAAAGGAACAAAACACTCGCTCATCATCTGTTGGCATCTGCTGCAGACACACCAGTCAGGCACATCAGATGGTGTCCGTCATTTGCTGTTGCAGGTTGCATAATATCAAGTGGAAGGGATGGTTCTTTTGCTGCCATTGCCTTTGGAACTTCTCTAGCTCTATCCAGAGTCAAGGCGTCGATGGCATTCGGGAATCTTTTTTTTTTAACTGAGAGAATGTAAGGTTACTGTTTTTATTAATATATATGCATATAAAAATGCTATTTGCATTAACATCAGACTGAAACCGATTCTTATCTAACCCCTTACTATACAGTTACATGAATATGTTTTAATAACCCTGGTATAGACTTTTTTTTTAAACCGTTGTGGGAAAAGGAGCAAGTGCTTGTAAACTTTTCATACAAAACTGCACCCAGACCATCCCTAATCATATACCCTTTTACCAAGCAGAAGCATATTGAAACTATATATGAAAACGCAAATGTTTGTAATCAGCTTTTTCATATTCTTATATTTATGCACATTATTTCATTAAAATCATGGCAACAGGTCATCTATTAGGCAGGTGCTCTGACGTGTGTTGCATAAGCAAACTCACAAAAAAAAAAGACTCTTTGGTGATGATAAAGTCCATAATTGTTTCATTGTAAAAAATACAAGGTCACCCTTGCAATTCACATGTGTGGATCTACACAGGCTTATTTCATTGATAAATCATAAACACATCGATAAACAGTGAAAATTGGAAGAGAAAGATCCCTTAATCATTAATTACTGAAATATCCCCAATTTCAACAACCCCTGGGAACAAAAACTTTTGCAAAAGGCATGGAAAATGCGAATTACAGTAAGAATAGCATTTGTATCTGGCCAGAATTTTTTAATTTAAATGTCACTATTCATAAGGCTCTGTTAAAGTTTGAAAAATGACTTCATCTTTGTTTGCCTTAGTTACCATTTTGACCAAACTTGGGAGATCTTTTTTGTTATTGGCCAGAACAGATGCTATTTCTTGATCATACAATCTAAATTGTGGCCGGGTAACATCTAGTGGAGCATGAAATTTTAATCTGAAACTATGATGAAACTTACTATTGTCAAAAAATTCTTGCAAAAGAACAAGATTAAATGGATGCTTTTTTTTTTTTTTTTTGGAAGCATTGTGACAAGATGTAAGTCTTGGTGAAAAAAAAAATCTGGAATTGTGAGGGAACATTCACATGGTGCTTTGAATACACAGAAGTTACATCTCTGAACCGCTCTATGATGCACACTGCATTGCATCGACAATAAAGGAGCTTGGTACAATAACACATTGTTTGGGTGCAACTCAATGACTTTTGATGAAATAATATCATGGACAAAACGAAAATTACACAGTTTATGCACATCGACCATGTTGTTTGATACTAGTGTCAGACTACAAGAGTGTTTAGTTATTGGTATTATTGGATAGTTATTGTGGCATTGTTTAATTGGAGATCCTGTGCAAGCGCTGAATTGACACTTAGACAGAGGCAGATAGAATTGCTGATTAGATCAGGTTCATATCTACATTTAGAATTTACAAAAGCAAAAACGCAACTTGTCATGACGAATCAGAGTGAAGTCTGCATGCTATGGTGTGGTTCAACTCAACACTCTAAAATAGGGAAGTAAAGTTAGATATGCGGAATTAGCTCTATGAGAGGCACAAATGGTAACCACATCGTTGAATGCAGGTTTTCAACATTGACTAAAATCACAACAAGTTATTTAGTTTAGCTAATTATTTAAGTTTAGTTTAAATATATTTTATTTATATACATATATGTGGAAATTAAGTTGGACCACAAGTTCTCTCAACTTAAAATTGGCCCTTCCTGCCAAACAACAGCGTGTCAATATTTAAAGGGTGAAATTCCCTTGTTGCACGAAAAAGTGAGATTCATGTATCTGAATAACGGTGGCATGTGGAATCAAAGTACTGAAAGTACAGTTGGAAGGCGAGTTTAGAATAGGCACAACATATTGCGATACATTTTTCTGTAGTTTAATCACCTTTCCTGATACAGCAAAGTGTATAGGGTTGTGCAGTGTTCATGTGCAATGGAGACCAGTTTAACTTTCCTGAGTTTTAACAAACTTGGGGAAGAAGACTTGTGAAAATATGGTGAAAAATATTTAAAAGGACTTTTTTGAAACTCTTTGCCATCTTATTTGAAGGACAATTTTTATGTGATGGTAAAGAGTTTCGACTTACCAGTATATGTTTTTTCATTGTATAGAAACTTATATTTAACCATATACTTGTAGAATACAATAATGAGTTTAAAAGGCCTTTGGGAAGAAGGCTTGCGAACTTTTGGCGTGAAAAGGAGAATTTGGCGCTAACTGACATTTTCTCCATTTCCTAAAATGTTTTCCATCCTATTTCAGATAGGTTCCATCAATGGAGCCAGATCTAAGTTGTTGCCTGAAAATGCATCCAATTTTGACAAGTCTGAATTTCTTTCTTCATGTAAAGAGATAAGACAATTTCTCCTTTTCAAAAAAAGTTTTTAAATGGTCTCAGCGTTGTTAAAACAGTACTTGGTACGGTAGGGTAAAGAATTAAAGAATGGTTTTTGCTTGAAAATGCATTGAATTTTGATAGGTCTAAAACTGTAATTTAAAGACAATTTTGTTGAGAGAGCAAAGAGTTTTATTTTATTCCAAAGACAATTTTGTTGAGAGAGCAAAGAGTTTCTAGAAAGGTGCCTTTTAGAGTATAGAAACTGAGATTTAGCCTTTTAAATCACAATACTGACTTTTGATAATCTTGAGGAAGGGGCTTTTGAAAGCATTGTAGGAAAAGGAGCAAATACTGGTAATCAACATTTTTTTAACTTTCCCACTATGTTTTCAATCTTAGTAACCTTTTACAAAACCCTTAACAAAATAACAAAACTTTAGGGCCGTCTACATTAAAACCATAAGCAGATGACAATTTAAGAGCAGCTGAAAATGTGCCGTTTGGCTATGAAAGAGTACAAAACATAGTGGTAAAGGGAGAAAATACTGGTTACTAGCATTTTCTCCTTTTCCAAAAGTATTTCGAAAAGTTTTTTTCCCTCGAGGTTATCAAAATTTTGTCTTTTGATAAAAAGTTTTTGTTTTTTTTTAATTCTTTACCTTTTTATTTGAATTATATTTTATCAAGAATGAAAGACTTTCAAAACAAACACCTTTCAGTGTTCAAAATCAGATATTTAAACCTTTAGATATGCTGAGTTTTAATAACCTTAAAGAATGGGGCTTTTAAAAAAAAAGGAAGGGTTTTTTGAAACATTGCAGGAACATGAGAAAATACTGGCAACGAACATTTTCTCCGTTTCGCACAATGTTTACCATTCTATTAAGGATAACCTTCATCATTTGACGGGTGACTTCATAGGTCCCATGAGGGACGTCCGAGGATGTTCTTTGTTTATACGATTCTTGTAGTCTATGACCCTGTTAACCATTAGAGCGCTGGATTAATGAAACTGGCATTATTCATTTCGGGAAAAATGCTTCATTATTACAATTCTACCCACGGCTGTTTTGGTCGGATTATTACAAGGTAGCCCACACTGTAGATCCGACATAAGATTACATATTTTGTGCAGACCATAGATTCATCTTCCTTGTCTGCAAAAGGGACAGACGTTCTAAGCGGTCTAAGGGTTCATTGACATTTACGCTTGTGTTTCATTAATCCCACGTAACCGGAATGTATGTTCAGCTTGTCCATGTTGTCGGCAAACATGAAAGAAAAGTGGTTGCCTACCCGTCAGTGCATTGATACACCCTATTCCTTTGTTCGACAACAATATATCGTGTATAGTTACACAGATATAGGCCCTTGGTCTGTGTCCTTAGAAAAACATGAACACGTCCGATGCATTCTAGGACAGTGGGATTCTCAGTGTCAAGACAATTTCATCATTGTGTCATTCAGTTTTGAAAAAAAAAGTGTAGTTGAAGGAAATTTTTTCGAGGAAAATAAATGGATTATATTACATAAAGATTTCAATTTTAATGATGATGGAGGTAAGTGATTGCGTTAACAATTCACAATAATAAGCGTTTATCCTTTACCTTACGAAGAACTTTCAGACTAAGTTGAAATTGAAAGCATTTGCAGACAACAAACTCAGGGTGGCCCAAATGAGGGACGAAATTAATAAGGTAGAAACATTGTGGTAAAATGAAAAAATGCCGGTTTCCAGCAATTTCCCCTCTTCCCTCGATGTTTTTAAAAGCTTGCTTTTTCAGAGTCGTTACATGTCGGCATTGAGTGGTAATGGGTTAAATATTTATGAATGATTGCTGAACGATAAGCACCGTGACGATCAAAAGAAGAAGTTAAAACTATATGGTGTTATAAAAAGGTTACAGATCATGTTAATGTCATTTTGACAAAGTAAAGTCCGATCATACTCGTATATAAGGAAAGAAACGATCAGAATTTATTTCATTGAAATTTTACTTCTCATAGTCGGAACAATGTTCTCAACAGAGAAAAGAGGCCTATCAACGACACATATTCAAAAAGAGCTATCCGATTGGTTAGTTGTTTATGCGTTGTGGAGTAGAAGTAGGTCCGAATGACGTCATTTTAGTAGTTTTCTATTGGCTTACTACAATTACAGTTTATTTGTTGCTGTAGCAATAACATCGTAACAATCAACTGATCCAAAGTATTTTGTATTTGACAAAAAGGATGTTTTTCAAGAATTCGATTTCATTCCTTCTAAAAAAATGAAGTTTCTTCTTGTTGTTCTGATTAAATTTACGATGGTCTCGACATGATTTTCTTCTTATGTACTCGTGAAATATCGAACTATTTGAAAGGCGTTTGCAGCAAACAGCCGAGCGGCGACATATGAAGGCGAGAATGAAAATCTCGCCTTCCAAAAATAATGTTCAACGTTTTCAACACCAATATTGGCTACAATTGTTTCTGAATCGTACGTGAAAAACTGAGATATATCTTTTTCTAATACAATAAATACTTGTAATTTTGATAGGCCTCGTCCGTCTTTATGTTGTACTACTTCTTATTTCTTGGTCAAGATTGTTCCAAAGAGAAATTAAAAAGGGGATACTTGACTTTTGTAAAATACTTGTTCTAGCATATATGTTTTCATAATATTGGCTGTTTCCAACATTACCCATTTTCGAACTCTTTCAAGATATTATCAAGACAAACATTCTGACCAACTTTTAAGAGTTTCGCACTAAAAATGTGGCCTCTACAGCATACACAAGGTTTTTCTAAGATTTGGCCTAGTGACCTAGTTTTTGATCAGACAGTACCCATTATCAAACACTTTTGAGATATCACTTAGACAAACATTCTGACTAAGTTTTATGAGTACTGGACGGAAAATGTGGCCTCTAGAGCGTACAAAAGTTTTTTTTAAGACTTGACCAAGTGACCTAGTTTTTGACGCGACATTACCCATTATCAAACTCTTGAGATATCACCAAAACATTCTGACCAAGTTTAAAGAGTATCAGACTGAAAATGTGGCCTCTAGAGCGTACACAAGGTTTTTCCAATTTTTGACCCGGTGACCTAGTTTTTGACCCGACATGACCCATTTTCGAACTCGTCCGAGATATCATCAAGACAAATATTCTGACCAACTTTCAGGAGTGTTGGACAGAAAATGTGGCCTCTAGAGCGTACATAACGTTTTTCTAAGATTTGACCTACTGACCTAGTTTTTACCCGACATAACCCATTATCGAACTCGCCTGAGTTATTATCAAGACAAACATTCTGACCAAGTTTCAAGAGTTTTTGACAGAAAATGTGGTTTCTAGATCGTACACAAGGTTTTTATAAGATTTGACCTAGTGACCTAGTTTTTGACCCGACAATACCCATTTTCGAACTCGTCCGAGTTATCAAGACAAACATTCTGACCAACTTTCAGGAGTGTTGGACAGAAAGTGTGGCCTCTAGAGCGTACACAAGGTTTTTCTAAGATTTTACCTAGTGACCTAGTTTTTGACCGGACATGACCCATTTTCGAACTCGTCCGAGATTTTATTCAGACAAACATTCTGACCAAGTTTCACGAGTATCGGACTGAAAATGTGGCCTCTAGAGCGTACACAAGGTGAAAAAGTTGACGACGGACACAGCACGATCACAATAGCTCCCCATGAGCACTTCGTGCTCAGGTGAGCTAAAAATACAAAACACTGGGGTCGACGAATCCGTTTTTCCCCGTATCCCGTAACTTGTAACAGGACAGCGGAGGAAATTTGACGTGAAATTGATGCTTTCTACATTTTGTTATTATTTTCACGCCACAATTTTTAAATGAAAATTTAAAAAAAAAATAATTCCCTTAAGAATAAGTGGATTACAAATTTTAGTTGGACAGCCGTGGGAATTGATCCACGCCCTCAAGTATCCTGAGATTACGAAATCCGTGCTGTAATACTAAGGCCTATTACGCCAGGATTGTAAAGCTAGTTTATTTCACTGTTCCGAGATAAGAAAAGCTTACGTTTGTCTATATAAGTCAGTAGGTAAAGCATGCAAAGTTTGCCAACGAGAAATTAATAACTTAAAAACAAAATCACATAGGAAAAACCTGTATTACTTTAAACATTTTGATAGCGTTATCTATTACGTGGGGTGATCAGAAAGAACGCGAACCACCCGATTATTTCAAAAACTACTTTACTTAAGATAACAAAAATTTGCACAGATGAACATTAATTACCTGGTTACTTACTCAAGCGTTTAAATGACGTCATAGGCAAATAAGAAAAGAGTGACGTCATTTCAATGACATCACATACTGCGTTAGCGGTTCACAATGTCGGATGACGTTTTATTTGAGCAGAGAGTAATTATAAAGTTTTACGTTAAACTCGGAAAGTCTTCATCGGAAATTAAGGCCGATTTAGATAAAGTTTATGGGGACTCAGCACTTAAGAAAACCAGTATTTGTAAATGGATTGGACGATTTAGAGAAGGACGTGAAACCGTTGAAAATGACCCTAAATCTGGCCGTCCATCAACATCAGTAACGGACAAAACTATCGCGGATGTGCAGCAGCATGTAAAGCAAGATCGTCGAGTTACTGTCAGGGAAATAGCTGACACATTTAGCATTTCCTATGGAAGTGCACAGGAGATTTTAACTGACAAACTTGGAATGTCGCGTGTTTGTGCAAGGTGGGTGCCTCGGCTACTGACGCCCGAGCAAATGGGGGTTAGGGTCGAAATTTGTTCTGAAATTTTAGAACGCATTGGGAAAGAAGGATCAAACTTTACTGATCGTATTGTGACATGCGATGAAACATGGGTACACTTTTACGAGCCCGAATCTAAACAACAAAGCAGTGTATGGAAACATCCAACATCGCCGTCCCCTGTTAAAGCCAAACTTTCTAAGTCTGTTGGTAAAGTTATGTGCATCATGTTTTTCTCTTCTCAACGTTTTCTTCTAAATCATGTTGTACCTATACATACTACAGTCAATGCTGAGTATTATGCCAGCATTATTCGAATGAATTTAATACAGGCCATCAGAAAAAAACAGCCGGAACTTCTATGGAGAGGCGTCATTTTACATCAAGATAATGCTCCCGCTCACAAAGCCAAACTTGTACAGGAAGTTTTGAAAAAACTAAACATAGAAACATTAGACCATCCTGCCTATAGTCCAGACCTGGCCCCATGTGACTTTTGGCTATTTCCTGTTTTGAAAGATTCTCTACGTGGCACGCGCTACGAGAGCAGAGAGGAGCTAACCCATGCCATGACCGGGTCGTTAAGTGATGTCACGTGACGGGCTCGCGCACGTGTTTCGCGCATGGGAATCAAGAATGAATAAGTGCATAGAACACAAAGGAGGTTACTTTGAAAAACAGTAAACATTCCAAGATGATTTTTATAACGATATTCCGATAAAGGCACTGGTCCGCGTTCTTTCTGATGCACATAATTATATAAAGGTTTATCAACTCGGAAGGATATTGGTAACGTATCTAACACTATGGCTGCTAATGGAGACATTGTGGACTTTAGCGCACAGTGAAGATCAAGATCAGACTGCACAGAACGTGCAGTCTGATCTTGGATCTGCACTGTCCGATAGGAGATATCTTTCCAAAAAATAATACCTATGAAATAGCAAAATATTTGTTTTTACTTTTGACTTGAAAGTTTCATTTCATTTATTATTTAGCAAGATAAGGGTTGATTAGGCAGGATAAAGGTTGATGACTGTCAGATTTGCAGGTAGTCGGTTAAAACGTCCACACTAGTTCATACAACATCATTCCTCCTTCCAAACAAGTTACTGGTGTCAGGGTGCCACCCAAACATATAATAGGTTCCCATGATAACGGCACCAACAGAAACCGTCATTACATACAGTATAACACTAATCAAACGCGCCCTTTTGCTCGTATATCGTGTTTCATAATGTACGTCCACTGTATACGGGTTGGGTGGATGACCTTTTCCGGCCAAGTGTAACAGTTCCTGTGACCTTGACACAAAATCCTCCGCCATGTCTTTTACCATTTCGAGTCTCGTCGCACCTCCTGCCCTTGCTCGGTTAAATGATCCGTTCATCTTATACTAACAGATTGCTAGAAGCATTTATAAATCTGTTGAACGTATCAGTGCCTTGAATTGTTCACCAAGAACTTAGATCTAACTTTCCTTTTCAAGTCTAGCGCATAAATGTTTATAATCCAACCACCATTTTTTTTAAAGCTAAGCTTTGTTACATTTATGTTCAAACGATTACGCCTTTAAGTAGAAGGATTATGCACACATAAGATTCTAAATACTTATCAAAAATCCCAATCTATCAGTGTTGGCAAAGGAATGTAAATGTATCCAGGAGGTCTTGTTTGCCCTAAAAATACTGAGCAAAAGGAATGATCTCGGTAATATGGATTTGTAATAGAACAGTCACAGTCGCTAGAAAATTGTTGATAAGTAATTTTTCTCCAGATCTTTTAAATCTAAAAATCAGAGTTTTTCTGAAAAGAGACTGGAAACAATAAAGTCTTTGATCACTGAAAACGTTACAGTTGATAAGCAAGCGGTAGTAGAAAACTCTGAAGACTGTTAGTAAAGTCTTTTCTGCTTTTGACACAATGTTTCACTTGTATTTATCTATTAGATTTTTAATCGCGCGGAATCTTCCTGTTTTATAATGGCTGTTTGCAGTCTTTTGCCTATAATTTGTTTTGGGGCAAAAAAGATTAAATATCGTTTACAAGTCTTAAACTTATTAGTTTTTTTTTTTGTAACAGCAATTAAGTACCTGAACTCTTTACCACACACATCCGAGATTGAACGACCAAGGGATTTTAAACGGTTTTTCTTTTTCCCACAATGTTTTCCACTCTATCATGGACAGAACCAATCTTTTGAGCTACATTTAATCTGTCGTCTGCTCATGCGTTCAATTTGGTTAAGGACAACCTTTCATTGTTTGGTGAAGAGTTAAAGTTGAACCTGATACCTCAAATAGAAATATTCAGCAATTAAGTTATTTCGTTTTCAGTCTAACTTTTGTCAGAATGTCTGAACATATTAGAAAGTGTAGATCCAACACCAGATTTTACGTTCACTGCATTCTGATCTTGATCTATACTGTCAAATAACTTATACGCCCAATACTATCCTGTATGCTGGTATAGAGAAGAGAGAAAAATTCGTTCACAATTAATAAAGTCACTGCAATTTTACTGCAAGTATTAAACAGAGACCAGCACGTCAATTTCCAGGCTTGATATAATCCATAGTTAAACTTGAAAATCGTCAGCAAGCACTATTATCTTGAATGACAATCGCTAGACAAACAGCCTCTGTTTCCTAAACGTCCTGGCAAAGATAAAACATATGGTTCGGTAAATTTACTATGGAATTCACTTTGGGCCTTCTTAATTCTATCGAAATATCAAACCTGTTTGACGAATCCTTATCCGCCCCCACTTACGGCAGTCTCTCAGTTACAAATAATCCTACCAATGGGAAAGGTGTCGCAAAAACTTTCGATTCAAACAATTCATATAAGCCCCCTTCCTCCTTTCCCCCGCTACAAAAAAAAAGAGAGAGAGAGAGAGGGAAAAGTCCGTTTAAGCAACCCTCGTTGGTGTCTCAATTTGTCATTATTCAACATAGAGTCTAGTTTTGTTGTTGTAAGGGAGATTTTGTAACTCACGTTAGACTAGGCAAAAGGCTTTCGACTTTGTGAACTGCAACCTGTCAGATCGCTGATTAAATTTTCCGGCATAGTATCATCTCGGCTCCAATGAAAATTTACCTCAAGAATTTACACATTCGAACGAGCTTTGGTCAGCAGAAAGTCCAATGGTTCATACGACAGATGCTAAACATTACGACTGCAAGGAATCGACGATATGACGAGATAAAGAACGAACACAGTTTTTTCTCTTTTTTTTTTTAATTCACTTTGATAGCGCTTCAAAACGACTCTTTCTTGCGGTGTTTCAAGTTGAAACTTCTTGTCTTTGATTTCAATTTAAAGATAAGAGACACTATGAAATCTTCATAATTCGATTAACGAGAGAGACTTGATATGAAGTGCACACCGGCAAAAAGGGCTTAACCCTTATCCGGCTAAATCGGCTAAATAAATGAGATGAAACTTTCAAGCCGACAGTAAAAACCCGAATAATATTATTTCAATTTTTTTCTTTTTTTTTTTCTTTGGGGGGGGGGGGGGAGACATCTCCATATCGGATAGAGTACATTCAAGATCAGACTGCACGTTCTTTGCAGTCTGATCTTGATATTCACTATCCGCAAAACGTCAGTGAGTCGCGCTTAGCAGCGTAAGGGTTAATGCATCTCCGTGACGTGTGATACCAAGTAAATCATTACATAGCTATGGATCAAGTTTTTTCTAACAACCGACTTAATCCTGACTTTGAATGATTAATTGTCATGCAGAAAATTTACAAATAGTAAAAGGTATCGACTCGTGTCAGGATAGCATGGTTCGATACTTCTTGCAGATGCATAAAACTCCCTTTGTCACAGAGTATGGCGCACATTAAACACCCGCACATTAGTGTGTTCAAATGGCCATAAAGTCACTAAGAGTTTTGAAAGAATTCAGAGGATTCAGATGGTCATACAGTCGTTTAGAACTTCGAAAGAATTTCAGGGGATTTAGATACTAAAGACCGACATCTTAATTATTGACAGAGGTCGAAATGAAAAGTCGAAAAAAAAAAAATGGACAAAGGCAAGACTGGGCAACCGTAGATTCTTATTCCAGTAAACGAAAAATTAATTTCCATTTGCATAAATGAGAGCGTGATTTTCGCTTTGTTTTCCCATGTGTAAACACCAAACAATTGATACAAATGAACTTGATTATTCTGCGTTAGAATTGAATTGAAGGATCGTTAAAGACCGAAGCGTTTTCACATCGTTTGATTTTAGTTCAATTTTATAAAGCGTTGTTAAGTCTTTGCCGCACATTGCCGCCTTCTATCCTGAAAAGGAAGGCTTTTGCAAAAAACAGTATGGGAAAAGGAAAAAATGCTGGTCTCGAGTTAGAATCCCCAGCTTTGGTTAATTTCTCTCGGGGGATTGATGATAGTCAGTGCGACGGAATCCATTTCCCTTATACCACTAATCGTTATGTAGACGACTGTATTATCGGGTAGCAGACAGTGGCTTGGGAAGAATGTTCTGCGAAGAACTGGTAAAATGTAATTCTAGGAAAGCATGGATAGGCGCACTGACTGTTGCAATATAACTCAAATAATGTTGAAAAAGGCGTCCAAACACCATACAAACGACTAACCACTTTCTTGAGGCTAAACAGTCTGCGATGACTGTCAAATATTCTATGTAATGGCATTATCTATGGTCAATATATACATATATCGTTTCCACTCTCATGGGTGCAGTGAAAGGTATTTGGAGTCTGCGGAGCTAAACTGTCTCACACATCTAGGAAGCCCCGTAATGTCATTGCTGTCATTATTCATCAGCATGCATATATAATAACCAGAATAGAAGAAGAATCGTTAAACCACAGTCACATTAGACCAGGGTGTGTATTCACCAACCATTCTTAAGAATATTCTTCGTTTTATTCCCCATAATTTTCTGAATCTGGCAGTAACACAACTTCTGGTTGGCTAAACCAATTGTTTCAGCCAATCAGAAATTGTAGTAATTTCATATTTAGAAAACCTCGGATAGACAGACTAAAAGTATTCTTAAGAATGGTTGGTATATACGGTTGGTATATACGGACCCAGGTTCCCACTACGTCAATGTAAAATCCAGTCCTACGTAGTAAGACCTTGTACGACGTGGAAACGCAGTAGAAACCGAAAAACACGTAATGCATTCTCTATGGCTTTGGTCGACGTCGGTAACTGTGAAAATATTCCAAAAAAGAGCGAGGACGTGATCGAATCAGGACGCCGAAATGACGCAGTAATGACGTGGGAACATCGACTACTAACTAGGTATGAACTTGATACGCCGAGCCCCCGGTAGCGCAGTCGGTAGCGTACAGAACTTGAGAACAGGGGGTCGCTGGTTCGTTTCGGCTGCGTACAATAAGTATCATGTACTTTGAAACGGAAAAAAATTACTACCGACAAAATTTTTTTAATCCAGGTCAGGCTGAACTGAGTCTATCCTTTGTACAGAGACGTTCAACCAGCTCTTCACGGTGCATCCGTCAATTATTTATCATGCAGATATTAGGTCAAAGAGAACAAGTTTAACCATCTGTTATAATACTATTTTTTTTCCGAGTCAGACCAAAACTGGTTCAATACGAAGAAATATCTTTTTATAAAAAAATAGACGGCGTAAATTTATCGACAAATAGGCAGGGGCCCTTAGAATAATGATTGATTGATTGACTGTATGGTGTTTAAAGCGGTTTTCAACATTATTTCAGTTATATCACGGCGGCCAGTGCACCTATCCATGCGTTCCTGGAGATTCTTTTACCAGTACTTCGCACAATTTTCTTTCCAAGCCGCTGGCTGCTTTCCCACATAACCATCGTCGAAACAATGGTCAGCGGTGGGAGAGGAATGAATCCTGTCGCAGTGACTATCATCAATCCTCGGAGAGAAATTGGCCGAGCCAGGGGTCGTAGCCAGGGATCGAACCCTGGACCCCGTGTTCTCAAGTCCTGCACGCTACCGACTGCGCTATCGGGGCTCGGTCCTTAGAATAAATGTGTCTACATTTTTTACCAATCACAAGTTTCTATTTATTAATTTATTATCAGTACAAGAAAGTAGGTCAAAAATCGTCACATTTCGCCGAAAAATAGCGCGACTACCCAGGCGCTCACCGGTAAATAAGAACATCGAACTGGCTTGCATATGTGTTTGTCGCCAGCTGTTAATACAACAAAATCTATGAGCCATCATCTCAAAAAGAGGTTCGATGCATCTCTGTGGTGTATTACACCAAGCAAGTCATCACATCATAATGGTTCTAAACAATCCGTTTTGTCTTAAAGTCGGCTAAATCCTGGTGTAGAATGGTCCTCGGACATGCAGAAACTTGACCGAGAGCAAAAAGTATCGATACAGGTGAGCCTGCGCAGGCTTACCTTGGTCAATACTTGTTGCAGATGCATTAAACCCCCAACATGCCAGAGCATGGCTCATATTCATATATGGCCTGCAACACGCGAAAAGGGGCATTCGGACATTTGCGTAAAGTCTCGCCCAAGATCAGCCTGCGCAGTCCGCGCAGGCTAATCCGAAACGACACTCTCCGTTTTTTATATGATTTTCTGTTTTGCACAAGTCTACTGTAGCACAAAATCTAAAGTAGTCGTAAAGTGCCGTCTCGGATTAGCCTGCGCGGACTGCGCAGGCTGATCCGAGACGACATTTTACACAAATGTCCGATGCCACTTTTCGCGTGTTGCAAGCCATATAAAAAAAAACAATCAATGAATTTTTTCCCAAGTAAAACAAAGACATCTCAAAGCCATTTGTCCGAGACAGTATTCAAGAGTTTTATATGGTTATTAAAGTTTAAAGATTTATCCTTACAGCTAGAGAAAAAACGCTGGTAAAACTTGAAAGTGAGTAAAAGCGCTCAGCTTTGTACACATAGATCAATTATCAATATATATGATGTAGGGGATAGAAAAACACAAGGAATTTGTCCTTTTTTAAAACCGGAAACGACAACAGAGATTGCTTGGAAGGCCTCCAAAACATGAAATGCATTTTCTATCCGTCGTAATCTGTGCAATATTGCAGCATTCAGGTGCAGCTTTTGGCATGAAGATACAAGAATGATTATAGATCTATTTTCATAAAAATAAGGATGAAATGCTTTTAAAAAAAACTGGCTGAAAACTGTCTGAATAACGAGTAAATATGTATCTTTAAAAACTATAATAGAGCTGTAGTTACATGTAATCTTGATGACGTAATGAACTAATCTCACTTACATAACCTCTTATCAGATCTAAATGTGAATGTTGGTTATAGACAGCGCATGAAAAAACGTTATGAAGCAGATTTCAGAAATTTAGACTAGTTGTCTCTCTCTCCCTCTCTCGCCTCTCTCTCTCTCTCTCTCTCTCTCTCTCTCTCGTCTGTCTCTCTCCTCCATTTTAACCTTTTAACACACAAAAAAGGTAGTGACTCGTCCGAATTCCGAGCCAATGCAGACGACAGCTCTAATAGGCTACTCCAATGAAACCGAAAAAGATTGTTGGAAATGGAGAAAATACTCGCTACCAGCACTTTCTTCTTTTCCCATAATGTTCTCTCATCAGAGTCATTTAAAGTCGGAAATGTGAGGCACCTGGTTAGAGAGGTCACGTGAACACGTGTCTGTCCTGTTTTAAAATAGATCAAGGTCAAAATTAAGGAGAAAAAAAAAAGGGAGGTCACTCTATCATACATATAATACAGTTAACACGACACATAACAATGCCTCTGTGCTACTGTTTTACGAGTTTGAGTTCCTCAAGTATAGAGGGGTTTGAGGAACGTTTGTCCAAACTTGTGGCGGATGTACTGGGCAAGCCAACTGAGGTGAGACTATGATTATTACAAGTTAATTAAATCACGAATATTGAACGTAACGTTTCGATAAATTACATACGATCTATAGATACAAGATCTGAACTTGATAAACATGTACAATGACATCGCGAGTATTCAGGATATCGGCTCATTAATCTATCTGGGATATGCATAATATCATAACTAACGATCCGAAGGAAAAAGGGGTTTACAAAGATAATTTGAGAATAAAAGAAAATGCTGATAACCAGCATTTTTCTCCTTTACCACAATGTTTTTTTTTTTTTAAACCCTGCACAAGAAGGATTTCATCATGGTAAACACATTGAATTTGTCGTCTACATTCACTATGTTGCCGAGCCCCGGTAGGTCAGTCGATAGCGCACAGGACTTGAGAACAGGAGGTCGCTGGTTCGATTTCCGGCTCGGCCAATTTCCTTCCGAGGACTGATGATAGTCATATGTATCTCCTTAATGCACTATACCAAACAATACATCACATAATTATGGATCCATAAAAATCAATTTTGTCTAACAACCGACTGAATCATGAGTTAGAATAGTCCTTTGACAAGCATAAAATTGACCAATAGCAAAACGTTTCGGGCCAGGTCAGCCTGCGCAGGCTGACCTGGATCGATACTTTTTGCAGATACATTAACCCCCCTTTTCACAGATAATTGCTCATATCAATGTATGTGATCACTCATGTCGGATTAGCAGACATTATTTTTATAAGCCGAGTCCGTTGGCGCAGTCAGTAGCGCACAGGACTTTAGACCAGGTGATTGCTGGTTCGAATCCACTGCTCGGTTAATTTATTTCTGAGAATCGATGATAGTCATGGAGACGGGATTCATTCCTCTCTCACAGCTGATCATCGTTTGGAGGATGGTTATGTGGGAAAGCAGCCAGTGGCTTTGCAAGAATAGTGTGAGCACAACTAGTAAAAAGAAACTTCAGGAAAGAACGGATAGGTGCACTGGCCGTCGCGGTATGAAGGAAACGGCGTTAAACATGAAACATCCAAACATTTCAGATGATTAACAGATCTATCTTCCAGTTTGTATCTTTGAATGCATGGTTGTTGAATGCGTCCCCGATATTTGTTTCTTTGTTTAAATGGTGTTTTCTACATTATTTCATTTTTGTTTACGATGGCCAGTGCACCTATCCGTACTTTTCTTGAATTATTTTACAAGGACTTCGCACAATATTCTTTCCAAGTCACTGGCTACTTTCCCATATAACCATCGTCGAAATACTGATCAGCGTTGGGGAAAGAATGAATCCTATTGCAATGACTATCATCAAACCTTGGAAAGAAATTTAGCTGAGCTTGGGATCCAAACCAGCGACCCCCTTGGTCTTAAGTCCTGTACGTTACCGACTGCGCTTCCGGGCCTCGATGATATTTAGAAGTAGTATCGAAATCAGAACATATATTGAATGAGGTCACTTATATAGAGTTCGTTTCATCGTAATTATCATGTTTGCAGGTGAGCCAGTATAGTAGGTAAGGTCGAAGTAGACGGTTACTACTCGTGAGATTGGTATGAGACAGGGTGGGGGAGAGGGGATAGCACAGTTTTAACTTGGTGCCATCAGAATGCCAAAGTTATAACCTCACACGCAGATGACGTGGTCCATACCCCTATCGCAGGCCTTCTTTTTTAGCCTTTGCAGATTAGAAGGCCGTTTAGAACATTGTGAAGACTGGAAATAAAAAAGAAATACGTATTTCCACGTGTCAAAGTTGTGTTCCATGTTTTGTCTTCGTTTAAGTATTTTTTAACCACAGGACACATTCAGGCAATTATAAAGGATTCTCTCGGTTAGAGAAAAACTATGTCTAGACGAAGCCTCTCATAACCTCTTACAATAATGTTGTCAATTTGAAGTCAGCAACACACATGTAATATATTCTTTACATGTTATCTTACTGACATATTTTCTTTAAACATGTCCTTGAATAAAGTTAGAACACTTATATTTTCGTCAAAATAATCGAGGCGACCGTTTTTTAACAGATTCTGCACAACTTCTGTACAGGTTGCTATTACTATTATTGAAATATGAACCACGCTGTTGCAAAAGGGGACTTAATGCATCTCCGTTATGCGATATACGAATACAAAGCAAAACATCACATATTTATGGATCCATAAAAATAAACTTTGTCTAACAAACGACTGAATCCTGAGTCTAATAACAATTTCGCCACGAGTCTAACAACATTTTGCCTCAAAAGCAAAAGAAGGTCAAATGCATATTACTAAATGGATGTATTTCTAGATTTATAGTTTATGATGTGTCAAAACAAAGGCCTACGTATACATGTGCAGAGCTCCAGATAGAGGGAGTGATTTTGATTTTAAAATTGAAAATATTAGTTATTCTCCACTAAACCCTATGTTGTGGGTACTCATTAGAATCGTATCGATGAGACGATTCTAATGAGTACCCACAACATAGGGTTTCGAAGAGATATAATGACTTTTGAATACCATCACTCCCACTTATCTTGAGCTCTGCATGTGTATAGAAAATAACATGAAATCTGTTCGCTACTTTTACAGGTGTGTATATGTACATCATTGATGAAAATTAGTTTCAAAGAAACTTGCATAAATAGATTTTGTTCTGAATCTAAAGATGATAAAATTTACAGCTTTGTTACGATCTTTAATTTTCACATTTAAAGGTCCAGTGGCGGACAAAAGTAATTAATGCGGATGTTAAAGAGTATTTCGTTTCAAAACATGGAAATAGTTGTGACAATGACAATCTGTTATTGAAGGGTCGGTCTAAGTGTTAGTCGCTGGCTGAAAAATAAATTCTTAAAGTAGGTAGCAGTTACCAAGTCGCTCCTTCTTTTGTTTACTTTAAGTGAGGAGCCATTTGAAAACCTTGCAGAAAAAGAATGATTTCCGTCATTGTCTCCTTTTCTGACAATGTTATCTATCCTTTCCCCGACATATCCAATTATTTGAGTTAGAAGTAAATGCTTTTGATATGATCAAGATTAAAAGTTTGTCTTCAGGTAAAAAGTTTTTAAAACTTATGAAATGGTTACCTTGACTTTTCTTTTCTAGCGGATAACGATTGTACTCAATTGTGATGCCCGGATCTGTAAAGCAGGAAGTGTCGACCCAGCCTTTGTTATGCAGGTACACTCTATAGGGGTCTTCGACAAGGATAGAAATCCGGAGTATTTCCAGAAGTTCTTTGATTTCCTGACCGCGGAACTCAACTTGCCGGCCCACAGGTATTCTTATTCCTTTATCACACAATCCCGAGTTTTAAAGACCCTTAAAAAACTTTTTGAAAACATGGTGAGAAAAGGAGAAAATGCTGGGCACCAGCGTTTTCTCCTTTTCTTACCACGTTTACTACCCTTTCATAGACATAAACCATTATTTTACTTTTTTTATTTGTCGTTTGCATACGTATACTTCAAATTAGGACAAGTCATTTTTTTTGTCGTTTAGTAAAGACTAAAATGTCAAACGACGCTAACTTGTTGCCAGATTACTAAACTCTAGACTCATCCAAATTGAAAGCATATATAGACGACAAATTGCACATGGGTATGAGGAGGGAGTTTTTCTTTTAAAAGAAAGAAAACATTGTGGAAAAAGAAGAAAATGCTGAATACCAGCATTTTCAGAATCTTTATGCTTCAGGGTCGTAAAAACTCGGGATTGTTTGGTAAAGGGTTAACTAAAAAATGACAAAACGCATTTATGATATATTCTTATTTTACGCTTCAAAACACGATTTTAATCATGATCTTTATTGTGGACTTATCTTGATAGTCGTATCAGATCTTAGATCTTTGCATCAGCCGCGATAACTGTAAAAAAAAAAAGACTGAACGGTTTAAAATTGTTCCTGGATCAACACGATCAATTCTCAATCGGATCGTGTTACATCGTACCAAAGCGTGACGCATCGCTCTTGTCTGTTGGTACTCAAATACCCAAGACCTGACACGAATGCTTCTCGACTAGATAGGAATAAACGCGAAATGGGAGCAGACGCGAGGAGACACGTGTCATTACGGGTTTATACAAATATCTGTTATCTGTTACGAGTTTACATGCCTATCTAACGTACTGATCAAAATGTATTCATTTATCTTCTAAATCAGCAATCGAATCTTGAGGAAAGTACATCTTTTTTCTCTGTCTATGCAAACAGGTTCAAAGCCTTTTGAGATGCCAATCAAGTGTAACAGAAACGGCAAGGCTGTTTTTTAAGAGGCCACCGTGCTTTGAAGCATCAGCCTTAACCGTAAACAGTATTTGGTTTTTGAATTATGAGAAAACTAAGTCCCAGAGGTCCTGCGTGCTCAGTGGTAAAGTGTGAGACTCGTAACCCGGAGGTCACGGACAGGAGCCTTACTGGAAGCACTGCGTTTTTCGTGGTAGTGTCCTTGAGCAAGACACTGAAGAGCCCTGGCATAGTACTAATGAAACTCAGGACGTACATGAATAAATGAGCTGTCGCCGTGATATGACTGTAATAATATTGAAAGTGGCGTAGAATACCATTCAATCGGTCAATCAATCAATCAACTGGAGTTCCAAAAGAAGTCCCAAAGTTCTAGCCCCCTCCCCCTTGGAATTCGGTAGTTGGAAATCCTTTCCCACTTTGACATTTCTTTTTTGCCATATGACTGCATAAGGAAGTTTCTGGGTGCAAAGGCGTCATCTCCAAGGATGAAGACGGGCGTGTACTGATCTTAATCAGGACTTGCTGTCAGGACTTGCTGTCAGGAGGAGTAAAACAGTCCTCTGTTCTAGCTCGCATTCACGAAAAATCTTAGCATCTAATACGTATGCTTTCCCACAAGCTTGATACACTAGAACTTGTAATCTGGAGTCGCCTGTTCAAGAAGTGGTGTAGAAAGAATCCCTTGGAGCAACTCTCAGTGTGCTGTAGCTTCTGTTTGTATAATCTGCTTTATCACCATCCTGAAAACCTGATACTTCAATCCAATATGCAGAGTAGTTCACAAGGTTGACTCCGCTCACCATCGGGTTCTAATCTCTGATAGAGGAGGCAGACGCTCTATCTTTACATAGAGGATCTAACATGACTGGGTTTGATATAACATTTAAGACAACATTTTATCAAACGAGTTTAGGGAAAATGTTATTAAGAAAGCCTTTGGCGATTTGAATGCCGTTTTTTCTAGACGAATTCAATAACTATTATCTCAAACGCCAAGTCATGTTAGATTCTTTTTTTCATATTACGATATTTAACAAATTGTAGATCAGAAGATGCAAAACCATCTATATCTATGCACCCGCCGTAATATCCATAAACCCATTTACTTCTATGAAACACGTATTAAATGACGTCAAAAAATGACGTCACACAATTGTAATATCAAACGTGTATAAGATACGAAAATTAGTAATCGGTATATTACACTGAAAACAAGGGAGATTATGTGATAAAACTCTGTCTCCCTGCTTACGATTCGAAATTCTCTATCGGCGGCTGTTGTATCGACGCAGATTAATTCTCAGTTTGTCATGTTAGGGGTCGAGTGTTGTCGAAGGCGTTGGGTTGGCAAACTGGGTGCCACGTGTTGAATCCAAAGGAGCTGAGTTGTTCGCGAGAATGTCCTTGGCAAGACAGTTCAGAGCCCCTCTCTAGTTAAGGGCGATACTCAGGAGATAAATGAATAAGTGAGGTGTCGCCAAGATATGACTGATATTTATAATGTTGAAAGCGGCGTTACAACATTCGATGTAAAACGTAATAAAGAAACAAATCGAATACTAGATCAAATAATGTGCTTTCAGTTTATCAATAGATACTTTAATATCATCAAAAGAAAAAATATGCACACATAAATGAGTTTCTTTTTTTCACAAGGAAGAGTGCAGCATTAGTACCTTATGCTCGTGTAATGTATCAGATATGCTGGCCACAAGCATTTTCTCCTTTTCTCACGATGTTCTCTGCCCTTTCAGAGGTAAATCGTGTCATTTTCAGCCACGTTTTATTTGTCGTCTGCAAATGTTTTCAATTTGGAACAGTCTAATTTTTTAACATGTTACAGTCGCTGTTAGCCTTTTTTTTTATTTTTCTTTCGATATGCTTCTCATTATTTCTTCTTTGCTGTTATTGTAAATAATTTCATTTTGTTTCTATTTTCAGAATAAATGTACAGTTTGTAGATATAGAAGGTCACAATGCTAAAACAGAATTTAGTGCCTAACGCTTAGATCACTTCGTTATTATATCTTGTTATCTGTTATAAACAGTTGTTTGTTGACAAACAGAAATATAAACTTATGTTTGTCAAAAAACCGAAATGTAAACTATTGCTTGTTAAAAACTGAAATGTTAACTGTTTTAACTTATTATTAAACAGAAATATAAACAATTGTTTGTTGATCAAAAGTTTGTTTGTTTCTTTGTTTGTTTGTTTATGTTTAACGCCGTTTTCATCATTAATATTTTAGTAATATCGCGGCGGCCAGTGCAACTGACCATGTTTTGGGGGAATTTCTATCACCAGTACTTCGCATAATACTTTCCAAGCCATGGGCTGCTTTCCCATATAACCATTGCTTATTAAAAGAAAAGTAAACCATTGTGTGTTACGAGTAATAACCTGAAATGTGAACTTATTTGCTAATAAAAGGAAATCATGTGACAAGAATTGCTATCTCTAACTATACTTTCCTTAACTTCATGTAAATAGACGTCATGCCATTACAAATCAAAGTATTAAAAGTATGGCGTAATCTTTTACTACACAATCCTGAGTTTTAACGACCCCAAGGAAAAGGACTTTTGAAAACATTGTTGAAAGGTTACATGCATTTTCTTCTTATCCCACAATAAATTCTACTCTTCCAAAGAGGTATTCATTTTTAAGTCATGTTTAGTTTGTCGTCTGCAAATGCTTTCAATATAGACCAGTCTAAAATTTTGTCATCTGGTAAAAAGAAAAGTTAGTTTGATTGATTAAATGGTGTTTCACGCCGTTTTCAACGTTATTTCAGTTATATCGCGGCGGCCAGTGCACATATCCATGCTTTCTTGGAGTCTCTTATACCAGTACTCCGCACTATTTTCTTTCCAAACCACTGGCTGCTTTTCCACAATAATCAAAGGTCAAATACTTAGAATAGCTCGTGTAGCTTTAGAGTCATCATTTTCTGTCCAATACTTATGAACGTTGGTCAGAATGTTTTTTTTTTTTTGATGATCAATATAATGAAATTGAAAATGGGTCACTTTGGGTAAAAAACTAGGTCGCCATGTCAGATCTTGGAAAAACCTTGTGGACACTCTAGAAGCCACATTTCTGTCAAATACTTATGAAAGGTGGTCAGAATCTTTGCTTTGGTAATATTTACAATGTGAAAATGGGCTATGTTTGGCGAAAAAGTAGGTCACTGAGGGAAATTCTAGAAAAAGCTTGTGTACAAGCTGGAGGCCAAATTTTCTGTCCAATAATTATGAAAGCTTGATAGACTGTTTGTCATAATATCTCGAAAGAGAATGAAAATAAGTTATGTTTGGTCAAAAGGGTCAGGTGAGCGACTTCGGAGGCATCATGGCCATCTTGTTTCAAAGAGTTTTTCGCTGAAATTTCCCAAAAGCTTATGGGAAAGTCACTCGATCATTTATATGCGTCGATTTATTAGGGTTAGATTCAAATAAGTAAGATGGTGCCAAACCTTGTCACATACAAATAGACGGAGTTTACAGATCGTTAACTCTATACATGTGCAACACAATCCCAAGTTTTAACGACCCTGAAAAAGAAAATTTTTAGACACATGGTGGGAAAAGGAGGAAATGCTGGTTACCAGCATAATGCCAGCATATCTCCTTTACTCCAATGTTTTCTACGCTATGAAAGACGGAAATCGTGGTTCGAGCTTCACTTTATTTGTCGTGTACAAATGCTTACAATTTTGTCCAATCCAAAATTTTGTCCTGGAAATCATTTCGAAAAGACCGAACAATATTTTCCTTCTCGCATAATTACTTACCATAATACTTTAGGTAAAATCATACACATCTGGCAAATGAATTGATTTGAACGTAAACCATGTTACTCGTTAGTTAGTTTTCGCTAGAAGTGTCAACAAGGTGTCCATTTCAGATCTATACGTCCCTAAAACCAGAATAATTTGAACAGACAGCATAGCTCAAGAGGTAAAGCGTAGGACATGGTTTGTACACGTATATCTAAGAAAACAATTCTCTGCTGTGCGATTTAACGCGGAGAATTATTAATTACATCTGACACAAGATAAGTGTATTATGTGCAGAAGAACAAAATAATTACTTTGATAAGAACCTCGATTTCCCCATACTTACTCCCTAATAATCACTCCCTAAATACCACTTTTATTATCAAAAAGTGCCGATTTGGGGAGTTTCTGTATAGATATATGACGTCTGTTATTGCCGGGGAAAAACACTGATCAAACATTTATAACAGATGTATAGGAGCTGACAAAAGTTGGCTCCTGAGAGGGAATTTCATAAGTTTGCGAGTCTCAAGAGCCAAAGAAAATTCAGATTGTTTTCATCACATATATAAATCTCGCGAGTTGTAAGTCAGAAAATGCAAAAGCATTCATACAAGCAGGGAACATTCCATAAATGAAACCAAATTCGCTTCTCCGAAAGAACTGTAAAATGACGTAACACATGACGTCACACAACGCTTATATCAAATGTGTGTAAGATAGGAAAATGTCTAGTGTGTATTGAAACCAAGGGGGATTATGTATTAAATTCAATCTCTCTTTACGTTCTACAGACGATTCTTTTCGTCTCTCAGTAGAACCAATCTTAGCCCTTATCCTGCTAAATAAGTTAAACTTTCAAAGCGATAGTACAGACCCGAATAATGCTACATCAAACTTACCTTTTGGGAAAAAAAATCTCCTTATCGATCAGTGTATATCCAAGATCAGCCTGCACGTTCTGTGCAGTCTGATCTTGATCTACACTGTTCGCAAAAGGTCGGTGAGTCGCGCCTAGCAGCCTAAGGGTTAAAACATTTTAAGAGCAATTTCTCCTTTTCCTCAATATGCTGGTAACCAGCATTTTCATGTTTACCAAATATGTTTTCAGAAGCTTTCTTCATCATGTACGTTAAAATACAAGGTTTTTTGTTAAAGGATCACTAAAGCACTGAAGACTTGCATTGCTTGCTTCTAATGGCTGGCGTTATCCCTTTATTCTTTTTCTCCCTGAGAGGAATGAATCCTATCGCAATGACTCATCATTCCTCAGAAAGAAAATGGCCGAGTGGGGGATCAAACCAGCGACCTCGGAAGAAGAAGACAAAGAATAGTCTTTAGAACAGTTGGTGAATACGGGCCCAGGGTAAAGATTAACCCTTAGACTGCTAAGCGCAACTCAAGGACCTTTTTCGGACAGTGTAGATCAAGATCAGACTGCACAGAACGTGCAGTCTGATCTTGGATCTGCTCTGTCCGATAAGGAGATATCTTTTCTTTAAAAAATTATCTTCGAAATAGCAAAATTTGGGTTTTTACTATCGGATAGAAAATTTTAATTCACGTATTTAGCAGGATAAGGGTTAATGCGGCACTCGAGAGTTATTTGACTTGCTTCATATAGCTAGCATTTATCTTTTATTGCACTCTAACCCGATAGAAAAAGACATTTTGGGAAACATAACCATGTTATAGATACCATACAGCGTGCTGCTAGATCGCAACATAATGGAAGGCTTTTGAGACATTTTTTTCAAATAAAAGCCCCATGACAACACAGTCATAGGAGACATTGAGGCTGTGTGTCAGCGTGCATTGCAAGCAATCCACAGGTCAATTCTTCGTATCCTAACCCGGCCATTTTTTCTGAGGACTGATGAAACAGATTGCCACAAAATTTCGCTTCTCTCTCACCAGTTCACACTATTTCGTTTATGTTTATATTGAAAAGCAACCGACTGAATGAAAGAATGGATGGAATAAGAAAATTAAGCGTCTCTATTTCCTTTCTTGTCTCATCAAGAAGGTCAAATAGCGAATAAAAGTAAACAATTGTGGGTGTTAGATGAATTTAGATTTAAAACATAGCATTTAAAAGTATTGAAATAATTATTAAGATGACAAACTATGGTTGTATGGTCGGTCTAAATGTTAGTGGATGGCATAAAAATGAATCTTAAAAATAGGTAAGAAGTTGCCAGGTCGCTCTATCCTCTGTTTACTTTTTTCTGGTTTTAATTTTATGTTTCTGCCAGCGATTAATACTTAGACAGTCATCTTCACAATACTTTCCATACCTTTAAAGGGAATAGTTTAGACTTAAATCCATCTATTCACCTGCATTCTTTACTTTTGGTCGCTACTGAGCCTTTAACCTCAATTTCCATGACCAAGCGAGTAAGTGCTAAGATAAAGATCTTTTTGATGTCAAATGCATAAACGTTTCGCCTTCTCTTCTATGCCAATGTAGATCAAAGATAGACTGCATGCTCTAGGCGGTCTGATCTTGATCTACACTGTTCCCAAATGGAAGTCTTTTCTCAATCTGTATTATTTGTGGAAACAATTTTAGCAGTGCTTAAGCTTTAAATGGTAATAACAAGAAATTTTTAGGGCGACACAACTTGTGGCATAACCAATGGCCATGCTCTGGAAAAGGGGGGTATAATGTATCACCCTGATGCATTATACCAAGATCACATAATTATGGATCCATAAAATCTAAATTCTGTCCAATAACTGACTGAATCATTGAGATAGAATAGTCATCAGTAATGCAGAAAATTTACCAAAAGCAACAAGTTTCGACCAAAGTCAGCCGACGCGAACCGCGCAGGCTGACCTGGGCAGATACTTTTTCAGATACATCAAATCGCCTTCTCTGAGGGAATGACTCGATTTTTTTTATACCATTAAACACTGCAGACACTTAAACAAAACAATACATGGTAAAACTTGCTGATGATGTTGGTTAGGATAGATAGAAGGAAACAAAAATGTTTTCAATCGCCATGTATACATAGATCCATTGTCTTATCTAATGAGTCATTCTAAAAACTAGACTTTTTTCGAGTTTTTGTCGTTTATTGAATGAAGAGTTAGATATTTAAAAACTATGAAATATGAACACAAAAGTGACATTGAAATATAGATCCTAAATTGCAGCTGCCAGGATTCGAAAGCAGAAATTGGTTTTTCAGTTTCCGCATCACTCTTTCACCACCGAATAAATAAATTGCAATTTCTCAATGGCTACAAATACAGTTCTGCTGCAAGATCAAGAGACGGTTTATTCATAATCCAGAATAAAGCAGTGGACAGTGTAGATCGGAGATCAGACTGCACGTTCTGTGCAGTCTGATCTTGATCTACACTTTCCACAAAAGCTTCTGGTGTCGTCTATGGTATGGAAAGAGTTAACGCCTTTGGAAATCTAAAAGTAACATAATAAAACTTCTTTCTTTACAGAGCAGAGGTTTTCATTTCAAGAAATATGTTATCTGCAGACGGATCTTTTTGCTTTGAATATTCATGAGGTGTTATGCCACCATGGAAATATTAAACAAGAAATATCTTTGAAAAACGATAGACGGTGTAATAGATACCGGAATGCAAATGTAGAAACTCTTCTGTGCTTCAGTTTGAAAAGATATAATGAACAGATATTCCAACAGCAATTTTTTTCTCATTGTTTTGCATTTGGCTGAAAAACGGTACTTTCAGTTAGACATTAGTCATACGCTGTGAAAAGGAGGTTTAATGCATCTGCTGACCTGGACCGAAACTTTTCGCACTATTAGTCGATTTTATGTATGTTCAAGGTCCAGTCTACCTCATGATTAAGTCGGTTGTGAAAGAAGTGGCTATTATAGATCCGTAAGTATGTGATCGCTTAGTTAGTATCATGCATTACGGAGATTCATTAAGCCCCGTTTTGCCAGAGCATGGCTCATATATTTTCCAAGACTAGATGCTAATCGAAATCATCATTGGAAAAAGAACAGTCGCTGCTAAAATTCATGTGTTTCATAGTACATGTAGATATACGGTATAAGGTTATTCTTGCTTAAATGGTTTCTTGCTTGAATGGTGTTTAACGCCACTTTCAACATTATTTCAGACATATCAAGGCGACAGCTCACATACGAGTATTTATGTATTTCCTGGGTTTTACCCGTACTAGGATGGGGCTCTGAAGTGTCTTGCCCAAGGACGCTCCTACGAAAAACCCAGTGGATCGGGTGCGGCTCGAACCAGGGCCTCCAGGTTACGAGTCCCACACTTACCACTGAGCCACACAGCACCCCTATTAGGTTATTGACTTACACTTTAAAAAAATAGCGATAGCAACGCTTGTATATTGTTGTCGTAATTTTGCCCGGAACTAGGCATGCAGGAATCTGCAGAATAAACATATCCACATTTTTAACCAATCGCAAATTACTATTTATTAACCGTTAAGCTGCTGAGTGACTCACTGACCTTTTGCGGACAGTGTAGATCAAGATCAGACTGCACATAACGTGCAGTCTGATCTTTGATCTACACTGTCCGATAATAAGATATTTTTCTCTAAGAGAGAAGTTTTAAGTAGCATTATTTGGGTTTTTACTATCGACTTTGAAGTTTCGTTTAACTTATTTAGCAGGATAAGGGTTAATCCCAGTATATCACAGAAGAAGTAGGTCAAAAGCCAGCGTAGTCAGCTACGCCGAAAAAGGTTAACCAAAAGTTGATATCTCTCCTGCTCTTCTGGATATGGAATAAATAACAGTAAATCTCTGTACGCTCGTATAAACTCTTAGGCCAGTCCGTGTAGCTCAGGTGGTAAAGCGTTAGAGTCGTGGACGTAAAGTTTCGGGTCACTTTAGGGTGTGGGTTCGATTCCCACCGCTGGCTGTCTAAAATTACTGATAGTCTTTCGGATGAGCCGTTAAACGGAGGTCCCGTGTGACAGTGCTATACACCGAGCACGTTAAAGAACTAGGCACAAATTAGGATGGGTTTCGTCCTGTATCTTGCACTATCCCCCGTAACATTACTAACAGCTTTCAGAGGGCGTCGCCCATATGGTCAACCGGTCCCAAAGATAAATAAACGCCAATTCAATTAGTAAACTCTTAATTATTATCAAACTGAAAACTTGATATTTTGAGATAAAAGCAGAATACTGTATTGATTTGTCCATGTTCTGAAAGTATGACTAGGAACGGTCCTCACAATAAAATAAACGTCACGCACTATAAACCGATTTGCAGTTCCTTTTAATGCTATTAGTATCAAAATCAAAGAGAACTCGGCTTTCTACTTTGTCATTTAACCCATTAACAGACACTTCCAAGTTTTAACGACTCCGAGGTTAATGACTTGTGAAAACATTATGGGAAAAGGAGAAAATGCTGGTAACCAGCATTTTCTCCTTTTCCCACAATGTTTTCCTCCCTTTCTAAAACTAGTTCCCTCATTTTAGTCACAAATAATAACGTCTGTCCTCGACAGAACCTGTGACAAGGTTACAATGCCATTTGGTGAAGGATCAAAACATTTAGAATCAGCACTGAAGGTCGTCTTTTCCGCTTTAATTACTTCTCCCGTTCCACTGTGTTATTGATGACATAACGTTTGTTTTATTTGAATGGAGGTTAATGTTGCTTTCAACAGTTTTTCAGTGATATAACGACACCATGTGAGGAAGCCAAGTCTTTCCTGGGTTGCAGCAGTACTGAGCCCCGGCTGTACTGTGCCTCCACCATTGTGCCTTACAAACTCTTAAACCCTTTACCACACAACTTCGAGTTTTAATGTTCTTGATGAAGTATACTTTTGAAAACATTGCGGGAAAGGAGAAAATGCTGCTAACCAACACATTCTCCTATTCCCGCAATATTTTCACAATTTGAACAACATTTCATATGCTGTCTGTAAATGCTTTGGATTTGGAGAAGTTCTAGGTTGTGTCGTGAAGGGTAACAGGTTAGCAAGAACAGAACAAAACATACCTTTATTTGACTAATACGAATTAGAAATATAGGATCTGACATGAGTTGGTGTTTGAGATAAAATTTTCTTAAACGAGTCTAGAGAAAATGTTATTAAGCGAGCCTTTTGGCGAGCTTAATAACATTTTTTGTTGACGAGTTTAATAAAATTTTATCTCAAACGCCAACTCATGTCAGATTCTTTTTATCACATAACAATATTTCACAAATCATAGATCAGAAGATGCAAAACCATCTACAGATGAACCCACGGTAATATTCATTCAAACCCATTCAGTTCTATAAAATGCGTATAAAATGACGTCAAAAATGACGTCATACAATTGTGATATCAAACGTGTTTAAGATAAGAAAATTCGTAATGGGTATTAATATGAAAAAGGCAAAGCCTCAATACGAGCGACGTGAATAGTTTGTGAAACAAATATGTATTAATTCGAATGACGACTTAGATTCTAGATCTTGAAATCAAAGAGTTTTGAGTTCGGATTCCGGCTTTGCCAAAACTAATTTTGAGCGTTATCAGGCGTAGAAACAATTTTTCTTTCGTAGATTTATACATGTGAAATAGGGCGAACTGTCCCTGATTTCCTGAGCAAAATAAAGACAGTTCCTTGACAATTTCGTTAATTTATGTCCAGAAAAATATCTTGGTATGATTATTGGTTCACATACGTGTAAAGACCATTTTACGGGAACATTTCTTCACTGCATGTAGATCTAGATCTATACAAGAGAGACTGATTTTTACTAGGAATCGGTCAGTAGGTTGGGAAGAATACTAGTATTGAGCAGAGTACTGGTAAAAGGAACTTCAGGAACGCATCGTAGGTGCACTTGCCGCCGCAATGAATATATACACACAAAAAGAAAAACAAACAATCAAACAAAACCTTTCTTTCATTTCTTCGTTAGTGCACAGGTCTACCAACGTTTTACCTGGAGTTTCTTTAAAATCAGGGTGCTTAGATCGCTGAAATCGGATTATATGTAGACGTCTAGCTTTCCTTTTTTATCCCATCTGCTTTCCTACACATCTATCGTTGAAACAGTGATCAGTGCAGAGACAGGAATGAATTCTGTCGCAATTACTACATCTAGATCTATCATCAATCCTAGGAAAGAAATTTGCCGAGTTTTCGGAAAGATATCCAACTGATGGCAAAAAAACGCGAAACTTTTCGATCTATTAACTAGCTTTCGTAACATTAAATAAATATATTTGAGCCATGTTGCAGTAAAAGAGGGTTTAATGCATCTCCGTGATGCATGATACCAAGCAAGTCATCACATAATTATACATCCATATTGTGTGATAACTGACTGAATCAAAAGGCATGCAAACTGGTCCTTTGACATGTAGAACGTTGAAAAATAGATCTAGCAAAGAGTTTTGACCCAGGTTAGCTTACGCGGACTGCACAGGCCGACCTGGGTCGATAGTTTTTGCAAATGCAATAACCCCTTTTTTTACAGATCATAAATCCGGCTTTCTCTGTAAATGGTATTTTGAAACAGCCAAAAAACTAGTTTAGTCATAATTTCTTCGACACGATGTTTTCCGCGAAAAGCGGCTCGTGCATGACGTAAGAATAGTATGATTAATGACGTCATTATTTGCTAGCATAGATTATTGCATATGTTTATGCACAAATAGACGCTTGATACACTGAAATTAAGTAAGAAATTAGATAATCTGTACTCATTAAACTGATAATGATTTTTTAGTAATCATCCGATCGGTAGATAATTTTTGTCATTTTTGACCAGTCAGGTACTTGTGCGAAAGATTGTCATACGTGTGACCTAACCGGAAGACACTCAAATTTTTAGTCATCCCTATTCAGATTTAGACTAAAACCCAGAACGAAGTCGGAATTTAATTTTTGAAAATTTAGAACGGTGTTACCGCAAAACGAGCTTCGCTCGTTACGGGCTTCGCCCGTAACTCGCTGTCGCTCGTTATTACACTGCAAACAAGGGAGGTCATGTGATAAAAGGTAATACTTTCTCTCTCTCTCTCTCTCTCTCAATGTCACCCTTTATCATATAGAGCTTAAACGACCCTGACAGAGAAGGATTTTAAAATACTGTGGGAGAATGAGAAAATACTGGTTACCAGTGTAAATCGTGTAAATAGTGTAAATTATCTCCACGGGGTATCGGTTACCGGTAGCAACCTTTGTATATTGATATCATAAACGTGCCCGTAAATAGGCCTGCTGGGGTCTGCCAAATAAAGTGTCTACATTTTTCACCAATTGCAAGTTATTATTTTATTAATTGGAGTATACCGATACGAAAAAGTAGTTCAAAACCCAGCGCATTCGTCTACACCGAAAAAAAAAAAGGAGTCAGAAGTCAGGAATGTTTTACCGCTGGATTCCGCCCAGTATTCGTGGGAAACTTCCGACCAACTCAAAAATAACTTTGGTTAATTGCATGTAATTGTGTTGATAACCATGTATTTATCAAGCCACTAATAATTTTACACAGTTATACATACGAGTCATGCTCTGTGAAAAGCGGTGCTTGATGCATCTGCGAAAAGTATCGACACAGGTCAGCCTGCGCAGTCCGCGCAGGCTGACCTTGGCCGATACATTGCGCCATTGGTCAATTTTTTGTATGTCAAAGGACCAGTCTACTTCATGATTCAGTCGGTTATCAGACAAAATGGACTCTGTGGTTCCATGATCATGTGATTACTTACTTGGTATCATGCATCACAGAGGTGCATCAAGACGGCTTATGCCGGAACATGGCTCAAATATATCATATGTAAACCATTTGTACAATGTTTGCCAAGCGACCAAGTTTTCTAGAAGCTGTGTTTCCTTTTTATGGTAAGTATCTGTTTACATACTCCGGTTCAGAACTCAAACTGAAATAAAAAAAAAACGTCATTCTTGTGAACGAATGGAAATCTTAGAATTATCTGCTTTCTATACTGTTAAGTTTCCCGCTGAATACCTAAACTGCTGTGGTTTTTTTTTTTTAAATTATCAGACAATAGTTCAAATCCCAAATGTTACGATTTCGCATTTCTTATCATTCGAGATATCTCACTGTATCGGACAGTCTAGATCCAAGATCAGACTCCACGTTCAAACCAGAGTAGTATAGGACGACTCTTTGAACGTCTGACAGGCCTGGTCAGACGTTCAAAGAGACGTCCCTGTAGTCCCTACGCTACCTACCTTACAGAGAGTTTGTCCCCAGTTTGCCTACCCTGAAAGAATTTACATTATTTATAATACCCAGTTTGCCTACCCTGAGGGGGAATTTATCTGCAATTAAAGGCTAAGTGACGGCCAAAAATGACACATTTTCTATTGTCAATCTTCTTTTCTCTCTAAAAGCCTGACCATTGAGTTGGACTTAGTTTTTTCACCTTATGGATGATTTCTCTCTCTAAAAGCCTGAGCATTGAGTTGGACTTAGTTTTTTTTACCCATATGCTATTAGGATTGCTTTATTGTTTACTTCTATCCACTACTTGGCCTTTAAGTGGTTTCTCTCTAAAAGCCTAACCATTGAGTTGGACTTAGTTTTTTCTGCATCTAGGTATGATTTTCTCTCTCTAAAAGCCTGAGCATTGAGTTGGACTTAGTTTTTTTTACCCATATGCTATTAGGATTGCTTTATTGTTTACTTCTATCCACTACTTGGCCTTTAAGTGGTTTCTCTCTCTAAAAGCCTGAGCACTGAGTTGGACTTAGACTTTTTTCTGAGTTTTTTACTCTTTGGAGTGTGGCTCTTTGGAGTGTAACTTTTTGGAGTGTAACTCTTCTAAAAGAAAGAAGTTTGACAATTTGAAGAAATGACAATTTGAAGAAAGATAGAACTTTCGTGGTAAATGGTTAGTCCTGAAAAGGACTGTTGGGTTAGCTCTGAAAAGAACTGTTGGGTTAGCCCTGAAAAGGACTGTTTTGTTTTGGAGGTTGTGTTTTTTCGTCTCACGTTGTTTTTTCCACTTCTAATGACAACATCCGAAATTCGCCTGACAAATAGGGCATGCTTCAACTCTTTTTCTGATTACCATTGTTCCATTATCGAAAGTAATCTTCCTCCCAAATTCGATATCAACCAAAATGACATCCGGCGTTGTCTTTAAAAATAGTTGAACTAATCTTTCGCCGAGATCTTTGTATGGCTGTGTTATACGTTGTAGTTGGTTTTGTTCCTCCTCTCCTACGAAATGAGTGTTTAGTTGCAATAACTGCTGACCAGCATTCAAATAGTCTTGGAGAGCCTCACGTAGTTGATGATTTATCTCCTCCATATTGATACTGCTTCCGAATATTGATACTGCTTCCGAATATTGATACTGCTTTCGAATATTGATACTGCTTTCGAAGTGTTCGTTAGCTGAGAGTCAAAAAATGATGAATGTATGGAAATAATGCTGGGTTTTATACGTTTAAGGAGGATTGAAATTTTTAAAGAGCGCGGACCTGACGGGAAACACCAGGATTGTACTGTGTGACACTGAGTTAGGAGTGGTAAAAACAGCATGAAACGCCGACGCGGGAAAAACATAAAAAATTACGTCATGAGTCAATCAGTTCAATCCTCCTGTAAAGCTATAAAACCCAGCGATATTTTTACATAAAATCATATTTGTTCCAGTATGGTTCGAATTCTTGTCTGCCCCCACTGCGCAAGCAGATGTCTGATAGAGTGTGGGAAATGTTTTGCCATACTTTTTTACCCTTGTGTTTTGTTGATTTGCAAAAGAAACAGTTCTTTGTTACTCGTTTTTTCTTCTTTTCGTTGTTTTGCTTTTTCTCCTCTTTTAGATCCAAAGTTTGTTGTTTTCTTAGATTATCGCTTGTAGATATTTTTTTCTCTGCCTGTTCTGTTATTTTGCAGATTTTTGAATCGGTGATATCCGTTGTGTCGGACTGTATGTCTACGGTCTGATTTTCAACCGGTGATATTGTAGTCTAGTGAACTTGTTTTCCATGTATTTTCGTTGTAGAATGAATTTTGTGTGCCGACGAATTTCGTATGTTGGAGACCGATAACGTTGTAAAACGATGGTGAAATTTCAATGTCATGACTGTGTGGATTCACGTAGACAAAAACAAATGTTCCTGTCTGATTTTCTTTTTTTGGACAATTTCTGGCCCAATGTCCTGCTTCGTTGCATGTAAAACAAATATTTGTTCTCTCACCATTCATCCCATATCGTTTGTCGAGCGTCGCTTGATCTAAAACTCTGTAGCTGATAGTACGGCGTATAGAGGTATTTATAAAAAGCTTTACTAGACGCTGACGTAGTGTACCTCTGCCCAATGGTCTATTTATAGCAACAGACGCTAACTATTGTGATCTAACCCCTTGTCACACTAAACAGCGTTTCCACTGAGTTGGCACGGTGTTGTTTAAGTTCCCAGAGTGCCAAGAGATCGCAGGAAAAATGCGAAGCTCCGTGGCCTATTATCGCGTTCCTGATGTTGATGAAAAAAAGCAAGAAGGAAATCAAGTACATCGATATCTGTTCTCTGTACCCTTATGTTTGTAAACACAAATCCTATCCTGTAGGTCAGCCAGAAATGTTGTCTGCTAAGAATATTGACATGAACAATATTCGACAATATGAGGGCTTAATCAAATGCAAAGTTTTGACTCCAACTGATTTGTTTCACCCCGTTCTCCCAGTTCACTGTAACAACAAAATGATGTTTCCACTCTGTATGAAATGTGCAGAAGAAAGTTCAAGCATTTGTAGCCATGGTGAAGAAAAGAGGGCTTTGGTCGGAACTTGGGTTACTTTTGAATTATTCAAGGCTCTTGACTGCGGTTATCGATTATTGCAAGTGTATGAAATTTGGCATTTCAATTCTGTGTCAGATCAGTTCTTTAAACGTTATGTGTCCAATTTCTTGAAAATTAAGCAAGAAGCCAGTGGTTATCCAGATCGGTGTCAATCAGACTCAGAAAGAGCAATTGCACAAAGACATTACGGAATATGAAGACAAATGTGAAACTCGTGGTATTTGCGAATTTGCATTGTAAAAAAATATTTCAGTGTGATTTTTTTCATTGTCAAGAAAATGTTTTTTACGCTGTATTGTAAAAAAATGTTTCCTTACGAATTTTTTCATTGTCAAGAAAATTTTTTATGTTGCATTGCAAAAAATGTTTCATTGTTTAGTTCTGTTCAATAAAAATGCTTTCATTTTTCAATGATGTTATCATTTTATCATTAGCCTTTAAAGAGTAAAGTAAAAAATGGATGTACAATCCATATTATTTCAACATCCTTGTAATATTTTCATCACAGGGCCGAGCGGTTGTGGAAAAACAGAGTTCGTTCATAAATTAATTGAGTATCGAGAAGACTTGTTCAACATCGTTCCTGAAAGAGTTGTTTGGTGTTACAAAGAATGGCAACATGCCTACAGTGTTATGCAGGAAAAGTTTAATTCACAATTTGAATTGATAAAATTCGTGGAGAGGATTCCTGACGACGAAAACGAAATTTTCAGTGATGTATCCATACCACATTTAATCGTCTTTGATGACATGTTGGGGGAAAAAGATGAGGAAAAAATTAAACTTTGGTTTACAAGAAAAGGTCATCATCGTAATGCAAGTGTGATTTACATCACGCAAAATATGTTTCAACAATCGAAATCGAGTCGAACCATTAGCCTTAATTCTAGATATATGATTTTATTTCGAAATGAACGAGATAAGAATCAGATTAAAACATTAGCTCGACAAATGCAAGCCCCACATTTGGTACCTGCTTATGAAGATGCTACATTGTCGGACCATGGATATCTAGTCGTAGATTTTCATTCACAAACAAACAAAGAATTAAGACTCCGAACAGATATATTTTACCGTTGGTATACACAAGGTAATGAAAGAGGACCTGTTATTTATTCTTCTGCTTAAAAAAGTTTCTTTAAGAAAAGTTTTTTTATGCAAAAGTTCTTGCTTTAAAAGAGAATTACATTTTTAAATATAAATCATTTTTATGATACCCATCCGTGAGTAAACATGGACTTACCACCTACACCAAGATCGGTTTTAGCTGCTTTGCGAAATTTAAGTCAACAAACCGATAAACATGAAAGAGAAGCTGTGTTAAAAGCAGGATTAAAAGAAATTTTAAAATGGTTTACATTAGATGCGCAAAACATCATCGAAAATAAAATCAAATTACCAAAACAAACCATAACGTACATGACAAAACACAGAGCAAATATTGAACAGCTAGCAGATTCGTCCATAGATGAGGAAAGTAAACGTAAAATCATTTTAAAACCTGGAGGGGGTGGATTTCTAGGTGGTGTTATTATCAGAAGTTTGCTGAGATGGGATGGAACAAAAACCATCAGAAAATTTGGAGCTGAAAGACAAACTCGAAAACGTGTTCCACGAAAGCGTGCTCCGCAAAAGAAGAAGTCTCCGAAAAAGAAAAAATCTCCAACAAAGAAGAAATCTCCAAAAAAGCTTACTCCAAGAAAGCGTGCTCCACCAAAGAAAAAATCTCCAAAGAAGAAGAATTCACCACCAAAGAAGCATGCCCCAATTACGATTGATGAAAGATTTGTTACTACCCGAAAACGAAGTTCTGTAGGAAGCAACATTTCAGAACATCAACAGTATCCGAAATCCGAAGAGGAAAGAATGAGAAAAAAACTGCAGTATTACGAAAGAAAGTATTCAAGATTCATATTACCAGGTAAAAAATTATCGTTTCAAGAAATCCCCTCCAGCACGTGATCTCCAAAGACATTAGTTAAACATAAAAAAGGGTTAAAAAAATGTAAACGAATGTTTTATGATATGGTGAAACACAACCTTGATACAGGGAGATATAATCTTGACGACAAAAATGAGGTGCTCCACCTTTGGAAAGGAAGATCTGTTCCCGTGGATTCATCTTTATCTACAGCCACTACATTAGCCGACGATCTCTATTCACAGTTTTCTTAAGAAATTTTAACAACAAATTTTGTCTACAAAAAACATTATATTAGCTATAAATGTTAGTGATATGGAACTTGTATTATCATTTAATCCGAAATCAAGTCAACATGAAGAAGAAAACACCTCTGATAAAAAAACATGGTTCAATGGTTATAGCTATGATACAGGCTAAACCAAAAGCACGTAAAAAACTTGTAAAAGATTCATCACCTGAAGTGATAAAATGCATATCGGAATGTTGTCATAATGTTTTAAAAGGCAATGTACATTTATCATCACCTCAGAAGAAGAAATTGTATTCAAGTAGGCAGCATCTCAGACGTTTAGCTTCGAAATCAGTCTCAGTAAAAAATAAAAAACAAATATTAAATCAAAAAGGTGGATTTCTTCAATTGCTTGGTCCTGCATTATTACCATTGTTAGGAAAAGCCGTTATCGGAGGAATAGGAGGAGCTCTTAAGGCCTTGTAATTTTATAATTTTTAAATTATGTCTGTTAAAAAAATGGTTATTGTGCCTTACCAAACCTTAGAAAATATGAATCGTTGGAAAGCCGAACAAGCTCAAAGACCTCGTTTACCACCCAATCCACAAGTTGTAGATGTAGTACATCTTCAACAGGACATGGGACATATTTTACAAAACACCAATTTATCAGAATCGGAAAAAGCTCAAAAGTATGGTGAGACTTTGTTTAAGTTACAAAATTCTCTTCAAAAAGCAAGATCGACTTTGAACAATTTACTTTCAACGACAAAAAGTGATGATAGTGTACAGAAATCAACGTCTGTTACCTTGCATGATCAAATTTTGCAAAGTGTACCAAAAACCATGAAAAGAAAAGCCGAGTTACTTTTGAATATGATAAAAGATAACAACAATTTAACTTGGGATGAACAAGGAGTTGTGTCATATAAAGGCGGACGCATTCATGGTTCCAATATCATCGATCTTATCAATGATGCAATACGTCAAAGAAAAGGTGTTGAACCCAAAGGCTGGAAAACTTTTTCAAAGGCATTACATGAAAGTAATATTCCGCAAGAAGTCATTGGCAATCCAAGCAGATGGAGGTGGATGCATAAAACTTATGATAAAGCTTATGATAAGCCGCTGAGTGAAGATGAAGAATCCCATGGTGAGTCTGATTACTTATTTCACACACCAAAAAGTGTACAAAAATCTGCAAGGAAATCGCCTGCAAAAAGTGTTAAAAAATCTACGATGAAAACTCCATACATGAAACCTGAAGAAAGAGAAAGACTGAAGCAATTCTATACTAAAGAGTTGTTAACTCCACCAGAATCTATAAAAAAGACCCCTAGTCGTAAAACGGCTCAGTCATGGGAGCCCTGGTAAAGCCTAAACTTGATTACGTGTTAAGAAAGTTATTTTATGATCTCAAAAGTACTGTCGCATTTACTGGAATAAAGCAATTGTATCACGCTGCAAAATCTGTTTTGAAAGAAATAAGATACAAAGATGTTCAAGAGTGGTTACGAGGTGAATCCACCTATACCTTACACAAACCAATCCGTCGACGTTTCAAAAGACGAAAAACTATTGTAAGTGGTATAGATTATCAATGGCAAGCTGATTTGGCCAATATGCAACATTTAGCAAAACAAAATGATAACAAGAAATATTTACTTTGTGTAATCGACGTGTTTTCAAGATTTTCATGGGTTGTCCCTATTCCAAATAAAATGGGAAAAACTTTGATTCGAGCATTTCAATCTATTGTTCAGAAATCAAAACGAAAACCTTTGGCACTTCAAACAGATAAAGGTTCGGAATTTAAAAACAAACTGTTTCAACAATACTTGAAAAAGAGTCAGATTCATTTTTTCACCACCGAAAATCCAGAGACAAAAGCAAGCCTTGTTGAAAGATTTCAACGAACTTTAAAAACGAGAATGTGGAAATACTTTACGTACAAGAAAACAAGACGTTACATTGACGTATTAAATTCTTTAGTTCAGAATTACAATCATACTTTTCACAGAAGTATTAAAACATCTCCTGCAATGGTAACAAAATCAAATGAGGCAGAGGTTTCGAAAAATCTGTATCCTCGATTATCGACAATCGCTATGACGAAAAAGCCAAAATTCAAAATTGGAGATCGTGTTCGGATCAATAAAACAAAACGTACATTTGATTTTACCAAATTGGACGCAAGAAATATTTGAAATCACCCATGTTAACAAGACATTTTCACCTATCACCTATAAAATAAAAGATTTACAGGGTGAACAAATTTTGGGAACTTATTATGAATACGAACTTCAATTAATAAAAGATGATGAAGTCTATGAAATTGATTCAGTTCTTGATAGACGTACAAGGCGTGAGGGCAAAAAATTAATCAAAGAAATAAAAGTCAATTGGAAAGGTTATCCAAAAAAATTTCAAAGTTGGATACCAGAATCGCATTTGGTGTCTTTGAAGGGGAAAAAAATCTTATAGATAAAAAATCTTATAGATAAAAAATCTTATAATAAAAAAATCCTATAAAAGACAGTACAATTATGATGAATTCACAGTCAAACATTGAGTGTGCGACAGAAAGTGTCGATAGTGTTGGTACTAAAAATTACAGCTGCTGTGGAAATCGTGTTCCAAAGAATCAGTTTACATATATTTCACAGATAATAGTCATTTACGCAATTATTGCAACATCCATAGTACATTTAAGTATTCAAAGTCAGGATCGTGAATTGTGGTTGATACTGTTAAGTAGTTCACTCGGATATATTCTCCCATCTCCAGGGTTAAAATTCACAAAGACAGAACAAAAACAACCAGGACTTGATTTCATTGACAGTAAAAAATAAAATATTTAAAAATGAATTCATTTTATGTTACTCTACCTAGCGATAGTTCCATAAACCTTTATCCGAACAACACACAGTGCTGTTTTAAAGTTCATTTACCAAAGACAGTTCATATTGATAAGGAAAATTGGGAAGTTGCATTAGTTCAACTTATTACCCCCTCTCAGTTTTTAAAAGTAAGTGAACAAGAAGCAAAGTTCGAAATTATAACTGCAGATAACGCTTTATACAATGCAGTAGCAGCGGCAGATAAAAAAAGAGATAATATGGAGATATCTGAATTAAGGCGAGACGATAAAGGTAGAGCAGAAAAATGGTCAATTCTATTTACCTTTCCACCGGGTAGTTACATTTCACCAAAGCATATTATAGAGGTGATCGATGATTTGGTTCAAAATAACCTATCGGGTATCCTTCAAAAGAATTCAATGCTACTGTCCATTAGCTATTCAACCTCATCCAAACGTCCGAAACTTGCAATCAGAAATATTACAAAAACCGGAATCAAATTCCACTCATCGCTGTTTTTAAAACTGGGAGGATCGCCAGAATTTCAAAACGAGGCGATTTATCCGGGTAGAAGATTTTTAAATGCATTTAAATACAGTCCTAATATCGATGCTGGCTACAACCATCTGTTTGTTTATTCAGATATTGCCGAACACACTATAGTGGGTGATACATTTGCTCCCATACTTCGTGTTTTACCGTTCAAACCAACCGAATCAGTTGAAAATAATTATGAAACCCAACATATCAACCATGATATTACATTACCGCATTATATCCCCGTTTCGAAATCTGATTTCGATACTATTTACATTCCAATAACAGGGGATTCTGGCATATCGTTTCATTTCATTACTGGTAAGACAATCGTCAAGTTACATTTCAGACAAAAAAAATAAAAAATATTTGATATTTTGAAATAATTAAACTGATACATTGACAAAAAAATGCTGCCAGTTTATCGTGGCGTAAAACATCAGTATGGGTATGGATTAGGTTCCGTATTTAGATCAGCACTTAAAACAGTGACACCATTGCTTAAACCCTTGGTCAAATCTGGTTTTAATGCTATAAAAAAAGAAGGAATCAAACAAGGAATACGTGCAGCAGAAGATATCCTTTTACGTGGTAAAAACCCCAAAAAAGTTGCAGTCTCGCGGGGAAAACAATATGTTCATAATTTAGGGCAACAGTTAATACCTGGGATAAATAAACGAAAATCACAAAAGACAAGTCATTTATCTTCTCGATCTCACAGGGGTAAGATTATTAATAAAAGACAAAGAAATCATTACACTAGACCGAGACCTCTTGATATATTTGATTGAGAGAAAAAATCTTTTGAAAAAATCTTTTTTTGAAAAATCTTTTTTGAAAATGATGCAAAGCGGATCTTGCGAATGCAGTAAATCAGAACTCGATGTTCTTTCTGTACCACCCACATTGACAACGATGCAAGAAAGTCAATGGGTTGAACATTTTCCAATATCATCTTTGACAAACAATTCACCGATAGAATTCATCATACCACCTCAAACCGAACATTGGACAGATTTATCACAATCGTATTTGTATATCAAATTCAAAATCGTTAAAGCAGATGGCAGCAATTTAGATGCCGGCTCAAATGTAGCCCCTGTAAACAATTTCATGCACAGTATGTTTAGCAGTATCGATTTGTATCTAAATAATAAACTAATCAACAGTAATTCAAACACCTATCCATACAGAGCATATATCGAAAATCTTCTGTCATATAATGCCGACTGCAAGACTACGTTTTTGAAAGGTGGTGTACTTTGGATCGAAGACACCAGTGGGCAATTCGGAGCACTCAACCATGATGGGAATAATGAAGGATTACGAGGAAGAATCGGCGTAATTACACTAAGCAGAACTGCAGAGCTTTTCGGACGATTGCATCTTGATCTATTTCAGCAAGAAAAATATTTACCTAACGGTATTGAAATCAGACTTAGATTAAACAGAGCTTCACCAAACTTTTGTCTTACGGGAGGTACTGGTGCACCAGCTGCAAAAATTGTATTGGAATCTGTCAGTCTACATATGCGAAATGTCGAATTGTTGCCTGTTATTGCGAATGATCTAAATCAAATTATTTCTCAGCAAAACATGAAAATTCCTATCCGCAGAGTAGAAGTAAAGACTTTTACCATTGGTAATGGACTTCAGTCTAAAGTTGAAGATCATTTGTTTCAAGGACAGCTTCCGAAACGTGTTTTCATTGCAATGGTAACAAATGCTAGTTATAATGGAGGTTATGATACCAATCCATTTTTCTTTCAACATTTCAATCTGTCAAAAATAGATGTATCATGTAATGGTCACAGTATTCATAACAGACCCTTTGAGCCTGACTTTGAAAATGGCTTGTATTTGAAATCATATTTGTCAATGTATCAGGCTGTCTCGGCCTTTGGACTCAATAAATCATTTGATATTGCCAAGGAAGATTATGCTGGTGGATACTGTTTGTGGGGGTACGATTTGACAGCTGATCAAGGCAGTGAAGAAGGTCAACTTCACCCTATAAAAACTGGAAGTCTTCGAATTGAGCTTCAATTCGCCCAAGCCTTGGCAGCAGTGGTCAACGTTATTGTTTTTGCTGAATTTGACAATCAGATCGAGATCAACAGTTTGAGAGAAATCATCACAGATTACTAACTTCGGAAAAAAATCACATCAGAAAAAACAGTCCTTTTCAGGACTCGAGAGCATATATAGAAAAAACGATGCTGGGACTCGGATTTGCTATATCACTGAGAGCAGAAGCAGAAAAAGTGAAATATTCTACTTCAAAGTGCATCTCTACTCGGAAAAATGACATTCACAATAGCTTCGAAAAACATATGATTGAAGAATTACAAAATCTTATTCCAGTGAAGTTCGCAACCAGTGTTACGGATGTCAAGTGGACCACCCCAGTCAAATACAGCACGACCTGTGTTTATTTAAGAACAGACAAGAACATACGGATATGTTCATAGAAAAAGCTATGATGGAATTAAATCCATACAAAATCATGGAAAAATGGTATCCTGAATTAATGGAAATGAAACTCGAGGACAGTGACTATGTGGAAACCTACAGATTGTGGAAGGATATAAAACAAAACATTTTATCTGAATTTGTGGATTCGTCTTGGTTACATAACTGGTGTAACAAAGTAAAACAATCCTGGGAAGAAAGTGACTAAGAAAAAACGTGATGTATACTTAAGAAATTCAATACATATTAGATCACGGAACCTGGATAAAAAATCTACAGGCGAAAGTCTGTGCAAAAGATCAGTTGCCTCGACAGAAACCCGAACATGTGAAAGCTTACATTGTGAATACAGAGAGATCAAATAAACCAGGAGAACACTGGGTGGCAGTGATATTCAACAATAATGACAATGTGCTATACTTTGATTCGTATGGACTACCACCACTTGAGCCAGAAATCATTAACTTTTTAGACAATCATTCTTCAACGTGGAGATACAATCGACAAACTCTTCAGAGTCTACAGGGTAAAGTTTGCGGACTTTACTGTATCTTTGTATTGGATGCTGCTGCTAGAGGATACAATATACAGAAATATCTTCAACAGAAATTCCTCTCAACGAAACACCATCGAAACGATCGAGATGTATCATTGTGGTTTAATCAACACTACGGAATTCTATACAAGAAAATTTCAGAGACTCAAACCCACAAACAGTGAAAAATGATCTTCTTTTTTTGCTATCAATTCATTGTGAATATTTCATTTTTTGTCTTTTTTTACAGGTCATTGTAAAATATGTTCATTGTAAATATGTTCATTGTTCAGTTTTGTTCAATTAAATAAAAGTTCAAAAAAGAATAGAGTTCTTCATTCTGTTTTTCCCAAGACTTGTTCTGTCTACATTTTTTCCCATACATCGGGTCATAACTTTTTTGCTATATTAGCATGAAACGTAGGATGGAAAAAAATGTATGTGCTTTCTGCCAGGTCCGAGCTCTTTAAAAAATTTCAATCCTCCTTAAACGTATAAAACCCAGCGATATTTTCATACATTCATCATTTTTCGACTCTCAGCTAACGATCACTTCGAAAGCGGTATCAATATTCGAAAGCAGTATCAATATTCGGAAGCAGTATCAATATGGAGGAGATAAATCATCAACTACGTGAGGCTCTCCAAGACTATTTGAATGCTGGTCAGCAGTTATTACAACTAAACACTCATTTCGTAGGAGAGGAGGAACAAAACCAACTACAACGTATAACACAGCCATACAAAGATCTCGGCGAAAGATTAGTTCAACTATTCTTAAAGACAACGCCGGATGTCATTTTGGTTGATATCGAATTTGGGAGGAAGATTACTTTCGATAATGGAACAATGGTAATCAGAAAAAGAGTTGAAGCATGCCCTATTTGTCAGGCGAATTTCGGATGTTGTCATTAGAAGTGGAAAAAACAACGTGAGACGAAAAAACACAACCTCCAAAACAAAACAGTCCTTTTCAGGGCTAACCCAACAGTTCTTTTCAGAGCTAACCCAACAGTCCTTTTCAGGACTAACCATTTACCACGAAAGTTCTATCTTTCTTCAAATTGTCATTTCTTCAAATTGTCAAACTTCTTTCTTTTAGAAGAGTTACACTCCAAAAAGTTACACTCCAAAGAGCCACACTCCAAAGAGTAAAAAACTCAGAAAAAAGTCTAAGTCCAACTCAGTGCTCAGGCTTTTAGAGAGAGAAACCACTTAAAGGCCAAGTAGTGGATAGAAGTAAACAATAAAGCAATCCTAATAGCATATGGGTAAAAAAAACTAAGTCCAACTCAATGCTCAGGCTTTTAGAGAGAGAAATCATCCATAAGGTGAAAAAACTAAGTCCAACTCAATGGTCAGGCTTTTAGAGAGAAAAGAAGATCGACAATAGAAAATGTGTCATTTTTGGCCGTCACTTAGCCTTTAATTGCAGATAAATTCCCCCTCAGGGTAGGCAAACTGGGTATTATAAATAATGTAAATTCTTTCAGGGTAGGCAAACTGGGGACAAACTCTCTGTAAGGTAGGTAGCGTAGGGACTACAGAGACGTCTCTTTGAACGTCTGACCAGGCCTGTCAGACGTTCAAAGAGTCGTCCTATACTACTAACCAGTCTCATCTTTATCTACACTGTCCGCAAGGGCGCACCAAGTCGTGCATCATGGGCTAGGGGTTAAATCTGCTTTTTGTGTTATGTAAATACAATTGGTCCCCTCAAAGTGTTGGAAATTGGGATGGAGATGATTGTGATAATGATTATAATGATATTGTGGATATTTGTTTTTCCGGTGAAAGATCGAAATTTATTTGATCGAGTGAACATCATCGGTATTATTTTCACGAGTGGTGCTCCTAACCCCTTTTGTTTGGACTTTCGTCAAGATCCAGAACAGTTGTTTTCGTTAATTTCCCTTGGCGTACCCCTCTCCACATAAAAACGCATTAAAATATTACATAAAGTGTAAGAAATATAAGGTATTTGCGCGTAAATTACGTCATATTTCCCTCTGGTTGAATGACACGTGCTGTTTACCTAGGTAACTAGTGCGCCGGAACCACTGTTTCTGCCTTCAATTGAAGAGTTAGAAAATGTGAAATCGGTATTTTTGTCTGGTCGTAACCATGAAATATCAAACCATAATCCAGCATTATTTCTCCATAAACTACCGAAAAGCATGAAATAAATGGAGCATTTTTTTTTTTCGGTTAAAGATTGAAATTCATTTCATCGAGTGAACATCGGTAATATTTTCACGAGTCGCGCAGCCACGAGTGAACCTGCGACTTTCACAATTATTATATGCGAATCTACCAACTGAGCTATCGGGTCAGTAGATATATTTCTGAGTACAAAATGTATTTATCCCCTATTATGCAATAACAATTATACCGTTATCTAACGGAATAGGGAATTTTACAATAAAGATACCAAAAAGACACGGTAATTCTTGGTGTGATCTTCATGTATTTCTATCCATGTTTTAAAGCCATCCTTGCACACGAATAAAAATTAGCAGTCTTTGTCAAGATTTTCTGACAAAACTTGCGGAACGAAATTTTGTGTACTGCCCTTTAAATTGTTAATTTGAGATAGACAGACATGGATCACGAAACTCATTTTAGTAAGAAGATGCAAAAAAAAAGTCTGTGCCAACCGAAGGTTTCATTGGTTCAAGAAGTATGATGTGCAATTTCAGCTTGGTACAGCCATTTGGCTTTTACTTTTCACGACACACTAAAAAGAGTGATTCCCGATCTGCGCGGTCTGATCTTGATAGACAGCATCAGCATCTAAACTCGTCCTAGAATGCTGAGAGTAAAAATACTCGATACTAAAAGCTTTAGCGGAAACGTTGACAAATTGCTTGTGTCACTATTTCTAGCGGAGAACCGATATTTACTGGGGTGATCTCATCTAAAATAGCCGATGTCTGGGCGTTAGCTTCATTTTTCAAAGCTAAACGCAAAATGAGAACGTTCATTCTCTTAACTCCTTGTGAAACGACAAACTTTTAAGACTTGTCGAAGTTGAGAGCATTTGCAGACAAAAATTTAAATGTGGCCCAAATGATGATTTCTGTCTTTGTATTGGTAAAAAAAAACATTGTAGGAATATGAGAAAATGCTGGTCGCCAGCATTTTCTCATTTTCCAACGATGTTTTAAAAATTCTTCTTCCTGACGGTCGTTGAATCTACGGATTGTGAGATAACTGGTTAAAGCACTAATATATTCAATCTCGGAAAAACTCCTGCATTTTCCAGATTGTACGTGTGTGTGTTTTCCATAAAATACATCGCAGAACAAGGACCAGGTCAGATCAGACAACACTTTCTGTGTTTGCCTAATTTTGATCTTCACATGTGCTCGATGCTGTATTATTGAAATCTTTCACTACCAAATAACCCGATTTGACATTTCATTTCTCTGGCCGAGCCCCGTGTCTCAGTCGGTAACAAGCAGAGAGAGACTTAAACAAATTCAGTAAGGATATAGCAGTGGGGTTCTGTGTGGCTCAATGGAAGAGAGTAGGATTCGTAGCCTGCAAGCCCCGGTTTGGATCCTCACTTGAGGCACTGGGTTTTTACGTTGGAGTGTCCCTGGACAAGATACTTCAGAGTCCTAGCCTAGTACTGTCGAATCCCGAATCCCTTGAGAAACGTGGACATATAAGCGTTCCCCTTGAAATGACTGAAATAATGTAAGAGGCGTCGAACACAAAACACTCAATCCGTCATATAACTGTATTTTCAATGCTGTGAGTTATGGATCTCTTTTTATATACCTGTAAATTTTCGGCTCATCGCATCCTGATAAAATCAGACTCGACGGCAGAAAAGTCAATCTACACAATGCCAAAACGTTTCCAAATTTGTATGAGGACATAACACACGTGCGAAATACATTAAGACTGATTTGCGATTTGATTGGCTAAATCGTTGCCCTATAATAACCCCTGCGGTTTGATAAGTCAAAAAATACCCTAAAACATTCATCCGCCATTCATAAACAACTGTTACGCTCTTGACCAGATGCTATAGATGCAATATTTTGTTGTTGAAATTTGTAGTAAATGAAATACTATATTGCAGAAACCTTCCTGGTGCTAGTACTGGTATTTGCTTCTCCCTGCGTAAGAAAATTTTGACATCTCTCTCGACCTTCGACCTCGCACGATATCCTTTTTTTCTCACAAGCACCAGGAAAGTATATATGATCATAGCTACCAATACCCTTGGCATGAGTACTGGTTAGGTATGCTGGAGGCAAACCCTAGAGTGGTTGATATCATGTGTTTAACTTGTTTAACCCTTAAGCTGCTAAGCGCGACTCACTGATCTTTTGCGGACAGTATAGATCAAGATCAGACTGCACAGAACGTACAGTCTGATCTTTAATCTACACTGTCCGATAAGGGGATCCTTCAAAACATAAGTTTCAAGTAACAGTATTCGAGTTTTTTCTATCGGCTTGAAAGTTTTATTTAACTTATTTCGCAGGATAAGGGTTAAAATCGATGACAATAAATTGGATTAATCCACACTGGGGAACACATTGATCAGTAAAGCAGGTCTTATATCTGGGTCGTGGAAGGGGGATATTGATGACACCGTACCGAATATATAAATAAAATATGAATTAAAGGTTGGAGTTTTCGGAAAGACCCACCACATTCTGCATCCCATGTCCATTGTAAGGCCCAAAGTTTTGCGTAAATATACTGAGAATGCTTGTAAGCATATATTAGCTAATTATTTCAATATATGAGCACTAGCATTCTTAGTCTATTGCCTGACACCTTACACATTTACATGGATTCAGCGGAGGTAGTTATGATAGACATGATACACGTTGACAAGGTCAACATTTTGTTGTCGTAACATCTTGTAGGCATTACTTAAAGCCTCGGGACAGTAGATATAAACGGAGAGAGCTGGGCCACCATAAAATGGTTAAACCCCTTCATGGTCTGAGTCAAGCATAAAACTCTCTCTCCGTTAGAGTGGTCTCCCCATACTTGCCTAACTCTGGTTCAAGTCAAGCATAAAACTCTCTCTCCGTGCATTAAGGTCAAACGGTGCATAAGGCCATAGAGTGGTCCCCCCATACTTGCCTAACTCTGGTTCAAGTCAAGCATAAAACTCTCTCTCCGCTAGGGTGGTCCCCCCATACTTGCCTAACTCTGGTCCAAGTCAAGCATAAAACTCTCTCTCCATTAGAGTGGTCTCCCCATACTTGCCTAATTCTGGTTCAAGTCAAGCACAAAACTCTCTCCCCCCGTGCATTAAGGTCAAAGAGTGCATTAAGGTCAAAGAGTGCATTAAGATCATTAAGGGGTAAAGGTCAAAGAGTGCATTAAGGTCATCAGAGGGTAAAGGTAAAATGGGGGTAAAGGTCAAAGGAGACATTAAGGTAATCAGAGGGGTAAAGGTAAAACAGCGCATTAAGATCAAACGAGTGCCTGAAGATAATCTGAGGGGGTTAAGATCAAACGAGTGCCTGAAGATAATCAGAGGGGGTTAAGATCAAACGAGTGTCTGAAGATAATCTGAGGGGGTTAAGATCAAACGAGTGCCTGAAGATAATCTGAGGGGGTTAAGATCAAACGAGTGCCTGAAGATAATCTGAGTGTCTGAAGATAACCCGATAAGATCAAACGAGTGGGATCAAACGAACGGGCCCACCCCTGACGACCAGGGCGAGTCAGGTCGGCTCGTGGCCCTCCAGGGTTGTCGTCCGAGGGTCCGCGCTCATTTTTGAAAAATGAATCGAAGTAAACGTAAAAACGTATGGAACCGCTAAAAGAGTTTCTAAAAGAATTAAACTTAGACAAAGACGGGGGTTTAATGGGTGCTATATATAACATGAAAGAGAATTTGCTAAATGTAGATATAGCTAAAGGTAAATTTAAAAAGTTAATTTACTCGGGTGACCTGGAGTCGGCCTCAGACGATCTGTCTCGCCTGGGCTCAACCCAGGTGGTGAGACAGGCTTCCGCAAGATTCGCAACGCTTCTAGTTACGTATACGAACTTTATTTTAGATTCTATCAATCCGGAAATTAGACGAGATTTAGGCTTAAAGGCGACATTTTGGAGACACATTTACGAGAGTGGAAACCTCTCAAAGAGAGATTTAATATTTAAGATTAAGAATACTCTAGGGTATAAAGTAGAGAAAGGGCTAACGAGAAACGAAATAGTGTATGAAACGATAGTAAATTTTTTATATGTGGTTAAGAATGGTCGTTCAAATTATATAAAGAATAAAAGAAGAATGCGGGGAGGACAAGCTTTAAAAATTTTAAGTATGACGAACAGAATAGCTAAGAAGGTTGGGTGCTAAAGTATTGATATTAACTTAATAATAAAGAAATTTTATAAATGTCTGACTTTTTTGTATCCACTCACACTTTCACAGCATACACAAACTTAAACGACCTTGATTTAGGTGTAATCTTTGATGAAGTTGACACAAATTCTTCTCTCATCCATACGCTATATAAAGAGAGAGAAAAAGGTTTTAAGAAAAGAAAGGAAAATAAAACGAAGCATTTATTAAACTGTATATCATTTACTTTTTCCAAAGGAGTTAACCTTAAACTTTTTAGAAACGGGGTAATCCAAGTTACGGGTTGTAAAAACTTTGATGATTGTAAATCGTGTTTACTTTTATTTTGGGGTCTTAAATGTTGTCCTAAGTTCGATCATTTAGAAGTTCATATAGTTTCGACAATGAGAAACGTTATTTTTAACTTAGGATTCTCAGTTGATAGAGAAAAGTTATTTCGATACGTGATTAAAAATTCGAACGGTCTCGAGATATCTCGCATTAATGAAAAGCAGTATCGCGTAACTATAGACTCGATAGATGATATGCCGGTTTATAAAATTAGAATAGAAGACGAGAGATTAATAGAAGAACCAAATATAACTTATAGCGAGTTCGGAATTAATAGAGCTTTAAAGAAGAAATATATTAGTATATTTATATTTACAACGGGAAAAGTCCTGTGTTCGGGTGTTCATGAGAAGTATCAAACTCGGGTTATAGAATGGTTCTTAGATTTAGTAAAACGTGGGGATATAAAAGCGAAAGAAGCCAGTAATTTTTCGCTGAAAAAATATATACTTCCGAGTTATTTTAAAGAGATCCCAGGTGCTGTCTCGACGCGAGGTCGTCGCCCGAGGGGCTCCGAGGGTCCGAGGGACTCCAGGCGAGACACCCCCTCGGGCGAGGATAGCGTAAAAAAATTAAATTTAAGTAAGAAATCCTATATAAAAATGAGGGAGGATATGAATTGTATCAAAAGTGGGGAACTTCGTATAGAAGATCTTTCTATAGATTACGCGAATAAATATAAAAGCAAGGAGTATGAATTTGTTAAGATACCAGTAAAGTACAGATACTCTAATAATAAAAATGGTCCGCTGTTTATACGTACCCCCGTTTTGTTTTCAAACGGTGTTAATGCGTTTGATAAATCGGAAGAAAAAGGTCTAAAAGATTGCTCGTTACCTTTAGTATGTTATAACGGTGGAAAACCTATGAAAAAGGAAAGAGCTTTTAAAGAAGATCTGGAAAAAGTAACGGGTTTCTTCCGAGAGCATGGAAAGGACAAAGAACTAAAAGAAGATAGGATTAGACATTTAGGCGCAATTAATATTTTAAGATATACTGATGATGGATCGGCTATGATATACGCAAAACTTTACGAAAACAAAGAATCTAGGACCCTCTTTTACGATAAAGACGGCAAAGAGGTAGACCCTCTTTCAAATAAGGAAATTGCTTGTAAGTTGTTTTGTATTTTAAAAGTAGAAGGAATATTTAAAAATAAAAGCGTCGAAACGATCCAGATTAAGGTTATATCGGTAAAAATAGTAGAAAAGAATGTAGAAATACAGAAGGAAAAGGCAATTATACCTAATATTTTAGATGAATGTCCAAGTGATGATGAGGATGATGAATAAAGTAGGGGCCGATCATCGGGTGACGAGACACCAAGCGTAAAAATATAACTTGCAAGAAGTTATATTTTTGTCTATAAATCTAATTCTATCAAGATAGATATATAAGAGTGTGATACATTACGACTGTCTGACCTCGAGATAAAGTTTATGATGTCGCATTCCTCTACTTCTAACGGCCTCCGAAAAAAGGTACAACTACAATCTTCGTTCGCTTTTTTTATAATAGAGTAATCAACCTGCTCTTTACCGTTTACCGTTATATTAATTTTAACCTCTTCTCCAGGTGCTTTACGATCTTCCTTTACGACCGCTAAACTTCCCCTTACGATTCTTCCCTTCACACTCATACAATAACCACCCAAACCATGCTTTCTACCAGAATTACCATTACCGAAGGAAAATTCGAAATTACCGTTTGCGATCGGTCCGTTTTCTTCACCCCACACGGTTATAAAAGGTCTCCTTCTAAGAATATTCTTTATTAAGAGAATTTCCACTCGATCCACATAGGATTTGGTTGCTAAATCTGCCCCCAATGAAGGTTCTCCAGCGTTTTTTAGAGTATAACTTCGAAAATTAATTTCAGCCGCTGCCTCGAAACTTCCATCCGGTTTTTTTACGATGGCTCCACCATTGTCGACATAGTTTTTATTCGCAACGGCATGGAGGGATGAGGGGTTGGGTACCCCGGTAATCGAGTTATTATTCATATTGATATCAGCTTTAGCGGTAAAAGATCCATCGAGGTTTATAGTGAAAGCTTTTTCACCCGCAGTAGCCTTATCTACGGTGGTATCTACGTAAAACTTACTAGCAGCCTGATCGTGTCTCGTAGGGGTTCCGAGATTGTTAATTACTTGCCCTCCCATAGAGATTGCATCAGCTGCCTGAAACCACCTTCCATCTCTATAATCGAAGGCTCGTTTGAAATTGTCAACATACTTCTTAGTAGCAGCTTCATTAGGTTCTTTAGGTTCCTTAACATTCCGTATCTCGTTGAAATCCATATTTATAAATCCGAATGCCTGATACCCCCCGTTTTCTTTTATCCACCCTGAAGTTCCATCCACGTAATCCTTAGTCGCCACGTCGCGCGAATTTACCGGGTTACTAACCCTCGTTAATGTATTACCATTCATGTCTATAGAACCAGTAACAGCGGTCGTTCCATCCACGCGTAAAAAGTTATTGTTCACGTAAGCGAGTGACACACCATCACCGATTGTGCCGCTATCATCTTTCATTCTTCCGAATTTGTCAACGGGCATTTTAATACTAAAAGAGTTTATTTAAAACGTTTTGAAACGCCTTCCTGCGGGATAACTCTTTTAGAATGTATAAACATAAATGACCGCAAAATACTTGTCCCGCTCCTTGAAATTGATCGGTATTGTACTGTATCGGGCTTTTTAAATACTCTCGAATTTCAATGGGGGGTTGTACGCCGTAACTGTCAAAATAAATTTTAGTTTTACCGTTTTTATACCAAGCGACCCAATGTGTACCGGGTCCACCGCTTTTATCGAAGTTTACTATACCGCACTCTTTTTTACTCGGTTTTTTCGGTAATGTATCTAGTAAAAAAACTCCTCTAAAATAAGGAATCTTTAATCTTTTCGCCGCATCTTCCAATTCGAAATTGCTCAACGGTTTATTTGGTAAAATTACGTTTTCGATCGAAATATTTGCCATTTTTAGAATTGCTCGATATTCTTATTATCGACCCAAGAATTAAACTCGTTGGAATAGCCTTTCCACTTTACGAGAGATTTATCTTTCTGTTTTTTAATAACCTTTTCTATCCTAAACGTCTCTTGGGTAGTTTTCTGAAGTTCGGGTTCATAAAATGCGCCTTCTATTTCTTCTCCGTTAAGATCCTTAATACTATACGTTATAGGTGATGTATGTTTTACTTCGGAAACTATAAAAACCTCTTCCGTCCATCTCGTCGTATAACCCTTCTCAAAGGTCCTTTTCTTTTTTGCTATCCTTACCCTATCTCCCACGGACCACTTAGGTGCTTTTTCTTCACCACTATGAGGGTAAAGGTTTCTCCAAACCGTAGTTTCATTCTTTCTTACTAGCCTCTACCGGCGTCATTTTAATAGAGGAATGGATAGTATTATTATACTCCTTAACGAGATCTTGCAAGACATCGATGTAAACGTTCGTAGAGTTGGCGGAGAAATACTTCCACATCTTCTCCTTCATCGTTCTAATCCATCGTTCAACGACGCTAGATTTCTCTTCGTTTTGTGTGGAATACAATTGAACCAACGCTTTTACGTCTTTGTTGTAGAACTCCCGACCTTCATCAACCCACAATTTCTCCGGCTTTCTTTCCTTAAAAATAGCTTTAAACGCTTCTGCCGTCACCTTGCCTGTCTTGTTTTTCAACGGGACCAGCCACCCGTACTTCGAAAAGATGTCGATCACAGCGAGAAGATAATTATTGCCTCGATTATACTTAGAAAAAGCGCGCATGTCGACTAAATCCGCGGCCCATATACTATCGATACCGTTCACTATAACCCTCCTCTTTTTAAACCTTCGTCTTACGGGTTTGTGCAATTCCTCCTCCAGAGTTGTCATTTTCAGGTTTTTTTTATGACTCGCCCTGCTTCGTCAGGGATTCCCATTCCGAACCGCATCTTCGTACCTATGAGTACTTACCAAACCCCGTTCCATCTTTTCTCTAATAGAAGGGTTGTAAATACCATCCAGTTCCGCCAACATATTCTTGTCACACACCGCGTTTCTCGTGGCTGTGTCATTGTGCTTAAGATAACAAACATCATGGTTGTAAGCGGCCTTATCGACGCGGTTGATTGGTTTGCTCCACTTCTTCGGCGTTAAATCCGGGTTGAGTCTTTTCTTCAGCTTAGTACCAGGTCCCGTAAAATTATGACCGGGTAGATGCATTTCGAAAGGCATGTTGTTTATGACTTTGTTTAGCAAGGATCCACCCCTCGCCGTCGATACAAATTGGGTTTTAGTTATCCCGCAAACCGCGCATTTCCCACGCTTCATATTCCTGTTATTTTTACTGACCGCGTAGCTTACATCTTTCGTATCGGTACGTCTCTTACACTTAACGCAGTACATCTTTTTTATATAAAATAAAAAAAGTTAAATAGAAAATGGATATTATAAACTTGTCATGGAATGAAGTAGTATCAAAGAGATTTAATCACCTCCTTTTACCGAGAAGTATCAGAGGTTTAATTATAGGCAAATCGGGATGCGGTAAAACTACTTTATTGTTAAACCTTTTACTCAGACCAGGTTGGCTCGATTACAACGATTTGAGCGTTTTCGGAAAAAGCCTTTTTCAACCGGAATACCGAATACTAAAAAAGGCTTTTGAAGAAAAACTACCGAAAGAATGTATCTTTAGGTTGTTTGACATGCGTGATGAGATACAAGAACAAAACATTGTACCGACGGCTTTAGTCGAAGAATGGATTAAAACGATTAAAAATAAATCGGATATAGATTGCAACTTCTTCGAGAATGCGAGCGATGTGCCCGATCCGAGAGAGTTAAACTTGGAAAATAAAAGCCTGATCATCTTCGACGACCTGCTTTTAGAGAGGCAGAATAAATGCGAGTGTTATTACGTTCGAGGAAGGCATAGTAACGTCGACTGTTTTTACCTCTCACAAAATTACTTTAGGCTACCGAGGCAAACCATCAGAGAGAACGCCAATTTTATCTGTCTCTTTCCGCAAGACCTAAAAAACATTAACCATATTTATAACGATCATGTGGGTGACGATATGCCTAAGGACGAGTTCAGAAAATTCTGTCAAAAGGCGTGGGAAAAACCATTCGGCTTTGCCATCATTGACTTAACGAGTAAAAAGCATGATGGGAAGTATAGAAACGGTTTTGATAATTTCTATATACCGAGGTCGGTATAAAGAATATTTTCGCTTTTTAAAAGATGGACATAGATCTTTTAAAAAAGATTGTAAGAAATATGGAACACAAAACGTCGCTTCAAATCATCGTAAGCGATAACAAAACGCGTTTTAGAACGAGGTTTAATCCCCCGATTCAGCTTGAAAAGGATAAAGTATACGAAATAGCTTTAGTAAACCTCGAAACTTACTACTCTTTTCCAAACATTGATGAAACGAACAACACATTAGTTTATTCTTCGGACAATGGCGCCTCATGGATTAAAATAAAAATACCTGAAGGAAGTTATGACCTTGTTGACATTAATGATACAATTCAGCAGGAAATGAGAAAAAAGGGTCATTATGATAGAGTTAATGAAGAGTATCCTATTAACCTTTCTGCAAACACTAATACCCTAAAGTCTGTTCTTACTCTAGAAGATGGCTACCAAGTAGATTTTAATCAACCGGGATCCCTCGGTAAAGTATTAGGATTTACTCGCGCTAAATACACGCGAGGATTTCACGAGTCGGAGAATGTAGTGAACATTCTTAGCATAAATAGTTTGCTCGTTAACATAGATATTATTTCGGGAAGTTACGTTAATGGCTCAACAAAAAACACTATTTACTCTTTTTTCCCGGACGTTGCGCCTGGATATAAGATAATTGAGTCACCAGTTAATTTAGTATACTTACCAATAACATTAGATGAAATACATAACCTAGAGGTAAATATTACGGATCAAGATGGTAATTTACTAAATCTTAGAGGCGAAAATTTAACGATTAGGTTTCATATTAGAGAAGCGAGGTGACTGTCTCGCCGAGCGGCTCGACGCGAGGTCGTCGCTCGTGTCGTCAGGGACCCAACTTGTTCGGGATAAATAAAAAATAGTTATATATAAAATGACGCGTTACACTAATGTTAAAGTAAATATATCGGAAGGGCAAAAGGAAAAGCTTCAACATGCTGTTAAAGCTGGTTGTTCAGCAACAAGTATTCGTTTAGGTCACGAAGATTTACGCGGTAATGATGTTTTAGCAATTACCGATTCACAAGCGAAGAAAATGGGTAAAGCCTATGAGGGTGGTAAGGGTATAACTATTAGAATGTCTGCGAGACAACTTAAACATAACTCGAAAATAGAAGGAGGTTTTCTCGGAATGTTAGCTGGGTTAGCTGCTAGAGCTTTGCCGATGCTCGCAAAAACCGTTTTACCGGCTCTAGGTGTTGGTGCTCTTTCTGGATTAGCTCAAACGGGTGTACAAAAAGCGATGGGGGCGGGTCTTTACCTTAAAAAAGGAGGAAGTGTGTGTCAAGTTGAAACTGATGGATGTGGATTATACTTAAAACCATACAAAGGTAAAGGATTATCTCGTGTTGGTGATGGGTTGTATCTAAAACAAGGAGGAAAAATGTATGATGGAAGAAGACTTTTACTCGGACCTAATAGTCCATTCGCTAATATCTCTATCTTAGGAGCTATATTATAAACTAATATAATTCTATATTAAAATGGAGGTTCATAAGTTCGGTATAAAGTCTAATATCTTCGCCCGACATAAAACTATATTTTGGAAACCTCATTTAGAGGGAGTAAGATTTCCTCCCTTAAAGCGCGATCCTCTAAAATGGAAAATATACTCGCAAGTAACTATCAAGATTCCTCCTCGTGATGGCACGAGAGTTCCGCTAGGATTTGGTTATATAACTACACGAGGAGTTGTAGTGATATCTGTTAGTAATAAATGGAAAGATAGTTTAACAATTCTTAATGGAACGCATCTTGATAGTGAGGCTGATGATATCTTAGTCTACATTTATAATTTCTCGCGAAAACCGATCGAAATACCTGAGGGAGAGTTAATCTGTTATCTTTGCTTCCGAGCGTAAGCAAGGAAATCCCTCGACGATCTCTGACGAAGCAGGGCGACCTGGAGTCGAGCCTCCAGGCGAGACAGTCAGCTCGAGAAATATTTGGCATAAACAAAAATAGTAGTTTAATAAAATGACCGATACGGATCAAAAACACCCTAATAAAATATATCCTCAGTTACCCAAAGAACAAAGTACAGCAAGCGCCCCGCCTATCGACTCCAGGTTCGGAGGTGAGATGCATGCAGATGACAAAGGTCATTCCTACCGTTTACAAAAAATATCTGAAGTACAACAGTTTCTTGAGAAGGAGATTCGAGAAAGAGAAGCTCTAGCCAAAAAGTACTTTCGTGCCTCTAGAATAGTAGACAACGTAGATATCGTCCTGGTAACCGTAACAATGGTTGCTGGTGCCGGCGGTATAGGTTTGCTTTCTACCGTTGTAGCTATTCCAGCTGTAGTAGCATTAGAAGCAACGGCTTTGGGAACCGGTCTTCTTTCATTGGTAGGTAAGTATGTTGTTAGAAATAGTAGAAGCAAAGGAGAAAAGCACTAAAAGATTAGAATGTTAGCTGACGCTAAGTTAGATACCGTTTCAACGCATATATCCAAAGCTTTAATCGACAATTATATCTCTGATGATGAATTCAGACTAATCATGGAAGAATTAGATAAATATAAAAGCATGAAGGAAGAGATACGTACCAAGATCAAGAAGATTTCCTCAGAAAACGAAGAAACTCTAATAGAAAGGGGGAGGCGTGAGCAAAGGGAGTCCTTTCGGAGGCTTGTTGAAAAACATCACAGCAACCTGTTCGAATATTAGATTGCCAGAAATCCGTTGTAGATGTATTTGTGAAATGGGTGATACCTCGGACATGTAATATATTACGTTGAAAACTAGGTAGAAAACTAGGTAGAAAACTGCGTTGAAAAACTATTTTAGTAATTTAAAAAAATGTCTTTTTTAAAAATCACGGATCCCACAAAGAGGGACTTAATCGTAAAAGAGTATCTCGAAACGAGAAAGAATATTCGGGATAATCTAATAGCGGAGAAAACGGGCGAACAACAACTTCAAACCGATCTTTCAAAGTTTTTTAAACCTATAACGGAAACGCAAAAAGCTACAGCGAGGGAGATTACGGAAGAACTTAAACCTATTAAAGAGGGTATAGAAAGCTTACCACAAAACATGCAATTTCCAGCCTTTCCTTCTATCACAGCTTATGATAAACCGCCGGAAGAAACGGATTCGATATTTATCGGAGAAATAGCGGAAAAGTATTTAAGAAAGTTTGCTACTAAGTCTGAAGTTGACAAAACCCACGGAATATATGACAAAAAGGGTAAGTTTTATATCGGTAACAAACCAATTGTTATTCAAGACAACAATATTATTGTGGATGGTGAAGAATATGAAGGTACTCCCGGTCTATGGGAGTTAATCGTATCTAAAGATCCGGATAATAATATTTTTGGAGGCGAGGATTATGAGAATTACGCGAAGTTGATGGTAAAAACCAACTCCATTTTTCGTGACAACAAGCGAGAAAGTAAATATCCTAAATCTTCTAAAAGTAAAAAATGGAACACTATACTTAGACCTATTTGGGATAATAAAAGATATCATGAAGGAAAGGGCATCGTTGTTATCCCATCTGACCCTAACGCATTAATAGAAAGACTAGACCTGTTGATGGCAAGTAAAGAAGCGGGTAACACAGGCGTAAGAAAGGAGTTAGTGGGCATTTGTGACGAATTAAAAAGACAAGGCGTTTTAAATTCGAGCGCTTATAAAAATTTAATGTCTATATTATAAAATGATCATCGTTAAAAAACACGGATTTAAAAAAAGGTATTCATATGGTGGTGCTGGAATCTTTGATAGCGTTGCTAACTTTTTAGCGAGGCTTTTTACTAGTAGCGCGGCGAAACAAATTGCGTCTTCTGCCCTCGATGTAGGAAAGAGTGTAGCTAAGGAAGGTGCAAAGAAAGCTTTAGAGGTTGGAAAAAGCGCTGCTGTAAATGTAGGAAAAAAATTAGTTACGAAAGCGTTGACACCGAAATCGAGGGAAATTTTACAAAAATATGGTGCTCCTAAGCCCCCACCTCAGACCCAGGTGAAAACGCAAGACATTAATACGTTAATAGATGGATCTTCTCTGGCAAAGACAGAGAGCGCCATTGCTATTCAAGACTTAGTTAAAAGATTAAACAGTGGGAGAGGCATTAAAACAGTATGAAAATCCAGCTATAGCCACGGTTAGAACACTTATAATTTCATTTAAAATTATAAGTGTTATTATAAAATGGACATTTTAAGAATCACCGAACCGATTTCGAAAGACGATAGTATTGATGAGTATGAACACCATGAGTATGAGCCAATCACAGGTACACACCTCAACAACTCGGGAGGAGATATTAGGATTAACATCGAGACCCAAGATATTTTTACTCATCCTAGTGAGAGTTATTTACTTATTGTAGGTGAGTTAGTAAGAAGTGATACTGGAGCAGTTTACGATGCTAACACCGATATTTCTTTAACAAACAATGGTCTCATGTATCTTTTTAAAAATATTAAGTATCAACTTTCGGGCATGGAGATTGAGTCCGTATTGAATCCTGGCCATGCTACTACAATGCTCGGTTTGTTAAAATATCCGGATGATTTTTCTAAATCACAAGGGTTAAATCAATGTTGGTATAAAGATACAACGGCTAACGCGGGTGCTGGAAACACGGGTTTCGTCGTAAGAAGAAATTATATTATTAATAATCTTCTTCCAAGAGGTACCTTTAGCTTCAGAGTTCCATTAAAACATATATTCGGTTTTTGCGACGATTACAATAAGATATTGTACGGAATGAAGCAAACTCTCACATTAACGAGAAATGATGATAATGATGCGGTCTTTCGAGATAATGCCGCTCCCGCTGATGGTAGAATTAATTTACTTAGAATATCTTGGTTTATGCCACACGTGCTACCCGCAGATGGAGAGAAGATGCAACTTTATAAAATCATCGAGAAAAAAGAAAAAATACCGGTCGGATATAGAATGAGGCAGTGCGACTCTATCGCAGTTCCTCAGTCAACATCATTCACCTGGAGACTTTCTGTCAAATCATCTCCCGAAGTGCCGCGTTTTATCGTTGTTGCCTTTCAGACTGGTAAAAGTGGTGATCAAGAGCAAAATCCCGCTATATTTGATCATAGAAACGTTAAAAATATTTATGTTACCTTAAATTCTACTAGATATCCCGCTGTTGATTATAATCTTTCATTCGTTGCGAACCAATTTAGTAGAGTGTATGGTGACGCTTCTCTATTTAGATCCAAGTTTTATAACATGAACGAAATGGTGTCAAACCCCAACATTACTCCCTCAGATTATAAAGCCCTTTATCCTTTGTTTTCGTTTGACGTTTCCAAACAGAGTGAGAGATTAAAATACTCCGTCACTGATATCCAAATTAAAGCGAGTTTTACCGAAAATGTGCTCGCGAACACAGAGGCATATGCCGTTATTATTAGCGATAGGTTAATTAACTTCCAGTCTGACGGAAATAAGATGAGCGTAGTGTATTAAGTTAAGGGGTTATTTCTTATATAAAAAATGATAAAAACAGTTAAGTCAAGTTAACTAATTCGGTTACATATAAAAATGTTAATGGTTAGCGATTTAAAAAAAATTCTTAGACGAAATGATATACCTTTTTACGGGTACTGGGATAAAAAGCGGTTACTTGAAGTAGCGAAAACGCATGGGCTGTTACCGGAGGAGCCACCAAAAAAAGAAAGAAGTAAAGACCATAAGTATGATAGATTAAAGACTATTATGCATAATCCTAGGAAAGTCACTTTAGAGGATGTTAAAACCGGCGAAATAAAAAACTTTCCATCGATTTATAGCGCGAGTAAATTTATAGATCGATGCCCTCAAACGATCGGGAATTGGAACGGGAGAATTTGGAATGGTAAATATAAGGTTACCATCGATTAACTTTATTACGGCGAGTTGCTAGGATCCCTCGCCGAGCAGCAGGGTGTGGAAATAAGATGGACGTAGTGTATTAAGTTAAGTATCATTTTTTATATACATAAAAAATTATAAAAAAGAAAGTCAAGTTAAGTAATTAGGGTACATATAAAAAATGGCCAATTATAATATATATACCGTAAGCGGTTTAAAAAATTTGGCAAGGTCTAGAGGAATCAGAGGATTCTCTAGGCTTAAAAGAGCCGAATTAATTGCGCGTCTACGTAATCCTCCGTCTATTAGTCTAGCGGATCAATTCCGAGGATCCACAGTAGAAGACTTAAAAAAGGAAGCTAAGTCTAGTAGAATCCGAGGATACTCTAGGCTCAAAAGAAGCGAATTAATCGATCTCTTACTTAATCGGAGAGCGTCATTATTAGACTATAATATCGGTAATTTTCGAGCCAAGGTATTACAACCAACACCTTACACACCCCCCAAAGCCAGAGAAGAAGCAGCAACTACCTCAGTTGAGGAGTTGATAAAGTATTTGGATAGTATTAAAGAAATTTCGATAAATATATCGCCTAGGATAAAAGCTTTACAAAGAAAAATAGACAAGTTATATAAGGATAAAGATGAAATAGAGATTATAGAAAGATCATCAGCACTAAAGGGATTTGCGAAAGAATATTTTATAGAAGGTAAAGGAGAATATACTCCCGTTGATTTCCTTGATCTAGCGAAAGATAAAGTAACCAGTATTATTAGAAATAACCGTCAAACAAAAGTTAAACTCATTATGAATTGCATGATGAAACACTCTATTACCCAAGAGTTAAAAGAGATGAATTTTCATTCCGGTTATCCAATCACTAACTTGGATGGGGAAGACGAGAATAAAATATATGATGTAATGGCGGAAGCTGTATTAGATGCTATAGCAGTCAAAGAAATGGAAACAGATTATTGGAGAGTCGTTTACGTAATCGATTTAAGATTATACACAGTATCGTTTAATCCAATAAGAGGTAATTCTTGTATTCCAACTCCTCCTAAGATAGCGAAAACAAAAAGCGTTATTAACCCGATAAATACGGATGATATGTGCTTCGCGTATTGTATTCTTATAGCTTTGAACCCGACTAGTAATCACCCAGAAAGAATCGAAAGACTAAAACCTTTGTTAAGCACTATAAATATGAAAGGGATTGCTTACCCCGTTTCCCTTTCCGATAGAATTAAATTTGAGAGGCAAAATCCTTCGATATCGGTATCAATTTTCGGATATAATTTCACCGGTGTTTACCCGCTTAGTATAAGTAAGGAGATTTATAAAAGAGACCATCATATTAATCTTTTACTTCTCGAGGGAGGGGGCATCAAACATTATTGCTTAATTAAAGACTTGAGTAAATTGTTATCTAAACAAATATCCAATCATAATGGTCAAACTTATATTTGTCAAAGATGTTTAAATCATTTCCAAGAAGAAGAAACTTTAAAGAAACATTTAGAGTATTGCGAGGAAAAAGATGCCTGTAGAATAGACTTGTCTGAAGAGGGTACCACAATATCTTTTCAGAATTTTTATAGAGAGCAGAGACATCCTTCCGCAATTTACGCGGATATGGAGTCTACGTTAGAAAGGCAATGTGAAAAGAGGGGGAATAGTACGAAGGTTATTCACGCTCATAAAATCTCGGGGTACTGTTTCTACGTTAAATCGCTTTACGAAGATGTCTACCCGTCTGAGGTTTTCCAATATTCCGGCGAAAATGCGGCTGAGGAATTCGTAGAGGATTTAGAAGATGTTATAAAAGTAATAAGTAAGATACCAATGAGGCAAATATTTTTTAGAGCTGAGGATAAAAGGAAGTTTGATAGAGCAGAAAATTGTTGGATATGTAATAAACCATTTACGAAAGAAGATAAAAAAGTAAGAGACCATTGTCATTTCACTGGAAAGTTTAGGGGAGCCGCGCACAATACGTGTAATTTGAAATATAGAAGACCTACTTTTACACCCGTATTCTTTCATAATCTTAGTAGGTATGATGCTCATTTATTTATAAAAGATTTAATGATTACACCCGGTGAAACGAGTTGTATACCAACAAACATGGAAACGTATATAAGCCTGTCTAAAAGGATACCGATAGATTACTACGTATTTGATCAAAACTCGAAAGAATTTATAAAGAAGACTAAAACGCATGAGATTAGATTCCTCGATAGTTTTAAGTTCCTAGCTAGAAGTTTAGACGAACTCGCCAGGTCTCTATCCAGGGAGGAGAAGGTTAATCTCTCGAAATACTTCGAGGGGAAAGAGCTTGAAATGGTCTCTCAAAAAGGCATATTCCCGTACGAATGGTTCGATAGCCTTAGCAGACTCGAAGAAACGAAGCTACCTGAACGAAGGAAGTTTTACTCGAAGCTTAAATGTAGTGGAATTGATAAGGAGGATTATCAATACGCGTTAAATGTATGGAAGACATTCAAGATGGAAACTTTTAAAGATTATCATGACCTATATAACAAGGTTGACGTTTTACTGCTAGCTGATGTTTTCGAGAACTTCAGGAACGTTTGCTTCGAGAATTACGGACTGGACCCATCTTGGTTTTATACGGCACCGGGATTAGCTTGGGATGCGATGTTAAAAACTACTAAGGTAGAATTAGAACTATTATCCGACCCAGATATGATTTTATTTATCGAAAAGGGAATAAGAGGAGGTATCTCAACCATTTTAAAACGATACGCGACAGCGAATAATAGTTATATGGGTGAGAAATACGACCCGAACAAACCCTCGAGATTTATTACTTACTTGGACGCGAACAATCTTTATGGCTGGGCAATGTCTCAAAAACTTCCTACCGGTAATTTTAAATGGATGGATAATCCAGGAAATTGGCGGGACCAGCCCTGTATAGTAGAGGGCGATTTAGAATATCCAAAAGAATTACACGATTTACACAATGATTTCCCTCTAGCTCCTGAAAGATTAAAGGCCCCTGGGCGAGCAGCAGTCAAAGTCGAAAAACTTATACCTAATTTATACCATAAAAAAAATTATATATTACATCGAGAAGGCAGAGAATAAGAAATGCAAGGGAATTTCGAAGCAGGTAGTAAAGAAGTTTATCAAGCACGAACATTACAAAGAGTGTTTGTTCGAAAAGAAGACGCAATTAAGGAATATGGTAGTTATTAGGAGTCATAAGCACGGGTTGTATACTGAAGTAGTTAATAAAATCGCATTAAGCGGAGATGATGATAAACGCCATATCCTCGAAAATAATATCGATACGTTAACATGGGGGCATACTAAGATAAGAGAGAGATGCTGGCTGTCCGAGGATCAGCAGGGTGTCTCACCGAGGTAGAACGCCCGTACCCAGATCCCTCAGGCACTCAGATTATCTTCAGGCACTCGGGTTATCTTCAGGCACTCGTTTGATCTTAATGCACTCAGATTATCTTTAGACACTCAGATTATCTTCAGGCACTCGTTTGATCTTAACCCCCTCAGATACCTTCAGGCACTCGTTTGATCTTAACCCCCTCAGATTATCTTCAGGCACTCGTTTGATCTTAACCCCCTCAGATTATCTTCAGGCACTCGTTTGATCTTAACCCCCTCAGATTATCTTCAGACACTCGTTTGATCTTAACCCCCTCTGATTATCTTCAGGCACTCGTTTGATCTTAACCCCCTCAGATTATCTTCAGGCACTCGTTTGATCTTAATGCGCTGTTTTACCTTTACCCCTCTGATTACCTTAATGTCTCCTTTGACCTTTACCCCCATTTTACCTTTACCCTCTGATGACCTTAATGCACTCTTTGACCTTTACCCCTTAATGATCTTAATGCACTCTTTGACCTTAATGCACTCTTTGACCTTAATGCACGGGGGGAGAGAGTTTTGTGCTTGACTTGAACCAGAATTAGGCAAGTATGGGGAGACCACTCTAATGGAGAGTTTTATGCTTGACTTGGACCAGAGTTAGGCAAGTATGGGGGGACCACCCTAGCGGAGAGAGAGTTTTATGCTTGACTTGAACCAGAGTTAGGCAAGTATGGGGGGACCACTCTAACGGAGAGAGAGTTTTATGCTTGACTTGAACCAGAGTTAGGCAAGTATGGGGGGACCACCCTAGCGGAGAGAGAGTTTTATGCTTGACTTGAACCAGAGTTAGGCAAGTATGGGGGGACCACTCTATGGCCTTATGCACCGTTTGACCTTAATGCACGGAGAGAGAGTTTTATGCTTGACTTGAACCAGAGTTAGGCAAGTATGGGGAGACCACTCTAACGGAGAGAGAGTTTTATGCTTGACTCAGACCATGAAGGGGTTTAACCATTTTATGGTGGCCCAGCTCTCTCCGTTTATATCTACTCGGGACATTAAGGCATCTATGGCTTGTAATATGAACCCATCTTTTCCACACATGAACGAGTCTATCCCGGACGACATCCAAGTTTCTTACGATCGGCATAGTCGCAACAAACGGAAAATGTGACAATCAGGCAAAGTTATTTAGCCGCGGCACTACTTAGTGCAGACAGACTTAGGCACCAATCGTTTGAATAGAAACGCTTCAGCCTGGGCAGGTATCCTACACTAGCACCCAAACAGTTTCACACTGGAGAGACCTTACGTACTTGCTCCAGGTCAACGTTACTGCTCCTGTCAATTCAACGTTACCCGCTCCAGTAAAAAACATGGCTGCGCCCATAAGATTCCACGAGGTAAGCACAAAAACATACTTTTTTTCACATGTTATTGAATAGATATGCAATTGCAGGTTGTCGCGCGGAATGTCTGGGATGTCAGTGCACGTTAATCTGTAGTTGTTTTGGTGGTTAATCGTTTGTTGAAGACGTTTAATCCGACAAAGTTCCGTCGACGACTACGATTTCTGGAAAAACACTACTTGGAGTCTCCAAAAACCTTTGTAAAACACATACACTCGATATTCTGAAGTGTGTGCCGTGTCAGATGACCAATATAATGATTATCCTCACAACTATAAACCGAAAAAAAATCAAATTGCAGTTATTAAATATTTTGCCATTTTTGCATTACAACGTAACATGCTCCTAAATTCAATACAACGATCCAGCACCTGAGCTGAAAATACGGTAAGCGTATGGGTTCGTGTTACAGTAAACAATTTTGTCATTTTGGTCAAGATTCTATATTAATTATCGTAGTCACAGTCATAGGTTCGTCATCGTTAATAATAGCAATAATCATCATTATGCACGACCGATTGTATATTCAAATCAGCTGAACATCTACGAGGGCTGTCCCAAAATAGCGTAGACAAAGGCTATAACACAATCAGTTTTAATACAATAGATTCAGCAAGTTTCGGAATTCTTTACAAGAGCTTTGTGCATATGTGTGTGAAATATAAACTAACTAACTTAAGAATTGCTCAGTCTATCACGATTTAAAACAAGCTACCCGTACATACCCGGCGCACACTAACGTCAACGTCATGACGTCCCTAGAAAACAATCTATTCTTTTTCAAAGTACTCTCCGTGGTGTTCGGTGTATTTACGGTGGCGTGTGACCCACTTATCGCATACGTCTTCAAACCACTTCCTTTTCAAATTGCTCAAAACTTGCAGAGTTTCCTGTCGTAGTTCATTGAAGTTTTCGAATCTATGTCCCCGCAACTGAGACTTTAAATTGGGGAACAAAGCAAAGTCTAAGGGTGCTATGTCTGGACTGTAGGGCGCTGTTTCTCTGTCCGTCCGTCAACAAATCGCTTGTGTCATTTAAATACAAGAGATCTTGACACAGATTTGTATTTTTCTATAGCGTGCAGTTTGCGTTTGCGTAGGAGTCAAATCTAATTGTACACAATATTCGATAACATTCCGCTGCGCAGCCATTGCCTTTGACGGCGCCAGTTTCAGCATGTTGGAATTAACCACCGCACTAGGTTTTATCCTGTAACTTTTTTCAAAACAACATTACGTAAGCATCCTTTGGTGTAATGACGTCAAATGCAATGACGTTAATCCACGTCGAATGATTTCCCGCAATTATGACCATGTTTGGAATTATAGGCATGTAAAGTTGTAGCATGCTCATAAAACCCAGTCAAATTTTGGTGTGCGCCGGGTAAGGTATCCCTTTCGTGTAAGTAACTTCAAAAAATGTACTTTTTGCGATCTTGATCTTTTATTTTATAGGGGAATATGCACAAATGACTGATGGATACAACATGCAAATTTTACTAAAATCTGACGTCGGGTTCTATAAAAAATAATGTTGTCTACGACATTTTGGGACAGCCCTCGTATAGACATCGGTTTATATAATTAGAGGTTAAATAGTAAATTCTACAGGAATATAATACACCCTAAAGAACAAGTGCAGTGTCTAATTTAACCCTGTACCAAATATTTCCTAATTTGAATAAAATGATGTAGAATGCTAAGCAAAACATTGGGCATGTTTTCCTTTTCTCACATTGTATTCTGTCAACGAGATAAGTATCTTTCAGTTAAGTCACAATTTAAACTGTTTTCTGCAACTAGATCCCTGTCGATATAGATCGGTTCAGATTTGTAGTTTGATAAATACTTGAATGGCAGTACAATTTTAAAACACGTTGAACCTTTTTTTTTTTTCCTATCAATAGGCCTAATCTTATTGGGCATGTATTCAGGCGATCTCGGGTTCTCTGTTTCTCTCCCCAATTTTATTCAGCTGGCAGAATCAGACACTCATCGTGAAAAAATGGAGAGAGAGACATAGAGAGAGGAAGGAAGGAAGAGAAAGGGAGAGGGGGGAGGGGGGAAGGGAGAGAGAGAGAGAGAGCGTGGGCGGATTTGTCTAATAGGCCTTGATGTCTTCTCAATTTGTTTCAGAAAGTAACGATATTAAGTTGTTTGTAACAATTTTATATACACAGTTGTGTATGAAAGTGGTCAATGCTAAATACATTCATTTCATACATTATTAACACTCACTTGAAAGTCGCATATACTTTACTTTAAAAAACATAGAAATATGAAAGCGAAAACGATTTCGGAAAATGATCACTTTGTTACGAAAGCCTACAAGGGTCAAAATGAAGGTAAAATATTTTTCTCAAAAATACGTAATAACGTGAATTCAAAACACCTTATAACGCAAAAAGAAAGTCGCACTAAGGCGAAAAATCTCGTAATAACGTGTTTTAAAACACGTTATAACGTGAATTTAAAACATATAATAACCTAAAAAAAGTTGCACTAACTCGAAAAATCTTGTAATAACGTGTTTTAAAACACGTAATAACGTGTTTAAATGTCGCAGTAACGCGAAAAATCTCGTAATAACGTGAATTCAAAATACGTAACAACGCAAAAAAAAAGTCGCACTTACGTGAAAAAATCTCGTAATAACGCGTTTAAAAGTCGTAGGCTAGTAACGCGAATCGAAAATTCGCAGTAACGTTTTTTTTTTTACTTTATCAACATTAGATGAGTACAGTTTACATGTATGTGCAATAAGTCTTTGACATGCATTCGAATTTCCCAATAAAGATTAAATTGTGTTGGTTGTGAGTTTTGTTTGTTTCAGCGTTATTTCAACCACATCACAGAAATCACTTTCTTATTAATGACCTTTCTAGAATTAGCTAGTATTAAGTCTGCATCTTTACTTTGCCTTGCACCAATAACTCGCCAATAACTACCAATAATTCGCATAAATATATTTGAAAGCTACTGGCAGCTATCCTAGATCAACGTCTTCGAAAAATGACAAATGGTGAAAGAGGAATGAAACCTTCTGCAATGACGATTATCAATCTCCGAAAAGAATCTGGCTGAGCTGTTGAATCGAGCCATCGAACAAACCCCGCCTTGCATGTTTCAAGCCTTGTATGTGACTAACTGACCTACCAAGCTCAGCGAGATCTCGACCAGATGTTCATGGAGTCGATATTCTTTAAAGGAAAAATCATCATAAAATAATGCATTTTCAATGAATTAAGCACTGATGAAAACGGATTAAATTCGAAAGAAACAAACAAGACTCAGACATTATGGAAGTTGCACTGATTGTTTCATAATGTAGCTTTCATAGGATAATCTTCCGTGGTTAGGTGGTCAGGATTATTAACTTGTAATAAGAAATCCTGGTTCGATCACTTCTGCCGGCGCTAGTCATGCTAGTTACTTATGGATCCATAATAAACACCTTTTTTTAAAAAAACAACTCAATCCTGAGGTAGACTGGTCCTTGAACACACAGAAAATTGACCTATAGCGAAAAGTCTCGGCCTAGGTCCGCCTGCGCGGACTGCACAGGCTGACCTGGGCCGATACTTTTCGTAGATGCATTAAGCCCCCTTTTCACAGAGTATGGCTCATATTTAAATCATAGTATTAGATATAACTAGATACTTTTAGGTGTGCAGCTGACAAGGCATATGAATGGTTTTTCGTTGATAATCATTATTATTAATTTATATTAACGAAGAGGAGTCTTGTGATGACGATATCGAAGATGATAGTTATAATAGTTATGGATCTTCTGCATGATAGTTATGATAGTTATTTACCCTTTGCATGATACTGTCTGTCATCAAGCTCTTCATGTATATAATGACATTTCATTTCAAAAGCATCAAAAGGACAATAAACCTGACGGACAGAAAAACCGAAAGACGGACAAATAGACAGTTATACATATTGATAAAAAAAGAAAAATTGTTTGATTAAACTCGTACACAATCGCATATAATATCGTTCTCTGTTTCAACTCAGGAGCTGGATCGTTTTATTGAGTTCTGGAGCGTGGAGCGTTGCCTACAAAAATTGACAGAAAGTTGCTCTTTAATGAATGTCGTATAGTTTTTGTTTAGAACTGCGGTGAATAAAGCATATATGAATCACTTGGCAAAGCACAAACTTCAGATTATTGTGTATGTATGTTTAACAAAGCTTTTTGCTGACTCCCGCGTGTTGATTATTCAGAAATCATAGTCGCTGACGGAAGTTTGTTGGATTAAACGTCTTTAACAAATAACCAACCACCAAAAGAACAATACAGAAATATGCACTGACATCCCAGACATTCCGTGCGACAACCGTCTACTGCACATCTATTCATCTGATTGTTATAGAAGTATGTTTTGGTGCTTACCTAGCAAAATTCTTGGACGCAGCCATGTTTTTTACTGGAGCGGGTACGTTGAATTAACAGGAGCAGTAACGTTGACCTGGAGCAAGTACGTAAGGTCTCTCCAGTGTGAGTTTGCTTTAAACTTATCTCTTTGCCAAGCCCCGGTAGCTCAGTCGGTAGCTTGCAGAACTTGAGAACAGGGGATCGTGGGTTCGATCCCTGGCTCGGCCAATTTCTTTCCAAAGACTGATGATAGTCATTGCGGCAGGATTCAATCCTCTCCCACCGCTGACCATAGTCTCGAGGATGGTTATGCGGGAAAGCAGCCAGTGGCTTGGAAAGAAAACTGTTCGGAGTACTGGTAAAATAGTCTCCAGGAAAGCATAAATAGGTGCACTAGTCGCCGCGATATAACTGAAATAATGTTGAAAACGGCGTTAAACACCATACAATAAATCACTTAAACTTATATGCATTCCATAAAGAGAATTTCATGCTTTAATAACAATATTAATACCTAAGTCATGTTCTGTGAAAAGCGGATTTAACTGCAAATAGTATCGACCGATGGCAGCTTGCGCGGACATGGATCGAAAGGCTTTGCTATTTGTAAATTTTCTGCATGTCCAATAACCATTCTACGTCATGCCTCAGTCGGTTGCTAGAAAAAATGGATTATACGGATCCTTTTTTTTATGATGACTTGCTAGCTTTAATGCGGAAATGCATTAAATCCCCTTTTGCCAGAGCGCCTCTCACCTATATTTACCCCATCCCTATAACATTACTTTTAGAGGCTCCTGAAGTCTAAGTCTCTCGAACGATTATATGCACATTACAAGATTTTCTTAATTTCCATGAGGATTTTGAACGTATTTTAACATTCAACTTTTATTGATAAATACAGGATCTGACCTGAGTTGGCATTTGAGATAAAAAAAATTATCTAACGACTTACGGGTGGAGGGAAAATGTTATTAAGCGAGTCTCTGGCGAGCTGAATAACATTTTTTCTTGACACCAACGAATATCAGATTCTTTTTATCACATAACGATATTTCACAAATTAAAGATCAGAAGATGCAAAACCATCTATAGATGCACCCGCAGTAATATCCATAAAACTCATTCACTTTTATTAAATACGTACAAAATGACGTCAAAAATGACGTCACACAATTGTAATCAAACGTGTATAAGATAAGAAAATTCGTAATGGGTATACTACACTGAAAACAAGGGGGGTTATGTGATAAATTTTAATCTCCTTTACCACGAGTCCTCAACACAGGAGAAGTCTGGAAATTACACGTTTTGAGATCAAGACAAGAGTCCATAGATCGGGCAATCTGCTCCATAGTTACATCGTCAGACATTTTTAGAGATTAAAAAAAAGACCAAAAAATGAAATAGGAAATCATTACCTTTTATACTTAAATGATAATATCATTTTAAGATCTTCAATGCTCTAGGTATAAAGCTTTACGTGGAGTCGCTGCTCAGTGGTTGTGTCGAATGGTAACACAGAGGTCCAGGATTCGATCCTCGTCGCAGCACTTGATTTTACGAAGTTGCCATTCCAATAAAAAACTAGAGGCCCTTGAGGGCTTGAAATCGCTCTACTGGCAGTGATTTTGCTTTTTTGCTAGCATATATTATGAATTATGATATGAAAAGAAAAAAGACAAAAAAAAAAGGTGGGTGTTCTTACAACTGGGCATGAACCCACTAAGACAGTGTAAGCCAAGGCATAGTGAATTGAACAGTGAAATTCCAAATTTGATAGGGTTTCAGTACACCTTGTACTTTACAATCCCAGCAAATTTCAAAGAAATGTGACAAAAAATGTGGATTTTGTTGCGTAAATAGTACTAAGTTATTAAATGGCTGCTTTTCCTGAACAGATTACTAGATTTTCTTCATTTGTACTTGAGTTCAATCCTTTGATGAACCAAACAATCTTTGAAAGTTTCAAAAGAATTGGATCAAGACTGTGGACTTCATTGCCTAAACAAGAAATGGAAATTTTCAACTTTACATGGCTACTTTTCCCATACTGTCTGTTGGATTCTTTTCAAAATCAATAGGGTTCAAGCTATTGATGAGATAAACAAACTGTGCAAGTTTCACGAAAATCTGATAATAAATGGAGACCTTATCATGTAAACAATAAATGGAAATGTTTAACTTGAAATGGCTACTTTTCCCATACTGTTAGTTGGATTTTTTTCAAAATCAATAGGATTCAAGCTATTGATGAGATAAACAAACTGTGCAAGTTTCACGAAAATCTGACCACAAATGCAGACTTTATCGCGTAAACAAGAAATGGAAATTTTCAACTTCAAATGGCTACTTTTCCCAAACTGTTTGTTGGATTTTTTTCAAAATCAATAGGGTTCAAGCTATTGATGGGATAAACAAACTGCGCAAGTTTCACGAAAATCTGGCCACAAATGCAGACTTTACTGCGTAAACAAGAAATGGAAATTTTCAACTTCAAATGGCTATTTTTCCCATACTGTTTGTTGGATTCTTTTCAAAATCAATAGGGTTGAAGCTATTGATGAGATAAACAAACTGTGCAAGTTTCACGAAAATCTGACCACAAATGCAGACTTTATCGCGTAAACAAGAAATGGAAATTTTCAACTTCAAATGGCTACTTTTCCCATACTGTTTGTTGGATTTTTTTTTCAAAATCAATAGGGTTGAAACTATTGATGAGATAAACAAACTGTGCAAGTTTCATGAAAATGTGACATCAAATGCAGACTTTATCGCGTAAACAAGAAATGGAAATTTTCAAATTCAAATGGCTACTTTTCCCATATTGTTTGTTGATTTTTTTTCAAAATCAATAGAGTAGAAGCTATTGATGAGATAAACGAACTGTGCAAGTTTCATGAAAATCTGACAACAAATGCAGACTTTATCGCGTAAACAAGAAAAAGACTAACGGACGGACGGACAGACGGACGGAAACCATACCATGACATAAGCTCTGCTGGCTTTCAGCCAGTAGAGCTAACTAGTGAGAATTGCTCTGTGCGCTTGTGAAAGCAAGTCCTCGTTCAGTCTACTCTGGAGATGATAGTCACGTGGAAGTGGTCTTAGGCAATGCAGTTCAGATTTCCAGCTTAGTTTTCGTGAAACAAAGGAAAGAACATTGACGTGATATGACTAAAATACTGTTAAAAGCTGCATAAAACCAAATACGCAAACAAATTAAATTCCGTCCATATCAATGTATAAAGCGCTGTTAACCCTTTACCACACAATCTAGAGTTTCAACAACCATGAAGAAATGACCTTTTCCCACAATGTTTTCAGCCCAGTCAGAGCCGAGTTCAACGATTTGGATCACATTTAGTTTGTCGTCTGCAGATGCTTTCAATTTAGACAAGTCTTAAAAATTTTGTCGTCTGGTAAAGGCTTAACTATTTCAGCGCCAAATATATAGTCTAAACTCGACTTTTGAAAATACAATCAAATGAACCTCAATTTCTCATTCTGAAGGCTCAACAAAAGAGCGGACGGTATAGGTACAAGATCAGACTGCACGTTCTGTGGAGTCTGATCTTGGTCTATGCCGTCCGTAAAAGTCATTGTGTTTGCCTCTGGCGCTGAGAGAGTTTAACGATATTCCGCATTCTATAGTGCGACGGTATTAAGGTTATATACAGTACATGAATAATAATTACTAGTAAACTTAATTACTCCCACACAGTCACAAAGTTCCATTCCTCGTGCCAAACAATTTAGTCGTGGTTGGATGCCAGCCAAGCATGTAATAAGAACCTAAAATAATGGCGCCGAGAGACACTGAGATTACGTACATAAACACACTAATCAAACGTGCCTTTTTGCTTGTCCATCGGGTTTCAAAGTTAAAGTCAACCGTATAGGGGTTCTGTGGGTGCGTCCTTCCAGCCAAGTTAAGAAAATCCTGAGATTTCGTCATGATGTCTTCTGCCATATCTCTAAACACCTCGAGTCTGGACATACCGCCATTCCTAGGTCTCATGGGTGGAGAATTGTTCGACGCCATTGTCTTGGTGAGATTTGTCCACCACTAACCTATCACTTATCTCAAATTTGTGACATCACTTATTACGTTTCACTTATGACGTCAATTATCATGTTGCACTTATGGCATCACTTTTCTTGTTAAACTAATTACATCACTTACCATTTGAAATTAGTGTCACATTTTATTATGTCGAATGCTTCACCAGAGCTGATATAGAACTACGAAATTATGATTTTGTCAAATATCCATATAAAGATAAGCAGTTACTTTGAGGAATTATTACTTTTTCATTCTGGGGAAAAAAAAAAAAAAAATCAAAGCTATTCTTAAATTAAATCACAATAAAATCACTTTGAATCTTTTTATAAATTACACAGTACCCTTCTGACACACCAAAACCACATGGCATACATGTATAGTATTAGAATTGTCTAAAGCAATGGTCTCATTAAAGTATCCGTCAAAGTAATAAAAATAAATAAGTAGACTATACTCGTAGTAATTTCCTACATCCAGATTATTTCATGATATATTACATAACTTCAGACGCTAATATAATCGTTAGAAAAGTCGCAGTTAATAATCGTGTTCTCAGTACAAAGAAATACTGTCTTCATAACGCTTCCAATATTATTACGTATATAAGTGTCACTCTCCTACGATTCAGCCGCTTAGCTCTTTACCACGCAATTCGAGTTTTAACGACCACGAGAAAGACAGTGTTTGAAAACATTGTAGAAAAAGGAGAAAATGCTGGTAAACAGCAATTACTCTTTTTCCCACAAGTTTTCCTACTCTTTCACAGTCAAATCTCATAATCCCAGCCGCATTAAAATTGTCGTCTGCAAATGCTTTCAATTTGGACGACTCCAAAATTTTGTCATCTGGTAATAACATTAATTCCTTGAAATAAATTTCCAGGAGACGACTAAAAACTATCTTTGCAAGACAGAGACAACAGTATGCTTTATGTATATGTAAATATTTCTGAAAATAGTGTTACAAAAGTAGGAAATTCATCCTCAGCTGAGCACAGGAATTCACACGCACTTTTAAAAACACCACTACATAACAGAAAGACGTCTTACTCAATCATTTGTACCGTGACTATTCTCGCAGAGAGTGAAACACTTTACCATTGACAGACGTCCACTCTGAATAAGTCACGTGGTGGTATCAAAACTCACATCTTGAGTAACTCCTTGTAATGCCTACAGTAGATCTACATCCATTATTTTTTCTGTACCAGATACTTTCAACCTTTGAGACGCTGGACCTTGTAGATCAAGATCAGACTGCACAGAACAAACAGTCTGATCTTAGATCTACACTATCCCCCGCTTTGCAGTGTACTATGGAACACTCTTACTTGAAATGGTAATAATTGGATTCTTTTTCGTAGTAAAAATATACAATTTCTTAGTTTAGTGGCTTAAGAGTTAACCTTTTTGGTGCCATAGGCGGAAACATTGACTTTTGCGGACGGCATAGATCAAGATCGGACGGCATAGATCAAGATCAGACTTCACAGAACGTGCAGTCTGATCTTTGATCTATACCGTCCCCTTGTGTAGTCAAGCCTATACAATCAAAATCTTTGTAAGTTTTAATAGTTTGTATTTAGAGCACTCGAAAGAGGTCGAGTTTATTTATTTGGCGCTGAAAGAGTTAACAGGATTCGGCTTTACGGAGACACTTTTTGCCCTTATCTATAGACATCATGCTTTCATTTACAGTCGCAGAGGCCTGTAGTCCTGGCGGTAACGTACTGTCATGAAAATAGCGGGAGGGTCGCTGGTTCGAATCCGCAGCTGGACCATCTTCTTTCCGAGGATAATAGTCATTGTGAAAGGATTCATTCCTCTCTCACCGCAGATCATTTTTCGAAGATGGTTGTGGAGGGAGCAGCCAGTGGCTTGGGAAAAATCTGGTGTGAAGTAATGGCCAAAGAAACTCTATGAAATATGGATGAGTGCATTGGCCGCCGTAACATAACTGAAATAATGTTGAAAACTGCGTTAATCAATACGTACTCGTAAACAGATAGGTAGACAGACAGATAGATAGATAGATCACAGTCATTAATCTCCTTAAATATTGCAAAAATGCAACAGACTGCTTTAGACACATCTCTCTAAAATAGGAGAGTCGGTATCAATTTCAGAATTATTCTGGTACTGTTTACAACAGTTACTGCAGCCGGAAATACTGGTAATAAAGTCTGCTGGGAATCGCAGCGACTGTCGATAGCGGTGTTCGTTTCTCCCTGGACATAATGCCGAGAAATATGTTTGCTTTATGATGCAATAATATCGTCTCATCGAGATAGTCTTGGGGAATGTTAAAGTCTGTGTTACCCTTTACCAGACAATCTCGAGTTGTAACGACCCCGAGGAAGAACATCTGTTAAAAAAAGCAGTGGGAAAAGAGAGAAAATGGCATCGAATTGTATTTTCCAGTCTTATCCTAATGATCAAGAATAAAGTTAGTCTTTGTAGATTTAACCCTTAAGCTGCTAAGCGCGACTCACTGACCTTTTGCGGACAGTGTAGATCAAGATCAGACTGCACAGAACGTGCAGTCTGATCTTGAATCTACACTGTCCCATAAGGAGATATTTTTTTCTCCAAATATTAAGTTTGAAATAACATTACCGGTATTCTGGTTTTCAATAACGGCTTGAAAGTTTTATTTCACTTATTTAGCAGGATAAGGGTTGAAATCAGAATCCTTTCCTGTTGTTCCAAATGAGGATCACTACAATTATCCAGATAAACCGGCTTTGTTTTCAATTTAATATGGCCGTTACTTAATTTCCTTATCTTACAAACGTTTGGGACAAGACTATGTGACGTCATAAGAGCGTTATGTGACGTCATTTTAAAAGCAATATATATCCCTGCCCATTATTTTTAAAACACTTCAGACAAGTTTTGCCTTTTCCGATCAGTTTAATTTTCATACATAGTGATCTTGGTAAAGCCAAAATTTATTTAATATTTAGATTCCAAGTCAAATAGTTATATCAGCTTCTATAGAACTATTTTGATTGGGGATGTACACTCAAAGTAGTTGGGCGATTTCATTTATTGTGGCATGCTCTGTGAAAAGGGGTTTAATGCATCGGCAATGAGGAAACAGGTTTCGACCAGGGCTGACATGAGTTGATGCTTTTTGTTGATGCATTAAAACACTGTATCACAGAGCAGTGTGGTATTGAACAGTTCCCTTGACGCATGAGTTCTTTTAACTCTTAGGCTGCTTAGCGCGACTCACTGACGTTTGGCGGACAGTGTAGATCAAGATCAGACTGCACAGAACGTGCAGTCTGATCTTGGATCTACACTGTCCGATAAGAATATTATTTTCCCCCAAAAAATAACTTTAAAATAGCAACATTTGGGTTCTCATTATCGACTTGAAAGTTTCATGCTATTAATTTAACAGGATAAGGGTTAACTTCTAAATAAATAAAAACAGTAAAGGTTTTGAAATATTACTACAGGAAATTATCATACACACCACATATAAAGTTAAGGATAAAAGCCAAGTAATTCCATTAATACGAGCTCTGAAATGTTAGGATGAATCAAGAAAATTAATAGACCTATATTCCCAACTGTCGATGGGCACTGACCCTGGAGTAAACCGCGGTGATTAACGACGGAAACTTCGGACTTGTCGTAAAATAGATTGTGTCGAGTAAGAAGATGTGACGACGTAGACCGATAAGTAAGCAAAGAGAATAAAAAATCAAGAAAAGTAACAGACTTATACTAAAAGTAACCAAATGTCGTCGAATACTAACGTAGGAGTCAACAAGAGTGATTAACGACGGAAACTTCGGACTTGTCGTAAAATAGGTTGTGTCGAGTCAGAAGATCTAATGACGTAGATAGATAAGTAAGCAAGGAGAATCAACAATCAAGAAAAAAGAAACTTGTGTTTCCAAATGTCGATAAATACTGACGTAGGAGTCAATAACGGCGATAAACGACGGAAACTTCGGACTTGTCGTAAAATAGATTGTGTCGAATCAGGTTACATGTGTTGACATACACCGATAATGGAGCAAAGAGCGAACAGGATTTCTTTTTCAAGTGTCCCTCCTGTGCAAGCCACTTCAGAGCCCTAGCCTAGTACTGGTGAAACCCAGGAAATACATGAATATGTGAGCTGTCTCACTGATATGACTAAATTAATATCGAAACCGGCGTAATACGGTACATGTATTTGATCAATTAATCTGGTTATCGTATCAAAATTTGCGGATGACGAAGGAAATGTGGCGTGGAAACTTGACAAATCAAATTCAAATAAGGCAAGAAAACCTCGCAGAAATATTGGTTTTACGGATTTTCGAATATAATGACGAAACTCATTAACCTGAACATAACAACAAAAACTGCTGCTGCACCGTTTTCAGAGGCATATCTGTTTTAGTTAATATTTATGATAAATCAATATATTGTGATCAAGATGAAATGAGACATGCTCCGTGAAAAGGGGGCTTGGTGCATTTGCAAAACGTATCGACTCAGGTCAGCCTGCGCAATCCGCGCAGGCAGACCTGCATCGAAACTTTTTGCTATCGGTCAATTTTCTGCATGTCAAAGGACCAGTGTACCCCATGATTCAGTAGGTTGTCGTACAAAATGGATTTTATGAATTTATAATTATGTGATGACTTGCTTGGTCTCATGCATCACGGGGATACATTGAGCCCCCTTTTTTATCCAGAGCATGGCTCAAGTTTAGATGATTGCGCAGGATTAAGTTCTCACCGTGAGCTAAGCTCTACGGTAAGAACAGTTAGAAGGACAGAAATAAATACAAGGAAATCCGAGGTCTTGTTTTTATTTTAACGATGTTTAACCCTGCTTTCTACTTTATTATTATCATTATTATTATTATTATTATCATCATTATTATTGTTATATTACGGCTGCAACTTATAAATGAGCTACGCTCTGTGAAAAGGGGGCTTAATATATCTCCGTGATACATGATTGGTTGATTGATTGTGCAGTGTTTATGCCGCTTTCAACATTATTTCAGTCATATCACGGCGACAGATCACATTCATGTATATCCTGGGTCTCACCAGTACTAGGCTGGGCTTCTGAAGTGTCTTGCCCAAAGACACTCCCAACCGTGATAAATGACATCAAGCAAGTCGTCACATGATTATGGATCCATCACGTCCATTTTGTCTAGAACAACCAACTGAATCATACGGTAAACTGGTCCTGGGCATACATCAAATGAATAGCGAAAAGTATCAGCCCAGGTTGGGCTGCGCAGGCTGACCTCAGTCGATACTTTTCGCATATACATAAAGCCCCCTTTTCACAGAGTATGGCTTATATTCATGTATGTTCTACGTTTCACCACTGCTAGGCTAGAGTTCTGAATCGTACTGCCCAGGAGCAATCCCGCGAAAATCTAGTGCTTTATGTACGATACCGTATAATATTCTTTCAAAAGATTTCTTCTTCTTTTTATTCGGGGTAAAACATGGAGAGGGCACCTCCGTGCTTATTACTAGTTCACTCTATAGATCGGTTGAGAACATCATGTGAAATGCCCACACTCCCGGTTGAGGATCGTTTTTTCTTATTTTCACATGTTTTAAGTTAGATAACACCACCCGAGAAGCAGGAGTACGAAGTGTTATTTTATCTAAGCCATCCAGTATATTCTGACAAAACTTCCAAACCATTGAAAGTTGAATGGCTGACCGAAGCTACGAGACGAGAAGAGAGGGAAGTAAAACGTAACACTATTACCATCGATAATAGACTTGTTATCTCCCTTCCTTTTCCTATTGATAATGCGTTAGGTATCTTCGACAAGTATCGAACCAAGGCTGCGTTTCATTATATTGCGTAGATTTACGCGGATAACTTGTAAATGTATATGCAGACATGCGATCCCTGCGTCACCCAAAGGTATGAGCAGGCGTAAAGTTATGCAAAAATTTACTTAAATCGTTAAGTTATGCAGTTAGTAAAATATGTTTTCAGGCTTGATGCTTGCTTACCTGAACTGCGTCCGCAAATTTGTCTGTACACAGTTTAGTGAAAAGCAGCGCAGGTCAGTCGAACCCGAACCTTGACAAAGCAGCATTTTTTCTTTACTAGCAATTTTTTTTCAAAATTTTTCTTCCGCAGGGTCGTCAACACACGGGATTGTGTGATAGGGGGTAAGAAATGATAATGCAGGACCTGAGGCGAGGCTGTTGCTGCTTTCAATCACCTGCTTGGTCAGTTCTTTCCGAGGTTCGACGATAGTTATTGGGACAGTACTAATTCCTCTTCGCTGATGATCATTGTTTCGACGATGGTTATATGTGAAAGCTGCCCAAAGGTTGGGGGAAAAAAAATGGGAGACTTACTTGTAAAAAAAATCAGGAAGCATGGATAGGTGCACTGGTCGCCGCGATATCACTGAAAAAGAAGATTTGACCTGTCTGCTATGAAGCATGACTATCCTGAGCAGGATTAATATTAATACGCGGTACATAAACAAAATTACACAGCCCCTAAAACAAGCGGAAAGTGGCTATTAATAATAGGTATGTGGAAAAAATCAAACCTATTTATCGCTCCAAATTTCCTAGAAATATATTAATTTTACACGGGAAAAATTACTGTAAAAAACACACATTGTTCACAGAAATTCTTTGGGTATAGTTTCTAAAAATAGACACGAGGAAAACCGGGATTTGTGAAACAGACTTTGACTGCAAAATAACGTCCCAAACATGCTGGGCTTATACTGGGGCTGTTTCTCAAGCTTATAGGGGCTGTGTTTATAAATGACTAGTGCATAGGTTACATGCTACCTAGTCATGGCTAGATGATTCGTACCAGGTAGCGTTTTATTGAGTAAACGTTTCTTTTATTTTGAAATTCGAAGTAACGGTTGTCGTTTTGTACCCAGAATGCCCACATAAGATAGATGTCTATTCGAAAAATGCCATCCAGCGAAAGATAATGTCCCATTGCTATGTTGGTTCTGCGGACAAGGTCGATTTTAACATTTTACTAGATAAAAAAGTTTTCAGACTTGTCCAGAGTGAAAGCATATACAGATGACAAATCAAATGTTACTGAAACAATACTGTTGGCAGGTAGAAATCATTGCGGGAAAAGGAGAAAATGTTGGGTACTAGTATTTTCTCCTTTTCTCGCAAATGATTTCGAAAGCCTTCTTTCCCAGGGATCATTGCCTGATTTTGTGGTAAAGGGTTTATGCTAACATAAAAAAGTAATGAAGTACAATAACTGAAAGATATTATGTCGTTACTTTGTCGGAAAGATAAAATTTGACGCGTTAAGTTTAGGGTTTAACTTGTCTTTTTTTTTTAAAGGAAAAGTACTTCTTAAAAGGCTTAAATGTACCTTTACTTGAAAGAAAAAAAAAAAGGAAGATAATGTCGGCTATGGTTGTTAGCTTATCTGGTTGTAAAATAATATGCGTGCATGATCAGAGACGAAGTCGAGCAAAAAACAAATTATTATAATGATACAAAGAGGATACGGTAGCCTTAAAAGTGAAAATTTGAAATTAGTCGTGGTACTTAAGAAGGGGGTCTAAAGTTATGCACATGCAAAAAGCAACACCTGGGTTTAATCTTTTTGCTTTCGGTCACTTTTCTGTGTGTCAAAGGACCGTTTTACCTCATGATTCTGTCAGAGTTTTTAGACAAGGTGAACGCACATTATGCGATGACTTACTATGATGTAACGTAACACAGATATGCATTAAACCCCCTTCTCACACAGCCCCGCACAAATGATAATGAAACGAGGGGGCTTGGGTAGGTTTTTAAGTTGATTTGAAATACAAACCTTGCTATTAAATTTAACACGTTCACGTTTTTTAGACGTACGAGCAGTAATACTTTTCTTCATAAACTTTATGAGCCGTGCTCTGGTAAAAGGGGGCATTATGCATCTCCTTGACGCTTTATACCTAGCAAGTCATCGCATAATCATGATCCATAGAAACAATTTTATCTAAGAACCAACTTGGTAATGAGGTAGCATGGTCTTTGGGCAAACATAAAATTTACAAATAGCAAAAAGTATCGACCCTTGTCAGCCTGCACAGGCTGACATAGGTCGATCCTTTTTGCAAATGCATTACTTTCTCTTTTCGCAGAACTTATAGCACATACATGTATGTTTTCATGCAATTCCACACTGGAGGAAATAAGCTAGAATATCAGTAGATATTATTAAAATGCTGATGAGAATTGAGCAAAGAAAGCAATGTAGCTAATCTTAATATTGTTCATTTGAAAGGTCCATTAGCGACCAAAAATCAATGCAAGTGTTGAAATATAGTTGAATTTAAATCATACCATTTAAAAGTATGGAAAATATTGTGGTGATGACAATCTGTTATTGTACAGTCGGTCCAATTGTTAGTCACTGGCAGAAAAACGAATTATAAAATCAGGCAAAAAGTACACAAAAGATAGAGTGACCTGGCAGGTTTTAACCATAGTTTTGAAATTAATTTCTCTACCAGCGACTTACAGTTGGACCGACACTAACGTAAAAGAACATTAACTCGGCAGGCACATTAACTCGTCACTTTTTGATTTTGTTATCTATTCTTCGATGACGTCATCTGAACGTTTACTGGCACACAATTTTTGAAAGATACATAAATTTTCTTTTTTCTGATTTAGATAACATTTTCATTAACTGCTTTGTGTTGGACTTTTTAGCCACTGAAAAACCCGCTAAAATTCACGTCAATCGGTCGGCTTGGGCGACGGCAAGTTTCTGTTTTAGCTGTCTCGGGCGAAAGCTCGCAGTAAAGTTTTTAGACGCATGAGTGATGTCAGAACCACGTGTTGATGTTCTACAATATTTATTCTTACAAGATTTACTTCTCTTTGATAAGACAAAAGCCTTTGAAAGCAAAGAAATAAAAGTGTGAAAAAAATGACGACTTAGAACCCAATTGACGACTTAGTGTTCCCCTATTTTAGTTAGATATTTAGAATGATGTTTTACCCACTGACATAGAAATAAAGATTAATAAGCGCATTTTCTTTTACCTAGTGTGAATGAAATATATATCCTAGCTGCAATTAAGTCTATTTTGAAAGATTTTAGAGGGCACAAGGCCGAATTTGCAACGAATCATACGTCATTGCTTTTTTTTTTATTAGAATCTGTTTCCTTTTTCAGAATGTAGTGAAATAGTGTCATATTTTATTGATAAAATGGTGTAAATAACAGTTATAATACACTAAATAATGATTTTGAATATCAATTTTAACTCTTTTTTGCATATCGAAACTAATTCAGAGCTACATTGTTCAACAAAAAAGTACAGATTTCAAATCAAAGTTTCATTTTAAAGAGCTTCATCTAGCTGAAGAAATATTTCTATGTTAAATTTCGATCTACTGCCCTAAATTATAATACCTGCCTATTCAATCAAATATTTATTTCATCTTTTTTTTTATATTTAAATACAGCCAAATCTAAACAAGATCTCCTAAGCCAAGGGGATCTGGCGAAGCCAAAACAGACTGCTTGAAAATGTTCGATAGAAAACATGACTGCTGCGTATAAGGCTCTTAATTATGTCTCGATGATTGCCTCTAAAACAAGGTCAAGCAAAAGAAACTGAAGACAAAAGCCTGAAAAATGTACAACAAGGCCAGGAGTAGTAGCTAAACGTGTATCTCACAAATAAAAGATATTCAAGACAAAGAAATGACACTGTGACAGAAACATAAAAATCTTTGGAAACCCTACTCTTACTGATAAGTAAAGAGAAGATTAGTGTGCTCTACATGAAACGGAATAAAAAGCTCAAGGGTAAAAAAGACACTTAGAGCTAAAGATAAGACAAGAAAAGACTAAAGGTGTAAAAGGTAACATGTGAAAATGAAGCCAGAAAAAAATGTTAAGATTAAATCATTTGATATTCAATATATCCTAAGTGTAGGTTGCAGTTTGTGACTAGATGAGGAAATTCAGATAAATGACATGTGCTTTTAAGCAATTCCTTTTTCAAACAGATGCTTGTTGAACCAAATATAAACCATCTAACATTTTTGTAGAATATAATATTGTTATATATATGAGTCAAGCAATGTTGTTTGATTGTTTTAAATGACTTTAGAGGTTTAAAGAATGAAACTATTGTGTGACCCTTGGTTTACTTGTATATTGTTGTTTTGCTCATCGAACAGAGTACTAAAACATGTAATATATACTGAACCAAAAAAAAAAGAAACTTCCCCTGTGTTTAAGTGCAGATATACACAAATATGAAAATTAGGATTAAACTAGATTTATATGCATTGAAAGAGTACTTTATTGCGACTTTGTGTGAAAAAAATTATTGCTGAGGGTTTATCCAAAAGTAGTGAAATGGTAGTTAAAATGCGGAAGGGGTCGCTCACCAAAATCACAAATTAATATCGGGTATGACCACCTTCAGCATGAAGGACTGCCTGGCATCGTTGGCGCATAGAACGGATAAGTGTATTGATTTCGGCTTGTGGAATGTTGTTCCATTCCTGAATTAAGGCTTGTCTTAGCTGAATGACGTTTGACGGTGGAATAGGGCGACGTCTAACACGCTGGTCCAAATTATCCCAAAGGTGTTCAATAGGATTCAGATCAGGGCTTTTGGCAGGCCAGTCATTAATAAATGCAATGTTATTCGTCCTGAGGAAATTCACATTTTCCCTAGCTGTATGGCTTGTGGCATTATCATGCTGAAAAAGAGTGATATTGGCATTATTTTGAAACAGTGGGATAACGTGCCTCGCAAAAATTTCATCTCGGTAGCGTTGGGCATTCAAATTCCCTTCGATAACGACAAGATTAGTGCGAAAGCCATATGCAATGCCCACCCAGACCAAGACAGAACCCCCACCCCCAAAACGATCTCGTTCAAGTACGCAACAGTCGGCATAACGTTCATTTCTCCTACGGTATACTCGAACCCTGCCATCACCTCGATGAATGGAAAACCTCGTCTCGTCAGAGAAAAGAACGCTATTCCATTGTTGTCTAAGCCAGCGTTGGTGTGTACGTGCCCAATTAACACGATTTACGCGGTGACGTCGCGTCAAAACACAACAACGTATGGACGACGTGCACGTAGCCCACCCTCGCGCAAGCGATTGCGCACAGTTTGGGCAGATATACGGTTGTTATGTGTACCAGGGGTGTTAGCAGCAGTGGCTGTGGCAGTTTGGAAGCGATTGCGCAGCTGGGTGTTCCGAATATAGCGGTCTTGGCCGCGCGTCGTGACGCGAGGACGTCCACTACGTGGTCGATCTTCCGTACTCCCTGTTGTTTGAAAACGTTGCCTAAGGTGTCGAATAGCACGAGTAGAACATCCAATATTCATAGCAACAGCATTCATCGTCATACTAGCATTAAGCATGCCAATGGCACGTTCGCGTAAATTTTGCGGAATTCTAGGCATATCAAAAATAAAGAAAACTAAAAAGAATTTAATTTTTTTCAACGTCTTTTTCTTATTGACATGAAAGTCTATAAAATTAGACTGAAAGGTTTCAAAAAATATACACGAATTATACTGGTCCGTGCATGCACGTCAAAATCGCTTTCATGGGGTTTCTTCTGCAAAATGCTTTCAATCGAGTTGTTTTATCGGACACATAATCGTTCGCCCGAATATATGTAGGTCATCTGATATTTTGATTTTTTTAATAACATTGCATTTGCACTTAAACACAGGGTTCAGTATATTTCGTTAAGAACATTTGAAACAAGTATTCAAATTTCAATTTTCAAAGAAGACATTGCGAAAACTACATCAGAAATATTTATCTAATTCAAATAATACTTAACATAAAGTTTAATTTTCCTTGAAATCTACATGATTTTTTCATCAAAATATTCAGTTGGATAAGCTTGTAAAAACTTTGGGCACATTTTACATCAATACATGTGTTGTACATGTATCAAATTTGCTTGTTTACCATTAGTGATCATTGTTTTAATCAGTAATGTCTCCTTAAGAGCTAAAAACTGTAATTTTAGCTAATATTTGTAAGTTTTTTAGGAAAATATTGAAATGACGACTTAACATTACTAGTGGTGACGACTTAACGTTCCAAGTAACAGTAAGTCGGCAGTCGAAACCAGGTGATTTTCGGGCACTATTAAACACCCTTTTGAGCATGATATCAATGTAAGAAACGTCTTAAAAGACGTCCAAAAGGCCCAAGAATATTTTGGGACACAATAAAAATCTACAAAACCCTAGGATTCTCTTCCAGCTCTTCATTTATACCAAAAATTGACGAGTTAATGTTCCTTTACGTTACAATGACAATTTGTCATCTACACAATAATTTAAACCCTTTTATATGGCGCGATTTAAATTTAAATGCATTTTAACACCCGCTCTGTTTACTTTTGGCAGATAATGTTACTTTAAGCAATATCTCTGTTTGTCACGTTGGTTTCAAAAGCAATAAATTAAATGCGTGTCGAAGCACGTGTATTTGTACAAGTTAATGGTTTAGAAGAGCCGCGCTATGGAAAAAGGAGGTTAAATGCATTTCCTTGACGTATTATACAAAGCAATTCATCACATAATTATTGATCCATGAAAAAACATTTTGTCTATCAATTAATCGACTGAATTATGGGATAGAGTTAGTCGTGGACATGCAGAAAATGTACACATTGCAAAAAGCTTCGACTCATGTCAGCGTGCGCGGACTAAGCAGGCTGACATGAGTAGAAACTTTTTGCAGATGCATCCAACCCCTTGTCACGGAACATGATCCATATCTTTTATGAGTGTTTAAGTCAATTACCTTCTCGGAAATCTACTTTTAATGGTGATATAGGGAAATCTATATTTATTACTTTAAATGAAAGCCTCTACCTTTACTTATTTCTTCACGCCTTCCGCGCCACTCGATTCTTTTCGACGGCTAAAATTACAATCTATTGAAGCCAAGATTGGGTGATTGAGTTTGCGTTTAATTATCGTCGCCACCCATATGGGCGAAGCCCCCTGAAGGATGTTATGATTGTTACGGGGGATAGTGCAGATACAGGACGAAACCAATCCTAATTTATGCCTTGTTCTTTAACGTGCTCGGTGTATAGTACCGTCAGACGGGACCTCGGCTTAACGTCTCATCCGAAAGAGTATTAGTAATTTTAGATGGCATGCCGTGGGAATCGAACCTTCACCCTCAAGTGACCCGAAACATCACGTTCACAAGTCCCACGTTTACGTTTATTTATCGTCGCCACCGGTTGCCCATATGGGTGACGCCCCCTGAAGGCTGTTAGTATTGTTACGGGGGATAGTGCAAGATACAGGACGAAACCCATCGTAAGTTACATCTGGTTCTTTAACGTGCTCGGTGTATAACACCGCCACAAGGGACCTTTGTTTAACGTCTCATCTGAAAGACTATTAGTTATTCTATATGGCCAGCCGTGGGGCTCGAATCCAGATCATCAAGTGGCCCAAGAGTTGATGTTTACAAGTCCTACGCGCTACCACTTAAGGTATGTGGGCTGGTCAAGAAACTCAAAAAGATTTATGTCAAATATATATACCACTCCTTTATCTCTTTCATGGTTATGTGGGAAAGCAGCCAGTGGCTTGGAAAGAATATTGTGCGGAGTACTGGTAAAAGGAAATTCCAGGAAAGCATGGATAGGTGCACTGGCCGCCGCGATATAACTGAAATAATGTTGAAAGCGGCATTAAACAACATACAATCAATTAACATTTAGCTCTCCCTTAGTCGTTTGGACCGTGAAGTGCTACGGAAGAGGTGACAGCCAGTTTCTTCCAGTCTTCATGTCTCTGCTGTTCTGATTTCTCCGTTCATCGCAAGACCGGTCCACTTCTTGATGTTATCCATCCAAAGTTTCTTTTGTCTGCCCCTTCGTCCTGAACTTTGCACGGTGCCTTGTAGAAAGGTCTTGGCACGTCCTTTGGACTGAGTTGTAAACATGGCAAAATCACTTGAGTTCTATCTAATAGGCTTGACTATACAAACGGGCGGTACAGATCTTGGACCAAATTGTACGCACTTACCAGCTCGAAGTGCAACAGCACCCTCTTCGAGTGTGGAAAAATAGAGCTCACGGCCGCTAAAGTAATGCAGAGGATCTTTTGCTTCGGTTTTATTAAATAATAAATATACGAAAAATGAACATTTGAAAATTAAAAAAAAAAATAACCCAAAACTCTCTTTGTTTACTCATCAGACGAAAGAGTTTAAGGCTCTTTATTTAGTAGACAAAGTAAAAACTAGTCCAACATATGCAGGGTACCGTTTTTGATTCATTACTGTTTGAAAGTAGTATAGGAAAAGTACTCTTTAGGCTCTTTGTTATTGACTGACAAAAGCATGTCTGATGAGGCATGAGACAGGCAGACAAACAAACAAATGTCGAACCAGTTGTGCGCCCAACTCTGTTTATCTTTTGAATTTTATATGGATAATAATTATGTTTATGCAGGATAAACACGAATGATTTATGCATCCTGTAAAATTCGACCCTTATCCTGCTAAATAAGTGAAATGAAACTTTTAAGACGAAAGTAAAACCCTAATTTTGCTATTTCAAAGGTATCGTTTGGGGAAAGATAACTCCTTATCGGACAGTGTGGATCCAAGATCAGACTGCACGTTATGTGCAGTCTGATCTTGATCTACATTGTCCGCAAAAAGTCAGTAAGTCACACTTAGCAGCCAAAAGGTTAAGGCTCTTTATTTAGTAGATAACGTAAACACTGATCCAACACATGCAGGGTACCGTTTTTTGTTAGGACTGATTTAATGTACTACACGTAAAGTTTTTATTAGGTTCGTCGTTACTGAATAACTAAAACAAGGTTGATTCAGCATCAGACAGACAGACAGACAGACAAATGACAAACAAACCAACTGTCGAACCAGTTGTGCATCCTAAATCCATATTTACCTCTTAAAATACATTAGCAGTGCTCTCTGAAAAGGGGGTTTAATGCATCTGCAAAAAGTTGTATGGTTGTATGGTGTTTAACGCCGTTTTCAACATTATTTCAGTTATATCACGGCGGCCAGTGCACCTATCCATGCGTTCCTGGAGTCTCTTTTACCAGTACTTCGCACAATTTTCTTTCCAAGCCACTGGCTGCTTTCCCACATAATCATCGTCGAAACAATGGTCAGCGGTGGGAGAGGAATGAATCCTGTCGCAGTGACTATCATCAATCCTCGGAAAGAAATTGGCCAAGCCAGGGGTCGTAGTCAGGGATCGAACCCTGGACCCCGTGTTCTCAAGTCCTGCACGCTACCGACTGAGCTACCGGGGCTCGGCCTGCAAAAAGTATAGACATAGGTCAGTCTGCGCAGCGCAGTACGTGCAGGCTGACCAGGTCGACACTTTTTGGCATTGGTGACATTTCTGCATGTCAAAGGACCAGTCTATCTCATGATCCAGTCGGTTGTTAAACAAAATGGATCATGATGACTTGCTTGGTATAATGCATCACGGATATGCACTAAACCTCCTGTTGCGAGAGCACGGCTTGTGGATTTGTTTATAAATACGAATGCTATAAAACTGCTATAAAATTTAAAAGCACTCCTAAATCCGCTTCATTACTTAACCCTTATCCTGTTAAATAACTGAAATAAAATTTTGAAGCGGATAGGAAAAATCCGAATGATGCTATTTCAAACTTATTTTTTGGCGAAACAATATCTCCTTATCGGACAGTGTAGATCCAAGATCAGACTGCACGTTCTATGCAGTCTGATCTTGATCTACACTGTCCGCAAATGGTCAGTGAGTAGCTCTTAGCAGCCTTAGGGTTACTTGTGTTATGATCTGAATCTACACAGTCCACAAAATGACATTGTGAAATTAGCATACTCCTGACGACTTTATGTTAAGTCGATTACAAAAACCCAAGTTTTGCTATTTCAAAGGTACCTTTTTCTGGGAAAATATGCCTCATCAGACAGTGTAGATCAAAGATCAGACTGCACGTTCTGTGCAGTCTGATCTTCATTTACACTGTCTGCAAAAGCTCACTGAGTCACTCGTAGCAGCCTAAGATTTTAGACATTACGAGCCCTTCACTTTACCGATGAGCCACTCAGGAACCCGAACTTGTTACAGAAGGTAAATATTTACTGGAGGAGCGATAGTAAGCTACCGTCATGGATGGCAAGGGGAGAAGATATTAAGTGTGTGTGTGTGTGTGTGTGTGTGTTTATATTATTGTATTATATACTGTATAACACTCCCACGCAAAATCCTGCATTTATAGTGAGGCTCGAAACCGGGACCTCCAGGTTAAGACTGAGCCACGCAGTACTCCTACTTAGTTACAGAAGCCAATGATTTACGGGAGGTTACATACAGTAAATAACCGTCATGGATGGCGGGAAGGCGAGAAGAAATTAAGTGTTTTTTCATTACTTTATAACATTATAATATTATGTTTTATAGATGATTGTATGAGGAAGTTGTTAAGTCAAGGTCCTTGTTAATATCAACTTTAAGAAAAACAAAATTCTCGTTTTTCATATTGTCTAGATTAGCCCGATATCTTATATCGTGCAAAGTTTAAAAGGTCGATTTGCTTTTTCGCCGCGCCCCCCCCCCCCCTTTAATCTGCCTGAACAATCATGTTCTTTTACTGATATACACGTGCACTTTAAAAGAAACAAGAAATGTCTTTAAAAAACGACAAACGGTGTAAGATACTAAAATATGAATATTGAAACTCTCTCGTGGTTCAGTATGAGGAGATGAATAAAAAGTAACAACTTTTTTTTCCTCAATGTTTTTTTGTATGTTGTTGAAAAAGATAAATTTTCAGTTAGATCTAAATTTATTCTTCAAGATCAGATCTTAATCCAAATCATTGTTGGAAAAGGAGCAGTTGCTTCTAAAAATATGTGTCTCGAAAAAAAATGTATACATACAGTAATGTGTATTAATTATGGTAACGCTTAAAAATACAAGATTACCTGTTAGTATGAGAAAAGGATTATCTCCTATCATATTCATTTGCTATTCCATACACCTGAGTATCGATAGCAACGCTTGTAGGTCTGCAGGGGCCCGGAGAATAGATATATCCATATTTTTGACCAATCACAAAACACTGTTTATTCAGTCTATATCAATACAAAGAAGTAAGTAAAAAGCCAGCGCATTCAGCTACGCCGAAAAATCGTACTTGTGTAACAAAGCTTACAAATGAAATGGACAATGGTACCCAAATAAAACGAGCCTTGTAGAAATCTCATTATTTGATACACTTTTACCTCGTCGTCTGCAAGTGCTTTAAATTTGAATCATTCTACAGTTTTGTCGTTAGGTACAGAGTTTCGTCAAACATTCAGAACAGTTTAGTGCACATGTCTTGCGTCTTAATGCCAAATGTTGCTCCTGACGGCTGTACAGTTTACGACATATAGAAAATGCATTTCATGCTTTGGATGCCTTCCAAGCTATCGCTGTTGTCGTTTCCGGTTTTAAATAAGGACAAACCCCTTGAGTTTCTTTATCCCGGACACCATTTTTATCGATTATTTACCAATGTTTACACAGCTTACCAATATCTGAACCATTATACACACTCTAAAGTTTTAATTGCGTTTTTTTCTCTTTGGCTGTAGAGATGTATCGTTAAGAGACTGATACAGATCAGGGTCCGATATCTCGAAGCACTTTAAGCCCCTCGTAAGAATTTTGCCGGCTCTCTCAAAACATCGCAACTTAAGGGCCGATCGTAAACCTGATCTTAACTTACGACCACTCCGAAGCTACCTTAACGTAATCGTAGGCTGTTTTCAGCAATGCATAAAACGTGGTGTTGTGGTTTATTTCTCAAAATGACATTATTTTTACACTTGAACAGACCTCACAGAAGAAACAATATAGCTCGGCCATGCTCTGTGAAAAAGGGGCTTAATGCATCTGCAAAATGTATCGATTCATGTCAGTCTGCGCGGAGAGCGCCGAAAATGTTTGCTATCTTTGAATTTTCTGCAAGTCAAAAGACCAGTCAACCTCATGATTTAGTCGGTTTTTAGATAAAATGGATTTTAGAGGTTCATAATAATGTGATTACTTGCTTGGTATAATGCATCACGGAGGTGTATTAAGCCCCTTTTTGTTAGAGCATGGCTCAGACATTATATTTGGTGCTAAAAGTTTAAACTTTACCAGATGACGACCATGTTAAGACGTGTCCGTATTCAAAGAATTTTGGACGACAAACAAAACATGATTTAAATGATCGAATTTGTCTTTGAAAGGGTAGAAAACATCAATGGAAAATTAGAAAATGCCGGCTTTCCAGCACTGTCTTCTTTTCTTGCGATGTTTTCAAAAGCATTACCCATTACGGTCGTCAACAGGCGTATTTGTTTGATCGTAGATTAACGCATGGGGACCGACAAAAGACTTATTCGTTGCAAAAGACCACCCTTTTAAAGCAATTCGCAAAAGAAGGAAATGCAGTGATTTGTTTGATTGTTATACGGTGTTTACTATACGTTCTGTGCAGTCTGATCTTGATCTATTCTTCCCGCAAAAGGCCAATGAGTCGTGCTTAGCGGTCTCAGGGTTTAGTTTTACCACACAATGCTGCCTTGACGGGAAAACCTTTTTGAAAACTGTGTGGAGAGAGGAGAAAATACTCTCTTTGTGAAACTTTGTAGAAACCGGAGACAATCTTTTCTACCCGTACACAGATGAATTCCATCACTGATATAGTTTATTTGCCGTCTGCAATTGCTTCCAGTATGACCAAGTACAACATTTTTTTCCTGGTGAAGAATTAATCTCTTGCGGCAAGTGTTCGTTTAACACAGCCACATTCTATATAGAAAACTTTTTTTTTGGGGGGGGGGGCACTGCCTCATTCATAATTACAAGTGGTGACAAATACAACCTGGAATGTGTCCCTAGTGGTAGGTGTTTACTGGCATGGCCCAGAGGTCAGCTGTCTATGTACAAGGACGAACACAGCAGCAGACCTATTGTTTACCCTCTTCACTTGACGCATAACAATATACCCCCGCTTTAAAGATGAAACTGAACTTGGTAAATGTCACTTTGTAAGTCCAATACTTTACGGGAAATTAAACCCATTTTTAAACCATTTTTTTTTTCAAGGGGTAAGGGAGGTTGTAAGCTGATATTTTGTGAGAAAAAATCATAAGGGCATGACTTTTTTTTGAGGGGAGGGGCGGTTGTCTCCACAGGGACTCGAACCCATCACATTCGAAATCAGAGTCGCCGACTCTAACATCTGCGCTATCGGGTTCTGTTCACAGACGAAAATAATTTCCCACTTCATAGGAAGGATTGTCTACCAAAGCTTTGCCGGATACGCTGACAAAATTTTCTGGAAGACTGTATAGGCCTTACATGTAACTCAAGCAGACAGATTTTGAGGTGGTCTTGTTATAGTGTTGGGTGGCGCACTGATGAACCAAGAGACTTACATTTTCTTACTAACGGAAATTTGACCTCTGCACGCTTCGAAAATGAAGTCCGTCAAGCAGAGGTAGTACCTTTGACGTAGAACAGAAAAAAATTGTGGCATTTTTGTAGAGGTTGAACCAGTTCAGACGGCATGATCAGAACAAGCGTTCCATCAAGCAAACGATATCAATTTTTTAAATATTTTGTCTGCCGCCAAGTCATCGGCTCTTAATATATTTGGCCACATATGGGATTAAATAAATTGTCGCGTTAGAACTGGAAAAGTACCACAAACCATCTCTAAACACAAAATTAAAATCTGCAGGCCATCATCCTTTAGAACTTTACCAGGTCGTGCTATTCTTTGCAAAAATATGTTACATAAATGCGCCAACGGTTCTAAGCTGTTATGTAACAAGGATATTGGACATAATAGATATTGAGATGGTTTTTATCTGACAAGTTCACAAATACCGGAATGTACAGTATTGAGTTGTAACGGATTTTTAATTTTGTAAGTGTTGTTTGACAACAATTTCATATTTCTAATAAAAAAAACAACATTATTGCCACTTAGCTACAAATATCCGTTTTATTACAAAAGTGGTATAGAAAGTTTTATTCGAATCTGCAGATGTTTAAAAGAGGTACATAAGTCTCTACACCTGCACGATTAGAACACTTGCCAAGTGTACCCGTCCTTGAACTCTTGCCATTGTAAATTTGGCATTAACCTTGGCCTTGTAACGGGTATTATAAGTTCAACAATTTAATGTTTGCTTATATAAGCTACTTTTCCGTCACACTACAAAGATTCCCATTCACCTAATCCATTTATTAACTCTTTCGACGCCATGGGTTTTTGCGGACGATATAGACCAAGATCAGACTCCACCAGACGTGCAGTCTAATCTTAGACCTATGTCGTCGACTTGTCAAGCCTTTTCGATAAAAATATTTCTAAGATTCTGTGATTGTATTTTAAGCCGTCAAAAAGAGATCGGGGTTATATATTAAAACTTAGACTGCTAAGCACCACTCACTGACCTTTTGCGGACAGTGTAGATCAAGATCAGACTGCACAGAACGTCTGATTAGGAGACACCCCCCCCCCCTCTTAAATACCTTCATAATAGCAAATCCCGGTTTATTACTATCGACTAAAAAGTTTCATTTCACTTACTTAGCAGGATAAGTATTAAGCGCTGGAAGAGTGACAGAAATAACTTCTCTCTGTCCCTGTACAATCAAAATGCACCAGACATGGCCAGTTCCTTGCTCCTTTGTGAACCTTTTTCTGCACAATCTCCTGTTTTGGAGACCAGCATTTCTCCTCTCTCCTCAACGGTTTCTTCCACAAACAAATTTTAATTTTTGAATCACATTTTGTTTTGTCGTCGACAAATGCTTTCAATTAGGACAAGTCTAAAGTTTTCTCATTTGGTAAAGGGTTAAAGATTGGATTTTCATTTTTCAACGGTCAAGGTTGCTCTTTTTTACCGTCGGGGTCTATTAAAAAATAATCTTGGATTTTGATAGATCGAAAGTATTTTTTTTAAACTTGTTCAGTGGAACAAGACGTCTTGATCACGAACCATTCTGATCTTATATAATCCTAAATTCAAGGACTAGCTATGTGATTGGCTGGAACGGAATGTCTCAGCAAATCGGATTGCAAGTCTTAGAATTTAGGACTAGAATAATACTTAGAATTTGTTGGTATGTATGGCCCCTGGACCCGTATCTCATTCTTCTCTCGGACCCAGTCAGTCCCTCAAATTCAGGATATGAGTGCCGAGCCCTGGTAGCTCAGTCGGTAGCGTACAGGGCTTGAGAACAAGAGATCGCTGGTTCGATCCCCAGCTCAGCCAATTTCTTTCCGAGGATTGATGATAGTCATTGCAGCAGGATTCATTTCTCTGTCATCGCTGACCATTGTTTCGAGGATGGTTATGTGGGAACGCAGCCAGTGGCTTGGAAAGAATATTGTGCGGAGTACTGGTAATAGAAACTCAAGGAAAGCATGGATATGTGCACTGGCCGCAGCGATATAACTGAAATATGTTGAAAACGGCGTTAAACACCATACAATTAATCATACAATCAAAACATGTATGGAAGTCTTTGCTGGCCTATAAAAAAGGTCCTATAAACAGTTTTTCAAAAATGTTTTTGACTGGTCTTTAAGACTTCAGAGCCAGGCATTTTACATACAATACGAGTCATGCTCGGGCAAAAGAAGGTTCAATGTATCTCCGTAATGCACTTTACCAAGCTAATCATCTAATTATTGACAATATTGTGAAGATTACATAGAGGATATTTGTTTTTTACCGGTGAAAGATCGAAATTTATTTCATCGAGTGAACATCATCGGTAATATTTTCACGAGTGGCGCAGGTATCACCGAAAAAAACAAATATTCTATTTATTTCATGCTTTTAACCCTTTCTTGGGGGAACTTAATCAAAATCCAGTACATTTCTTTTCGGTTATTCCCCGTGGCGTACCCCCTCCGCATAGCAACGCATTACAATATTACGTAAAGCGCGAGAAATATAAGGTAAATTACGTCATATTTCCATCTTGTTGTGAGGCACGCGCATTTTACCTAAGTAATTAGTGCGCGGGAACAACTGTTTCCGCCTTCAATTGAAGAGTTAGAATATAAAAATCGGTATTTTCACTGGTCGTAACCATGAAATATCGAAAAATATTTCACCAATATTTCTCGATAACCTACCGGAAAGCATGAAATGAAATCTGTTATTGTACGGTCGGTTAAAGTGTTAGTCGCTGGCAGAAAATTGAAATCAGGTAAAAGGAAACTTAAGATAGCGCTACATGGCAACTTTAAACCTGGATTAAAAAGTCAGTTTTCTGCCAGCGACTTACGCCAGGGCCGAACGCACAATAACAGATTTTCCTCACAATAATTTCCATAATATTAACTGGTAGGTTAAATGCATTTTTTACACCGGCATTGTTTACGTTTGGCCGCTATTGGGCCTCTATGTTAAAATATCTCAAATTCCGACAATAGCGAATGAGTCCAGCGTTTCTAATAAGAATTTGAGTTATGCTGTATGAAAAGAAGGCTTAATGCATCTGCAAAAAGTATCGACCCAAAAGTTTTGCTATTCTTATTTTTTTGCATTTCCATGGACCATTCTACATCATAATTCAGTCGGCTGCGACAAAATCGTTTATGGGTCCATTATTATGAGATGATATTTATGGTATAATGCATCACGGATATGTATTATACCCAGAGCATTTTTACAGAGCAAGTCTCACATTTGATGAAAGTGACATAACAAAATCCTGTCTTTATTTTGCCTTGATTGCCTATGTTTACGTGAATGTACGCTTTCGGGAAACATTTAGCTAAAAAACGTGAATGGAGGTATAAAATTTCACTGTTATATAAAATCTCTCTTTTCGGGTAATGAACAATTAAGTACCTTTGTCGAGACGAATATCCTGAACATTTCGTTTGAAAAGACAAACAATAGGTGCTGTGTGGATAATATAGGTTCAGGATCAGACTGAGCCGAGACAAAAATATTGTTTATGTAAACAGAGATTTACATGTTTTTTCAAGTTATTATATCACTCGTTTCCCAACTCTCCTCTCTTTTAACTGTGACATGGCTATAATAATGCCATATATTTAAGCGTTTACCTACGAGTCACGCAGAAACCAGCAACCCATTTTTGTTCATATTGATTGATTGATTGATTGTATGGTGATTAACGCTGTTTACAACATTATTTCAGTTATATCGTGGTGGCAAGTGCACCTGTCCATGCTTTCCTGAAGTTTCTTAGTTTAGTTTAAACATATTTATTTTACATCGATTGAGAAACAAGTTCTTACATCTTATACTAATCTCTCTCGATTCTGCTTCCTGGGAACTACACCAGTACTCGTGCCGAATGTGTGGACGAATAAATAATCCCAAAGTTGACACCCGCTACCGGGTATCGAACTCGGGACCTTATGGATACGAGGCCGACGCTCTACCTCATAACCACGGACACCACACACGAAGTTTCTTTCACCAGTACTCCCAACGATATTCTTTTCAAGCCACTGGCTGCTCCCCCACATAACTCTCGTGGGGACAGCGATGAGGGAGGAATGAATCCTGTCGTAAAAACTATCATCAGTCCTCGGATAGACTTTAGCCGAGCAAGGGATGGAACCAGCGACCCCCTGTTCTCAGGTCCTGTACGCTACCGACTGAGGTTGCTCAGCTTTTTTATTCAGAGAAAAATAAAACATTACATGTAACACAAAAAGGACACATTAATTCAGAAAGGAGTTCTGAACAACGTGTAACAACAGCAAAGTGTTGCTTATTACAAGTTATGGCCCCCAATTTATTCATGCTTTCAAAAGGAGCTTGCAGACGCGATATTAAAGCTTAGGCTGCTAAGCACGATTCACTGACCATTTGCGGACACTGAAGTTTAAGATCAGACTGCACAGAACGTGCAGTCTGATCTTGATCTTCAGTGTTTGCAAAAGATCTTCGAGTCGCGCTTAGCAGCCTAAGTATTAAAAGAACCCAAAGGAGGTGTTTTCTTTCTTTCAAATATTTGTATAGTCAATAAAAGCTTTTGGTTAGTACAAAATACGGCATTTTATCACAGAAAAGAGTTCAGCCTTTATGGAACAGTTAGTTTTGTTTTTCGGGTGTGTTGAAAACCTCAAGTTGTAGAATCATACTTTTGAACAGGCGAAATTTCTTAATATTTTCGGGGATGTAGAACGAAGCATTATGACTTACTATTTTCCAAGTTGTTGCCCTTGTGTGGCAGAAAAAAAGCAGAAACCATACCACTAACGTTCGCATCACAAGCTCAATATAAGAACACCGTTATATTCAGCCGATTGTTACTGGGGCCGAAGGTCTTTGGATTTGGTATTGCTTTCAACGTCCAAAAACATGAGAGAGGTTCGACTAGTACTGGGTGTTTTTTCTGTTGTTTAACGTTTGAGTTTTGTAAGAATTTTGTATAAGGTGTAGGTCAAGATCAAACTACTCACAATGAGTAGTCTGATCACTTATTTACACTCCGAAATTTTTGTTTTTCTGAGTCGAACACTTACTACATGGCTGCAGTACCGCAGTCCGCAGCTGTACAAATATGTGTTCAAGGAACATGATGGTAAGACCATTTTGTCATACAATGGTGCAAAAAGAATGACAAGCGATTCGTCTCATTTCACCCGGCTCGTTATGTCAGTTCCTTAGTTTTTATCCTGCTAAATAAGTGGAATGAATTTTTTGAGCCGATAGCAAAAACTCAAATTTTGCTATTTCAAAGGTATTTTTTGGTTGACAAGATGTCCTTATCGGACAGTGTAGATCAAAGATCAGACTGCACGTTTTGTGCAGTCCGATCTTGATGTACACTGTCCCCAAAAGGTCAGTGAGTCGCGCTTAGCAGCTAAGGGTCATTTATCCAAAAATTTCTCGATAACAAGACGTACCATACAGGTACAAAGTTTTTTGACCCGTTAATTCAGCGGCTCAAAAATCTAAAAATATCTCAATAAGTGGACGCACCATGCTGGTACATGATGATTTGACCTGTTCATAATGAACATTTTTTTACAAGTACTGTCATTTTTCTGGGTTAGACTTATATATTACCACAAGAAAATGAGCCATGTTCTGTAAAAAGGTGACTTAATGCATCTGCAAAAAGTATCGACCTAGGTCAGCCTGCGCAGTCCGCGCAGGCTGACCTGGTTCGAAACTTTTTGCTACAGGTGAATTTTCTGTATGTCAAAACACTAGTGTACCTCCAGTTTCAGCCTGCTGTTATACAAAATGGATTTTATGGATCCATAATTACTTGATCACATGGCTTGGTATAATGAATCACGGAGATGTATTAAGCTATCTTTGGCTCAAATATTGATGCATTTGCATTAACGTCACCGCGAATCGTACGGCCGAAAAAAGTCTCAGCCCTGATGAACCGTCCGTACCGTGTTATAAACGAAGAGTTGGTGAGTGGCAAGACGGCTAGTTGTGTTTTGTAATAGATATTTTCCTTTGTTGTTGAACTTATTATATGATCAGTTGATTTGCTTGGTTTTTCATTGATGAATTAAGTCACGTAATTAGTTGATTTCCCGCCCTTAGTAAAAATCAAAGAAATCAACCATTACCCTGTTGTGCTAGAGTCTATATGTATTTACTTCTTGTTATGCAATTACAGTTATACTGTTATTAACGGGTCAGGAGTAAAAAGAGTAAAAATACAAAAAAAATCGGTATTTTCCTGTGTTTCACTGATGCATTTCTTTCTATCTTTTTATTTCAAAGCCAGATTTTAACGCAACTAAAAAAATAAGCAGTCATTGTTAAGATTTTCTAAAAAAAAAACTCCTAAGGAAAACTAGCTTAAGGTCTCTTTAATATTCACCATTATCTCCATACCCTTTGTATCTTCGTATCATTTATTTTACCGATTTATCGCTAAGTTATCCTATATCGTATTCGTAATTAATGATAATCTAGGAAGTTTTTTTTCTGTAAGTCGTCATCGTGTTCGTTTTACCCAGTGCAAAACGACAACTTTTTAGAACTGCTTATCCTGAAAACATTTGTAGAAAACAATTTCATTTTGGCTGAAATCATGAAATATGTCTTTGAAAGGATAGAAAATATTGTAGAAAAAGGAGAAAATGCTTGTAACAGCATTATCTCTTTTTCCCATAATGTTTTCAAAAGCCTTCTACCTCATAGTCTTTAAAACTCTGGACTGTTCAGTCAAGACTTGTGGGGTTAAAGAACAGTAAAAAGCGAATTTGCACGAATATAAATGCAACAATGATCGGTCTCCTGTATAGTTGTTAACTCTTATCCTGCCAAATAAGTGAAATGGAACTTTCAATCCGATTGTAAAAAAAAATCATAATTCTGCTATTTCAAAGTTTTTTTTGTTTAAATGTCTTCGTATCGGACAGTGTAGATCCAAGATCAGACTGCACGTAATGTGCAGTCTGATCTTGATCTACACTAGTAGTTTGAAAAATGGGGGTCTGGGGACAGAAATCATGGGATGCTTGATGCGTCGCTTTTATGAAAACTAGGACGCTTATGAAAACTAGATGACTCACAAAATGATTACTACATATTATATGCATAACATACTTACATGGGTGAACACACCTATAATTCAATTTTGTTCATTTAAGCTTTAACATACTATAATGCCCAAGGGCTAGTGTGCTTATTTTGTTTTCTCCTATTATCCTTTTATCATCAGATGCGCTTAATGCTACTTTGTTCACCACTATGGTACTAATGTCATGACCACTACTTCTTATTATATTCATCTTTCTAAGTTGTGTCTTACCATTAAATAAACAATTTTTATAATCTTCATAGGTAATATTTTTTTGAATAACATATTTCTTAATCCCTTTACACTTTTTATTTTCCTCTCCATCAAACATCTTATAAGAATACAGTTTAGCTCTAAGCCCCACAAACTCTTCTATAATATCTCCTCCAACCTCATCTTTAAACATTCCTAGTACTTTCTTATTACAACCAGTTGGTATACCTGATAAATGGTCTTTTGGATAATTACTAGTATCAAACTTACTCTTTACATCATCAGCTATATCCTTATAAAAGTCCTTTGTTTGTATTTCATACATTAAGCTGTCTGTATCAGTAAATAGAAGTTTAGCTCTATCTCCATATTTCTGCTTAACATAGTTGTAGTGGAAATCATACATTAAAGTCTTACTTAAGTCCAGAATGCACATTCCTAAATAAACCGGTTTATTAAAAAGTAACCTTGTCTTTTTCATATGAATAGCGATGAAATTCTCACTAAAAATGTTACAATGAGCGAAGTTAGGTTTAGCGGTCAATTTTTCTGCTTCTAATCTATCATAAACTAACCTAATATCCGCTCGATTTCTAATATTTTCCATGGTCTTGCCAAATACTGAGTTATTCATTAACTTAAAAAAGTCCTTTTCAAACTCATTATCAGCTTTTGTTCTTAAATTAGTATTAAGCTCAATATAAGGTTTAAGCCATTCACTTTGCTCAAACTTAATACCTCTGTGAATTTTACTTATTTTTAACCCCAAACTCTCATACTGCTTAAGATTTTCATAGTGAATAACATACTTTTCTTTATCCCATAAGTTTGGAATTAGCTTATTAACTTTATTTACTTTAATCCCCTGAGGGGCTAAGGGATAATCATTATGCAAGTCATGCAATCCTTTAGGATACTCTAAATCAACCTCCAAAATACAAGGAATCCGCTCCCATTTATTTAATTCACCCTCACTCATCCATTTAAAACCATGTGTAGGAAGAGGTTTACTCATTGCCCATCCATACAGATTATTAGCATCCAAATAAGTTATATACTTTGAAGATTCACTATCATCATACTTATCACCCATATACTTATTATTTGCTTTTGCATATCTGTTGCTAATCATTGATACTCCTCCTCTGATACCTTTTTCTATCATTAACAACATATCAGGATTAGTTAATAATTCTAATTCCACATTAGTAACTTTTAATGTTGCATCCCAAGCTAAACCTGGCGCTGTGAAGTAATGTGCAGGGTCTAATTTGTAATGCTTGCAACAAATGTTTCTAAAGTTCTCAAAAACATCAGATAAAAGCAAAACATCAACTTGATTATATAAATTATGATAATCTTCTAAAGTTTTCATCTCAAACGTTTTCCAAACTTTTTGCGCATGTGCATAATCCTCATCACTAATATCCTCTTCATTAAGTCTAGAATAAAACGCTTCTTTAGGTGGTAGTTGAGTTTCTTTTAACTTTTCTGACGAACTCATATACTCATAAGGATAACAGCCTTTTCTAGTTACTAGATTAAGTTTGTCACCCGTGTAATACCTTTTAACATTGCTAAAAGCATCTTTATCTAGATTATTAACTAGCTTATCTAAACTTTCAGCCATAAACTTAAAACTATCAATAAACCTTATCTGATGATGTATAGGTTTAGTTTCTCCTTTTGTAGTATAACTCCCAACCTGTATTTTTTTGGTAAAGCTAATATACCTTTCATCATTGTTAGGAATACAACTAATATCTCCCTTACTACAACCAAGATTTTTTACAAATAGGTGGCTATCATAACCACTAAGGTTATGAAACACCACAGGTGTAAAATTAGGTTTTCTATACAAGAAATTGCATGTTTTATGAGCAGCCCCTCGATATCTACCAGTAAAATGACAATGGTCTCTAACCTTGCAATTTTTAACATCATCAGTGAATTCTCCGTTACATATCCAACATTTATTTTCTCTTTCAAAGCTCTCTTTTTCTTTTTCTTCAAATATCATTTTCTTCGCTGATATGCTAGTAATTTCTCTAATGTCCTTTTCTAACATTTCCACGAATTGTTGCGCTGCATCCTCTCCGGTATAACTTACTAATTTTGGTTCATATACTTCATCATCAAAGCATTTAATATAGTAACAAAAGCTAGATGGTTCATGTTTTTGGTATTGTTCAGTATAACTACTTTCAGGTCCTGGTTCACATGAATGCAATGGTTTAATATAACACTCAAAGTCAGCGTAAACGATAAAAGGAACCTTTTCTGACCTATGGTAGTTTTTAAATTTTAAAACGGTTTCCTCTTTTGGTAAATCTATTTTAACGTAATCATATTCTTTACAATACTGTATATGCTTTTCCAACGCTTCTTTAGACCAAAATGGATTAAAACACCTTAAGCAGACGTGACTCTTTTCCTTATGCTTTGATACCTGAGAGTATAGCAAACGACTAATGCTTTTTACTAGGCAGTAATGCTTTACTCCGTTTTCTTCTATCAAAAGAAGAACTATATTATTATCCCTTTCCCCGTAAAATTTACTTATTCTAAGAGGATAGGAGCTTTTTCTATCATAACCAACTATTGCAATGGATATGGTAGGGTTTTGCTTTTCAAACTTATCAATATCATCTAAAGAAACTGGATATTCTATGTTTTTCATATTTAATGTGTTTTCTTTTTGTTTTAAAGCCTTGTCAACTCTTTCTGGATGACTTTTTTTTGGATTTAATGCTCTTATAACACTCCATAAAAAGCATTTATTATCATCATTTTTCATGTTAATAATAGCTTCTTTAGCAGCTAATTCTTTAGGTAGGGGAAAATATGTTTTTCCCCTCATTGGATTATAAACTACAGTGTGTAATTCTACATAATTTACTTTATCAAACTCCCATTTTGTGTTCAACATAACAAGATTAGTTATTTGTTCCATAATTCGTTCTACCATAGTATCATATAATTCATCTAAATTGGTTCCTACTAAATTAATTATAGGCTTCCCAGAATGAATCTGAAAATCTCTATACCTATATTGACCTGGAAAAAAACTATCTTCAATTAATTTTGCAAGTTGTATAAAAAGACGTAATTTTACTTTACTTCCACGGTTTTGTCTTAATACTATAATCATTTTCTCCCGTATTATTTCTAAATATTCTTCTGGGGTATATCCAGGTAAACCATTAATGGTGTATTGATTCGCAAATTCTTTTAAAGAAGAATTTGTTTTAACAACTTTTAAATTATCATATTTCTTTTGTTTTTTGTATAATTCAGAAATTTTTGTTTTTAATGCTTCAATTTCAGGTGATATATTTCTCGGAATTTCTTCGATACTATCTAAATACTTTATCAATTCCTCAGCTGTGGTTGTAGGTGGAGATGGTTTTGGAGGTGGTGGTGTGTAAGGTGTTGGTTGTAATATTGGTACACCACCATTATCAATATTATAGTCTAATATCGGTGCTTCCTGATTAATGGAGTGGTTACGTATGCGGTTAATTAATTCGCTTCTTCTAAGCGTAGAATATCCCCTGATTCCTATAGACTTAGCTTCTCGTTTTAAGTCTTTTACTGTAAATCCCTGGAATTGATTAGCAAGGCCAGGAGGTGAAGAACTACTTAGACGTTCAATTAATTCAGCTCTTCTAAGACTAGAAAATCCTCGGATTCCTCTAGACTTTGCCAAATTTTTTAAACCTTTTACAGAATATATATTATAATTCATACTTCTCATTTTTATATATATAAAAAAAAAGCTTAAGTCATTTTTTTGTTTCAAAAAAAATTTTATTATATCTGTATATAAATATAATAAAATTACTGAATGTTAATCCTATATTTACCTTTCCAAACCCTTCCATTCCAATTCTCAATCGTTTGTGGGCAGCGGTCTATAAATTGACCTGTCTTATAAATCGATGGAAAGGTTTTTATTTCTCCAGTTTCAACATCCTCTAAACTAACTTTCTTAGGATTTTTCATAATAGTTTTTAATCTATCAAACTTAGGGTCTTTGCTTTTTTCTGGTTTAGGCTCTTCCTCTGGTAGTAAACCATGGTCTTTCACCAACTCAACTAAACGCTTTTTATTCCAGTATGAGTAGAAATTTATATTATTTTCTTTAAGAATTTTTTTTAAATCTGTAACCTTTATCATTTTTATATAGAAAAGAAAACATCTTAATACACTACACTCATTTTATTTCCATCAGACTGGAAGTTAATTAACCTATCACTAATAATAACAGCATATGCCTCTGTGTTAGCAAGCACATTTTCACCAAAATGTGCTTTGATTTGGATATCGGTGACAGAGTATTTTAATCTCTCACTCTGTTTGGAAACATCAAACAAAAACAAAGGATAAAGGGTTTTATAATCTGAGGGAGTAATGTTAGGGTTTGACACCATTTCATTCATGTTATAAAACTTAGACCTAAATAGAGAAGCGTCACCATACACTCTACTAAATTGGTTTGCAGTGAATGAAAGATTATAATCAACAGCGGGATATCTATTAGAATTTAACGTAACATAAATGTTTTTAACGTTTCTATGGTCAAATATGGCTGGATTTTGTTGTTGGTCACCGCTTTTACCAGTTTGAAAACCAACAATGATAAAACGTGGCACTTCAGGTGATGATTTGACAGCAAGTCTCCAGGTAAATGATGTTGACTCGGGAACCGCGATAGAGTCACACTGTCTCATTCTATATCCAACTGGTATTTTTTCTTTTTTCTCAATAATTTTATAAAGTTGCATTTTCTCTTCATCTGCGGGTAGCACGTGTGGCATAAACCAAGATACTCTAAGTAAATTAATTCTACCATCAGCAGGAGCAGCACCATCTCGAAAGACCGCATCATCATCATTATTTCTCGTTAATGTGAGAGTTTGCTTCATTCCGTACAATATCTTATCATAATCATCACAAAAACCAAATATATGTTTTAATGGAACTCTGAAGCTAAAGGTACCTCTTGGAAGAGGGTCATTAATAATATAATTTCTTCTTACAATAAAACCAGTGTTTCCGGCACCTGCGTTAGCTGCTGTATCTTTATACCACAATTGATTTAACCCTTGTGATTTAGAGAAATCATCCGGATATTTTAACAACCCAAGCATTGTAGTAGCCTGGCCAGGATTCAATACGGATTCAATCTCCATACCCGAAAGTTGATACTTAATATTTTTAAAAAGATACATGAGACCATTGTTTGTTAAAGAAATATTAGTGTTAGCATCATAAGCTGCTCCAGTATCACTTCTTACTAATTCACCTACAATATATAAATAACTCTCACTAGGATGAGTAAAAATATCTTGAGTCTCAATGTTAATCCTAATTTCTCCTGGGTTGTTAAGATTGGTACCAGTGATTGGTTCATACTCATAGTGTTCATACTCAACAATACTATCATCTTTTAAAATTGGTTCGGTGATTCTTAAAATGTCCATTTTATAATAACAATTATAATTTTAAATGAGATAAAAATTATAATTGTGTTACTTAAATTTCAAACCAAAGCTGGGGAAAAGACTTATTTTTTTCATTAACAAACACACCTCGAAGTTTAATGTTTTTTGTGATACCTAGATTAGTTTTAGGATAAATTGCATTACCGTATACAAGTGTTATTTTAGGTATACCACACTTTTGTAAATATTCATTCACCTTTTCCTCAATCTCTTTCATCTTGATTACCTTTTCAGGAGATAACTTCACATCAGCTTTTTTATAACCATAATCTGTTTTATTAATTTTAGAGATTTCACAATCTTGTATGTTTAAAGAAGCACCTACTATATTAATACAAGCAGTATTATATTTTTCATAATCTACACGATTAAATCTTAATTCTGACATTATCTTTTTTATAAGTAATATAATTTCTTTAACTTATTTATATTTTTTTTTCTTCATACTGTTTTAATACCCGCTCCACTGTTTAATCTTTTAACTAAGTCTTGAATAGCAATGGCGCTTCCATCTATTAATGTGCTAATGTTTTGCGTTTTAGGAGTATCATTAGGTTTTGGTGTTGTGTTATATTTTTGTAAAATTTCCTTGGATTTTGGTGTCAAAGCTTTCGTAACTAATTTTTTTCCCGCTTCTACAGCTGCACTTTTTCTAACCTCTAAAGCTTTCTTTGCACCTTCCTTCGCTACACTCTTTCCTACATCAAGGGCAGAAGACGCAATTTGTTTAGCTGTACTACTAGTAAAAAGCCTCGCTAAAAAGTTAGCAATACTATCAAAGATTCCGGCACCACCGTATGAATACTTTTTTTTAAATCCGTGTTTTTTAGTGATTATCATCTTTTTTATAGTATAGACATTAAATTTTTATAAGCGTGTGAATTTAAAACACCTTGTCTTTTTAATTCATCACAAATGCTTACTACCTCATTTCTTACACCTGTATTACCTGCGTCTTTACTTGCCAATAACAGGTCTAGTCTTTCTATTAATGCGTTAGGGTCAGATGGGATAACAATGATACCACTACCTTCACGAAATCTTTTATTATCCCAAATAGGTTTAAGTATAATGTTCCATTTTTTACCTTTAGAAGATTTAGGATATTTACTTCCTCGGTTGTTGTCACGAAAATTGGAGCCGGTTTTTACCATCAACTTCGCGTAATTCTCATAATCTTCACCACTAAAAATATTATTATCAGGGTCTTTAGATATGATTAACTCCCATAGACCAGGGGTACCATCATATTCTTCACCATCCACAATAATATCGTTGTCACGAATAACAATTGGTTTGTTACCGATATAAAACTTACCCTTTCTGTCATATATTCCATAGGTTCTGTCAGCTTCAGATTTAGTAGTAAACTTTCTTAAATAGCCTTCCGCTATTTCTCCAATAAATATCGGGTCTTCTTCTTCTGTTGGTTTATCATAAGCTGTGATAGAAGGAAAGGCTGGAAAGGTAATAGCCTGTGGTAAGCTTTCAATACCTTCTTTAATAGGTTTAAGCCCCTCTGTAATCTCCTTTGTTGTAGCTTTTTGCGTTTCTGTAATAGGTTTAAAAAACTTTGACAAGTCGGTTTGAAGTTGTTGTTCACCCGTTCTCTCTGCTAGTAGATTATCCCGAATCTTCTTTTTCGTTTCGAGATACTCTTTTACAATTAAGTCTCTTTTTGCAGGGTCAGTTATTTTTAGAAATGACATTTTTAATTAGCAACATATTTTTTTAACGTAGTTTTATCATAGTTTTTGTAAGAATTTTTTTAACAGTTTTAATATATGAGAGAATATATTATGTGTCTGAGGAATTATCAATTTCACACATACACTTACACCTAAATTTTAATTTAGGAAACTTAATACGGAAGTTATCCATCATGTTTCTTTTCCATGAGCCTCCGAAAGGACTCCCTCGCTTCTTGCCTCCCTTTCTCAATCAAACTTTCCTTATCTTCAGTAGTCATCTTCTTCTTAAACTTACTTCTAATTTCACTTTTCATTTCTTCATACTTACCCATTTCATCCATTATCAACTTAAACTCATCATCAGATATATGATTATCCATTAAAGCCTTTGATACATGATTATCAATAGTATTAAGCTTAGCAGCAGCAAGAGTTTGTATTTTCAAATGCTTTTCAGCTTTAGTAGTAGTTTTCCTAACAAATACTTTACTCACCAATGAAGCAAGACCTATTACACCAGCTGCAGATTCCAATCCTACAGCAACAGGAGTAGCGACAACAGTTGAAAGCAAAATAACACCTGCTCCTCCCAATGCTAATGAAACAATAACCAATCCTCCTTCAACATTATCAACTACTTTAGCCATTCTAGCATATTTTTTATTCAATCTTTCCCTTTCATTTATTTCCTTCTTGAGAAAATTTTGTACTTCCGATACTTTTTGAAGCCTATAAGAATGACCATTATCCATTGCTTCCATTTCAATAGGCGGGGCGCTTGCGGTACCTCGTTCTTTAGGTAATATAGGATATATTTTATTAGGGTGTTCCTGATTTGTATCTGCCATTTTATTAATATAATAATTTTTTTATGGCAAATATTTTAGATAGCATGTTATATTTAAGTTGTTTTGCAGTCATTTTAATAGTTATACCCACACCATCCTCATAGGCTTTAGCCATTTTCCTCGCTTGTGAATTGGTAATTGCTAAAACATCATTACCATGTAAATCTTCATGACCTAAACGAATACTTACTGGGCAACCAGCTTTAACAGCATATTGAAGTTTTTGTTTTTGTCCTTCAGATATATTTACTTTAACATTAGTGTAACTCGTCATTTTATATACAAATATTTTTTTATTTATCTCGCTTCTCTAATATGAAACCTAATTGTTAAATTTTCACCTCTAAGATTTAGTAAATTGTCATTTTGGTCAGTAATATTTACCTCTAGGTTATGTATTTCATTTAATGTTATTGGTAAGTATACTAAATTAATTGGTGACTCAATTATCTTATATCCAGGTGCAACATTCGGGAAAAAAGAGTAAATAGTGTTTTTTGTTGAACCATTAACATAACTTCCTGAGATAATATCTATGTTAACGAGTAAACTATTTATGCTAAGAATGTTCACTACATTCTCTGACTCGTGAAATCCTTGTGTATATTTAGCGCGACTAAATCCTAATACTTTTGCAATGGAGCCTGGTTGATTAAAATCTACTTGATAACCATCTTCTAAGGTAATAATAGACTTTGGAGTATTGGTGTTTGCAGAAATGTTAATAGGATACTCTTCATTAACTCTATCATAATGACCATTTTTTCTCATTTCCTGTTGAATGGTGTCATTAATGTTAACAAGGTCATAACTTCCTTCAGGTATTTTTATTTTAATCCATGTGGTACCATTGTCTGGAGAATAAACGAATGTGTTGTTCGTTTCATCAATGTTTGGAAAAGAGTAGTAAGTTTCAAGGTTTACCAGAGCTATTTCGTATACTTTATCCTTTTCCAGCTGAATTGGAGGATTAAACCTTGTTCTAAAACGTGTTTTGTTATCGCTTACTATAATTTGAAATGATGTTTTGTGGTTTGTATTTTTTACAATTTGTTCTAAAAGTTCTTCCATTTTATAATATTTAAATATTTTTTTATACTGACTTAGGTATGTAGAAGTTATCAAAACCGTTTCTATACTTCCCATCATGGTTTTTACTGGTTAAGTCAATGATAGCGAAACCATGTGGTCTTTCCCATGCCTTTTGACAAAACTTCCTAAACTCATCCTTAGGCATATCTTCACCTATGTGGTCGCTATAAATATGATTAAGGTTTTTTAGGTCTTGTCGGAAAAGACAAATAAAATTAGCGTTTTCTCTAATAGTTTGTCTAGGTAGTCTAAAATAATTCTGTGAGAGGTAAAAGCAGTCAACATTACTATGCCTTCCTCGAATGTAGTAACACTCACATTTATTTTGCCTTTCTAAAAGTAAATCATCGAAAATCATTAAATTTTTATTTCCCGAGTTTAACTCTCTCGGGTCAGGTACATCACTAGCATTTTCAAAGAAGTTACAATTTATATCTGATTTGTTTTTAATCGTTTTAATCCATTCTTCAACTAAAGCTGTTGGTACAATGTTTAGTTCTTGTATCTCATCACGCATGTTAAACAATCTTAAGATACATTCTTTTGGTAGTTTTTCTTCAAAAGCCTTTTTTAGTATTCGGTATTCCGGTTGAAAAAGGCTTTTTCCAAAAACACTCAAATCGTTGTAGTCAAGCCAACCTGGTCTGAGTAAAAGGTTTAACAATAAAGTAGTTTTACCACATCCTGATTTTCCTATAATTAAACCCCTAATACTTTTTGGTAAAAGGGAGTGATTAAATCTCTTTGATACTACTTCATTCCATGATAAGTTTATAATATCCATTTTTTATTTAAATATTTTTATTTTTTATATATAAAATAAAATGTATTGCGTTAAATGTAAAAAACATACTGATACAAACAATATCAAGTATACCATTTCGAAAAATGGAAGAAATATGATGCAGGGGAAATGTGTTATTTGTGGAATAACTAAATCACAATTTATAAAAGGAGAAAAAAAAAACTACAAAATGGAGGTAGCATCTTAAACAAATCTATAAATAATTTACCTGTTGAAATGCATCTTCCCGGTCACAATTTTACGGGACCAGGTACCAAACTAAATGAGAGGTTAAATCCAGATTTAACACCGAAGGAATGGAGTAAACCAATAAACCGTGTTGATAAAGCCGCTTATAATCATGATGTTTGCTATCTTCAACACAATGATACTGCTACAAGAAACGCACTGTGTGATAAGAATATGTTAACGGAGTTAGAAGGGATTTACAATCCTAGTATTAGAGAAAAAATGGAAAGAGGTTTGGTAAGTAGACTCATTGGAACGAAGATGAAATTTGGAATGGGAGTAAAAAAAAAAAATTTCGACACTTTAGCGGAAGAATTACATAAACCTGTAAAAAGAAATTTTAAGAAAAGGAGAGTTAGAGTAAACGGTATAGATAGGATATGGGCTGCGGATTTAGTAGACATGCAAGCATTTTCTAAGTTTAATCGTGGTGTTAAATACCTTCTCGCTGTCATTGATATCTTTTCTAAATATGGATATCTAGTGCCATTAAAAGACAAAACAGGAAAATCTGTTGCTATAGCATTAAAAAGTATTTTTAAGGAGAGAAAACCTGAAAAAATGTGGGTGGATAAGGGTAAAGAGTTTTATAACAAAGATGTAAAAGACTTGGTTGAATTATATTCTACCGAAAATGAGGAAAAATCTAGTGTGGTTGAGAGATGGATTAGAACAATGAAAGAAAAAATGTGGAAGTATTTTTCCGCTAACTCTACAAACGTTTACATCAATGTGCTACCGGATTTGGTTAAAAAATATAATAACACGAAGCATTCATCTATTAAGATGACTCCGGTAGACGCTAGTAAAAAAGAAAATGAAACGAGAGTTTGGAGAAATCTTTACCCTGATAATCTTGAAATAAGAGACTCTAATCCTAAGTTTTCCGTTGGAGACAAAGTAAGGATAACTAAAAAGAAAAAGACTTTTGAGAAAGGTTATACAACAAGATGGACTGAGGAGGTTTTTACAGTTTCTGAAGTAAAACTTACATCACCTATAACATATAAAATTAAAGATTTTAATGGAGAAAAAATACAAGGTACCTTTTATGAACCTGAACTGCAGAAAACCAGTCAAGAGCTGTATAGGATAGAAAAGGTTATTAAAAAAGGAAAAAAGAAATCTCTCGTAAAGTGGAAAGGTTATCCTGATGAATTTAATTCGTGGGTTGACAATAAAGATATTAGAAATATTTAAACTATAAAAAAAATGGAAAATATTTCGATTGAAAACGTAATTTTACCGAATAAACCGTTGAACAATTTCGAATTAGAGGGTGTCGTTAAAAGATTAAAGATTCCTTATTTTAGAGGAGTTTTTTTACTAGATACGTTACCGGGAAAACCGAGTAAAAAAGAATGTGGTATAGTAAACTTTGATAAAAGTGGTGGACCTGGTACACATTGGGTCGCTTGGTATAAAAATGGTAAAACTAAAATTTATTTTGATAGTTATGGTATACAACCACCTATTGAAATTCGAGATTATTTAAAAAGCCCAATACAGTACAATACTGACCAATTACAACAAGCTGGACAAGTATTTTGCGGTCATTTATGTTTGTACATTCTAAAAGAGTTATCTAGAGGTAACCAGTTTCAAAATGTTTTAAATAAACTTTTTTAGTACTATATAAAAAATGCCTGTTGACAAATTTGGAAGAATGAAAGATGTTAAAACAAGTGGTGATGGTGTGTCACTCGCTTACGCGAATAATAATTTTTTACGCAAAGATGGAACAACTGTTGTTACTGGTTCTATAAACATGAATGGTAATACATTAACGAGGGTTAGTAATCCAGTAAATTCTCATGATGTGGCAACTAAGGATTATGTTGACTCCAACTCAGGGTTGTTGAATGAAAACGGTGGATACCATGTTACTGGATATTTAAATATGGGTTTTAATCCGATAAGAAATGTTAAGGACCCAACAGAACCTAACGAAGCTGCTACTAAAAATTATGTGGATAATGTTGATAGAGCCTTTGTTTATAAAGACGGAAGGTGGTATGAGGCAGATGATGCAATTTCAATGGGAGGACGAGTAATTAACAATCTCGGAACCCCCACGAGACACGACCAAGCCTCTAATAAGTTTTACGTGGATACCGCTATTGATGCGGCTACCGCAGGTGAAAAAGCTTTAACAAAAAAACAAGATGGGTCCTATTCAATGGATGGTGAAATAGATATGAATGATAACCCGATTACAGGTTTACCTAACCCGGTATCCCGCGATGCTGCAGTCAATAAAAATTATGTTGATAACGGTGGAGCCATTATAAAAAATCCGAATGGAAGTTTCACGGCGGTGGCTGACATAAATCTCCAAGGTTTTTCTTTTAAAAACGCGGCAACCCCGGTAGAAGAGAGAGATTTAGCGACAAAATCCTACGTGGATAGAAAAGTATCTCTTCCTTCTCTTATAGGTCCTAAACCTATTATAACCGTGTGGGCTGAGGAAAATGGGCCACTAGGGTTTGGTAATTATGAGTTTTCATTCGGTGATGGTAATTCAGGTAAAAAGCATGGTTTAGGGGGTTATTGTATGAGTGCTTCGGGTAGAATCATAAGAGGAAGTTTAACGGTTGTTAAAGATAATTCTAATTCACGGGGAGAAGAGATAAAAGTTAATATATCGATAAACGGAAATGAGTCGCTCGATTATTCTATTATTAAAAAAGCGGACGAAACTTGTAGCTGTACAGTTTTTCCTAGGGCGTTGGAGGTAAAACAATGTGACGTCGTAAACTTTATTTCGAGAACAGACACTCGTAATGTAACGCACGCTTATATATCTATTCTGATAGAGTTAGACTTATAATTACACTAAATAAATATAACTCCTTTCTAAATGAGAAGTTATATTTATATTTTAACGAAGATGTCGTTTAACATGTGTTTCCTTTCTACACATGATACATTTATATAAATCATCTTTATCACATGAGTCACATATAGATATATGGCCACAATCACAAAATAATACATTAGGTTTATTTTCATTACATATTATACACATATCTTCATAATATGTGGTGTTAGTAGTGATAATATTATCTTCATCTTCTGATACTTCCATCCTTTCTAAGTTAAACCCTCCATCTGTGTCATCATTAGATGGTATAAGATAAAATCCTAAATTATAATTATCATTTATTTCTAACAAATCATCTATTTTTAAAAAGTAATCTTCACCACCCAATGAAACAAAACATCTACTTTCTGTTTCACAACTAGGAAAATTAAATGATACAATTGGATATAATTCACAATTATCAATAAAAGATATTCTACGTTTATCATCAATTAAATCAAACAAAAGGTTTTTATAATCACCAAAAAAATTATCACATCTTGAAAATGGTATTTGAAGAATATGAGGAAAACCATGATTTGGATGATAATAAGGACTACCAGGTTCAACAAATATCTGTGGTACTTGTATAATAATAGATGTTGTAATATTAGAGTATGGAAATTGATACCTTTCTTTACTAAGTAAGTAATACACAAATGAACTTATTTTTTTGAAAAGAAAAAAATATATCTCTTTTTTGGTTTATACAATCATAATTACAATTAAATTCTAAGTTTAATTGATAAATTTTTTTATCAGAATAATAAGTACTTATTATAGTCCTTTTATCTATTAAATTATCATATAGTTTACGATGTTCACTATTGGTAAGTTTCTTAAGCACACTACTTTTATTATATAAACTCATCTTTTATTTACTCTAAAAATAAAACAATTAAAATTCAAAAAAAAATTTCTGGAAATTTATATAATTGAATTATAGGTGTGTTCACCCATGTAAGTATGTTATGCATATAATATGTAGTAATCATTTTGTGAGTCATCTAGTTTTCATAAGCGTCCTAGTTTTCATAAAAGCGACGCATCAAGCATCCCATGATTTCTGTCCCCAGACCCCCATTTTTCAAAATACTTACACTGTCCGCAAGAAGTCCTCAAGAGGGTTAAAACAGCTAAACTTGACCGTGACCTTGTGGGTAATGAGATGAGATATGCATTTATCATCTTGAATATTTGAATCATTTATATATAATGGCCCAATAAAATTCGACTTTTTTTCAACCACAAATCCGTCATAATATAACATTGTTTTGTAGATATATTGAAATAGTTAACTATATTTAAAAGCTGCTTTGTTCTCATCATACTGAGAGCGTAAATGTATCTGAGCCATGCTCTGGCTAAATGGGGCTTAATGCATCTCCGTAATGCATTATACCAAGCCAGACATCAAATAAGTATGGATCCGTAAAATCTAACTAGTTTGACAATTGACTTGATATGGCCTGCAACACGCGAAAAGGGGCATTCGGACATAAGAGTAAAATGTCGTCTCGGATCAGCCTGCGCACTTCGCGCAGGCTAATTCGAGACGACACTTTCCGTTCTTATGCAATTTTCTCTTTCGCGCAAGTCTACAGTAGTACAAAATCGAATGCAGTCGTAAAGTGTCGTCTCGGATCAGTCTGCGCGGACTGCGCAGGCTCATCCGGGACGACAGTTTACGTAAACGTCCGAATGCCCCTTTTCGCGTGTTGCAGGCCATATAGGGGTAGAATGGTCCTTGGACATGAACAAAATTGACAAATAGCAAAAAGTTTCGACCCATGTCAGCCTGCACGGACTGCGCAGGATGACATGGGTCGATACTTTTTGCAGATGCCTTAAGCCCCCTTTTCAGAGCATGGCTCATCGTTTTTTTTTTTTTAAATTTAGGAAGGAGCCCTCCATTGCTCAGATGCCCTTCCTCTGCAAAACGGGTCCCACTGAGGGCGGCCATTTGCGCTTTTTATCGGTCCCAAGTCGTAGCAAGACTTCATGGATGCACCCACATTCTAAGCATGTTCTACTGGATTACGGCATCATTAGGCAGAGGGATCGGCAGGATGTGCGTGTGACGAAGACTTTGTGCGGAGCAGGATGCTGGACCGACGACCGTCTGCTGATCTCCAAGATGAACCTCCACATCACACCACCAAGAAGACCGCAGGGCATCAGATTGCCCAAAGGACTGAAGCTCCGATAGGCCAGTTATGTTCGTCACATGGATGACCATCGCCTTTCAAAAAGACTATTCTACGGCGAAGTGTCCACTGGAAAGCGCTCAATTGGAAGACCTTAAAAGCGTTACAAAGACCCTCTGAGAGAGGCTCTCAAGCGCTGTGCAAAGTCGTCTACCACCTGAGAAGCAAATGCTGTAGACTGCTCTATCTGGTGTTCCTTTGTCAAGTCGGGAGTACAAAGTGAGGCTGCAAGAATTGTAACTGGATGCAGTAAACTTGGTCTTTAGCGGATCTTACCAAAGAGTCAGGGTGGGAAACACTTAGTGAAATAAGATATAAACACAAACTTATATTGTTTTTTTTAAAATAGTAAAAGGACTAGCCCCTTCTTATTTAAATTCGATAGTGCCCGTAGCAGTAGGAAGTACTTCATCCTACAGCCTTAGAGGATCCCACAATCTTCAAAATATAGCTTGCAGAACTAATCTTTATCTAAACTCCTTTTTACCCTCTGTTGTTACTGATTAGAATGCTTTACCCATTGATGTTAGAAACCTGGACTCCCTTTCAGCATTTAAACGTTACATCAATAGAGATAAAGCAAATCCAGATAGGCTATATGTTTTTGAAGAGAGGAGGATTCAAATCATTCATGCTAGACTGTGGACTAAATGTAGTTCACTTCATCAACACCTTTATTTCAGAAACGTAATTGATTCTCCTCTTTAAGCTTGTGGTGAAATTGAATCAAATCAGCATTATTTCTATGACTGTAAATACTATCGTGAACCTAGAAATAGTTTAATTCAAAGCGTATCAGTAATTTCCACTGTAAGCCTGCAGACACTTCTTTTTGGAGACGAGACTCTCAGTCTTGCCGATAACGAAAAAATATTCTCAGCGGTTCACTCATACATTGTTGACACTAAACGTTTTAGAAGTTGATTTTTTCAGATTTTTTTTTTGTCTGAAACCAGAATATTTGTTGGTGGCACTCCACACCTACCTCTCTCTCTCTCTCTCTCTCTCTCTCTCTCTCTCTGTGTGTCTCTCACACTCAAGAATTGATCATATATTGTTGCAATTTCTATTACTGTTTAACAACTGACACTGACGTGGCTTTCAGGAGAGGAACTTTGTAAGCTTACAGCTTTCGTTCCAATCTTTTTCATGTATTTTGAATTTTTGGTATATTAACATGTATGTAACTATTATATTGAATAAAATATGTTTAAATTAAGTCGGGAGTGCCTGACTTCGAACAAAGACGCGTCAGTGAGCAAGAAGAGAGACGAAAGAAAAGGAAAAAAACACGTGAACTCATTCCCTTAGCCAGGTCCAGCCCCAGGCATATCCTGTCCACACTGCAACAGACATTTCCGAGGGAGAATAGGCCTAAGTAGTCATCTCCGCACTCATCTCCAACCCCCGGGATCTGAAGTCACGGTCAACTTTGCAAGCGAAGGACGAACATCATCACCCGGTACGAGCAAACCAAGCGTTTACAATGGGTGTCGGGTGCTATGAAGGTTCATGGGTATATAGTTTCGCCTATTTGTTATAAAAACACCTCGAAGAAGAGTATAAAGATAATAAGCAATGACATGAACATAACATTTAGATGACAGTGCGTATATATGTTCAAAACATAATTCAGAGCGGTAATATAATACTCTTATTTTTTTTATTATTGTCTGTCCTGTTATTATTAAATCATCAAAAATGGAAAAAGTGTCTGCACTCACCCTGTCAGTATAGCTTTGCCTGAAATGTTTGTTTATTCTTATCGTAGTAAATAAGTTAAATTGAACTTTCAAAGGGATAGTAAAAACCCGAACAATGCCACTTTAAATATTTTTAAGAGAAAACTGTCTCCTTATCAGACAGTGTAGATCGAAGATCAGACTGCACGTTCTGTGCAGTCTGATCTTGATTTACACTGTCTGCAAAAATTCAGTGGGTCGCGCTTAGCATCCTAATGGTTAAGAAAGATCGTCGCACTTTTTGGCCGTCCATTTTTAGCTCCACTGGCCGAAGGCCAGCGAGCTATTGTCATGGCGTTGTGTCCGTCGTGCGTCCGTCCGTCCGTTCGTCCGTGCGTGCGTCCGTAAACTTTTTCTTTAAAAAACTTCTCCTCAGAAACTATTGACTGGATTTTTACCAAATTTCACAGGAATGTTCCTTTGGTGGTCCTCTTTCAAATTCCTTCAAATAATTGTGTTCCATGAAGAATTCTGGTTGCCATGGCAACCAAAGTAAAAAACCTTTAAAAATCTTCTCCTCCCAAACCGCTATTTGGATAGCATTATTATTTTGCAGGAATGTTCCTTAGATACAGGTTTACAGAATTCCTTAAAAAAAAAAAAGATCTGTCAAAAAACATGGCTTTTATGGGAGACTCATTTTCCTTTTATGGTATAAAGTAAAATCTTTGAAAAATTTCTTCTCTAAAACTATTCATTGGATTTCATTGTTGTTAGCTCCACTGGCCGAAGGCCAGCGAGCTATTGTCATGGCGTTGTGTCCGTCGTGCGTCCGTGCGTGCGTCCGTGCGTGCGTCCGTGCGTGCGTCTGTTCGTTCGTCCGTTCGTCCGTGCGTGCGTCCGTAAACTTTTTCTTTAAAAAACTTCTCCTCAGAAACTATTGACTGGATTTTTACCAAATTTCACAGGAATGTTCCTTTGGTGGTCCTCTTTCAAATTCCTTCAAATAATTGTGTTCCATGAAGAATTCTGGTTGCCATGGCAACCAAAGTAAAAAACCTTTAAAAATCTTCTCCTCCCAAACCGCTATTTGGATAGCATTATTATTTTGCAGGAATGTTCCTTAGATACAGGTTTACAGAATTCCTTAAAAAAAAAAAAAAGATCTGTCAAAAAACATGGCTTTTATGGGAGACTCATTTTCCTTTTATGGTATAAAGTAAAATCTTTGAAAAATTTCTTCTCTAAAACTATTCATTGGATTTCATTGTTGTTTTGCAGGTAAGTTCCTATGGTGGTTGTCTACCAAATTGTTTCTTCAGTGAGCTAAAATGCAGGATTGAATGATAATTGTTAAAAACTTCCTTTCGCCATTATAGAAATATCAGGCCTGTGGAGCGATACAGGCGCTCAAGCGCCTCTAGTTTCTTTTGTCTTACTGTCTGTCTCTCTGCCTCTTTCTTTCTTTTTTTTTACACGATAAACCATGTTTATGAAAATCTGGAAGCACGTTGGCCTTTGTATCTAGCAATCGGTTTTCCTGTCTGTCATTTTCATGTTTGCCAGTCATTATTTACCTTATTCTCCTTATTTATCAAGGATATGACCTTGGCAGCATATTTTATGACTGAGCCATTCTCTGTGAAAAAAGGGGCTTAATTCATTTCCGTAATGCATTACACCAAGCAAGCAATCCCATAATCATGGATCCATAAAATTCATTTTGTCTAACAACTAATAGAATAATGAGGTAGGGTGGTTTTTGGAAATACCGAAAGTTGACCAATAGCGAAAAGTTTCGGCCCAGGTCAGCTTGCGCGGAGTGCGCAGGCTGACCTGAGTCGATATATTTCGCAGATGCATTAAGCCCCCTTTTCACAGAGCGTGGCTCTAATTTTATCAACGAGACAGTCTGAAACATCGTTTATATGGCGGAACAAAATGATTTGTTTACATGATGCGAGGTGATATAAAAACCCCCATCTCCATACGCAAATTTTAGATAAAGCTAAATGAAAAGACAGTGTGGACACGAGCAATGAATCCTGTTGCAATGACCATTTCCGATCCTCGGACAAAAACGCCGAGCGGGATCATTGGGCCCTTGAACTTTGTGATAGTTCCCTATTGCACCGTGAATCAGTATAAAACATAACACACGTAAAGACGGACAAAGAGGATCTTTTTCCGTATGATGTCATGTTTGAATGTTGTTTTACGCCGCCCTTCCGAGCTGGAGATTCAAACCAGTGACCTTATAGTGTCAAACTCTCTACGTTATCGATTGTGCTACCAGGCTCGGCTGAGGAAATGACAATAGAAAACAATGTTAACTGTTTCTACAACGTAGACGACACCAGAACCTTTTGTGGACAGTGTAAATCTAGATCAGACTGCACAAAACGTGCAGTCTGATCTATGATCTACACTGTCCACTACTTTATTCTAGATTATCGACGACCTGTCTCTTAATCTTGCAGCAGAATTGTATTTGTAGCCTCTATGAAAATGCAGTTTATTTATTCAGTAGTTAAAGAGTTAAACGAGCCTAGATATCTTATTTAATGAAAATCACAGGTGTTTTCTTTTCCAACAACAACAACAACCACCACCACCAGGATAATAAATTGGCTACTTGCACAAAATGGGTATTATGTACATACTTTGGCTGTTTTATTCACCCAATAACCCTGGGTTTATCGTATGGGAAGACAAAGCAACCGTCTCCATCTTAACCCTCATCCTGTTAAATAAGTGAAATGAAGCTTTTAAGCCGATAGTAAAAACACAAATTCTGCTATTTCTACGTATTGTTTTAGGGAAAACAAGCCCTCATCAGACAGTGTAGATCAAAGATCAGACTGCACGTTCTGTGCAGTCTGATCTTGATCTACACTGTCTGCAAAAGGTCAGTGAGTCGCGCTTTGCAGCCTAAGGGTTAAAACTCAAATTAATCCAGTAGACAAACTGTTCCTGATAAGCTGCAAAACCTCTGTGACTGAAAAGGTACAGATATGACATAGTGACAATATTGCATATCATTTAGGAGTACAAAATAATTATTAGCTGATCTAAAAGTATTTAATCGAACTTTTAACTCACAAAGATATTTACAGATGATGTACCATGGAAAAATATGCATTAATCTACACAGCATTCACTAAGTACAATTTAATGCTTATTCACAATCCGTCAAACAGTACAAGTGTTATTATCCCCGCCAAAGGCGGAGGGATATAGTTTTAGCGTTGTCAGTCCGTCCGTCCTTCCGTTCTTCCATCCGTCCGTCCGTCTGTCCTTCCGTCCGTCTGTCCTTCCGTCCGGGAGAATATCTCCAATACCATTGGACGGAATTTCGTGAAACTTTATACGTGTGTGCAATAACCCGTTCCGCTGATATACTTTTTTTCATTCGATGAAAAATGGCCGACTGGGAGCGATTTTAAGTTACGCGGTCAAGCAAATTTTTCGGCGGGGGATATCATTTCAACGAAATTGCTTGTTTATTTAAAATAAGAGTATATATCTATTATTTGAAATGACCTGAAACATCTACATAGTCTGTGAACTTTTTTTGTCTACTTTCGGATTCGGAAAATACAGCTACCTGCTATCGACTCGATCTCGAGATCCCTGCATTGGTTTGTTTGTTTGTATAGTGTATAGATATCTCGATTGAATTGCATAAACAGGATAAGGCAACTAAGCGATGCTCGGTAGTTCGTAATGCATTATAGGAAGCAAACAGTCGCATGATAAGGATCCCTTTTGTTTAAAATCTGGTTGAATCATGAGATAGAACGGTTCTTTGACATGCAGAAAATTGGCCAATAGCGAAAAGATCGACCATGGTCAGCCGGCGCGGACTCCGCAGACTGTCATGGGTTGATACTCGTTGCAAATGCATTTAACCACCTTTTTCGCAGCGCCTTAATTATCATACTCCTTATACCCAGTATATCAACAAATATCAGTTGTTCAACTCATTTTGCTCTGAAAACAAGAATAGGACCCGAGACGATTCTTGAAAGCACGACAGGTATATGGACAATCAACATGTCATTAGATTTAATACTCAAGTACGAGAGAAACCATTACAGCAAAACAATTAAGTGCTCCTTGAAACAATTTCTCAATTTTCCCATATGGTTTTAGGAATGATCTGCAGCAAGACGAAAAATAAAAAAGGTTTATCTTCACTTGAGAAACCAGAAATATGTTGAAAAAGATAGACGGGGTAAGTGATACTGGAACATGAATAGTTAAACTCTTCTATGATTTAATTTCAAGTGAATTACCCACTAGCCTGGGTTCCAGTCCGATCAGTTTTTCCTTTTACATATTCAGACGTTACTTTGTCAAAAATGGCGGAATAATTATAGAACCGATTAACAATTTAGCCACAGATCTGTAGACACCACGAGAGGAAACTGCGATGGGGAATGGTTAAAAGATTATTAGACCAAGGCCAACCCGTCATCAATTGTCTGTTTTCCCTTTTGGCATACTGTTGTGAAAAGTAAGTTTAACTTTCAGTTAGATATCGATATATGTTGGTTCACCCAGTCCATCATTAAAAAAAAGGAGCATGTGCTGCTAAAAATGGTGAGTTTGATAATATAAGAATGGTGTACTTAATCACCCATTCAAACATTTGCCATTAAGAGCGGCCAAAGGTAGGCCGAACTAAATCCAGTTCGTTAAACAAGTTGACATGAATGATCATATTACAGAAGTCGAAACATTTTTGGAGTTCCAACATATTCCACCAGATGGAGGTGAAAAAATACTTGAACAATCAAACAAGAGGGCCATGATGGCCCTGGATCGCTCACCTGAGTCAATAGGCAAAATTTCACTCTACGTGCATAATTCAATTTCTGACCAATAGATAGGTCAATTGAGCTTAAAATGTGGCATCTAGAGTGTCGACATGGAATTTCCGTAAGTTGGCATAGTGAACTACTTTATCACCATAGGTGACCCAATATAGAACTCATCACAAATTGATCAAGACAAACATTCTGAACAGTTTTCAAGTTAATTGAGCAATAAAGGTGGCCTCTAGAGTGCCCACAAGGTATTTCTTTAATTTGACCTAGTGACCTAGATTATGACCCCAGGTGACCCAATGTCATACTCATCCGATATTTCATCAAGATAAACATTCTGACCAATTTTCAAGCCAATTGAGCGAGAAATGTGGCCTCTGCAGTGCCCTAAAGGTATTTCTTTAATTTGACCTAGTGACCTAGTTTATGACCCCAGGTGACCCAATTTTGAACTAATCCTAGATTTCAACAAGAGAAACATTTTACCCAATTCTACAATCAATTGAACAATAAATGTGGCCTCTAGAAAGCCCTAGTTATATTTCTTTAATTTGACCTAGTGACCTCGTTTATGGCCCCAGTTGACCCAAATTCAGGCTCATGTGAGATTTTATCAAGACAAACATTCTGACCAATTTTCAAGCCAATTGAGCGAGAAATGAGGCCTCTGCAGTGCCCTAAATGTATTTCTTTAATTTGACCTAGTGACCTAGTTTATGACCCCAGGTGACCCAATTTTGAACTAATCCTAGATTTCATCAAGAGAAACATTTTACCCAATTCTAAAATCAATTGAACAATAAATGTGGCCTCTAGAAAGCCCTAGTTATATTTCTTTAATTTGACCTAGTGACCTCGTTTATGGCCCCAGTTGACCCAAATTCAGGCTCATGTGAGATTTTATCAAGACAAACATTCTGACCAATTTTCAAGTCAGTTGATAAGAAATGTGGCCTCTGTAGTGCCCTAAAGGTATTTCTTTAATTTGACATAGTGACCTAGTTTTTACCCCAGGTGACCCAATTTTGAACTCACTGAACATGTTGTGCTCCGGTGGGCTAACAAACTTAGAACAGGTTCACTACAAACCAAATATCAAAGCTCTCCGCCTTCCAGATTCAGCAAAAAGGAATTTTAAAGTTTTCCTTCTTTGTTCCTATGTTTGAACTTGTGACCCCCGGGGCGGGCTAGTTTTGACCCCAGGGGCATGAACAAACTTGGTAGAGGTTCACTAGGAGATGCTACATACCAAAAACCAAAGTTCTACGCCTTCCAGTTTCAGAGAAGAAGATTTTTTAAAGTTTTAATTCTTTGTTCCTATGTTTCGAACTTGTGACCCCCCCAAGGTGGGGCCAGTTTTAACCCCAGGGGCATCATATGAACAAACTTGGTAGAGATCCACTAGGAGATGCTACATACTAAAAATCAAAGCTCTATACCTTCCAGTTTCAAAGAAGAAGAATTTTAAAGTTTTCCTTTTTCGTTCCCATGTTCAAAATTGTGACCTCCGGGGCGGGGCCAGTTTTGACCCCAGGGGCATCATATGAACAAACTTGGTAGAGGTCCACTAGGAAATGCTACATACCAAATATCAAAGCTCTACATCTTACAGTTTCAGAAAAGAAGGTTTTTAAAGTTTTCATTATTTGTTCCTATGTTTCGAACTTGTGACCCCCAGGGCAGGGCCAGTTTTGACCCCAGGGGCATCATATGAACAAACTTGGTAAAGGTCTACTCGGAGATGCTACATACCAAATATCAAACCTCTACACCTTACAGTTTCATAGAAGAAGAATTTTAAAGTTTCCATCCTTTGTTCCTATGTTTCAAACTTGTGACCCCCGGGACGGGGCCAGTTTTGACCCCAGGGGCATCATATGAACAAACTTGGTGAAGGTCCACTAGGAGATGCTACATACCAAATATCAAAGCTCTACACCTTCTAGTTTCAGAGAAGAAGATTTTTAAAGTTTTCCTTCTTTGTTCCTATGTTTCAAACTTGTGATCCCTGGGGTCAGTTTTGACCCCAGGGGCATCATATGAACAAACTTGGTAGAGGTCCACTAGGAGATGCTACATATGAAATATCAAAGCTCTACGCCTTCCATTTTCAGAGAAGAAGAATTTTAAAGTTTCCCTTCTTTGTTCCTATGTTCAAACTTGTGACCCCCGGGGCGGGGCCAGTTTTGACCCCAGGGGCATCATATGAACAAACTTGGTAGAGGTCCACTAGGAGATGCTACATATGAAATATCAAAGCTCTACGCCTTCTAGTTTCAGAGAAGAAGATTTTCAAAGATTTTGCTATTTTTTCCCATTTGGTTGCCATGGCAACCAGAGTTATGGGTGGAATTCAATCTCTTGAACAACTTTGGTAGAGCTTCACCCAAGGAACATCCCTGCTAAGTTTCATCAAAGTTGGCCCAGCGGTTTAGGAGGAGAAGATGTTTAAAGAAATTGTGGACGACGGACGACGCACGACGGACGACGCATGACATACGACGGACGACGGACATTGGGCGATCACAAAAGCTCACCTTGAGCAGTTCGTGCTCAGGTGAGCAAAAATGCAGAAACTCTACATTCAAATGGCTACCGGTCTGCCTCCTTGAATCCAACATGAGAAACACTGACATGAATCAGCACATCATAGAGGTTCATGCATACATGTAAGGAGTTTCACTTTATTTCTACCACTTGTTATAGAGAAATATCTCCAAACATTTCGAAAAATATCACTAGCATTTTTTAAAGTTTTCCACAGTGTTTTCGAAAGCGTTCTGTCGCACGGTCTAAAAAACCCAGTGTTGTTTGGTAGAGAGTAAGGTTTATGCCCCAAGAGCCAGACTTGTTAAACCTCAGGCTGCTAAGAGCGACTCACTGACCTTTTGCGAACAGTGTAGATCAAGATCAGACTGCACAGAACGTGCAGTCTGATCTTGGTTCTACACTGTCCGATAAGCAGATATTTAAAAAAAAGAACTTGAAATATTATCAATCAGGTTTTTACTATCGGCTTGAAAGTTTCGTTTAATCTATTTAGCAGGATAAGGGTTAATGCTATTGAATTGCTACTGTTCTAGTTGGTCCAAGGAACGTGAAAATGTGAATTTGAGCAGGTCCAAAAACTCCTCTAAACCTGATCTGTAGTAAAATCACCACATGTAGGGCAAGTTAACCCCTTACTAAACGATGCCAAGCTTTTACAATCCAGAGGAGGAAGCACTTCTTCAGATATCGTTTGACAAAGAGAAAATTTTCCTCCTAAGGCTATGGTTTGTACCCAATCTAAGGACAACCAAGTTTCTTCATTTGATCATTTAGGCCACATTTGATTTGTCGTCTGTAAATATTTTTGATATTGCAAGAGTCAATTTTTTTTCCTTCGTCTTGTAAGAATTTAGATGACTCGAAACTAGCTGTTGTTTCGGGAAGTATCTTGCGGAAGAATCGAAAAATTAAATACTAATACAAAACCAGTTTATATGTATTTGCCTGCATTAATGAAGACTAGTAAACCGAGTTATTCTCAGAAAAATGAAACGGGAAAACACGAGTGATTTCCAATTTAATTTATTGTAATTTATCTGTGAAACAACGTACCCCATTCCATCTTTTTGCTATTTAAAAGGGGGGGGGGGGTAGAGGTGGGTGGGTGTCATATTTCCGCAAAGTAGAACCCAACGGTCACGACTTAACCCTTAGGCTGCTAAGGACGACTCGCTGACCTTTTGCAGACAGTGTAGATCAAGATCAGACTGCACAAGTGTTAGCATTTAATAAGAACAGCTATATTTGAAGTTTTTGGGAAAAGAATGAAAAGTGATTGAAATCTCCCTGGGGATCATTTTTTAATTGAATTATACTAATCCGGATAGCTTCAGCTTGATATTGTTTGGGCTCCCATCTAATAGAGGTTACTAAGTAAGGGCAATCTTAATTAATCACATTGTCACCCTAAACAGGCAGGATAAAAGAAAATTAATGGCGCTGGGCGGTGAGCTCGGTGTTATATGACGAGAAAGGGGAGGTAACTTTTCACATCAAAATTATCAGTGAAATCTATATACCATGTTTGACACGTAAATTACATGACTTTGCGAAATCTCCCAAATGTTAGATTGAGACTGACTTAGCTCTCACACTGTCTGGCGCGACTCACTGAACATTTCCTGACTGTGTAGATCAAAATTAAAATGTAAACAAAAGATGGAGCGACCTGGCAACTTTGTATCTAGTTTTAAAATTCATTTTCCTGGCAGGGACCAACGCTTGAATCGACTGTACAATAACTGATTGTCAACCTTAGAAAAATTTCCATACTTTCAAATAGTATGAATTAAATTTGAATTTATTTTAAACTCACATTGTTTCATACTTTTAGCCGCTATTGAGACTTTAAGCAAGCATTTGTTGAGGTTCCAGGAAAGGCAGACATGTTGAACTATACCTGTTCTAGGCAAGCATGCTTTCCATGTTCCTAATGCGCTTGCTTAACCTTTATTCTGCTAAATAAGTGAAATGAAGCTTTAAAGCCGTTAATAAAAACCCAAATTTTGCTATTTCCAAATTGACTTGAGCGGGTTGGGGGAGAGGAAATATGTCCTTGTTGGATAGTGCATATTAAAGATCAGACTGCACATTCTGTGCAGCCTGATCTTGATCTACACTGCTCGCAAAAGGTCAGTGAGGCGCGCTTAGCAGCCTAAGGGTTAATACAGGTTTGACAGTATTTGGAGCGTTAACCTTATATAGCTTTAAAGGGGGCAATTTAGAATTTTTTTTAGATTTTTTTATAATCTCACAAAACTTAAAAAAAAAAAAAAAAACACGAAAGCTGGCAAATCATTACTAAAGAAGAAAGAAAATAAGTAAGGAAACAACCCCCCCCCCCCACACACACACACCCACACCCACACCCACACCCCTCCACACACACTTTCAGTGGTATTTCTTTGATGGGCTACGTAGCCTCTTAGAGTATTTTTGTTTCTTAAGGTAGTTTCGTAAAGACTTGTGCGAATGTCACATAATCAATAATTCAGAGTGTAAAAGGGATTTATTTAGATATCATAATCTCACCAAACTTAAAAAAAGATGATTTACCGCTGACATAAGAAAGGCGTTAGCTGGCAAATCATCACCAAAGAAGAAAAAAATAAGTAAGAAAAAATCAGTGCTGTTTTATATGACAAAAAATACACGAGCGTTAGCGTTACGGCACTTTATTTTCTATCTGACTTGGGGCACATGAGTAATATATACAACATTTTGAGAACGTTAGTTAACGAGCGAGTGTTCTGTTGCTATAGATTTAGAACAAATATCTTGTCAACGGGCAGGATATCAGATATCAGCCCGTTGCCCCGCCATATCTGCCCTCGCGTGACACTGATATTACACCATTTTCAGTGGAAAATGTTACTATTATTAGTAACAGAATGTAATAAATGAGGGATATTTGTTTTTTTTTCGGTGAAAGAGCGAAATTTATTTCATCGAGTGAACATCATCGGTAATAATTTCACGAGTGGCGTAGCTCCTTTTTTTGTTGGGACTCTTGTCAAAATCCAGTTCATTTGTTTTCGGTAATTCCCTGTGGCGTACCCCCCCTCCACATAACAACGCATTACAATATTACATAAAGCGCGATAAATGTAGGGTAAATGCGCGTAAATTACGTCATATTTCCCTCTTGTTGAATGGCACGCGCTGTTTACCTAGGTGACTAGTGCGCGGGAACTACTGTTTCCACCTTCGACTGAAGAGTTAGAAAATATGAAATCAGTATTTTTCAGTGGTCGTAACCATGAAATATCAAGCCATAATCCACTGCTATTTCTCGATAAACCTCCAAAAAGCATGAAATTATTCGACATACAACCAGAGATTTGTATCTTCCATATACAATTTCAAAATGCTGTTAGCTTATTGGTCAAATCACTACATATACATGTGGTGTAACTGAGGGTACACGTCACTCACCTGCCCTCCTTTGGTATGTCATTTTCTGGGCTTTTCCATGCACTACCACAGAGACTTTGGGCTAAGCAGACGCCATAAAGACTATTTATGTATTGGTATTGACTATAATATATTCTTTATGAGCCATGCATTCAGTCAGAGGGAAATGTATGGTTACAAGGTTGACTCCCATCAAATATTAAATACTTTATACTATACTGTTCCTAAACTTCTATGATGTGATTTTTTATGTGATTTAAAAGGCCCATAAGATGTGCATAATAAATAAAGACGTTCATTTCCTTATAAGGAGCACGAACTGGTTGATTTAAGGTTCCATCTTTAAAAGCATCATCTTGCAGGAAGCGATGATTATTTTCGATGACGAACGTTCAATCAAGGGATGATTACAGTCACTTAACCCTTGATCTGCTAAATTAGTTAAATATAACTTTCAAGTTGATATCAAAAACCCTTATCCTGCTAAATAAGTTAAATTTCAAGCCGATAGTAAAAACCTGAATAATACTACATTAAACTTATTTTTGGAGAAAAATGTCTCCTTATCAGGCAGTGTAGATTCAAGATCAAACTGCACGTTCTGTGCAGTCTGATCTTGATCTAGACTGTCTGCAAAAGGTCCGTGACTCGCGCTTAACAGCCTAAGGGTTACAAACCCAAATTTTGCTATTTCAAAGTTATCTTTAAGAGAGAAATATCTCTTATTGGGCAGTGTGGATCCAAGATCAGACTGCACGTTTTGTGCAATCTGATCTTGGATCTACACTGTCCGTAAAAGGTCCTCGAGTCGCGCTTAGTAGCCTAAGGTTTAATCTATTTTTTTTTCGGACCTGCAATAACATTGTTGTGAGGAAAGTACAAACAAAATTCAGTTATAAGCCTTTACCAGACAATCCCGACGACCCTGGGGCAAAAAGCCTTTTGAAAACATTATGGGAAAAGAAGAAAATGCTAGTAACTAACATTTTCTACCCATTCATAGCCAATTTTGTTCATTTGGGGTACATTTAATTTGTCTTCTGTACATGTTTTCAATTTTAGGTCAGTCCAATTTTTGTCGTTTGGTACAGTACAGAATTAATCGGATTCTAGGCCCGTATTCACAAACCATTCTAAAGAGCGTTCTTAATCTTATTCTTCAGAATTTTCTAAATTTGAAAGTAATACAACTTCTGGTTGGCTGAACCCCTTTGGTTTCGCCAATCAGAAGTTTTTTTACTTTTACATTAAGAAAGTCTGAGAGAATAAGACGAGGAATGTTCCTAAGAATGGATGGTGAATGCTGGCCCAGGTTTTGTTCAATATAGAGAAAGCAGATGGCCGACAAAAAGTCCCACTTTATCTAAAAAAATTGAAATGTTGCTAATTGCATATTTGTATGTGATGCTCATACCTATAAAGGCTCTTTGTGGCTCATAGGTAGAGTGTAGCATTCGTAACCTGGAAGTCCCTGCTTCGATCCTCACTTCAAGCAATGGGAGTGTCCTTGGGCAAGAAACACTTGCGCCCCGACCTAGTACAAGTGAAACTAAGGACATACATGAATGTGCGAGCTGTCGCCTTGATATGACTAATATAATGACTGAAAGAGGCGAAAAAACTCAAAAAAAATGAGTGAATGAATGAATGAATGAACGAACAAACGAACGAATGACTCACTCACTCACCCATTCACTCACTCACTTGCTCAATCAATCAATCAACCAACGACAATGTAAATGTACAGGAAAGGGAATTAAGAAAAAAAAAAAAAAACTCTTAAACAGATGAAACTGAAAACTTAGCAGATTTATATTTGTAAAAGATATGTAGAATAGCTAGAATCAGTTAAAGACTCTTTCCTGAGCGAGATGAGTAAGCAACAATGTTAATATATGCTTCCAAATTGTATACCTTATATAAATTCACAAACCATGCTCCGTGAAAAGGGGAGTTAATGCATTTGCAAAAAGTATCGACTCATGTCAGCCTGCGCAGTCCGCGCAGGCTGACATGTGTCGAAACTTTTTGCTATTTATAAATTTTTTGCATGTCCAAGGACCATTCTACCTCCATATCCTGTCAATTGTCAAACTGAATGGATTTTATGGATCTCTAATTATGTAATGACCTGTTTGGTATAATGCATCACGGGAATGCATTAAGCCCCCTTTTTCCAGAGCATAGCTCAAATTTGTATGCAAAATAAATAGGCCATTATTTTTTAGCTAAGAGTGCAAATCATTATTCGGTCATTAAAAAAGACTTAAACGTCCCAATTCTAACCCTTTTTCAAATAATTCCGTGTTTTAACGACCTTGAGGAAGATGGGTTTTTAAAACATAGTAGGAAAAGGAGAAAATGATGGTAATCAGCATTTTCTTATATTCCTACTGTGTTTTTTGTACCCTATCAAAGCGACATTTGAAAAGTAGTCTGAAAACGCTTTCAATTTTGACAAGTCTAAAATTTTGTCTTCTGGTAAGAGGTTAAGGCTGGCTTGCAAGAATATCTCAAAAATTTTGGATTGTAAAGGCCTAAGATCAAACTGTCCGCTCTGTGAAGTCTGATCTTGATGTGCACTGTTTTCAAGATCATCTAAGCTGGTGTTAAGCGTTGTGAAGGCTGACAATAAAAGTTGGTAACTTCCTTTCTATTACAGATCGCGGCGGCCACTTCACCTATCCATGATTTCCTAGGGATTATTTCACCGGTACTTCGCGAGAATATTATTTCCAGGCCACTGGCTGCTTTCCCACACAACCATCGTCGAAAAAATGATCAGCGTCGAGAGAGGAATGAATCCTGTCGCGATGACTATCGTCGATCTTCGAAAAGAAACGGGCCAAGCTGGAGATTCGAACCAGCGACCCAAAAATTATAAGCCCTGTAGGCTAGATTCTTCTTCTTCTTCTTCAGCAGCAGCAGCAGCAGCAGCACCACCACCACCACCACCACCACCACCAACAACAACAACAACAGGCATATTAAACTCGGACAAAAATAGAAAGGAGCGATTGCTTGTTACATGAAGTTTATTACTTTTTTTTCTTTTTACCGGGGTTCTTTAACTCTTCATCAGACAAATAAAAAAAAAAATGCTTTTCTCATAATGAAAACATTTGAAGATAACAAATGTGGAGATGTCTTTGACAGCGCAGAAAACATTGTGGGAAAAGGAGAAAATGCTGGTTACCAGCATTTTCTACTTTTCCCACATTGTTTTCAAATGTCATCTTTCGGGGTAGTTAAAACAAAAGACCGTTTGGTAAAGATTTATTAAAACGGCATTAATGGTAGGGGCCTTGGAATTTGTGACAGCATAGTAATGGGTTCTTTGAAATTAAATAATTAATATTTAAATATTAAACAGTTACTTTTTTTTGCCTGTCAAAATGGATTATGCAGTAAAATACATAAACGGACAATAAATCTGCAGGCATTGAAAACGAAAACTCATCAAGTGAGCTTTAAATCTGTCAACCGGCATATTTCACAAAATTGATTTATGTTTATTTCAATAGAGTTACTGTTCTTTCTTGTAATCGTTCAGTCTCTTCCGCACAACTGCAGCTATCTTTGAATACCTCTGTAGAAGTCACACCACTTTTTTTTGCTATATTGAAAATAGAGTGAAACTGACCGTTTTGGAAGCTTCACAGATCGCTTAATGGCAATATGTCGACCGATTTATCTCAACCAACACAGGCACCCTGGAATTTGTCCTCTCAAAAAACGCCGGTTCACGGCCATGACCCCAATTTTCTGTTCCCCTAGTGACATAAAAGTCAATACACAATAAAAACACATAGTAGTCCCCTACTGCCTGTAGCAAACTAAATTATGAACTGCCAAGCCCTCGCTGCTCCATGAAACGGTACCACAAAAGTGCTACTGCAAATGTTCACATGAAACTACTTTTGACTACTACGACCCGGAAGCAGTCTCACAGTGGTGCGACACCTGTAATGAGGGCCATTCTACAGTTATTTCTCTTGATTTCTTTCCAGTACAACGTTGGTCCTCATGAATGAGGAAATTAATTGGTTTTTATCCAAGGGAATTAAAGGTAAAAACAAAGGAATATGGATAAATGGACCAGTCTGTTATTTGGTTACCTTTAGTCTTTATCTAGCAAGGGAGATTATTTGACCAACAGAAATGACCTTCCCATTTCGGGAGAGATGAAAACATTGATAAAAATTGCCTAGATATATGTATTAAGCCTGATTGATAAGTTGTGAGTCTTGTATTAAAGGAGTCAAGCAGAGATGTCCTTTTTCAGCCCTAATTATCCCTGATTTTTAAGGCTGCGTACCCGAAGACTGGTGTTATTGGGTTTGCTTATTTCGAAGAGATAGCACTCTAAAGTAAACAGGGCAAGTGACTTTTGCAAAATGGGTAAGATCACTGAGACAAGTCTGTCATTGCTATGGCTGCCATTAGATAGTTCCAAACTTTGACCCCACTCTTCATGGGATTCGAGCCCAGACCCTCTGATGTGAGAGGCGAGAGAGAGAGAGAGAGAGAGAGAGAGAGAGAGTATAAATGTGAATTAATGTCATTCTTCAGACAGAATGTCATCTTACATGAGCAAATTATTACATTAAAACGAGCCATTAAAACCTATAATACATGTACATAATAATGAACACCTGTTTTCCATTGATTGCTCGCCAGAATTTTCACTTGTCATTGTTATAACATGCGTGCGAAAGACATGGCTCAAGAACAAAGATGCGCTGGGCTTTTGACATTACTGAATTTGTATAGACTTGAAATATCAAAACCATATTTGTTTTCGAATATGTCGATCAAGATCAGTCAGCACTAAAGAGGATCAGTCAAACCTTTGATGATCCTTATGGTTCATTAATTCATTATATAAATATACAACTGTGGTACGTGTATGTGATTAGGACAGTCAGTGTGCTTCTGCTGAGGCTGAACTAAAAGCCTTTTCTAGGTCATATTGAACGTGTCCCTGTGTGGCTCGGCAGTAAAGTGAAGGACTCATAGCCTGGAGACCCCGGTGTTCGAGTCTCGCTGGAAGCACCTGGTCTTTCATGAGAGTGTCTTTGGGCATGATCCCTCAGAGCTAAAGTATGCAAGAGGCCAAAAGCTTTGTCTAATTTTACAATATGGAGTGGTATTTTCTACTTCTAAAAGAACTAAAGAAATAGAGGAAAACTTTTTTTAAAAGGCCTTTCCATCAAATATCTTAAATATGGTGATATCGTCTATTCGGAAAGGAGACGTTGATATGAGAAGAACGAATCGAAAAAATGAAAAGAGCAATTGGAATTCCAAGGAGAAATTACTCAGGATAAGTTATCTCCCTTTTCATTCCAATAATAATGAAACGATCAAAAGCTAAATTCGAAAATAAATTATTTCAACCAAGAGATTTAATGTAAATTTTGGGAATAAAGGTGGGAAGATAAGAAAGATGCAGCTGCTTTTTATTTGTCATGTTTTCTGGGTCGGTGGACTAACCAACCAATAAAGAAGAAGAATCTCTCTCTCTCTCTCTCTTCCCCCCCCCTCTCTCTCTCTCTCTCTCTCTCTCTCTCTCTCTTTCTCTCTCTCTCTCCCCCTCTCTCTCTCCCTCTCTCTCTCTCCTTCGACGTAGAAGAAAATATTCGAAAATCTCTCAAACTTAAAAACAAAGGACTTTATATTTAACCCTTTACAAAACGGCATTTATTTTGACTTGTCCATAAATGAAAGCATTTCAAGAAAAAAAACCTTGAATATTGCTCAAATTAAGTATGTTTGTCTTTGATGGTGTTGAAAACTTTGTGGAGACAGGAGAAAAACCAGCATCGTCTCCTTTTTTCACAATATTTTTCAAAGGCTACCCCTTCATGCTCATTGAAACTCGGGATTGTTAAAGGGTTAAACGGACGAACGGACAAAGCTTTGTAGCGCAGCAGCTAGCGTCCAGGACTTGACACTAGGGAGTCGCTAGTTCGAATCCCAAGCTCGGCCATTTTCTTTCCGAGGATTGATAATACATTCCTTTTTCACCTTTGGTCATTGTTTCGACCTTTTCATGTGGAAAAGCAGCCAGTAGCGTAGGAAGAATATTGGGCGAAGAACTGGAAAAAGAAACTCCGGGGAAGCATTGATGGGTGCACTGACCGCCGCGATGAAACTAAAACGTTCTTGAAAACAGCAAAAAATTACATACGAACAATCGATCGAAAGAACGAACGAACGAACGACCGACAGACAGACAGACCAACCGGCCGACCAAGCGATTGAACGAACGAATGAACGAAAGAACGAACGCACAAACAGCTCGTCAATGTATCCATTATAATGACAAACTGACACAAATCCTTCGATTCGCACTTTATAACTACAGTGGGGATATGTCAAAGTAAAGTATTTATATCAATATTGTTTTCTATCCGCACTCAAACACACAGAGATTATCTATTTGAGCCCTGCTCTATAAAAAGGGGGCTTTATGCATCTGCGAAACGAATCGACCAAAGTCAGCCTGCGCAGTCCGCGCAGGCTGACCTTTGGTCGATACTTTTCGCTATTGGTAAATTTTCTGTATGTCTTATATAAGGACCAGTTTACCTTATGAATCAGTCGGTTGTAAATTAACGACTCTTGGGAAACGAGGTTATTGAAAATATTGTGGTTGATTGTATTGATTAAATGGTGTTTAACGCCGTTTTCAACATTATTTCAGTTATATCGCGGCGGCCAGTGCACCTATCCATGCTTTCCTGGAGTTTCTTTTACCAGTATTCCGCACAATGTTCTTTCAAAGCCACCGGCTGCTTTCCCACACAACCATCGTCGAAACAATGATCAGCGGTAAGAGAGGAATGAATCCTGTCGCAATGACTATCAAAAAATTTTTGGAGAAAAGGAGAAAGTGTTCTCCACCTCCCACGATGTTTTCTATTTTCTCAACAAAAAAATCACATCATTTGAGTCGCATTTAGTTGTCGTCTGTAAATGTTTTCAATTTGAACCAGTCTCAAGTTTTGCCGTTAGGTAAATTGTTAAACATATTTTTATTGATTCCAAGACGGAATACTCAAATGCCTTATTGGAAATTCAAGTTTTGGACTTGTTTCAACGCAAAACAATACAGAAGACAAATCAGGTGTAGCTGAAGAGTTTGAAATTGACAATCAAAAGGGAGAAAATATTGTTGGGAACATCTGAAAATGCTGGATCTCATGACCGATTTCGTCATTTGTCACAAAAGTTGATACATTATAATGTAAAATCCTACTCGGTAGCACAGTCGGTAACGCACAAGACTCGAAACTGAGGTGGATGGTTTGCTGGTTCGAATCCTTACCTCAGTCCCTTAACATGCTGAATAAGTGAAATGAATCTTTTAAGCCGATGGTGAAAATTCATATTTTGTTTATTGAAAGGCATTTTGGGGAGGATAAATAACTCCTTATCGGACAGTGTAGATCCACGATCAGACTGCACGTTCTGTGCAGTCTGATCTTGATCTACACTGTCCGCTAAAGGTCCTTGAGTCACGCTTAGGAGCCTAGGATTAATGATGGTCGTTACAAGGGAATTCATTATTCACTACTGATCATTGTTTCGACCACGGTTGTGTGGGAAAGCAGTCAGTGCCATGGGAAAATATTGTGCGAAGTATTGGTGAAACTATCTCCAGAAAAGAATGGATAGGTGAACTAACCTTCGGTCTTAAACACAAAACCACAAAACTTTACTTCAATATGATTCTAGCGTTTTTAAACTGGCTATTACGGCACGTAAAATTCTTGAAATATCTATGATTTGACGCATACATCAGCTGAATACTTGAAAAAAAAAATCTGCTTAATATCGTAATTCTAACTTCTCAAAAGCTTTTGCGGACGGCAAGATCAAGATCAGTCAGCACAATAAGAGCATTCTGATCTTGGCTTCATACCGCCTGGTATCTAATTTAAGCCTGTAAGATAAAGATATCTTTTCTTTTAGCGTAAAAGTGACCGTTGCATTTTTGGCCATCGAAACAGGTCGAGTTTATAATATGGCGTTGAACGAGTTAAGTTCCTTTATGGGCTGGAATATCCTGCAAATTATCAAACAGTGTGAAAACAAGATCAGACTGCACGTTGTGTGCAGTCTGATCATATTCAAAACTGTCCATAAACTACGTTCTGTCCACTGAAATCGTACTCAGCGTTTACAATAATTACAGGTTACGCCGTGCGAAATACAATACAACAAGGAAATGCATGTATTTGAAATGATAAAATCATCTATAAATAGTATCAGACTTACGTTATATGACGTGACGTTCTACTTACGTTAATCCAATGTTTAATTAACGCACATTGCAAGCCCCGTGTACTTAATACATAAAAACAAAATAACAAACATTTAACCATTTTTTCTCCTTATCATAGAGAGAGAGAGAGCGAGAGAGAGAGACGTCAAATCCCCCCCTCTCCACCGCAAAGATAACTTCCAGCAGCTTGCTGCTAAGCGCGACTCACTGACCTTTTTCGGACAATGAATATCAAGATCAGACTGCACAAAACGTGCAGTCTGATCTTTGATCTACAATGTCCGATATGGACATATTTTTTTCGTCGAAAAATACTTTTGAAAAAGCAAGATTTGGTTTTTTACTATCGGTATAAAAGTTTATTTTCAGTTATTCAGCAAGATAAAGGTTAATGTTGTTTGACACAGCTTTCAATCTTATTTCCCTAATATCAGGGCGACAGGTCAAATATCCATTTATGTGCTGGGCCTCACTAGTACTAGTCCATGGCTCTGTACATAGTGTCTTGCTTAAAAATTCTCCCACGAAAGACCCACTGCTTTCAATGAAGCTCAAACCCGTAGCCTTACTCCCTGGCCTTACTTTGAACCCATGAGCTACTGTGGCTCGGCGTCAAGCCTCGAATTCTCAACTCCTTCAACATTTTCGATAGCCAAGGGTGATAATCAGCACCACGTTGTGATCGTCACAATTGACTTACAAAGACGATCCTTCAACTTGTTTGTAGTTTCGGAAGTTAGGCAGTGCAGACTAAAGGACTGATCTAGTTGGGGGGGGGGGGTACGTAGGTGAACAACGGATAAATAAAATCTTTTAATATTTATACATAAAGTTAAAGTTATACGCTAATGACATGGCCTACTTAAGAAGCACGAACACTTAAAGACGGATTAAAAAGATCACCCTCGAAGATGTAAAAAAAAAATAGTGCACTGAAATACCTAGTGATTCAACGCGGAAAGAAAATTAATTTCATAATCCATACCTCGCGACAAAATTTTAGACCTAAAAAAACCCAAAGCATATGCAGCTGCTTCCTAATTAAATTTGGCTAACATTTGGGAAGCTGTCTTTGATAGGGTAGAAAATACTGTGGGAAAAAGGAGAAAATGCCAGTTACCAGCATTTTCTCCTTTTCCCACAATGTTTTCAAAAGCCTTTGTTAATCCTTAAGCTGCTAAGCGCGACTTACTGACCTTCTGCGGACAGTGTAGATCAAGATCAGACTGCACAGAACGTGCAGTCTGATCTTTGATCTACACTGTCCGATTAAGAGATATCTTTCTGCAAAAATACTTTTGAAAAAGTAAAATCTTGATTTTTACTATCGTAATGAAAGTTTCATTTAATATATTTAGCAGAATAAGGTTAAACAGCTGAATATGTGAAATCTACACTGTCCGTTATTGACATATTTTTCCCCCAAAATTTATCTTTGACATAGAAAAATTCGCGTTTTTACAATCGGCTTAAAAGTTTCTTTTCACTTATTTTGCAGGATAAGAGTTTATCTTCAGAGCGCAGAATAAACTTAATGGTCACTTTCAGTCTATAAATAAGACCTGAATAATTGCAGGCTCAGGGTTGCTATTGCCTGGGATGCCTCAGCAAAGCGGACAGTGTAGATCAAAGATCAGACTGCACGTTCTGTGCAGTCTGATCTTGATCTACACTGTCCGCAAAAGGTCCTTGAGTCGCGCCTAGCAGATAAAGGGTTCATTATCTATATTTGACAAGGATATCTTCGAAAATGTATGCAAAAAAGAAAATTTTAAGTGAAATGAGTCAAACTTCAACAAATAATGACTCATGCCTTGTTTTCGTGGAATTTTAATTAATTCTGTGTTATGAATAAAATTATTCTCTTGTCCAATACTTCGGATAGATATCTATTTCCTTTTTCACAGCCAAGCTCGGTAGCGCAGTCGGTGACGCACAGGGCTCGAAACTGCCGGGTTGGGGTCCCTTGTTAGAGTCCTCACGGCGGATTTCTGTCCGAGAATTGACGATGGTCATTGCAACCGGATTCATTCCTCCCTAACCGTTAATCATCGTTTCGAAAATTGCTTATGTAGGAAAGCAGCCAACGGATTGGAAAGAATATTGTGCAGAGTAATAATTAATCAAGGAAAGCACGGATAGGTGCACTGGCCGCTACAATACAACTGAAATAATTTTGTAACGGCGTTTAACACTAAACAGTTTGTATGGTGTATAACGTCGCTTAACATCGCGGCAGTTTTTTTTTTGAAGGGAGTTTTTGAAAAGGTACTGGTTACCAGCATTTTCTCCTTTTCCCATAATGTTTTCAAAAACCTTCTTTCTCAAGGTCGTTAAAACTCAGAATTGCGTAATAGTGGGTTAAACGAATAAATGATAAAGCTAATTTTAGTTTTTCAGGAGAACAGTGCAGATAAAGATCAGGCTAATCTAACAGTATAACAGAAAAAAAAAACGAAAATTGTCTTTTGTAGTTTCGAAAACATTGGGGGAAAAGGAGAAAATGCTGGTTCCTTTTTCCAATAGCTCGTAATGAACATACATGTACTCCCCATCCATCCGCAATGGTTTACACACTAAAACTTTTCTTTATTATAATTGAGCTATGCTCTGTGAAAAGGGGGCTTAATGCATCTGCGAAAAGTATCGACTCAGGTCAGCCTGCGCAGTCCGCGCAGGCTGACCTGAGCCGAAACTTTTCGCTATTGGTCAATTTTCTGTATGTCAAATGACCAGTGTACCTTATGATACTGTTGGTTGTTAGACATAGATTGGTTTTATGGATCCTTTATTATGTGATGTCTTGCTTGGTACGATGCATTACGAAGATGCATTAAGCCCCCTTTTGCCAGAGCATGGTTCATATAATTTACAAATATGGGCCATGCTATGTGAAAAAGAAGTTTTCTGCGTGTGCAAAAACTATCCACCTATCGATTCATGTCAGCCTGCGCAGTCCGCCAAGGCTGACATGGGTCGATACCCTTTGCAACATGTATTTGTAAATTTTTTGCATGTCCAAGGACCAGTCTACCTCTTGATTCGGTCAGTTGTTAGACAACAATGGATTTTATGGATCCGTAATAATGTGATGACCTGTTTGTTATCATGCATCTCTTAACCTTATACTGCTAAATAACTAAAATGAAATTTTCAATTCGATAGTAAAAATCCAAACATTGCTTTTTCAAAGTTATGTTTTGTGGAATAATATGTTCGTATCGGACAGTGCATATCAAAGATCAGACTGCACGTTCTGTGCAGTCTGATCTTGATCTACACTGTCCGCAAAAGGTCTTATACTGCTAAATAACTGAAATGAAATTTTCAATTCGATAGTAAAAATCCAAATATTACTATTTCAAAGTTATGTTTTGGGGAATAATATGTCCGTATCGGACAGTGCAGATCAAAGATCAGACTGCACGTTCTGTGCAGTCTGATCTTGATCTACACTGTCCGCAAAGGGTCAGTGAGTCGTGCTTAGCAGCCTAAGGGTTAAACGTATTAAACCTCCTTTTGTCATAGCATGACTCATTTGTTTTTAAACTTTCCTACTGCAAATTCTTTCAGGATAAAAAAAACTGCCTCAACAAAATATGAATTCCTTCTTTGAAACTTCTATCCATCCGCCAACAAACCCTCCCACTAAAAGAGAAAAAGACAATTAAGGGGTTAGAAGCGAGACGGTAAGTCGACAATAGTCAACAGTTTTGTTTCATGTCGCGCCTTTAGAATGACTTCTCGCTTTGTACAGCACATGACATTGAATGCGAATGAAACATAAGAACTTCTTCAAAGAAAATCATACAAATGATGTCTATTGTTACCATCACGGTGGTCGGTGTGTCTTTAACTCTTTTCAGCGCCAAATATATAAATCCGATCCTTTTCGATGCCTGAAAATAGAATCCACCCAGACTCAGAAGGATATTTGTCTCATAGGCCTGACTAAACAAGCGGATGGAATAGATCCAAGATCAGACTGCACGTTTTGTGCAGTCTGATCTTGATCTATGCCATCCGCAAAAGTCTCTGTTTTTGCCTATGCCGCCGAAAGGGTTAAACATTGTATCATCTTCATTTCTAACTCTTATCTTGTAGAATTTCTATTATCTATAGTCACAGGATGAGCTTTTCTAACGAAATATTTTGGCAATCAGTGATGCCAAATGACGTTTTATGAATGAAATATCAAATGTAACTTGATTCAACAGTGTTTTACGTCGCTTTCAACATTTTTTCAGTCATATCACAGCTAAAGCTCACATATTCACTTAGTTCATGGGTTTCACCAGTAGTAGACTAGGGCTCTGAAGTGTCTTGCCCAAGGACACTCCCACGAAAAACTCAGTGGATTCAGTGACGCTCGAACCCGGGGCCTCAAGGTCACGAGTCGTAGACTTTACTACAGAGCCACGCAGGACCGCTATATGAGATGTAAAGGCGGAGAGTATAGAACAAGATCAGACTGCACATACGTGCAGGCTGATCTTGTTCTATACTCTACGCAAGAACTGTAATAGTCGCTTATGGTAGGTTGAAGATTATTTTAAAGAGTCATCGTTCATACTTAAGTACAGGCGGATGGAATATAGAGTACGAAGTCGATAAAGGGCCCCTGCGTGGCTTAGTTTTAAGAATGCAGAATTTGTGATCTTGAGACCCTAGTTTCGATCCTCACACAAAGCCATGTGCTTTCGATCGAAGTGTCCTTTGGCAATACACTTCAGCGCCCCAGTCTAGTACTGGCGAAATTCGGGAATACGTGAATATGCCAGCCGTTGCCGTGATATGACTGAAATAGTGTGCGCTTTTATATTTAACGATTCATTCATAAAATATCCATTGTATGCCAAAACATTCAACGAAATAGGGTTGACTCTGACAATAGGGGATCTAGTGAATCTACGTGATACCCAAGCAAGTCATTACGTAATCATGGATCCATAAAATTTCATTGGTCAAACAACCGTATGTCATCATGAGGTAGACTGTCCTTTGACATGCAGAAATCAACCAGTAGCAAAGCAGTTTCGACTCCAGACTGTGCAGGTTGACCTTGGTCAAGATTTTGTGCAGGTGCTTTAAAGTAGTTTATTGATTGAATGATGTTCAACGCCTTCTAAATATTCTTTCAGTAATATCACGCCGACAGGTCACATAATGTATGTCCTAGGCTTCAACAGAACTGAGCTAGAGCTCTGAAGTGTCTTTCCCAAGGACAACCCAACGAAGAACACAGTGCTTTCAGTGAGGCTAAAACCTGGAACCTCCAGGATACGATACGATACCCACACTTCACCACTGAGCCATGCAGGCCCCATGTAGAGTCAAGATGCGTCTGCAAGTTATGTAACTTGTTTTTGGCTTGTGAAAAGTTAACACCTGGGGATCATTAATAGATTTATTTATGTTTAACGCTGTTTTCAACAATATTTCAGTTATATCGCAGCGGCCAGTGCACCTATCCATGCTTACCTAGAGTTTCTCTTACCAGTACTCTGCAAAATATTCTTCCCATGCCACTGACTGCTTTTCCAGATAGCCGTCGTTGAAACAATGATCAGCGGTGAGAGAGAAATGAATCCTCTCGCCATAGTTATCATAAAGTCTTGGAAAGAAATCGGCCGACATGGGGACTCGAACCGGCAACCTCCCCCCCCCCCCCCCTCCCGGTCTCAAATTCTGTACTCTATCGCCCGCGAAACCGTGAGGGGGGGGGGGGGAGGGGCTGGGGGCGACGCCTAAGGATCATGATAACATTAATATCGCGATTAAAAAGTGTGAAAAATAACAGGCTTCTTTTTTTCCCAACTAAAGGCTTCCTTAACTGATAAAATAAATCGGAGTTTGATCAAAAGTGTTTGAAGATAACTAATTAAATAGTTCCCTCTTTAACCCTTCATCTAATAAACGTTTTAACCTTAATGGTGCTAAATAAGTTGAATAAAACTTTCAAGCCGATAGAAAAAAACAAAATAATACCATTTCAAATTCATTTTTCGATGAAAAAATATATTCTTATCGAATAGTGTAGATGCAAGATCAGACTACACGTTCTGTGCACCTTTTGCAGACAATGTTGTTTGATCAGACTGCACAGAACGTGCAGTCTGATCAAACAACATTGTCTGCAAAAGGTTAGTAAATTGCGACTTATTTCAACGACCATGAGTAAGACGGCTTTTGAAAACATTGTATGAAAAGGAGAAAATGTACAATGTTTCCTACCCATACAATGACAAATTTCAATTTTTGAGTCACAAATGAATGTACATGTATTCTGTCGTCTTCAAATTATTTGAATTTTGACGGGCCTGAGATTTTGTCGTTTGGTAAAGAGTTAATCCTTGATAATTATATCCTAATAACTTGATCGAAAGTGTGAGATTATTATTGCTTTTTTCGCTTAACAATAACAACATTAAAATCGTTAATCCTTTATCACACAATTCCGGGTTTTAACAACCCTGCAGAAGTCTTTTGAAAACATTGCGTGAAAAGGTAAATTGCTGGTAATCAGCATTTCCTCCTTTTCAAACATTGTTTTCTACTCATTAAAAGACAAATCCCATCATTTAAGTCACACTAAATTTGTCATTTGCTTTGAATTTGGACAAATCTGAATATTTGCTGTTTTGTTACGAGTTGATCCTTTGGATGCAAAAGGTAGCATCGGTCCAAATACATGCATCGCAAGCGGAATAAAATCGACACGACAGGAAAAAATCTAATCAAATACGGTTTCACACGGTGTCGCACCACTGCAAACTCCGTTCATAGTAGTCATTTGTACATGAGACAACATGCCACACCATTTTATCAGAGAAAATGTAAAAAAAAAAGTCCAAAATATGTTTCTGGTGTTGATCCAAGGATAGAATCATTCTGTAACGAAAATAATATAATATCTGATGCACAGTTTGGCTTTAGAAAGGGGCGGTCAACAATTGATGCTATTTTCATTCTTACAGGATTAGTCCAAAATTATTTAAATGACAACAGAAGGCTTTATGTTACATATGTTGACTTAATGAAGTGTTTTGACACTATAAATAGAAATGCACTATGGTTGAAATTATATAAAACGGGTCTACAAGGTAAAATTTTAAATATTTTAAGAGACATGTATCAAAAAGTTAAGTCTTGTGTTAAGTCTTGTGGTTCATATTCTGATTATTTCTCCTATGCTGTAGGTCTTCGTCAGGGCGAAGTTATGTCCCCTTTATTGTTTTCACTTTTTATAGAAGATTTAGAGCTGTTCCTGCAACATGATGTAAATTCAGGACTTATCATTGAAGACATTTTATTAATTATGGTCTTGTTTGCAGATGACATGGCTATTATAGGTAAATCGCCCTCTGAAGTACAGAGCCAGCTTGATACTTTAAATAGTTATTGCAGTAAGTGGGGTATTAACGTAAATGTCCAAAAATCAAAATTATGGTTTTTCGAAAACGAGGAGGTTTACTTCCAGATGAAAAATGGACTTATAATGGCCAAAATATAGAAGTAGTAAACGATTTTAATTATTTAGGTACTGTATTTAATTACACAGGGAACTTTAATTTAAATAAAGAGTATATAACAGGTAAAGCATTAAAATCTATGAATCTGTTACTCTATAAAACTAAGGAATTTGACCTGAAATCTTATATTGTATTACAATTATTTGATGCTTTCGTCGCACCTGTTCTCAACTACGGTGCTGAAGTTTGGGGTTTTACGAAATCAAAAGAATTGGAGGGTATTCACCTTAAGTTATGTAAAAAATTATTAAGAGTACCTGTTAATTCATGTTCAGCATCAGTATATGGAGAGCTTGGCAGATATCCCCTTTTCGTAAATAGATATGTTATGATAATAAAATACTGGCTTAATGTAGAAAACATAGATAATATAATTTTACGTACAGTTTATTAGCAGCTTAAGACAAATAGCGATTAAGGTCATAAAAATTGGGTTACAGACGTAAAGCATCTCCTTGATAACCATAGGTTTTCATACGTTTTCGAAAATATAAGCCGTCTTAACGCTAAAACGTTTATTGGTCAGTTTAAAGAAAAGTTGATTGATTGTTTTATTCAACAGTGGTATCCTACATTGAATAGTCCCGTTCTTATCTTATATAGAAATTTAAAATCTACATTTCAGTATGAAGACTATTTAAATCTACTTCCTAAAAGTCTACGTTTTTACATTGTAAGATTAAGACTATCAGCTCATCCATTAATGATAAAATTAGGGAGATACAAGAATAATAGAACCCCGCGTGACCAAAGATTTTGTCCTTTTTGTAATACTTCGGATATCGAAGACGAATATCATTTTGTTTGTATATGCCCGTGTTTTAACGAAGTCAGACGAAAGTTTTTGAAAAAGTACTACTATATCCGACCATCAATGTATAAATTTGTTTCACTTTTAACGAGTACCAATCGCAAAGAACTAATACATCTGTCATTATTTGTTAAGGAAGTTCTTTCCATTAGAAAAACTATTGTAAATGTAGAAAGTTAAATGTTCATTTCTACTTGCCCGATCATACCACATTCCTTTCTTATTGTTTAGTCAGTACACTTCGTCATACAGTCAGTCAGACAGTTATGGGTGTTATTGTTAGCAGCTGTGATTTTTGTCTGTATGTCTGTATGTTTGAATTTATTTCAAATAACATTTTTCCCAATTAGTAAAACTATTGTAAATGTAGAAAGTTAAATGTTCATTTCCGCTTGCCCGAATATGCCACATTCCTTTCTTATTGGCTAGTCAGTACACTTCGTCATACAGTCAGTCGGACAGTCATGGGTGTTACTGTTAGCAGCTGTGATTTTTGTCTGTATGTCTGCGTGTTTGAATTACTTTCAAAAAACCTATTTCCATTTAGTATAACGATTGTAAATGTAGAAAGATAAATGTTCATTTCCGCTTGCCCGATCATGCCACATTCCTTTCTTGTTTTCTAGTCAGTACATTTCGTCACACGATCAGTCAGACAGTTATAGGTGTTACTGTTAGCAGCTGTGATTTTTATCTGTATGTCCGCGTGTTTCAGTTACTTTCAAAAAACCTTTTTCCACTTAGTAAAACTATTGTAAATGTAGAAAGTTAAAATGTTCATTTCCGCTTGCCCGATTATGCCATATTCCTTCCTTATTGTCAAGTCAGTACACTTCGTTATACAGTCTGTCGGACAGTCATAGGTGTTACTATTAGCAACTGTGATTTTTTGTTTGCATGTCTGTATGTTTGAATTTATTTCAAATAACCCTTTTCCGCTTACTTTAATTCACGTGATTTACTATGTTTTGTAATTGTATGTGAAGTAGACGATGTACATGTACAAGTCTAAATAAAATATCTGTAAAATATCTGTATCTGTTGATTTTATTATTTCTATGGACGCTGAGTGTTACTTCTTTCCTACTTTACTACTTTGTTCCTGTGAGCACATAAAGGAAAATGGATTCATGGATCTATAATTATGTGAACACTTGGATGGTAGAATGCATCACGGAGATGGTTTAACACCTTTTGCCAGTGCTCGGCCCAAATATGTTAATAACTGAACATTGGATCATGAGTATTTGGATAATTTGAAATGAAACCATATTTTATTTTATTTTTGTTCAAACGGCGTTTCCGGAACGATATGCTACGCCATCCAAAGATATCAGGCATATTTATTATGTACTTATGCCAAAAATGTCCTAAATTTCAGTCCATCACAATTTTACCCTGTTTATATACAAGCCATGCTCTGGCAAAAGGGGACTCAATGCATCTCTATGGTGCTTGATACCATGCATCATAGTGTTATACATCTCTAAAATCCGTTTTGTGTAACAAACTACTGAATCATAAGGTACACTGGTCCTTTGGCATAGAGAAAATTGACCAATAGCGAAAAGTTTCGGCTCAGGTCAGCCTGCGCGGACTGCGCAGGCTGACCTGAGTCGATACTTTTCGCAAATGCAGTAAGCCTTCTTTTCACGGAGCAGGGGTCAAATCCTTTTATCATACAACGGACTGTTTTTGTATAAACAAGGAGGTGTCAATATTCTCGGATTAAGGTCATGTTCTCACACCGGTAACTCGGTGCTGCAAAATATTATTTCATGGACTTCGTACAACCAGTAGACGAACTTACATCGTTTTACTGTTGGCCACGTTTGAAAACCTTGTGCAGAAATAGCTCGTCACGGGCGAAACTCCTTGCCTGAAGGTTTTTACATACATGTATCTTCCAGAATCAAATATTAATTGGTTTTCATAACTTATCCCTTTTCCACACAACCCCGAGTTTTAACGACTTTTTGAGAAACATGCTTTTGAAGACATGATATGAAAAGGAAAAAAATGCTAGTAACCAGCATTCTTCTTTTTCCACAAAGTTTCCTACTCTTCCAAATACAAATTTCATCATTCAAGACATATTAAGTATGTTGTCCGCAAATACTTTCAGTTTGTACGAGGCTAAAATTTTGTCACCAGGTAAAGAGTTATACACAGTTGGAATAACTTTAGAGCTCTTATTTGAAACTTCAAAACTGGCCATCAACTTCCCTGAGGTATTTTCTGTGTTCGTGAGTAAAATTGTAACTAAATGGTTGTTGAAAATGGGATATGGAGTAAAAGTTTGTGATCTGTTGTAAAAGGTTTTACTTCGCTACCAACTTTGCCAATTACATCTCCGTGACCCAACCTTCTCTTGGTTTCAAAGAAACTAGGCTGGCGAGGATCAAACTTGAATTTCTTGATTACAAAACAGAAGCCTAGAGCTGTAATCAAAGATCTCCTTTGGAGAGATATGATTTTTATCGCATAAAATGGTATGCCAGGCAATAAATCAAATATGGATTCAAATTATCAAATACTATCCATTTCAGTGTATAAAACGTTTTCATCGCATTTTCTTTTGTTTAGTGTACGAGTATATATAGTATGTCATTTTGTCGTGATTTGTGGAAATACATGTATATGAGCTATGCCATCGGTCGAAACTTTTTGCTATTGGTCAATTTTTTGTATGTCAATGGACAGCCTACCTCTCAAGTCAGTCGATTGTTGAACTAAATGGATTTGATGGATGCATAAATATTTAATGTCTTGCTTGGTAAACTGCATCAGAGAGATGCATTAATTCCCCTTTGCCAGAGTTCTGCTGATATATATTTGTCTGCAAATGCGAAAACGGAAATAAAGGAAAACTGCACTCAGTGCCGAATCATTAATACATGATATAGATGGAAATATTACCTATTATAGATATTTGATCACAGAATGGTTCAATATGTATGTAAATTTGAAAGTTAATCCTGAACTGAATCTATCAATCAAATTTATAATACTTTAAATCTTCCTTACAGCTTTCAGTGCAAACTATGTAAACTCGATCTCTATCCACATCTGAAAATATTATCCACTAAAGTTTTGGAAGATTTTTATGTTAATCCTGCACCACACAATCCCAAGTTTTTTGGATCTTGATGAAAGATGTTTTTCATGATGCAGATTTTTCTTAAACGATTGTCGTAATAATCTATCGCCTAGATATATGAGTGACATCATGTCGTTTTCGAGTAACACAACTTTTTTTTTTTTAAGGTCATCTGCTCGTAGTGACATCGTAAAGTCAAGATTCAATACACAGTACTAGAATAGAGCATTCTCATATTTTAGCATGGATGTGTGGAATGAAATTCCTACTTCCATCAGTAGATGCGAAATCTTTACATATCTAAAAAACAGTTCAAACAACATTTATTGGACGTACAATCCACATTATAGTTAAGGAATTATATTTATTATATTCCTATCAGTGAATTACTGGGATTTCTCAGTGTATTATTTTTTCAGTTTTTCACAGTGAATAACATCACTAGTGACGATATGGTATTATCACTAGTGATGATATAGTTTTAGAATGTTTGCCGGAATTACTTTTTTTCCTGTCTCTCACACTCTAATGTTTCTGTCTCTGCTTCAAACATCTTTAGTAAACAATAGTACAGTGAAAAAAATTTCGGTATGTACAGTCTTTCCAAACAACCCTGAGTTAACGACCTTGTGGGAGAAATCTTTTGAAAACATTTCGAGAAAAGAAGATACCTTTTTGTGGGAGAGAGCTCTTGGAAAATATTGTAGAAAAACGAGAAAATACTACCAACCAGTATTTTCTCCTTTTTCCATGTTTTCTATCCTATCAGAAAACCGAAGATCTTTTGTACTAATTTATTATTTGTCATTTGGAGATGTTTTTAATTTGGGAAAGTCTTAAACTTGTCATGAGGGAAACGATGGTTGGTTTTAAATTGGAAAGGTGCAAAACAATGCATGCCTTCAAATGGAGAGAGATAGATGACGTAATATACCCTCGAGCGTTACGTCATCTGTTGCGTCAGCTGCTTTTGCCAAAAATATTCATGTGTTTGTAAAGAAAAGTAACTATACATGTATAGATCTACCTACTGTTCTTGATAATAATTAGCAAACAGAGAGAGAATTAGGAATATAATAAATAGAATAATCAACTGGTTGTGTGTGATATTAAAAATCTGTCACTCGAATGGGGTTGATACGGTTAAAAAACTCGTCCTTCGGACTCGTTTTTCAACCGCATCACACCCCATTCTAGTGACAGATTTTTAATATCACACACAACCAGTTGATTATCCTCTATATATTCTCTGCAAATGTAAAGAAACTTGGCAGTTGCATGCGGTAAAAAGGTGCAAATTTTACGTTCGAATACCGGGTTGGTCGCTTTGCGATCGGAAACTTATGGTGGCATATTTCTGCCGCGAGATACGAGATAGCTATTGCGATAATTTAAGAGAACTATCGTGATAAAACAAAGTTTCCTGGAAATGATATCTAGATAACAAAAATTTTCGCGATAAAAATATCGCGATAATTCTAACTGTTAGCATGATTCTTTTTGCTTTCGTGCCCACAACTGACATTCACGGTATCTATAAATAGATACAGTTTCGGAACATCTTCGTCTACAACCTTATGAATTCTCCTTTTCCCTGAATGGTTTCAAAGTTGCTCGAATGAGGCATTTCGAGTCGTCTTTGTGATTTTACAGACTTCTAATTATTTCGAGTCTTGTCGAAATTTACGATTAAGCTATATTTGTTAATAATTCGAGGTTTTACTTACTACAGTCTTGTGAAGTCAAAAACTGCCGAGTTCATCCAAATTGTGAATTTTCTATTTATAGATATCGAGAAACGGATAGAACTGTCACGATAATTTATCTCGAATGTCAGCTCCGTGCATGATTGAGAAATTTTAGGTTAAAATATTAAGTTTATCATGATATTCTTTTCAGGAAACTTATCACTATCTCGATAGAATTTCCAGGAAACTTTAATTTATCGCGATAGTTTTCTAAAATTATCATGATAGCTATCTCGTATCTCGTGGCACAAATATGCAACCATAGAAACTCTGTATATTTTTATGAGGTTAAATTTTACGTCATTGTTACTTAGTTGAATCCAGTCACACAGAGTCGACGTGTGTCATTGATTATGGGACATTTCCACTTACCTTTTGCGAAATTTTGGCGCAAAATCTAAATATACATCGAGAGGCTACTTAGCTCTGAAACATATTTTTTCTTACATTGCTCTTATTTGCTGTTAGTTTACCTGCTTTTCCATTGCTTGTTCCCTTTACTTGAGTCATTGTTAAATAATTTTTCAAGTTTTGTGAGATTATAAAACTCTGAATAACCTTTCTCAAGAGGAAAAGATAGACATAATACACATTTTCAAACTGAAAAATAATGAACAAAATTGGCAAAACATATTTATCTATTCGAATTTCAAGTGGGAATTTTTTCAGATATTTTACAACACAAACACTGTTTGGGTTAATGTATTATCAAGAGTGGGATAAAAACGCAATAGTGGATAAAATACACAAAAATAATCTTTATTTTTCCAGCTCTTCGTTGAAAACTCATTCCCTTATTGAACGAAATTAAAGAGACATTCAACCCGATTTCGTTTCCCAAGTTTTTTTTTTGAAAACCTTAACTCTTAGGCTGCTAACCGCGACTCACTGACCTTTTGCGGACAGTGTAGATCAAAATCAGATTGCACAGAACGTGCAGTCTGATCTTGGATCTACACTGTCCGATGGACATATTTTCCAAGAAAAAAAAAAACCTTGAAATAGTAAAATTTGGGTTTTTACTATCTGCTTAAACTTTTCGTTTCAGTTATATAGTGGGATAAGAGTTAACCCTTATCCTGCTAAATAAAAGAAATGAAACTTTCAAGAGGATAGTAAAAACCCAATTTTTCCTATTTCAAAGGTATTTCAAGAGAAAAGATATCTCCTTATCGGACAGTGTAGATCCAAGATCAGACTGCACGTTCTGTGCAGTCTGATCTTGATCTACGCTGTCCGGAAAAGATCAGTGAGTCACGCTTAGCAACCTAAGGGTTAACAAAGACTGTTAATTTTCATACAGGTACAAAGATTGCTTTGAAATTAAAACATACGAGTAGATAGAAATTCATGTAGGAAATATGAAGAATTACGTAGACTTTTTGTGTATTTTTACTAGAAAATTTCCTACACCGTTTGTAACGGTTTAGCCATTATTAGGTAACAAGGGAAAAATATGTTTTCAAAAATATCGAATGATATTTAGCTGAGTTGATAGAGTTACAGGCTATGGTTTTGAAGTGGGTTTGAGTCCCGCAGGAGACTGTTTTTTTTTTCGGGTCAACATATTTTTCACCAAACATGTCACGTCCTTATGATTTTTTCCTTACAAAATGTCAGGTTCTTCCCCTAAAAAGTATAGTTTGTAAATCTGATTTACCCCTATAATACGACCTGATAAGAAAAATGTTTCTTTCCAGTTTTAAGGGACGTAAAATCATGAAACTATATATATGTGTATCACCGAATCTTATGTAAGAATTAACAATTTCTCATTTATTACCTATTAACAAACAACAGCCGCCTAGTAAAAAGAGATTATTTGCAAGTTTTGATTAAAAGTAGAGCCATGCTCTATGAAAAGGGAGGTTGATACATCAACAAAAGGTATCGACCCATGTCAGCCAGCGCAGGCCGCACGGGCTGACATGAGTCGAAACTTTTTGATATGTGTAAATTTTATGTAAGTCAAAGGACAATTCTTCTTCCAGATCCTGTCGATTGTTGGACAAAATGTATTTCGTGGATCCATAATTATATGATGACTTACTTGGTATAATGCATCACGGATACGCATTAAACCCCTTTTTGTCAGAGGATGGCTCAAATATTTTGGTTAGTAGGTCTGCTAGATAAACGAAACGCATTTTCAGAGAGTAATGTTAGAGACCCAATTACATGTATTTCATTATAAGAATGTTTTCGCGGTTAGGGCCAACAAGTAACTCATAAAAAAACATCGAACAGTTAAGATAAAGATCAGACTGCACGTTCTGTGCAGTCTGATCTTGATCTTCACTGTCCGCAAAGGTATACTAAGTATGCTAAAAGTGAAATTTTGAAACCTGATATCTCAAGTACCCTGTTTTTAAAAACATTCCATTTACCTGGTAACACAGTACACCATCACAAACACTTTAGAAGGCGTTGCTATCCGGTGTATTCATAAATGTTTAAATGAACTTAAAAAGAACAAAGAATAAACATGAGTTGTTTTTGCGGACAGTTTACAAAAAGATTAGGGACCTCTTTCCTTGGGCATTCTAGTCTTAAAGGGGGCTACTAAGCTTTTTATAATCTCACCAAATTAAAAAAAAAAAAGAGATTTTTTACTGAATTAAGTAACGCGATAGCAAGCAAACATGATGAATTACGGTTCCGGACTTCATGAAACGTGCAATGTGTTCTTGAATCTACAATGTGCGCTATTTTCGTAACGGAGCCAAGCCTTATAGCTCAGTCGGTAACGAACAGAGGTTGAACGGGGGGGGGGGGGGGGGAAGTGGGGGTAGTCGCCGGTTCGATTCCCACAGCTCGGTCAATTTCTTTCCGAGGAATGATGATGGTCATCAAGGTAGTGAGGCATGGATAGGTGTTCTGGCTCTTGCGATATAACTATAATAATGTTGAAAACGACGTTAAACACGTTGCAAGCAATCAAACAAATTGCTATCCAGTGTTTCAGAGTTCGTAATCCTGCTAGGGTGCAATCTTGGTGTGCACACTGCTTAGCAGTCTAGTTCGGAAGGTAACCAAGAAAGACAATAAGAGAGCTGTTGCGGTGATATAACTGAAATATAGTGAGGTGAACCATCCTGCAAACATGAACGGTGTTGGTCTGAATTGTATAAAAGCCATGCTATGTTAAAAAGGACCTTAATTCATCTGCAAAAAATATCGACACACGTCAGCCTGCGCAGAGAGCGTTTTACTGATTGTAAATTTCTTCCGTGTCCAAGGACCATTCTTCCTTATGATTAAGTCGGTTGGTAGACAGAATGGATTTTATAGATCCATAATAATGTGATGACTTCCGAGAAACTTCTTGGTATCATACATCACAGAAAAACATTCCGTCCTTTCATATTTAAGTGTACTCAAAGTTCTCCCTCGAAGTCAAAAACATTTTAATCCGGATATCTTGTACCGAGTTGACTGACCGCACGTTACATAGAGTTACTCACTTATACACGCAATGTACACATTTTGTGAATAAATTTCGTAGTTTTATTATCCTTTATCAGCTAAGCGCGACTCACTGACCTTTTGCGGACAGTGTAGATCAAAGATCAGACTGCACAGAACGTGCAGTCTGATCTTGGATCTACACTGTCCGATAAGGAGATATTTTTCTCCAAAAAATAAGTTTAGAATAACATTATTTAGGTTTTTACTATCAACCTGAAAGTTTTATTTAACTTATTTCGCAGGATAAGGGTTGAGACGAATCCTATATCAAACGACCCCGTACTTTAACGACCCTATGGAGGGCCTTAATTGATAGATTGATTGATTGTATGTTTTTTAACACCGTTTTCAACCTTATTTCAGTTATATTGCGGCGGCCAGCGCACCTATCAGTGCTTTCCTTTACCACAGTTTCCTTTACCAGTACTATAAATCATATTCTTCCTGAGCCACTAGCTGCTTTTCCGCATAACCATCGTCGAAACAATGATATGCGGTGAGAGAGGGAAGAATTCTGTGGTAATGTATTTCATAAATCATTGGAAGGGAATTGGCCGAGCTGGGTATTCAAACCTGCGACCCGGAACCCTGCAGAATTCGAACTTCACTGAAATCACAGAGCTTTTCGTGGAGTGTCATTGGGCAGTACACTTCAGAGCCCCAGCCTTATACCAGTGTAACCCAGAAAATACATAAATGAGCAAGTTGTTGTTGTGACATGACTGAAATGATGTTGATAACGGCGTAAAGGTCGTAAAATCAGTCAGTCGGTCGGTCGGTCGGTCGGTCGGTGAATCTCACAGATCATTTTATTTTCCTTGCAGCAGCCAAACTATAGGACAGTATAGACCCAACATCAGACTACTGCCGAGCCCTAGAAGCTCACTCGTAATGTACCAGAGTTTAAACCTGGGGTAGCTGGTTCGAATCCCTAGCAAAGCCAAATTCTTTGCAAGGATTTATGATGGTCATTTGACGAAGATTTATACATTTTGCTACTTGTCAATTCTCTACATTTTGAATCCATTCTAACTCATGATTTGGTTCGTTGTTACACAAAATGGATTTTATGGAACCATAATTATGAGAAGACTTGTTTAGTATAATGCATCACGGAGATGCATTAAGTCCCCTTTTAACAGAACATGGCCCATTTTAATTTGGTAAAAAAGATTTCGAACTATCTTATTTTTCAGAGTGTTCAAGCCAGAGTGTTTAACATAAATCAAGGCCAAACTTAACTTCCTAGATACATTTTATCGTCGATTTAAATTGTTTGCCAAAGCAGAATTAGTTTTCCTGACCATCCTCAGAGTTAAGCTATAGGAGATATGAATATAAAGAATAAAACGGTTAAATCACCATCAAAAATACAAAAAATACAAAGAAGAAAAAATCTCCAGTCATTTTTGCACTAAGTTGACGGTTTCAATCTGTTACGCCGACGCGAGGTCTATTTTACCTTTCACACACAATCCCGAGTTTAAAACAACCATGAGGAAGAAGCCTTTAGAAAACATTGTGGGGAAAAGGAGAAAATGCTGGTTACCAGCATTTTCTCCTTTTCTCCACAATGTTTTCCATCCTCTGAAAGACAAATGTCATTACCTGGGCTACATTTAATTTGTCGTCTGCAAATGCTTTGAATTTGATTATGTCCCAAATGTTTGTCCAAAAGTAAAGAGTTATACTGTATCCTTTTTTTTTTGAAACGTATCAAAACAAAGCACGAAACCACTACCTGTACTTATCACCTCAGTGCATCTTGGGTTTATTTTTGAGAGACAAGACAGCAAGGTCCGTATTCATCAACCATTCTTGAGTACATTCTTAGTTTTATTCTCAAGAATTTTCAAGTTTTGACAGTAACTCAGTTTCTGATTGGCTAAACCCAAATGGTCCAGCCAATCAGAAGTTGTGTTGCTTTCTAAATCTACAGTATGGCAAAGAATGAAATTAGGAATGGTTAGTGAATACAAACACGGTTATAAACAAGCGTAAACAAAAACTTTTTATCTCTGTTTTCTTAATGAGCTACGTAGCTTCTTAATGTACTTTTAACATTCACGCCAGTATTTCCCATTGACTTGAGGGAATGATGTCACATGATCGATTGAACAACGCTTATATAGAATCATATTCAAACAAGCATGATGACGTCATATCTGAGCTGATCTGCCAAGTATCCATCGTCGAAACAATGATCAGCGGTTTCAGAGGAAAGAATCCCATCGCAATGACTATCATTAATCCTCGGAAGGAAGTTGTACGTGCTAGGGATTCGGACCGCGGATCCTTGGTTGTAACCCCTGTACCCTACCGACTGAGCTCGGCGACATTGAAACACAAAAATTCTGTTGTTGTTTATGTTGTTTCCCCAACCCACTGTGAATCTTCGCAAGTCTTGGATATCACCCATGTGTTGCCTACAAAATATATATTCTGACAAACACTGATGATTCTGATCAGCCGCTATAATCTGCACCGTCCGATTTCGGTCCACATTTTTTAGCCCTGAAAATAGAGTCATTTGCCTGAAGTACGAATCAAATTAGCTTGAAGAGGAAGGATGACAGATAAGAGACTGGTAAAAATTCTCAGTGAATTTTCTTTATTATTCCTAATTAAATGATTTGATAAGCAAAGAATTGCGAAAGCTGTGATTTTTGTTAACCTTTTATGACACAACCCTGAGTTTAAACGGCCGTTAGGAAAAACGTTTTACAAACATTGTGAGGAAAAGGAGAAAATGCTGGTAACCAGCATTTTCTCCTTTTTCCCACAATATTTTCCACCCTTTCAAAGACAATTTCCACTATTTAGCCACTTTCAGCTTATGGTCTGCAATTCCTTTTAATTAAGACAAAACCAAAACGTTGTCGTTTGGAAATGAGTAAAGTAAATAAAAGGATTAGATATGAAACTTCAGGAAATAAAAATCAAAATTTTTAAGTAAGAAATCAAAGATCATCAACGGTTCAAAGCCCCTTTTTCTTCAACTTATTTTAATCTTTCTTTATCGCATAAAGGTGATAGGTATGAAATTAGCTTCTCTTTGTTTTCAGACGGAAGTACCGTCTTATCTTCAAAGGAAAAAAGATAAAGACATGTGGACTGTATACCGTCGAAACATGAAAAGAAATAACCGTCACAGTCTAAAGGTGTAGTGTATACTTTGTGATTATAATCAGCTGAAACCACGTGCTACTGCCTATAAATAGAGGGCGTTTGATAATTTTAAAGGTAAACCGTCTCACATAGCTATCGTGTCAATTTCATACATCGTAGTACGAATTTACCCTACAGTGACTTTGTTCCGCGTTGAGACACTGAAATATTTTGGAGTTATTTTGTATTTAAGTATTCTTGATTTTGTCTTTGCTTAATAAGTTGTTTCACAGATAAATTAAAAAAAAAAGAAACAATGGTGATTGGGAACGAGGACAGAAACGTGGTACAGTGCACCATGGTAGGTGACGGAATGGTCGGAAAAACTTGTTTGTCGTTGGCTTTTTCTAAATGTTCAGCACCGGACGATTATGTTGCAACAGTGTTTGAGAATTATGCTGGGAAGACGACGGTGAATGGGGACGAATATACAGTCAGTATTTTTGATTCGGCCGGACAGGTAATTATCGTTTTAATTTATATTCATTGTTTAATTAACCTTTTACCAGACGACAACATTTTAGACCTATCCAAATTGAAAGCTTTTGCAGACGACAAATTAAATGTGATGCAAATATTAAGCTTCCTTCCGGTAGAAAACATTGTGGAAAAGGCGAAAATGCTGCTAACCAGCACTTTCTCCTTTTCCCGCGTTTTTTTTTTTTGTCAAGAGAGTTTTCCCTTGGGGTCTTTTAAAATGGGGATTTTGTGGTAAAGGGTTAAATATTTTTTCGTAATTTAACTGTATGTTGTAAACTCGTAAAAGTTCGATTTTTTCAAATCTGTGATAATTCGAAAACAATATTTTGACTGGAGGGGGGGGGGTTGCGGGGTGCGGTAAGAGTAGCATCAATTTTGGTTTGACTGTATTAGAACATCTAAAGCTACGGTTTTTCTCTCTAAAAGGGGAAAAATATCATTCAGACACAATAAAAATGATGAAAAGTAAGGAACACGATATCTTTAAGATATCCTATCAACTGCAATTAAAAATCAGATCCGTGATTTTCTTCAGTAATTCAAATATATTGTTAATTCGAACAAAAGTCTTAGTCTTATTACAATAAAAGATATTTCAATGTCTCCATATTTCAAAACATTTGCAGCAGACGAAATTGGATTACAGTGTGACAAATTGAAAAAAAAATATGGCTATGCGTTTGGCTTTCATTTATAGGTTCTGTAACTCTTCCAGCGCCAAATATTTGAGCTGTGCTCTGTGAAAAGGGAGCTTAATGCATCTACGAAAAAGTTTCAGCCAAAGTCAGCCTGCGCAGTCCGCGCAGGCTGACCTGAGCCGAAACTTTTCGCTATTAGTTAATTTTCTGTATGTCCACGGACCAGTTTACCTCATGATTCAGTTATACAAAACGGATTTTTGGGATGTATAATACTGTAATGACTTGCTTGGTATCATTGATCACGGAAATGTATTAAGCCTCCATTTGCCAGAGCGTGGCTCATTTGTATACAAACTCGAAAATTTCCGATAGCTGAAAATACAATCTTCTGTAACTCAGAAATATTTCTATTTAATTAGCTTGACTAAACAAGCGGACGGTATAGATCCAAGATCAGACTGCACGTTCTGTGCAGTCTGATCTTGAATCTATGCCGTCCGCAAAACGAACTGCTGATTTCGGCTATGGTGCCGAAAGGGTTATTTCGTTTCTTTGCCATTCAAAGGGAGGTAATTAATGTTGTGGTTTTGTACTGACGAGTGTATATTATGTATCCTTGTTTCTTCTTGGTGACATACGTGACGTGTAATTGTTTAACAAGCTAATGTTTATTGCTTGTATAAAAAAGAAAATCACGATGATTCACAGGATAGAAGAAAATGCGTAATTAACTCTGTACCAAACGACAATATTGTAGACTCGACCAGATTCAAAGCATTTGCTGGCGACAGTCATAGTGAATGTGACTAAAAACCTGTGTTTTTAGAAAACATTATAGGAAAAGGAGAAAATGCTTGTTTCCAGCATTTATTTTTTTCGAAATGATTTCAAAACTCCTCTTCATGAGAGTTGTAAAACATCAAGATTAAGTGACGCCAATCAGAGGGGGGAGAGAGAGAGAGAGGTGTCCATGGAACTGAACTGAAATCATTTCAATTACGTTTTGACCCCATAAAGTTCCTTTCCAAACTTTGCCTTGGCGGCCTTTGTAGATCAAGATCATACTGCACAAAACGTCCAGTCTAATCTTGGATCTTTACTGTTTGATAAACACACATATTTTCGGCGATATTTTGATTTGTTTCAATCTATATTTACACGAGATGTTTTCGCTATATCTTTTCAGCATGACTATGCCAGTCTTCGAGAGTTTACATACAAAGAAAGCGAGGTGTTTGTCGTCTGCTTCTCTGTGGTAGATCGGGAATCCTTTGACAGTATCCGGGATTTCTGGGTACCAGAAATGAAAGCAAACATGCAGAGAAAGAAGCCAGTCATTGTCGTGGCTACACAAACTGATCTCAGAAACACAACAGCGTATGATTCGGATATTCCGGTCAGTCAAGAGGAGGGATTAAAACTGTCAAAAGAAATAGGAGCTGTAACTTACATAGAATGTTCTTTTCGTGAAACAAACACGGTAAAGAAGGTGTTTCAGTGCGTTGTGGAAACGGGGCTGAAATACAGGAAGAAAAAGTTAAATATTGTCCATAAACTGCTCGGTAAATGACAGAAGGTAGCCGTTATATACGGGAAACAGTAATTGTTCTTAACCGATTTTCGCTATAATCGGTCAGTTCGGGGACAGATCGGTTGTCTCTATTCGTCCGAACAATGGAGATGCAGACAGACTGGAGGTTTAAACAGCTAGTCGCATATTTTATTCCAGAGAAACATGGTGCTACGAACGTTGACGGAACAGACTACAGATTGTGTTTACAAGATGGAATGTGCCATTTGGATCAAAGGACCTTGTTTAGGATGAAACATGATCCAAGCTCTGCTAAGAGGAAGATAAATAGAACTAGAATTAAGTACTATCTTCTTGTGAACTTAGGCTAAATAGTCAGCACGTAAAAATTTCAGACATTTTATTCGGAACTGTACATTTAGTTGGACACTCTGTTCACCCTTTTACCAAACGACAAAATTTTAGATTAGTCCAAAATGAAAGCATTTGCAGACGACAAGTTAAATGTTACTCAAAACATGAAATTTGTCTTTCATATGTTGAAAAACATTGTGGGAAAAGGAGTAAATGCTGGTAACCAGCATTTTCTCCTTTTCCCCACAATGTTTTTTTTTTCTCTTTAATTATTTATTTCAGGGTAGTTAGAATTGGGGATTGTGTGGCAAAGGGTTGAGATGAATTATAAACAAGAATATCTACTGTCTCAATGTTCTGTGTGTAAATCTATGTCACGAAGATGAATTAAGAGAGAGAGAGAGAGACAGAGAGAGAGAGAGATTGATCGATTGATTGATTAGTGTTTAACGCCGTTTTCAACATTATTTCAGTTATATCGCGGCGGCCAGTGCAACTATCCATGCTTTCCTGGAGTCTCTTTTACCAGTACTCTGCACAATTTTCTTTCCAAACCACTGGCTGCTTTCCCACATGACCATCGACGAAAAAATGGTCAGCGGTGGGAGAAGAACGAATCCTGTCGCAATGACTATCATCAATCTTCGGAAAGAAATAGGCCGAGCCAGGGATCGAACCCATTACCCCCTGTTCTCACGTCCTGCACGACGCTACCGTCTGAGCTACCGGGGCAGGGCAGAGAGAGAGAGAGAGAGAGAGAGAGAGAGAGAGAGAGAGAGAGAGAGAGAGAGGTACTATTAAACGGTATCATTGGTGTCATTCATCTGTCGGTCACTTAGTAGCAAAATAATCACATTCATCGATATATGATCAATAAAGAAATTGGACATCGATTACATAATCGATATAGGTCAATCGATAAAAATTGACAGGTGCGATAAAAACATCTAAATATGCACCGTGATTACGTAAGATAATTAGTTTGAATTATAGTTCGAAATAAAACATGAACTAGATTACACCTTCTGTCGCAATATATGTGTTAGAAACAACCCTGCGTTAAACGCCAGTGTTACATCTGTCACGTTAATTACAGAGTTAGCTCTTTAATAAAAGACGATCTTTTAGACATTTTACAAGTCAAAATTTTTGCAGACGTCATAGCAAATGTTACCAAAACCATGAAATCTTTCAAAGGTTAGAAAACGTTGTGGAGAAAGGAGAAAATGCTAGTTACCAGCATTTTCTCCTTTCCCCACAATGTTTTCAAAAGCCTCCTCCCCCAGGGTTGTTTAAAGTCAGGATTGCTAGGCCAAAGATGAAGAGTTCAAATATCATTAGTACTAGGCTAGGGCTCTGAATTGTCTTAACAAAGAACACTTCTACGAGTGGCCCTCCGCCTCACATGAGCATCAAACTCGTGACCTAAGGGCTACCAATTCTGCACTTCACCACTGAGTCAAGCAAGACGTCGAAATATCACATGTAAGAACATTGTGATTTCAAAACAAAATACACAGTCCTTCAGTATACATGCTCCTTTGAAGGCCCAATCGCAGCCAAACGACAATTCGGGATTCAAAATGCAGGCAGAATTAATTCATACGGTATAGATCAAGATCAGACTTATGGCTTATGATGTGCCACATTCGCTTGAAGGAGCCCTCGCGGACGCAATAGATCAAGATCAGACCACACATTATCTGCTATGTTCGCTTTATAGGGTCCTCGCGGACAATATACACCAAGATCAAACTGCACATAATATTCAACCTGGTCTTGGATTTTCACCGCCCGCACTTATTCTATACTTTTGCAGAAATAAAGCCTTCTACAGGGAAAAGTGAGGGTCCTGTGTGGCTCAGTGGTAAAGTGTAGGACTCGTGACCTTGAGGCCCCGGGTTCGAGCCTCACTGGCTCCACTGGGTTTTTCACAGGAGTGTCCTTGGGCAAGACACTTCAGAGCCCAGCCTAGTACTGGTGAAACTCAGGAAAACATGAATATGTGAGCTGTCGCCGTGATATGACTGAAATAATGTTGAAAGCGGCGTAAAACACCATTCAAACAAACATTCAAACAAACAGGGAAAAGTATTTTTATCCAAGTAATAATATATGCTATGCTCTGTGAAAAGGGGGCTTAATGCATTTGCAAAAAGTATCGACCCAGGTCAGCCCGCGCAGTCCGCGCAGGCTGACCTGGACCGAAACCTTTTGCTTTTGGTACATTTGCTGCAGGTCAAAGGACCAGTGTACATCATGATTCAGTAGGTTGTTATACCAAACGGATTTCAGGGATGTGTAGCACTGTGATGCCTTGCTTAGTATCATGCCAGGAAGATGGATTAAGCCCCCTTTTGCAAGAGCGTGACTCATTATTTCTCACCCAAATTGTTGAAGAGCGGTGACAGTACTGTCTTGTCATTTTTGGATTATGTTTGATATAATCTATTTCTCGTGCTGCAGAATAATCATTTTGAAATCCACGTTCTAGAGGAGTTGAAAACAGTTCCAGTACATCATTAAAAAAAAACTTTTTGGTCATCATCCGGATTGAAGAAAGCGGACGGTGTAGATACAAGATCAGACTGCACGTTCTGTGCAGTCTGATTTTGATCTACACCGTCCCTGAGTGAAAAGACCTTGAATGTGACAATAGCAGTGAAGGAGTTATAGAGTATATGTTAAAGGACAAACCTGTTTGTGGTAGAAAAATGACAAAAAAATATGTAAAAAACCAAAATCTTAAATAAAAGATTGGACTCTTCTGTTCTCCTTCTTTGTATAGTCGTTTGTCCCTCTGGTAATTGGTTCGTGAAAACTGGATTCTTTTTGTTCATTTATAGATCCACCACAGTGACTTAACAGGGCCTCACGAGTCTCAGTGGTAAAGTGTAGGACTTGTATACTGGAAGCACCAGGTTCGGGTCTTACTGGAAGCACTGGTTCTTTGTGGGAGTGTCCTTGGGCAAGACACTTCAGAGCCTTAGCCTAATGCTGGTCAAGGACACGCATAAATATGTGAGCTGTCGCCGTGACATAATTGAAATTATGTTGAAAGTAGTGTAAAATACCGTTCAAGCAAGCAACATAGGCGGAACACGTGTGTCCATGTAGATGGGTAGTACAGGTGTTTCTTGAATTACTGATTCAGGAATCGAATCAAATTCTAAAACATTCAATGTTTCAGTCAATCATTGTGGTTTGTGTACGGCGTTTGATGCCGTTTTCAAAATTGTTTCAATCATATCGCAGCAGCATGTGCACCAATCCATGCTTTCCTGGAAATATCTTCTACCAGTACGTCGCACAATATTCTTCCCAAGCAACTGGCTGCTTTCCCACATAAACATCGTCGAAACAATAATCAACGGTGAGAGCGGGTTGAATTTGGTGGAAACTGACAACCATCAATCCCCGGGAAGAAATTGACCAAGCTGGTGGTTCAGACCGGCGACCCCCATTGTTACAAGTCCTGCACGCTACCAGGCTCGGCCATTCATTCTGGCCAATTCAAGATTTGAGACAGACCAATTCAAATTTGTACTGGGGCTAAAAAAGGTCTCAAATTGTAAATACAAGTGTCTGCAATACCAACAGATTGAAAACATCGCTTTCATGTAAAATGATTGATTGAATGGCGTTTTCGCGATTTTCAGTATTTATTTCAGTCATATCACGGCGACAGCTTTCTAATTCAGAGTAACTTGGGCACCTTTTTATCCTAATCCTCAGACTGCTCAGCGGGATTCAAAGACCTTTTGCTGACAGTGTAAATTACGACCAGACTGCACTGAACGTGCAGTCTGATCTTGGATCTACTCTGTCCTATAAAGAGACATTTTTCTCTCCCAAAATTGTCTTTTAAATAGCAAAATTAGGTTTTCACTGTTGGCTTGAAAGTTTCGTTTCACTTGTTATACAGCAGGTTAAGACTTAAAGGCTTCACTATATAAGTGGACGGCATAGATCCAAGATCAGACTGCACGTTCTGCGCAGTCTGATCTTGATCTATGCCGTCCACAAAAATCTGTGATTTCACCTATGTCTGAAAGAGTTAGATATTCTAGCTTTTGACAAAAAAAAAAACCCTCAAAATGTTTACAGGTCTCTGCAATATTAATTTTAGTGATTGAATAGACCAATTTCATTTATTGAGCCATCTCTCGAATGATAAATTGTCAATTTATTTTATTACTTTCACTTAGTTCACACATGCATGTCTTCTTAACGATAAATTTTACAGATAATATCAGAATATTATTACTGCACAAAACGTGAAGTAATATTCGTGAAATATGATTGGACAGTATTTATAGATTTTGGTTTAAGTCTAAAAATAGAAATGTCAACAAACCGCATGACGTCTGTCTCAAATCCGTATAATGTCGCAGTTGAAACCCTTCTCTCGTTTAATTTAAATTGAAGGCTGTTAGAAACTTTGTGAGAAAAGGAGAAAATGCTGGTAACCAGCATTTTCTCCTTTTCTCACAAGGTTTTCTACCGTATGAAAAACAAATTTTGTGTTTTGAGCAACATTCATTTTGTATTCTGCAAAGGCTTTCAATTTGAACAAGACTTAAATTTTGTCACGCGTACAGAGTTAATGTAAAGGATTGGATTAAAAACTTTCTAAAAAGAAGGATATTGGTCTGTATTGAGCAAGTACACCTGCCTTAATATTTCCTGGATTGATTTTACACGCCCATTTCACACGCCTAACTTTTGTCAGGCTATTGTAACCAATACCTTCAATAAGCACTTTCTATGTCTGCGGTATTGGGTTGAAATTTTAAATACTTACCACAAATTTCGAGTTTTAACAACCCGGAGGAAGAAGCCTTCGGATTGATTGTATGAATGGTGTTTACGCCGGTTTCAACATTATTTCAGTCATATCACGGCAACTGTTCGCTTATCCATGTATGTCCAGTGTTTCACCAGAGGCCTACTAGGTTAGGTCTCCAAAGCGTCTTGCCCAAAGACACCCCCACGAAAGACCCAGTGCTTCCAGAGAGGCTCAAGCATGCAGCCTCTAGATAATGTGTCCTACACTTTATCACTGAGCCACGGGGGAATCCAAGAAGCCTTTTGTAAAAATTGTGGGGAAATAAGAAATTATTTCCAGCATTTTTCCCTTTCTCATAATGTTTCCTATCCTCGCAAATGTACTTTAGTTTTAAAATGACATTAAACCCTTTTGTCACACAATTCCGAATTTTAGCATGCATAATGAATATGCGAGCTGTTGCTGTGATATGACAGTTACAATGTTGAAAGCGGCGTAAAACGCTATTCATTCAAAGAAGGACTTTGAAAACAGTGTGGGAAAAGAAGGAAATGTTGGTAACATTTGTACAACTTCAAATTTTGTCGTCTGGTAAAGAGTTAACCCTTTACCACACAATCCCGAGGTTTAACGACCCTGATGAAAAAAAGCTTTTGAGAACATTGTGGCTAAAGAAGAAAATGCTGGTTACCAGCATTTTCTCTTTTTTCCACAATGTTTTCTAACCAATTATAGATCTTCGGCTTATTTGGACCAATTTCAAATTCGTCGTTTGCATATGCTCTCAATTTCGCCGAGTCTAAAATTTTGTCGTTTGGTAAAGAGTTTCAAATACCTGTGCACGTGCTAGTCTACACGTCACGTTTGGTAAATCATCTGATTTGAAAGTAGATAACCGATTTCGAGAGAAAATATAGACAAACTTATTGGCAATGCTAACTATCAAGAAAACGTTACAAATAGAGAAAAAGGTCATCCCAGAGACAGTCTTCCGTTTATCACAATGTTTTCTTGAAAAGAAAATCTCTTTCAGACGTATTAGCATAACTTCAATTGAAGAACGGAACATAAAACAAACCCTAAATTTTAAGAACAACTTTCGATTACTTTTGCAGACTCTACAGATCAAGATCAGATAGACCGCTCTAACATAATCTTAAGACAACCCTCCTGTTCAGTATAGAGTTCATGAGAATTTCAAAACAAACCTGTTTTCGAAGCGCAACACCCGAAATTCAGTCTCTTGACCGATATACCCATTTCACTTCTGCTGTTTACTGCTTTCACTGGCTGCTTTCCCACATGACCAGTGGTGAGAAGAGAATGAATCCTGTACCAATGACTATCATTAATCCTCGGAAAGAAGTTGGCCGAACTGGGGTTTCGATCCAGCGACCCCCTGATTACCGGTTGCGCTGCCGGGCACAATAGACAATCGATTTTGACTCAAATGATGGGAGTTGTATGTGAAAGGGTTGAAAACATTGTGGGAAAACGATAAAATGGTCACCAGCATTTTATCCTTTTCCCGCAATGTTTTTACATACTCAGCGGCAATGGTTAAGCTAAATTAAGCGTATCATATATATTAAATAGGTGATTTCCCACGCAAAAAATTATGTTTATCACAAAATATTCAAACTCACATTTATGGTTATGACAACGCCTTCTTTCAATAGACATGGAAAGTCAACGAGCCATGACTTCCTTTTGAATATGTTCTCCCCCTAAACCTTTAGAGGTTGTACGTTGCTAAGTGATAAAGTGTAGGCCTCGTGATCTGGAGGCCCCGGGCTCGAGCCTCACATAAAGCACTGAGGGCTGTCGTGGGATTGCCGATGGGCTATGCACCTCAGAGGTCTCTGCCTGGTGCTGGTAAAATCAAGGACATAGGTGAATGTGGGAGCTGTCGCTGTGATATGACTGATATAATGTTGAAAGCGGCGTAAAACACCGTTCAATCAATCAACCACCATGATTTCAGACTAAACCCATTTGAAAGTATTTACAGACGACAAATTAAATGAGGCTCAAAAGATTATTTCTATCTTTGAAAAGGTGAAAATCATTGTTGGAAAAGAAGAGTAAACTACTAACAAGCATTTTCACCTCTTCCCACACTGTTTTCAAATGCCAATTCTTTAAGGATCGTTAAAACAACCCCACACTGGTAACAGTCAGTCTTACTCTTCAACATTTTCTAAATTTGAAAGTAACACAACTATTTGGTTTAGCCAGTCAGGAGTAGTGTTTATTCAAATTTAAATTTAGAAAACTCTGGCGAAATTCGACTGAGAATGTTTTTAAGGATAGTTGGCGAATACAGAACGTAGATCAGACTGATTTTGTGGACAGTGAAGACAGGATCAGACTACACGTTTCTGTGATTTACACTGCCGGCTTCTTTCATCCACACTATCAGCAATTTAGAGAATCTTTTGGAAGAAAAAAACCTTGAAGTTGTAATATTCGGATTTCATCCTTACCTAAAAAGTACATTTGATTTACTTTTTTTTAACCCTTAGCCTGCTCAGTAAGTTAAATGAAAATGCCAAGCCGATAGCAAAAATCAGAATGATGCAATTTTATTTATTCATTTATTTTTTGAGAAAAATATCTCCTTATCGGACAGTGTAGATTCAAGATCAGACTGCACATTCTGTGCAGTCTGATCTTGATCTACACTGTCGGCAGTGAGTCGCGCTTATCAGCCTCAGGGTTAATGCGAATTTACAATACGAAATTCAAACCCTCCTTGAAGAGATTTCACAACATTTTTTTTTTCAAAAAGGTGTCTTCCCGAGATAACTATACAAGTAATATCATTTTACCTAAACTCTTTACAAAACGATACCGTATAATTTCAACAACCCCCCCCCCCCCCTTTGAAAACTTCGTAAAGAAAAAGAGAAAATGCTAGTAACTAGCATCTTACCTTTCACACTAAATGCTTTCTACCGTGTCGAAGACAAAATTCCATCCTGAAAGCCAGTTACCGTCTGCAAATGCTTTGAATATGGACTAGGCTACATTCTTTATGTCTGGTAAAATGGTAATGACAATAGAGGGTATTTAAATCAGTCGACAGTGGTGAAGTGTAGGGCTCGTAACCAGGGTTCGAGCCCAACCTGATCCGCTGGGTTTTTTGTTGGAGTGTCTTTTGGCAAAACACTTCAGAGGCCTAGCCCAGTACAAGTGAAACCCAGGTAATACATGAATATGTAAGCTGTCGCCGTGATATAACTGAAATCATGTTGAAAGCAGCGTAAAACATCAATCAATCAATCGATCAATCAGTCAGTCGAGAAAAGATTGGCGTGAATCGACAATCTACAGTAGATGTCCCTAGCTGCATGTATCGTTCCATTTTAGAGAGCCAGACTGTCCAAAGACAAAGGTAACATGTGGTAGTTACTTGTTCGTCAAAAAATATGTTCAAAGTCTTTCGGCGAGTTTCTACGACGGTTGAAATACAATCCACTGAAATCCAGAAAGATCCGTATCCAATAGGCTTTACTAAACAAGCGGACGGTATAGATCCAAGATCAGACTACACATTGTGCACCTCTGTGCCGTCCGCATACGCCCGTTTTCGCCTTTGACGCAGAAAGAATTAAAGAAAGTTAAAAATCATTAAAGATACATCATTCCAGCCAGTGAGAAAAAAAAAATTGTTAAAATTTTATAGTGTGTAGAATGGTTCAGATGTTGGTCAGCTGTGAAAAGATAGATAAATGATAGATAAATATGGTGTACGGGATAAAGAAACTTAAGGTCCACGGCCTCTAACTCTCATATTAAAAGACGGAAGCTGCCGAGATTTTCCGAACAGTCTTTACGAAAAGGTCGTTGTTACACGATATTTACCGATGAGTTAGTGAGTCTACGGCCCCCTCACATTCATAGTAATAGACGGAAGCTGCCGAGCTTGGCCGAATAGCCTTTACAAAAACGTCGTTGTTTACCGATGAGTTAGGGGTCGTAATCCTAAGGGATCTGTGCTCGATTTAAAACCGTGCTTCTTTTGATGGCCGTTCCTTAAGTGCTTCCTTTGATAGCCCAGGAAAATGAAATGCATTTTCTATCATTTGTAATCTGTGCAGCCTTGCAACCGTCAGGGGCAACATTTAGCAAGAATATACAACAATAACAATAGTTCATAAAATATAGATGAAATGCTTTAAAAAAAAACTGGCGGAAAGCGAGAAAAGTTGTATCTTTAAATAAATCGTTAACCAAAACACGTGTTTGATCAAGTTACACACGATGTTAAAATGTGTTAAATATTCATGAAATGAAAGTGTGTGAGTTTTTTTAACCCTTAGGCTTCTAAGCGGGACTCACTGACCTTTTGTCGGACAGCGTAGATTAAGATCAGACTGCACAAAACGTGCAGTCTGATCTTGGATCTACACTGTCCGATAAGGGGATATACATGTACATGTATTTCCTCTAAAAATACCTTTCAAGCAGCAATATTTAGGTTTTTACAATCTGCTTGAAAGTTTCATTTGTTTTATTTGGCAGGATAAGGGATAATAGCGAGTACATTTTTTGCAATAATAACGAAAGTTTCCCCCTTTCGTATTGTTAAATAGTTACTGCGTATTCAAGCCCTAAAAGTACATTTTACAACTAACTTTCATTGCAGCTCGTGTAGGATAAAGTCTGAATGCACAAAACGTGCTTTGTCATGGTTGATCTGCAATGTCTACTTCGCTGAAACACAAAAAAACGCAACCGTCAAATTTCAGTTACTTTTGGTTTTAACTATAGACTGATAACGTCTGTTTGGTTTACTCGGCACTATAAGATTTAAACATACATCTTCACTCGTTTTCATTCGGTTTTTTAACCGTTTTTTTGTTTTCTTTATTTTATGAAACTATAATCACTCTTGTATCTTCATGCCAAATACAGCACTGCCCCTGATGGTTGCAAGGTTGCACAGATTACGGCAGATAGAAAATGCATTTCATTTTATTTCGGCTAGCCATAGACATAACAACCACAGTTTCCGGTTTAAATCGAAGACAAATCCCTACAGTTTCTTTACCCCAAACATCTTATATTGATTTTTTTATCTACGTTTACACAGCTGACTAGTTTATAACACCGTCAAGTTTTAACAGCGTTTGTTTACTCTCTGGCTGTAAAGATGTCTCTTTAAGCGCGACTATTCAGATTTTGTAATCTCATGAAACTTCAAAATTGATTCATCACTGAAATATTTGGCGCGATAACTGGCAAACAATTTAGCGATACTCCGGCAAAAGGGGGCTTAATGCATTTCCGTGATCTATGGTACCAAGCAAGCCATCAGAAACTTATAGATCCATAATATACACTTCTTTAACATCCAACTTAATCATGACATAGACTGGTCCTTGGACATACAAAAAATGACCGATGGCGAAAAGTTTCGGCCCAGGTCAGCCTGCGCGGATTGCGCAGGCTGACCTGGGTCGATACTTTTCGCAGATGCATTAAGCCCCCTTTTCACAGAGCAATTATATTTTGTCAGTGGTATATATTTCCTTTTTGAGCTACGTAGCCTCTTACTTTAAGGTAGTTTTAGATTTCGTCAGAGTGTTTTGTAATGTCACATGCTCAGTAACAGGCGTCGATTATGTGGGATCCATTTCAAAAAAGTGAGACGACCTCAGATCTCATAAAAATAGAAGGACGTACCGGATGAAATTCCATCAAGTTGTAATTTGAACGCCAAATTCATGTCGCATCTTAGGGTATGTGGTTCATGCTATCCAGGGAAACATCCGCTTACTTGAAATGGTGTTCCTACGAATAGTGATAAAAATGATGCGTGGATAGATCTACTGACACCTGAGGGCTGAGCCCTGCAGCTTAGTTGGCTGTGTGCAGGATTTGAACCAGTCAGTTTCTATCCAAGGATTGATGACAGTCGTTGCGACAAGATTCATTTATTTCCTTCACTACTGACAGTTATTTCGACGATAATTATGTGGGAAAGCAGCCAGTAGCTTTGGAATAGCACATGTCTTATGCCAAGTACTGGTAAGAGAAAATCAAGGAAAGCATAGATAGGTGCACAGGCCTCCGCGATATCGTACCGGTAATTGAAATACTAGTAGTCTTGAAAAGATACACACAAACAATTCAAAGTGATATTTATGTCACAGTGCCCTGGAAAAATCCCTACGAATCGCCTGGTTTCGTATAAAGTGAGTCATGGTTTGGAAAAAGGGAGTTTAATTAATCTCCGTGGTGCATATCAAGCGAGTCATCAAATATTTATGGATAACAGCTGACTGAATCATGAGATATTCTGGTCCTTTGACCTGCAGAAATTTGACAAATAGCAAAATGTTTCGACTCCGGTCAGCCTGCGCAGTCCGCGCAAGCTGACCTGAGTCCAATACTTTTTTTTTTTTTAAATAAGATGCATTAGGCCCCCTTTTCACAGAACATGACTCAAATTTAAACCATTTAATAGTCTGTTTTGCGGACAGTGTAGATCAAGATCAGGCTGCACAGAACGTGCAGTCTGATCTTGGATCTACACTGTCCGATAAGGAGATAATTATTTTTGACCAAAAAAAACCCATTTGAAATCATATTTTTCGGGGTTTAACTATCGGCTTGAAAGTTTCAGTCAACTTGTTGGGCAAGATAAGGGTTAATTAATACGGACGAGTCCTGAATTGTGTTACATGGTTAAGGTGGTACAGGGTGGGTCAATGCTACCAAAACATGACATTGGCCAAATGTAAATAAATATACGGTTTATCACCTTATCGTGAAATACGTCGGGACTACATGATTGGCTAATGCAGTCCTGTGACGTCATCAGGTTAACTTTGAAGTCCTGCTTCTATTTGCAAATAGCTTTTACACGTTTTTAATTTTACCCTTTACCGAATAATCCCGTGATTTAACGAACTTTTGAATACGTTGTGAGAAAAGAAGGAAATGCTAGAAACCAGCATTTCCTCCATTTCCCGCAATGATTTTTTTTTACTCTTTTTAAGACAAGTTGAGCCATAATTGTCATCTGCAAACGGTTTTAGTTTGGACCAGACTGTAAGTTCTGCGCATTCTGATCTTAGCCTCAACTATCTACCAAAATCTAAAGAGATGCTATCAATTAACCCTTTACGTAACAATCCCAACTGTTAATGACCTCGAAGAAAAATGCCCTTGAGATCGTTGTGGGAAAAGGAGGAAATGCTTGTGTCGCTACAGCGTTCTCCACCCTTCCAAAATGAAAATTCACCTTTTCAGTCACATTTAATCTTTCGTCTTTCTTTTGTAAGTGCTTTTAATTCAGACCAGTCTAAAATTTTGTAGACTGATAACAGGCTAACTATTTCACAAGAAAATTACGGCTAAAAAAGATTTTATGGACTGCGTAGATCAAGATCAGACTGCACAAAAACGTGCAGCCTGATCTCTGGTCCAAACTGTCCGTTACTTGATACCGAACTTGGACGAAAACCATCTTAAATTGCAGTGTAAATCTTTTACTTTTCCAAAAAAGTGTTTTTGTTGTTTGTTTTGGTTTATCAATGGAAACTTTTCAACTCTTTCTTGTTCTGAAACTATTGACATGAAAAAAAATGCTACTAGGAAACTGGAGAAGTTTATAAGCTAAGCTTTCACTCTAAACCATTTCTTAAGTATTTGTTAATTGTCTGTGTTACCTTTTTCTTCTGTATACTGTTTTTCAGATGAATCAAATTTGTTTACACTATAAAGAAAAAGCCGAAATTTAACCAGTAACCCTTATCCTGCTAAATAATAAAATGAAAATTTCAAGCCGATAGTAAAAACCCAATAATTGTTATTTCAAAGGTGTTTTTTTTGGGGGAAAATATCTCCTGACCGGACAGTGTAGATTCAAGATCAGACTGCACGTTCTGTGCAGTCTGATCTTAATCTACACTGTCCGCAAAAGGTCAGTGAGTCGGCTTAGGACCCTAAGAGTTAACCTTGTACCAAACAATCCCGAGTTTTAACGACGCCAAGAGATAAGGCCTTTAAAAATATTGATAGAAAAGAAGAAATTGCTGCTAACCAGAATTTTCTCCTCTACCTACAATGTTTTCTACCCTTTCTTAGACAAATGATAAAGTTTCAGGCACATTTAATTTGCCGTCTGCAAACGCTTTCAGTTTGGACAAGGCTAAATCTTTGTCGTTTGGAAAAGACTTAATGCGAAAGAGTTGATTCTTTCAGTGCAAAATACATAAAATCGACTTCTTTTTCAATCCACTAAAACCGAGAAAGATTTTTTTTCTACATACTTGTCTAAACAAGCGGGTGGTATATATCATGATCAGACTGCTCGTTCTGAGCAGTCTGATCTTGATCTTTACATTCCGTAAAAACCTCTGTTTTTTTGTATATGACGCTGAGGGTGTTAAATGCTGCCGCAGGTCAGTTTGAACCTGACCATTCATTTACATATTTTTAGTCGACTTGTTTTCGGGTTTCTCAGTGTATCAACATATATTTCAGTCACGATTTTCGTCAATATTTTCGACAGTTGCGGACTTCAGACCATTTAGTCATTTCGCGCTTTATTTGAGTTATTATTTTTTTATGTCTTGTAGTAGAAAACTTTTGAAAACATTATGGTAAAAAAAAAAAAAAATCGAAACGAGCAACTTCTTCTCTTGCCAAAATATTTTCTATGTAATCATGTAATACGTCTGAAATAGTGTCGATAATGTATCTCTAACAAGAATGAAATTAAAGTTGATTGCTGTAAACTTCTTGCTGGATGTCATAACCCTTTCTCAAACAATCTCGGATTTTAACGCCGAGCTCCATTAGCTCAGTCGGAAGCATATACGACTTGCGAGTCGCTGGTTCGATTCCTGGCTAGGCCGATTTCTTTCCGAGGATTGATGATAGTCATTCATACAGGATTCATTCCTCTCTTACCGCTGACCATTGTTTCGACGATGGTTATGTGGGAAAGCAGCCAATGGCTTGGAACGAATATTGTGCGGAGTAATGATAAAAGAAACTCCAGGAAAGCATGAATAGGTGCACTCGCCGCCGCGAGGTAACTGAAATAATGTTGAAAACGGCGTAAAACATCAATCAATCAATCAATCAATCAATCAATCAGATTTTAACAATCCCGGTGAAGAAGGATTTTAAAACAGTGTGGAAAATGGAGACACTGCTTGTAAACAGATTTTATTACATTTTTTTTGTCAACTCTTTTAACCCTTAGGCTGCTAAGCGCGACTCACTGACCGTTTGCAGACAGTGTGGATCAAGATCAGACTGCACAGAACGTGCAGTCTGATATTTAATCTACACTGTCCGATATGGACATATTTTTTCCCTCAAAAATACCATTGACATAGCAATATTTGGGTTTTTACAATCGGCTTAAAAGTTTCGTTTCTTATCTAGCAGGATAAGGACTTTAGATAAACCCCAGACTCTAAGCCACATTTAACTCTTTTAACGACCCTGGAAAAGAAGCTTTTTGAAAACATTGAGGGAAAAGAAGAAAATGCTGGTTACCAGCATTTTCTCCTTTTCCCACAACGTTTTCTGCCCTTTCAAAGGAAAAATTGCACCATTTGAGCCACACTGAAATTGTCGTCTGCACATACTTTCAATTTGGACAAGACTAAAATTTTCTCGTCTGGTAAAGGGTTAGTTTGTCGACTTAGAGAACTATGGATTTGATTGACTGATTAATTGGCGTTTTACGCCTCTTTAAGGATTATTCAGACATATCACAGCGACAGCTCACATATTCATATATGTCCTGGGTTTTACCAGTACAAGGCGGGGGGCTCTGAAGTGTCTTGTCCAAGGACACTCCCACGAAAGGCTCAGTGGATCTAGTGCGGTTCGAACCCGAGGCCTCCAGGTTACGAGTCCGACACTTTACAACTGAGCCACGCAGGACCCCAACTTTTGATTTGGTCAAGTCTATAATTTTGACATTGGGTAAAGAGTCAAAGAGTTTGTTATGGGGGTTATCAAACCTTAACCTACTACATGTAAATAACTTTTAAAAGAAACTTTTACGCCGATAATAAAACCTGAATTTGGCCATTTCAAAGTTATTTTTGGGGGATACGATATCTCCTTATCAGACAGTGTAGTTCCAAGATCAGACTGCACAATCTGTGCAGTCTGATCTTGATCTACACTGTCCGCATAATGCTTTTGAGTCGCTCTTAGCAGCCCAAGTAAAATATTTCTTTGCAGCGACAAATCAATTTCTCTATTGACACAACTTTTTTAGACCCAATAGACGTCACAGAGTATTTTTCTCCCGTTATCCAATTATCTTGAGTAAAATGGGGATAATTTCAAGAACACAATCAAATGTTTATTTTGAAAATAAGTTCTACGTTATACTAAACAAATATGAAAATCGATAGTCTTAATTTCGAAAGGGGAATAACCCTTTGACGGCACGGCTGCGTCCTTCGTGTACCAGAGGCCCCGTTTTACTAAGGTAGTTACGAACAAAATTTGCGTAAGTTTTGGGTAACTATAGTATGGTGGCATATTTCTTCCAAGAGATACGAGATAACTATTATGACTATTTTAGAAAACTATTGCGACAAATCAAAGCTTCCTGGAAATTTCATCTAAATAAAATGAAAAGATAGAATTAGCAGGAAGCTTTGATTTATCGTAATAGTTTTCTAAAATAATCATGACAGTTATCTCGTATCTCTTGGAAGAAATATGCTACCATTCTATAGTTACGTAAAACTTACGCAAATTTTGTTCCTAACTACCTTAGTAAAACGGGGCCAGGTCTTTTCTAATTTTCGCAGTCGCCGTAGATCGTTTAGTAGCATGGGTTCCGGTCCGGTCAATTTCCCCCTTATAATTATATTTCGACGTAACTTTGTCCGAAATGACGGTAATAATTACAGAAGAGATAAACAGTTTTGCCACAGATCTGCTCAGGTCGTGAAAAGAGGACTGCAATGTCTGATTGAAAATTTTTTACCGCCTGGACTAAGGCTAACCGTGTAGTAAAACACGGGTATTTTAGCACTCGTCACATCTCAGCCGATCCGTACCTACATCTTACCTCGTCTGTATCAAACGGGTCTCCATTTTGAAATATTGCTAGTCACATGACCTTGAACATGGCTGCGCCGTGTAAATCGATTAATTACGGTGCTGAGCAACCTATCGCTGAAAAATGCCAACATAAATGATAGACCGAGTTAGAAAATAAATGTAAAAACTGTCATAGAAATGTATTTAGAAAGAGTCCCGAAGAAAATGTTGAGTAGTTTTTTTTCTAAGTGGAGTGTTACGATTTAAAGAACGGTGAAGAGGTGTAGGCCTACTTCCGGCAAAGAAATTTACCGTGTAGGTGCATACCAAGCTACGTGATACAGCCCAGTGACTTGATCATCAGATCGCTCTCAGCGGATGCTTCCCGGAAACCTTAAACATTGCTGGCGCCTGATAAGACGTCCTTTGAAAACATTGTGCGTAGAGGACAAAATGCAGGCGAAAATTTTGTCGTTTGGTAAAGATATAAGACGTCGGCAAACGACAAATCTATTTGAGCCACGCTCTGGGAAAAGGGGGCATAATGGATCTCTGTATTGCATAATACCAAGTAAGTCACTGCGTAATTATGAATCCATTTTGTCCAACAATTTATTGGGTCTAGAGGTAGAGTAGTTTTTTGACATGCAGAAATTTTACATTTTGGCAAAAAGTTTCGACCCATGTCAGCCTGCGCGGACTGCGCCGGCTGACATGGGTCGATACTTTTTGCAGATGCATTAAGCTCCCTTTTCACAGAGCATGGCTAATTTTTATCCAGTTTTGAGACAGATGAACCGAACAGCTCGTATAAAGCTATATAGAGGGAAGACCCTAACATGCCCTACACAAGCACTCAAGGTTATTTTACATTTGTATCTGCATGTCATTTGTCACGTTCTCGTCAAATTCTTACCAAACAAACGAAATAGATAACCTTTCAAGGTCTTAAATTTGAATGTCCGGAAGATGTCTAGGCGTCTTCTTGCTTATTCAGTCTTTTTTTTTTTGTCAAAATATAAAGTTTTTTATAATTTTTCTTTTCATTGTCTTTGTCAGCTGAAGGTCAAAATAAACCACAGTTTAATGAAATGACAGTCCCTCGTATAACTTGTTGGACCGTCTTTCATATATGAGCCATGCTCTGTGAGAAGGGGGCTTAATGCATTTGCGAAAAGTATAGACCCAGGTCAGCCTGCGCAATCCGCGCAGGCTGACCTTGGCCAAAACTTTTCGCTATTGGTCAGTTTTTCCGTATGTCAAAGGACCAGAGTACCTCATGATTCAGTAAGTTGTTATACAAAACGCATTTTAGGGATGTACAGGGTGATTCATAATATCTGATACAGTTTCAACCCTTAATAATTCTTTCCTGCCGACACATACCTCGTAATAATTTATATCACAATACTCTACAATAATTACAGTTTTGTTTGATAAACACTGTTCGCTACTTTAAATACTTACATGTTAAATAAACTAGGTCAAACTTTTTCACAACATTTACATAATATGCATTATATGAAGTTCATTTTTGGCAATTGCGACGCCAAGCCTCTTTTGAAAGTTTGCTATCACTGATGAACACATTTATGGCATTATTTTTCTCATCTCTCGACGAAAACTTGTTTCAACTCTCCAACAGTGTTTGGTTTAGGTGAATATACATTTTGTTTCAACTGTACCCACAAGAAAAAGTTCAATGGACTTAGGTTAGTGGAATGAGGGAGGCCAAATATTGTCAGTCCTGAAGACGAAGTTTTCCCGAAAGTTACATGAAGCCACGACAATACTGAATGTGCTGTATGGGATGCTGTTTCACATTTATTATGAAAATCCTCTACATGATGAACAAGTTACCGTATGGGCAGCGTTAAGTTCCATCGGTGTGATTGGTCCATTCTTTTTTAAACAAGTAGGAGAGACGCAGACTGTAATCAGTGAACATTACCTAACATTTCTGAAAAACAAGTTTTTACCAGCTTTACAGAGAAAAGGAAATTAAAGAGATTGGCTTCCAACAGGATGGAGCAGCACCCAATACAGCACATTCAGTGATGTTGTAGCTTCATGAAACTTTGGGAAAACTTCATATTCTTCAGGACTGACAATGTTTTGAACCCCTCATTCCCCGGACCCTAGTCCTTTGGATTTTTTCTCGTAGGGACACCCGAAAGAAACTATATATTCACCTAAACCAAACACTGTTGGAGAGTTGAAACAAGGTATTTGTCGAGAGATGAGAAAAATAATGCCATAAATGTGTGCATTGGTGATAGCAAACTTTCAAAAGAGGCTTGACGTCGCAATAGCCAAGAATGGACGTCATATAATGCATAATCGTGTAAATGTTGTGAAAAAGTTTGACCTATTTTATTTAACAGGTAAGTATTTAAAGTACTGAACAGTGTATATCAAACAAAACTGTAATTATTGTAGAGTATTGTGATATAAATTATAACAAGGTATGTGTCGGCAGAAAAGAATTATTAAGGTTTGAAACTGTATCAGATATTATGAATCACCCTGTACAATAATGTGATGCCTTGCTTGGTATGATACATCACGGAGATGCATTAAGTCCGCTTTTGCCAGAGCACGGCTCATATACAGTATACTAGTATATACGAACTGTCTTGTAACTAACTAAACACTAGAGAAAATCAAATCTATGCCTTTACGTCTACAGGAATAAGTTTGTTGTTCAAGAGACACAAACCTTCTTTTTTTACGTTTTGTTTTTGTATTTGATATATCATTTCATTCTTTAAGGCAAGCCATATTCATCGACTAAACTAACTTGCATGGTGTATAAGTCAACAGTAGTAATGCGCAGTCGTAATTAGTAAAATTACGAAACTTCACTAGATTTTACAAAATAATCTCGAGTTTTAACGACCATGTCAAATAAAGCCGTTGAAAACATTGTGGGAAAAGGATAAAATATTGATAACTAGGATTTTATCCTTTTCCCACAATGTTTCCTATCGCATTTCAAAGGAACTCCCACCACATGAGCCAATTTTAACTTGTTGCCATAAAATGCCTTCATCTCAGTTTGTCGTCTTGTTAACCCTAGGCTGCTAACTTCGACTCACCGACCTTTTGCGGACAGTATAGATCAAGATCAGACTTCACAGAACGTGCAGTCTGATCTTGGATCTACACTGTCCGATAAGAAGATATCTTTCTCCCAAAAAAACCTTTGAAACAGCAAAATTTTGGTTTTTACTATCGGCCTGAAAATCTCATTTAATTGAGCCATGCTCTGCGAAAAGGGGGCTTGATGCACAGGCTGACCTGGGTCGAAACTTTTCGCTATTCGGCAATTTTCTGTAGGACCAGTCTACCTCATGATTAAGTCGGTTTATAAAAAAAAAAGTTGCTATTATGGATCCTTAATCATGTGATAACTTGCTTGGTATCATGTATCACGGAGATGCATTAAGCCCCTCTTTGCCAGAACATGGCTCAATCTATTTAGCAGGATAAGAGGTTAAGAATTAATCTTAGACCGAAATGTAACGATGGGTGTCCAGTAATCAAAAGCATTGTAATTACGTAATCTCTATCTCTTAAGCAACATTCCGTTAACTTACGCAATTTCGTAATTGCTATCTTCAACAACTCTAACTTACGCAATAAAGTACACGTAATTACTTTAATGAAAATAAGAGTAACGCATGCAGGTGCCAACGCTCAGCTGCAAGTGTGATTTTCAGTGAAAAGTTCTAAGTAAAAAAAGGGGCATACTTGTGTCAAAATATTTTGATGGTTTTCTGCTCTTGTTGTAAAGGTTTCCCTTTAGAAAGTTAATAACTAGTGCAAGTTTAAAGTAAATATCTTCAATAATTACAGAGATATTGTAAATTGTTAAGGTTTTTTTTAAAGTTCTCAGTCGAAAAAGGGGCATAACTGTGTCAAAACTATTTTGGTGGTTATCTGCCACTGTTGTATGGGTTTCCCTTTTGATAGTTAACAACTTGTAAGAGTTTGAAGTAAATATGTTTAGTAATAAGAGAGATATTATAAAATGTTGAAGTTTTTGTACGAGGACGACGACGCAGACGACTACGCCAGAGCTATTACAATACCTCAACGTTTTCTTCTAAAACAGTCGGGGTAAAATGGGGGAATAATATGTAGAACAAACAAGCCTCGACACCCTGTTTCTCCGACATATTGGCGTTCCTGCATTTTTTTCAATTTCTGTTTCGGGACTGCGGGTGTGAACGTGCCCATGGGTAAGACATTACAGTGCCCTAGCATAGCTGTTGGAAGAAAAGGAAAAAAAGAATGTTAAAGCACATGAGTAGTAGCTGAGATGTACATGTATATGTATGTGGCTGTGATATAATTATAATGCTGTTTAGAAAAACAGCGTGACTTTTAATAAAGAATTCTTTATTTGTCATGGTGCTAATTTTTTTTCTGACAATAGAGTTCCATCAGTATTCATCAGTTCCATCAACTTAGATTAAACATGACCCCTTTTCAAAATCTTTTGAGGTATCATGACAAACGTTTTAACAAACTTTCATGAGTATTGGGCTGAAAATTGGGCCTCTACAGTGTGCGCAAGCTTTTTCTAGAAGAAGTATCAGAGACCTACTTTTTAGCCCAACATGACCCATTCTCAAATTTGTAGTAGATATCAAGACAAACATTCTGACGATCTTTCATGCGTATTCAACAGAAAATGAGGTCTCTAGAGAGTATACAAGGTTTTTCAGAGATTTGACCCACTGGTCTACTTTTTGACCCGAGATGACCCATTTTCAACCTCTTCCTAGATGTTCACAAACAGTCGGACCGCCTTTCACGAGTCTTGGACAAAAAAACGTGGCCTGCAGCGTGTACACAAGTTTTTTTTTTTCTAAGATTCGACTTAAAGACAGAAAAGTTTTATGAGTATTGAACTGATTATGTGGCCTCCAAAACGTACACAAAATTTTTCAGAGATTTGACCTGGTGATCTAGTTTTTGATCCTACAAAATCCACTTTCGATGTCTTCCTAGATATCATCAAAACAAACATTTGGACCAACTTCCACGAGTACTGAACAGAAAATTTGTTCCCTGTAGTGTACACAAGGTTTTTCGAGAATTTAACTCAGTTAGCTAGATTTTGACCCTATTTGACCCATTCTCAAAGTCGTCTAAGATATCATCCAGACAAATATTCTGATTGAGTTTCATGAGAATTACACTGAAAATACGGCCTCAGAGTGTACACAAGGTTTCTGTAATAATTGACTTAGTGACAGTTTTTGACTCTTTGTGACCAAAATTCAAAGTCGTGCAAGATATCATCAAGACAATCATTTTGACTTAGTTTCAAGAGTTTTTGACTAAAAATGTGGTCTGTAGAGTCTACACAAGATTTTTCAAAGATCTGACCGGGTAACCTTAACTTTGACCCAACATGGACCATTTTCTAAATCGCCCTGATATGACTGAAATAATGTTAAAAGCGGTGTAAAAGAACTACAAATCAATCAATCAATCAATCAATAAATCAATAAATCAACCAACCAACCAACCAACCAACTAACCAAGCAACCAACCAACCAACCAGTCAAACAAACAAGCAATCAATTACGTGTATTTAAAGTTTGATGAGGAAGTTAAAGCTTGACAGGACAGCAATAAGACGATGATTCAGCTGCATTTAAAACACATATCGTATTGTAATTTATGTTCCCAACTCTTTACCTAATGACAAAATTTTGAACTTTATCAGATACAAAGCGTTTGCAGACGACAAATGGAGTATGACTTAATAGGTTTGATTTGTCTTTGAAATAGTAGAAAAATGGTGGATATAAGCGTTTTCTCCTTTTCTTACAATGTTTTCAAAAGTTCTTTCCCTGTAGGTCGTCAAAACTCCGAAATCTTTGATGAAGAGTTCACTCTTTATCCACAAGGACAATTTTGTTGCAGACGACAATGAAAGTATTCTCGTTATTAACATGATAATCGGTATGGATTTCCTCCCAGAACACAAGAGAAAACACTGTAACAAAAGGAGAAATGGCTCGTTTCGAGCCATTTCTTCTTTCATTACAATGTTTTAATAAACAAAATTGTCTGCTGCAGGGCGCAAAGCAGTCGTGTGCCGGAAGTGAATATAACACCGTGATAGTTTCAACCACAGGTAAGTTTATGAAGTTATATTAGCCGTAAAGTATCAGTCGACAGTTTGTTCATTTTATTCAGGGAACTATCAATTGCATCGTTCGAATGGAAATAGATATAAAGAGAGAGAACTGGGATTATACGGGTTTGACCAACATCTCAACCATCTACAAGAGTTCTAGGTTTTTAACCATGCTTATGATTAAAATATTATACCAACCATCTCTCTGCTTTAATTAATAATTCAACCATATCCCTGGCTAACTCTCAAACCCAACCATCCCCCTCCTCAAATCTAACCCCAACCATCCCCCTCCTTCCCAACGATTTGTATTTTCAGTCCATATAGCTATATGAGCGAAAATTACGTCATGCGATATATTCTGCCCTCTCTAAGATCCGCGTCTTTATCTTAGTGTGCCCCCAAGCTAATGTATCGATATTTTTCCCAAGGATATAGCGTTTATCATCGTTTCCGCTCAAGGCTACTTTATTTACCTCTTCAGTATACAACTCATGATTATGACTTCTAATAACTACCATTCTCCTTAATTGTGTCTTATTTTCAAACAAACACTCTTTATAATGATAATGTTTAATAAATGCTTTTACTACATGCTTTTTAATTCCCTTACATTTTTTACTTTCCTCCTCATCATCACACATTTTATAAGAGTATAGTTTAGACCTGAGGCCCACAAACTCCTCAATAATCTTACCACTTGTCTCATCTTTAAACATACCCACAACTTTCTTATTTAATCCTGTGGGAATACCTGAAGGATGATCGGGTGGATAATCACTTGTATCAAACCAATCTCTAACATCATCACTAATATCCTTATAAAAATCTTCTGTTTCTATTTCATACATTAAGCTATCTGTATCATTGAAAAGAAGTTTAACTTTTTCACCATATTTATCTTTAATATAATTATAATGAAAGTTATACATCAATGTCTTACTTAAATCTAAAATACACATCCCTACATAAATAGGTTTATTAAGATATAAACGCGGTTTTTTCATTTGAATTATACATAAATTTTCATCAAGGACGGTTCTATCGTAATAGTTTGGTTTAGCGGTTAATTTTTCTGCTTTTTCCCTGGTACTAACTAATCTTATATCTACTCTATTCCTAATATTTTCCATAGTCTTACCAAATACAGAATTATTCATAAGTTTAAAGAAATCCTTTTCAAATGCGGTTTTAGCTTTTGCTCTTAGTCTAGTATTTTTATCGATATAAGGTTTTAACCATTCACTCTCATCAAAAGTTAACCCTCTATGAATCTTTTTAAGCTTTAGACCTTAACTTAAATATAACTTTAAATTTTCATAATGTAATATATATTTATTTTTATTATATAAATTAGGTATAAGTTTTTCAACTTTACCAGTCTTTAATCTTTCGGGAGCTAATGGGAAATCATTATGCAAATCATGTAATTCTTTAGGATATTCTAAATCAACTTCTAATATACAAGGGTGACTCTGCCAATTTTGTAAATCATTTTCATCCATCCATTTAAAATTACCAATGGGAAGTTTTTGACACATTGCCCAACCATAGAGATTATTCGCATCCAAATAAGTAATAAATTTTGATGGTTCTTTTGAGTCATATTTTTTACCCATATATAAATTATTTGCTTTTGCAAATCGTTTAAAAATGGTTGAGATACCCCCTCTTATTCCGTTTTCAATAAATAAAATCATATCAGGGTCTGATAATAATTCTCATTTTACCTTAGTAGTTTTTAACATTGCCTCCCAAGCTAATCCCGGCGCTGTATAAAACCATGATGGGTCTAAACCGTAATTATTAAAGCAAACATTCCTGGAATTTTCAAAGACATCCGCCAACAGTAAAACATCAGTCTTATTATATAAGTCATGATAATCTTTAAAAGTTTTCATCTCGAAGGTTTTCCATACATTTAATGCATGTTGATAATCCTCCTCCCCAATTCCACTATATTTAAGCTTTGAGTAAAATTCTCTTTGTTTGGGTAACTTTGTTTCCTCTAATTTACTAAGGTTATCAAACCATTCATATGGGAATATACCTTTTTGAGAGACCAATTCAAGCTTTTCCCCCTCAAATATTTCATAAGATTAGTCTTGTCCTCCTTAGCTAGAGTGCTAGCTAATTCATCTAAACTTTTACCTAGAAATTTTAAACTATCAAGGAATCTAATCTCATGCGTTTTAATTTTCTTCATCCCTTTAACAGTGTATTCTATTGGCACATTTTTAGACACGCTTATATATGTTTCCTTGTTTGTTGGTATACAACTCGTCTCACCAGGTGTACTCATTAAGTCTTTTATAAATAAATGAGCATCATACTTACTATAATTATGAAAGAATATGGGTGTAAAAGTAGGTCTTCTACATTTTAAATTACACACATTGTGCGCGGCTCCCCTAAACTTTCCAGTATAATGGCAATGGTCTCTCACTTTTTTCATGTCTTTACATTTTGAAAATGACTCCCCGCATATCCAGCAGTTTTCTGATTTATCAAACTCTCTTTTATCCTCAACTCTATAAATCATTTCCCTCGTTGGTACCCTATCTATTTCTCTTATAACATTTTCTAAATCCTCTACGAATTTCTTAGATGCATTTTCGCCAGAATATTGGAAAATCTTAGAAGGGTAAACATTTTCATAAAGTGATTTAACATAAAAACAATATCCTGAAACGTTATGCTCATTAATTACTATTGTCCCGCTGCCTTTCTTTTCGTTTTTCTTTTCTAATGTAGACTCCATATCCGCATAAATTGTAAAAGGGTGTCTCTGTTGTTTATAAAAATTCTGAAAAGATATTTTGGTTCCCTTTTCAGGTAAGTCTATTCTACAGGCATCTTTTTCACCACAATACTCTAAATATTTATTTAAAGTTTCTTCTTTTTGAAAATGATTTAAACATCTTTCACAAATTTTAGTTTTACCGTTATGATCAGATATTTGTTTAAATTACAATCTACTCATATTTTTAATTAAACAATAATGTTTTTTACCATCCTTCTCAAGAAGTAAAAGATTAATATGATTTTCTCTTTTATAAACTTCTTTACTTAAACTAAGTGGATAAACACCAGTGGAATCATTATATCCGTGAATTGATACGGATATAGATGGGTTTAGGGTTTCGAATTTAATTTTATTCTGAAGGGAAACAGGGTAATTAATCCCTTCCATATTTATACTGTTTAACAAAGGTCTTAGTCTTTCGATTATTTCAGGATGTTCAATTGTTGGGTTCAAAGCTATAAGAATACAATATGCAAAACACATATCATCACTTCTATTTATTGGATTAATAACACTTTTTGTATTTGCTATCTTAGAAGGAGTTGGGAGCCAAGAATTACCTCTTATTGTGTTATATGATACTGTGTGTAATCTTAAATCGATTACGTAAAGAACTTTATAATAATCTTGTTTCATTTCCTCAGCTGCTATACCAGCTAATATCTCTTCCCCCATTTCTTCATATAATTCATCCACATCATCCCCATCTAAATTAACAATTGGAAAACCAGAATCAAAATACATCTCTTTTAAACGATTTTCAATAGAGTGTTTCATCATACACCTCATAATAAGTTTAACTTTTGTTTGACGATTATTTCTCATAACATCGGTTAATTTATCTTTCGCTAAATCAAGGAAATCAGCCGGCGTAAAAACTCCTTTACCTTTTATAATATATTGTCTGGTAAATCCTCTAAATGCTGATGGTCCTTCTTCAATCTCTATTTTATCTTTATCCTTATATAACTTATCTATTTTTTCTTTTAAAGCTTCTATCCTAGGTGATATATTTTTTGGAATTTCTCCAATACTATCTAAATAGTTCATCAACTCCTCAGCTGCGGCTGTAGGTGGAGTTGGAGTTGGAGTTGGTACCGGGGGTGGTGTGTAAGGTGTTGGTTGTAATACCGGGGCTTCAAAATTACCAATATCATAATCTAATATTGGCGCTCCCCGATTACTTAGACGCTCAATTAATTGCGCTCTTCTAAGCGTGGAGTATCCTCGGATTCCTCTAGACTTAGCTTCTTGTTTTAAGTCTTTTACTGTGGGCCTCCTGAATTGATCAGTAGGAGGTGGAGGATTACTTAGGTGCTCAATTAATTCAGCTCTTCTAAGCGTAGAGTATCCCCGGATTCCTCTACGCTTAGCTAAATTTTTTAAACCTTTTAAGGTATATATATTATAATTAATATTCTCCATTTTATATATAAAATAAAAAGACTTAAGTTAATTTTATTATGACTTCGTCATTGTCATAACAAAATTATTGAATGTTAATCCTATATTTATTATTCCAAGTTCTCCCATTCCAGTTCTCAATCGTTTGTGAGCAGCGATCTATAAATTTACCTGCCTTATAAATTGATGGAAAGGTTTTTATTTCACCAGTTTCAACATCCTCTAAACTAACTTTCTTAGGATTATGCATAATAGTTTTTAATCTATCAAACCTAGGGTCTTTACTTCTTTCTTTTTTAGGTGACTTAGGTGACTCCTCCTCTGGGAACAATCCATGTTCTTTCACCAACTCAACTAACCGCTTTTTATCCCAGTATGAGCGGAAATCTATATTATTTTCTGTAAGAATTTTTTTTAAATCTGTAATCTTTATCGTTTTTATATATAAGAAAAAATATCTTAATACACTACACTCATTTTATTTCCATCAGACTGGAAGTTAATTAACCTATCACTAATAATAACAGCATATGCCTCTGTGTTCGCATTCACATTTACACTAAAATTTGCCTTAATTTGAATATCAGTATCAGAATATTTTAATTTTTCACTCTGTTTAGAAACGTCAAACAAAAACAAAGGATATAGAGTTCTATTATCTGAGGGAGAAATGTTAGGGTTCGATACCAATTCACTCATTTTATAAAACTTAGATCTAAATAATGCGGCGTCACCATACGCTCTACTAAATTGCTGACTAGCAAATGAAAGATTGTAGTCAACCGCGGGATATCTAGTGGAGTTTAACATAACATAAATATTTTTAACATTTACATTGTTAAATACAGATGCATTTTGTCTTTGGTTATTACTTTTATTAGTTTGAAAGCCGACAATGATAAAACGTGGTACCTCAGGAGATGATTTAACAGAAAGTCTCCAGGTAAATGATGTTGTCAGAGGAACTGCGATAGAGTCACACTGTAGCATTCTATATCCAACTGGTATTTTTTCTTTTTTCTCAATAATTTTATAAAGTTCCATCTTCTCTTTATCAGCAGGTAACACATGTGGCATAAACCAAGATATCTTATCTAATCTAATTCTACCTTCAGGAGCAGCGTTGGCCCGGAAGATTGCATCATTATCATTATTTCTTGTTAACGTGAGAGTTTGCTTCATTCCATACAATATTTTATCATAGTCCTCACAAAAACCAAATATATGCTTTAAAGGAACTCTAAAACTAAATGAACCTACTGGATTAATTGTATTATTAATGATGTATTGTCTTCTTATTTCCCATCCTCTATTTTGATCGTCTGCAATGACTGTTGTATCCTTATACCATAATTGGTTTAACCCCTGTGATTTGGAAAAATCATCTGGATATTTTAATAACCCAAGCATTGTAGTAGCCTGACCAGGATTTGTTATGGATTCAATATCCGTACCTGAAAGTTGATACCTAATATTTTTAAACAGGTGCATCAAGGCGTTGTTTGTTAAAGCAATATTAGTGTCGTCTGTGCCTATAATATAATCAGTGCCATCAGCATTCTTTACTCATTGTCCTTCTATAAGTAAATAACTCTCACTAGGATGAGTAAAAATATCTTGGGTTTCGATACTAATTCTAATATCTCCCCCTGAGTTGTTGAGATTTGCACCTGTGATTGGTTCATACTCATAGTGCTCATACTCATCAATACTATCATCTTTTGGAATTGATTCGGTAATTTTTAAAATTGAATTGACGGTTTTTGAATTGTTGTCCATTTTTATTATTACGATTATAATTTGAAATAAAATTATAATTCTAACCAAAGCTGGGGAAAAGACTTATTTTCATCATTAACAAACACACCTTTAAGTCTAATTCTTTTTGCGGTATCTATTTTAGTTTTAGGATAAACTCTATTACCGTCGTATACAAGTGTTATTTGGGGTATGTTCCACTCTTGTAAATGTTCATTCACCTTTTCCTCAATCTCTTTAATCTTGATTACTTCTTCAGGAGATAACTTCACAACAGCTTTTTTATAACCATATTTTGTGTTATTAATTTCGAGGATCTCACAATCTTCTAGTTTTAAAGATGCACCTACTATAGTAATAGAACTAGTATTGTATTTTTTATAAACTACACGATTAAATGTTAATTCTGGCATTATCTTTTTTATAAGTAATATTTTTTTCTTTAACTTATTTTTATCTTTTTTTCTTCATACTACTTTAATGCCTGCTCCACTGTTTAATTTTTTAACTAAGTCTTGAATAGCAATGGCACTTCCATCTATTAATGTATTAATGTCTTGCGTATCAGCGGGTTTCGGTGTTGCGTTATATTTTTGTAAAATTTTCTTTGATTTTGGTGTAAAAGCTCTCGTAACTAATTTCTTTCCCGCTTCTACAGCTGCACTCTTTCAATCCTCTAAAGCTTTCTCTGCCCCTTCCTTAGCTACACTCTTTCCTACATCAAGGGCAGAAGACGCAATTTGTTTAGCTGCGCTACTAGTAAAAAGCCTCGCTAAAAGGTTAGCAATGCTGTCAAAAATTCCGGTACCACCGTATGAATACCTTCTTTTAAATCCGTGTTTAGTGATAATCATTTTTATAGTATAGACATTAAATTTTTATAAGAGTGTGAATTTAAAACGCCTTGTCTTTTTAATTCATCACAAATGCTCACTAACTCGTTTCTTACACCTGTGTTACCTGCTTCTTTACTTGCCAACAACAGGTCTAGTCTTTCTATTAATGCGTTAGGGTCACACGGGATAACAATTCCTTTTCCGAGGAATTCTTCTCTATTATCCGCAATAGGCCTAAGTATGTGATTCCATTTATATCCTTTACTACCACTAAGCCTTTTATTTGGGTCGTAGTTAAGGTGGAGGGCGTTGGTCTGTAACATTATTTTGCGTATTGATTAAAATCATCCTCTGTGTACTTTTCCTTAACTGGGTTTTTTGATGTGACTAGCTCCCATAGACCAGGGGTGCATTCATATTTTTATCATCAACTATAAAATCATTATTTTTAATATTAACTTTTTCGCTGCCAATATACCATGCACCATTTCTATCAACAAGTCCATACGCTTTATCAGGTTCGGTCTTACTAGCAAACCCTCTTAAATAATTACTCGCGGTTACCCCATATATTATAGGAGCTTCACCTTCTTCATCATCTGGAGCTTGTATAGAAGGAAAGGCTGGAAACATAACTTCTTTAGGTAACTTTTCGATACCCTCTTTAATAGGTATAAGTCCTTCTGTAATCTCCTTTGTTGCAGCTTTTTGCGTTTCCGTAATAGGTTTAAAAAACTTCGAAAGATCTGTTTGAAGTTGCTGTTCACCCGTTCTCTCCGCTATTAGATTATCCCGAATATTCTTTTTTTTTTTCAAGATACTCTTTTACAATTAAGTCCCTTTTTGCAGGATCAGCGATTTTTAAAAAAGACATTTTTTTATTATTACTAAAATAATTTTTTATCTCAGTTTTTAACATAGTTTTTAACATAGTTTTTTAACACGTTTCATAACTACAGTTGCATGAAAAATTTATTTTTCTTGGTTTAGGGAGCGGTATGATTCTTTTTAACCAACCTCCGAAAGGACTCACGCACTTCTTGCCTCCCTTTCTCAATTAAACTTTCTTCATTTTCGGTAGATATCTGTTTCTTAGTTTTTGTTCTTATCTCATCCTTCATATTCTTATACTTCTCTTGTTCTTCCATGATAAGTTTAAACTCTTCATCCGATATATGATTGTCAATTAAAGCTTTGGATATATGTGAAGCAATTGTATCGAGCTTAGCATCAGCTATCATTCGAATCTTTTGATGTTTTTCTGCCTTGGTTCTTGAATTTCCTACTACATATTTACCTAATAGTGAAAGAAGCCCGGTTGCCCCAGCTGATGCTTCTAATGCTATGACAGCTGGAATAGCTACAACAGTAGATAGTAAACCGATTCCACCTACTCCTGAAGCCATGGTTACCGTGATCAAAACTGTGTCAACGTTGTCAACAATTTTTGCGGCTCTAAAATATTTTTTAGCTAAGGCATCTCTTTCTCGAATTTCATTTTCGAGAAACTTTTGTACTTCAGATATTTTTTGTAAACGGTAGGAATGACCTTTGTCATCTAGTGCCATCATTTCAATAGATGGGGCGCTTGAATTATTTCTTTCTCGAGGTAACGGAGGATAGATTTTTTTAGAGGGATGTTCTTGATCTGTATCTGCCATTTTTTATTAAAATGATAATTTTTTATGTCAAGATTGTAAATATTTTAGATAGCAGATTAACTCACCCTCAGGTATTTCAATTGGTTTTTGTGAGAAATTATAAATGTAGACTAAGATATCATTAGCCTCATTATCAAGATGTGTCCCATTAAGAATGGTTAAACTATCTTTCCATTTATTACTAACAGATATAACTACAACTCCTCGTGTAGTTATATAACCAAATCCTAGCGAAAGTCTCATACCATCACGAGGAGGAATCTTGATAGTTACTTGTGAGTATATTTTCCATTTTAGAGGATCTTGCTTTAAGGGAGGATATCTTACTCCATGTAAATGAGGTTTCCAAAATATAGTTTTATGTTGAGTAGTAATATTAGGTTTTATACCAAATTTGCGTACACGCATTTTTATTTTGTTGTAAATATTATTTATAGCATTACAATATAGCTCCTAAGATAGGGATATTAGCAAATGGACTATTAGGTCCGAGTAAAAGTCCTTTTCCGTCATAAATTTTCCCTCCTTGCTTTAAATACAAACCATCACCAACATACTCTAATCCTTTACCTTTGTATGGCTTTAAGTATAATCCACATCCATCAGTTTCAACTTGACAAACACATCCTCCTTTTTTAAGATAAAGACCTGACCCCCATTGCTTTTTGTACACCTGTTGAGGCTAATCCAGAAAGAGCACCAACACCTAAAGCTGGTAAAACGGTTTTTGCAAGCATCGGCAAAGCTCTAGCAGCTAACCCAGCCAACATTCCGAGAAAACCTCCCTCTATTTTCATATTATATTTAACTTGTTTCGCAGTCATTTTGATTATGATACCCTTACCATCCTCATAGGCTTTAGCTATTTTTTTTACTTGTAAATTGGTTAATGCTAAAACATCATTACCTCGTAAATTTTCATGACCTAAACGAATACTTAGCGGGCAACCACCTTTAACAGTATGTTGAAGCTTTTGTCCTTCAGATATATTTACTTTAACATTAGTGTAACTCGTCATTTTATATAATTCTTTTTTTATTTATCTCGCTTCTCTAATATGAAACCTAATTGTTAAATTTTCGCCTCTAAGATTTAGTAAATTGCCGTCTTGATCCGTAATATTTAGCTCTAGGCTATGTATTTCATCTAATGTTATTGGTAAGTATACTAAATTAATTGGTGACTCAATTATCTTATATCCAGGTGCAACATCTGGGAAAAAAGAGTAAACAGTGTTTTTTGTTGAACCATTAACATAACTTCCTGAAATAATATCTATGTTAACAAGCAAACTATTTATACTAAGAATGTTCACTACATTCTCTGACTCGTGAAATCCTTGTGTATATTTAGTGCGAGTAAATCCTAATAATTTGGCAACGGAGCCTGGTTGATTAAAATCTACTTGATAACCATCTTCTATAGTAAGAACAGTCTTTAGGGTATTGGTGTTCGCAGAAATGTTAATATAATACTCTTCATTTACTTCATCGTAATGACCCTTTTTTCTCATTTCCTGGTGAATGGTATCATTAATGCCAACAATGTCATAACTTCCTTCAGGTATTCTTATTTTAATCCATGAGTTACCATTGTCTGGAGAATAAATAAATACGTTGTTTGTTTCATCAATGTTTGGAAAAGAGTAGTAAGTTTCAAGGTTTACTAAAGCTATTTCATATACTTTATCCTTTTCCAGCTGAATTGGGGGATTAAACCTTGTTCTAAAACGTGTTTTGTTGTCGCTTACTATAATTTGAAATGATGTTTTGTGGTTTGTATTTTTTACAATTTGTTCTAAAAGATCTTCCATTTTTTAAAAAGTGAAAATATTTTTTATACTGACTTAGGTATGTAAAAATTGTCAAAACCGTTTCTATACTTCCCATCATGTTTTTTACTGGTTAAATCAATGATAGCAAAACCGTATGGTCTTTCCCATGCCCTTTTACAAAATTCTCTAAATTCATCCTTTGGCATATCATCACCTACATGATCACTATAAATATGGTTAATGTTGTTTAGGTCTTGTCGGAAAAGACAAATAAAATTAGCGTTTTCTCTAATAGTTTGTCTCGGTAGTCTAAAATAATTCTGTGAGAGGTAAAAGCAGTCAACATTACTATGCCTTCCTCGAATGTAGTAACTCTCACATTTATTTTGCTTTTCTAAAAGTAAATCATCAAAAATCATTAAATTTTTTATTTTCTGAGTTTAACTCTCTCGGATCAGGCACATCACTCGCATTTTCAAAGAAGTTGCAATTTATATCCGATTTGATTTTAATCGTTTTAATCCATTCTTCAACTAAAGCTGTTGGTACAATGTTTAGTTTTTGTATCTCATCACGCATGTTAAACAACCTTAAGATACATTCTTTTGGTAGTTTTTCTTCAAAAGCCTTTTTTAGTATTCGGTATTCTGGTTGAAAAAGGCTTTTTCCAAAAACACTCAAATCGTTATAGTCGAGCCAACCTGGTCTAAGTAAAAGGTTTAACAATAAAGTAGTTTTGCCACATCCTGATTTGCCTATAATTAAACCTCTAATACTTTTTGGTAAAAGGGAGTGATTAAATCTCTTTGATAGTACTTCATTCCATGATAAGTTTATAATATCCATTTTATATAACTTTTTTAATTTTTATAAAAAAAATGTATTGCGTTAAATGTAAAAAACATACTGATACAAACAATATAAACTATGTTGTTACTAAAAATAAAAGAAATATGAAACGTGGGAAATGTGTGGTTTGTGGAACAACTAAAACCCAATTTGTTAAGACGTCAAAGGGTGGATCATTGCTAAATAAAGCTATAAATAATTTACCTTTTGAAATGCATCTCCCTGGGCATAATTTCACGGGACCCGGCACTAAATTAAAGAAAAGACTCAATCCAGATTTAACGCCAAAGAAATGGAGTAAACCAATAAACCGCGTTGATAAAGCTGCATACCATCATGATGTTTGTTATCTTCAGCACAATGACACTGCCACAAGAAACGCAGTGTGCGATAAAAATATGTTAACAGAGTTAAAAGGTATTTACAATCCTACTATTAGAGAAAAAATGGATAAGTCCATCGTTAGTAGGTTCATTGGAACAAAGATGAAATTTGGAATGGGGGTTAAAAAAAAAGTTTCGGCATGATAAATTTAGCGGAAGAATTACATAAACCTGTAAGAAGAAAATTTAAGAAAAGGAGAGTTATAGTAAACGGTATAGATAAGATATGGGCTGTGGATTTAGTAGACATGCAAGCATTTTCTAAGTTTAATCGTGGTGTTAAATACTTTCTCGCTGTCATTGACATCTTTTCTAAATACGGATGGTTGATACCATTAAAAGACAAAACAGGAAAATCTGTTGCTATAGCACTAAAGAGTATTTTTAAGGAGAGAAAACCTGAAAAAATGTGGGTGGATAAGGGTAAAGAGTTTTATAACAAAGATGTTAAAGACTCGGTTGAATTGTATTCTACTGAAAATGAGGAAAAATCTAGTGTGGTTGAGAGATGGATTAGAACAATGAAAGAAAAAATGTGGAAGTATTTTTCCGCTAACTCCACAACCGTTTACATCAATGTGTTACCGGATCTCGTTAAAGAATATAATAACATGAGGCATTCATCCATTAAAATGACTCCAGTAAATGCTAGTAAAAAAGAAAATGAAACCAAAGTTTGGAGAAATCTTTACCCCGATCATCTCGAAATAAAAGATATAAATCCTAAGTTTTCCGTTGGAGACAAAGTAAGGATAACTAAAAAGAAAAAGACTTTTGAGAAAGGTTATACAACAAGATGGACTGAAGAGGTTTTTACAGTTTCTGAAGTAAAAAATACATCACCTGTAACATATAAAATTAAGGATCTTAATGGAGAAGAAATACAAGGTACCTTTTATGAACCCGAACTGCAGAAAACCAGTCAAGAGCTGTATAGGATAGAAAAGGTTATTAAAAAAGGAAAAAAGAAATCTCTTGTAAAGTGGAAGGGTTATTCCGATGAATTTAATTCATGGGTTGACAATAAAGACATTAGAAATATTTAACTATAAAAAATGTTAAATATTTCGATTGAAAACGTAATTTTACCAAATAAACCGTTAAACAATTTCGAATTGGAAGATGCGGCAAAAAGATTAGAGATTCCTTCTTTTAGAGGAGTTTTTTTACTAGATACATTACCGAAAAAACCAAATAAAAAAGAATGTGGTATAGTAAACTTTGATAAAAGTGGTGGACCTGGTACACATTGGGTTGCTTGGTATAAAAACGGTAAAACTAAAATTTATTTTGACAGTTATGGCATACAACCACCTATTGAAATTCAGGAGTATTTAAAACATCAGATACACTATAATACTGATCAATTACAACAAGTTGGGCAAGTATTTTGCGGTCATTTATGTTTGTACATTCTAAAAGAGTTAGGCTCGGGTAATAAATTTCAAAATGTTTTAAATAAACTTTTTTAGTAATATAAAAAATGCCTGTTGACAAATTTGGAAGAATGAAAGATGATGAAACAAGCGATGATGGTGTGTCACTCGCTTACATAAATAATGATTTCTTACGTAAAGATGGAACAACCGTCGTTACTGGTTCTATAAATATGGCTGGTAATACATTAACGAGGGTTAGTAATCCAGTAAATTCTCAAGATGTGGCAACTAAGGCTTATGTTGACACCAACTCAGGGTTATTAAAAGAAAATGGTGGATATCAAGCACTTGGATTTATAAATATGGGTTTCAATGAAATAAGAAATGTTAAAGAGCCTACAGAACCTAATGAAGCTGCTACTAAAAAATATGTGGATAGAAGCGGTAAAGCTATAGTAGAGAATCGAGATGGTACCTTTTCCGCTATTGCAAATATAGATATGAAAAGATATAGTTTAACTAATCTTTTGGATCCCGCAGATGCCCAAGATGCAGCAACTAAAAGATATGTAGACAGCGCAAATAAAGCCTTTGTTTATGGAGCTGGTAGGTATATGGCAGTTTCTGACGTTTCTATGGGAGGACGAAGGATTAACAATGTTGGAAGCCCTTTAAAAAATGATCAAGCTGTAAATAAGTTTTACGTAGATACCCTCGTTGAGGTAGCTACTGCGGGTGAAAAAGCTTTTTCTAAAAGACAAGACGGATCCTATTCAATGGCAGGTGTAATAGAAATGAATGATCACTCGATTATTGGATTACCAAATCCTGTATCCCTTGGTGCCGCCGCCAATAAAAATTATGTTGATAACGGTGGAGCTATCGTAAAAGATCCGAATGGAAGCTTCACGGCGGTGGATGACATAGATCTTAAAGGTTTTTCTATAAAAAACTCGGCACCCTCGGTAGAAGAGAGAGATTTAGCAACAAAATCCTACGTGGATAAAAAAGTATCCCCTAAACCTATTATAACCGTGTGGGCTGAAGAACAGGGACCAATTGTAGATGGTAATTATGAGTTCTCATTTGGTAATGGTAATTCAGGAAAAAGGCATGGTTAGGGGGTTACTGCATGAGTGCGCCGGGTAGAATTATAAAAGGAAGTTTAACGATTGTTAAAGATAACTATAACGCACTAAAAGAGGTACAAGTTAATATTGTGGTAAACGGAATAGAGCAGGTTGATTACTCTATTATTAAAAAAGCGGACGACGAAATTTGTAGCTGTACGGTTTTTCCGAGGGCTTTAGAGGTAAAGCAATGTGACATAATAAACTTTGTTTCAAAAACAACCGACCGTGATATAATACACGCTTACATATCTATTTTGATAGAGTTAGACTTATAAAATATAACTTTGTTTATAAAAGTTATATTTTCTGTACTTATTCCTCATCCTCGTCAGAACTTGGGCATTCATCTAAGATATTAGGTAAAATTTCCTTTCCTGGTAATTTTACATTCTTTTCTATTATTTTTACTGATATAACTTTAATCTGGATCGTTTCGATGTTTTTATTTTTAAATATTCCTTCTACTTTTAAAATACAAAACAACTTACAAGCAATTTTCTTATATGAAAGAGGGTTTACCTCTTTGTTGTTTTCATCGTAAAAGCAGGTCTTATATTGTTTGTTTTCGTAAAGTTTTGGGTATAACATAGCCGATCCATCCTCATTATATCTTAAAATATTAATTGTGTCTAAATTTTTAATCTTATCTTCTCTTAGTTCTTTGTCCATCCCATGCTCTCGGAAGAAATCTGTTAGTTTTTCCAGATCTTCTTTAAAAGCTCTTTCCTTTTTCGTAGGCTTTTCACCGTTATAACATATTAAAGATAAGGAGTAATCTTTTAGATCTTTTCCTTCTGGGTTATTTCCAAATCCTGCATTAACACCATATGAAAACAAAACAGGGGTACGCATAAACAACGAACCATTTTTATTATTAGAGTATCTGTACTTTACTGGAATCTTGACAAAAGCATACTCTTTGCTTTTATATTTATTCTCGTAATTTATAGAAAGGTCTTCTTTACAAAGTTCTCCACTTTTGATATAATTTATATCTGCACCCATTTTTTTTATATAAGATTTTTTTACTTAACTTAATTAATTTTTTCATAAGTCCCATACTGAAGACGTAAATAAAGTCGCCTTGAGCGGAAACGATGATAAACGCTATATCCTTGGGAACAATATCGATACATTAGCTTGGGGTCACACTAAGATAAAGACGCGGATCTCAGAGAGGGCAGAATATATCGCATGACGTGCTGTAATTTTCGCTCATATAACTATATGGACTGAAAATACAAATCGTTGGGAAGGAGGGGGATGGTTGGGGTTAGATTTGAGGAGGGGGATGGTTGGGTTTGAGAGTTAGCCAGGGATATGGTTGAATTATTAATTAAAGCAGAGAGATGGTTGGTATAATATTTTAATCATACGCATGGTTAAAAACCTAGAACTCTTGTAGATGGTTGAGATGTTGGTCAAACCCGTATAATCCCAGTTCTCTCTCTTTATATCTACTAACGGATGTGATGACGATTTTTTTTCCGCTCTATCTTATTCTAATAAGAGAAGCGTTATTAAGACAAAAAACAACATAGGAATTCATTTGAATTATCAGTGTGTGGAGAAAAATAAAAAACAAAACAAAAAACAACCCCAAAATTTATTGTAAAATTTTTGAATATGGAGATGGTCGTTTTTCAATAGGTATTACTCGAACAAATTGACATGAAATAAATGACCTCTATTACCATATATTACACGCTTGAATTACTGTCCAAACTTAGCTTCGGCTATTGTCGTCTGCATGCAGAATTATGTGAACGATTTTCAACTTTATGCGGCTAATAGATGTATCGTGTCTGTAAAGAATACTTAAAATATCTGAAATAGGCATGATTTTGTTCGTTTAGATTGGTAATACGTGGCGGTTGACATAGATCTAAGATGCACTCTCTGTGCAGTCTGATCTTGATGTATGTCACTCGCAAAAAGCTTTTTTTAAAATTTTGACTATGGTACTGAAAGGGTCAAACCCAACGTTTACCGTTAACAGAATTTCCGTACCGTCCGATTATACCCGATGATAAAGATTTTCATTCTATAATTATTTTTTGCTTAAAGGTCAACTTCAGGTCAATTTGTTCGAGTAATACCTCCGTCTATTTTCATCACATCATTTATGACGTCATCGTACAGACTTTAATACGAATCCTCGTACTCGATCATATGACATTCCAGAAGTCTTTGCCAAATTCTGGCGCTAAATCTAAAAATATCTTAAGAGGCTTCGTAACCCATTAAGGAAATACTACTGAAAAATGCTTTTCTTACTTATGTATTTTTTCTTTAATGTCGTTTTTTTTTTACTTATGTCTTTCTGCTTTACTGATGATATGCACGTTATCATATACATGTACTTAATTCAATGATATATTATTTTTCAAGTTTGGTGAGATTTTAGACTCTGAAAAGCTCCCTGTAAAGCGCCTATCCCCAAAGCGCTATTTTGGATTATTTTGTCACTCTTCAGAAGTAATGGAATAGAAGGTTTTTTTTTCAAATGTCACAGTGAGCTGAAGGCGTTGGAAAAAATCTAGAGAGGCTTAATTATACAGCAACACTTTGCAAGGGCTTGAAACATTTTTTATGAAATTTGGTAATACGATCTAAAAACGAAACCATTTTATAATAAACACCGGTAAAAGTAAAGTAATGATATGAATGCTTGCAAAGATAGAAAACACGTTTTGTAAACAAAAAAAACGTTACATCAGAACGTGATCAAAATTTACACATACAGGATATAGAATATCTTATTCCCATTGTTATGAAAATTGTTTAACAATGTGATAACTTCTCTGATGTAAATTAGAAATACAGAAAACTCCATAAAACCTCACATTAACTCATATCCGCCTACAGATTTCTTGTGAGCAACCCTGTTAGAACAGCATCATGGCAGATGAGGAAATTGCTCGCAGCAAATCCCCTTTTTTCCATAGTGTTTTAACGTGCCATGTATTTATATAGACCTATCTAAACATGAGCGATATTAATTCTCCATATAAAAGCCTATTTTGAAAATAAAATTAAAAAAAAAGAAAAATCCATCTACCAAAACCGTTTGTATGTTAAATATCTTTTAAACTCCAAAAGGAGAACTGGTGAATTCTTCTCATATGATTTTAAAGTACATTTCAAACTATTTCGTTAAACTTGAAAAAAAATTAAGACCAAAAGTAAAATATACATCTAGATCTACTTAGGTTTTGATATTTCTTATTAAAATTGTTCTAGCTCTACGAGAGTTAATCATTTTTAATGTTTTAAGACGTTCATTTATTTACCATTTCCATGTTCCATATGTCTACTTAAGTGTAGTTAGAGAATAAGTGACTAGTTTAAAAAGTGTGCAAATAAACCATACCACTATTCATACGCGCTGTCAAAATAAATAAATACCAGATCTAGTACTGAGTAAATAAAAACGGTAACTAGGATTTACTACTTTTGCTTTCTCTCAATGGTTTCTACCTTTTAAAAGACAAATCCAATTACTTGAGCTACAATTTATTTGTCATCTGCAACTACTTTTAATTTGGACAAGTCTATAATTTGGTCCTTCTGTAAAGGATTGTTTAAGAGATGCGCACAAACTGGTTCCTTTTATTTGTCTTTCTAAGGTTTCAAAACGGCAGATAGATTTACCGAGATTTAAATAATGCTAATGGAGTTTCGGTATCTCTCTTAACATTGTTCCCATTCCGTTTATGTTGGTTTGAAATATGAATAAATTGTATCTGCCTTAAATGCTATTTTTTCCTTTGCAATCATTTAACCCCCTTTGTCCATATCATGGCTCTTGTCTATGTGCGGCAGCAGGAAAGGAACACAATTTTACGATTACGGATCATGACATTAGCTGCTCTTTCAACTGTTTCCCAAATAACACAGTGTTAGACTTGTCCAATTAGAAAACACGTGCAGAAAACAAATAAAATGTGGTTTGAGTTATAGAATTTGTCTTTGAAACAGAAGAAAGCATTGTGTGAAAGATGAGAAAATGCTAATAACCAGAAGAAAGCATTGTGGGGGGAAAAGAGAAAATGCTGGTAACCAGCATTTTCTCTTTTTCCCCCACAACGCTTTCTTCTGTTTTACTTTTCAGACCTTTCCTTTTATTTTCTCTGATAAAACAATGCAGCAGAAGTACTTCCTCTCAAAGTTTCAAACGAAACTACTTTTGACTAAAATGACCAGGAAGTTCATAGGGGTGCGACACCATCAGGGCCCCTTGCAACTTCCTGATAGTGGCTACTTCATTTCATTTTTAATTTTTAGGGAAAATCCCATCAACAAATTCCTAGTAGGGCTGTGATAAGACACGTGGCATGTAATCTCACTTTCATATTCAGATGGAAACTAAACACCAAGTTTTGTAACGATTAGATTGAAATTAAATACAAGTAAGGTGTTTTTTCTTGTAAACCTTTCAGAATCGTAGGCGAGAACAGGGGCTTTTGTAGACGGCAAAGATGATCTATACCGTCTTGTTTATTCAAGTATAGCCGAGTTCCGGTAGCTCAGTCGGTAGCGCACAGGATTTGAGAACAGGAGGTCGCTGGTTCGATCCCCGGCTCGGCTAATTTCTTTCCAAGGATTGATGATAGTCATTGTGAAAGGATATATTCCTTTCTCACCGCTGACCATTGTTTCGACGATGGTTATGTCAGAAAGCAGCCAGTGGCTTGGAAAGAATATTGTGCAGAGTACTGGTAAAAGAAACTCCAGGAAAGCATGGATAGGTGCACTAGCCGCCTCGATACAACCGTAATAATATTGAAAACGGCGTTAAACACCATACAATCATTATTCAAGTCTATGATTTTTTTAAATTCTTTGCTGAATGACAGTAGATTGTATTTTTTAGCCGTCGACTTGGGTCGAGTTTATACATTTGGCACTGAAAGAGTAAAAACATAATGGGGGCGGGGGGCTCTGTCAAAAGGGCGTTTAATGGATCTCCATGATGCGTGGTACAAAGCCTGTTATTTCATGATCATGGATCCATAAAGTCCATTCTGTCTAACATCCGACTGAATAATGAGATACACCTGTCCTTCGACGTACAGGAAAAAGTTTCGGCCGAGGTGTGGCTGCGCTGGCTTGCCGGAGTCGATATTTTTTGCAGATGCACTAAGCCCCCTTTCACAGAGCATGGCTCAAATCAAATTATTAAAATGCGAAAAACAGTCTGGATGGCTATAGTAGATCTATTGGGATGCTTTCGCCTGGAAATATGATGATTTATTCGTTGTCCTTAGCTTTCGTAACTTGAAAAATATTTTATCTAAAAATTAAATTAAAAGTATTGCTTTAAACAGTTGCATCCTCCTTATTTTTTTTACGCAGAGCTCATTAGCTCTGTCGGTGACGTACAGGGCTTGAGAACAGGGTTTCGCTTGTTAGAATCTCCGGCTCGGCCATTTCTTTTAGAGGCTTTGATAGTCATCGCTACAGGATTCATTCCTCTCTCACCGCTGATAAGTGTTTCGACAATGGTTATGAAGGAAAGCAGCAAGTGGTTTGGAAAAAATATCTTGCGGAGTACTAATTAATGAAAACATGGACAGGTGCTCTGACCGCCGCCATATGGTTGAAATAATGCTGAAATTAGCGTGAAGCACCATACTTATGACATCCAACCTTTTCTGTTCCACAAATCATTTCTTTATCATGATAAAAGTAATAAGGGCAAGAAGGGTTAACTCTTTACCAAACGACAGAACTTAGACTAGACCAAACTGAAAGCATTTGCGGACAAAAAATTAATGTTGCTTTAGTGGTGATTTCTGTCTTTGATAGGATTGAAAACTTTGTGAGAAAAGGAGAAACGCTGGTTACCAACATTTTGACCTTTTCCATCAATGTTTTCAAAACATTTCTGACTAAGGATCTTCAAACACGATATTTTTTGGTTAAGAGTTTCGTATCGTACCGCAGGTGTCGATATGTCGGTTACACGTGGTTAACTTGTCACGACAGCACGACTTTCAAATTTACATAGCTATAACTTCCATGTTAACGACAGTCATTGGCACACATTTCCGGCGACCTACATTTCTGCCAACCCTTTGGTCATTAATTCTCGTATTTGTCTTGCGGTGGGCCGCCGATTAAGACCAAGACTAGATACTGAACGGCGTTTTGCACAATAATTTATTGTGTATTAATTTACATCTAGAAGACCTCCAGTCTGATTAAAGTTAATAAACCATGGATATCATACAAAAAATAAGTTTAAAATCGATTGCAACAAATTTCACAGTTGCAGGGGATGTGTAAAGCTTGGCACACAGATTAATCTCAGAGATTTTTGCATCTGAGGCAAATCTTACTGTCTATACATTCCTAATACACGCATTATAAGATTTCTGGAGTTTCGCGAAACTATATTAGGTTTAGAGTAATGCTCTATTTCCTAAGATTTGTATTAGAGTATTATTCAATCACAGCTTAGCATTTACTGGAAGGTGAATTACCTGTAGATTTGTTGACGCTGTACATAAGTGTATACATATTAAGTAACCCACTTATTCTCCAAGATTTGGCAAATTTCAAAGTAACACAACTTCTGATTAGCTAAATCGTTTGGTTTAGCCAATCAGAAGGACAGTTTGTTTCAAATTTTGAAAAATCTGGAGAATAAAACTGAGAACGTTCTTAAGAATGGTTGGTGAATACGGACTCTGGTCTAACATCTTGCCATCAGGAATGGTCTGTTCAAGTTTTCCAACGCAGTAGCCATAACTACATACATAATGCCATGATCACTTCACCTTGCTCTGTAAGCACCATTTTGACACTAGATCTACACATTATCATAATTCTGGCGGGGAAACCCGACAGGTAAGAAGAGTATCATTAAGATTTGTATTAGTTTGTGTACAGGACTGTATTATGATACAAAAATCTCTGAGATTAATTTCATGAGACAAATCTTATTGTGTGCACCGGCCTTAATTACCCTTTTCAGCTCCTTGGACAAAAAAGCGGCTTTTGCAGACGGCATACATCAACATCAGATTGCACAGATGATGCAGTCTGATCTTGGATCTATACCACTCGTATGTTTAGTCAAATCTATAGATTGTATTTTTTTCTAAGTTACAGGAGATTGTATTCAGCCTTCGAGTTTATTTGGCGCTGAAAGAGTTACTCGCCAAATAAATGAGATGGCAAATGTCTGTCTTTATCATAGATGTAATTTTTTCTTCAAGTTTAGAGATTTGTTTGCGTCAGATTATCTTACACTATATCTTACAGGATGCGGACTAAGATCCGATGGCACATTGTGTGCAACCTGATTTTGATCTACATGTACTTTGTGCGCAGGAGTAACCAAATTTGCTTTGGTCGTAGGCAAGGTTTCTTTCTATCCGTGGTTTTGTTTTACGGGACAAATTTCTTTCTTATTCATTCTCGAACTTCCTCCTTTTGTCTCTCATTAGATCTGACATAATGAAAGCTTGCTGTCAACTTCATTGAAATGTCTCTGTAGAGGTTGCTCTGTGAACTCTATGATTCAGCTAACCAATCAAAATCGCGGAACTTATGTAAATGTCTATTATTGGCATGCAACAAACGTAATGGTCTGTTCACACCGCTTAACACTGTTTCGACTGTGTTTTTATAGTCCCAAACGTATGGCTTAGAAAGAAAGTTCATCAAAGACAGAGCGGATTAGTCGAATGACTGTCTTCATATAACTGAATACGCTCGCATGCACATAAATAGGACTGAAAAAAAAAAATTATCAATTAGCATACAATCACTAGTTTTAAAGGTCTAGAGAAAGAGGCCTTATGAAAACATTGTAGGAAAAGGAGAAAATGCTGGTAACCAGCATTTTCTCCTTTTCCCACAATGTTTTCTCTATCTTCAAAAGCAAATTCAATAATTTAAGTAGCAGTTAATTTGTCGTCCGTAAATGCTTTCAAGGTTGACAAGTCTTGAATTTTGCCGTCTGTTAAAAAGTTAAGTAAACCAAATAAAATGTCAATCATGGACATATAAATTCTTAAGTAATGGTCTGTTGTCACCGATTAACGCGATTTCGACTTCTAGTAATGGAGAGAATATAGGAAAGAAAATAACATGAAAGAAAGTAATGGAAAAAAGAAAGAAAGAAAGAAAGAAAGAACAACTAAAAAACCCAGGAAATCACAAGTAAAACAAAATATAGAATCAGATTTCGATGCTCCTTTCAAGCCGGAAGAAAAGTATCACCTTGTCATGATATCAAAATACGAATATCATTTGTCTCTCAATATATGTACACCTTTTGTTTGATAAAACATTATATTACAACTTTACAATACCTTTATCTAGGAGTGCCATCCGATAACAGTAGACGGACCTTTTCATACAGACCAGTAAAATATCAACATGTTCTGGTTGTTAACGGACCTTTCAGTATCTTTCGATATTCTTTCCATCGAAGTACATATATTAAGATTTGACTTTGATAAACAACTTAAGGAGCCATCTTGTGTTTTTATGCTCCCAGAAAAAAATGGGAGGGAAGGTCATGTAGTCACCATACTGTCCGTTACTTTGTCCTTCCGTCCGCCGGTGCGTCCACAATTTTGTTTTCGCGGTATTTCTGAGCAACCTCCGGATGGAGTTCAAAGAAACTTTATGGCAAGCTTCCCTAGAAGGAGGACACGATTGCTTGTATTGTTCAACATTTTCTTACAGTTTTAAACCAAATTTGTTTTACGCGCTATATATATTCTCAGCAACCACCACATGGGATTCAACGAAACTTCATTGGAAGTTTCCCCTGAAGGATGGCGTGCGTATACTGTCTGCATGTTCGGATTCAGTAATAGTCCTTTACAGTTTATCAGTTATAGAAATAAGAACGGTTGAATGGTAGCCTTGGTGGAGAATCTACATGGCGGATGACGGCTGCTTTTTTGCGATGCATTTACAACATTCTTTGAGCAGTTAGAGGAAATGACATATATGCCAGCTTATAAAATAAGTATTTCACGGCGTACAAGACACATATGCATTTTTTCGTAACGCTTCTTTTATCCTTTACCCCATAACCCCGAATTTAAACATTAGGAAAAAAAAGTTTTCTTTTTTTTGGAAAACATTGATTTCTGTTCAGAGATAAATCTCATTATTTCAGCCACATTTAATTTGTCGTCTGCAGATGCTTTCGATTTGGACAAGTCTTAAGATTTTGTCGTCTGCTAAAGAGTTGACCAGCATCTCAAAAAATACTTCTGAGCAGCTGGCTGCTTGCCCCCCTCCACCACACAGACACAAAGGTAAAGTTACAGGGTAACGCGGTAATAGAAGTCGCACATTTATTCCCTTGTGAGACAAAATTCCAGCAGGTATCTCTTCAAACACCTTTATCAGTGTATGGTCATACATGATTTTGAAAATATTGTGGCAAAAAGAGAAATTGCTCGTACAGAGCAATTTCTTCTTTTGCTGCAATGTTTTCAAAAGCAGTATCCTATAGGGAAAAAAGTTTTGCAAGAGGTACCGATGTAGAAAGTTACTGTTTAAAAGATACAAAAAAAAATAGACATGAGCCATGGTCTGTGACTAGGGGGTTTAAGGTATTTGCGAAAATTATCGACCCAGGTCAGCCTGCGCAGTCCGCGCAGGCTGACCTAGGCCGAAACCTTTCGCTATATGTCAATTTTCTGTATGTCAAAGGACCAGTTTACCTCTTGATTCAGTCGGTGCTAGACAAAACTGATTTTTGTGAATCGATACATATTATGTGATGGGTCGATTGGTTGCAATGGATCACGGAGATGCATTAAGCCCCCTTTTGCCAGAGCATGATTCATATATTAGGTTTCTTTTCACATGTTTGTTTTCCTGAAGATAGAGGCGGATGAAAGATTCGAACTTTGGACCAGAGGAATCTGATACATGCTTCTTAGAGACGTCTAGATCTTGTGGGAAAATAGAAGCAGACATGAAATTGTTTGACTGAAATGTTTGAGCCATGCTCTGGCAAAAGGGGGTTTAATGCATCTCCATGATACATTACACCAAGCATGACATCTCAAAATCACGAATCCTTAAAATCCATTTTGTCTAATAATTGACTGATTCATAAGGTACAGTGGTCCTTTGACATGCAGAAAATTTACCAATAGCAAAAAGTTTCGACCCAGGTCAGCCTGCCCGGACTGCGCAGGCTGACCTGAGTTGAAACTTTTTGCAGATCGATTAAGCCCCCTTTTCACAGAACATGGCTCGTTTGATTTGAAATTCCGGAATGACAGGGCTTACCGACTACCTGCCAATCACCAGTCACAGCTGATGGATCTATGTTTAGTAACGTCACGTGGGGTGTTAAATTTCATGTTTTGTAAAAGTACAGGATGATACAGCGATCTTTGCCCACCTTGAAGCTTTTGGATATGATAATGTGAATTATTTAACATTTATCACATCTATCGGCGGATCCAGCTTGGGGTGGGGGGGGGGGGGAAAGGGCGGATTGGGAGGGCCGGGGGCGTTGGGAGACCCCCCCCCCCATTTCGCTGTCTGTCTGAAATTTCGACCAATTACCCAAGTTTGAATGTACGAGATCCTCGTAGCAGTAGAATCTAGATAATTTCTTTTCATGAGTTTTCTAGCAATTTTGATCGCAGATATATTATTATACCGATATACACACTGACAGAAAATACAAACATGCAAGAGCAAATTTGAACATGTGATGATTTATTCGATTTACCTGATCCCCTCCCCCTCCGCCCGGAAAAGCAATCCTGGATCCGCCCTGACATTTATGTTTCTGAGGAAATAAAGACATAGTAGATAAAGATCAGAATTAACGACCTGTACAGAACATGTAGTCTAATCTTTGGCATATACCGCCTCTTATTTCAGATTTTGTTGAAAGAGGGTGGAGGTGAGACGGGGAGGGGGGTGGGGTGTAAAAAGGCCATGGATTTGCAATACTTGGGTTTTACTTACTAACTGAATGTGTCGAATTTAAGCATATTCTTGGCTAATTCTTTATTAACTCTTTACCATTGTGTGACAGAACAAAAATGTAAACTTTTCCAAATTGAAAGCTGTTGCAGACGACAATTCGGATGTGACTCATATAATGAAAGTTGTTTTTGATGCGGTAGAAAGCTGACGCCTATTATGATTATAGGGAAATAACTCGTGTTTTTGTCTTGACAGAATTTTGTCACCATTTATCTCCCTTCATTTCATTTTAACATCTTAGTAATTTTGGTATATTTCATACAAGTTTTTTTTTGGACAGAAAATATTCAGTTTTCAGTCGGGATGGTTATATCTGACAGAGGTGACATTTTTTTTTACTTTTGTTTTCCCGCCTGAAAGACCCAGTCTTTTCTCTTGTTGCAAGCAAGACACAGAGAGAGGGAGAGAGAGACAGAGAGACAGAGAGAGAGAGAGAGAGAGAGAGAGAGAGAGAGACAGACAGACAGGCAGACAGACAGACAGACAGACAGGCAGGCAGGCAGGCAGGCAGACAGACAGACAGAGAGAGAAAAGCATAGGCCTACATGACAGCATAGTGTCATATTGGTATGCGAAGATGGCTAAACAACACAGGTTGCTTTTCAGGACAGTGTGGATCGTGATCAGACTGTGCCAAATCTGATTAAGGATCTAATTAAACCGATTATCTAATACTCATACTGGCAAAAACAACCTTGTATTCGACTCATTGTCTTGCAAAACTGGGCTTAATGCCTTTCTTTGATGCATTAATCCAAGCAAGTCACCAAATGATCATGGATCCATAAAGTCCATATAGCCTGACAATCGACTGGATATGTAAGAAGAATGGCCCTTAGACATGCAGAAAATTTACAAAAGGCTGACATGGGTCAATACTTTTTGCAGATGCATTAAACCCCCTTTTCACAGAGCACGGCTCACCTACATTTTCTCTTCTCAGACATGAAGATATGAGTAATATTTATTCGAAAACATTGTCCAAACGGTATGAATAATCTTTCGGCAAGTGACAATGAATTATTGCATGTGTTCTTTGTTCATGGCAATGAATAACATTAATGACACATGCTCTGTAAAAAGAGGGCTTAATGCATCTGCAAAAAGTATCGATCCATGTCAGCCTGCGCGGACTGCGCAGGCTGACATGGGTCGAAACTTTTTGCTATCGTTCAATTTTAAGGACCTTTCTAGTTCAAGTTTCATTCGGTTGTTAGACAAAATGGATTTTATAGATCAATAATTATGTGGTGACTTGCTTGGTATAAGAAATTACAGAAATGCACTAAGTCCCTTTTCACAGAGCATGACTTAGACTTGTTTATCCAGCTCCTTAACTGAGCTCGGTTTTTACCTCAAAAGTTCGTGTTCACGATCCTGGAAACATATAGTTCTTAAACATAATTATACAACATAAGTCAAAATGTTCATTCTTATTGTTTTATGAATTTAGTCGTTGAGGTATTTTTGTACACAGAGTAGATGAAGATTAGACTGCATAGAACCTGTAGCCTGATCTGGAATTTACACTGTTTAGTATATTGCGACACATTTTTATCAGAACTGCTTTTAAGTCTGTTCCAAAACTACAAAGATTTAGACTGGTCAAATTTGAAATCATTGCAAATGACGATAAACTAAATGTGTCCGGTTACGAGCTAGGCGTAACTTTAAAGAAAGTGAAATAAAACCAGCAACAAGCTCTTAACAAATAACTAGATTTATTAATCAGACAAAACAAGACTGAAAACTAATAAGACCAGTTAGTACACAGATTTCAAATAATGTATTTTCAAATAAAGAAAAGTCTCTTGATGTTTTCATATACATTTGTCACGAGATTTTGTCTGATCCCTAAAATTGCTTTTTGACAATCCAGTCTTTGAAATAGATATAAGCACTTCTAATTCAAGGATAAAGTTTAACTTACAGTATTACTCAAACAAACTGACATGAAATAAATGACCTCTATTACCATATATTACACACTTGAATTATTGTCCAAACTTAGCTTCGGCTATTGTTGTCTGCATGTTTGCATGCGGAACTTTGTGAACGATTTTCAACTCTGTGCGGATAATAGTTTTATCGTGCCTTTAAAGAATACTTAAAATACCTGAAGTAAGCATGATTTTGTACCGTTAAATTGGTAACACGTGGCAGATGACATAGATCTATGTAGATAGTAAAATACCCTATCTGGGCCTTTTTTAATCCAAAATCGTAAAATGGTCCAGCATTTCCACCACAACTAACCCCCAAATAAATTTCTTAATCACTCACACCTAAATTTCTTAATCGACTAACTAGTTAACCAGCCAAACCGACTAACTAGTTAACCACGAATCTAAGGTTAACTTAAATTTCAAAAAAAATTTATTTTTATTTTTGAAACTTTTTTTTAAATCAAAATTTTTTTAACATGATTTCAATCGATTCGACTACAACTATATGCCAGTCCAAAAAATTTTTGATTTTTTTTCTATTTTTACCCGACAATCTTTGTAGTATATAGCGATAGAACCTATATACGACATTATAACTATGGAACCATTAAAAGAATTTCTCGAACAAGAGATAAACTTAAACGATGAAGGCTTATTAAAGTCGATAGAAAACATGAGGGAGAATTTAATAAATGTTGATATGGCTAAAGATAAATTTAAAAATTTGATTTCAGATTTTCCAGAAGAATCCCGAAAACTATATTTAGCTAAATTTGCTGTTCTTCTAGGCAACTACGTAAATTTAATTTTAGATGACATAGATGAAAGAATTAGAAAGCACGGAAAAACTAAAATAGCATTTTGGGATCAGTTAAATGTTTTGTCTAATTGTTCTAAGAAACATATAATTAAAAGAATTAAAAGCCAAGTTGGTCTAAAGATAGAAAGGAGGGGATATACAAGGAATGAAATAATATTTAAACTCGTAGAACAATTTTTAAAATTAGATGATAATGAAACATTCGAATTTTTCAAAAATAGGAGAACTATCCAAGGAGGGAGTAAAAAATTAATTAGCATGACAAAGAAAATAGCGAATTTATCAGCTGCCAACATTGCAGATATATAACTTACTATGATAAGTTATATATTACAACTTAACATTTTCATAAATTTATTTTTTAAAGTTGTATTTTATAATGCCCCCAAGCTAATGTGTCAATCTTGTTCTCCAAGACAAACCTTTTATCATCACTTGATCCTAACGCTTTTTTGTTTAACTCTTCAGTATACATATCATGGCCCCTGCTTCTTAAAACAGTCATCTTTCTATACTGGTCTTTTTCTGTAAACAAACACTCTTTGTAATTATCAAAATTTATCTCTTTCTTGATAACCGCTTTTTTAACACCTTTACATCTTTTATCTTCCTTACCATCTAAAGTTTCATAAGCATACATTTTTGCTCCTAAACCAACAAACTCAGTCATAAGCTCACCACCTAACTCGTCTTTAAACTTTCCAACTACTCTTGCATTACAAAACATTTTTTAAGAAATGATCTTTAGGATAATTGCTTGTATCAAACATTTCAAACATATCTTTTTCCATATCTTATATAAATTTTTAGTTTCTATTTCAAGAATAAAACTATCTGTATCAGTATAACACAATCTAACCTTTTTACCATACTTAGCTTTAAAGTAATTATAATAAGTTTTTTGCATATGTGTTTTACTAATGTCTAAGATGCTTAATCCTGAGTAAATAGGTTTAATATATTTTAAATTAGTCTTTTTCATGTGTACCGCTGTTAGGTTTTCATCGAATATTGTTGTGTGGCTATAGTTTGGTTTTGCTACCAATTTCCTATAACGCTCCTCACTAGAAACCAGGTGTATCGTTACTCTATTTCTCAAGTTTTCCATAGTCTTACCAAAGACTGAATTATTCATCAACTTAAAAAAATCTTTCTCAAAATTATTTTTAGCTGCTTTTCTTAGTTCAATGTTTGTATTAATGTATGACTTAAGCCATGCACTTTCCTCAAATTTAATTCCTCGATGTATTTTAGTAATCTTTAAACCTAAATCAACACATGTTTTTAAAGCTTCATGATGAATAACATAATTTTTTTTATTATTTAAGTTTGGAATAAGTTTTTCTACTTTTTCTATCTTTAAACGTTCAGGTGCTAAAGGAAAGTCATTGTGTAAATCATGTAATTCTTTAGGATATTCTAAATCTACTTCTAGTATACATGGGATTTTTTGCCAAATTTCTAATTCTTTATTTTTCATCCATTTAAAACCATGTGTAGGAAGAGGACGGCTCATTGCCCAAGGGTAAAGGCTGTTTGCATCTATATATAATAAATATTTCGATGGCTTACTAGGATCATATAATTCACCCATATCCTCATTATTTGCTTTTGCATATCTTTTACTGCACATACTAACACCTCCTCTAATACCTGATTCTACCATCAAAAGCATATCAGGATCAGATAAAAGCTCTAGGTTTACTTTTGTTATTTTCAATGATGCATCCCAAGCTAAACCAGGAGCAGTATAATACCAACTAGGATCTAAGTCATAGTTTTCACAGCAAACATTTCTAAAGTTTTCGAAAACATCTGCTAAAAGCAATACATCTATTTTATTGTAAAGTTCGAAGTAATCCTTAAACGTTTTCATATTAAAAGCTTTCCAAACCTTTTGCGCATGAGCATAATCTTCATCTGTAATTCCTTCTTTGTTTAAACTAGAGTAAAATGCTTCTTTGAGTGGTAATTTCTCTTCTTTAAGTTTATCAAAAGAATCTAGGTACTCATAAGGAAAAACTCCTTTTCTCCTAACTAATGGTAGTTGTTCTTTAGTAAAATATTTTGATAAAATTTTCAACTGGCTTTCCTCTAAGTTGCTTGAAAGTTTATCCAAACTAGAACTCATAAACTTAAAGCTATCAATAAATCTAATTTTATGGTTTATATTTTCTCCAACCCAAATGTCTTTACTAAAACTAATATATTTTTCTTCATTATTTGGAATACAGTCAATCTTTCCATCAGATTTACCAAGACATTTAATAAAAAGATGAGCATCATATCCACTAAGATTATGAAGGTATACAGGTGTGAAGTTAGGATTTTTAGCTTTTAAGTTGCATTTGTTATGTGCGGCGCCTCTGTATTTACCTGTAAAATGACAATGATCTCTTACTCTATAATTAGCATGATTAAATTTTCCACACAAATCCAGCAGTGTGTTTGTTGCTTATATTTTATTTCTTCATCTATTGTTATTTCAATAGGTTTTGGGTTTTGGTGGTACCGTTGATGAATTTCTTGTATATCACCCTTTAACTGGTTTATAAAAACTTCCTCAGCATTTTCTCCAACATAACTTCTTTTTATAGGAGCACACACAGTATCATCAAAACATTTTACAATATAGGAAAAACTGCAAGGTACATGCTTTTGACGTTGTATAGTATAACTTTTTTCTGGGTTTGGTTGGCATGTGTGTATTGGTTCTAAAACACTTTCAAAATCAGCGTATACAGCAAAGGGAACCCGAAGTTTTCTAGCATGGTTTTCAAAAGCTAACATGGTACCTGGTTTTGGCATTTCTAAAGTAATAGGTTCATGTTCATTACAGTATTGTTTATGTTTTTCTAAAAGCTCTTTACTACCAAAACGATTCATACATCGTTTGCAATATTCCATACCACCATTGTTACTTACTTGTTTTCTCTAAACTACTAAATTTTTTTATGAGGGCATAGTGCATGTTTTCCTCATCTTTAATAAAAAGAAGATCAACATGTTTACTTTTTTCATCTTTTGTAATTCTTAAAGGATAAATATATTTCTTTATTTCCTCATACCCATACACGTTTACACTAATTTCTAAATTTTGTTTTTCAAACTTATCTATATCTTTAAACGAAACAGGATACTTTATTCCCTCCATTTTTACACTACTTTCCTTCGTTTGCAAATCCTTGTCAATTCTTTCTGGGTGGTTGTCTTTAGGGTTTAGCGCTCTTAAAACACACCATAAAAAACATTTGTCATCTTTATTTTTCATATTGATAACTGCCTTTGTATTAGCAATCCATTTTGGCAAAGGTAAGTGGCCATTAGCTCTTAAAGGAACATAAGCAGCTGTATGTAGTTCTTACCGCACTATACTTACAAATGCCCAACCACTACCTTCTCTTTGAAAATTAGCTAAATTTTCTAAAACTTCATCTATCATTCTATTCAACAAATCCTCTATTTCTCCTCTGTTTAAATTTAAATGTTGATTACTATGGAAAGCGCGTTCAACAGGATCTTGGTCAAGATCTGTCATTAACCATAATTTACACCTAAGTACAAGTTTTTCCTTTGTTTGTAAATTATTTTGAAGAGTATTTATAAGAGACATCCACGTTTCCGCGAAAAATCTTTGTGGGTTATAATTTTCTCTACCCTCTATAACATGTTGTGTAGCATACCCTCTAAATGCGGATTGAGAAGCTCTAATCTCAAGCGGCTGCCTTGGAGGGTAATTTTCTCTAACATGTTCAACAATTTCATCTAATACTTGTGGTATTTGTGTTGTCTCCACATTACCGGTTAACCAATTAGTAAAATCACTTAATCCTCTTTGTATGGATACTGGTACGACAGCTGAGGCTAGTCGTCTTGTTCCAGAGTAAACATTAGACGCAGTTCGTCTTGCTCCTGAGTAAACATTAGACGCAAAGCGTCTACCCATGTTCATATATCTATTAAACAAACTCATTTTTATATAACAAATATAATTTCTTAAACAATTACAATTTTTTTTTTTATTTGTTTCAAAAAATTTTATTATAACAACAAATGTCATAATAAAATTACTGAATACAAATCTTATATTTATTTTTCCAAACCCTTCCATTCCAGTTCATAATTGTTTGAGGACAATGATCTATAAATTTACCAGCCTTATAAATTGATGGAAAGGTTTTTATCTCACCAGTTTCAACATCCTCTAAACTAACTTCTTTAGGATTATGCATAATAGTTTTTAATCTATCAAACCTAGGATCCTTACTTTTTTCTTTTTCAGGCAACTTGGGAGACTCCTCTGGTAACAAACCATGTTCTTTCACCAACTTAACTAACCGCTCTTTATCCCAGTAAGAGCAGAAATTTATATTATTCTCCTTAAGAATTTTCTTTAAATCTGTAGTCTTTATTATTTTTATATAAGAAAGAAATATCTTAAAACACTACACTCATTTTATTTCCATCAGACTGGAAGTTAAGTAGCTTATCACTAATAACAACAGCATATGCCTCTGTGTTTGCAGGTACATTCTCAGTAAAATTTACCTTGATATGGATATCGTTGACTGAGTATTTTAATCTCTCACTCTGTTTGGAAACGTCAAACACAAACAAAGGATAAAGGGTTTTATAATCTGGGGGAGTAATGTTAGGGTTTGACACCAATTCATCCATGTTATAAAACTTAGATCTAAATAGAGCAGCATCACCGTACACTCTACTAAATTGATGCGCAGTGAATGAAAGATTATAGTCAACCACAGGATATCTAACAGTATTTAACGTAACATAGATATTGTTAACGTTTACATGATCAAATGTTGCTGGATTTTGCTCTTGGTCACCACTTTTACCAGTCTGAAAGCCAACAATGATAAAACGTGGCACCTCAGGTGATGATTTGGTAGAAAGTCTCCAGGTAAATGATATTGTCTGAGGAACTGCGATAGAGTCACACTGTCTCATTCTATATCCAACCGGTAATTTTTCTTTTTTCTCGATAATGTTGTAAAGTGCCATCTTTTCTCCATCTGAAGGTAGCACGTGTGGCATAAACCAAGATACTTTAATTAAATTAACACTACCATCAACAGGAGCAGTAACACCACCAACAGCACCAGTTTTAAAGATTGCATCATTATCATCATTTCTTGTCAAGGTGAGAGTTTGCTTCATTCCATACAATATTTTATTATAGTCATCACAAAAACCAAATATATGTTTTAATGGAACTCTGAAGCTAAAGGTACCTCTTGGAAGAGCATCCCTAATAATATACCTTCTTCTTACTTCAAAACCAGTGTTTCCAGCAGGTGCATTGACTGTTGTATCCTTATACCACAATTGGTTTAACCCTTGTGATTTTGAGAAGTCATCTGGGTATTTTAACAACCCAAGCATTGTAGTAGCCTGGCCAGGATTCAATACGGATTCAATCTCCATACCTGAAAGTTGATACTTAATATTTTTAAAAAGAGACCATTGTTTGTTAAAGAAATATTGGTGTTTGCATCGTAAACTGCTCCATTATCACTTCTTACTAATTCGCCTATAATAAGCAAATAACTCTCACTAGGATGTGTGAAAATATCTTGAGTTTCAATGTTAATCCTAATATCTCCTCCTGAGTTGTTGAGATTAGCACCTGTGATCGGTTCATACTCATGGTGTTCATACTCAACAATGTTATCATCTTTTAAAATTGGGTCAGTGATTCTTAAAATGTCCATTTTATTATTGCAATTATAATTTTTAAATAAAAATTATAATTGTATACTTTACTCTAACCAAAGCTGTGCAAAAGACTTATTTTCATCATTAACAAACACAGCTTTAAGTTTAATGCTTTTTGCAGTATCTATTTTAGTTTTAGGATAAACTCTATTACCGTATACAAGTGTTATTTGGGGTATATTCCACTCTTGTAAACGTTCATTCACCTTTTCCTCAATCTCTTTCATTTCAATTACTTTTTCAGGAGATAACTTCACAGTAGCTTTTTTATAACCATATTTTGCATTATTAATTTCAAGGATTTCACAATCTTCTAGTTTTAACAATGCACCTACTATAGTAATAGATCTAGTATTGTATTTTTTATAATCTACACGATTAAATTTTAATTTTAACATCTTCTTTTTTAAGTAATGTTTTTTTCCTTAACTTATTTTATTTTTTTTCTTCATACTACTTTAATACCTGCTCCACTGTTTAATTTTTTAACTAAATCTTGAATAGCAATAGCACTTCCTTCTATTAAGGTATTAATGTCTTGCGTTTTAGGTGTATCAGCGGGTTTCGGTGGTGTGCTATATTTTTGTAAAATTTTCTTTGATTTTGGTGTTAAAGCTTTTGTAACCAATTTTTTCCCTGTTTCTACAGCAGCACTTTTCCCAACCTCTAAAGCTTTCTTTGCTCCTTCCTTTGCTACACTCTTTCCCACATCAAGGGCAGAAGATGCAATTTGTTTAGCTGCACTACTTGTAAAAAAGCCTCGCTAAAAAGTTAGCAATACTATCAAAGATTCCAGCACCACCGTATGAATATCTTCTTTTAAATCCGTGTTTTTTAGCGATAATCATTTTTATAGTATAGACATTAAATTTTTATAAGTGTTTGTATTTAAAACACCTTGTCTTTTTAATTAATCACAAATGCTCACTAACTCGTTTCTTACACCTGTGTTACCTGCTTCTTTACTTGCCAACAACAGGTCTAGTCTTTTTATTAATGCATTAGGGTCACACGGGATAACGATACCCATTCCTTTAATATACCTATGCCTAATTTTCCAAATATAGGTTTGTATATTTTCCCATTTATGACCTTTACTAGAAGCAGGTTTTCTTGTGTTTGGGTCATAATTTTGATAAAGAGCATTTGTTTTTACCATCAACTTCGCGTAATTCTCATAATCTTTATCTGTATAAATATTAATATCTGGATGTTTTGATGTGATTAACTCCCATAAACCAGGTGTTCCTGTATATACATCTCTACCAATTATAATATCATTTTTATCAAACATTACCATTTTGTTACCAATATAAAATTTGCCATTACTTTTATCATGCCTTATTCCAAATTTTCTATCTGATGTAGTCGGATTGTCAACATTCTCTAAATAACCCTTTGCCAGTTCTCCAAGATCTTTTGCATATTTTTCTAATGATTCTTCTATAGATGGGATTTTAATCGTAATAGTCCGCGGTAAACCTTCTGCACCTTCTTTAATAGGTATCAACTCCTCAGTAATCTCTCTTGTTGCAGCTTTTTGTGCTTCTGTAATCTCCCTTGTTGTAGCTTTTTGTGCTTCTGTAATCTCCTTTGTTGTTGCTTTTTGTGTTTCCGTAATAGGTTTAAAAAACTTTGAAGGATCTGTTTGAAGTTGTTGTTCGCCTGTTCTCTCCGCTAGTAGATTATCCCGAATCCTCTTTTTTGTTTCAAGATACTCCTTTACAATTAAGTTCCTTTTTGTAGGATCAGTGATTTTTAAAAAAGACATTTTTTAAATTACTAAAAAAATTTTTTATCCTAGCTTTCATCATAGTTTTTATCATAATTTTTATCATAATTTTTTAACACGTTTCATAACTAAAGCTGCATGAAAACTTTATTTTTGGTCTTTTAATATCCAAGCGGGCCACCATGATTTTTCTCAACCAACCTCCGAAAGGACTCCCTTTGCTCACGCCTCCCTCTCTCAATTAAACTTTCTTCATTTTCGGTAGATATCTTTTTCTTAGTCTTTGTTCTTATTTCATCCTTCATCTTCTTATACTTCTCTAGTTCTTCCATGATAAGTTTAAACTCTTCATCTGATATACGATCGTCAACTAGAGCTTTAGATATATGTGAAGCAATTGTATCAAGCTTAGCATCAGCTATCATTCTAATCTTTTGATGTTTTTCTCCCTTTGTTTTTGAATTCCTTACTACATACTTACCTACCATTGAGAGTAATCCGGTTGTTGCACTTGTAATTTCTAAACCTAATGCTATTGGTACCGCTACAACTGTACCCAATAATATAGCTCCTCCAACACCAGAAGCCATTGTTAACCCGATCAATGCTGTATCAATACCATCAACAATTTTTGCGACTCTAAAATATTTCTTAGCTAAGGCTTCTCTTTTTTGAATTTCGTTCTCAAGAAACTTTTGTACTTCAGATATCTTTTGTAAACGGTATGAATGCCCTTTGTCATCCCCTATTGTGCGCATTTCAATAGGTGGAGCGCTTGCAGTATTTCTTTCTTGAGGTAGTGAAGGATAAACTTTATTAGGATGTTCTTGATCTGTATCTGCCATTTTTTTTATTAAAATGATAATTTTTTATATCAAGATTGTAGATACTTTAGATAGCAGAATAACTCACCCTCAGGTATTTTAATTGGGTTTTGTGAGAAATTATAAATATAGACTAAGATATCAATAGTCTCATTATCAAGCTGTATTCCATTAAGAATGGTTAAACTATCTTTCCATTTATTACTAACAGATACCACTACAACTCCTCGTGTAGTTATATAACCAAATCCTAGCGAAAGTCTCATACCATCACGAGGAGGAATCTTGATATCTACTTGTGAGTATATTTTCCACTATAGAGGATCTTGCTTTAAGGGAGGATATCTTACTCCATCTAAATGAGGTTTCCAAAATATAGTTTTATGTTGAGTAGTAAAATTAGGTTTTATACCAAATTTGTGTACATTCATCTTTTATTTTTGTTATAAATAATATTTAAATATTATTTATAACATTACAATATAGCTCCTAAGATAGGTATATTAGCAAATGGACTATTAGGTCCAAGTAAAAGTCCTTTTCCATCATACATTTTTCCTCCTTGCTTTAAATACAAACCATCACCAGCAGACTCTAATCCTTTACCTTTGTATGGTTTTAAGTATAATCCAGAACCATCAGTTTCCACTTGACAAACACATCCGCCTTTTTTAAGATAGAGACCTGACCCCATTGCTTTTTGTACTCCTGTTTGAGCTGATCCAGAGAGAGCACCAACACCTAAAGCTGGTAAAACAGTTCTTGCTAACATCGGTAAAGCTCGAGCAGCCAACCCAGCCAACATTCCAAGAAAACCTCCCTCTATTTTCATATTATGTTTAAGTTGTTTCACAGACATTTTGATTGCGATACCCTTACCACTCTCATAGGCTTTAGCTATATTTTTTGCTTGTGAATTTGTTAATGCTAAAACATCATTACCTTGTAAATCTTCATGACCTAAATGAATACTTACCGGACAACCACCTTTAACAGCATGTTGAAGCTTTTCCTTTTGTCCTTCCGATATATTTACTTTAACATTAGTGTAATTTGTCATTTTTATATATAATTCTTTTTTTTTTTTTTTATCTCGCTTCTCTAATATGAAATCTAATTGTTAAATTTTCACCTCTAAGATTTAGTAAATTGCCATCTTGGTCTGTAATATTTACCTCTAAGCTATGTATTTCATGTAATGTTATTGGTAAGTATACTAAATTAAATGGTGATTCAATTATCTTATATCCAGGTGCAACATCTGGGAAAAAAGAGTAAATAGTGTTTTTTGTTGAACCATTAACGTAACTTCCTGAAATAACATCTATGTTAACAAGCAAACTATTTATACTAAGAATGTTTACTACATTCTCTGACTCGTAAAATCCTTGTGTATATTTAGCGTGAGTAAATCCTAATACTTTGGCAATAGAGTTTGGTTGATTAAAATCTACTTGATAACCATTTTCCAGAGTAAGAACAGACTTTAGGGTATTTGTGTTTGCAGAAATGTTAACATAATATCCTTCATTAACTTCATCGTAATGACCCTTTTTTCTCATTTCCTGGTGAATGGTATCATTAATGTCAACAAGGTCATAACTTCCTTCAGGTATTTTTATTTTAATCCATGTGGTACCATTGTCTGGAGAATAAACGAATATGTTGTTTGTTGCATCAATGTTTGGAAAATATTAGTAAGTTTCAAGGTTTACTAAAGCTATTTCATATACTTTATCCTTTTCCAGCTGAATAGGGGGATTAAGCCTTGTTCTAAAGCGTGTTTTGTTGTCGCTTACTATAATTTGGAATGATGTTTTGTGTTCCGTATTTTTTACAATTTGTTCTAAAAGTTTTTCCATTTTTTAAAAAAGTGAAAATATTTTTTATACTGACTTAGGTATGTAAAAATTGTCAAAACCGTTTCTATACTTCCCATCATGTTTTTTACTGGTTAAATCGATAATAGCAAAGCCGTGCGGTCTTTCCCATGCCCTTTTACAAAATTCTCTAAATTCATCCTTTGGCATATCATCACCTACATGATCACTATAAATATGGTTAATGTTTTTTAGGTCTTGTCGGAAAAGACAAATAAAATTAGCATTTTCTCTAATAGTTTGCCTTGGTAGTCTAAAATAATTCTGTGAGAGGTAAAAACAATCTACGTTACTATGTCTTCCCCGAATGTAGTAACACTCACATTTATTTTGTTTTTCTAAAAGTAAATCATCAAAAATCATTAAATTTTTATTTCCTGGGTTTAAATCTCTCGGATCAGGCACATCACTCGCATTTTCAAAAAAGTTACAATTTATATCCGATTTGTTTTTAAACGACTTCATCCATTCCTCAATTAAAGCTATAGGGGAAACATCTGCATCCTGTATTTCATCTCGCATGTTAAACAACTTTAAGATATATTCTTTTGGTAGTTTTTCTTCAAAAGCCTTTTTTAGTATTCGGTATTCTGGTTGAAAAAGATTTTTTCCAAAAACACTTAAGTCATTGTAGTCGAGCCATTCCGGTCTAAGTAAAAGGTTTAACAATAGTGTAGTTTTACCACATCCTGATTTACCTATAATTATTCCTCTGATACTTTTTGGTAAAAGGCAGTGATTAAATCTCTTTGATACTTTTCATTCCATGATAAGTTTACAATATCCATTTTATATAACTTTTTTAATTTTTATATGTAAAAAATGTATTGTGTTAAATGTAAAAAACATACTGATACAAGCGATATAGAATATGCTGTTCCTAAAAATGGAAGAAATATGAAACGAGGAAAATGTGTAGTTTGTGGAATAACTAAAAGTCAGTTTGTTAGGGGGACAAAGTGAGGATCATTGCTAAATAAAGCTATAAATAATTTACCTTTTGAAATGCATCTCCCTGGTCACAATTTCACAGGTCCTGGCACTAAATTAAAGAAAAGACTCAATCCAGATTTAACACCAAAGAAATGGAGCAAACCAATAAATCGTGTTGATAAAGCTGCTTACCATCATGATGTTTGCTATCTTCAACATAATGATACTGCCACAAGAAACGCAATGTGCGATAAAAATATGTTAACAGAGTTAGAAGGTATTTACAATCCTACTATTAGAGAAAAAATGGAAAGAGGGTTGGTAAGTAAACTCATTGGAACAAAGAGGAAATTTGGAATGGGAGTTAAAAAAAAGAATTCGGTATGATAAATTTAGCGGAAGAATTACATAAACCTGTAAAAAGAAAATTTAAGAAAAGGAGAGTTAGAGTAAACGGTATAGATAAGATACGGGCTGTGGATTTAGTAGACATGCAAACATTTTCTAAGTTTAATCGTGGTGTAAAATACCTCCTCGCTGTCATTAACATGTTTTCTAAATACGGATGGTTGATACCATTAAAAGACAAAACTGGAAAATCTGTTGCTATAGCAGTAAAGAGTGTTTTTAAGGAGAGAAAACCTGAAAAAAATGTGGGTGGATAAGGGTAAAGAGTTTTATAACAAAGATGTAAAAGACTTGGTTGAATTGTATTCTACTGAAAATGAGGAAAAATCTAGTGTGGTTGAGAGATGGATTAGAACAATGAAAGAAAAAATGTGGGAGTATTTTTCTGCTCATTCCACAAATGTTTACATCAATGTGTTACCAGATCTCGTTAAAGAATATAATAACACAAAACATTCATCTACTAAAATGACTCCAGTAAATGCCAGTAAAAAAGAAAATGAAAACAAAGTTTGGAGAAATCTTTACCCTGATCATCTCGAAATAAAAAATATAAAACCTAAGTTTTCTGTTGGAGACAAAGTAAGGATAACTAAAAAGAAAAAGACTTTTGAGAAAGGTTATACAACAAGATGGACAGAGGAGGTTTTTACAGTTTCTGAAGTAAAACATACATCATCTGTAACATATAAAATTAAAGATCTTAATGGAGAAGAAATACAAGGTACCTTTTATGAACCTGAATTGCAGAAAACAAGTCAAGAGCTGTATAGGATAGAAATAGTTATTAAAAAAGGAAAAAAGAAGTCTCTAGTAAAGTGGAAAGGTTATCCTGATGAATTTAATTCGTGGGTTGATAATAAAGACATTAGAAATATTTAGCTATAAAAAATGATAGATATTTCAATTGAAAACGTAATTTTACCAAATAAACCGTTGAGCAATTTCGAGTTAGAAGATGCTGCAAAAAGATTAAAGATTCCTTCTTTTAGGGGAGTTTTTTTTACTAGATACGTTACCGAGAAAACCAAATAAAAAAGAATGTGGTATAGTAAACTTTGATAAAAGTGGTGGACCTGGTACGCATTGGGTTGTTTGGTATAAAACGGTAAAACTAAAATTTATTTTGATAGTTATGGCATACAACCACCTAATGAAATTCGAGAGTACCTAAAAAGTCCAATACAGTACAATACTGATCAATTACAACAAGCTGGTCAGGTATTTTGTGGACATTTATGTTTGTACATTCTAAAGGAGTTAAGCTTGGGTAAAAAGTTTCAGACAGTGATAAATAAACTTTATTAATAATAAAAAATGCCTGTTGATAAATTCGGACGAATGAAAGATGATAAAACAAGTGGTGATGGTGTGTCACTCGCTTACATAAATAATATTTTTTTACGTAAAGATGGAACAACCGTAGTTACTGGTTCTATAGATATGGCTGGTAATACACTAACAAGGGTTAGTAACCCTGTAAATCCTCAAGATGTTGCTACGAAACATTACGTTGATGGAAATTCTGGTGGGTTATTAAAAGAAAATGGTGGATACCGAGCCCTTGGATTTATAAATATGGGTTTCAATGAAATAAGAAATGTTAAGGAGCCTACAGAACCTAACGAAGCTGCTACTAAAAAATATGTGGATAGAAGCGGTAAAGCAATAGTAGAGAACCAAGACGGCACTTTTTCCGCTATTGCAAATATAGATATGAAAGGATATAGTTTAACTAATCTTTTGGATCCCGCAGATGCACAAGATGTAGCAACTAAAAGATATGTAGATAGTGCAAATAAAGCCTTCGTTTATGGAGCTGGTAGGTATATGGCAGTTTCTGACGTTTCTATGGGAGGACGAAGAATTAACAATGTTGGAAGTCCTTTGGAAAATGATCAAGCTGTAAATAAGTTTTATGTGGATACCCTCGTTGAGGTGGCTACTGCAGGTGAAAAAGCTTTGACTAAAAAACAAGATGGATCTTTTTCAATAGCTGGTGGAATAGATATGAATGATAACCCGATTATTGGATTACATAATCCTACATCACGTGATGCTGCTGCCAATAAAAATTATGTTGATAATGGTGGAGCTATCGTAAAAAATCCAAATGGAAGCTTCACAGCGGTGGCTAACGTAAATCTCCAAGGTTTTTCTCTAAAAAACGCAGCTCCCCCGGTAGAAGAGAGAGATTTAGCAACAAAATCCTATGTGGATAAAAAAGTATCCCTTCCTTCTCTCATAGGTCCTAAACCTATTATAACTGTGTGGGCTGAAGAACAAGGACCAACTGGAGACGGTAATTATGAGTTCTCTTTTGGTAATGGTAATTCAGGTAGAAGGCATGGTTTAGGGGGTTACTGCATGAGTGCATCAGGTAGAATTATAAGAGGAAGTTTAACGATTGTTAAAAAGGATCTTAATGTACCAGAAGAGGTGCAAGTTAATATTGCGGTAAACGGAAGAGCAGGTTGATTACTCTATTATTAAAAAAGCGGATGAAATTTGTAGCTGTACGATTTTTCCAAGGGCGTTGGAGGTAAATCAATGCGACATCATAAACTTTATTTCAAGATCAACTAACCGTGATGTAACACACGCTTATATATCTATTTTGATAGAATTAGACTTGTAAAAATATAACTTCTCTTTGGAAGTTATATTTTACGTTTGATTGTGCTTTTTGTTTTACAGATTGGGCAACTGGTAAAGTTACCGTTTGTGTTACAACCATCACAAACACATATATGGCCACAATTACAAAATAATATATTAGGATCTTTTTCTAAGCATATAACACATGTTTCTGATGTAAATGTTTCAATCCCATTAGTTACAATAGAAAGTTCTCTTTGAACCATTGTTTTGATTTCATTATTTAAATTAGAACGTATTCTTGTTTCGATTTCATTATATAAATCAGAAAGTATTGTTGTTCTGATTTCATCAATTGTACTGGGGACTGTTGCAACGAGTTCATCAGCTGCACTAGAAGCTGCTTCTCTGATTATAAGATCTGATATACTAGTTCTATTATTAGTCCAGTTTACAGTTACATCTAAAAAACTAAACTCTTCTTCATCTGGATTTTCCCATGAACATAATTCACAATCATCTCTACCACAATTACATCCATTATCTAATTCTCTATCAGTAATTACATTACCAATAAGTATGGATGTTGAAAAAGTAAGATTTTCACTATATGCTATACTTATAACATCATTTCTTTCAATATCTACTACACTTTCTAGACTAAGAAATTTATTAAATTTACTTAGAATACAATTAAGATCTTCCCCATTTGAATTATATGTGTAAACCCTTTGTATTTGTTCATGTAAAGGAACATATGGCAACTCTACCACATTAACACAAATACCAAAAGTAACATGATCAAAATGTTTTAGTATTTTACTACATTCATAATATAAAGCAGGCTTTAAGTTATGGAGTATTTCAATATGATTTTTGTTTTGCGCTTTGGGAAACTCTATCTTTTTTCTACATTCGTAGTAAGGTGAACGATATTGTTTGGAGATATGGTTAATTTTATTCTCCAACATATCATTTAATTTATCACTAAAAAAATCTAGTTTTGTTTTAACACTCATGATTACTATGTGATGATTGTCCTGTAAAAATAGAGAAAAATAAAAAAAAATTTAATCTAAAATTTTTCTTTTCTAGATAAAACTAAAAATGTTGGACAATTATATAGGTATTATATTAGACTATAGTCTAACTGGTGCTATGTCGGAACATGGTTTAGATTTGCTTCGTAAATACTATTTGTTAGATGGGGAGACCCCACAACACGCGTTTGCTAGAGCTAGTCTTGCGTATTGTGGTGGAGATTTAGCTTTCGCTCGTAGGATATATGGGTATGTTTCTACCCGTAAGTTTATGTTCTCTTCTCCTATCCTTTCTAATGCTCCTATGCCTGGTAGTAGTGGTCAAAAGAGCCAACCTATTTCATGTTTTTTATCCTATGTGCCGGACAAGATAGAAGGTATTATAGATCATCTCAAGGATATGTGTTGGTTTACTGTGGTAGGAGGTGGTGTTGGTGTAGATTGGAGTTCTATTAGAGCTATGGATAGTAAATCACCTGGGGCTATAGCTTTTATGACCCCGGTAAATGCTGCTATCAATTCTTACAAACAGGGTAAAACTAGAAAGGGTAGCTATGCCGCTTACCTAGATGTAACCCATCCAGAGATATTGGAGTTTATATCTATGCGGATTCCTACCGGTGGAGATATCAATCGAAAAAATTTAAATCTTTTTTACGGTGTAAATATCACCAATGAGTTTATGGAGGCTGTTCGGGAGGGTAGAGATTACGATTTGGTAGATCCTAAAACTAAAACTAGGACTCCTACCAATGCTAGAAGGATTTGGGAAACTATCCTAGAGTCTAGAAGTAGAGTAGGTACTCCATATCTAAACTTTATAGATACTATCAACAAGGATTTGCCTCAGATAATGAAAGACCAAGGGTTGGTGGTGCATAGTAGTAACCTGTGTAACGAGATTCATCTACCTACAGATGCTACTACGGATGCGGTTTGTTGTATATCATCGGTCAATTTAGAGTTCTACAGAGATTGGGATGAACAATTTATTCGGGATATTATTCGATTTTTGGACAACGTGTTGGAGGCTTTTATCCAAAACGCACCAGATAGTGTTGCTAAAGCTAAAAAGGGTGCTTGGAGAGATCGCCCTTTAGGGTTGGGTGTTATGGGATTGGGGTCTTTGTTCCAGAAAGAGGGTATCGCTTTCGAATCTAGCGAGGCTAGATACCTAAATGTTGAAATATTTCGAAAGTTAAAAGAGTATGCTCTATTGGAAACTATGCAATTAGCTAAAGAAAGAGGGGAATGTCCATCTATGGTAGGTACTGGAAGAAGAAATTCTCACCTACTAGCGGTTGCTCCTACCTCAAATAGTTCGCTCATTGTGGATTGTAGTGCTTCTATAGAGCCTCAAGTAGCTAATGCTTATGTGCTAAAAACGAGAGCTGGTTCATTTTTGTGGAAAAATAAATATTTGAAAAATGAACTTGCTAAGGTTGGGCTCGATACTAGAGAAATTTGGGATTCTATTATACTATCTAAGGGTTCCGTTGCTCATCTACCTCTATCTGACAAGATCAAAGAGGTTTTCAAACCCGCAAAAGAGATCGATCAATTTAAAATTATAGAATATGCTGCGGATAGACAAAAATATATTTGTCAATGCCAATCTCTAAATGTTTTCATCCCTGCTGGAGCCTCAAAGAAGTATATCCATTATATACACTTTAAAGCTTGGGAAATGGGGTGTAAAGGGTTGTACTACTATGGAGGAGAAGCTGTAGAGAAAGCGGAAGATATATCTTCATGTTCTAAATGTGTGGCTTAAATTTTTTTTTGATTTCGAAAATTTTAAATTGTAATACTATTGGATAGTATTAGAAATTTATCTGGTGTCTAGTAGAATTGTTGTTCTAGTTGTAGTATTTGGTCATCTAGGATCATGATTTGTTTGTCTATACATATCATTTGTTCTAGGAGTTGTGGATCTATTGGTACTTCGCTTTTCTCAAGATCGTCGTAAAATTGCATTCGTTCTAGCATATATGTTTCGAATGGATCTACCAATGGTTCTGGTTGGTGTTCTAGTTGGCATTGTAGTTCTTGTATGCGATTGATTTGGTAATCACGATATAGCATTAGTCGGAGTAGAGCTTGCTGGTATTGTTCCTCTTTGATTTTGGCTATTTCATTGTTGTGGTATTCGGTTTGTTCTAGGAGGTATCTCGCATAGGGATGCATAGGTTCTTCCTCATATGGAATTGGGATGCCGCCCATGTTGTAGGAATAGGTGTGGATTTGCTGTATGCTTTCCATGGTTATAATGTCGTATATAGGTTCTATCGCTATATACTACAAAGATTGTCGGGTAAAAATAGAAAAAAAATCAAAAATTTTTTGGACTGGCATATAGTTGTAGTCGAATCGATTGAAATCATGTTAAAAAAATTTTGATTTAAAAAAAAAGTTTCAAAAATAAAAATAAAAATCTTTTGAAATTCAAGTTAGCCTTAGATTCGTGGTTAACTAGTTAGTCGGTTTGGCTGGTTAACTAGTTAGTCGATTAAGAAATTTATGTGTGAGTGATTAAGAAATTTATTTGGGGGTTAGTTGTGGTGGAAATGCTGGACCATTTTACGATTTTGGATTAAAAAAGGCCCAGATAGGGTATTTTACTATCTACTGATCTAAGAAGCACTTTCTGTGCAGTCTGATCTTGATGCATGTCTCTGCAAAAAGCTTCTTATTTTCTATTCTTACTGTACTGAAAGGGTCAAACCCGACATTAACCGTTAATAGAATTACCGTACCGTCCGATTATACCCGATGATATAAATATTCAATCTTTAATTATTCTTTGCATAGAGGTCAGTTTCAGGTCAATTTGTTCGAGTAATACTCCCAATACTCTGATGGTAATTCCCAAAGCTTGTTATTCACAAAGGTGATCAGTCACAAAGGTAATCTTTACAACTTTCTAACCTATATTTATAAAACTGAGGAACTTTCTATTTATTTCTACATCAAGAAATTTCTGAAGTCTGAATCATTCTTATTATACTGAAAAGAAATTCCTCGCGATCTGATTGGATGATATGCCCCAAACATATATTCATGTACACCGCCAAAATCCACGTAAAAGCAGTTTCCCCTTGCGCCTACACAAGTTCTACACTTGCAACACAACATCCAAAAAGGCGGCGTCGATTGATTCGAGCTGCCAAAAAGACAAACATACTATTTAACCTGCACCATATTATTACTATTTTCCCTTGATTGCCTTGATTGGCGGAAAGAATGGATTATTTTTTGAAAATTAATAAATAAAGACACATGTATTATCGTTTGTTGTCATTGTAAAAAAAAACAAAAAAAACACGGGATTGAAATGAGCCATCCCTTCGTCAGATGTGCAAATTGTGAAGTGTCGAAACTCATACATAGTAAGTTAAAAGGATAACCTAATGGTCGTTTGAGGCAACTAATGGTCGTTTACTTTTGCCAACAAGTCATTAAAATGCATAGTTACTAACATTGAAGTTACTTAAATCCACGTTTAAATAAAAATTCGCTGAATGTCTATCACAGTGACATCATCAAGTTCATACGCCGAACTGCACGTTTTACCAAGGTTTCAATGACGTCAGTTCTCAGTGCCGTCAGTTTCGTTGTCTGCGCATGTCATATTTATGGTGGCATATTTCTGCCACGAGATACGAGATAGCTATCATGATAATTTTACAAAACTATCGCGATAAATTAAAGTTTCCTGGAAATTTTATCGAGATAGTGAAAAGTTTCCCAGAAAAAAATATCACGATAAACTTAATATTTTAACGCAAAATTTCTCAATCGTGCACGAAGCTGACATGCAAGATAAAATTATTGTGATAGTTCTACCTGTTTCTCGATATCTATAAATAGAAAATTTATCATTTGGATGAACTCGGTAGTTTTTGACTACACAAGATTGCAGTAAGTAAAAGTTCGAATAATTAATAATTGTAGCTTAATTGGTAAATTCTGACCAGACTCGAAATGAACAGAAGTTTGTAAAATCACAAAGACGACTCGAAATGCCTCCTACGAACACTTTAAAATCATTCAGGGAAAAGGAGAATTCATAAGGTTGTAGATGAAGATGATCCGAAACCATATCTAATTATAGATACCGTCAATGTCAGTTATGGGCACGAAAGAAAAAAAAAAAATCATGATAAAATGTAGAATTATCGCGATATTTTTATCGTGAAAATTTTTATTATCTAGATAATATTTCCAGGAAACTTTGTTTTATCACGATAGTTTTCTAAAATTATCATGATAGCTATCTCGTATCTCGCGGCAGAAATATGCCACCATACATATTCTTCGAAGATTCGACCGAGGGCGGGGCGACATGGTTCGCCACAGCCGTGAACAAGTTTCCAAGTGCGGGGCGACATGGTTCGCCACAGCCGTGAACAAATTTCCAAGTCCCCTGCCGCCAGGCGACATGATTCGCCACAGTCGTGAACAAGTTTCTAAGTTCCCTGCCACCGGGCGACATGATTCGCCACAGCCGTGAACAAGTTCCAAGTTCCCTCCCAACTGACCGTACAACTAATAATGTATTACTAATAATACACAAGATACTGGTAATAGAGAAAGTTCAAGAGTATTCATTTTTCTTCTAGATTGTTCTACATGTGTACATAATAAAGATCATAGTTTTTTTTTTTTCCAGAAATTTTCATTGATTTAAATAATATAATATTCTTAATTAAAGCAATAAACATCAGGAAAGGTGAAAAACTCACACCAAAGCGTTCTATGTAACACTTTATCTTACATAATGACCCAAACTGATGGGAATCATCTTTGGAGGGGTTAAAGGATTCGTTGATATAGACTAAAATGCTCGTAACCAGTAATTTACCCTTTTCTGACAATTTTTTCAAAAGACTTCTTCCTCAAAAGTCGTTAAAACAATCCCGAGCTCGGCCAGTTTTTTTCCGAGGATTGATGATAGTCATCGCGACAGGATTCATTTTTCTCTTTTCGCTGACCTTTGTTCCGTGTGGGAAAGCAGATGGGGGCTTGGGAAGAAAATTGTGCGAGGTACTGGTAAAAAGAAATTCTAAGAAAGCTTAGATAATTTACTGGCCGCCGTGCACTCTCTTGCACTACGGATCATTCCCATTCACCTCTGTAGTAGGCTCAGAAAGTAGTCCGTCATCATGTGATATTTTCGTCACATGACCATAACTCAAAATGGCGACACAAACGCCGGTGAAAGAAAGACGAATCGATTGTTTTGTGTGCTGTTCAAACAGCATACGGCCAATCAGACTTAGTGGTAGGAAATGTGAAAAAGAGGGATTTTCTGAAAAGCTTAAATGTCTTTTAAAGGACGATAACTTGTCTTTTAATCTTACAAACTTAGATCCATCGGTGTGTCGAAACTGTTGTCATCATTCATGGGCGCAGTCGTCTTTTTTACAATTGGCGTAAGATTCTGATCAGTAAAGAAGCTTGAAAAAATAGTTCCATTGTATACAGGTAAATTCATCAGTTTGAATGCACCTATAATGTATCCGGAATCATATTTCCTATGTCTACTTTATTATGTTACACATGAAACAGTTAAACAGTAACAAAACATGTTTTCCTCGGTTTGACAAGATTCTTGTCATTTAGCCCGTTGCAGAGATGTATGGTGAGAGTAACGAACGACAACTCTGCTCGGAGATTGGCCGCCGTGCTATAACTGCAACAAACAACAACAACAACAACCCCGAGAAACGTAGAACACCATACAATAACACAATCAATGCCTCAAAACCAAATTCTCTGTCCGTATGTATTGTTTGTGCAAATACCTCAGCTACTATGACAGCTGGCTTTATCATCTTTCGACCAGACTATACCATATCTACTACATGTATACTTAAACGTGGGTACTGTGTCACTTGTATCACTGATAGAGCGTAGACTTGTAAACGTCAAATTTCGTGCCACTTGAGCGTGTGGGTTCGTGCGCCACGGCTGGTCATCTAAAGTTGTAATAGTCGTTGCGATGAGACGTTACACTGAAGATCCCATGTGACGGTGCTATACACCAAGCACGTTAAAGAACTAGGCGTAACTTAGGATGGATTTCGTCCAGTATCTGCACTATCCCCCGAAACATAACTAACTCCCGTCAGGGGGAGTCATCCACATGGGCAACCGGTGGCAACGATAGATAAACAAAAATCAATCAATCAATTGTATAACCCCCCCCACACACACACATACACACAAACACAGACTCTCTAACCGTCCCAACAAATCCACAACAGCAACAGAGTACGGATATTACAACTGCTATAATTATAAATTTGTATATTTGGGAACATGTATGACTTTTTGCAGATACATTATGCCCATTTTCTCAAAACGAGGCTCATATATGGCATGCAACACGCGGAAAGGGGTATTCGGACTTTTGCGTAAAGTGTACTCCCGAATCAGCCTGCGCCATCCGCGCGGAATAATCCGAAACAACAATTTTCGTTTTTATGTAATTTTCTGTTTTGCGCAAGTCTACTGTAGGACAAAATCTAATGTAGTCGTAAAGTGCCGTCTCGGATTAACCTGCGCGGACTGTGCAGGCTGATCCGAGGCGACACTACGCAAATGTCCGACTGTCCCTTTTCGCGTGTTGCAGGCCAATTATAGTTTAACAAGAACATTGTTATCTCGTTTTAAGTGTAATTGCTAGAATTTGTCCTTTGTGAAGAGCTTCGACAAAAAGGTCTTAAACTCTATGAACATGAGTTTCATTTCCTTCCGAAACATTGGGCCACCGAGGAAAAAGAACAGAAAGTTCATGAATAATTACTCAACATCAAAGATGCCGCCAGTGCCTTTACAATGGCCAAGTTAGGCGATATGAAATCGTCGTTTCCATGCAACCATGCCTGAAAGAAATTCGAAGCTCCAAAAGGAATGACCGTAATTAGCAAAAAGTTGGTAAGCAGAAGCAGCACCTTTGTTTGTGAGTCGGTGCTGTGACTGTTGGCAAACATTCTGCGACGTTTGCAGAAAAATGTCAAAAGGATGACGTTTCCTATAACGACGGCTAGGGCTGGAATGATCAGCTCAAATACCACAGCAATGGTGACCACAAGCGGTACATTGCTTTCGAACTCCGCCGATACGTAGAAGCAGTTTTGGGCGACAGATGACGTATTGCGATCTAACGCATCAGAAGATTCTTCATCTGTATGACCATACAACGCCATTACTCCAGAAAGGGCCAGTACTATAGTGACTACACAAAAAAGAATAGCCAGATTTTTGTTTCTATTCTGACGGACATTACGTTGAGTATGACAACCACCGATCTGCCTATACCGACAATGGCCATGACCCAGAGTGATGCCGAGCCCGAAAAAATACTCATCTATGCATTTATTTTACAAAAGATTGGCGACATTTCGTAATAGTTAATGTCGTAAAGCATTCTCAAAAAACACCAAGGTATTGCCGTCCATAGAACGAGAAAGTCAAACACTGACAGAAATAACAATAGAAAGACCGGCTTTTCTCGAAATGTTTTACGACTAAGTAACGCCACGTTAAGAATGTTGCCAAATGTGCCAGTTAATAGGAGGAACATCGGCAGAAATGTTAGCAACAAACTTGACCAGTAGCATCTGACATCGTCAACTGGACTACAAGGCTTTTCGAATGATAATTTCTCTTCATCCACATTGAAAATATTTGTCCCTTTAATCGTTTTTAGGTAGTTTTCAGGCAGGTTTTAGGTCATTTCATCCTTATTTTATGAAACTATAATCATAATCATTCTTGTATCGTTATGCCAAAAGTTTGCCTTTGATGGCTGCAAGATTGCACAGAATACGACGAATAGAAAATGCATTTCATGCTTTGGAGGACTTCAAAGCAGTCCCTGTTGTCGTTTCCGGTTTTAAATGAGGACAAATCCCTTGTGTTTTTCTATCCCTTACACCATTTATACTAGTACTGGTAATTTATCTACGGTTACACAGCGGAGCAATTATACACACTTTCAACTTTTAACAGCGTTTTTTCTCTCCAGCTTTAAGGATGTATCTTTTAAGGAGAAAAATATTCAGTTTTAGATAACTAACTGTTAAGACAACAAAGACAATTGCACCAGCGAAATGGAGATTGAAAATATTTAAACATCACTCATCGAAAGCTTTCATTTACAATACGTACAAAGTGTAGTCGTGGTGTGGAGAAATCTCACAGTTATTATCTTATCTCGTGTCCATTCACACAGGTCGACCATCTTTTTCATTTCCAAAGTTCTGATCTAATCCAGTTTCAGTTGATGAAGGCGTCGACTCAGTACCATGTAAGAATTGTCATACTGAAAGGCACGGAAACAACTCTAAATTGATTGATTGTATGGTGTTTAACACTCTTTCAGTTATATAGTTGCGGTCAGTGCACCTATCCATGCTTTCCTTTCTTTTACCGGTTACTTGGCTCTCTTAACCTAAAGGCCCCAGGTTCGAGGACCACCTGATCCGCTGAGCTTTTCGTGGGAGCGTCCTCAGGCAAGAAACCTCAGAGCCCTAACCTAGTACTGGTGAAATCTAGGAAATACACACATATGTGACTTGTCACCATGATATGACTGAAATAATATTGGAAGCGGCGAACACCATTCAATCAAATAATCAATCAATCGATCAATCAATAAACCCACTGGCTGCTTTCATAATATAACCATCGCAGAAGCAATGGGCATCGGTAAGAGAGGAATGAATCCTGTGGCAATGACTATCATCAGTCCTCGGAAAGTAATTGGCCGAGCCTAGGATCAAACCAGCGATCCCCTGTTCTCAAGTACTGTACGCTACCGACGTAGCTACCAGCGCTCGACGTAACGCTAGACATAAACCTTACAAGTGATAAAATTAACTCTTTACTACACAGAAAGAGTTTAGACCTGTCTAAACAGAAAGCATTTTGCAGACTACAGATTAAGTGAGGCTCGGTTGATGGGATTTGTTTTAAATGGTAGAAAACATCGTGGGAAAAGGAGAAAATGCTGGTTACCAGCATTTTCTCCTTTTTCTCACGATGTTTTCAAAGAACTTTTTTATTGGGGTCGTTAAAGCTTGTGATTGTGTTGTAAAGTGTTCAGTTTCTATCCCTTTTGCAAACCAATGTGGGGAATGGCCTGACTGGCTAGGTTTAGTGTGCGAGCTGAGCACGGTGGCTCAGTCCATAACATGCAGGGCTTAAAACTAGGCAGTCCCTGGTACGAACCCCCAGCTCGGCCTATTTTTTTCCGAAGATATAGAGGATTTTTTTTTAATCAGTGAAAGGTCGAAATTTATTTCATCAAGTGAACATCATCGGTAATATTTTCACTCGTGGCTGCGTGCCACTCGTGAAAATATTACCGATGATGTTCACTCAATGAAATAATTTCGATCTTTCACCGAAAAAACAACAACAAATATTCTATTTATTTCATGTTTCTAACCCTTTTCGGGGGGACCCATTGCAGTTCTTTTCGGTAATTCCCCGTGGCGTACCCCATCCGCAAAGCAACACATTACAATATTACGTAGAGCGCGAGAAATGTAGGGTAAATTACGTCATATTTCCATCTGGTTGAGTGGCACGCGCATTTTACCTAGGTAACTAGTGAGCGGGAATTACTGTTTCCGCCTTTAAATGAAGAATAAAAAAATAAAATCGGTATTTTTCACTGGTCGTAACCATGAAATATCGAAAAAAAAATTCTCCGTTACTTCTCGATAAACTACCGGAAAGCATGAAATAAATAGAGGATATTTGTTTTTTACGGTGAAAGATCGAAATTTATTTCATCGAGTGAACATCATCGGTAATTTTTTCACGACTGGCGCAAATAAATTTCGGTCTTTCACCGAAAAAAACAAATATTCTATTTATTTCATGCTTTTAACCCTTTCTTTGGGGAACTTAATCAAAATCCAGTACAGTTGTTTTCGGTTATTCCCCGTGGCGTACCCCCTCCGCATAGCAAAGCATTACAATATTACGTTAAGCGCGAGAAATGTAAGGTAAATTACGTCATATTTCCATCTGGTTGTGAGGCACGGGCATTTTACCTAGGTAACTAGTGCGCGGGAACAACTGTTTCCGCCTTCAATTGAAGAGTTAAAATATAAAAAATCGGTATTTTCACCGGTCGTAACCATGACATATCGAAAAATATTTCACCGATATTTCTCGATAACCTACCGGAAAGCATGAAATAATGATGATTTATTTCTCTCTCACCTCCGATCATTGTTTCGACGATGAGTACTTGTACGAAAACTCAAGGAAAGCATGGATAACTACACTGGCTGCGGCGAGTGTAGTTAGTTGCGAACTTTCATGTTCGTAAGATGGGGGCTTGTCCGGGATTGGTCTATGAGCCATTTGTCGTTAAAGAAAAGAACTACTGCCTACTAAGGCTTTCTGTCATCAAAATGATGATATTTAAAAGGAGGTGTGCTACGGAAGATCACCCCTTCCTTACTGCCTAGTTCTTCCCGTATAAAATCAATACCTAAAAACTGCGTTAGGGAGAATTCTCTTTAGCTCAGTGGTTAAGGTATTGGTCTTCTAAACCTCAATAAACGAGGATCTTTTCCGTACGGGTTCGTAACCATCCAGGTGCGGTTTGTATTTGCGCTATGCATTTGTTGCGAACTTTCATGTTCGTAAGACCATAAAATCCTGTTTGTCTAGCAACTTAGGTAGACTGATCCGCGGACAAAAAGAAAACTGACCAATAGCAAATACTTTCGACCGAGGTCGATACCTTTTGCAGATGCATCAAGCCTTCTTTTTACAGAGCTTTGCTTAAATATTTGTATGTCCATAATTAAGACACAATAAGAATAACTGCAATGATTAAAACGATATCAAATGATAGTCATAAGTATAATGATAGTAAAAATGAAGACTATTAGTATGTACTTGATGATTAAATTTGATGGTATAATGAATATTAGTATATTAATACAAAACATTCTAATTACATGCATATATTTTCCCTTTTATATTATAATTCTCTTCTTTGCTCAAATATGCCTGATATCGTCAAAGGAATTTTATTTTAACAGAAACTATTTTAATGCAAATAAGCAAACGTGTAGGAAAAAATCTGTTCCAGCTAACTCGTGACCTGTTATAGCAAAATAATTTTTAACTAAGACTGAAAATTGCCCTGAGTCGGTAAACTTATTTTATGTTAAAATGCCGAATCCACGCCCAGCAGATTCTAGAGCACAACTGTATTATTTTTTTCTGCATACGTAAGATTTTAATCATATGCCGCTGTTGTTAACACTTAACCTGCTAAATAAGTTATAAGAAACCTTCAAACCAATTGTAGAAACCCGAATGTTGCTATTTCAAGCTTATTTTCGAATAAAAATCTCCTTATCGGACAGTGTAGATCCAAGATCAGACTGCACGTTCTGTGCAGTCTGATCTTGATCTATACTGTCCGCAAAAGGTCAGTGAGTCGCGCTTAGCAGCCTGAGGATTAATATAGAGTCAGTCGTGATTTACTGAACATCGAAGTAAAAAATGGAGGGTCATGGCGGTACTATATCGCTCACCTTATCTAATACGATCTAAGTTTCATGTGCTGCCAAAAGCCGTGCTGAGTTAAGGGGTCGGGGAATAGACCTTTGGGCAAGGTCCAACTTTTACCTCTTGGATAAAATCAGCATAACTTATCAGAGTGTGATTTTTATAGTTAAGCCATCTTCTGGCAAAAGGGGGCTTAATGCATTTCCGTGATACATCATACCTAGCAAGTCATTATATAATCATGGATCCATAAAATCCAGTTTTGTATAGCAACTGACAGAATCATGAGGTACACTGATCCTTTGACATGCATAAGATTGACCAATAGCGAAAAGTTTCGGCCCAGGCCAGCCTGTGTGGACTGCACAGGCTGGCCCGAGTCGATAAGCCCCTTTTCAGACAGCATGACTCTGTTATAAATGTACCTACACGTACCAAAAAACTGCTATGAACCCTGAGTAGTTTAAGACCGGAAGATTTTGAAATTTGTAACACATGTTATCTTTTTAGTATGTATTCCTTGCACCGAGGGACAAAATTGGAACAATCTTAAATGTTTAAGGTTCTATAGATGAAGCTATATGTATGAAAATATCTTGTCTGAAGGCCCTTTGGTTTCAGAGAAGTAAATTCTAACAGTTTTCCCAATATTGCTCAGTGTAAGACATATGACCTCGGGTTGTGCCATCTTTGACCACCGCGGGTGGGGGGCACTATTTTGGTAATTTTGATAAAAACTCACAAGATAATATACATGAAAATATCGAAACTATAAATCTTGTTGTTTCAGAGAGAGAGAGAGAGAGAGAGAGAGAGAGAGAGAGAACTCTGCCACACAATCCCGAGTTTTAACGACCGAGAGCAAAAAGACTTTTGAAAACATTGTTGGAAAAGAGAAAATGCTGGTAGCCAGCATTTTCTCCTTTTCCCAAAATGTTTACTACCCAATCAAAGAACATAAGGAAGTCATCTGAATAACTTTGATAGAGAACCAATATTATGGTACATGTATGTACAAAATATCAAGACTGCGCCTTGTGGTGCAAGTAAAGATGATCTGTAAAGTTTAACCAATGCAGAAAAACACAAGGAATACAGTCACCCGTAGTTTTTCCACCCAAAAGTAGACTAGGGATTAACCTACAATTTTTGTAGCGCTACTTCTTTTTCATGTCAAATTTCATTGCCATCCTCCCTAGTTCTGCAGGAGATTTTTTTTTTTCAACTTTAATTTTAATTTTGGAACAAGCGGCCCTTTTGGTCACATGACCGAAAGTTTTTTAACAGTCTGTCCTCCCCATCCTTACTACTTTGACCAGCCCGCTCAGTTGGTAGAGCGTAGGACTCGTGAAGTTGATGTTTTGGGTCACTTGAGGGTGTGGGTTCGATTCCCACGGCTGGCAATCTAAAATTACTTATAGTCTTTCAGATGAGACGTTAAACCGAAGTCCCATTTGACGGTGCTATACACCAAGCACGTTAAAGAACCAGGCGTAACTTAGGATGGGTTTTTTCCTGTATCTGCACTATCCCCCGTAACAATACTAATAACCTTCGGGGGGCGTCGCCCATATGGGCAACCGGTGGCGACAAAAGATAAACGCAAATTCAATCAATCAACCATCCTTACTAGTTTGTAAATGGAACTTGACTTTGTTCTATCCCGCAGTTTCAGACGACTTGTATAAGTGCATGTGAATGTAAACGGAGGAACGGGCGGACAAACAGTCGACGTACAAAGACTGATTAGAAAAGCTTCCCTTGAGCAAGTGGTATTCAGTTGAGCCAAAATATCCATCGCAATTTACACCCTGATCTACTCAGATCTACTTTTTAATTTGTTAGGTACGACAGATAAATATGAGCCATGCTCTGGCAAAAGGGGGTTTCATGCACCTCTGTAATGCATGATACCAGGCAAGCCATCACATAAGTATGGATCCATAATAGCTACTTTTTTCAACAACCAACTTAATCCTGAGGTAGACTGGTCCTTGGACGTATAGAAAATTGACCAATAGCGATAAGTTTCGGCCCAGGTCAGTCTGCGCGGACTGTGCAGGCTGACCTGGTTCGATACTTTTCACAGATGTATTTAGCCTCCTTTTGCCAGAGTACGATTCATATTTTATTAAACCTGTATGTGTGAAAACATGGGCACCCAAACAAGTTAATCAGCATCACTGTGAACACTCGATCACCGACCCAAGTTTGACCTTTAAATTGTGAAATATCTAAATGGACATTAAAATCCAAATATTTCGACGTTATGAGGTTCTTTTCCCGGAAATATCTCATCTGACAGTGTAGATCTGAAGGTCAGACTGCATGTTCTCTACGCTGTCCGCCAAAACGGATTGGGTAGATCTTAGCAACCGACTATGTTTGGCTTTTCTTCAAAATGAGCCAGCTTGTCCCTGCAAGCTGACCTTGGTCGGAACCTCTTGCTTCCGGTAAATGTTCTGCATGTCCAAGGGCCATTCTACCTCTGGATTCAGTAGGTTGTTAGACAAAATGTTTTGTTATGGATCCATGATTATGTGATGACTTGCTTGTTGTAATACATCGCAGAGTTATATTAAATCCTCTTTTGGAAGAGCATGACTCAAATAAATATTTAAGTTGTTTTATTGTGAGTAATTTTTAACGGGTCTGGTATCTTTGTTTATCTAAGCACACTCAGATTATAAGGCTTTAGAACGTTTTACAACTGTAAAGTGGCTTTTTTGATACGAATAGATTGTTTCATTTGTGTTACGCTGCTTTCAACAATATATCAGTCATACCACTGCGACGAGATTCATGTGTTTCACCAGCACTTCGCTAGGGCTGTCAGAGGTCTTGCCCAGGGACTCTTCAATGAGAAACACCAGTGTCAAGGGTGAGGGTCACAGACCAGAACCCCTGGGTTTCTAATCCAACACCTTTATCACTGGGCCAAACAGGACCTCTTTCTTCAATTATGAGTAAATATTTTATGGTGTGAAACGTGATGTCGCAATAATAAATTTATTTGAGAGATGCTCTGTGAAAAGGGGGCTTGATGCATCTGCACAAAAAGAATCGAGCCATGTCAGCCTGCGTGGAACATGGATCGAAACTTATTGCTATTGTTAAAATTTCAGCATGTCAGAGGACAATTATACCTCAGATTTAAGTCGGCTGACAGACAATTCGATTTTAGGGATCCATGATCATGTGATGACTTGTTTTGTATAATGCATCACGGAGATACATTAAACTCCGATTTGCCAGGAGATGGCTCATTCAGTTTAATCAACAGTTTCGCATGAACCCTGAATATTGAGCTGCAGGGAACATCAATTTTTACACAAGTGCTGTTCATGCCCTATATTAAAACCATTCTCCTGCTCAACGAGACCGTTGATGTACAGTGAACGACTGATTGAGTGATTCATTGGTGATTGACTGATGGATGGATGGATGGATGGATGGGGACGGACGGACGAACGGATGAATTCTTTGGTGGGTGGTTGGGTGGGTGGATTGAAAGATGGATGGATAGATTTTATGGTGCTGGACACAATTTTAAACATTATTTCAGATATATCGCTGTAAGCAGTGCACCTATCCATGCTTTTCTGGGGTTTCTTTTTATCCCATTGGGTTGGTATGAAAACAAACATTTCGCTCAAAATCACATACCAAAAAATTGTTTTGGAATTTCTCTCTACCTACCTGAATATTTTACAAAAACCATGAAGGAAAAAATAATTCAGGAATTAAAAATTTTATTATAATGATAATGTTAATTTTGATATCTGAAATGGTAGAGTACAAATAGAACAGCATACTATCGCACTGTCAGTTTGAAACATTCACACGAGGCCAATCATATTGAAAAGCTAGGTTCGTGAAACTTGTTTGAATACAGCCATTTTCAAGAAAAATTCGTAGCAAAACAGATATTGACCTTAACAGGTATCCTGCTATGTTTTTTTTTTTTCGGGAATGACATCATCAGTTCTCTAAATAATCCGTAGATCACATCTTTTCGGTAAGGAAGATTGATTTAATTGCTACATGTATCTATTAAGGGGTATTATGACTTGATAACTTAAGGTATGTACAGGTACAATCGTGCTTAAATGATGCTATTTTATGGCCTTAAAGGTGGCCATTGTTTGGTATCTTGCATCAACGAGATTCATTAAACCCCCTTTTTGTCAGACTCGTCTGAATTGAAAATATGTGACCCGTAGTAGTTAGTAAAATGGGCATTCCGGCTCAAAACCCAAATTAAGAAAAAAAGGGCGAAAGCTCAATGCCTTAGCATTCCGGCTCAAAACCCAAATTAAGAAAAAAAGGGCGAAGTTTTAATGCCTTTCGAAAAATTCAATTTTTAAATCCCCCCTTTTGAAGGCTGAAGTTGTCCAATGTCTAGGATAAAAAAAAATTTATAAAAAAAGTTTTTGAAAAAGAAAAAAATTTTAAGCAAAAACATTATGGACCCATTAAAACATTTCCTAAAAGAATTAAACTTAGACAAAGACGAAGGTTTAATGAAGGCTATAGATAACATGAAAGAGAATTTGATAAACGTAGATATAGCTAAAGATAAATTTAAAAAATTAGAGCTATCGAATAAAGAAGCTTCTGCGAAATTCGCGGTGCTTTTAGCTAACTACTCAAACTCTGTCTTAGATTCTATCAGTCCGGAAATTAGACGAGATTTAGGTGTAAAGGCTGTATTTTGGAAACACACTTACTCGAGTGAAAACCTATCTAAGAAAGAAATAATATTTAAGATTAAAAAAACTATAGGGTTGAAAATAGAGAAAGGGCTAACGAGAAAAGAAATCGTGTATAAAACCACAGCATACTTTTTAGACGCGGTTGAGAATGATCCTTCAAAGTATCATAAAAATAAAAGAAAAATCCAAGGAGGACAAAATACAAAAATTTTAAACATGACGAACAAAATATCCAAAAAGGTTGGGATTTAAAAAAATATAACTTTTAAAATAATAAAGTTATATTTTATAATGGCCCCAAGCTAATGTGTCAATCTTGTTTTCCGAGACAAACCTTTTATCATCGCTTGATCCTAACGCTTTTTTGTTTAACTCTTCAGTATACATATTATGACCCCTACTTCTTAAAACAGTCATCTTTCTATACTGATCCTTTTCCGTAAGCAAACACTCTTTGTAATTATTAAAATTTATCTCTTTCTTAATAACCGCTTTTTTAACACCTTTACATCTTTTGTCTTCATTACCATCTAAGGTTTTATAAGCATACATTTTTGCTCCTAAACCAACAAACTCAGTCATAATCTTACCACCTAACTCATCTTTAAACTTTCCAACTACTCCAGCATTACAATTATTTTTTAAGAAATGATCTTTAGGATAATTGCTTGTATCAAACACATCTTTTTCCATATCCTTATACAAATTTTTAGTTTCTATCTCGAGGATAAAACTATCTGTATCAGTATAACACATTCTAACCTTTTCACCGTACTTAGCTTTAAGGTAGTTATAATAAGTTTTTTGCATATGCGTTTTACTAATATCTAAAATGCTTAATCCTGAATAAATAGGTTTATTATATTTTAACTTAGTGTTTTTCATGTGTACCGCTGTTAGGTTTTCATCGAATATTGTTGTGTGGTTATAGTTTGGTTTTGCTACCAATTTCTTATAACGCTCTTCACTAGAAACCAAGTGTATCGATACTCTATTTCTCAGGTTTTCCATAGTCTTACCAAAGACTGAATTATTCATCAACTTAAAAAAATCTTTCTCGAAATTATTTTTAGCTGCTTTTCTTAGTGTAATGTTTGTATCAATATATGATTTAAGCCATGAGCTTTCCTCAAACTTAATTCCTCGATGTATTTTAGTAATCTTTAAACCTAAATCAACACACGTTTTTAAGGTTTCATGATGAATAATATAATTCTTTTTATTATTTAAGTTTGGAATAAGTTTTTCTACTTTTTCTATCTTTAAACGTTCAGGCGCTAAAGGAAAGTCATTGTGTAAATCGTGTAATTCTTTAGGATATTCTAAATCTACTTCTAATATACATGGTATTTCTCGCCAAATTTCTAATTCTTCATTTGTCATCCATTTAAAACCGTGAGTAGGAAGAGGGTGACTCATTGCCCAAGGGTAAAGGCTGTTTGCATCTATATATAATAAATATTTTGATGGTTTACTAGAATCATATAATGCACCCATATCCTCATTATTTGCTTTTACTACACATACTAACACCTCCTCTGATACCCTTTTCAACCATTAAAAGCATATCAGGATCAGATAAAAGCTCCAGGTTTACTCTCGTTATTTTTAATGTTGCATCCCAAGCTAAACCAGGAGCAGTATAATACCAACTAGGATCTAAGTCATAGTTTTCACGACAAACATATCTAAAGTTTTCGAAAACATCCGCTAAAAGCAATACATCTATTTTATTGTAAAGTTCTAAGTAATCCTTAAACGTTTTCATATTAAAAGTTTTCCAAACCTTTTGCGCATGAGCATAGTCTTCATCCGTAATTCCTTCTTTGTTCAAACTCGAGTAAAATGCTTCTTTGGGTGGTAATTTCTCTTCTTTAAGTTTATCGAGTGAATCAAGGTACTCATAAGGAAAAACTCCTTTTCTCCTAACCAAGGGCAGCAGCGAGCTAGTAAAATATCTCGATAAAATTTTTAATTGACTTTCCTCTAAGTTGCTCGAAAGTTTATCTAAACTAGAACTCATAAACTTAAAACTATCAAGGAATCTAATTTTATGTTTTATATTTTTTCCAACCCAAATGTCTTTACTAAAACTAATATATTTCTCTTCATTGTTTGGAATACAATCAATCTCTCCATCAGATTTACCAAGACATTTAATAAAAAGATGAGCATCATATCCACTAAGATTATGAAGGTATACAGGTGTGAAGTTAGGATTTTTAGCTTTTAGGTTGCATTCATTATGCGCGGCGCCTCTATATTTACCCGTAAAATGACAATGATCTCTTACTCTATAATTAGAACGATTAAATTTTCCACCACAAATCCAACAGCGTGTTTGTTGTGTATGTTTCGTTTTTTCCTCTATTGTAATTTTAATAGGCTTTGGTTTTTGGTGGTACCGTTGATGAATTTCTTGTATATCATCTTTTAACCAGTTTATAAAAACTTCCTCAGCATTTTCTCCAACATAACTTTTTTTTATAGGAGCACACACAGCATCGTCAAAACATTTTATAATATAGGAAAAGCTGCAAGGTATATGCTTTTGACGTTGTATAGTATAACTTTTTTCCGGGTTTGGTTGGCATGTGTGTATTGGTTTTAAAACACTTTCAAAATCAGCGTATGCAACAAGGGGAACCCAAAGTTTTCTAGCGTGGTTTTCAAAAGCTAACATGGTACCTGGTTTTGGCATCTCTAAAGTAATAGGTTCGTGTTCGTTACAATATTGTTTATGTTTTTCCAAAAGTTCTTTACTACCAAAATGATTTAAACATCGTTTACAACATTCTATATTTCCATTATGAGTACTCGTTATTTGTTTTTTCACTAATCTATTAAAGTTTTTTATAAGGGCATAGTGCATATTTTCTCCATCTGTAATAAAAAGAAGATCAACATGTTTACTTTTTTCACATTTTGTAAGCCTAAGAGGATAAATATATTCCTTATACCCATACACGCTTACACTAATTTCAGGATTTTGTTTTTCAAACTTATCGATATCTTCAACCGAAACAGGATACTTTATTCCCTCCATGTTTAAGTCACTGTCCTTTTCTTGTAAAGCCTTGTCAACTCTTTCTGCATTATGCTCTTTAGGGTTTAGCGCTCTTGAAACACACCATAAAAAACATTTGTCATCTTTATTTTGCATATTGATAACTGCTTTTTTGTTAGCAATCCACTTTGGCAAAGGTAACCAACCATTAGCTCTTAAAGGATCATAAACAGCTGTATGTAGTTCTAATTGTACTATACTTTCAAATGTCCAACCACTCCCTTCTCTTTGAAAATTAGCTAATTTTTCTAAAACTTCATCTATCATTCTATTCAACAAATCCTCTATTTCTCCCCCGTTTAAATTTAAATGTTGTGTACTATGAAAGGCAAGTTCAACAGGAGCTCGATCAAGATCTGTCATTAACCTTAGGGTACACCTAAGTACAAGTTTTACCTTTGTTCGTAAATTATTTTGAAGAGTGTTTATAAGAGGCATCCACGTGTCTGCGAAAAATCTTTGTGGGTTATAATTTTCTCTACCCTCTATAACATGTTATGTAGCATACCCTCTAAATGCGGATTGAGAAGCTTTAATCTCAAACGGTTGTCTTGGAGGGTAATTTTCTCTAACATGTTCAACAATTTCATCCAACACTTGTGGTATCTGTGTTGTCTCCACATTACCAGTTATCCAGTTACCAAAATCAGTTACTCTTCTTTGTATAGATTCCGGAACGACGGCTGCGGCTAGTCGTCTTGCTCCAGAGTAAACATTAGACGCAGCTCGTCTAGCTGCACTCGTAAATCTATTTAAGAAACTCATCTTTTTTATATATATAATAAAAAACTTCAGTTAATTTAATTTTATTACGACTTCGTCATTGTCATAATAAAATTATTGTATGTTAATCTTATATTTATTATTCCAAGTTCTCCCATTCCAGTTCTCAATCGTTTGTGGGCAGCGATCTATAAATTTACCTGCTTTATAAATCGATGGAAAGATTTTTATTTCACCAGTTTCAACATCCTCTAAACTAACTTTCTTAGGATTATGCATAATAGTCTTTAATCTATCAAACTTAGGGTCTTTACTTCTTTCTTTTTTAGGTAACTTAGGCGACTCCTCCTCTGGGAGCAATCCATGTTCTTTCACCAACTCAACTAACCGCTTTTTATCCCAGTATGAGCAGAAATTTATATTATTTTCTTTAAGAATTTTTTTTTAAATCTGTAATCTTTATCATTTTTATATAGGAAAGAATATCTTAATACACTACACTCATTTTATTTCCATCAGACTGGAAGTTAATTAACCTATCGCTAATAATAACAGCATATGCTTCGGTGCCTGCAGGTACATTTTCAGTAAAATTTGCTTTAATTTGAATATCGGTGAGTGAGTATTTTAATCTCTCACTCTGTTTGGAAACATCAAACAAAAACAAAGGATAAAGGGTTTTATAATCTGGGGGAGTAATGTTAGGGTTTGACACCATTTCATTCATGTTATAAAACTTAGATCTAAATAGAGAAGCGTCACCATACGCTCTACTAAATTGGTTCGAACGAAAATCAAGATTATAATCAACAGCGGGATACCTAGTAGAATTTAGCGTAACATAAATATTTTTAACGTTTTCATGATCAAATATGGCTGGATTTTCCTCTTGATTACCGCTTTTACCAGTCTGAAAACCAACAATAATAAAACGTGGCACTTCAGGTGATGATTTGACAGAAAGTCTCCAGGTAAATGATGTTGACTGAGGAACCGCGATAGAGTCGCACTGCCTCATTCTATATCCAACCGGTATTTTTTCTTTTTTCTCGATAATTTTATAAAGTTCCATCTTCTCTCCATCTGCGGGTAGCACGTGTGGCATAAACCAAAATATTCTAAGTAAATTAATTCTACCATCAGCAGGAGCAGCGTTGGCTCTAAAGATTGCATCATTATCATCATTTCTCGTTAATGTGAGAGTTTGCTTCATTCCATACAATATCTTATCATAATCATCACAAAAACCAAATATATGTTTTAAAGGAACTCTGAAGCTAAAGGTACCTCTTGGAAGAGGATTATTAATAATATAATCTCTTCTTACAGCAAAACCCAAGTTATAGGTATCAGCATCAGCAGGATTAGTAGCTGCATTGGTGTTGGTGTCCTTATACCAACATTGATTTAACCCTTGTGATTTAGAAAAATCATCCGGATATTTTAACAAACCAAGCATTGTAGTAGCCTGGCCAGGATACAATACGGATTCAATCTCCATACCTGAAAGTTGATACTTAATATTTTTAAAAAGATACATGAGAGCATTGTTTGTTAAAGAAATATTAGTGTTAGCATCATAAGCTGCCCCAGTATCACTTCTTACTAATTCGCCTATAATAAGTAAATAACTCTCACTAGGATGAGTAAAAATATCTTGGGTTTCGATACTAATTCTAATATCTCCTCCTGAGTTGTTGAGGTTTGTACCGGTGATTGGTTCATACTCATGGTGTTCATACTCAGCAATACTATCATCTTTTAAAATTGGTTCGGTGATTCTTAAAATGTTCATTTTATTATTACAATTATAATTTTAAATAAATTATAATTGCGTTACTTAAATTTCTAACCAAAGCTGGGGAAAAGACTTATTTTCATCATTAACAAACACACCTTCAAGTTTAATGCTTTTTGCGATATCTATTTTAGTTTTGGGATAAACTCTATTACCGTATACAAGTGTTACTCGGGGTATCCCCCACTCTTGTAAACGTTTATTCACCTTTTCCTCAATCTCTTTCATCTTGATTACTTTTTCAGGAGATAACTTCACAACAGCTTTTTTATAACCGTATTTCGTGTTATTAATTTCTAGGATTTCACAATCTTTTAGGTTTAAAGAAGCACCTACCATAGTAATACAACTAGTATTGTATTTTTTATAATCTACACGATTAAATTTTAGCATTATCTTTTTTATAAGTAATATAATTTCTTAACTTAATTTTTCTTCATACTGTTTTAATACCTGCTCCACTGTTTAATCTTTTAACTAAGTCTTGGATAGCAATGGTGCTTCCATCTATTAATGTACTAATGTTTTGCGTTTTAGGAGTATTAGGGGGTGGAGGCGTTGCTGCGCTATATTTTTGTAAAATTTCCCTCGATTTTGGTGTTAAAGCTTTCGTAACTAATTTCTTCCCCGCTTCTACAGCCGTACTTTTTCCAACCTCTAAAGCTTTTTTTGCACCTTCCTTAGCTACACTCTTTCCTACATCAAGGGCAGAAGACGCAATTTGTTTAGCTGCGCTACTTGTAAAAAGCCTCGCTAAAAAGTTAGCAACGCTATCAAAGATTCCGGCACCACCGTATGAGTACCTTTTTTTAAATCCGTGTTTAGTGATAATCATTTTATAATATAGACATTAAATTTTTATAAGCGTTTGAATTTAAAACACCCTGTCTTTTTAATTCATCACAAATGCTCACTACCTCATTTCTTACACCTGTGTTACCTGCTTCTTTACTTGCCAATAACAGGTCTAGTCTTTCTATTAATGCGTTAGGGTCAGATGGGATAACGATACCCTTTCCTTCATACTTTTCATACTTTTTCCTATTATACCAAAGAGGTCTAAGAATTTTAGTCCATTTTTCCCCTTTAGAAGCTTTAGGATGTGAATTATCCGGATCGTTATTTCTTATCATTAAATCGTGATAATCTGTAAGATCCTCAAGTGTATATATTTCTCTCGGTTCTTTAGCAACAATTAACTCCCATAAACCAGGTGTTCCTATATACGTATCTGTACCAAGAATAATATCATCATGCTCAATTATAATCATTTTGCGACCAATATAAAATCTACCACCTTCATCACGTAATCCAAATGTTCTATCAACATCATCTTTACCAAGAAATTTTGTTAGATACTCCCTTGCAAGTGGTCCAATGAAAAATGTACCTTGATAACCCTTCCATCTACTTTCATCAATAGCTGGTCTTTCTTCAGAGGGATAAACTTCTATTGTTGGAAAAGCTGGTAGATTAATAGCTTGTGGTAACTGTTCGATAGCTTCTTTAATAGGTCTAAGTCCCTCAGTAATCTCCTTTGCTGCAGCTTTTTGCGTTTCAGTAATAGGTTTAAAAAACCTTGAAAGATCAGTTTGTAATTCTTGTTTACCCGTTCTCTCTGCTAGTAGATTATCCCGAATCTTCTTTCTCGTTTCAAGATACTCTTTTACAATTAAGTCCCTTTTTGTAGGATCAGCGATTTTTAAAAAAGACATTTTTTTTAATTAGTAAAATAATTTTTTAACACACCTTTGAACATAGTTTTTAACACGTTTCATAACTACAACTACAAGAAAGATTAAATTTTCTTTTCGGTTTGATTGTATTATATGGAGGTGGATCAGTGTTTGTATTGCTAGTATTCAAGCGCCCCACCGTGATTCTTTTCAACCAACCTCCGAAAGGACTCACGCGCTTCTTGCCTCCCCTTTTCGATCAAGCTTTCTTCGTTTTCGGTAGATATCTTTTTCTTGATCTTGGTACGTATCTCATCCTTCATTATCTTATATTTCTCTAATTCTTCCATGATTAGTTTGAATTCATCATCAGAGATATAATTGTCAGTTAAAGCTTTCGATATATGTGAAGCAATTGTATCTAACTTAGCATCAGCTACCATCCGAATCTTTTGATGTTTTTCTGCCTTGGTTCTCGAATTTCTTACTACATATTTACCTACTATCGAAAGAAGTCCGGTTGCCGCAGCTGTTGCTTCTAATGCTATGACTGCTGGAATAGCTACAATAGTAGATAGTAAACCGATTCCACCTACTCCTGAAGCCATGGTTACAGTGATCAAAACCGTGTCAACATTGTCAACGATTCTCGCGGCTCTAAAATATTTTTTTGCTAAAGCATCTCTAGTTTGAACTTCTTTCTCAAGGAATTGTTGTATCTCAGATATCTTTTTTAGTCTATACGCACGGCCAACCATATCACCCATATCCTTCATTTCGATAGGTGGAGCGCTTGCGGTACTTCGTTCTTTGGGTAACGGAGGATATATTTTATTAGGATGTTTTTGATCTGTATCTGCCATTTTTATTAAAATAATATTTTTTTATCTCAAGATTGTAAATATTTTAGATAGCAGAATAACTCTCCTTCAGGTATTTCAACCGGTTTTTGTGAGAAATTATAAATGTAGACTAAGATATCATTAGCCTCGTTATCAAGATGTGCTCCATTAAGAATGGTTAAACTATCTTTCCATTTATTACTAACAGATATCACTACAACTCCTCGTGTAGTTATATAACCAAATCCTAGCGAAAGTCTCATACCATCACGAGGAGGAATCCTGATAGTTACTTGCGAGTATATTTTCCATTTTAAAGGATCATGCTTTAAGGGAGGATATCTGACTCCGTGTAAATGAGGTTTCCAAAATATCGTTTTATGTTGGGTACTAATATTAGGTTTTATACCAAATTTGTGTATGTCCATTTTTATTTTGATGAAAATAATATTTATAATATAGCTCCTAAGATAGGTATATTAGCGAATGGGCTATTAGGTCCGAGTAAAAGTCCTTTTCCATCATACATTTTTCCTCCTTGCTTTAAATACAACCCATCACCAACGGAAGCTAACCCTTTACCTTTGTATGGCTTTAAGTATAATCCACATCCATCAGTTTCAACTTGACAAACACATCCTCCTTTTTTAAGATAAAGACCTGACCCCATTGCTTTTTGTACACCTGTTGAGGCTAATCCAGAAAGAGCACCAACACCTAAAGCTGGTAAAACGGTTTTTGCAAGCATCGGCAAAGCTCTAGCAGCTAACCCAACCAACATTCCGAGAAAACCCCCTTCTATTTTCGTGTTATGTTTAAGTTGTTTCGCAGACATTTTAATTGTGATACCCTTACCATCCTCATAGGCTTTAGCTATTTTCTTTGCTTGTGAATCGGTAATTGCTAAAACATCATTACCTCGTAAATCTTCATGACCTAAACGAATACTTACTGGACAACCAGCTTTAACAGCATGTTGAAGCTTTTCCTTTTGCCCTTCTGATATATTTACTTTAACATTAGTGTAACTCGTCATTTTATATATAACTATTTTTTTATTTATCTCATCTCGCTTTTCTAATATGAAACCTAATTGTTAAATTTTCGCCTCTAAGATTTAGTACATTGCCATCTTGATCCGTAATATTTACCTCTAGGTTATGTATTTCATCTAATGTTATTGGTAAGTATACTAAATTAACTGGTGACTCAATTATCTTATATCCAGGTGCAACATCTGGGAAAAAAGAGTAAATAGTGTTTTTTGTTGAACCATTAACGTAACTTCCCGAAATAATATCTATGTTAACGAGCAAACTGTTTATACTAAGAATGTTCACTACATTCTCTGACTCACGAAATCCTTGCGTATATTTAGCGTGAGTAAATCCTAATACTTTAGCAATGGATCCTGGTTGATTAAAATCTACTTGATAATCATCTTCTAAGGTAATAATAGACTTTAGAGTATTGGTGTTTGCAGAAATGTTAATAGGATACCCTTCATTAACTCTATCATAATGACCCTTTTTTCTCATTTCCTGTTGAATGGTGTCATTAATGCCAACAAGGTCATAACTTCCTTCAGGTCTTCTTATTTTAACCCATGAATTACCATTGTCTGGAGAATAAACGAATATATTGTTTGTTTCATCAATGTTTGGAAAAGAGTAGTATGTTTCAAGGTTTACTAAAGCTATTTCATATACTTTATCCTTTTCCAGCTGAATTGGGGGATTAAACCTTGTTCTAAAACGTGTTTTGTTGTCGCTTACTATAATTTGAAATGATGTTTTGTTGCTCGTATTTTTTACAATTTGTTCTAAAAGATCTTCCATTTTATAATATTTAAATATAATATTTAATATATAATCAAATAGTAATATTATATTCTAACAGGTTTATTTAGGTTTATTCTCTTTCTTCATATCACTTACAACCTCCATTAAACCAGCAATAATTAATTCTAATTGTTGTATGCGTCTATCCTGCTTAATAACTTGATTTTTAAGAATATCAATAGTTTTTTCTTTTTTTCCCTTTGAAAATATCTTTATATATTTCATTTTATATTAGAGTATAATTTCTTTAGCCCAAACGATTGAAGCGAAAATATTTTTTATACTGACTTTGGCACGTAAAAATTATCAAAACCGTTTCTATACTTCCCATCATGTTTTTTACTGGTTAGATCGATAATAGCAAAACCATGAGGTCTTTCCCATGCCTTTTGACAAAACTTTCTAAACTCGTCCTTAGGCATATCTTCACCTACATGATCGTTATAAATATGATTAATGTTTTTTAGGTCTTGTGGGAAAATGCAAATAAAATTAGCGTTTTCTCTAATAGTTTGTCTCGGTAGTCTAAAATAATTCTGTGAGAGGTAAAAGCAGTCAACATTACTATGTCTTCCTCGAATGTAGTAACACTCACATTTATTTTGCCTTTCTAAAAGTAAATCGTCAAATATCATTAAATTTTTATTTCCCGAGTTTAACTCTCTTGGATCAGGTACATCACTAGCATTTTCAAAGAAGTTGCAATTTATATTCGATTTGTTTTTAATCGTTTTAATCCATTCTTCAACTAAAGCTGTTGGTACAATGTTTAGTTCTTGTATCTCATCACGCATGTTAAACAACCTTAAGATACATTCTTTTGGTAGTTTTTCTTCAAAAGCCTTTTTTAGTATTCGGTATTCCGGTTGAAAAAGGCTTTTTCCGAAAACACTCAAATCAATGTAATCAAGCCAACCTGGTCTGAGTAAAAGGTTTAACAATAAAGTAGTTTTACCACATCCTGATTTGCCTATAATTAAACCTCTAATACTTTTTGGTAAAAGGGAGTAATTAAATCTCTTTGATACTACTTCATTCCATGATAAGTTTATAATATCCATTTTATATAACTTTTTTAATTTTTATATATAAAATATATTGCGTTAAATGTAAAAAACATACTGATACAAACAATATAGAATATACCGTTTCTAAAAATGGAAGAAATATGATGAGGGGTAAATGTGTGGTTTGTGGAATAACTAAAACACAATTTATAAAAGGAGAAAAAAAAAAAAAAAAAAAACTACTAATGGCAGTAGCATCTTAAACAAATTTATAAACATGATGCCTTTCGAAATGCATCTCCCTGGTCACAATTTTACGGGGCCAGGTACCAAGCTAGATGAGAGGTTAAATCCTGATCTAACCCCAAAAGAATGGAGTAAACCTATAAATAGAGTAGATCAAGCTGCTTATAATCATGATGTTTGCTATCTTAAACATGATGATACAAAAACTAGGAATAAAATATGTGATAAAGATATGTTTTTTTTTTTTTTTTTTTTTTTCAAAGATTTTATTGTCCCCGTATATTGGTGTGTGAGGGTCGGGGAGCCATCCCTCTACACATCTTACAAAGTAATACAAGTCATGGTCATACAGTTAGGGACAAAGAAACTAAAACAGATAATAAACATGAGGAAAAAAAAGTAAATAAGAATAGAAACAAAAAAAAAATGTAAGTAAAAAGCGAATCTTCCCAGAATTACAGAGAAAAAAATATTAATCTCTTGAATGATTCATAAAACAAGTAAAGTTTTCCCAGTCTTTAGTAAAACATTCTAGGTTATTGTTTTCGATGGCTGTTTTTCTAAGAATCTTGAACTTGATAGATATAAAATTCCTGGCACCAGTTTCTGTAGGTATTTGTTTTCTAGATCTACATTTAAAGATGTACATTTTAAACAAAATGAGAAGAGTGTTTTTTGCGTAGGTATTAGATTTGACGTATCCAAACAATATTTTTTTAACAGTTAGATCTGAGTAGATGGTTCCATTGTGTTTAAAGTAATTTGAGATAATTGGGTGAACTTTGGGACAGTTCCAGAATAAATGCTCAATTGTTTCTTGTTCGTTAGTACAAAAAGTGCAATCTGAAGAGTCGATATATTTTATTTTATACAAGAAATAATTTATTCCAAGAATGCGGTGAATAATTCGATATTGGAACCATTGTATATATGAATCTTTTGTTATTAAAAAGGGTAGGAAAAATATTTGTTTCCATTCATCAGGATTTATACTGATGTTTAATTTCTGTGCCCAGGTTTGAACACACGCTGGCTGGTCGTTGTTTTTGTTAAGACTTTGATAGATACTTTTTGAACCTTTTGAATCCTTAAGAATCAATTGAAGGTATGGTGGTATTATAGGTCTATGGTGTTTACAAATGTTTTCGCTTTTTAAGGACAGGTCTGTTAGGTACTTTTTAATAGCGGACTTTAATTGTTGAAAAGTTAAAAAATTAAGCGACAAGTTGTATTTTGTATTTATTTGTTCTACGCTTGAAAAAGAACCATTAGAATCGAATAAATCTCCTATACAGTTAATGCCGGCCTTATATAACTTATTTAGATAAATACTTTTGCCATTAATTTTGATGTTCGGGTTGTAGAATATTGGACTGTCTTGAATGTTCGTATTGTCTATTTTAACAGTATCTATTAAGTGACATAGTGCTTTAAGCACATCTATCCAAAATGGATTTGTTATTCTGTTTATCAGATTTTCTACAAAGTCTTTTCCACATAAACATAATTTATCAATATTTATTAATTCGTCAATAATATTTACCCATCCACCATTGCTTTTAATCAAACGTCTGATCCAAGTGATTTTTAGGGCACTGATAAAAGCTTTAACATTTATCATTTTCAGTCCACCGTACACATAATCTTTTGTGACAACTGATTTTTTTATTTTATGACAGCCTTCCCAAATATATGTATAAAATGTATTTTGGAGCTGCGAACATACTTTTTCAGGAGGATTTGGTAGGGCAAGAAACATGTGGTTCATTTTTGAAATAAGTAAACTTTTTATAACTGTGATTTTTCCTACTGGCGTGAGGATACGTCGGTTCCATCGTTTAATTGTGTTTTCAATTTCATTTAATTTTGGTATGAAATTTAAATCAATTATTTTGTTTAAATCTACGTGAAAAATTATACCCAATAACTCAAATTTCTCATGTCCCCATATCAATTTCCATTTAGTTTTGATAGTGTCAGAACTGTATTTTTTCTTTCCGATCCAAACAACTTTAGTTTTATTGAAATTTATGTTTAGACCAGATAATTTAGAAAATTTTGATAGGGAATTAAGCGTTTCGTTTAAAGATTTTTCCGATCCGTCAAGAAATATACTTGTATCGTCTGCAAACTGTGATAACTTAAATTCTGTACCTTTAATGTTTATTCCTTTTATGTTTTTATTATTTCTTATGTAAATGGATAATATTTCGGCACATAAAATAAAAATATAGCTAGACAAAGGGTCTCCTTGACGACAGCCTCTCTCAATTCTGAAGAAGTTTGATAAAAATCCACACTGAGAAACTGTTGACTTTGCATCTTGATAAAATACATTAAACCATCTCATAATTGATGGTCCAAAATTGAAAGTTTCGAGAGTTTTGTTAACGAAAGACCAAGAAAGGGAATCAAATGCTTTTTCGAAGTCGATTAAGAGTATTATACCAGGAATATCATTTACTTCAGTATAATGTAAAAGATCGTACACGAGTCTAATATTTTCTCCTATGTATCTGTCTTTTAAAAAACCAGATTGGTCAGTATGAATAAGTTTATTAAGGAATGACTTGATTCTGTTGGCAATACATCCTGTTCCGATTTTGTATACTGTATTTAACAAGGTTATTGGCCGCCAATTTTTTAAGAATTGTTTCGGTTTATTTCCCTTTGGAATGCATGTTATCAAACCTTGTGTTTGAGTTTCAGATAAAGAATTTGTATGGTATGCTTCGTTCAGTGCTCTGACAACAAAATCTCCTAACTTATTCCAAAAAACTTTGTAAAAATCGGCATTAAAACCGGATGTACCTGGACTTCGATTATTTTTCATATTTTTTAAGATTTGAGAAGCTTCTGTCATTGTAAGTTTTCCTTCAATACTTTTCGACTCCTCAACTGAGAGTTGCGGTATTTCTAAATCAGAAATAAAGTGGTTAAAGTCATCAACAGAAAAATGAGAAGTTGTTGACTTGTAAAGAGACTGGTAAAATACTTTTATTTCATCAAGAATATCTTTTTGATTTGTTATTTCAGATCCGTCATCTTTGATAATTTTTTTAACAGTTTTTGAAATTGTATTGGATTTTTCTAGGCCACAAAAATATCTTGTTGGTTTTTCACCTTCTATACTCCATTTTACTCTTGATCGGACAATTGAACCTTTTATTCTTTCGTGTTGTAATTGTTCATATTCGTTTTTTAAGGAAAAGTATTCGTTTGAATTATTATTTAGATTTTGTTCCAAATGTTTCATTTTTGACTGGATTTCTAGTTCTCTATTGTTATTAATCTTTTTCCTGTATGAACCATAAGAAATCGATTTGCCCCTTATTTCCATCAATAGTGTTTCAAGAAATAGTTGGTCATTGATTGTAAATTGAATTTCTGAATTAGGAATTTTCGTAAAAGTCTCTCTATTGTAAATTGGGATCGCGTATTGTTCTTTTACTTCTTCAATCTTTTTATTTATAGTGTTGATATAATCAAGTTCAGTCAATAATGCACTGTTGTGCTTCCATAAGCCTGACGAATATTGAAATTCATTAATCTGTAGTGTTGTTGAAATGACGGAATGATCAGAGTTAAAACTGTTTTCTATTGACGCAGACATAGTAAAATCATGTAGAGAAGGTGATGTAAGAAAAAAGTCAAGACGAGCTTGTTGTATTGGATTACGTTTTCTCCAGGTGTAAGATAGTTCGTCTGGATTAAATTCTCGAAAGGGGTCGACGAGATCACGTTTAGACATTTGATTTAATATAGTGTCTCTTGACTTTTTGTTGTTGATATGTTTATAGTTATAGTAGTCTTTTACGGGATCAATAACTAAGTTAAAGTCTCCACAAATCATGTAAGAAATATTTCCGATTTTATCTATCTTTTCAAATATTTTATCATAGAAAAACGGCTCGTCAGTATTTGGACCATATATAGATGCCAGAGTAAACCGGAAATCATCAACACTTAAATCAAGAATAACAAAGTTACCGTTTTCATCGTCAATTATTGATTTGTGAATTTTTGCATTTATTTTTGAAAATAAAATAGCTACACCCCTCTTATTAGATTTGTTATTACTCAAATAAATCTCGGATCCCCATTCCGAATATATATTTCTGTACATATCATGCGTGAAATGTGTATCTTGTAGACAGTATATGTTATGTTTTAAACTCTGAAGGTACTCAAACACGGAAAGTCTTTTTTTCTTACAATGGAGACCTCTACAGTTGACTGATAGAATTTTTAAACTATTTGCCATATCGACTGATTATAATAAGAAAGAACTGTACCATATGTGCAGCAAGAATGCAGACAAATGCATGGAGCCTGGGAAGAATTCTACACGCAATCAAACAAACATATAAACAGAACATTATGTGACAAAGTGTACACTGCAAGTTAGAATACGTGAATAAAATAATGGGAAAAACTCATCAATAGATCTTTGCGAAAAACATACAACAACAACGAAAACACCAACAATCGAACTATATAACATATGGCGAAGTATAACAGCATAAGTTTGATCTCACCATACTTCATTTTGAACAAAAGGTATTACAACCGTTGTGTATCTTCTTTTGAGAAAAAGCGAAAGTTGAAAGAAGATAACGGTTAAGTTCTTTCTTTCTCTTTTCCATCAATTTTGCCAAGGAGGTTACATACATAGAGGAGGTTTGTATACCTTCCTAACGAAAGCAAAATAGGAAAGTATGTCTATATGGAAAAACTCTCTCTCTCTCTAATACACACACAAACACAAACACACAAACGCCATGACACATCAAGAATATAAGCATGGTGGAAAGTGGGATAGGAATTATGCTTTTTTATGCATAAAAAACATTGGTAAATCGATATTGTTTCACAATTTATCTCATAGTACTCTTGAGTCGTAAGGTGCAATTGAAGCCAATTTTCTATCCGTTCAAAGGGAAAGTAGTTGCAGACAAAAAATAAATGGTGGGTTTTATTTTTTAAATGTAGGTAGGAAAAGGAGAAAAAGTCAGCTATAAGCATTCCATCCTCCCATCAAACAAAGCGTTCCTCATTGCTTAACTCTTTACCAAACGAAAAAAAATTTACACTGGTCTAAATTGAAAGCACCAGTTGGTAACCAGCATTTTCTCCTTTCCCACAATGCCTTCAAAAGTCTTCTTTCTCGGGGTCGTAAAAACCAGGGATTGTATGGTAAAGGGTTAAGTTAAACACTGGATTGTCTGGTAAAGGATTAACAAGTCTGTGGAAAATTGTTGGCAAGAGATAATACTTGACCATAAACACACAAACACTCTGTCACATTACAGTACAACTCTTCACCAAACGAAAACATGTTAGACTTGCCTACATGGGAAATATTTGCAGACGGCAAGTAAGATGTGTCTCAAAAATGAAATTTATTTTAAAAGAGTTGAAAAGATTGTGGGTAAGGGGGAACGAGAAAAACTGGCTACCAGCATTTCCTCTCCTTTTCACAATGTTCTCAAAAGCCATCTTACTAGGGGTGTTTCAAACTGAATTATTTGGTAAAGGGATTGTACGGCTTGGATATTTAAGATGCGAAGAGTCGTCTGCAATGGGTATTAAGTAACGGGGAATTAATGGTGATAAACATCACAAAAAAGGACATAAATCATGAAATATGTGACACACTGTGGCGGCAGGTTGGACCGACCTCAACAACTAGTTCTCCGCTATTAGGTTTTTGAGTTACGTCAAGTGCTAAAGACACAAACTTCTTTCATGTATAGAAGTTATCTGTGACATGAATCTAAAATTAAACTTGTATATATGTATATGAACAAGAAAATATTCTGGCAAAGAGGAGAATGTTCTTATGAGAGATCCACCACCTCATTCACAACACACCTAAACATGGAGCGTGAAGGAATTCAATATTGTGAAGATGATAATTGTAAATTTAAGTTCCAGTCATGTGCACGACCGGGGACGTTGTGGCAAAAGGAGAAAAAGCTTGTCATATGACAAGCTATTCTCCTTCCGTCACAGTGCACTGTAAGTGGTCAAGCCCGTAGGCACGGAGAGTAGTCAGCAAAAAAAGACATGCAAGCTAAGTTTGTATGGTACATATAAATAAGATTCATTCATACTATATGCTTGTAAAAGATGTGACCAAAGGAGAAAATGTTCCCGCAATTGGTCCGGCACAGGACCCGAATATTGTCTGCATAATGTGGGAAGTGGTTTAAAAGAATATTAAAAACAAGTCCCGCTGCACTCGCAAGAATCAACATATTGCGGCAAAAGGATAAAATGCCCAAAACGTGCATTTTCTCCTTCCGCCGCAATCCCCTCAAGTATGATCTATTATAAAAAACAAGTCATCTGCCCAAATTATAAACAGTCTACAAAAGGGTTAACAATATAAAGCGTATACAGTAATACTGTGAAAACAAGGATTGAGGTATGCAAAATCGGATCGCCAATCAACTAAGGGCATAATGCTACACTATAAGAAGGAATATCGCAGCGACAGGAGACGCCGCTTGCAACTTGCAATCACTCCTTCTGCCACATTCTCTTCTCCGAATGTACTTTGTCGCAAGACGTGAAAAGTCGTCTGCGAGTGTTAAGAGTAACAACCTGTATTAAGTTTTATCATAACATCTGAAATCTAAAAAAGTAATAAGTAATTGTAAGGAAGACTAGTTACATAGCCCAAAGCAAGGCTTCGTATTATATGCTCATATGTGGGATCACTGTAAAAAGAGATATTGCTTTTCACTAGAATCTCCTCGCCCCCCTTGCCAAACTTTTCAAAAGTCGTCAGTTGCAAGATCATAAGGGTTGCCTTCAAAAAAGTAAACATGAAAGAGAATGTGAAAATGTGCTAAAAACATTGCGGCAAAAGGATAAAGATATGTTAACAGAGTTAGAAGGTATTTACAATCCTAGTATTAGAGAAAAAATGGAAAAGGGTTTGGTAAGTAAACTCATTGGAACGAAGATGAAATTTGGAATGGGAGTAAAAAAAAAAATTCGATAAAAATTTTAGCGGAAGAATTACATAAACCCGTAAAAAGAAATTTTAAGAAAAGGAGAGTTAGAGTAAACGGTATAGATAGGATATGGGCTGCGGATTTAGTAGACATGCAAGCATTTTCTAAGTTTAATCGTGGTGTTAAATACCTTCTCGCTGTCATTAACATCTTTTCTAAATATGGATATCTGGTGCCATTAAAAGACAAAACAGGGAAATCTGTTGCTATAGCATTAAAGAGTATTTTTAAGGAGAGAAAACCTGAAAAAATGTGGGTGGATAAGGGTAAAGAGTTTTATAACAAAGATGTTAAAGACTCGGTTGAATTGTATTCTACTGAAAATGAGGAAAAATCTAGTGTGGTTGAGAGATGGATTAGAACAATGAAAGAAAAAATGTGGAAGTATTTTTCCACTAATTCCACAAACGTTTACATCAATGTGCTACCGGATCTCGTTAAAAAATATAATAACACGAGACATTCATCTATTAAGATGACTCCGGTAGACGCGAGTAAAAAAGAAAATGAAACGAGAGTTTGGAGAAATCTTTACCCCGATCATCTCGAAATAAAAGATATAAATTCTAAGTTTTCTGTTGGAGACAAAGTAAGGATAACTAAAAAGAAAAAGACTTTTGAGAAAGGTTATACAACAAGATGGACTGAAGAGGTTTTTACAGTTTCAGAAGTAAAATATACATCACCCGTAACATATAAAATTAAAGATTTAAATGGAGAAGAAATACAAGGTACCTTTTATGAACCTGAACTGCAGAAAACCAGTCAAGAGCTGTATAGAATAGAAAAGGTTATTAAAAAAGGGAAAAAGAAATCTCTCGTAAAGTGGAAAGGTTATCCTAATGAATTTAATTCATGGGTTGACAATAAAGACATTAGAAATATTTAACTATAAAAAATGTCAAATATTTCGATCGAAAACGTAATTTTACCGAATAAACCGTTGAACAATTTCGAATTGGAAGGTGCCGCAAAAAGATTAAAGATTCCTTATTTTAGAGGAGTTTTTTTACTAGATACATTACCGAGAATACCGAGTAAAAAAGAATGTGGTATAGTAAACTTTGATAAAAGTGGTGGACCTGGTACACATTGGGTTGCTTGGTATAAAAATGGTAAAACTAAAATTTATTTTGATAGTTATGGTATACAACCACCTGTTGAAATTCGAGAGTATTTAAAAAGCCCAATACAGTACAATACCGATCAATTACCACAAGCTGGGCAAGTATTTTGCGGTCATTTATGTTTGTATATTTTAAAAGAGTTATCCACGGGGGATAAATTCCAAAATGTTTTAAATAAACTTTTTTAGTAATATTATAAAAAATGCCTGTTAACAAATTTGGAAGAATGGAAGATGATGACACAATCAGTGATGGTGTGTCACTCGCTTACATAAATAATAATTTTTTACGTAAAGATGGAACAACTGTTGTTACTGGTTCTATAAACATGAATGGTAATACATTAACGAGGGTTAGTAATCCAGTAAATCCTCACGATGTGGCAACTAGGGATTATGTTGACAACCGTTCTGTTGAAGGATTTTTAAAAGAAGATGGAGGGTATCATGCTACTGGATTTTTAAATATGGGTTTTAAACCGATAAAAAACGTTAAGGACCCAACAGAATCGCATGAAGCTGCTACTAAAAAATATGTAGATGATGTTAATCACGCCTTTGTTTACGAATCTGGAGGGTATAGGGCAGTTGCTGACGTTTCTATGGGTGGGAGTAAAATTTCCGACATTGGAACGCCTTCAGAACACCATCAAGCTGTAAATAAGTTTTACGTAGATGTCCTTATAGCGGCGGCTACCGCGGGTGAAAAAGCTTTGACAAAAAAACAAGATGGATCTTTTTCAATGGCTGGCGAAATAGATATGAATGATAATTCGATTACTGGATTACCAAATCCTGTATCCCGTGACTCCGCTGCCAATAAAAATTATGTTGATAACGGTGGAGCTATTATAAAAAACCCAGATGGAAGTTTCACGGTGGTGGCTAACATAGATCTTCAAGGTTTTTCTTTTAAAAACGCGCCACCCTCGGTAAAAGAGAGAGATTTAGCAACAAAATCCTATGTGGATAAAAAAGTCTCTCTCCCTATTATATCCGTGTGTGCCGAAGAAAATGGACCAATAGGAGACGGTAATTATGAATTTTCATTTGGTAATGGTGCTTCAGGCAAAGATCATGGTTTGGGTGGTTATTGTATGAGTGCTCCAGGTAGAATTATGAGAGGTAGTTTAATGGTTGTTAAAGATAACCCTAATGTACCAGAAGAGACAAAAGTTAATATTACGGTAAACGGAATAGAGCAGGTTGATTACTCTATTATTAAAAAGAAAGATGAGACTTGTAGCTGTGTAGTTTTTCCTAAACCACTCGAAATTGATCAATGCGATATCATAAACTTTATTTCAAGATCAGACAACGCTACTGCGCGTCACTCTTACATAACTATTTTGATAGAGTTAGACTTGTAAGGATCGGTAGATCCCGGGTAGACTTGTCTACCCTTAAAGTGTTAATATTGGAAAAAAGGATTAGTTTAATGTTTTTCAACATTAGCTTGGTCCCACTGTAAAAATATAACTTTGTTTATAATAAGTTATATTTTTTTTAGCCACAGACCTAAGCTGGTCTTGTATTCAAATAAGAAGTTGGTCTTGTGATCAAGGTACGAGCAGCATCTATTTCATCAAGAAAACGCATATACTCGTCATCGTGTGGTGTAAAAGACAATTTCGCGAAGTTTAATAGTTTGGATACCAAAGGTTGAAGTATTTCTTGTATACTTGGGTCTAAAGATATTATCTCTTGAGGCTGTATGATCATAGCGTGTTTTAGCTCTAACGATCTTTTTACTTCCAGCAATTCTCGTAGCTCGTCTAACAACGTGTCTATATATGAAGGTTCTGACATGGTTAATTGTAATATCTAATTTGAACCATTTTTTAATTTTCAAAAATTTTTTATCCTAGACATTGGACAACTTCAGCCTTCAAAAGAGGGGATTTAAAAATTGAATTTTTCGAAAGGCATTGAGCTTTCGCTCTTTTTTTCTTAATTTGGGTTTTGAGCCGGAATGCTAAGGCATTGAGCTTTCGCCCTTTTTTTCTTAATTTGGGTTTTGAGCCGGAATGCCCATTTTACTAACTACTACCCGTCACGCAAAAAGGGACAACCTGGGAATTTCGTACATCAGTTAGATGAAAAGAGAACAAAGATAGTACAGGTCAATTTAAGTTGATAGTTCAAAAATAATTGTATAGGAAGGTAGAATGACCACTTTTCATAGAGAAAATATCATAAAATCGAAAAGTGTCGACCCTGGTTAGCCTGCGCAATCCGCGCAGGCTGACCAGGGTCGACACTTTTCTCAGTTCCCAGATGGTCCCTTTTTGCGTGACGGGTCACATATATGCAGACGATAAATCAAGGTGTCTTAACTCTTTCCATACGGAAGAGGTGTAGACTTGTCCGAGTGGAAAGCATTTACAGACGACAAATTGTACGTATCATAAATGACTGGATTTGTTTTTGAAAGAATACAAATTATTGTGGGAAAAGGAGAAAATGCTGGTTAAAAGTTTCCCACAAAGTTTTCGAAAGTCCCTTTCATCGTGGTCGTTAAGACTGAGCGGAGCACGAAAAACATTTCATACGTTGTGAGCCAGACTGCCGTCTGCATTTGCCTCTCTGTTCGGCTACAGCACTGAAACGGGCTAAAATAATTTGCTCTTTGAGTGAGAAAAATACCAATCTGATATTTTGTCATTGCCTTGCGTTTAATTTTCATTTGATCGATAGCAAAAAGTTTCGACCCAAGTCAGCCTGCGCAGTCCGCGCAGGCTGACCTGGGTCGAAACTTTTTGCATATACATTAAACCCCCTTTTCACAGAGCATGGCTCGTATGTCAGTGACACAGTATTGCCCTTTAAGTATATCAGCGTGGAGACTGGAGATAAATATTCATTTAAACTTACTTCGATATTAACTAACCATTGGAAGGTGTACATAGCTTTAAAATGAACGCGCAGGAATTTAATCTTGTACTTTGTTTGCTGATGGTTTGTTTCGTAAGCGTGGAACCCAGATGTAGAAAATTTTTTAGACTCTCGGATAATCTTCGCGAGACTGTGATCGGAAATTGTGAGAATTTTCAGCAGACGATCAATAACGACATTTTCTGCGAGGAGGGGTAAGTGACGGAAAGGGAGGGGGGGGGTGTTACCACAGGCGTTCGTTGTAAGACGAACTTCGTCGTCTATAAAGTATAATATATGTCATATATGTTCCATTACATAGGCGGCGAAGTTCTTCATGAAACGCACGACTGTGGTTGTCACACATGAAGGGGGTCTCGTGTTACTTAACTGTTTACGGAAAGATACAATTTAAGACTAATCCAAATTGAAAGCATTTGCAGACGACAGATTCATTGAGGCTAAAATTATTGATTGATTGAATTTGCGTTTAATTATCGTTGCCACCGGTTGCTCATATGGGCGACGCCCATGCAAAATATTAATTTGTTACGGGGTATAGCGCAAGATACAGGGCGAAACCCATCCTAAGTTTCCCCTGGTCCTTTAAAGCTGTTACGCCTGGTTCTTTAACGTGCTTGGTGTATGGCACCGTCACATGGGACCTCGGTTTAATGTCTCACCCGAAACACTATTAGTAATTTAAGATGGCCAGCCGTGTGGCTCGAACCCAAACCCTCAAGTGACCCGAGACTTGATATTTACGAGTCCTACGCTCTATCACCTGAGCGATGCGGGTTGATCAATCTCAATTCATGGAATTTGTCTTTGATAGGGTAAAGAAGAACGAGAACTTATACGAAAAACGAAAAAAAAAAGTGAAATGTAAGAAAAACCAAAAAATAGCTCCCTATCAGGCCAACATCTCTCAATGATGACAGAAGAAAATAGAAAATAAATGAGCCATGCTCTGTGAAAAGGGGGCTTAATGCATCTGTGAAACGCATCGACCCATGTCAGCCTGCGCAGTCCGCCCAGGCTGACATGGGCCAAAACTTTTCGCTATCTTTAAATTTTCTGCATGTCAAAAGACGATTCTACCTCATTATTCAGTCAGTTGTTCGACAAAATGGATTTTATGGATCTGTAATTAGGTGATGACTTGCTTGGTATAATGCGTCACGGAGATGCATTTAGCCCCCTTTTGCCAGAGCATGGCTCAAATATATGAGCCAATGCCCTGTGAAAAGCATGATTAATGGATCTGCAAAAAGTATCAACCCATGTCAGCTTGTGCAGTCCGTGCAGGCTGACATGGGTCAAAACCTTTTGCTGTTGGTCAATTTTCTGCATGTCTAATGACCTTTTTTTTCCAAATGATTCAGTTAGTTGTTTTACAAAATGGATTTGATGGATGCATAATTGTGTGATTTGATGGATGCATAATTGTGTGATTTGATGGATGCATAATTGTGTGACTTGATGGATGCATAATTGTGTGATTTGATGGATGCATAATTGTGTGATTTGATGGATGCATAATTGTGTGATGTCTTGCTTGGTATAATGAATCACGGAGGTGCATTTAGCCCCCATTTTCATTGAGCATATCTTATATGTGAGCCATGCTCCGGCAAAAGGGGGCTTAATGCACGTCCGTGATGCATGATACCAAGCAAGTCATAACATAATCACGGATCCATAAAATGCATTTTGTCTAACAACCGACTGAATCATGAGGAAAAGTGTTCCTTTTACATACAGAAAATTGGACAAGAGCGAAAAGTTTCGGCCAAGGTCAGCCTGCGCGGACTGCGCAGGCTGACCTGGGTCGATACTTTTCGCAGATGCATTAAGCCCCCTTTTCATAGAGCATGACTCATGTATTGTTGATAAGTTATTAGGTATGTTAAAGAATGGCCACTACCCTCACATACTAATGGGCAAGATAATTGATTGATTGATTGATTTATGGTGTTTAACACCGTTTTCAACATTGTTTCATTTATATCGAAGCCATTGTACCTATCAATCAATGCTTTCTTAGAGTTTCTGTCACCAGTACTCCTCACAAGATTCTTTCCAAGCCACTGGCTGCTCTCCCACATAACCATCGTCGAAACAATGGTTAGCGGTGAGAGAGGAATGAGTCCTGTCGCAATGACTATCATCAGTCCTTGGAAGGAAATTGATCGAGCCGAGGATCGAACCACCGACCTCTGTTCTCAAGACCTGTACGCTACCGACTGAGCTACCGCGGGGCTCGACAACAAGATAAATAAAGCTATAAAAGCAAGTCTGTAAAATTTCGGATGAAACAACCATGTTATGCTATTGTATGTCGAAATAGTTTTCATTTATCTTTGCTTGACAAGCCTTACCTCTAGGTTTACCTCGTTTGACCCATTACCTCACAATGTCGACTTTTAACGACCTTGAGAAAATGAAGTTTGAGAACATTTTTGGAAAAGGAGAAAATGCTGATAACCAGATGATGATTATACCGGAAAGCAGCAGGTGGCTGGAGAAAGAATATTGTGCGAATTAATGGAAAAAATAAAATAATAACTCCGATGAAGCATGGATAGGTGCACTAGCCGCTGCGATGTAACCGACATAATGTTGAAAACAGTGTTAAACACCACACAAACAAACATAACAAAATACTTTGTGACCAGGTAAAAAGTTAACCCTTAGGCTGCTAAGCGCGACTCACTGACCTTTTACGGACAGTGTAGATCAAGATCAGACTGCACAGAACGTGCAGTCTGATCTTGGATCTACACTGTCCGATAAGGAGATATTATTCTCCAAAACATAACTAAATAAATAGCAATATTTGGGTTTTTACTATCGAATTGAAAATATTATTGTAGTTATTTAGCAGGATAACGGTTTAAGGATTGTTTAACCCCTATGTTGCTTATGCCGAGCCCCGGTAGCTCAGTCGGTAGCGTGACGGACTTGAGAACACGGGGTCCAGGGTTCGATCCCTGGCTACGACCCCTGGCTCGGCTAATTTCTTTCCGAGGATTGATGATAGTCACTGCGACAGGGTTCATTCCTCTCTCACCGCTGACCATTGTTTCGATGAAGATTATGTGGAAAAGCAGCCAGTGGCTTGGAAAAAAAATTGTACGGAGTGCTGGTAAAAGAGACTCCAGGAAAGCATGGATAGGTGCACTGGCCGCCGCGATATAACTGAAATGATGTTGAAAACGACGTTAAACACCACACCATCAATCAACCTAAGCTGCTTATCGCGACTCACTGACCTTTTGCGGACAGTGTAGATCAAGATCAGACTGCACAGAACGTGCAGTCTGATCTTGGATCTATACTGTCCGATGAGGAAATATGTGTCTCCAAAAAATAAGTTTAATAATAAATTATACGGGTTTTTATTATCGGCTTGAAAGTTTGATTTAATTCATTCAGCAAGATAAGGTTTAAGAGTGGTTGACGGCACCCATCGAGTCTAGAATGCAGCAAGTGATAACATTTTAACACCTGCCTTCTTCCCTTTAACCGAGATCCGGTAGAGCAGTCGGTAGCGTACAGGACTTGAGAACAAGGGGGGTGCTGGTTCGAATCCCCAGTTCATATAATTTATTTCTGAGGATTGATGATCGTTATTGCAACAGGATTCATTTCCGGCGATTGTTATGTCGGAAAGCAGCTAATGGCCTGGGAAGAAATTTGTGCATAGTACCAGTAATAAGAGACTCCAGTAAACATGGATATTACTAAAATATTGTTGAAAACGGCGTTAAACACAACATAATTAATCAATCAATCTCCCTCCCTCCAGCTACCTGTTATTGTCCTCCTTCTCGCGTTCCTTTCCTGCGCAGGTTTATCAAATCCTGTAGGACCACTAAGATCTCACCTGGGTATACTATTCTGATTTGTATACATAGATGTTTTTTTTTTGACGGTGTTAAATAGCCGTTTTCAACATCATTTCAGATATACCGCTGCGGCCAGTGCACGTTTCTATGATTTTCAGGAGTTTCTTTTACCTTTATATATCGCACCATATTCTTCCGAAGCCATCGGCTGCTTTCCTACATAATCATCGTCGAAATAGTGATCAGCGATGAGAGAGGAATGAATCTCGACCGTCATCCATTTTCGGAAAAATAAAATCGGCCGGGCTGTGGATTTGAACCAGCGACCCCTTGGTCTCAAACCTGTCTACGTTACATAGTAAACCAGCGGGCTTGGCACATGCTATTCTAAAAATGCTTTCTTGGGAATAAGAGGGGAGGCTTTTCAAATTTTCCCCGTTGTGGTTTTGCTTCACTTTTGTCCTTGTCTGTAGTTCTCCTTCTGTTAACTGGTATGGTGGAACGACTCCTAATTTTTTACCAAGGGACATAATTTTGAACTTTCCCAAATTCATAGTATTCGCAGACGACATTATCAAATATGGTCCAACCTTTGAAATTTGTCTTTGGTAGAATAGAAAGCATTGTGAGAAAAAGGAGAAAATGCTGGTTACCAATGTTTTCAAAAGTCTTTTTTTTCAAGGGGTCGTAAAAAGTCGGTTATTAAATGTATTTCTAGGGGAAAGATACCTCCTAATCGGACAGTGCAGATCCAAGATTGTTTGAGTACAAAGAAGAGCTTTTAAGTTATTTGATTAGTTCGAGGAAAATATAGCTTCTCTGTCGGATATCAGGCGTAATATGGTCTGCCAAATGCGACAAGGGGCTTTCGGATATTTGCATAAAGTGTCGTCTCGAGACGGCACTTTACGTCAACATTAGATTTTGTCTTACAGTAGACTTGCGTGAAACAGAAAATCACACACGATCGGAAAGTGTCGTCTCGGATCAACCTGCCTGGACTGCGCAGGCTGATCCGGGACGACATTTAACGCAAATGTCCGAAAGCCCCTTTTCGCGTGTTGCAGGCCATATAATAACAACGGGTCAATTATCTCTATATATACTTGTTTGGGACCCCGGCCGGGTAGCTCGGTGGTAAGTGTATCCGACTCGTGACCTGGTGATTGCGGGCTACATTGCTAGTTGAGGCAAAGTTTCCGGTGCTTGTTAGCCTCTCACCTCTGATGCATGTGAGAAAAGTAGTCAGTGACTTTGAAAAAAAGTTATGTCAATACAGTTAATATTATACTAGCGTGAGAAAGCCAGGAAACACTTGAGTAGGTGGACTGACCGCCGTGATTGACCTTAGCTGTTAAAACTCTGCAATATTGAAAGCACAATCAATCCACTCAATCAATCAATCAATCAATCAATCAATGCACTAATTTACATAGCACAGAGTTTAATTTTTTTTTTTTTTTTTTGTTTTGTTTTAAAGGTTTAGGAACTGTACCGAAATATGGGACAAATTGTCTTCGGCGTTTCTCTATAGACCACTGTGTGATGTCCCGGCGGCACGGTATAACGAGTATGTCAGCTTGACTGACCACTCGATACCTCGGGATAAGGTATGGTTTAAAGATTTTCAGTGAATGAATGAATGAATGAATGAACGAATTAATTAATTAATTAGTTAATGAATAAATGAATGAATTAATTAATAAATCGATTAATCAGTACATTAATTTAAACGACTATAGATTTTAATGAAATTTTTTATGATGTATTGCTGCTTGTTATTACCAAGTTTGTTTCTTTATTTACTTGTATCTTGTTTAATGCCGTAATCGTTATTTCAGTTAAATCGCGGACGCCAGTGTACCTATCTATGCTTTCGTGAAGTTTTTTTTTTTATCAGTACTTCGTAAAATATTCTTCACAAGCCACTGGCTGCTTTCTTACATAATCATCGTCGAATCAATGATCAGCACATTTTGTGGTAGCTACTTGAGTGAAGCAGGCGGTACATATATATCACACTGAAATACACCTGTTCAAATAAGATATCAACAAGTCACATTTTTCAGGAAAAAAAGCCATTGTTTATTGATAAGAAAGGTGTTTTGTTTTTTCTCAGCGCGTTAAACCTGAAGTTGTCATCTTCATATTCCTTTGATCGATTAATTGATTGATTTATAGATTGATAGATTTGTTGATTGCTTACATAGTTGATCTATTGTTTTAAATTGATGTTTCACGTCGCTTTTAAAATTGTTTTAGTCAAATCAAGGCGGCAGGTTACATATCCATGTATGTCCTGGGTTTTACCTGTAAAGTGTCCTCTCAAAGGACACTCCTGCAACAAAGCCAGTGCATCTAGTGAAGCTCGAACCCGGGGCCTCATGGCTACGAGTCCTTCCCGTTATCACTGAGTCACGTAGGAATCCTCATATTCTTTCGAACAGGGAAACTATAATATGCAAACAGAGTAAACTGGTTGGATATATCTATTGAATTAATTTTGCAGCTATGAGTCAACCCTATACCAGACGACAAAATATTGGCCTTGTCCAAATTAAATGCATTTGCAGACGACAATTTCAATGTGGCTCGAATGGTGTAATTTTTCTTTGATACGGTAGAAAACATTGTGGGAAAAGGAGAAAATGCTGGTTACCAGCATTTTCTCCTTTTCGCACAATGTCTTCAAAACGTGTCTTTCCCAGGGTCGTTCAAAGTCGGCATTGTGTGGTAAAGGGTTAAAGGGACAATGATCCAGATTTGACAAAAAATATTTCCTAAGCGGAGATATCGGATATTTTGCAAGGATGAAATATAAGGACGTGACTTTTTACTTTTACTTCAGGAAAAACAAATACATGCGCACTTTTCCTCTTTAAAAAAAAAAAAGAAAAAAGATGCTTGGGAAAAAATGTCTCCGGTGGGATTCGAAGCAATATTTTTCAAAACCATAATGGGCAACTCTACCAGGTGAGCTATCGGACCAAGTGATATTTATCCAAGTTAGAAATGTATTTACCCTCTGTTGTGCAAAAAACGGCCAAACCCGTTATTAACGGAGTAGATTTTTTTTTTTAAATAAGGAATACTTAGTACTAAAAGAAATTGTAATTCCCCGTGTTTTCTACATGTATTTCTATCTATTTTTTTCTTATTATTCCACAGCGATATTTCCACTCTTAAAGTCCCAGTAGCAGCCAAAACTAAACAATCTGGTGTTAAAATTCATCTAAATTTAAATTATACCATTTAAAAGTATGGAAGTCATTGTGAAGATGACAATTTGTTTTTGTACGGTCAGTTTAAATGTTACTCGCAAGTAGAAAAATGAATTTTAAAACTAGGTCAAAGGTTGCCAGATTGCTGAATCCGTTTTGTTTACATTTTAGCTGGTTTGAAAATTCATTTTTTACTGCCAACGACAAACACTTGGACTGACCGTACTATAACAAACTGCTGTTTTCACAATTATTTCCATAACTTTTAAATGGAATAATTTAAATTAAGATGCATTTTGATACGCCATTGTTTACTTTTGGCTGCTACTAGGACTTCAAAAAAAGAGGCCTTGTTAAGCTATTCTGATTAAAAAAAAAACCTTGGGAAACAAAATTTTGTTTCATGCCCTTTTAGAGTCCCTAAAGGTTACTCAAACAACCTTCTTTTCTCTAACGCAGGCGCTGTTTTGGGACAATGTGTACCAATTTGTACAGAGATTCAGTAATGAAGGACGTCGATACAGTCCGTTAACGTATACACTGACAGGTAAACTTGCTGGTTTCGTAAATAATACTACTTAAATCCTTTTATCGTAGAACCTCCCTTGTTTTCAGTGTAATATACTCATTACGAATTTTCTTTTATTATATTCCTATCAGTGAGTTACTGGGATTTCTCAGTGTATTATTTTTCTAGTTTTTCACAGTGAATAACATCACTAGTGATGATATGGTATCATCACTAGTGATGATATAGTTTTAGAATGTTTGCAGAACTACTTTTTTCCTATATTGCTCACAATCTAATCTCTCTGTCTCTGCTTCAAACATCTTTAGTAAAACATAAGACATTGAAAAGATTTTCGGTTCAATCTGTCCAAACAATCCTGAGCTAACGACCTTGTGGGAGAAATCTTTTGAAAACATTTCGAGAAAAGAAGATAGCTTCAGTGGGAGAGAGCTCTTGGAAAATATTGTGGAAAAACGAGACAATGCTACCAACCAACATTTTCTCCTTTTTCCATAATGTTTTCTATCCTATCAGAAAACATAAGGTCTTTTGTACCAATTAAGTATTTGTCATCTGGAATTGTTTTTAATTCGGGAAAGTCTTAAACTTGTCATTTGGGAAAGGGTTAACTGTTTCTTCTTCTAATTTCATATGGCTGGGTTTAAATTGTAAAGGCGCAAAACAATGCATGCCTTCAAGTGGAGAGATAGATGACGTAACATACCATCTGTTGCGTCAGCTGCTTCCGCCAAAAATGGATCATGTGTTTGTAAAGAAAAGTCATGTGTATACCTACCGTTCTTGATACTTATTAGTAATCAAATGGAGAATTAGGAATATAATAAATAGAATAATCAACTGGTGGTGTGTGATATTAAAAATCAGTCACTCGAATGGGGTTTGATACGGTTAAAAAAACTCGTCCTTCGGACTCGTTTTTCAACCGCATCACACCCCATTCTAGTGACAGATTTTTAATGTCAAACACCACCAGTTGATTTTCCTCTATAGCTCATACACGTTCAATATCACAATTGTGTGACGTCATTTTTGATGTCATTTTGTAGGTATTTCATAGAAGTGAATGGGATTTTATGGATATTACCGCGGGTGCATCTAAAGATGGTTTTGCATCTTCTTATCTATGATTTGTGAAAAATCGTTATGTGATAAAAAGAATCTGACATTCGTTGGCGCTTGATGAAATTTTATTAAACCCGTCAAGAAAAATTAATATTAAGCTCGCCAAAGGCTCGCTTAATAACATTTTCCCTTGACTCGTTTAATAAATTTTTTATCACATAACCTCCCCTGTTTTCAGTGTAATAACGAGCGAAGCTCGTTTTGCGGTAACACCGTTCTAGATTTTTAAAAATGAAATTCCGACTTCGTTATGGGTTTTAGTCTAAATCTAAATAGGGATGACTTAAAATTGAGTGTCTTCCGGTTAGTCGCACAGGGTCACACGTATGACAATCTTTCGCACAAGTACCTGATTGGTCAAAAATGACAATAATTATCTACCGATGGGGTGATTACTTTAAAAATCATTATCAGTTTAATGAGTACAGATTATCTAATTTTTTACTTACTTTCAGCGTATTTAGCGTCTATTTGTGTATAAACATACGTAATGATCTATGTTAGCAAATAATGACGTCATTAATTATACTATTCTTACGTCATGCACGAGCCGTTTTTTCGCGGAAAATATTGTGTCGTAGAAATCATGACTAAATTAATTTTTTGACTGTTTCAAAATACCATTTACAGAGAAAGCCGGATTTATGATCTGTAAAAAGAGGGCTTAATGCACCTGCAAAAACTATCGACCCTGGTCTGCCTGTGCAGTCTGCGCAAGCTAACCTGGGTCAAAACTCTTTGCTAGATCTATTTTTCAACTTTCTGCATGTCAAAGGACCAGTATGCATGCCTTTTGATTCAGTCAGTTATCATACAATACGGATGTATAATTATGTGATGACTTGCTTGGTATCATACATCACGGAGATGCATTAAACCCTCTTTTACCGCAACTTGGCTCAAATATATTTATTCAGCGTTACGAAAGCTTGTTGATAGATCTAAAAGTTTGGCGTTTTTTTTTTTTTGCCATAAGTTGGATATCTATCCGATAACTCGGCAAGTTTCATTCCTAGGATTATTGATAGATCTAGATCTAGTCATTGCGACAAAATTCATTCCTTTATCTACACTGATCACTGTTTCAATGGTGGACATGTAGGAAAGTAGATGGGATGAAAAAGGAAAGCTAGTGATCTACCCACTCTGATTTTAAAGAAACTCCAGGTAAAACATGGGTAGACCTGTGCACTGACAAAGAAATGAAAAAAAAAAATTCTGTTTGTTTGTTGTTTGTTTGTTTGTTTTTTCCTTTTGTGTGTATATTCATTGCGGCGGCAAGTGCACCTACCATGCGTTCCTGAAGTTCCTTTTACCAGTATTCTGCTCAATATTCTTAAACTACTGACCGATTCCTCGTAAAAGTCAAAGTCTCTCCTATATAGATTTAGATCTACATGCAGTGAGCAAATGTTCCTATAAAATGCTCTTTAAAAGTATGTGAACCAATAATCATTCCAAGTTATTTTTTTCTGGACATAAATTAACAAAATTGTCAAGGAACTGTCTTTATTTTGTTAAGAAAATCAGAGACAGTTCGCCGTATTTCACATGTATAAATCTTCGAAAGAAAAATGCTTTTTACTTTTGACAACGCCCAAAATTAGTTTTGGCAAAGCCAGAATTCGAACTAAAAAAACCTTTGATTTCAAGATCTAGAATCTAGCTCGTCATTCGAATTAATAGATATCTGTTCCACAAATCATTCACGTCGCTCGTATTGAGGCTTTGCCTTTTTCATATTATACCCATTACGAATTTTCTTATCTCATACACGTTTAATATCACAATTGTGTGACGTCATTTTTGACATCATTTTGTACGTATTTCATAGATGTGGATGGGTTTTATGGATATTACCGCGTGTGCATCTATAGATCTAGATGGTTTTGCATCTTCTTATCTATGATTTGTGAAATATTGTTATGTGATAAAAAGAATCTGACATTCGTTGGCGTATGAGACAAAATTTTTTATTAAACTCGTCAAGAAAAAATGTTATTAAGCTCGCCAAAGGCTCGCTTAATAACATTTTCCCTAGACTCGTTTAACAAAATTTTATCTCAACGCCAACTCATGTCAGATCCTATATATCTCAATGCCAACTCATGTCAGATCCTATATATCCTGCTAACCAAGTTAAATTAAACTTTCAAACCGATAGTAAAAATTCCGAATAATGCTATTTCAGATTATCTATAGAAGAAAACTACATCTCTTTATCGGACAGTGCAGATTGAAGATCAGATTGAACGTTCTGTGCAGTCTGATCTTGATCTACATCGTCCGCCAAGCTTAGGCTACTGAGCGTGATCAGAGGGTCTTTTGCGGACGGTGTAGATCAAGATCAGACTGCGCAGAACGTGCAGTATGATCTTGGATCTACGAGTACACTGTTCGATAGGGAAATATTTTTTCCTGAAAAATAAGTTTGACATGGCAATATTATGGGTTTTACGGTCGCTTTGAAAGTTTCATTCCGCTTATTTAGCAGGCTAAGGATAAAAAAGGGTTTTCTGTCATTTAAAGAGAACATATTTCCAAAAACACTGTTTTTCTTTAACCAATCACCACACAATCCCGAATTCAACAATCCTGAAGAAGCAGAAGGCTTTTAAAAACACTGAGGTAAAAGGAGAAATTATTGGTAACCAGCATTTTATCATTTTCTCACAATGATTTCTACTCTTCGGAAAGCGATATTCAGTTTTTAAGTCACATATATTTTGTCTACAAGCGTTTCAAGTCGGACAAGTCTAAAATCTTGCCGTTTTGCAAAGATTTTCAAGAGCCATCATAAAATGATAAGTTTCAATAATTTCAGTGCAAATCAAAGGACTAAAAGTCCTGAAAAACGGATTTGTGTTTGATTGACGTTGATAGAGAGGAATGAAATATACGTTTTTCATCATATGTAACGCATGTATATAAAATCTTGTTCCATTCTAATAATCATCCATTTTGAATTGCATTCCTTGTCTTATACTAGAATTACAGAGTAACTTAAGTTTATATTTGCTAAATCAAGTCGTCTGCTGAAAATTTTGCTCCTGGATTATAGAGTTAAAGGCCCATTAGCAACCAGATGTAATCAGTTCGGGAGTCAAAATACCAAAATTAGTACAAAATAAAAGTGCAATTTAAGGATAGGGCACCCTAATTTGATTGGTGTAACATCACCTTTCATCGCCGAAAAAACGTACGGATTCGGCTGAGACTCGGGTAATCCGTAATCGATCGGCCCATAGACGCTGCTTCCCCGCATCGATTACGGATTATCCGAGTCTCAGTTGAATCCGTACGATTTTGGCGATGAAAAGCGATGTTACACGAATCCCATTAGGATGCCCTATCCTAGATTCTAATTTTAAGACAGTGTTTTCTGTCAGCGATTGCAACTTTGACAGACTGTACTATAATATACCAGTAAAATCATACGCATAAAAGTAGCCATACTTTTAAATGGTTTAACTGAAATTTCTCTGTATTTTAACTTTTGGCCGCTAGTGGATCTTTAATGTTTGACCCATTTCATTCATTACGTATTGCATTTGAGTGATACACCTGATTATTGATTTCTTCAGGGTCGTTTAAATAAGGGACCTCTTGTTTGATGGTTAAGTTGTGTAGCTTTTTCTCCATATTTTTAATCCAAAAAGGTTATATAGGGAACGGAATCTCATGGTGCAGTGACCCCACTGACGGCATGCCCCCTTCGGGGACAATTTGTCCAGGCTGGGATGAGACCCCTAGTTGCCCCTTCAGCGCTTTGCGGGGATTTTGGATTGCTGCATCGAAACGTTTTGCGGAAAAAGCCAGCGGTGATGTCTTTATAATGCTGAATGCGAGTGTTGTGCCGATCTACGCCAAGGGCACGTAAGTATAGAACAACTGCGATAGCCGGTCGTTTGTTAAAGGTGCATTAAACAAGGTTTCGTTTTGTAAGTTTTTAGAAAATCTTAACAAAGACGATTAATTTTGGTGTGAGTGAAAACGTGGATTAAAAAACATTGGCTAGAATACATGTTGAAAACGAAAGGAATAACCGAGATTTTTGTATTCTTTTACAGTAAAATTTACTATACCGTTAGTAACGGTATGACCATTGTTGCATAACAAGGGATAGATACATTTCAAACACTTTGAAATATTAGTTTCCTCGCTAGTCCAGTGGTCAAGTCCTCATCTCTGTTCTGGGTTCTGGGTCCTGGGTTCGTGTCCCACCGAAGGCTATTTTTTCCCCATCTAAGGGTAAACGGCCATGTCCTTTTGATTTTTCTTTACGAATATCAGTTTTAGAGCGCATGGCTCATTTTATTTATCATATTACAGCTTGAGCGAAAAAGTAACATATTTTACCAATATTCCTTGTTCGCCTATTCATTAGGTACTTTTCAACGTTTGAGCTGCCATATTTACGTACAGGTGTGGTAAAATCAGCGACTTTGCTATTGCTGAACGAATCGCCAGCTAGAGACAGGTAAGTTCGCCTAATTTGAACACCATGCTTTGTACGATGATATGACCTACATGAATTTTAGTTATTGTTTAAGTCTTTTTACAGCAAGGTTTCAAGTATTCACCTCCTTGGCTATTTTAACCCTTTAGTCAGCTAAGCACGACTCACTGACCTTTTGCGGACAGTGTAGATCAAAGATCAGACTGCACATTCTGTGCAGTCTGATCTTTGATCTACACTGTCCGGTAAAGAGGTTTATTTCTCCAAAGAAAAAAAAGATTGAAAATCGCAATATTCGGGTATTTACCATTGGCTTGAATGTTTCATTTAACTTATTAGAAGTCTGGGGTTTAACATGGTTTTCATGAAATAGTGTAACCAGAAAAATCAGAACTGCTACTGAACTATTATCATTTTAAATGAAATACAAAACAATAGCTATAGGTTCCTTTAACGCACTATATTTTTTTTTATGACAAACGTTGACTTAACTAATATATATAAATGAGTCATGCTCCGTGAAAAAGGGGTTTCATGCATTTTTGTAATGCGCTATACCAAGCTACATGTAGTTGTCGCATAAGATAGACCCATTTTACCTGAAAATCGGCTAAACCAAAAGGAAGAGAGAGAGAGATAGAATGGCCATTTAACATGCAGAAAGTCTAAATAACAAAGAGCTTCGACCCATGTCAGTCTACGCAGTCCGCGCAGGCTGAAATGGGTCGACGCTTTCTTCGGATGCATTAAATCCCCTTTTCACAAAGCTTAGATCATATACGAGTATAAGAAGATGTCCAGCTGTTTTACAAGCCCAACAGAATCCCAAGGGGATTTTTTTAATAGGTAATTTTAGATCTTGTGCACGGCAGAGAAGATTCAATTTTGATTGAGACGCCATCCTTTTGTACAAGAAAATACGACAGACCTCATACCTCTACCCTCACTATTTTGATTATTTTCCAGTTCGAAATGTGATGACCTCACTTTACAAAATCTCGCTGACGAGTTGAGAGCCAAAAGCATAGAGTACAAGTGTGTGGAAAACCGAAGGTATAGAGGATATATATATATATGTCTTTCGGCGAAAAATCCAAATTTATTTTATCGAGTGAACATCATTGTTAATATTTTCACGAGTGGCGCAGCCACCAGTGAAAATGTAACCGATGATGATCACGAAAAAAAAAAAATTATTTCATGCTTCTAAGCCTTACATCAAAATCCAGTACAGTTCATCTCGATAATTTCCCGTGGCGTACCCCCCTCCGCATAACAACGTACAATATTACGTAAAGCGCGGGAAATGTAGGGTAAATTACGTCATATTTCCATCTGGTTGAGTGGCACGCGCAAGTTACCTAGATAACTAGTGCGTGGGGACTACTGTTTCCGCCTTTGATTGAAGACTTAGGAAATAAAATCGGTATTTTTTTCTGGTCGTAACCATGAAATATCGAACAATATTCCATCATTATTTCGCAATAAACTACCGGAAAGCATGAAATAAATGTGACCTGTACGCAAATGTCCGAATGCCCCTTTTCCCGTGTTGCAAGCCATTTGTGAAGTCGATTTTTTAAAAACTTTTGTCATGCAGCGGGCATTTTTGATAACTGATTGTATGGTGTCTAACGCTGTTTTCAACATAATTTCAGTTATATCGCGGCGGCCAGTGTAACTATCCACGCTTTGCTAGAATTTCGTTATACCAGTGCTTCGCACAGTTTCCTTCCCAAGCAAGTGCATCACCCGTAACTCGTACAGTATTCTTCCCAAGCCGCTGGCTGCTTTTCTACATAACAATTGTCGAAACAGCGAAGATCAGCGTTGAAAATGGACTGAGTTTTGCTGCAATGACTATCATCAATCTTCGGAAAAAAATTAGCCGAGCAGGATATTCGAACCAGCTTTCAAGCCTTCCACGTTAGGCTACCGACTGCACTACCGGGCTTGGGTCATGTTGTGGACTCGCTTTAAAATTGTATGCAGGTTTCCTCCTTTAGTTTTATTTTCAATCTGCTTCTAATTAAGCTCCCGTGACTTTTTTGACACTTCTTACTGAACGTTTTGAGAAAATCCATTTTCACATACAAACGACCAATCATGAGGTAGACTGGTCCTTGGACATGCAGAAAATGGACCGAAAGGAAAATATTTCGATCCAGGACCTGATTAGATATTTTTTGCAGATGCGATAAATTGCCTTTTCATATTGCATGGTTCATACAGTTACAAACTGTGTGTCTTTTTTCAGGGATGTTGTAGATTCGCTCTGCGTGCATGATTCCTCCCACAGCCTATGTTTGTACACATCCACTGCGACTTTCACCCTGGCGCCATCAATAGCCATATTGTTTATGCCTGCAGTTCTATATACTTACATGTTTTGCTGACTCGTACAAAGTTTAGTTACATATTCAGGACTGTAGAAATGGGGGCGGCGGGGGAGACTACCCCGTCCCTACTCTGGTCCCCGTTTGTACTTATACAGATACACTTGCTGTATCAGAGGAGGTAACCAGTCTACTCCCCCGCCCCCTTTTCCAGTGATTTGGGAAATGTCTGCCAATAAACTTCCAGGAAATCCAGCCTTTTTGTTATCCCCCTCTTTTTCTCAAAACCTTATGAACTGGCAAAAATAAGAATAGCAAATCAATAGATTCGCCATGCTCTGTGAAAAGGAGGTTTAATGCATCTGCAAAAAGTGTCAAGCGGACTGCACAGGCTGACATGGGTCGATACTTTTTGCAGATATATTAAACCCAGTGTTCACAGACCATGTCTCATTTACAATTTCTCAACAGACATGAAGATATCAGCAATATTCGAACACATTATCCAGACAGTAAGGATAATCTTTCTGCACGTGACAATGAATTACTCGTGTTCTCTGTTCATGGCAATGAATAACATTAATGACACATGCTCTGTAAAAAGAGGGCTTAATTCATCTACAAAAAGTATCGACTCATGTCAGCCTGCGCAGTCCGCGCAGGCTGACATAGGTTGATCCTTTTTGGTATTGGTCAATTTTCTGCATATCCAAGAAACATTCTGCCTCGTGATTTAGTCGGTTGTTAGACAAAATGGATTTTTATGGATCCATAATTATGTGATGACTTGCTTGGTATAATGGACTACGGAGATGTACTAAGCTCCCTTTTCACAGAGAATGACCTAACTTTGACTTCGACTCGTTTAATCAGCTCCTTGTTATCGTTTTCGCCACAATAGTTTGTGCAGACGATCCTGGCAACACTAGAATATGATACAGCATAAGTCATCAGTTTCATTTTTTATGTTTTATGCATCTAAACGTTCTAAAACACGTTGAGGTAATTTTTGTAGACGAAGTGGATGAAGATTAGACTACATGAACCTGCAGTCTGATCGGGAATTTACATTGTTCTGTATATTGCATATATTTTTATCAAAATTGCATTTAAGTCTGTTCCAAAAATACAGATATTTAGACTGATCAAAACTGAAATAATTGCAGACGAACAACTGAATGTATCCTGTTACGAACCAGGCGTAACTAGAAAGAAAGTGAAATAAAACCAGCAACAAGCTCTTAACAAATAACAACATTTATTAATCAGACAAAACAAGATTGAAAATTAATAAGACAAGTTAGTACACAGATTTCAAATAAGGCATTTTTTTAAATAAAGAAAAGTCTCTTGATGTTTTCAAATACATTTGTCACGAGATTTTGTCTGATCCCTAAAATTGCTTTTTGACAATCCAGTCTTTGAAATAGATATAAGCACATCTCATTCAAGGATAAAACTTAACTTACAGTATAACTCGAACAAACTGACATGAAATAAATGACCTCTATTACCATAATTGGCTTGCAACACGCGAAAAGGGGCATTCGGACAGTTGCGTAAAGTGTCGTCTCGGATCAGCCTGCGCAGTCCGCGCTGGCTATTCCGACACGGGACTTTACGACTACATTAGATTTTGTCCTTCAATAGACATGCGCTAAACAGAAAATTACATATAAACGGAAAGTGTCGTTTCGGGTTAGCCTGCGCGGATTGCGCAGGCTGATCCGAGACGACACTTTACGCAAATGTCCGAATGCCCCTTTTCGCATGTTGCAGGCCATATATTACACGCTTGAATTACTGTCCAAACTTAGCTTCGGTTATTGTCGTCTGCATGCGGAACTTTGTGAACGATTTTCAACTCTGTGCGGATAATAGTTTTATCGTGCCTTTAAAGAATACTTAAAATACCTGAAGTAAGCATGATTTTGTACCGTTAAATTGGTAACACGTGGCAGGTGACATAGATCTAAGAAGCACTTTCTGTGCAGTCTGATCTTGATGCATGTCTCTGCAAAAAGCTTCTAATTTTTTCTTCTTACTGTACTGAAAGGGTCAAACCCGACATTAACCGTTAATAGAATTACCGTACCGTCCGATTATACCCGATGATATAAATATTCAATCTTTAATTATTCTTTGCATAGAGGTCAGTTTCAGGTCAATTTGTTCGAGTAATACTCCCAATACTCTGATGGTAATTCCCGAAGCTTGTTATTCACAAAGGTGATCAGTCACAAAGGTAATCTTTACAACTTTCTAACCTATATTTATAAAAGTGAGGAACTTTCTATTCATTTCTATATCAAGAAATTTCTGAAGCCTGAATCATTCTTATTATACTGCAAAGAAATTTCTCGCGATCTGATTGGATGATATGCCCCAAACATATATTCATGTACACTGCCAAAATCCACGTAAAAGCAGTTTCCCCTTGCGCATACACAAGTTCTACACTTGCAACACAACATCCAAAAAGGCAGCGTCGATTGATTCGAGCCGCCAAAAAGACAAACATACTATTTAGCCTGCACCATATTATTACTACTTTCCCTTGATTGCCTTGATTGGCGGAAAGAATGGATTACTTTTTGAAAATTAATAAATAAAGACACATGTATTATCGTTTGTTGTCGTTGTAAAACAAAAAACACGGGATTGAAATGAGCCATCCCTTCGTCAGGTGTGCAAATTGTGAAGTGTCGAAACTCATACATAGTAAGTTAAAAGGATAACCTAATGGTCGTTTGAGGCAACTAATGGTCGTTTACTTTTGCCAACAAGTCATTAAAATGCATTGTTACTTACACTGAAGTTATTTAAATCCCCGTTTAAATAAAAATTCGCTGAATGTCTATCACAGTGACATCATCAAGTTCATACGCCAAACTGCACGTTTTACCAAGGTTTCAATGACGTCAGTTCTCAGTGCCGTCAGTTTCGCTGTCTGCGCATGTCATATTTATGGTGGCATATTTCTGCCACGAGATACGAGATAGCTATCATGATAATTTTACAAAACTATCGCGATAAATTAAAGTTTCCTGGAAATTTTATCGAGATAGTGAAAAGTTTCTCTGAAAAAAATATCACGATAAACTTAATATTTTAACGCAAAATTTCTCAATCGTGCACGAAGCTGACATGCAAGATAAAATTATCGTGATAGTTCTACCTGTTTCTCGATATCTATAAATAGAAAATTTATCATTTGGATGAACTCGGTAGTTTTTGACTTCACAAGATTGCAGTAAGTAAAAGTTCGAATAATCAATAATTGTAGCTTAATTGGTAAATTCTGACCAGACTCGAAATGAACAGAAGTCTGTAAAATCACAAAGACAACTCGAAATGCCTCCTACGAACACTTTAAAATCATTCAGGGAAAAGGAGAATTCATAAGGTTGTAGACGAAGATAATCCGAAACCGTATCTAATTATAGATACCGTCAGTGTCAGTTATGGGCACGAAAGCAAAAAAAAAAAAATCATGATAAAAGGTAGAATTATCGCGATATTTTTATCGTGAAAATTTTTATTATCTAGAGAATATTTCCGGGAAACTTTGTTTTTTCACGATGGTTTTCTAAAAGTATCATGATAGCTATCTCGTATCTCGCGGCAGAAATATGCCACCATACATATTCTTCGAAGATTCGACCTGTCTGCTATGACGCATCACCCATCCCCGTATACCTGGGTAAAGTAGGGCTTATACCGAAGCTATTAGCCTATTACCCAAGCATGTAGGGGCTGTTTTAATAAATAGCCGGTGCATAGGTTACATGCTAGCCGATCATAGCTGAATGAATCGCACCAGGTAGTGTTTTATTGAGTAAACGTTTATTTCATTTTGAAATTCAGAGTAACGGTTGCTGTTTTGAAAAGTAGTCCGTTTCTGTACCCAGAATGCCCAAATTAGATAGATGTGTATTTGTAGAATGCCATCTAGCGGGAGTTTTTATTGAATTTGGGAACTCAGAAGGGAAATTCTATGTCGTCAGCGTACTCAATTCATGAGACCATAAAACAGGGAAATTTCGCTGATACACGTTGAAATGGTTAAGCTTTGCAGTATAATAATTCGTTGTACGGTCAGGTGGCAGGGGACTTGGAAACTCGTTCACGGCTGGGGCGAATCATGTCGCCCCGAGGGCGGGGCGACATGGTTCGCAACAGCCGTGAACAAGTTTCCAAGTGCGGGGCGACATGGTTTGCCACAGCCGTGAACAAATTTCCAAGTCCCCTGCCGCCGGACGACATGGTTCGCCACAGCCGTGAACAAGTTTCCAAGTCCACTGCCACCGGGCGACATGATTCGCCACAGCCGTGAACAAGTTTCCAAGTTCCCTGCCACCGGGCGACATGATTCGCCACAGCCGTGAACAAGTTTCCAAGTTCCCTCCCAACTGACCGTACAACTAATAACGTATTACTAATAATACACAAGATACTAGTAATAGAGAAAGTTCAAGAGTATTCATTTTTCTTCTAGATTGTTCTACATGTGTACATAATAAAGATCATAATTTTTTTTTCCAGAAATTTTCATTGATGAAAGTAAATAATATACTAAATTAAAGCAATAAACATCAGGAAAGGTGAAAAACTCACAAGAAAGCGTACGTCTATGTAAAAAAATTATCTTACATCACAACCAAAACTGATGGGAATCATATTTGGAGGGGTTAAAGGCTTCGTTGACATAGAATAAAATGCTCGTAGCCAGCAATTTACCCTTTTCCCACAATTTTTTTCAAAAGACTTCTTCCTCAAAAGTCGTTCAAACAATCCCGAGCTCGGCCAATTTCTTTCCGAGGACTGATGATAGTCATGGCGACAGGATTCAGTCTGCTCTCGTCGCTGACCTTTGTTCCGTGTAGGAAAGCAGATGGGGGCTTGGGAAGAAAATTGTTCGAAGTACTGGTAAAAAGAAATTCTAGGAAAGCTTAGATAATTTACTGTCCGTCGTGCTATAACTTCAGCAATAAGAAACAAACAAACAAACAAACAAACAAACAAACAACAACAACAACAACCCCGAGAAACGTGAAATAGGGTCCTGAGTTCGATACCCGGGAGCGGGTGTCAACTTTAGGATTATTCATTGGCCCATACATTCGGCGCGGGTACTGGTGTAGTCCCCAGGAAGCAGAATCAAGAGAGATTAGTGTAAGTTGTTAGAACTTGTTTCTCAATCGATGTAAAATAAATATGTTTAAACTAAACGTAAAACACCATACAATAACACAATTAATGCCTCAAAACCCAATTCTCTGTCCGTACTCGTATTGTTTGTGCAGATACTTCAGCTACTATGACAGCTTGCTTTATTATCTCTCGAACAAACTTTACTATAATGACCTGCAACACGCGAAAAGGGGCATTCGGACATTTGCGTAAAGAGTCGTCCAGGATCAGCCTGCGCAGTCCGCGCAGACTAATCCTAAATGACACCTTCCGTACTTATGTAATTTACTGTTTTGCGTAAGTCTACTGTAGGACAAAATCTAATGTAGTCGTAAAGTGTCGTCTCGGATTAGCCTGCGCGGATGGCGCAGGCTGATCCGAGACGACACTTTACGCAAATGTTTGAATGCCCTTTTTCGCGTGGTGCAGGCCAATTATGCACTACATGTATACTTAAACGTGGATACTGTGTCACTTTTATAACTGATAGAGCGTAGACTTGTAAACGTCAAATTTCCGGCCACTTGAGGGTGTGGGTTCGAGCCCCACGGCTGGCCATCTAAAGTTACTAATAATCTTTCGGATGAGACGTTACACCGAAGATCCCGTGTGACGGTGCTTTACACCGAGCACGTTAAAGAACCACGCGTAACTTAGGATGGTTTCGTCCTATATATGCACTACCCCCGTAACACAACTAACGGCCGTCAGGGGGCGTCGCCCATATGGGCAACCGATGGCGACGATAGATAAACGATCAATCAATTGTATAACCCCACCAACATACACACAAACACACACTCTCTGACCGCCCCAACATACCAAAACCAGTAACACAGTACGGGTATTACAACTTCTAGAATTATAAATTTTTATAATTGGGAACGTGTACAACTTTTTGCAGATACATTATGCCCCTTTTCACAAAACATGACTCATATATATGACATGCAACACGCGAAAAGGGGTATTCGGACTTTTGCGTAAAATGTAGTCCCGAATCAGCCTGCGCACTCCGCGCGGACTAATCCGAAATAACACTTTTCGTTTTTATGTAATTTTCAGTTTTGCGCAAGTTTACTGTAGAACAAAGTCTACTGTAGTCGTAAAATGCCGTCTCGGATCAGCCTGCGCGGATGGCGCAGGCTGATCCGAGACGACACTTTACGCAAATGTCCGACTGTCCCTTTTCGCGTGTTGCAGGCCATATAGTTTGAAAAGAACTTTGTTATCTCGTTTTAAGTACAATTACTACAATTTGTCCTTTGTGTAACACCAGTTGTGCTGGGCTTTGACCAAAAGGTCTTAACCTCTATGAACATGAACTTCATTTCCTTCCGAAACATTGGGCTACCAAGGAAAAAGAACAGAAAGTTCAATGAATAATTACTCAACATCAAAGACGCCGCTAGTGCCTTTACAATGGCCAAGTTAGGCGATATGAAATTGTCGTTAACATGCAACCATGCCTGAAAGAAGTTCGAAGCTCCAAAAGGAATGACCGTAATAAGCAAAAAGTTGGTAAGCAGAAGCAGGATCTTTGTTTGTGAGTCGGTGCTATGACTATTGGCAAACAATATGCGACCTTTGCAGAAATACGTCAGAAGGATGGTGTTTCCTATAACGACGACTAGGGCTGGAATGATCAGCTCAAATACCACAGCAATGGTGACCACAAGCGGTACATTGCTTTCGAACTCCGCCGATACGTAGAAGCAGTATTGGGTGACAGATAACGTATTGCGATCTAAAGCATCAGAAGATTCTTCATCTATATGACTATACAACGCCATTACTCCAGAAAGGGCCAATACTATAGTAACTACACAAAAAAAAAATAGCCAGATTTTTGTTTCTATTCTGACGGACATTACGTTGAGTATGACTCGGAACAACCACCGATCTGTCTATACTGACAATGGCCATGACCCAGAGTGATGCCGAGCCCGAAAAAATACTCATCCATGCATTTTTTTTGCAAAAGATTGGCGACATGTCGTAATAGTTAATGTCGTAAAGCATCCCCAAAAAACGCCAGGGTATTGTTGTCCATAGAACGAGAATGTCAAAGAGTGGCAGAAATAACAAAAGAAAGAGAGGCTTTTCTCGAAATGTTTTACGACTAAGTAACGCCACGTTTAGAATGTTTCCGAATGTGCCAATTAACAGGAGGAACATCGGCAGAAAGGTTAGCAACAAAGACCAGTAGCATCTGACATCGTCAACTGGACTGCAAGGCTTTTTGAATAATAATTTCTCTTCATCCATATTGTAAACAGTTGTCCCAAAGTCCCTTACAGATACATCTATACTCGTTTTCAGGTACTTTTCACCCAGTTTTTAAGCCATTTCATCTTTATTTTATGAAACTATAATCATGTTTGTGTCTTCATGCGAAATATTGCTCCTGATCGCTGCAAGATTGCACAGATTACGACGAATAGAAAGTGCATTTCATGTTTTGGAGGCCTTCAAAGCAATCCCTGTTGTCGTTTCCGGTTTTAAATGAGGACAAATCCTTTCAGTTTTTCTATCCCTTACACCATGTATACTGGTAATTTATTTATGTTTACACAGCGGAGCAATTATGCACACTTTCAAGTTTTAATAGCATTTTTTTCTCTCCAGCTACAACGACGTATCTTTTAAGGAGAAAACTATACATTTAACAACTAACGGATAAGACAACAAAGCCAATTGTACCAGCGAAATGGAGACTGAAAGTGTTTGAATATACTATATGTTCTGAGTGTAGTCGTGATGGGGAGAAATTTCACAGGAGTTATCTTATTTCGTGTCCATTTACAGAGGTCGACCATCTTTTTTTCCTTTCCAAAGCTCTGATCTAATCCAGTTTCAGCTTAAGAAGACGTCGACTCGGTTCCATGTAAGAATTGTCAAACTGAAAGGTACGGAAACAACTCTAAATTGATTGATTGTATGGTGTTTAACACAGCTTTCAACATTCTTTCAGTTATATAGCGGCAGTCAGGGCACCTATCCATGCTCTCCTGGAGTTTGTTTACCAGTTATTTGCACAATATTTACTGGCAGTCGTAACATGAAGGCTCCAGGTTTGAGCCCCACCTGATATGCTGGACATTTCGTGGGAGCATCCTTGGGTAAGAAACCTCAGAGCCCTAGCCTAGTACTGGTGAAACACAGGAAATACATGAATATGTGAGCTGTCACCATGATGTGACTGAAATAATTTTAAAAGCGGCGAACACCATTTAATCAATTAATTAATCAATCAATCAATCAATCAATTCATCCACTGGCTGCTTTCTTTACATAACCATCGCCGAAGCAATGGCCATTGGTAAGAGAGGAATGAATTCCTGTGGCAATGGCTATCATCAGTTCTCGGAAAGAAATTGGCCGAGCCTAGGATCAAATCAGCGATCGCCTGTCCTCAAGTCCTGTACGCTACCGACGTAGCTACCAGCGCTCGACGTAACGCTAGACATAAACCTTACAAGTGAGAAAATTAACTCCATACTACACAGAAAAAGTTTAGACTTGTCTAAACAGAAAGCATTTTCCAGACCTCAGACTAAAGGAGGCTCAGTTGATGGGACTTGTTTTTAAATGATAGAAAACATCGTGGGAAAAGGAGAAAATGCTAGTTACCAGCATTTTCTCCTTTTTCTCACGATGTTTTCAAAAATCTTTTTTATCGGTGTCGTTTAAGGTCTACGGTCCCTAACTCTCATATTACAAGACGGAAGCTGCCGCGATAGCCGAATAGCCTTTACGAAAACGTCGACGTTACACGATATTTACGATGAGTAAGTGAGGTATGGCTCCTAGCTCCCATATTAAAAGACGGAATGGTCTGACTGACTAGGTTTAGTGTGCGAGCTGAGCACGGTGGCTCAGTCGGTAACATATAGGGCTAAAAACTAGGCGGTCGCTGGTACGAATCCCCAGCTTTGCCTATTTCTTTCCGAAGATTGATGGTTTATTTCTCTCTCACCGCCGATCATTGTTTCGAAGATAAGTAATTGTACGAGAACACAAGGAAAGCATGAATAACTACACTGGCCGATGTAACTGAAATAATGTTGAAGATGGCGATAACAGCATTTAAGGATAGGATACCCTAATGCGATTCGTGTAACATCGCCTTTCATCGCCGAAAAAACGTACGGGTTCGGCTAAGACTCGGGTAATCCGTAGTCGACTTTATAGAAAACAGGATATATAAAATTTCATGCTATCCAATCCCATATCAATACAAATGTAGGGTCGGTCCAAGTATTAGTCTGTCCCTGGTAGAAAAAATGAATTATAAACGCAGGTTAAAAGTTACCATGTCGCTCTACCTTCTGTTTCCTTTTTACCTGGTTTTAAAGTTCCGTTTTTTTCCAAGACATTTCCAGATTTAAAAATATGTAGTCGTATGCGCTGTATTTCATATGTCGTTGGCATATGCTGTAAATTTACAATGGTCCACAATTTTGTTGTCTTGTAAAGAATTTAAAGGCCCAGTTGTGGCCAAAAGTAAAAACTGTCGGTGTTTAAATGCATTTAAATATAAATCATACCTTTTAAAAGTGTGGAAATTGTTGTGAAGGTGACAATCTGTGATAGTAAGGTCGGTCCAAGTGTAAGTCGCTGGCAGGAAAGTGAATTTTAAAACCAGAAAAAAAAAAAGTAAAATAAAATAGAGCGACCTGGCAGCTCTTGACCTTGTTTTAAAATTATTTTTCTTCAAAAATATTGTCAAATATATTGTCATCCTCACAATAATTCCGTTACTTTTAAATAGTATGTTTTAAATTCATATGCATTTTTTTACTTTTGGTCGCTAATGGGCCTTTAAAAAAAAAAAAAGAGAAAAAAGTGGCGCTCTTGCAAAAGGGAGGATAATGCATCTCTATGATGTATTATATCAAGCAAGTCATCATACAATGATGAGACCATAAAATCCAGTTTATCTAACAACTGAGGTAGACTGATCCTTGGACATGTAGAAAACTGACCAATAGCAGCAAATTTCGACCTAAGTCGATACCGATACTTTTTGCAGATGCATCAAACCTTCTTTTAACCCTTAGTCTACTAAGCGCGACTTACTGACCTTTTGCGGACAGTGTAGATCAAGATCAGACTGCACAGAACGTGCAGTCTGATCTTGGATCAACACTGTCCGATAAGGAGATACTTATTCTTCAAAATAGGAGATACTTTTTCTTTAAAATAGCATTATTTAGGATTTTTTTTTATCGGCTTGAAAGTTTCATTTCATTTATTTAGAAGTATAAAGGTTAACAGAGCATGGCTGAAATATTTGTCTGTTCACATTTTTTGGATACGGATGAAAATAACTGTGATAATTCAAACGATAATGATGGTCATAAGAATAATGATATAAAAATAGTGACGACTAGAATATTAGTACTTAATAATCAAATTTGATGATGTAATGATAATATTAACAAGCAATTTCGTTGAAATGATATCCCCCTGCCGAAAAATTTATTTCACCACGTAACTTTAAATCGCTCCCAGTCGGTCATTTTTCATCGAATCAAAAAAAAAAAAGTGTATCGGCGGAATAGGTTATTGTACACATGTATAAAGTTTCACGAAATTCCGTCCAATGGTATTGGAGACGGACGGACACACGGACGGACAGACGAACAGACGGACGGACGGACGGAAAGACGGATGGACGGACAACGCTAAAACTATATCCCTCCGCCTTCGGCGAGGGATAATAAAAGACTTTCTACTTACATGCATAGATTTTCTCCTTTAATTTATAAAATGCTTCTTTGCTCAAATATGTCTGATATCGTCAAACAAATGACATTTTAACAGAAAATGTCTTAATTCACATAAGCAAACGAGCAGGAAAATGATCTATCCAGCTAACTCGTGACCTGTTATACGAGTAGAGAATGACCAAATTACACAAATAATTGTTAAGGCTGACGTATGGTCTGCATCGGTAAACTAAATTTAATTTAAAATGCCTAATCCACGACCATCAGTTTCTAGAGTTCAACTGATGTTTTTTTTAATACGCAAGGCGTTAATCATATACCGCTGTTGTTCATCCTTAACCTGCTAATAAGTTATAACAAACGTTCAAGTCGATAGTAAAAACCAGAACTTTGCTATCTCAAGCTTATTTTTGGGGAAAAAATATCTCCTTATCGGACAGTGTAGATCCAAGATCAGACTGCACGTTCTGTGCAGTCTGATCTTGATCTATACTATCCGCAAAAGGTCAGTGAGTCGGGCTTAGCAGCCTGAGGATTAATATAGAGTTAGTCGTAATTTTATGAATATCGAAATTAAAAATGGAGGGTCATGGCGGTACTATATCGCTCCCCTTATCTAATAAGATCTAAGTTGTATGTGTTGTCAAAGGCCGTGCTGAGTTAAGTGGTCAATGAATCGACCTTTGAGCAAGGTCCATCTTTTACGTCATGTATAAAACCAGCATAACTTATCAGAGGGTGACTTTTATAGTTGAGCCATGCTCTGGCTGAAGTGGGCTTAATGCATCTCTGTGATACAGTATACCTAGTAAATCTTTATATAATCATTGATCCATAAAATTGATTTTGTATAGCAACTGACAGCATCATAAGGTACACTGATACTTTGACATGCATAAAATTGACCAATAGCGAAAAGTTTCGGCCCAGGCCAGCCTGTGCGGACTGCGCAGGCTGACCCGAGTCGATAAGCCCATTTTCATGGCTCTGTTATAAATGTACCTACACGTACCAAAAAATTGCTATTAACCCTGAGTAGTTTAAGACCGGAAGATTTTGGAATTTTGTAAAGCATGTGACCTTTTTGGTGTATTTTCCTTGTTCCGACGGATACAATTGGAATTATCTTATGGTATTTCAGGGCTACTAGACGCCCATGCAAAGACACAGCCATCTATGAACCAAAGTACATTGCAAGTTGAAAACCCATGTTTAAGGTTCTATAGATGAAGCTATATGTATGAAAATATCTTGTCTGAAGGCCCTTTGGTTTCAGGGAAGAACATTCTTACAGTTTTCCCAATATTGCTCAGTGTAAAACATATGACCTCGGGTTGTGCCATCTTTGACCAACCTGGATGGGGGGAGGCACTATATAGATAATTTTGATGAAGAATCACAAGATAATGATACATATGAAAACATAAGGAATACACCCGTAGTTTGTTTTTCCACCCAAAAGTAGGCTAGGGGTTAACTAGGGGTTAGCCTACAATTTTTGTGGCGTTACTTCTTACTCATGCCAAAGTTCATTCCCATTTTCTCCCTGGTTCTGCAGAAGAATTTTTTTTTACTTCATTTCAATTTTAGCACAAGCCTTCCTTTTGGTCCCATGACCTAAAGGCTTTTTAACAGTCTCCCCTCCCCCATCCTTAGGCCTACTAGTCTGTATATGGAACTTGACTTTGCTTTATCTAGCAGGTACAGAGGAGAGGTATTATATTGTAAATGTAAACATAGGAACGGGCGGACAAACAGACGACGGACAAAGACTGATCACAAAAGCTTCCCTTGAGCAAGTCGTGTTCAGTTGATCCAAAATATCCATCGCAATTTATACCCTGACCCCCCTCATATCTAATGTTTAATTTGTTAGGTACGTCAATTAAATATCTTATTTAACTGCATGTGTGAAACCCTGGGCACCCAAACAAGTTAATCAGCATTACTGTGAACACTCGATCACCGACCCAAGCTCGACCTTTAAATTATGAAATATTTAAATGGACATTAAAATCCAAATATTTCGACCTTATGAGGTTCTTTTCCCGGAAATATCTCATCCGACAGTGTAATAATAATAATAATAACTTTATTAAGGAAAAAAGGCAATATTGCCTATCACACCACACAACATATATATTTACAAAGTTGTAGATGTCAATGGTGGAAAAAAAAAAAAACTTGATAAAGAGAAGTAACTCTGAAGAAAAATAATTTTAGTTGATTACTGATTACCTCCCTTCTACTTTAAGGTTATACGAGAGAAGGGTATGCATAGTTAATTCCAAATATGTTTTCAAGACCATTGTTGTTTTCGATAAATGTTTCAAAGAACAGTTTAATAGTATTGATAGGTATTATTTCTGAGAGGAATTATTTTTGAGAGGAGTATGTGTTAGTAAAAGAAGAACTGTTGTTTTCAACCGTTTTTCTTTTACCAACACTATCACCATTATAATTTTTTTTTTCAGTCATATCTACTCATTCTAGTTATTGTATTGCTATATAACTACATAAATAAAAGTATCCACTTATTTCTCTCTTGTTCGAAACGAAATAACAAGAAGAGATAAATGAGTGTGGCTATTATTTACAAATAAGACATTTACATACAAAAAGTGGTTTGTTAACCCCTTTTCCCACATGACAAAATTTTTGATCCATCCAAATTGCGAACATTTGTAGACGAAAATGTCAGTGTGGCTAAAATGAAGCAATTTTTCGTTGCTCGACTAGAACACATTGTGGGAAGATGAGAAAATGCTATTATCAGCATATTCTCCTTTTCTCACAATGCTCTCAAAAGATTTCTTCCTCGGGGTCGTTGAAAGTCAGCAATGTGTGGTAAAGGGGTTAAACCCTTTTCCTTTTTACATTTCTTACCTAATTCAAACGTGATGATTCATAGTAAATCAACAAACAAATTTAGCCCAACACAAATAGTTATTTTAGAAAAAAATCTAGCATAAATGTATCCGTAACTATTGCTCTTGAATATATTATAGGAAAAGGAGGAATCACTCATAATGAGGAATCTCTCCTTTTTCCACAATGCATCCTTTTCTGTAATTTAATTTGGATAATAATTCTGCACATTACCACTTGTATTCCGTTATAGCTTTCAAAAGTTAACAATTCAAAATTTAGTGCAGCAGTACAGTATACCGAAACTTTTCAAGAAAGTCTACAAATTTTACAAATTTTAACGACCCCTAGGAAGAAGACTTTAGAAAACACTGTGGGAAAAGGAGAAAATGCTGGTAACCAGCATTTTCTCCTTTTCCCACAGTGTTTTCTATCCTGTCAGAGGAAAATGCCATAATTTGTGCAGCTTCTATTTTGTCATCTGTAAGTGCTTTTAATTTACAAATTTAGAATAAATTATTGTAAACCATATGGAGTAGGGTATGTATAAAGTGATGAAATATCTCAAAACCATTATTTTGTGTTTTCAATTAACTCTTGCAGTACTGGATACCAGTTATGACGCTTTAGTTGGCCGTGTAGGTCAAGATCAGACTGCGCAGAATATGCATTCTGATCTTAGATCCACACTGTCCACTATTCATTTCTATTTTTTTTTTTAAATTGTAATGTTTAATATTAAGAAAACATTTTACGTTTGGGATATATAGGATCTGACATGAGTTGGCGTTGAGATATATAGGATCTGACATGAGTTGGCGTTGAGATAAAATTTCATTACACGAGTCTAGGGAAAATGTTATTAAGCGAGCCTTGACGAGCTTAAGAACATTTTTTCTTGGCGAGTTTAATAAAATTTTGTCTCATACGCCAACGAATGTCAGATTCATTTTATCACATAACAATATTTCACAAATCATAGATAAGAAGATGCAAAACCATCTATAGATGCACACGCGGTAATATCCATAAAACCCATTCACTTCTATGAAATACGTACAAAATGACGTCAAAAATGACGTCACACAATTGTGATATTAAACGTGTATGAGATAAGAAAATTCGTAATGGGTATACTACACAGAAAACAAGGGAGGTTATGTGATAAAAAATTTTATTAAACGAGTCTACTGTAGGGAAAATGTTATTAAGCGAGCCTTTGGCGAGCTTAATAACATTTTTTCTTGACGAATTTAATGAAACTTTTAGCTCATGCGCCAACGAATGTCAGATTCTTTTTATCACATAACAATATTTAACAAATCGTAGATTAGAAGATGCATTTTTAACCATCTATAGATGCACACGGGGCAATATCCATAAAATCCATTAACTTCTATGAAATACGTACAAAATGACGTCAAAAATGACGTCACACAATAGTGATATTAAACGTGTATAAGATAAGAAAATTCGTAATGGGTATATTACACTGAAAACAAGGGAGGTTATGTGATAAAATCCATTAATCATTTAGCATTCAGGAGGTTAATTAATCTTCCAAATGAGAACAAATAAATATCTAGAATTTCATATTTCAGGGCAGTGGTAGTTGGAAATATAGCAAGTTTTGAAAATTTAGATAATAAAATGTAAGATGTAAGGTGTAAGGAGTAAGGAGGTTGGTAAGCTTTGTGTGGCAAAGTTTAAAATTCATTTTCGACAGTTAATGTCATTTAACCCCTTATCTAATTACAAAGTTTTAGGCTTGTCCAAACTGAAAGCATTTGCAGACGACAAAAAAACTTAAACTTTGGAAGGGTACAAAACATAGAAGGAAATGTAGATCTGAAGGTCAGACTGCATGTTCTCTACGCTGTCACGCCAAAGCTGACGGAAGCTGCCGAGATTGGCCGAATAGCCTTTACGAAAACATCGATTTTACACGATATTTACCGATGAGTTAGTGAGTCTACGGCCCCTCACTCTCATATTAAAAGAAGGAAGCTGCCGAGATTGGCCGAATGGCCTTTACGAAAACGTCGATGTTACGCGATATTTACCGATAAGTTAAGGGTTGTAATCCTTAAGTATATCAGCCAGGAGACTGGAGATAAACATTCATTTAAACTTGTCTCCATATTAACTAACCAGTGGAAGGTGTACATAGCATTGAAATGAATCAGCAGGAATTTAATCTTGTACTTTGTTTGCTGATGGTTTGTTTCGTAAGCGTGGAACCCGGATGCAGAAATTTTCTGAGACTCTCGGATAATCTTCGCGAGACTGTGATCGGAAATTGTGAAATTTTTCAGCAGACGATCAATAACGACATTTTCTGCGAGGAGGGGTAAGTGACGGGGGTGGGGGGGGGTGGGGGGGGGGGTGGGGGTGTAACCACAGGCGTTCATGTTATGACGGACTTCACCATCTATATAATTTAATATATACTGAACCAAAAAAGAAACTTCCCCTGTGTTTAAGTGCAGATATACACAAATATGAAAATCAGGATTAAACTAGATTTATATGCATTGAAAGAGTATTTTATTGCGACTTTGTGTGAAAAAAATTATTGCTGAGGGTTTATCCAAAAGTAGTGAAATGGTAGTTAAAATGCGGAAGGGATCACTCACCAAAATCACAAATTAATACCGGGTATGACCACTTTCAGCATGAAGGACTGCCTGGCATCGTTGGCGCATAGAACGGATAAGTGTATTGATTTCAGCTTGTGGAATGTTGTTCCATTCCTGAATTAAGGCTTGTCTTAGCTGAATGACGTTTGACGGTGAAATAGGGCGACGTCTAACACGCTGGTCCAAATTATCCCAAAGGTGTTCAATGGGATTCAGATCAGGGCTTTTGGCAGGCCAGTCATTAATAAATGCAATGTTATTCGCCCTGAGGAAATTCACATTGTCCCTAGCTGTATGGCTTGTGGCATTATCATGCTGAAAAAGAGTGATATTGGCATTATTTTGAAACAGTGGGATAACGTGCCTCGCAAGAATTTCATCTCGGTAGCGTTGGGCATTCAAATTCCCTTCGATAACGACGAGATTAGTGCGAAAGCCATGTGCAATGCCCGCCCAGACCAAGACAGAACCCCCCCCCCAAAAAAAAAAAAACGATCTCGTTCAAGTACGCAACAGTCGGCATAACGTTCATTTCTCCTACGGTATACTCGAACCCTGCCATCACCTCGATGAATGGAAAACCTCGTCTCGTCAGAGAAAAGAACGCTATTCCATTGTTGTCTAAGCCAGCGTTGGTGTGTACGTGCCCAATTAACACGATTTACGCGGTGACGTCGCGTCAAAACACAGCCAACGTATGGACGACGTGCACGTAGCCCACCCTCGCGCAAGCGATTGCGCACAGTTTGGGCAGATATACGGTTGTTATGTGTACCAGGGGTGTTAGCAGCAGTGGCTGTGGCAGTTTGGAAGTGATTGCGCAGGTGGGTGTTCCGAATATAGCGGTCTTGGCCGCGCGTCGTGACGCGAGGACGTCCACTACGTGGTCGATCTTTCGTACGCCCTGTTGCTTGAAAACGTTGCCTAAGGTGTCGAATAGCACGAGTAGAACATCCAATATTCATAGCAACAGCATTCATCGTCATACCAGCATTAAGCATGCCAATGGCACGTTCGCGTAAATTTTGCGGAATTCTAGGCATATCAAAAATAAAGAAAACTAAAAAGAATTTAATTTTTTTCAACGTCTTTTTTTTTATTGACATGAAAGTCTATAAAATTAGACTGAAAGGTTTCAAAAAATATACACGAATTATACTGGTCCGTGCCATAGGGGTCCGTAGTTTGACTCCTGTCACCCATAGACTAAACCAAGGGATTTAACTGTATGCAGCCCGTTACTCGCCCCCGGTTTCAAAAAAACAACGTATCTTTTCTACCCCATCAGTTATTCTCCTAATTTTTTCTACAGCTGAGAGCTAAAACATTTTTCTACCAGAAAAACACAACTGTTTGTCTGTGGCTAATGCAGTCTGGCTGATACATTCGCTCGAACTTGTAAACTCGCTCAAAAATCTTCGCCATTGACACGGGTTCGTACATTCGGTACTGACGTTCGCGCATATAAAACAATGAAATTTCTCGTTCCAAACAGTGTCACCGTACTGTCACGTGACAAAAAGGTGTGAGCAGCTGTACGAAATTTCATTGGTTGAATTCACGACTGTTAGTACATATCAACCGATGAAATTTCTCGTTCCAAACAATGTCACATGACAGAAGATGGCTGCAGCTGTTCGAAATAAGAACGTGGATCACAAATTCAACGAATTCTGAGGCGTTTCGTCGTTATTGAAGATAAAGACTATAGGTCAGTAGTATTTTTAAACATGTTTAAAGGGTGGGTGCCGCTAATGCTGCGTTTCATTGCATTTAAAGTGCATTTTATATCTTGAAAACGGATGTACGAACCCGTGTCAATGGCGCAGATAGGAGAATAACTGATCGGGTAGAAAAGATACGTTGTTTTTTGTAACCGGAGGCGAGTAACGGACTGCATACAGTTAAATCCCTTGTTTACAATATATAGTCTGTGGGTGACAGGAGTCAAACTACGGACCCCTATGGTCCGTGCATGCACGTGAAAATCGCTTTCAGCGGGTTTCTTCTGCAAAATGCTTTCAATCGAGTTAAAATTTGTTTTATCGGACATATAATCGTTCGCCCGAATATATGTAGGTCATCTGACATTTTGATATTTTTTAATAACATTGCATTTGCACTTAAACACAGGGGAAGTTTCTTTTTTGGTTCAGTATATAAGTCTTACATGTTACTTTATAGAGAAATTCGTCATAAAACGCACGCCTGTGGTTGTCACACATGAAGGGAGTCTCGTGTTACTTAACTGTTTACCAAACGAAATAGTTTAAGACAGGTCCAAATTGAAAACATTTGCAGCAGACCGATTCATTGAGGCTCAGATGATAGAATTTGTCTTTGATAAGGTAGAAAAGAACGATAACTACTTTGTATTGGAGTTTAATGCCGTTTTAACGGCTTAGGCCATATCACGGCGGCGAGTGAACACACGCATGTGTTCCCTGGTTTTCTCAAACCAGTATTGACACATCTTTCTTTCCAAGCCACTGACTACAGTGACGTTTCTCACATGCATCAGAGGTGAAAGGCAAGAAATCGCCGTAAAGAATGTTTGCCTCAACCAGGTGTCAAACTCACAACCACCGGGTCACGAGTCAGATACCCTTACACTGAACGGTAACTCATACGGAAAACGAAAATAGTGAATTGTAAAACGAAACTGAAAATAGCTTCCGAATACATCTCTTAATGATGACAAGAGAAAATAGAAAGTAAATGAGCCATGCTCCGGCAAAAGGGGGCTTAATGCATCTCCGTGATCTGTAGTATCAAGCAAGCCATCACATATTTATAGATCCATAAAAGCCGCCTTTTTTTTTATCAACTAACTTAATCAGTAGGTAGTCTGGTCCTTGGACATACAGAAAATTGACCAATAGCGAAAAGTTTCTGCTCAGGTCAGCCTGCGCGAACTGCGCAGGCTGACCTGGGTCGATACTTTTCGCAGATGCACTAAGCCCCCTTTTTACAGAGCACGGCTCAAATATATGAGCCATACTCTGTGACAAAAGGGATGGGGGGGGGGAAAGGTTAATGGATCTGCAAAAAGTTTCAACCCATGTCAGCTTGCGCAGTCCGCGCAAGCTGACATGGGTCGAAACTTTTCGCTGTTGGTCAATATTCTGCATGTCCAAGGACCAGTCTTGCTTATGATTCAGTTGGTTGTTTGATAAAATGGATTTGATAGATCCATAATTGTGTGATGTCTTGCTTGTTATAATGAATAACGGAGGTGCATTAATCCCCCTTTTCATAGAGTAAGTCATATGTATTGTTATGTTGTAAGGTGTACTAAGGAATGGCCACTACTCTCACATACTAATGGACAAGATAAATGATTGATTTGATTGATTGATTGATTGATTGATTGAATGCTTTATGGTGTTTAACGCCGTTTTCAACATTGTTTCAGTTGTATCGCGGCGGCCATTGCACCTATCAATCCTTTCTTTGAGTTTCTATCACCATTATTCCGCAGAAGATTCTTTCTAAGCCACTGGCTTCTCTCCCACATAACCGTCGTCGAAACAATGGTCAGCGGTAAGAGAGGAATGAATCCTGTCGCGATGGCTATCTTCAGTCCTTGGAAGGAAATTGGCCGAGCGGGGATCGAACCAGCGACCCCCTGTTCTCAAGACCTGCACGCTACCGACTGAGCTACGGGGCCCGGCAACAAGATAAATTAAGCTATAAAAGCAAGTCTGCAAAATTTTGGATGAAACAACCGTGTTATCCTATTCTTACGGTGGCACTGAGGTGACATGTGCATTTTTTTTTTTTATTTTTCTCGTTCCCACGAGATAATAATTCGTTTTCCCGATATGATTCGATACTTTTCGTAAATGCATTAAGCCCCTTTTCACAGAGCATGGCTCATATTTACTTTCAATTCAGCAGGCGTAGAACAGATAGAACATGCAGACGATTCATTAGACGGACGGACAGCGCACCTGGGCCTAATTTTATCAGGCATATAGACGGCTATTATAAACTGGAAACCATTTGGACTAAGCATACACAGCTGTATTTGTAGATTCAGCAGATAGATAATATGGCTAAATGTATACAACACAAACAGGAGGATTTGAATTCGTAGGGAGAATCTGATTGGATGATTATGTCGTTACCACGACTTACTATCTCGTTCGAACGATATAATGGATGACTTTGATTGGCTGATTAACTCGTGGGAACGAGATAATATTTCGTTTTTTGCAATTTTTTTTATACAAAAAAACTCGGGAAAACGAATTTTATTTTTTTGCAATTTTTTTTTATAAAAAAAAAACTCGGGAAAACGAATTTCGTTTTTTGCAATTTTTTTTATAGAAAAAAACTCGGGAAAACGAATTTTGTTTTTTGCAATTTTTTTTATAAAAAAAAAAACTCGGGAAAACGAATTATTACCTCGTGGGAACGAGAAAAATAATAATAAAAAAAAATGCACATGTCACCTCAGTGCCACCGTATATTCTATATCGAAATAGTTTTCGTTTATCTTTGTTCGACACGCCATACCTCTAGGTTTACCTTGTTTGATCCGTTACCTCACAATCTCGAGTTTTAACGACCCGGAGAAAATCACCTTAGGAAACATTGTGGGAAAAGGAGAAAATGCTGATAACCAGATGATGGTTGTATAGGAAAGCAGCAGGTGGCTGGAGAAAGAATATTGTGCGAATTAATGATTAATAAATAAATAAATAAAGAAAGAAAGAAAGAAACAAAAGAAGAAAAAAATCAATAAAGAAAGAAAGAACCACGGGAAAACATGGATAGGTGCACTAGCCGCTGCGATTTAACCGAAATAATGCTGAAAACAGCGTTAAACACCACACACACAAACAAAACAAAATACTTTGTGATCAGGTAAAAAGTTAACCTTTAGATTGGTAAGCGCGACTCACTGACCTTTTGCGGACAGTGTAGATCAAGATCAGACTGCACAGAACGTGCAGTCTGATCTTGGATCTACACTGTCCGATAAGGAGATATATCCCCCAAAATACAACTAAATAAATAGCAATTTTGGGTTTTTTACTATCGAATTGAAAATTTTATTGTAGTTTTTTAGCAGGATGAATGTTAAAGGATTGTTTAAAAGTGGTTGTGGGCACCCATCGAGTTTGGAATGCAGCGAGTGATAATATTTTAACACCTGGCTTATCCATGCTTTTAGTCGAGATCAGGTAGAGCAGTCGGTAGCGTACAGGACTTGAGAACATGGGATTGTTGGTTCGAATCCCCAGCTCGGCAAATTTCTTTCGAGGATTGATTATAGTCAATACGACGAGATTCATTTATTTCTCACCGCTGATCCTTTTTTCGACGATTGTTATGTCGGAAAGCAGGTAGTGGCCTGGGAAGAAATATGTGCAAAGCACTGGTAAAAAGAAACTTAATGAAAGCATGGATAGATGCACTTACCGCCGCGATATGACTAAAATAATTTTGAAAACGGCGTTAAACAGCACACAATTAATCAATCTCCTTTCAGCTACCTGTTATTGTCCTCCTTGTCGTGTTCCTTTCCTGTGCAGGATTAACTCTTATCCTGCTAGAATAACTAAAATGAAATTTTCAAGTCGATAGTAAAAAAGCCAAATATAGCTATTTCAAAGTTTTGTTTTGGGGAATAATATCTCCTTATCGGACAGTGTAGATCAAAGATCAGACTGCACGTTCTGTGCAGTCTGATCTTGATCTACACTGTTCGCAAAAGGTCAGTGAGCAGCCAGGGGTTATCACATCCCGTAGAACCTCTAGGATCTCAAATGGATATACTTTTCTGACTTTTATAATTATCTTTTTTTACGGTGTTAAATAGCCGTTTTCAACATTATTTCAGTTATATCGCTGCAGCAAGTGCACGTTTCTATGCTTTCCTGGAGTTTCTTTTACCAAGAACCCAAATATACTTCCCAAGCCATCGGCTGCTCTCCCACATAATCACCGTCGAAACAGTGATCAGCAGTGAGAGAGGATTGGATCTCGACTGTCATCTATTTTCGAAAAGAAAATCGGCCACGCTGGGGATTTGAACCAGCCACCTCCAGGTCTCAAACGCTCTACTTTACCTTCTAAACTACCGGGCTTGGCACATGCTTTTCTAAAAGCACTATGGTTTTAGTGGCAGTATGCTTGTGAAACCCTAGATAGATCTGTGAATAGCTGGGCTGGCGCCGTGATATAGCTGAAACAATGTTGAAAGCGACATACAGCCACAAAATCAATCAATAAATGCACGGTTTAACATTGCATCGAGTCTGATTTTTTTTTGTTTTGTTTTAAAGGTATAGGAACTGTACCGATATATGGGACAAATTTTCTTCGGCGTTCCTATATAGACCACTTTGTGATGTCCCGGCATCACGGTATAACGAGTATGTCAGCTTGACCAACCATTCTATACCACGGGATAAGGTATGGTTTAAACATTTTCAATGAATGAATGAATGAATGAACGAACGAACGAACGAATGAACGGATGAATGAATGAATGCATGAATTTAAACGACTAAAGATTTTGATAAAATTTTAATGATTGTTTGCTGCTCTTCCAAGTTTGTTTGTTTATTTATTTAATCGTATCGCTTTTAACGCTGTATCTAAACATTATTTCAGTTAAATCGCGAAGGCCAGTGTACCTATCCATGCTTTCCTGAAGTTTTTTTTTTTTACCAGTACTTCGTATAATACTCTTTTAAAGCCACTGGCTGTTTTCTTACATTGCCATCGTCCAAACAATGGTCAGCACATTTGGTAATAGCTACTTAAGTAAAACAGGCGGTACATATATATGACACTGAAATACACCTGTTCAAATAAAATATAAACTGTTTTTCATGAAAATAAAAAAAAAACCTTGTTTATTGATAAGGTAGATGTTTTTTTTTTCTCCTTAGCTCGTTAAACCTTAAGTTGTCATCTTCATATTTCTTTGATTGATTAATTGAGAGATTTATAAATTGATAGATTTGCTGATTGCTTAAATAGTTGATCTTTTGTTTTGATTGACTGTTTGATTGATTGATCGATTCATGTTTCACACCGGTTCTTAAATAGTTTTGGTCATATCAAGAAAACAGGTTACATATCCATGTATGTCCTGGGTTTTACCAGTTAAATGTCTTCCCAAAGGACACTCCCACGACAAAGCCAGTGCATCCAGTGAGGTCGAACCCGGGGCCTCAAGGCTACGAATCCTCCCCGTAACCACTGAGCCAAGAAGACAGCCTCATTTTCTTTCGAACAGGGAAACTATAATATGTAAATAGAATTAACTGGTTAGATATATACATTGAATTAATTTCGCCTCTATGAGCTAAAGGGACATAGATCCAGATTTTTACAAAAATATTTCCTAAGCGGAGATATTGGATATTTTGCAAGGATAAAATATAAGGACGTGACTTTTTACCCTTAGTTGTGGGAAAAGAAGAACACGCACTTTTTTTTTGCTGGAAGTCTCGAACCAACAACCTTCAAAACCATAGTTGGCAACTCTACCAAGTGAGCTTACAATCCAAGCAATATTTATTCGCGTTAAAAATGTATTATTTCATGCTTTCCGGTAGGTTATCGTGAAATATCGGTGAAATATTTTTCGATATTTCATGGTTACGACCAGTGGAAATACCGATTTTTATATTCTAACTCTTCAATTGAAGGCGGAAACAGTTGTTCCCGCGCACAAGTTACCTAGGTAAAATGCGCGTGCCTCACAACCAGATGGAAATATGACGTAATTTACCTTACATTTCTCGCGCTTGACGTGATATTGTAATGCGCTGCTATGTGGAGGGAGTACGCCACGGGGAATAACCGAAAAGAACTGTACTGGATTTTGTTTAAGTTCCCCCCAGAAAGGGTTAAAAGCATGAAATAAATAGAACATTTGTTTTTTTCGGTGAAAGATCGAAATTTCTTTCATCTCGTGAGCATCATCGGTAATATTTTCACTCGTGGCTGCGGCACTCGTGAAAATATTACCGATGATGATCACTCGATGAAATAAATTTCGATCTTTCACCGTAAAAAAAAAGTCCTCTATTTAGTTCATGCTTTCCGGTAGTTTATCGAGAAATAACGGTGAAATATTTTTCGATATTTCATGGTTACGACCTGTGAAAAATACCGATTTTTTATTCTAACTCTTCAATTAAGCAAACGACAGACGATAGATCGCTCCTCCCACTGATGTCACGTGGTCCGCGAATCAAGACTTCAGGACAAACAACCTAGACACCAGGGCTTAGCTAGGAAATATATGAAACTTACCGGGAGATTTTTCTACCATAAAATAATTATTCTAGTTAACATAAGCGTGAGACCAATTTAGGAAAAGGCACTTACATCTTTTACATTAGCTTTATCGAAGTTATAGAGTGTGAAAATTGAAATAGAGGCCGGTTTATCTGGAAGTAGAAAAACGCAGTCTTACAACTCTTACATTTGATAATGTAATACATTAAACTCATACCTCCTAAACATGCCCTAAAATCTTTGATCTGATAATACAATTCATCTGTTACCTGGACAAAAATAAGTTTTTATTTTCAAAGCTCAAACCTCCCTTACACAGATTTTTCATTATTTAGTCCGAAATATGTCCCTCATTAATTTAACTAGAATCGCAAGCTTTAAAATTACCAAGCGATATATTCATGTATTTAGCAGTGTAAAATGATTTTTCGATGTTTGACTCGACATTGGAAGATCTGTACAAAAACAAATAATAGATAACCAAATTGTTGTTGTTGTTGTTGTTGTTTTTCAGTTCGAGAGAAAAACCCGAGGAGAAGAATAAAACGAATAAAAACATGAGCATACTTCTATGCATTCGCCTCTGTATATTATTCTGTAAGAGTAATAGAAAAAGATATTAAGTTGACTTACACATTGAACATGTATAATCCAAATTCCAATCACTAATAATCAAAGGCGGTCACCAGAGTCAGACTAATTATATGACACGTTATTGTAACTTTACAAGTAGGACAGTACCGGACGCCTGTGGCGTGGCATACCGATATCAAAGAAATACCGCATAAACCCTTGCTTCACTTTTTGCGTAAAAACTGTTGGCAACATGTGCAACAGATCTTGTCCTAAAAGGAAGACAGCTTGATTGGTTTCCCTTACACTTTCGATAAATAAATAATAGTTTAAGGGAGATTAAATAAAAGATTGTAAACAGAGGGGGAGAGATGGTATTAAACAGGGCGGCATATCGTCTTACACGGGCTTTAAGTTTACATTGATAGAAAGGTTAAAATACAGAGACCAGTGAGAACAACGTTTTTAATGTTTTACTAATGCAGGAAGATGGCATTTGTCTTTAATTTAAACAAACGTCTTAAATGTGCCTACATAGCATTTTATTTTAAAAGTGGGGGGGGGGGGGGCGCTGTTTAGTTTTTACTTTCCAAGACGACTAAAGGAATAGGAAAATTATTTTTGAGAAAATTACATTGACGTGATTTTTTTTAAATTAACATTTCTTTGAAGGATTATCTGGATGAAAAATCCACAAAACAGACATAAAGAGCATTCTACATAGCCAATTAACTTGATTTGGGAAGAAATTGAATTAAAAAGTATATAGAGTATACTCAAAAAATAATGATAATAATAATAAGATAAAGGAAAAAAACAAACAAACAAACAAACAAACAATAGATAGTCTAAAACATGATCTACGATCTTTTAGTAAAGAAACGGGTATTTATAGCTAAGATTGTCATTCTGGAAAATTTATGACAATATAAAACCATGTTTTCAAACGTTATTCTTTAATTGTTTTTTTTTTAATTCAAGTTGTCATCTGCGTCAATAGTTTTACCTGGTATAACTCTTAAGGAATGAAGAGAATTTTTTTTGTTTTCATGGAGGTATGAAAAAAAAAAACCTAATCACACTGTATGAAACCGAACAAAAAAAATTCTCTTCATTCCTTATAATTCAATATCACAGACAACAAATATGCACTTAAATTTTACTCTACTGCTTTTTTTGTAAATCCAACATTGCGTATTTATTTAATGTCCATTTCATTGATAATTCATAGCGCGGTAAATCTGCTCGTTCATGACGTAATAATGACGTAACCCATGACGTCATTATAGTATTGAACATTGGCAGATTTAGTATATTTATTATTAGAAGTTCAATACGCCAGAAGTAAGTTGAAAGTAAGTTTGTTAGGACCCAGCAAAGTGACAATGAGTTTAAGCTCTCTCTTTGAATTTACTGTTGGATATTTTTTTCAATGTTCAGAGAAAATAAATTTAGCTAGCAATTTGAAATTCGGACTGGATATAAAATCAGACAGAAAAACATTATGGAATCTCGTATACATGTTTGTTTACACTAGTTTGACTGCAAAAGTAGTTCCGGCACTGCTTATTTTTTTTTTCATGGAGCTATGAAAAAAAAATTTCAGTCAATCAGAACTCGCCAATGCTCATGAAAAAAACTAATATTGAATTATTGTGTCTTGAAATCGTGGATCTAAGGATTAATGATGGATATCAATTTTAATGTAATTAATCAGATTTTTAAAAATAATATCTACTATATGTGTATTTATATATACTTCCAACTCCTAATGATGCAGAATGTCTAGGTTTAATAACGGCGAGACGGCCTCCGCTCTGAATGGGAAAAATGCTGACCGCTGATTGGCTTATTGGTTAGGTAAAATGCGCCAGCCTTTCAACCAGATGAAATATGACGTCATCTACCCTCTCGCGCTTGACGTAATATTGTAATGCGTTGCTATGCGGAGGGGGTACGCCACGGGGAATGACCGAAAAGAAGTGTACTGGATTTTGATGTAAGTTCCCCCGAAAAGGATTAAAAGCATGAAATAAATAGACTACATGTATTTGTTTTTTTTTTTTCGGTGAAAGATCGAAATTTATTTCATCGAGTGAACATCATCGGTAATATTTTCACGAGTGGTTGCGCCACTCGAGAAAATATTACCGATGATGTTCACGATGATGTTTCACCGTTAAAAACAAATATCCTCTATTTATCCTCGGTTTTGTAAAAACGGCTTTACCGTTATTAACGTATGGTGGCATATTTCAGCCACGAGATACGAGATAACTATTGTGATAATTTTAGAAAACTATCGCGATAAACTAAAGTTTTTTGGAAATTTTATCTAGATGGTAAAAAAGTTTTCTGAAAAAAATATCACGATAAATTTTGTTATCCAGAAAATTTTACATTGATCAGCAAATATTTTAATGCAAAATTTCTCATTCGTGCACGAAGCTGATATTCGACATAAAATTATCTTGATAGTTCTACCCATTTCTCGATATCTATAAACAGAAAAATTCACCATTTTGATGAATTCGGTCACTTTACAAGACGACAGTTGAGTTAAAATTCGAATTATTTACAATTGTGGCTAAACTGGTCAATTTTGACTACGCATGAAACGAACTGAAGTCTTTTAACCACAAAGACGACTCGAAATGTCTCTTAAGAACAATTTAAAACCATTCAGGGAAAAGGAGATTTCATAAGCTTGGAGACAAAGATGTTCCGAAACCCTATCTAATTATCGATACCGTGAATGTCAGTTATGGGCACGAACGTAAATAAAATCGTAATAACATTGAGAATCATCGCGATATCTTTATCGTGAAACTTTTTATTATCTAGATTCCGGGAGAATTTGTGTTATAGCGATAGTTAGTTATCGCGTATATCTTGGCAGAAATATGCCACCATATTAACGGAATAGACCATTTTTAAACATAAACTTAATTCTTACTACTAAAAGAAATCGTATTCCCTGTATTTTCTTCATGTGCCAGTTTTTCTATCTATTATATTTTTTTATTCAATCATTTTAGAGCCACCTTTCCTCGCTTTAAAAATGGCTTTGTTAAGTTATTCTAAAAAAAAAAATCTTGCGAAACTAAATCTTGTTTCATGCCCTTTTTGAGTAGGGTTCTGTCCTCAAAAGTTATTCGGACAACTTTCTTTTCTCTAATGCAGGCGCTATTTTGGGAGAATGTGTATCCGTTTGCTCAGAGATTCAGTAATGCAGGACGTCGATACAGTCCGTTAGAGTACACACTGACAGGTAAACTTGTTAGTGTAGTAGATAATACTACTTTAAGGTCTACGGCCCCTAACTCATCGGTAAACATCGACATTTTCGTAAAGGTTATTCGGCCAATCTCGGCAGCTTCCGTCTTTTAATATGAGAGATATGGGCCGTAGACCTTAATCCTTATCCTGCTAAATAAGTTAAATAAAACTTTCAAGCCGATGGAAAAAAATCGAAATAATGCTTCTTCAAACTTATTTTTTGGAGAAATATATAGAATTTATTTCATCAGCTTGTGGTTAATATGGGGAAATATTAGCCGAAAGTAGTAAAGGAGGGTCGCATACGGATCTGACAGGCCTGGTCAGATCCGTATGCGACCCTCCCTGAGAGCCCTACGTTGCCTACCCTACAGAGAGTTTATCCCCATTCTGCCACCCTGAAAGAATTTATCCCTTGCAAAAGTTCACAAAAGGCCCGAGTAACCGATAAAGTCCGAGATTCCGCATGAAAATGTTACTATAAATAGAACCATAGCATTCAAAATGGCGGCCGTATGGGTGTCACTCTGGGGATAAAGCCACCCAAAGAGACTACCCTGAGTGGAATTTTTCTGCAAAAAAGGGAAAGTTAAGGGAAAGTAAAGGGTAAACCTGATCACTGAGTTGGACTTAGTTTTTTTCATCCTATGAATGATTTTCTCTCTTTCTAAAAGCCTACCATTGAGTTGGACTTAGTTTTTTCTTCACGTATGAATATTTTTTCTCTAAAAGCCTGACCATTGAGTTGGACTTAGCTTTTTTTCATTCTATGAATGAATTCTCTTTCTAAATGCCTGAATACTGAGTTTGACTTAGACTTTTTTTCTGCATTATGAATGATTTTTTCTCTAAAAGACTGAGCGCTGAGTTGGACTTAGTCTTTTTTCTGCATCTATGAATGATTTTTTTCTTTCTAAAAGGAATTTGTCCCTATATCACTGAGTTAGACTTAGCTTTTTTCATTCTATGAATGAATTCTCTTTTCTATATGTCTAACCATTGAGTTGGACTTAGACTTTTTTCTACATCTCTATGAATGATTTCTCTTTTCTAAAAGCTTGATCACTGAGTTGGACTTAGTCTTTTTTCTACATCTCTATGGATGATTTCTCTAAAAGACTGAGCACTGGGTTGGACTTAGTCTTTTTCTGAGTTTTTTTGCTCTTTGCAGTGTAACTCTCTGGAGTGTAACTCTTTTGGAGTGCAACTCTTCTAAAAGAAAAAAAGTTTGACAATTTGAAGAAATGACAATTTTGAAGAAAGGTAGAACTTTCGTGGTAATGGTTAGTCCTGAAAAGGACTGTTGGGTTAGCTCTAAAAAGAGCTGTGACAATTTGAAGAAATGACAACTTGAAGATAGAACTTTCGTCTGACAGTTTGCAGATAGAACTTTCGTCCGACATCTTGAAGATAGAACTTTCGTGGTAATGGTTAGTCCTGAAAAGGACTGTTGGGTTAGCTCTGAAAAGAGCTGTGACAATTTGAAGAATTGACAACTTGAAGATAGAACTTTCGTCTGACAGCTTGAAGATAGAACTTTCGTGGTAGATGGTTAGTCCTGAAAAGGACTGTTGGGTTAGCTCTGAAAAGAGCTGTGACAATTTGAAGAAATGACAACTTGAAGATAGAACTTTTGTCTGATAGCTTGAAGGTAGAACTTTCGTCTGACAATTTGAAGAAATGACAATTTGAAGAAAAGATAGAACTTACGTCTGACAATTTGAAGAAAGGTAGATCTTTCGTGGTAGATGGTTAGCCCTGAAAAGGGCTGTTGGGGGTGGTCCTAAAAAAGGACTTGGTTTGGAGGTTGTGTTTTTAAGCACAACCTCCAACCCTTCCGCACGCTGGGCAGCTACTAGCTGCCCGCCTCTTCAATCGTTTTAGTTGCTGTTCGTCCAAATCGAACTTCAGCGAGAACTGTGGCTCTTTATCGCCGCTCCAATCTTCCGTCGATGGTACGACAAACTCCTTCTTCTTTTCCTTTACAGATAGTTCTGCAAGCTGGCAAAAATCCATTTCTCGAAGTGCACATTCCATTGCTTCAACTCGAAGAAAATGAACGATGTGCGGGAAATAACGCTGGGTTTTATAGCTTTTCAGACGGATTGAACTAGTTGACCCATGACGTCATTTTCTCCTATGTTTTTCCCGCGTCGGCGTTTCATGCTGTTTTGGCTCCAAATTAATGTTATCCAATCAGAATTATCGTTGTTTTTCTAATGGTAAATGTTTTATTGTTGACCAATCTATAGTTTTGTTACATTTTGTTGTTCGGGGTTAGAAAAAACTAGAGTTTGACTATCCTATGACTGTTTTGATTATGAGTCTTCTGAAAAAATGAAAAGAAAGATATTTTATTTAAGATGGGTAGCCCTGAAAAGGGCTGTTTTTGTACAGAATACATTTTTTATCCTCCACTCTTTCTTACGATTGATTCCATTTTATTTAGCATTTTTTATTAGATGGACAATTTCATACCTGATATATTTGAAATGTTCTCTTTCTTCTAAGCAGAAGAGCAATGAGAGGAAAAAAATGTCAATCCAAACATTATGGATACTGACCCAGCTTTTGCGAAAAGTTAATGGTGAATGAGAAAAAATTAATCAAGAGTTTAGTGTTTTATATGTGTAATGGATCACTTTTTAGTTTTTTTCATCCTATGAATGATTTTTTCTCTCTAAAAGGAATTTGTCCCTATATCAATGAGTTGGACTTAGACTTTTTTCTTATCTATGAATGATTTTTCTCTCTAAAAGACTGAATACTGAGTTTTACTTAGACTTTTTTCTTATCTATGAATGCTTTTTCTCTCTAAAAGGAATTTGTCCCTATATCAGTGAGTTGTACTTAGTTTTTTCACCTATGAATGAATTCTCTTTTCTAATTGTCTAATCATTGAGTTGAACTTAGACTTTTTTACCCTATGAATAATTTCTCTTTCTAAATGTCTGACCATTGAGTTGAACTTAGCTTTTTTCATTCTATGAATGAATTCTCTTTTCTAATTGCCTAATCATTGAGTTGAACTTAGACTTTTTTATCCTATGAATGATTTTTCTCTCTAAAAGACTGACCATTGAGTTGAACTTAGTTTTTTTCACCCTATGGATGATTTCTCTTTTCTAATTGCCTAATCAGTGAGTTGTACTTAGTTTTTTCTGCATCTATGAATGATTTCTCTTTTCTAAAAGGAATTTGTCCCTATATCATTGAGTTGAACTTAGACTTTTTTCTTATCTATGAATGATTTTTTCTCTCTAAAAGGAATTTGTCCCTATATCAGTGAGTTGGACTTAGACTTTTTTCTTATCTATGGATGATTTCTTCTCTCTAAATGTTTGACCATTGAGTTGAACTTAGCTTTTTTCATCCTATGAATGATTTTTCTCTCTAAAAGGATTTTGTCCCTATATCAGTGAGTTGTACTTAGTTTTTTCACCTATGAATGAATTCTCTTTTCTAATTGCCTAATCATTGAGTTGAACTTAGACTTTTTTATCCTATGAATGATTTTTCTCTCTAAAAGACTGACCATTGAGTTGAACTTAGTTTTTTTCACCCTATGGATGATTTCTCTTTTCTAATTGCCTAATCAGTGAGTTGTACTTAGTTTTTTCTGCATCTATGAATGATTTCTCTTTTCTAAAAGGAATTTGTCCCTATATCATTGAGTTGAACTTAGACTTTTTTCTTATCTATGAATGATTTTTTCTCTCTAAAAGGAATTTGTCCCTATATCAGTGAGTTGTACTTAGACTTTTTTCTTATCTATGGATGATTTCTTCTCTCTAAATGTTTGACCATTGAGTTGAACTTAGCTTTTTTCATCCTATGAATGATTTTTCTCTCTAAAAGGATTTTGTCCCTATATCAGTGAGTTGTACTTAGTTTTTTCACCTATGAATGAATTCTCTTTTCTAATTGCCTAATCATTGAGTTGAACTTAGACTTTTTTACCCTATGAATAATTTCTCTTTCTAAATGTCTGACCATTGAGTTGAACTTAGTTTTTTCACCTATGAATGATTTTCTCTTTCTAAATGCCTAACCATTGAGTTGGACTAAGACTTTTTTCTGCATCTATGAATGATTTTTTCTCTAAAAGCTTGAACACTGATTTTCTCTCTCTCTAAAAGGAATTTATCCCTATATCAGTGAGTTGAACTTAGTTTTTTTCTGCATCTATGGATGATTTCTCTCTCTAAAAGGAATTTGTCCCTATATCAGTGAGTGAGTTGAACTTAGTTTTTTCTGCATCTATGGATAATTTCTTTCTAAAACCCTGGCCATTGAATTGGACATAGACTTTTTTTACATCTATGAATGATCTCTCTTTCTAAATGCTTAACCACTGAGTTGAACTTAGTTTTTTCTGCATCTATGGATGATTTCTCTTTCTAAAAAAGCCTGACCACTGAGTTGGACTTAGTTTTTTCTGCATCTATGGATGATTTCTCTTTCTAAATGCCTAACCATTGAGTTGAACTTAGACTTTTTTTCTGCATCTATGGATGATTTCTCTTTCTAAAAAAAGCCTGACCACTGAGTTAGACTTAGTTTTTTCTGCATCTATGGATGATTTCTCTTTCTAAATGGCTAACCATTGAGTTGAACTTAGACTTTTTTCTGCATCTATGGATGATTTTTTCTCTAAAAGCCTGAGCATTGAGTTGGACTTAGTTTTTTCTGCATCTATGGATGAATTCTCTTTCTAAATGTCTGACCATTGAGTTGGACTTAGTCTTTTTTTTTTGCATCTATGATTGATTTCTCTAAAAGACTGAGCACTGAGTTGGGCTTAGTCTTTTCTGAGTTTTTTTACTCTTTGGAGTGTGACTCTCTGGAGTGTAAATCTTTGGAGTGTAACTCTTCTAAAAGAAAGAAGTTTGACAATTTGAAGAAATGACAATTTGAAGAAAGATAGATCTTTCGTGGTAGATGGTTAGCCCTGAAAAGGGCTGTTTTTGAGAAGGGCTGATTTTTAAAATGTTTATTCAGTATCAGCATCAGTCGATTCGCTGTCTGACTCACTCCTTTCAGCGGCGATTTGCGCGCGGAAAAGACGGTCTACCTGCTCTGTTTTTGAAATAACATACTGAAAATACATTTCAAGCATGCCCTCAATAATGAGTTCCTTCATCCGAAGGTTATAACAGAACACCCTGTTATTAGCAAGCTGAGCCCTCTCGTATCGTCTTCTCACTCCAACTAAGCGCTGTTTAAGTAAAACGATTTGTCTCCTTGCTCTTGTTAACTTTCGCTCGGCATCCATCCAAGTGACGAGGAGTGATGGTCTTGAAGCCATTGTGAAAATGAAATGTATGAAAATATATCGCAGAGATTTATAGGTTTTCAGACGGATTGAACTAGCTGACCCATGACGTCATTTTCTCCTATGTTTTTTCCCGCGTCGGCGTTTCATGCTGTTTTGACTCCAAATTAATGTTATCCAATCAGAATTATCGTTGTTTTTCTAATACTAAATGTTTTATTGTTGACCAACCCGTGGTTTTGTTACATTTTTTCTTGTTCGGGTTAGAAAAAAACTAGAGTTTGACTATTCTATGACTTTTTCTGATTTTAAATCTTTTGAGTTTTGACAGTTTTGAAGAAATGACAATTTTGAAAAAAGAACTTTCGTGGTAGATGGGTAGCCCTGAAAAGGGCTGTTTTGTTTTGGAGGCTGTGTTTTTTTGTCTCACTTTGTTTTTTTTCCACTTCTAATGACAGCACCCGAAATTCGCTTGACAAATGGGGCATGCTTCAACTCTTTTTCTGATCACCATTGTCCCATTATCGAAAGTAATCTTCCTCCCAAATTCGATATCAACCAAAATGACATCCGGTGTTGTCTTTAATAATAGTTGAACTAATCTTTCGCCGAGATCTTTGTATGGCTGTGTTATACGTTGTAGTTGGTTTTGTTCCTCCTCTCCTACGAGATGAGTGGTTAGTTGCAATAACTGCAGCCCGACATTTAGATACTCTTGGAGAGCCTCACGTAGTTGACGATTTATCTCCTCCATATTGATATTGCTTCCGAATATTGATACCGCTTTCGAAGTGTTCGTTAGCTGAGAGCCAAAGAAATGGTGATTGTATGAAAATATCGCTGGGCTTTATACGTTTACAGAGGATTGAAAATTTTTAAAGAGCACGGACCTGGCGGAAAGCACATACATTTTTTCCCATGCTACGTTTCATGCTAATATAGCAAAAAAAGTTATGACCCGATGTATAGGAAAAATTAGACAGAACAAGTTTTGGGGAAAAAAACAGAATAAAGAGCTCTATTGTTTTTTTGAACTTTTATTTATTGAACTTTTATTTATTGAACAGAACTAAACAATGAAACATTTTTTTTGCAATGCATCATAAAAATTTTCTTGACAATGAAAAAAATTTCTTGACAATGAAAAAATTCACAAGGAAACATTTTTTTACAATACAGCATAAATAATTTCTTGACAACGAAAAAATTCACGAGGAAACATTTTTTTACAATACAGCATAAAAAATTTCTTGACAATGAAAAAATTCACAAGGAAACATTTTTTACAATACAGCATAAAAACATTTTCTTAACAATGAAAAAAATCACACTGAAATATTTTTTCACAATGAATTATTCACAATGAATTATTCACAATGAATTATTTACAATACAGTATATAACAAAATTTTTTACAATGCAAATTCGCAAATACCGCGAGTTTCACATTTGGCTTCATATTCCGTAATGTCTTTGTGCAATTGCTCTTTCTGAGTCTGATTGACACCGATCTGGATAACCACAGGCTTCTTGCTTAATTTTCAAGAAATTGTCCACATAACGTTTAAAGAACTGATCTGACACAGAATTGAAATGCCAAATTTCATACACTTGCAATAATCGATAACCGCAGTCAAGAGCCTTGAATAATTCAAAAGTAACCCAAGTTCCGAGCAAAGCCCTCTCTTCTTTACCATGCCTACAAATGCTTGAACTTTCTTCTGCACATTTCATACAGAGAGGAAACATCATTTTGTTGTTACAGTGAACTGGGAGAACGGGGTGAAACAAATCAGTTATCTCCTTCTGAAAATTGAATTCCTCACCCTTTTGAACTTTGTCATTATACCAAACTATGAATTTTGACCTAACCTCTTCAGTCGGGTTTGTAATAAGACATATCCAAGTAAGGTCCAATGTAACTCCAAAATTCATCTGTATTTGCCCAGTGAGGAAAGTAACCTTTTTTATTTTCTTGAAGACCAAATATGGCTGGAAATTTTGCCAAACCAAAGCTCATGAAATTGAAAGAATCGACCAGACGTACACCATTCAGTTCTAACTTCATAATATTGTTTCCATTCATGATCAATTTTGGAAGTTTTAACCCAACTTTGACAATATAGCCAAGAATGAACTGACCGTCATAACCTTTAAAATTATGGGCAATAGCCGTGACTCCTTTATGATGTTTTGAAAAGAGCCACTTGCAAAATTGACTCAAAGTTTCTTCACCTTGAAAAATAACTTCCCTACCCTCTTCAAATTCACTGCATGTAGAACAATGAAAATCAAGTGATTTATCGATACATTCATCACATGCTCTGTGTGCAATACAATAATTCGGGATGTGTACACCTGTGTCTTGTTTGCATTCAAAATCAAAGAAAATAAACTGCGGTTTTTTGACTACAGAAGAACTCGTCTCGTCATCGCTGTCATGGTTCAACTTACTTTGGTAAGGCTGAATATAGCATCGATAAAAAAAGTTAACAATTTTCTTACAGATATGACACCTTTTCTTTCCATTGCAAACATGATTTTTCTTTCTGACAAGATATTGCACACCACATTTTGAACAGAGTTTCACTAATTCACAAATGGATTTCTTTTCTCTACCTTGAACAATTCTGTGATTTTCAAAGCATTCAGCACTAAAAAATCGTCTACTGCAATAACTGCAAACATATTCTTTTGAATCTGATGGACATTTTCCTTTGCGGTAACAACCTATGCAGATAATTGAACAAGCACGACTTGCCCGGTGAGAGTAACCCACATCACAGAACTCACAATAATATCCACAACAAAAAAAACCTTTGATAGATTTGATGTAGTCATAATGGTTTTGATGAAAGTACAAATGTATGATCTTACTATTGGTTTTCACTTCTGGATGTTCAAATATTTTTTCCACTTTTGAATGCTGTTGATGAACTTTAATGACATAGCCTTTTTCATACAAGAATGCTTTAATTTTTTTGTATTCGTCAATTCCTACAGGTTGTGTTGGTGAAACTCCAGCTTCATTCAACAATTTCTCAGCTTCAGTCTTTTGAAGAGGGCGGTTTGAACGACAAATACGATCCCATTTTCTATTCCATGCCCCGGTGTTTTCACGTTCACTGTAGCAAATTCCCACAACAACGGCTCTTGCAAAACATAGTTGGTCATGATTGCCAATTTGAATAATGGATTTTTTCTTCTGGGCAAAAAACTTTGATTCGAGCATTTCAATCTATTGTTCAGAAATCAAAACGAAAACCTTTGTTGGTACTCTGTGAACTTAAACAACACCGTGTCAACTCAGTGGAAACGCCGTTTAGTGTGACAGGGGCTTAGATCACAATATGTTAGCGTCTGTTGCTATAAATAGACCATTGGGCAGAGGTACACTACGTCAGCGTCTAGTAAAGCTTTTTTATAAATACCTCTATACGCTTAACTAATATAAAAAAGGTGTGAGTTCGAATTTTGAGCGTTATCAAAAGTAGAAAGCATTTTTTCTTTCGTAGATTTGTATATGTGAAATAGGGTGAATATCCCTGATTTCCTTAACAAAAGAAAGACAGTTCCTTGACACTTTCGTTAATTTATGTCAAGAAAAATAACTTGGAATAATTATTGGTTCACACACTTGTAAAGACCATTTTACGGGAATATTTCCTCACTGCATGTAGATCTAGACCTATATAAGAGAGACTTTTGACTTTTTCTACTTTTAACTTTTTTACTTTGCAATAATCGATAACCGCAGTCAAGAGCCTTGAATAATTCAAAAGTAACCCAAGTTCCGACCAAAGCCCTCTTTTCTTCACCATGGCTACAAATGCTTGAACTTTCTTCTGCACATTTCATACAGAGTGGAAACATCATTTTGTTGTTACAGTGAACTGGGAGAACGGGGTGAAACAAATCAGTTGGAGGCAAAACTTTGCATTTGATTAAGCCCTCAAATTGTCGAATATTGTTTCATGTCAATATTCTCAGCAGACAAAATTTCTGGCTGACCTACAGGATAGGATTTGTGTTTACAAACATAAGGGTACAGAGAACAGATATCGATGTACTTGATTTCCTTTTTGCTTTTTTTCATCAACATCAGGAACGCGATAATAGACCACGGGAGCTTCGCATTTTTCCTGCGATCTCTTGGCACTCTGGGAACTTAAACAACACCGTGCCAACTCAGTGGAAACGCCGTTTAGTGTGACAAGGGGTTAGATCACAATATGCTAGCGTCTGTTGCTATAAATAGACCATTGGGTAGAGGTACACTACGTCAGCGTATAGTAGTAAAGCTTTTTTTTTTATAAATAGCTCTATACGCTGTACTATCAGCTACAGAGTTTTAGATCAAGCGACGCTCGACAAACGATATGGGATGAATGGTGAGAGAACAAATATTTGTTTTACGTGCAACGAAGCAGGACATTGGTCCAGAAATTGTCCAAAAAAGAAAATCAGACAGGAACATTTGTTTTTTTGTCTACGTGAACCCACACAGTCATGACATCGAAATTTCACCATCGTTTTACAACGTTGTCGGTCTCCAACATACGAAATTCGTCGGCACACTAAATTCATTCTACAACGAAAATACATGGAAAACAAGTTCACTACAGACTACAATATCACCGGTTGAAAATCAGACCGTAGACATGCAGTCCGACACAACGGATATCACCGATTCAAAAATCTGCAAAATAACAGAACAGGCAAGAAAAAATTATCTACAAGCGATAATCTAAGAAAACAACAAACTTTGGATCTAAAAGAGGAAAAAAGCAAAACAACGAAAAGAAGAAAAAACGAGTAACAAAGAACTGTTTCTTTTGCAAATCAACAAAACACAAGGGTAAAAAAATATGGCAAAACATTTCCCACACTCTATCAGACATCTGCTTGCGCAGTGGGGGTAGACAAGAATTCGAACCATTCTGGAACAAATATGATTTTATGTAAAAATATCGCTGGGTTTTATAGCTTTACAGGAGGATTGAACTGATTGACTCATGACGTCATTTTTTCCTATGTTTTTCCCACGTCGGCGTTTCATGCTGTTTTTACCACTCCTAACTCAGTGTCACACAGTACAATCCTGGTGTTTCCCGTCAGGTCCGCGCTCTTTAAAAATTTCAATCCTCCTTAAACGTATAAAACCCAGCGTTATTTCCTTACATTCATCATTTTTTGACTCTCAGCTAACGAACACTTCGAAAGCGGTATCAATATTCGGAAGCAGTATCAATATTCGGAAGCAGTATCAATATGGAGGAGATAAATTATCAACTACGCGAGGCTCTCCAAGAATATCTAAATGCAGGTCAACAGTTATTACAACTAAACACTCATTTCGTAGGAGAGGAGGAACAAAACCAACTACAACGTATAACACAGCCTTTTCAGGGCTAACCCAACAGTTCTTTTCAGAGCTAACCCAACAGTCCTTTTCAGGACTAACCATTTACCACGAAAGTTCTATCTTCAAATTGTCATTTCTTCAAATTGTCAAACTTCTTTCTTTTAGAAGAGTTACACTCCGAAGAGTAAAAAAACTCAGAAAAAGTCTAAGTCCAACTCAGTGCTCAGGCTTTTAGAGAGAAAATTCATCCATAGATGCAGAAAAAACTCAGAAAAACTAAGTTCAACTCAGTGATGTAGGATATTTGCAATTAAAGGCTAGGTAACGGACAAAAAATGACACATTTTCTATTGTCAATCTTCTTTTCTCTCAGAAGAGTTACACTCCAGAGAGTAAAAAAAACTCAGAAAAAAAGTCTAAGTCCAACTCAATGCTCAGGCTTTTAGCACTCATTTCGTAGGAGAGGAGGAACAAAACTAACTACAACGTATAACACAGCCATACAAAGATCTCAGCGAAAGATTAGTTCAACTATTTTTAAAGACAACACCGGATGTCATTTTGGTTGATATCGAATTTGGGAGGAAGATTACTTTCGGTAATGGAGCAATGGTAATCAGAAAAAAGAGTTGAAACATGCCCCATTTGCCAAGCGAATTTCGGATGGTGTCATTAGAAGTGGAAAAAAACAACGTGAGACGAAAAAACACAGCCTCCAAAACAAAACAGCCCTTTTCAGGGCTAACCCAACAGTTCTTTTCTGAGCTAACCCAACAGTCCTTTTCAGGACTAACCATTTACCACGAAAGTTCTATCTTCAAATTGTCATTTCTTCAAATTGTCAAACTTCTTTCTTTTAGAAGAGTTACACTCCGAAGAGTAAAAAAACTCAGAAAAAGTCTAAGTCCAACTCAGTGCTCAGGCTTTTTAGAGAGAAAATTCATCCATAGATGCAGAAAAAACTCAGAAAAACTAAGTTCAACTCAGTGATGTAGGATATTTGCAATTAAAGGCTAGGTAACGGACAAAAAATGACACATTTTCTATTGTCAATCTTCTTTTCTCTCAGAAGAGTTACACTCCAAAGAGTAAAAAACTCAGAAAAAAGTCTAAGTCCAACTCAGTGATGTAGGATATTTGCAATTAAAGGCTAGGTAACGGCCAAAAAATGACACATTTTCTATTGTCAATCTTCTTTTCTCTCAGAAGAGTTACACTCCAGAGTGTTAAAAAACTCAGAAAAAAGTCTAAGTCCAACTCAGTGCTCAGGCTTTTAGAGAGAAAAATCATCCAGAGAGTAAAAAAACTCAGAAAAAAGTCTAAGTCCAACTCAGTGCTCAGGCTTTTAGAGAGAAAAATCATCCATAGATGCAGAAAAAAGACTAAGTCCAACTCAGCGCTCTGTCTTTTAGAGAAATCATTCATAGATGCAGAAAAAAGTCTAAGTCCAACTCAGTGATCGGGCTTTTAGAGAGAGAGAGAAAAATCATCCATAGGGTGAAAAAACTAAGTCCAACTCAATGGTCAGCTTTTAGAAAGAGAGAAAATCATTCATAGGATAAAAAACTAAGTTCAACTCAATGGTTAGGCATTTAGAAAGAGAAACCACTTAAAGGCTAAATAGTGGATAGAAGTAAACAATAAAGCAATCCTAATAGCATATGGGTAAAAAACTAAGTCCAACTCAATGGTCAGGCTTTTAGAAAGAGAGAAAATCATTCATAGGGTGAAAAAACTAAGTCCGACTCAGTGATCAGGCTTACCCTTTACTTTCCCTTAACTTTCCCTTTTTTTGCAGAAAAATTCCACTCAGGGTAGTCTCTTTGGGTGGTTTTATCCCCAGAGTGACACCCAACATGTATCATTTTTGGTCCCCCCTTAGCCTTTAATTGCAGAAAAAATCCACTCAGGGTAGTCTCTTTGGGCATTTTTGTAGAAGTGATATAATGCAAATTTTTTCAGGGTAGGCAGTTTGGGGACAAACTTTCTGTAGGGTAGGCAACGTAGGGCTCTCAGGGAGGGTAGCATACGGATCTGACCAGGCCTGTCAGATCCGTATGCGACCCTCCTTTACTACTGCCGAAAAAGGGAAAGGTATGCGAAAATAACGAGTGCCGTAAGGCACGAGTTATTTTCGCGGACCTTTCCCTTTTGAGGCAAATATTTCCCCATATTAACCACAAGCTGATGAAATAAATTATATATTATATTTCCTCTGATTATTTTGTAAACGAATGCCACTTTTAAAACTTAAAAACTTAAAAAACTTAAAAAAGTAGTTCCAGATTTTCGGCAGGAGGAAAATATTCACTGTGACGGGGAAATAATTCCCCCCAGCTTAAATTACGACATTTCTTTACCCATAACATTTCTAAAAATAGACACATGAAATATAATATATCTCCTTATCGGACAGTGCAGATCGAAGATCAGACTGCACATTCTGTGCAGTCTGATCTTCGATCTACACCGTCCGCAAAAGGTTAGTTTTACGCGTTTTGTAGCCTAAGGATAACCCTAAGGCTACTGAGCGCGGCCCGAGGGCCTTTTGCGGACGGTATAGATCTGGATCAGACTACACAGAACGCGCAATCTGATCTTTGACCTACACTGTCCGATAGAGAGGTTTTTTTTTCTTAAAAGATAAGTTTGAAATGGCAATATTATGGGTTTTACGGTCGGTTTGAACGTGTAATTTCACTTAATTAGCAGGCTTAGGGTAAAACTAGAGTTTTCGGTCGTTTAAAAAGAACATATTTCCAGAAACACTGAATTTCTTTTACGCATTACCACACAATCTCGAGTTTAAAATTTCTGGAGAAGAACGCTTTTGAAAACCCCAGGAAAATGGAGAAAATGCTAGTAACCTTCATTGCTTCATTTTCTGACAATGTTTTCTACTCTTTTGAAAGTGATATTCAGATTTTATGTCACATATATTTTGTCGTCTGCAACCGTTTTAAGTTGGACAAGTTTAAAACCTTGCCGTTTTGCAAAGATTTTCACGAGCTATCTCTAAATGATAAGTTTCAACAATTTCAGTGCAAATCAAAGGACTAAAGGTCCTGAAAAACGGATTTGTGTTTGATTGACGATGATGCAGAGGAATGAAATATACGTTTTTCATCATATGTAACGCATGTTTATGAAATCTTGGCCCATTTTAACCCTTTACTACACAATCCCAAGTTTTAACGACCCCCGAAGTACAAGGCTTTTGTAGGAAATTGGAGAAAATGCTGGTCACCAGCATTTCCTCCTTACCCATTATGTTTTCTACCGTATCAAAGATTGAAATAATAATATGAGCTAAATTTATTTTGTCGTCTGCAAGTGCTATCAATTTGCTCAAGTCCAAAATTTGTAGTTTGGTAAAGAGTGAAAAAGCCATTCTTAGATGCATTCATTGTCTTATTCTGGAGTAAGAAAGTAGACGTAATTTAAGTTCTGATTTGCTAAACCAAGTCGTACGCTAAAAACATTGTGCCAGATTTATTGGCCTAGGGCCCACTTTCGGCTAAAAGTAATCAATTCGGGGATCAAAATACAGAAATAAGTACATGTACAAAATAAAGTTGCAATCTTTGATTCTAGTTTTTAATTTTTCTACTCAGTGATTAGAAGTTTGACAGCCTGTGCTATGATACTTAATTAGACTCATAATTTATCCATACTTTTAAAGGGCTAATTGAAATATGTCTGTATTTTGACACCCAGATCGTTTACTTCTGGTCGCTAGTGGGCCTTTAATCTAAGACTCATTTCATATTTTCCACGAGCTGTGTTTAAATGATGCACCTGATTATTGATTTCGTCTGCGTCGTTAAAATAAGGGACCCTACATTTGATGGTTAATTTTTTTTTCTCTATCTCTTTTTTTTTATCCAAAAGGTTATATAGGGAACGGAATCTCGTGGTGCAGTGACCCCACCGACGGCATGCCTCCTGCGGGGACAATTTGTCCCGGCTGGGAGCCAACCCCTAGTTGCCCCGTCAGCGCTTTGCGGGGATTTTGGATTGCTGCATCGAAAGGTTTTGCCGAAAAAGCCAGCGGTGATGTCTTTATAATGCTTAATGCTAGTGTTGTGCCGATCTACGCCAAGGGCACGTAAGTATAGTGTAATGGCGAAAGCCGGTCATTTATTAAAGGTGCATTGAACCAGGTTTCGTTTTGTAATTTTTTTTCTTTAAGAAAATCGTAACAAAGACGTTTAACTTTCGTGTGAGTGAAAATGAGGCTTTAAAAACGTACCATGTAATACACGTTGAAAACGCAAGAAATTACTGAGATTCTTATATTTTTTAAGTAAATTTTAGTATACTGTAAGTAACGGTTTAACTGTTGTTGCTAATAAGGGATAAATACATTTTAAACATCAGGAAATATCAGTTGTTTCGGTAGCCCAGTGGTAAATTCGTCATCTTAAGTTTTGATGGTCCTGTGTTCGTGTCCAACCGGAATCCATTTCTTCTAGCGGACTTTTTCTCCATCTAAGGGTGAACGGCCATGTCCTTGTGATTTTCTTTAAAAATACCAGTTTCAGACAGAATGGCTCATTTCATTTTATCATATTACAGCTTGAGCGAAAAAAAAAAACATTTTTTTCCCCAAATATTCCTTGTTCGTCTTTTCATTAGGTACTTTTCAACATTTGAGCTGCCATATTTACGTACAGGAGTGGTAACATCGGCGACTGTATTATTGCTGAACGAATCGCCGGCTAGAGACAGGTAGGTTCGACTAATTGAACGCCGTGTTTTGTACAATGATATAACCTACATGAATTTTAGTTACTGCTTTAGTCATTATACGTCAAGGCTTCAACCATTCACCTTCTTCACTATTTTAATTATTTGAACGGACAAGGTCTTTGAAAAATGCTGTAACTTGATAAATCAGAACTGCTACCGAAGTATTCTTTTTAATAAAATTAAATACGAAACGATAGCAACAGGTTCATTTAACGCACAGTACTTTTGGTATGATTAACTTTAACATAACTAATATGTATAAATGAGTCACGCCTCATGAAAATAGTGGTTTCGTGCATTTTTGTAATGCGCTATACCAAGCTACATGTAGTTGCCGCATAAGATGGACCCATTTTACCTGAAAATCGACTAAACCAAAAGAAAGAAAGAGGTAGAATGGCCCTTTAATATGCAGAAAGTTTACAAATAGCAAAAGGTTTCGTTTCATGTCAGCCTGCGCGGACTACGCAGGCTGACATGGGTCGATACTTTTTGCAAATGTATTAGACCCTCTTTTCACAGAATTTGGCTCATATACGAATATAACAAGATGTCCAATTTTTTTACCAGCCGAACACGACCCCCTAGGGGTTGTGTTTAACAGGTTATATCAGATCTTGTGCAGGACAGAGAAGATTCAATTTGATGAGACACCATCCTTTTGTACAAGAAAATATGACTGCCCTCCTACCTCTACCCTCACTACCTTGATTATTTTCCAGTTCGAAATGTGATGACTCCACCTTACAAAATCTCGCTGACGAGTTGACGGCTAAAAGCATAGAGTACAAGTGTGTGGAAAACCGGCGGTATGTTATTATAAATAAGCGACGGTTTGGGAAAATGGGTTTAATGCAACTTCGTGGTGTCTTGTACCAAGCTAGTCATCACATAATTATAGATCCATAAAATCCATTCTGTCTAATAACCACTTGAATTATGAGGTAGACTGGTCCTTCCACATGCAGAAAATTTGACTGATAACAAAAAAAAAAACCCGGCCCAGGTCACCCAATAGGGACTGTGCACCCTGACCTAGGTCGGTACTGTTTGCAGATGTATTAAGTCCACTCAACGATATGTAAAGCTGAAGTTTCTCTATTTTTTTCTGACAGCGGGCATGTTGCATGGGTTTTAACGCCGATTTTAGCATTATTTCAGTGATATTGCAACGGCAATTGCACCTGGTTATGCTTTGATGAAGTTTCTTTTTCTTTTTTAATGGAGTTTCTTTTCTTTTTACCAGTACATCGCATGATTTTCTTACCAATTTACTGGCTGCTTTCCCACATAACCATTGTCGAAACAAAGACCAGCGGTGAGAGAGAAATGAATCTTGTCACAATGGTTTTTATCAATCGTCGGAAAAGAATTGGCTTATCAGTAGAACTGAACCATTGACTCCCTGCTTTCACGCCTTGTACATAACCGACTGCGCTACCGGGCTCGGGTCATGTTGTAGACTCGCTTTTGTATGGAGATTTCCTCCCTTAGTTTGCCTTATTTTCAATCTACTTCGAATGCAGCTCTGGTGACTTTTTTTCATATTTCCTATATGGACATGCAGAAAATTGACCAATAACAAAAAAAAAAAAAAAAAAAAAAATCGATCCAGGTCAGCCTGCGCATTTAGCGCAGGCTGACCCGACTCGATATTTTTTGTAGATGCGTTAAAGCCCCTATTCACAGAGCATGGCTCACACAATTCTGAACTGTGTGTCTTCTTTCAGGGATGTTGTGGATTCGCTCTGCATGCAGGATTCATCACATAGACTGTGTTTGTATAGATCTACTGCGACTTTCGCCCTGGTGCCATCAATAGCCACATTGTTTATGCTTGCAGTTCTATATACTTACATTATTTAATGACTCGTACACTGTTTAGTTACATATTCAGTGACGTATGAAAGAGGCGTGGGAGAGTGGAAGTTTGCCGGCGGTGGGGGCAAACTATTCCGCCCCTTTTTCCAATGACTTTGAAAATGTCTGAACACTATTGTAATAAACTCCTAGGAAATCCAACGTTTTTTGCAATCCCCTTTTTTCAAAGCTTTAAGAACTGAGAAAATAAACACTAGTAAATAAATAAATAAATAAATAGATAAATGAGCCATGCTCTATGAGAAGGAGGTTTGATGCATTTGCAAAAAGTATCGACCCAGGTCAGCCTGCGCATTCCGCGTTTGAAACTTTTTGCTGTTGGTTAATTTTCTGCATGCCAAAGGACCAGTACATACCTCATGATTCAGTTGGTTGTTGGAGAAAATGGATTTTATGTTTCTATAATTATGTGATGACTTGCTTGCTAAAATGCATCATGCACCAAACCCCATTTTACCAGAGCATGGCTCAAATAAATAAATAAATATTTGTCTAGAGCACGGCTTAAACAAACAAACAAACAAACACACAAACAAACAAAAAGATACAGTAATAGATAAATAAAGTACATGTAATAGATAAATAAATAGATAAATAAATCCTACGGGCTTCATATTACTGTACAGACCAAAATATCAGATGGATCAGCATGTACAAGAGACACAACTTAAAGGCGCAGAGGTCCTATGCAGCTAAGTTGTAAAGAAAAGGATTCGTTACTTGGAGGCCCCGGGTTCAAGCCTCACTGGAAGCACAGGGCTGTGGTGGAAGGACAATCCCAGCTTTTAACGAACTCGAGAAAAAACACTTTTTCAAACATTCTGGTTAAAGGAGAAAGTGCTGGTAACCAGTATTTTCTCTTTTTGCCCACAATATTTTTACTCTGTAAAAGGCAAATACATTTGAGCCATGCTCTGTGAAAAGGGGGCTTAATGCATTTGCAAAAAGTATCAACCATGTCTGCGGAGTGCGCAGGCTGACATGGGTCGAACTTTTTGTTATTTTTATTTTTTGGCATGTCAAAGGACCAATCTACCTCATGATTCAGTCGGTCGTTTGGCAAAATGAATTGGATCAATAATTATGTGATGACCTCAGTGCAATACATCACAGAAAATGCATTAAGCCCCTTTTTGCTAGAGCATGGCTCAGTTATCTGAGCTACAATTTGCATGCCATCTGCACTTGCTTTCAGTATGGACAAATTTAACATTTTGTCAGCAAACTGTGGTAAATCTGTCTTGACGCTTAATGTGACAATACCTTATCGGCATGTTAACGATAAATACACTCTAAACTGGCCCTCCTTGTGCACTCGGAAAAACTTCTAACCGGCCACTTTTGTTTCTCCTGTAATTTCGATAAAGTAATTGTGCAGCCTGATCTTGATGTACACTGTCCGCAAAAGGTCAGTGAGTCGCGTTTAGCAGCCTAAGAGTTAAAAAGAGAAGCATATATTACCGTTACTGAAATTTTGTCAGTAACAAAGAAAAATATGAAAATTATTTTCTGCACAAAAATATAAACCGAAAGAAGGAGCGTAAAATTTAAAAAAAAAAAAAAGATTTTTCAATTTTCAATATTGCGTAAATGACTGTTAAATAAGTTCCTTTGAAAAGAAAAAGTCCAAAAATTATTTTCAAAATTGGGCTGGGGTATGCTTGTAGACTGGTCAATTATTCTCTAAAAATTCAAACTAAATGAACTGTCTCTTTTCTGGACAGCTGATGTCAGAAAAAGTCAACGGGGAATTCCAGCTTAACAGTGGCCGTTTAGAAGTTTTGTTGAATGTACATCCCTATACGCTGTGGTGTGTCAGGGGAAGTTGGATATAAATACGTTTCAGCTATCAACTGTTACTACATGTAGGTCCCGCGTGGCTTAGTGGTAAATTGTAGGATCCGTATCCTGGAAGGCCCGGGCTGTAGCCTTACTGGAAGCACTTTGATTTTCGTGGGAGTGTCCTTTGGCAATATCCTTCAAAACCCTAGCTCAGTACAGGTGAAACCCAGGACATACAGAAATAGAAGAACTGTCGCCGAGATAAAAAAAAAAATGAATACCAAACAATCACTCAGTCAATCACTCAGTATGTCAGTCAGCTGTGACATTCGTATGAACCACGCTTTGGCAAAATGGGGCTCATGCAATCTCAGTATGATGCATTATACCATGCATGTTATTATAATTATGGATTCATATAATTCACTTTGCCAATCAACCGACTGAATCATAACGTAGACTGATCCTTTGACATGCTTAAAAATGCCTAATGGCGAAAAGTTTCGACCCAGGTCAGCCTGCGCGAACTGCGCAGGCTGACCTGGGTCGATACTTTTTATCAGATAGATTAAGCCCCCTTTTCGAATACCTAATAGGATGGCTCAGACATAATCCATACTGCAGTTGTGATACGGGGTGTGAATTCAAAGTTAACCAGTCATTGTACTGCAACTCTATAGCAAACATCAAGTTTTTAGACTCATACAATACGAAATAATTTACAGATGACAGGTGAGAGGTGGTTTGAATGCTAGCGCTTGTCTTTGATATGGTAGATTACATTGTGGAAAAGTGAGAAAAATCTGGTCAAGCTTGGAAATTGGTTGACCTGCATTTTTTTCTTTTTTCCCACAATGTTTTCAAGAGCTTTTTCGTCATGGTTAGTAAAACTAGAGCGGATTGTTTGATAAAAACCCCTATCACTGTTGGAGTGCTACTAATTTCGATAATTTGGTCGCACTATCGACATAAAATAAGAAGCTACGCTCGCAATGGATCGCAAACAGCTTTCACAAGTGCAATGGAAATTGTTCAACAAGAGAGAGTGGAAGGACCGCTGAAATTCAAAGGCGCATTACTATGCTCATTCACTATTTTTGCGTATGACATGGACCAATAATAAACTAGTGTAATAACTATGCAAATGAGCCGAATTGTATTTATACGCGCTGTCAAAAATAAAAACAAAAACAATGGCGTCGAAGGACATGTCTATCAACGACACGGTTCAAATCGATGGACAAGGCTACGGAATCGTTACTGAGGTGGTGTTTCGGGGTTTTGCTACGTTTTACATGGTACGGCTCCTAGACAGTTCGTTTGAAGTAGAACTGGAGCGAGAGAGATTGATTGTCGTAGATGGGAGTACCGAAATCTACCAGACGACAAATCAAGGGTCAGGTAGATTCAACACTGTTTCGGACTCTGATGTGGATAGTTTTAATGTACAGCAGACCAATCGAAACACTCTTGTCAAAACCATGTAGGCCCTACGACTTAAAAATCCTGAAATCATTCTTTCAAGAACCCGAAATTGGCGAGACCCGAGAAATCCACGAAATTCCTGAAAATGAACTGTCACCATTGTTGTGCCGGTTCATTGTCGGCGTAAGGAAACAAAACGAGGAAGACTACGAACCATCCTTCCTGAGAGGAATGATTTCAAGCTTTGATCGCCAGTTAAGGCATAAAGCCTACCCCCAAACAATTTCGCAGGGACCTGCCTTTGCACGAGTACGCGAAACTCTGACAATGAAGCAGCGGCAACTAAAAAAGGATGGCAAAGGAAATCTGCCACGTAAAAGCGAGCCACTGTCCGATGACGATATAGATCATCTATGGAAATCTAGTCAACTCGGGGTTTCAGCACCAGACACTATCCTGCAGACCCTTTGGCTTTATAACACGATTCATTTTGGGTTAAGGAGCTGCCAGGAATATCGCGATATGTGCTGGGGTGATATTTGTCTATTGACCGATGAAAACAACAGAGAGTATTTAGAATTCACGGAGAGACAAACAAAAACACGCTCAGGTGAAAACCGCCTTGATGTTAGACTCATTAAGCCAAAAATGTGGGCCAATACAGAAAATGGAGAAAGGTGTCCTATCAGGGTCTACAAAGAGTATGCAAGAAGGCGACCAGTGAACTTCTCAGAATCAGAGCACCCGTTCTACATAGCAACAACAACAGTTCACTTACCTTCTCCTAATGATACCTGGTTCAAACGTAATCCAGATGGAGTTAATAAGCTAGGATCGATGCTCAAACGGATGGTCCAACATTCGGGTATAAATCAAAATAAACGTCTGTCCAATCACAGCGCGAGAAAGTATCTCATTCAAAAACTCAATAACAATAACGTTCCTCCAAATCAAATCATGCAGATATCCGGCCATAAAAATATAGCCTCCATCAATAACTACAGCCACATAAATGATCACCAACACAGACAAATATCACAAATCCTACACTCCAATTCCAACGAAAAACGCCAAATATCCTGTCTGAATAGCAGTGTTCCTTCATTTCAACACACCGTTGCTGTTGTCACAAGTGATTCCAAGTGTGATGTTCACGTATCTGGTGGTTTTCAAAACATCTTCAACGCCTCGATATATGGAGGAACATTTAATATTAACGTTCACCAAGATGCTTCCCATAAGGACACAACTTCACCAAAAAAGAGGCGTTTAAGATGCATTGATAGTGACAGTGATTAACTATTACACAGTTCAAAAATCCATATGCATGTCTTCATATAGTGACGTCATGACCTTGGTCTGCATATGGTACTTTTTGACGTTGAAAAGTTATTGATTTCTATTTGCAAATATTTCAGTGTTTCTAATATTTAGGGGAAAATTATTGATTTGTTCAAAAACAACCTACAACTGTCAGATTTAATCTTGAAATTAAAAGAAAAACATAGAACTACTATTTTGCACTTTTTTAAACAGTGGTTAGGTTCTATTGCGTCATTCTTCTGGCATTCCTATATAGGTCAGTAAGGCCAGACAATTTTAATTTTGTGGTTTACTCGGAAAGATTCTTGTCATCAATCTCTGAGCAGAGTTGTCGTTCGTTACTCTCACCATACATCTCTGCAATGGGCTAAATGACAAGAATCTTGTCAAACCGAGGAAAACATGTTTTGTTACTGTTTAACAGTTTCATGTGTAACATTATAAAGTAGACAAAGGAAATATGATTCTGGATACATTATAGGTGCATTCAAACTGATGAATTTACCTGTATACAATGGAACTATTTTTTCGAGCCTCTTTACTGATCAGAATCTTACGCCAATTGTAACGAAAATGGCTGCGCCCGTGAATGATGACAACAGTTTTGACACACCGATGGATCTAAGCTTGTAAGATTAAAAAACAAGTTATCGTCCTTTAAAAGACATTTAAGCTTTTCAGAAAATCCCTCTTTTTCACATTTCCTACCACTAAGTCTGATTGGCCGTATGCTGTTTGAACAGCACACAAAACAATCGATATTGGTCTTTCTTTCACCGGCGTTTGTGTCGCCATTTTGAGTTATGGTCATGTGACGAAAGTATCACGTAATGACGGACTACTTTCTGAGCTAACTACAGAGGTGAATGGGAATGATCCGTAGTGCAAGAGAGTGTCTTGTCATATTATAAATAGAATCGTACGGTGGCACAAAAGTGACATGGAAGATATATTTTATACTACGTGCGCACGCAGTAGCTAATACGTGCGCACGCAGTAGTATTACGTGCGCACGTATTAGTTATTACGTGCGCACGTATTACATATTACGTGCGCACGTAATAATCCACCAATCAGAATCATGAACGGAAGCCATTGTTTCAAGATGGAAGTGGAAGATAGACATTTATTGATCCTTATAAACTGATTGGTCGATTATTACGTGCACACGCAATAGTTATTACGTGCGCACGTATTAGTTAATACGTGCGCACGTATTAGCTACTGCGTGCGCACGTACTAGCTACTGCGTGCGCACGTAATAACTATTAAGTGCGCACGTATTAGCTAATACGTGCGCACGCAATAGTATTACGTGCGCACGTATTAGTTATTACGTGCGCACGTATTAGCTACTGCGTGCGCACGTATTATTTATTACGTGCGCACGTATTAGCTACTGCGTGCGCACGTAGTATAAAATATATCTTCCATGTCACTTTTGTGCCACCGTAGAATCGGCAAAGCCTCGTTTTTATCTGTATTTAGATGACGAGTTTAATAAATTTGGCATTTCATGACCATTCATATAAGATCCTCTATTTATATGATAGTTTGTTTGGTATAATGCATCACGGAGATTTCTAAACCCTCTTTTGCCTTAGTATGGTTCAGGTCTATTTGCCATTTGCGGCAATATAATGAGAACTTTAAAGATACTAAGAAAGTGAAATTTCTCTTTGGTTGGGCAGAAAACATTTTATGAAAAGGAAAAAAAGATGCTTGTCATTAGCATTTTGTCCTTCTCCCGCAATGTTTTAACCCTCATCCTGCAGAATAAGTTAAAGATATCTTCAAACCGACAGTAAAAACCCAAATGATGCTATACAAAGTTATTTTTTGGGGGAAAATATCTCCTATTCGGACAGTGTGAATCCAAGATCAGACTGCACGCTCTGTGCAGTCTAATCTTGATCTACACTGTCCGCAAATGGTCCGTTAGTTGTACTTAGCAGACTATGGGTTAACAATGGTTTAGAAAAGCCGTCTCCTTTTAGGTCGTTAAGACTGGTGATTGTCTGTGTAAAGGGTTATACCTCAAACCTGGGCTTGAGGATGACCAACACGTGTGCGGAGCATTTTGTCTGTCTGTCTGTTTGTCTCTCTCTCTCTCTCTCTCTCTCGGGCAAATGAGCATCTGCCCCTGAAATAAAAGCTGTTTAAAAGTATATGAGCCATGCTCTGGCAAAAGGGGGCTTAATGCATCTCCGTAATCCATGATACCGAGCAAGTCATTACATAATTATGGATCCATAATAGCCATTTTTTTAAACAACCGACTAAATCATGAGGTAAACTGGTCCTTGGACATACAGAAATTTGAAAAGGCATCTGCAAAACGTATCGACCGAGGTCGTCCTGACCCGGCTGTTGAGACTTTTTAGTAAATATTTCCATCCTACCCAATGATTCAGTCAGCTGTTAGACAACATGTTTTTTGTGGATCTACAATTATATAACGACTTGCTTACCGTATACTGCATCACGGAGATGCATTAAACCCCCGTTTTCCAGAGTATGGCTTAATGGCTTCATGTTGTAGGGATTATTTTTAAATTTGAGATCCTCCTGTAGGTTACAGTCTATTTAAGGCGTTTGCAGACAAGAAGTTAAATGTAAAATCGAATGATGGGGATTGAAAGCGCAAAAAACGTGGAAAAAGGAGAGAGTGTTGCTTATCAGTTTTCTCTCCTTTTTTCAAACTGTTTTCGAAATGCCTTATACTCAAGGTTATTAAAACACGAGGTTGTGCGGTGAAAAGTTAAGACTCGAATTAAATTATAGTTTTGGTTTTGATTTAGAATATAATCGCTGACTTTGTTTTTAAAACTACTCCTTTTCGACACTTTATTTATTACATTTCGACAAAGTGAGTACGTTTTGTTAGTTGAGCCCCTCACTTTTGTTACATTCTCTTTGATTGGATAGTCGTTTTCCATTCAACTAATGGAATTCAGCGGGACAATTTACGAAACAAATATGGAGTAGATCGAAGCAGAATGTAAAACTTACGTGTCAAAATTTTAGTAAGTTTCAAGTGTATTGGTGTCATACGAAAATAAGAGTCGAGCAAAATAGGTAAAATGTATTCTTTTAACTTGTTACTTGCTCACTGTTATGCTAATTTGACCAACCGACCATACGGCAGAGTGAACTAAGATAATGTTTTGGAGAAAGAAACCGAACGGTTTACGGATGTTTCGGTAACAGACGAGTTCGGTAACTTAGACTTATAGAGTAAATCGATTGGATGTTTCGGTAACAAAGCAATTTTATAGTGTTTATGTACCGTGACGTTTTTTACACCCAATGCATGGCTTTGTTTTGTTCAAACGTTCGTTATTTAAAACCTTAATTTGTAATTCCCACTATGTTTCATAAATAATATTTTTGTTTTGTTCCTCATTCCATGCTGTATGTATAAAATATCTTAAATAAATAAATATTGATCACCGTATCTTATTTTCGATTTACACCCATACTTGATGTATGGAATAATATCCAACATGTACCCGTTGTGCCATTAACCCTCAGAGTACCTTTTGCTGTTGCCGTTGCGGCCCATACCATTCAAGATCAGACTGCACAAAGCACAGAGTCTGATATTTGATCAATACTACCCATGTTTCCTACAGATTATAAACAAGGACAACCACTCAACAGCTAACATTAGACTTAACATTTCTAAGATGAAAATGGCCATTTTGTTTGTTCGATGCTCTAAATGTTAAGATTATGGATTATCAACCCAACTTCAGAAATAGAAGTTATACAGGTGGAAATATTGTGGCAAATTGAAAAGTGGGGGTGAGAGAGATGGAGAGAGGCAATAACAATGCTTTCTTGCGTATTTCTTGTGATTTTGACCATGTACATTTGTGCGTGTCATAAGTACAAGTTATTTTGTATTACTCTGCTTTTTACTCAAGTTTTCAAAGACACAAGTCATTGTCTGTAGGTTTTATAGCATTCAACAACTCACAAATATCATATGAAGTCCCTTTTCGTACTTAACATGAGCGAAGGAGGTATTGTCCATTGTATAGGTGTGTGTCTTTAACAGCCTGTTTTCACACCTCCCGTTACCCATAAGATAAAGAATTTCTCACAGATCTACATAAAAACAATAGAATATGTGGTCGATCGCAATTAAGCCTCATATATTAGCAGCTTTCTTTCACAGTTTTCTTGGATGTTACAGGACATTTTCTTTTTATACCTAAACCCAAATAAAGCAGTCAGTTCGTAAAACCTTCATCACGGTCGAACGACATACAATCAGAATTTCTGAAACAAAAATGTCTGATCAACATCCATGTATCACATGAAACATTAATATAACAGGCCGATCTCATGCTAGCTTGTGACGGGTGCAGAAGATGGAATCACCGAAAGTGTGGCACAGGTGAAAATCATTTATTTCTTAAAATTAAAGCAAAATAAAATTAAAGCAAAAAAAAAGACTGTGTGGATAGCCTATCTATCAAATGAAAAAGGGTGGAAAGTGCAAAAATAAAAGGTTTGAACCTATCAGTCGAGGGACAAAAGGGTGGAAAGTGCAAATATAAAAGCTTTGAACAAAACATAGCCATGTACTGGGTGTAAAGAACGTCACGGTACATAAACACTATATAATTGCTTTGTTACCGAAACATCCAATTGATTTACTCTATAAGTCTATGTTACCGAACTCGTCTGTTACCAAAACATCTGTCACCCAACCCAACGACTTGAGTGTTGTCGATATTCAGGTCGGTCAAATATAAAGTTCTGTATCCTATGATAAGTATCTGTCTGTTCAAAGTCATGGTGAGGCTCTCAACCGACCACACATTTTCTGTGACCTAGGTTGGCACTAGCTAGAAACTTTTAGTATCCAAAATTTTTGCCGGTTCAGTTGATGAACCTGATCACCGTGACTTGGTCTCTGATTGTGGCCATTTTCTGAGTATTTCATAACATTAATTCATTTATGATTAATATACAGCTAGATCTATGTACAGCTTTGCAGTACTGATATTATTTGTCTTTCAGCATTTTAAATATTTCTGATGGTCCCATTACTATACAGGGATCTCCCTAGCATCTGAAACTCAAGAGTCATTGACTCTTGGGCCACAAATTCCAAGAGTCAAATTGAAATTTTCAAGAGTCAATGTAATTTACATATAGTCGTCCTCGCTGGTACTGCGTCATCCATGATACCACTGTAATCCAAAAAATACCTAATTTGCATACGTAGCACCACCAATCCACTGGTTATTCCATCAAATCGCAAACAGAAGCGTTTTGCATTGCATGGGTTAAAAAAAAACAAACAAGATATGTCGTCATTACTGATAGGTTACTTTCAATATTCACAAATTGCAATAATAAAGCATATTTTTCCTTCATGTTTTGAAAATAATTGCCTCCTATACTTCATAAAACCGATTACTCATGTTTGACAAGTGAAGGTCATCATTCTGCTGTGACATCATAACCCTCGCCGGAAACAAAAATTACGGTACCAAAATAATTATTTTTTTACAATTTTCCAAATTACAGGAGTTAATGCTGTACCATAGTGGACTCCCTTTGGAGCACTTTTTGTCAACATGGTAGCTTGACCTAGATATTTTTGTCTGAAAAAACTCAACTTGAGCTTTGATAGCAACACAGTGAACATTTCTTATAACTTTACATGCAGCAGTTTATCACAGTATTGGAAAATAACATATGTGACAGTGCTTTCATTAAGCGGACGTAGACGTAATAAATTCCAAAAAATGTCTGAAAAATTTGAACTGGACGTTTTTCATACGTTGAGAAATTTCCAAAAACGTCTGCAAATTCAAACCTCGGCGTTCACCTGCTTTCATAAAACTAAGGATTAAACATCTGGAAGAATGTGTGGCGAGAAATCTAATCAAGTACTCCTATACACAACAAAAAATTTACATGCTTCAGTTAATTTTACATCATCGCATACATGTGTTCTAAATCAATTTATAACTGGATATCACCCTGACAATAGACTATAAGGACGGCGACTTTAACAGATTACGCTTATGTTGTCCTACAAAGGTGAAGGTAAGCAAATTACTTGTCCTGAATCTGAATGCCAAAAAGGTCGACGGTTTCTCCAAATAACACTTTTTGAACTTTTTTCTTCTTACCAAAAAAATTAAGATTAGAGGTTATCTTTATGATAAATAGAAATATTTTGACGAGGTTATCTTTATGATAAAGAGAAATATTTTGATGAGTATTATCAATTATAACGCTTGAAAATATATAAATATCAGTTTTTATTTGGGGGTTATTTATCATCAGTAACCTTGCAGGGCACTATATTAAAAATTCTAAATAAGTCTTTTTATGGTGTTACAGAGTTACCATCTGACAAAAGTGAAATGAGAATATGAGAAATGACATGAAATAAAGTAAATTGTTCACAGTGTTTTTGCTGTATGTTTTGCCAAGTCTCATGGTAAGAGAGGTATTACATTAAAAGTTAAAACCATGTGCTGTTGATACTCATCAGAATTGTCTGATTGTTGTTATTCTGATGAATACCAACAACACAGGATTTAAAGGAAAACTGTGTAAAACATTTTAGGCAGTCTAATTTTTCACATTTATTGTTGGAATTTAAATGTGAAAAAATGGATTTTTTCACATAAAAGCGATTTAAAAACTTCCTGAATTTTCACCAAAAATTCCTGAAATTCTGACCAGGAATTATAAAACTCCTGAAATCAACCTTTAATGAATGCGCTGATGTCAGTTCTCTCTCTTGTAGTAATTTTTCGTGGAAATTAAGTACCGCTGTACCAGCAAGGACCATCCTACAACAGAGAGCAAAGTATTGAAATGTCAAAAGTCAGCTACAAATTCCTATGCTTGTAATTTACTGGATGATTTAAAGTTCTATAAATTCAACAATATACAGAGTATTTTGTTCAGGCTTAGCCCTTCACCACACAATCTCCAGTTTAAACAACTCTGAGAAAGCAGGCTTTTGCAAATGCAAGGAAAAGGTAAAGGATGATGGTAATCCGTATTTTCTCCTTTTCCCACAATGTTTTCTACCCTTTCAAGTGCATAATTAAAACATTTCATGAGCTACATTTAAATTGCCGGTTGCAAGTTCTTTCAATTGTGCCTTCTGTTAAGGAAGAGAAACCTAAAACAAGAGCATCACATGCGGGTACTGACACTTATGAAATACTGAAGTCTTCTGAAGCAGGATGGATCTGGTATTATTCATACAAAATATCAATGAACTCTGACAGAGGGTACTTTGACAAGAAGATTTCCAACAAGAGGGTTAAAATGGCTCTTAATCACCTACCAGAGAAAAACTTGAGACACCCTATCTCCCAAATGATTGGTCACCACTAAAATGCAAAAATTCAAAGGGCTTCTTCCTCAAGGTCATTAAAACTCATGATTATGTAGTAAAGGGTTAAGGTATTTGTGCATCCATGAGGATGCAGTGTGGAAAAGAATGGGGGATATTTTGTCTAGAAATTGTTGAAACACATTTGCGTCTTGAAAGGAAAAACCCTGTAATGATAATCTCATCATAAAATGCAGTTTATGTACAAACAATAGATTTATAGCTCCGGTAAAAATAACTAAATAGGTATAGAGAAAGCTTAGAAGAGGGACTTTTTGTCTTCCATGCAAAAGTCTAGGTCTTGCTAATTCAGGTGAGCGTTACAGTCTAGGTTGGCGCCAGCCGAAAATTTTTAGTAGCCAAAATTTTTATCGGTCAGAACCATGGTTCGGTCAATGACCATAACCACTGTGACTTGGTCTTTGATTGTGTCATTTTTAGCTCCACTGGCCGAAGGCCAGAGAGCTATTGTCATGGCGTTGTGTCCGTCGTGCGTCCGTCTGTCCGTTCGTGCGTGCGTCCGTAAACTTTTTCTTTAAAAAACTTCTCCTCAGAAACTATTGACTGGATTTTTACCAAATTTCACAGGAATGTTCCTTTGGTGGTCCTCTTTCAAATTCCTTCAAATAATTGTGTTCCATGAAGAATTCTGGTTGCCATGGCAACCAAAGTAAAAAACCTTTAAAAATCTTCTCCTCCCAAACCCCTATTTGGATAGCATTATTATTTTGCAGGAATGTTCCTTAGATACAGGTTTACAGAATTCCTTAAAAAAAAAAAGATCTGTAAAAAAACATGGCTTTTATGGGAGACTCATTTTCCTTTTATGGTATAAAGTAAAATCTTTGAAAAATTTCTTCTCTAAAACTATTCATTGGATTTCATTGTTGTTAGCTCCACTGGCCGAAGGCCAGCGAGCTATTGTCATGGCGTTGTGTCCGTCGTGCGTCCGTCCGTGCGTGCGTGCGTGCGTCCGTTCGTTTGTCTGTTCGTCCGTGCGTGTGTCCGTAAACTTTTTCTTTAAAAAACTTCTCCTCAGAAACTATTGACTGGATTTTTACCAAATTTCACAGGAATGTTCCTTTGGTGGTCCTCTTTCAAATTCCTTCAAATAATTGTGTTCCATGAAGAATTCTGGTTGCCATGGCAACCAAAGTAAAAAACCTTTAAAAATCTTCTCCTCCCAAACCCCTATTTGGATAGCATTATTATTTTGCAGGAATGTTCCTTAGATACAGGTTTACAGAATTCCTTTTAAAAAAAAAAAGATCTGTAAAAAAACATGGCTTTTATGGGAGACTCATTTTCCTTTTATGGTATGGTATAAAGTAAAATCTTTGAAAAAATTCTTCTCTAAAACTATTCATTGGATTTCATTGTTGTTTTGCAGGTAAGTTCCTATGGTGGTTGTCTACCAAATTGTTTCTTCAGTGAGCTAAAATGCAGGATTGAATGATAATTGTTAAAAACTTCCTTTCGCCATTATAGAAATATCAGGCCTGTGGAGCGATACAGGCGCTCAAGCGCCTCTAGTCTAAGTATTTCATGACATCGAGTCATGTATGATCAATATAAAGCTAGATCTACAGCTTTGCATCACTGATATAACTTGTAAGTCTTTCAGTTCATTTAAATATTTTTGATGGTCCGATTACATACAGTAGCGAGGCAAGTATTGAAAGTAAACTACAAAGTCCTGTGCTTTTAGGCTAATGAATGATTTAAAGTTTCATAAAAAAACAATATGTGTATTTTAATCTGGCTTAACCCTTCACCACACCATCCAAAGTTTTAAACGATCAGGAAAGAAGGCTATTGTAAATGATAGGAAAAGGTGAAAATGGTAGTAACCAGCATTTTCTCTTTTTCCAACACTGTTTTCTACCTTTGAAATGGCTAAACACCTCTCATGAGCTACAATTAAATTGTCGTCTGCAAATTCTTTTAATAAATTGTGCCATCTGCTAAACAACTATTTTACTTTCTTCAAACCAATCATCAATTTCATACATTGCAAGAGATATGTATGATCCAGTTGTGATTAAATTCATCGCAAAATATCTGCTTCGTCTTTAAAATGATTTAATGAATATGCTTTCACTTTTAGCCTTTCCGGAAGCTGCCGATCTCCAAAAATTATCAGGCAACAATAGATCTATTTCTCATTTGGCGAAATATGGATCTAGCATTCAGAAGCTTATTTAAAAAAAAAAAAGAATCTAATGAAGCCACACAAAGCTTAAAATGTCAAGTATTTCAGAAAAAGACTGCGATTGATGCTGTTACCAGCCCGCATAGCTCAATAGGTAGAGCGTAGGACTCGTGAACGTGATGTTTCGAGTCTTTGGAGGGTGTGGGTTCGATCCCCACGGCAGGCCACCTAAAATTACTAAAAGTCTTTCGGATGAGACGTTAAACCGAGGTCCCGTGTGACGGTGCTATACATCGAGCACGTAAAAGAACCAGGCGTAACTTAAGATGGGTTTCGTCCTGTATCTACACTATCCCCCGTAACAATACTAACAGCCTTCAGGGGGCGTCGCCCATATGGGCAACCGGTGACGACGATAAATAAACGCAAATTCAATCAATCGATGCTGTCAGATTTACTTGATAAACGAAAGTGAAAACTCGCAAGCTTACATGTAATTCGTTCAGCACCACTGCGTCCAAAAAATTGCAATTGCTCATGTATTCTATTTATAGAACAAGATTACCCGGTAACTGGCCGAGGGCGACTGTCATCGGATCTTCGTCTATCGGGTAGTTAAGGAAGATACAAGGGTTATCAGCTTAGGATACCCGTTATATATGATAATCAAGTTGGAGTAGGCTGATTTCAAAGTTAAGGAAGTGTTTAATATACATAACAAATCTGATAAGAATTTCATGATCGGCCATTTTATCTGATCACGTTTTAACAATCGCCAATATCAGCAATTTTTGTGTTTATAGTCGCCAGCAGTAAAATTTAATCATCAATGGCGATTTTTGCAATTAGTAACGCCAACCTAGGTTACAGTACTGTCATGGTCCGCTTGTTCATTTTTATTTTCAGACAATATCACAGTGAATGGTCAAGATGATGCATGTAACCAGTGCCACAACAATATTTCTAGCAGTGTTGATGTGCCACACAACTTGCAGTAGTGATACACAAAAGACCAGTAATCAAGGTAAAGCCCTTGATCCATCTGATAATATCAATAATGTAAATGCTAAAGATATAAGTAAAGATCAAGCAAGTGATGAATCTCTATCTAACGATAAGTTTGATAATTTTAAAGATACTTCAGATTCAAATTTAGACAAGGTCCAACAAAACAGTGATGAAAACAGTAATGTTGAATTTGACGATAAGGTGACTCATAAGTCTTCTGCACAAAGTGACTCGGAACATATTTCTACAAGTCCTGTTGAAGAACATTTAGATGATGGCTCTTTACTTGAGGAAACAGGGGATGAGGATGAGCTTTTGGTTGATCAAATGAAAAGATTAAGCGAGAAGGTCATTAAAGCCCAAGGTGAAGGAAAAATAGAAATGGCAGTTGACAGTGATCCAGAGGAAAGTGAGAATATGAAAGTAGATTGGTTTGAAATTGAAGAAGAGGTGGAAACATTTAAAACTGTCCATGAAAATAATCCAAGAGAAACAGCTGAAAAAGTTCAACAGGTACAGTCTGATGATTATGAACAAATACATGAAAACATTGAACAAACAGATCATGATAGATTTCCAAAACATGATAGCACTTACTTTGACCCATCAGATGATGAGGGGAAATCACTTACAGAACAAATAAAAGAAAAAGTAGAAGAACTTAACATGCATTTTGATGAGTATGATAATGAAGAGGAAGAGGATTATAATGAAGAGGAAGAGGATTATAATGAAGATGATGATTTAGCAAGAGAAAACATACAGGACATTCATGGAGGGTCTGAGTATCTTGAACCTAGTACTGATATACCAATACTGAACACCCAGCCACCTTCCTCAGACATCGTACCCTCACAGACAGTAGTATTACAGAAGTCAGAAGACATTATTTCAGTAGACAGCAGAGATGTTACAGCTGATGAAATGATAATTTTGGCAACCTCGACACCTAATGACATGGCACAGGGAGATACAGGTTCAGCTCAATGGGAAGAAATAAAACCAACAGCTACTGTGGATGCACAGTCAACAACTTTTCTAAACATTAAGAATGTTGGTAGAAACTACAGAGTAGAGAAAAAAATGGCTAGTAAGGAAAATAAACAAGAGAAAAACAATTATGACGACCATAAAGATGTAAGAGTTGAAGCAAAAACTATGAATTTGCAACAAACAGCAACTAGGAATGTAGACAATGAGGAGTTATATCCAGCTGAAACACATAAACAGCCAAGACACACTGCTACCGTAGATGAAAACACACAAGAAAGAGATAAAGATATTGCCACTTCAGATGTTATCCCAGAGGGCACTGTACTCGAGACAGCCACTACACAGCACCCTCCTACTGACAGAAATGATGTGGAAGATGGAAGGGATAAGATTATTCCAGTTTCAACAGATATGCCAACCGAAGGTAAAGACTGTGGTAGAGGGAAAACAATATAGTATTATGCTGGGAAGGTTTTCTTTTTTTAGTTTATATAGAAACAAATACTTTGTATTGCACTAACAGTGAAAGATTTTAACTACTGTAGCACCTTTCATTTTTATTTTGTTGTTTCTTTTCTATTTTAAATTGCACTTTGAGGGTCAGATATATATTTTCATTTTTATAATTTTTATAAGAAAGCAACCAATTTTATCCATGTACCATCACATTCCTAGATACATGAACTATGATAATCAACCTTTGCTTGTCTCACAAACCCTTTACCACACAATCTTGATTTTTAACAACCCTTAAGTAAGAGAATTACCCTAACCCAAGCAAATTTTAGAATGATAATTGTTAGTGACTACAGCCCTTGTAGTTATTTACAGATTTATAGATTTGAAATTCCCAATTAAGTCATAGCCCTAAAATGCAAGGAAAGGACTTTCATAAATTCACAAGCAAACTAGAGACCTGAAAGAACTCCCTTTACCAAACAATCCTGTGGTTTAATGACCTGAGGAAGAAGCCTTTTGGTAACTAGCATTTTCTCCTTCTCCACAATGTTTTCTAACCTTTAAAGACAGTTCCAGAAATTCTAGAAATTTAATAATATGTTATCTTCAGATGATTTCAATATTGACAAGTCTTAAATTTCATCATCTGATGAAGAATTAACTCTTTACTAGAAGACAAAATTCAAGACAAATGACAAAATTGAAGATCTGTCAAAATGCAAAGCTGTTACAGACAACAAATAAAATGTTGCTTAGTTGATAATAGTTGTCTTTAAAAGGGTACAAAACTGAATTAGGAGGTAGAATGGTCCTTGAATAGCAAAAAATATACAAACAGCTTATGGTATCGACCAAGTGGTAGATGCATTGTTTGCATTGTTTAACCCTTTATCACACAATCCCAAGTTTTAACGACCCTGAAGGAGAGGGTATTTGAAAACATCATGGAAAAAGAAGAAAATGCTGCAGATGCTTTTAATTTAAACAAGTTTGGAATTTGTCTTTTGGTTAGAGATTAAAATATGCACGAAAAACCATTTGGCTCTTTACCGAACAACAAAACTTTAGACTTGTCCACATTGAAAGCATTTGCAGACAACAAAATTAATGTAATGTTACAAAAAAATTAAGATAGGTTTTGAAAAGGATAGAAAACTTGTGGAAAAAGGAGAAAATGCTGGTTACCGGCATTTTCTCCTTTTCCCACAATGTTTTCAAAAGCTTTCTTCAGGGTCATTAAAAGTTGGGATTCAGTGGTAAAGGGTTAAACAAAAAATCTATATCGGTAATCCTAGAGGACTTCAAAATGCTTCCCTCAGGGTTTTTTTGCCTTTTGTGCAATTGCATCCAACTTAATCCTATACTGCACAATCCAGATATTTTACAACCCTGAGAAGGAAAGCTTTTCAAAACAATCTTGGAAAAGGAGAAATTGCTGGTAACCAGCATTTTCTCCATTCCCTACAATCTTTTCTACCCATTCCAAAACAAATTTCAGTTTTTGAATTACTTTTATTTTGTCTTCTGCAAATGGTTTCAATTTGGACTGGTCTAGAATATTTTCATTTGGTTGAGTTAATCCTTTTGCTATGGTTATATTCATGTATGTCACAGCTGTAAGGTTTATGGTTTTATTGCATATTTAGTTCAATCTCTCTTTGTCTGCTACATGTAGTTAAACAAACCAATTACTGTTCAAATACAATTTTGTACAGCCCTGCAGTAGACTGTATTTGAGATAGTTGTGAAAAAAAGAGCAAGTGCTTTCACAAATACATTGCTGTAATAAGTGGCTCCAGCCCTTACCCCCTACCAAATTTTGAAAAAAAAAAAAATTAAAACACTTTATAGGTTTATGTGAAAAGTGGAGGTTTCAAATACAAGTTACCAAAGCTAAGGAAATGGGGGCTGACAGGTTTTACGAACTAGATTGTTGTTAGCTCTATTTATCCTGAACTGTTAGTGTGATTTTTTAAAAAAAATAATTCAAACATGTGTCCATCTTCATGCGATGACACATAGAGAAGAGGCTTCCCATATTAGTTTGCATGGTCAAGGTCACAGTAAGAGGTCAAGGGCCGTACATACTTGGTCTTTTACTGGTACACTGATAGAAAAGTCACATTTAGCATTTAAGACAAATATCTGTTTCTGATAAACAACAAACATGTAGTTCATGTAAAGGAATTTCAACACTTTACCACACAATCCTGAATTTTAATGACTCTGAAAGAGAAGCTTTTGAAAACATTGTGGGAAAAGGAGAAAATGCTGGTAACAGCATTTTCTCCTTTTCCCACAATGTTTTCCTCCCGATCAAAGACAGAAAACATCATTGTAGGAACATTTAATTTGTCATCTGCAAGTGCTTTGAATTTCGTCCAGTCCAAAAATGTGTTGTTTTGTAAAGGGTTACACTCTAAGTCTTAACAACAAAATTTTAGACTTTTCCGAATTGAAAGTATCTACAGACGAAAGAAGAAATGTGTCTGAAAAATTAAAATTTGCTTCAGGAATGATAGAAAACATTGTTGGAAATAGAGAAAATGCTGGTGACCAGCATTTTCTGTTTTTCTAACATTTTTTTTTTTTTAAAACACAGTGCCCATCATTAGAACCACATTTTAATTTATGCTGTCTGCAAAATTATTTCATTTAAGTAAAAACCATTGGTAATATTTTCACAATCAGCACAGCCATGAGTGAAAATATTACCAATGATATTCACAGGATGAAATAAATTTTGATCTTTTACTGAAAAAAAACCCCCCAAATAATCTATTTATTTCATGCATCTTACCCCTGTTTTGTTGGGACATTCATCAAAATCTATTATAGTTGATTTTGGTAATTCCCCCTTGCGCGCCTCCCCAATATAACAAGGCATAACAATTTTACGTAAAGCGCAATAAATGGATGGTAAATGTGTAAATTATGTCATATTTCTATCTGGTTGAATGGCACATACTGCTTACCTAGGTAAATAGTGCCTGGGAATTACTGTTTCTTCCTTCAATTGAAGAGACACTGAAACATCTACGATAAATTTCACAAGTCGTAGCCATGAATGATCAAACCTTGAAATCCACCATTATTTCCCGATATTAAAACTACCGAAAAGCATGAAACAAAGCAGATTATATTGTCATCAATAGTAGTATCTAGTCATTCATGTTGTATGTTACAGTTTACTATACAACCTTAGCCATAGCATGTTACTGTGATGTTTTTTTTTTTTAACCCTTAAAAGTACTTTCAAGACTAATGTTGCCTTTGTGGCCAGTGTAGATCGAGATCAGGCTGCACAAAACATGCAGCCTGATCTTTGATCTACACTGTCTGCTTTGCTGAAACACTGTAGACAGAGGCAACCATGAAATTGCAATTATTTGGGTTGAATTTCTATGATGAAAAAGTCTTATTTGGCGCGCTAAGGGTTACTGATGGCTTCTTTTGTTTGCTGTCATCATTGTTGGCCTGTCTGTTTTTATAGAAAATGTAGAGGTATTGTCAAAGCCCTGATGGTGTCTGTGTTGCTGCGTGCAAAAACTTTGACATATTCTCATCTCTCTGTCTTTATTGATGATATCTTCACAGATGGGCTAGTTGTTACTGTCATGAGGTGAACCCATACTGGAAAGGGCAACTAGCTTTAAAACCAAAGTTATGCCCCTTTTTCTTAAAAAAAAATAAAATCAACTGCAGCCAAGTATCGTTAGCTTCACTGGCTGGAGGCCAGTGAGCTTATGTCATGGAACTGTGTCCATTGTGCATTGGTGGGTGGGTACAGTGATTACAGTGATCTTTACTTCAAACATTTTCTTCTTAGAAACACCTATCCACGGACCAGTTCTGACCAAATTCAAATAAATGATCCTGCTATGGTCCTCTTCAGAGCTTCTCCAAAAATTTGATTCCATTTAAAACTGGTTGTCTTGGCAACAAAACTGATGAATATCAAAAATTATTAATATAATTTTGGAATTCTCTGCACATAGGCAAAAAATGTTCTTTTGTGGATCTGTTTTACTTCTTGATTAGGTCAGATCTGGTAGTTGAGAACATTGCTGCTGTTGGCCTTGTTTGGCTTAATTACAGTGCATAGCAAGCCTGTATACTACATGCATAGTTAAGCTTAAAATGATCAAGAGAAATAATTTCTGATTCTCAATAAAGAAAGTTTGCTACTATGTATTTCCCTTGATTATTATGTTACTCTATAACATGGTTAGTATTGTATGTTCAAATTTCCTGGATAGAAAAATGTCCACGTTTCAGTCATAATGATTTATTTTGATATTAATAGTCATGCTCAGATGACTTCAGAATTAGACATGAAGTAAGGGTTATTTAATTCTAAATTTTGTTTCAAAACTGTGCCAGTCATGCCTTAGAAAAGAATGGTTTTCTGCTTCTTACCAGTATTTTTTTGTGAAATCTTTTTGTCAAAACTCTCTTTGTTAGAGTTCATTGATATTTGGTATGAATGATATTTTATTTGACCTGCTTGTACTGATTAACATAATCTTGCGCTGTTGAAAAGATCTGGCTTTTTTGGGGTTTGCGGGGTGGGCTATGGTTGTTTTTGTTGCAATACAGAGTCCTTACTGTGAAGTGATTGTTGGCACCACTTTCATGTATTGCACATTTATATATGAGAATGTGGGGCAATTGAGGGCCATCGTGGCTTTCTTGTTTTTAAACTACCCATTACAATTCAATTATTAATTTGATTGCTGAGCAGATTTAAAAGCAGCTTTAAAACATTGTCGTGAGAATGGGCTGTTGCCTCTTACAAGTACAGTACTGCTCATTTTCTCTCAGTTTTTGAATACCATATAAAATAACAACTCCCATATTTTTTCCTTCAAGTAGTTTTTCTGTCTGTCAGTCTTGTTGTAGTAGTAGATTTACATGTGCCTGTAGTTTGATTGCATAAGCGTGCAGCCTGTACTATAATTGCTTAAGCTTGCAGCCTGTATTGAAATTGCTTTAGTCTTTGGCCTGTGCCGGTTTGGTAGCTCAGTGGTTAGCGTATCTGACTTGTCACCTGGTGGTTGCCAGTGGTTGCGAGTTTGATACCCAGTTGAGGCAAACTTTTTTCCCGTTGATTTTTGCCTCTTACCTCTGATGCATGTGAGAAAAGTAGTCAGTGGCTTGGAAAGAAAATTGTGTCAGTACTAGTGTGAGAAAGCCAGTAATCACAATCATGCTTAGGCGCACTGGCTGCCATGATATGACTGAAGCTGTTGAAAGTGTGTTAAACTCCAATACAAGCAAGTCTTTGGCTTATATTGTATTTGCTTAGGCCTGCAGCCTGTTTTGTAATTGAATAAGCCTGAAGTCTGTTTTGTTATTAATTTAATCTGCAGCCTGTATTGAAATTGCTGAAGCCTGTGATCTGTATTGTATTTTCTGAAGGCTGAAGCCTGTTTTGTTATTGATTTAGCTTGCAGCCTGTATGCAGCATGCATTGTAATTGCTTAAGCCTGCAGCCTGTATTGTAATTGCTTAAGCCCGCAGCCTGCATTGTAATTGCTTCAGCCAGCAGCCTGCATTGTAATTGCTTAAGCCTGCAGCCTGTACTGTAATTGCTCCAGTCTGTAGCCTGTATTGTAACTGCTCCAGCCTGCAGCCTGCATTGTAATTGCTTCAGCGTGCAGCCTGTATTGTTACTTATTAAGCCTGCAGCCTGTATTGTAAATGCATGGGCCTCATTGTGATATTTCAGATCTTACATCAAAACAGACATTAATGGGTCTTTTCTTATTTCTTAATTATATGAATTAAAGTTTTGAAACAAAGAAAGTAGAAATATGACAATGTGTTTGAAACAATTTTTTTTATATTACGTAGTAAACCCATTAATTTTTATTACTGTATAACTATGCTAACTGACAACGCTGTAAAGCATATGAAGATTTGAATTTTATGGAATAGCCAGTAGGATTTGTTTACTAATATTTGGCTAAGCTGATTGATAAACTGTTATTTTTAGTTGATGAAGTGCCTTCAATGACGCAAACATTATCTCATGACCAAGTTGGATCAGAAAGTCCCACTCAAGAACAAGGGGAGGTAATAGATTCTGCAGCAGAACCAAAAGAATTAACAGAAGAGGAGAAAAAGAAAATAGCTCAAGGTATTGATTAATTGATTAAATTCAAATTTAACACGTTTTAACACCTTAGGTCATGTCATTGGGGTAAATGCACCTATGCATGTGTTTCCTGGCTTTCTCACACTGGTACTGGGACAACTTTATTTCCAAGTCACTGACTACTCTCTCACATGCATCAGAGGTGAGAGGCGAAAAATTGTCTGAAAGAAAGTTTGCCTCAGCCGGGTATCAAATTCGCAACCACCAGGTCTCAAGTCCAATACACTAATCACTGAGCTACCTGGGTGGGCAGCTCAAGGAAAATCTGACAAATTTGTGTCATCAGCTTCTTACATGACTTGGAGAAACTTAAGTGCCTTTAATCTTTTACCACAGAGTCCCAAGTTTTAACAACCTTGAGTAACAGCTTTTGAAAACATTGTGGAAAAGGAGAAAATGCTGGTAACCAGCATTTTCTGCTTTTCCCACAATGTTTAGTTTTTCTTTGTGATATAAGTCCCACCTTCTCTGTCACATTTAATTTGTTGTGTGCGAATGCTTTCAAGTTAGACCGATCTAAAGTTTGTTCCAAAACTTTCCTATTTATGTCAAAGAGAAACATATTTTTCTGCTCCTAATGTATAGAAATCTTCTTGTTAAAACACTGTGTCAGAATTCATTGATATTTGGTATGAATAATACTTGATAGATCAGATGACTAAATAGACCTGCTTGTATTCATTGAAACTTTCTTGTCTTGTGAAATAAAAATATTTTTTACTTTAGCTTAATTACGTTTAATGTCTCTGTTTAAATCAAGCACCTGTACATGTTAGGCTCATTTGTCTATCAGGCATTGAAGCAAGTGATGGCCATCATGGTCATGTGGGTTAATTTTTCAGTTGTTTAACCTTTTACTGCACAATCTCGACTTTTAAAGACCCTAGGAAAGAAGCCTTTTAAAAACATTGTGGGAAAAGGAGAAAATGCTGATTACCAGCATTTTCTCCTTTTCCCACAATGTTTTCTACTGTACCAAAGAAAAAATGCACCATTTGAGGTACACTGAAATTGTTGTCTGCAAATGCTTTCAATTTGGATAAGGCTAAAAATTTGTCGTCTAGTGAAGGGTTAAACCGTTACCACATGACAAAGTTTTAATCTTGTTCAAAAAGAAATCATTTGAAGACTTCAAATAAAGATTTTAATGTGGCTCAAATTATGAGATTTTGTGTGAAAGGGTAGAAAAAATTATGGGAAAAGAAGGGAAGCCATCTTTTTCTCCTTTTCCTCTAATGTTTTTAAAGGCTTTTTTGTCAGGATTGTTAAAACTCGGGATTGTGTAGAAAAGTGTCAAACCATTACCACACAATCCCTACTTTTGACGACCCTGAGAAAGAAGCCTGTAGAAAACGTTGTGGGAAAAGGAGAAAATGCTGGTAACCAGCATTTTCTCCTTTTCCCACAATGTTTTCTACTCTTAACAAAACAAATTTCAAATTTTCAGTCACTTTTATTTTGTCGTCTGCAAATGCTTTCGATTTGGACAAGCCTAAAATATTGTCGTTTGGTAAAGAGTTAAGTTACTAATGAATGCACTTTTTTTCTTTCAGCACAACTATATTTTGAACAGGGAGAGATGCTTGTAAATAATTCATATAAAAAAGACTATATTCAGTGAGTTATTTTTTTTTAATAAAATTTTAGTTCTACATAATTATAACTTTCTCAAGTCTTTCTTCAAATATTTCTTCAAATCTACACATTTTCCATATAAGTAAGGTAGAAACGGCACTCTGGCAAAAGGGGGTATGATGTATCTCCATGATGTATTATATCAAGCAAGTCATCACATGATTATGGATCTATAAAAAGCATTTTGTCTTACAACTGAGTCATGAAGTAGAATGGTCCTTAGACACGAATAAAATTTACAAATAGCAAAAGGGATGATACTTTATGCTGATGTATGGAACCCAGTTTTCACAGAGCATGACTCTTAACCCTTTACCACACAATGCCCACTTTTAACGCCCCTGGAAAAAAAGGCTTTTGAAAACATTGTGGGAAAAAGAGAAAATGCTGGTAACCAGCATTTTCTCTTTTTCCCACAATGTTTTCTACCCTGTCAAAGAAACATTGCACCATTTGAGCCACCTTGAAATTGTCGTCTGCAAATGCTTTCAATTTGGACATGGCTAAAATTTTGTTGTCTGGTAAAGGGTAAATGTAAAGAGTCTGTATACAAAAAATTTTGATAAAGATTAGACAATAAAGATTATGCTGTCTGATCCTAGGTTTTCAGTGTCTAATAATTCTTCTTTTACCATGCAATTCAAGCAAAGTATTCTCATTTTCTGTTTTTATTTTCAACAGTGCAAACTACATTGTGATTTGTTTTGTTTTTGGTAGAGCCTATGAATATTTCAAGCTGGCAGCAGATCTTGGCCATTCCAAAGCCCTGGAGTATCTTGGATTTGGTCACTTATTGGGAGATTATATTAGTTTGGATCCAGAAAAAGCCTTAAAAATATTCACAGAACTGAGTGATAAAGGTAGCCCAAGAGGTCAGCTTGTAAGTATTCCTGTTTTTAACCCGTAGGACGCTAAATAAACCCAACTGACATTTTCATTCTAGAAATAAGACCCAAATAAAAGCCTTTTCAAAGTTGTATTAGTTGTACAGAACATCTCTGAAAAGAGGACAGTGTAGATCAAAGATCAGACTGAATTTTTTTTGCAGTCTGATCTTGATCTACATTGGCCACAATGGCAACTATAATAATGAAAGGAGCTTTAAGGGTAAATTCTTTACCACACAATATTTTAGTCATGTACAAACACAAAGCTTTTGCAGATAAAAAATTCAACGTAACTCAAAACATAAAATTTGCTTTTCATAGAGCAGAAAACATTGTGGGAAAAGGAGAAAATGCTGGTTACCGGCATTTTCTCCTTTTCCCACAATGTTTTCAAAAGGCCTCTTCTTCAGGGTTGTTAAAACTTGGGATTGTGTGGTAAAGAGTTAATCCATATAGCACATTATGGACAGAAAGGACAAGTTCAGTTTTGGAAAAAGATGCCCAGAATTTGGAATTTAAAGACATTTCTCTACTTGTTTTCATCCATTTTTTTTAACCACTTTCATTCTTTTTTTCTCAAACTGCAATCATTCTTCTATCTTCATACCAAATGTTGCCCCTGATGATTGTTTTCAGCGAGAGTATCTGACCATAGAGGACAGTATGGCACTGTTTGTGCAGTATGATCTTGATCTTCAATTTACCTTAAAGCAACTTAAGCTCTGATAGACATGTTGACCCTTTACCACACAATCCCAAGTTTTATCGACCCTGACAAAGAAAGCTTTCGAAAACATTGTGGGAAAAGGATAAAATGCTGGTAACCAGCATTTTATCCTTTTCCCACAATGTTTTCTAACCTATTAAAAAGCAAAATCCATCATTTGAGCCATTCCATTGTGAGCAAATCCCTTCAATTTTGACAGGTTTTAATTTTAAACTTTGGTACCAAGTTAAAGGACATGTTTTTTACCTTTCAATTTTAGATCACCTGTGGATAAAGGTTAAACCTTTATACACTAGGGTGCTAAATGAAAGAAACTGACATTTTCAATTGGAGGAAAAAAATATTTGAATGTCACGGCTGTATTGTCCTAAACATCTCAGTCGCCAGGTTCAGGCGAATATGTCAGTGCAGTATGATCTTTATCTACATTGCAAAAGCAGCTATAACCTTTTGCTTCGTTATTGAAAGGTTAAAGTCAGCTACTATAACATTCAGATTCTCCTACAAGTAGGAATCTCTTAACAGTAGGAATTTTCTCCTGCTGCCAAACATTGCTTTCATGATGTTAATGTGGGAAAGCAGCTTGGAAGAAGTTTTGTGCAGAGTACCGGCAAAAGAAACTACAAGAATGCATGAATAGGTGAATGACTGAAATGACACTGAAGGTGCTGATAACCCTTTACTACACAATCCCAAGTTTTAAAAACCCTGAGAAAGAGGCCTTTTGAAAACATTGTGGGAAAAGGAGAAAATGCTGATAACCAGCATTTTCTCCTTTTCCCAAAATATTTTACATTTCCAACAAATTTCATCATTTGGGCCACATTTACATTGTCGTCCGCAAATGCTTTTAATTTTGTTAAGGCTACAATTTTGTTGTTTGGTAAAGGGTTAAAAACATGCAAACAAACAAAGAACCTGCAACACAGAGCTTTATAAACATTTTTTAGAAAAAAGAGCAAATACATGTATTGTTTTTTTCCAAAATGTTTTCTGTGATGGTAAGAAAATTTCCTCTCAGACAGGTACTTGTGTTTGATGGTTTGTGTTTTCATTTCCTGGTCCTATAAAGGTGTGTTTATTGGTTCATGGGCCTTTTACAAATTTATTTTCTAGGGACTTGGTTTTTGTTACGGATCTGGTTTGGCAGTTGATTCCAGTCAAGCAAAGGTAATGGTTTGTTACTTATCATACATATCAATCAAGCTCTGTGAAAAGGGGATTTAATACATCTGCAAGAAGTATCGACCCATGTGCTGACCTGGCTTGAAACTTTTTGCCATAGTAAAACTTTGTGCATGTCAAAGGACCACTTTATCTTGTGATTCAGCCTGTTTTTAGACACGATGGATCAGTACCATACAACAAATTGTTTGCATTACAAAGATGCATTAACCCTTTACCACACAATCCCGACTTTTAACGACCCTTAGAAAGAAGCCTTTTGAGAACATTGTTGGAAAAGGAGAAAATGCTGGTAACCAGCATTTTCTCCTTTTCCCACAATGTTTTCTACCTTTCCCAAACCAAATTTCAATTTTTCAGTCACATTAATTTTGCTGTCTGCAAATGCTTTCAATTTGGACCCGTCTATAATTTTGTTGTTTGGTAAAGAGTTAAATCCCCTTTTACCTGAGTGTTGCTCTGTGTTTATTCGTTAGTTTGGCTGTTTTGGAAGAAAAGGACTCTTGAATGTCATTGCCCTGGCGTTGTCATCATCTGTGTTATCATCTGCAGCGTCTGCCTTGTGGTGTGGAATCTTTGACATTTTTATAGTATCTCTCTTATTACGGAAGATATTTTCTTCATACATGGACATAGAGTTTATTTCATCAGCTTGTGGTTAATATGGGGAAATATTTGCCAAAAAAGGCAAAGGTATGCGAAAATAACGAGTGCCGTAAGGCACGAGTTATTTTCGCGGACCTTTCCCTTTTGAGCCAACTATTTCCCCATATTAACCACAAGCCGATGAAATAAATTATATATTATATTTCCTCTGATTATTTTGTCAACGAATGCCACTTTTAAAACTTAAAAACTTAAAAAACTTAAAAAAGTAGTTCCAGATTTTCAGCAGGAGGAAAATATTCACTGACGGGGAAATAATTCCCCCCAGCTTAAATTACGACATTTCTTTACCCATAACATTTCTAAAAATAGATACATGAAATATAATATAAGTTGTTAACTATCAAAAGAGGAAATCATCCAACAGGGGCAAGTAGCTATCAAAGTATTTTTACACAATTATGCCATTTCTTCAACTAGAATTTTCACTGAAAATTAAGCACTCGCAGCTGAGCATTGGCACCCGCAGGTGGTGCTCTTGTTGTAAGTCTTTACTGCATGTCAAAAGCTTTGTTGGTCTACTGTTTGATGGCTAACCTTGAGTCTGCCAGGCTCAAGTTGAGTCGTCATTCATGCATACAGTGCAGATCATGATCAGGCTGTGCAAAACTGCAGACAGGCAATAAAACTTTATTGTCTGATAGCCTAGGAAATATTTAGGTCATAACAGCTTTTAAACTTCAACAGTAAATTGTTCCTCTTTCACCACTGATCTTTTTTTTGACGATGGTAATTAAGGAAAGCAGCTAGTGGCTTTTGAAGAATAGTGACCAAAGCACTTGTAAAAGAAACTCCAGGAAAGCATGGATAAGTGCACTGGCCATCAGGATATAACTGTACTGATGTTGAAAATGGCATTAGACACCAAAAACAAACTAACACCATTTTGATCGGTCTCTTGCACATGTACTGGACTTGTTAAGAAAATGATAAACTGCCAGATTTATTCTTTACCTCACAATCCAGACTTTTACCAATCCTGAGGACGGAGGCTTTTGAAAACATTGTAAAAAAAGGAGAAAATGCCACAAACCAGCATTTTCTCCTTTTTCCACAATGTTTTCTTCCCTGTGAAGGACAAATTTGATATTCTTAGCTCACCTGAACACGAAGTGCTCATGGTGAGCTATTGTGGTCATGCTGTGTCCGTCGTCCATCGTCAACTTTTCACCTTGTGTATGCTCTAGAGGCCACATTTTCAGTCCGATACTCATGAAACTTGCTCAGAATGTTTGCCTCGATAGTATCTCAGACAAGTTCGAAAATGGGTTATGCTGGGTCAAAAACTAGGTCACTAGGTCAAATCTTAGAAAAACCTTGTGTACGCTCTAGAGGCAACATTTTCTGTCCAATACTCCTGAAACTTGGTCAGAATGTTTGTCTTGATGATATCTCAAACTAGTTCGAAAATAGGTCATGTGGGGTCAAAAACTAGGTCATTAGGTAAAATCTTAGAAAAACCTTGTGTACGCTCTAGAAACCACATTTTCTGTCAAAAACTCTTAAAACTTGGTCAGAATGTTTGTCTTGATGATATGTCAGAGGAGTTCGATAATGGGTCATGTCGGGTCAAAAACTAGGTCACTAGGTCAAATCTTAGAAAAACCTTGTGTATGCTCTGGAGGCCACATTTTCAGTCCGATACTCCTGAAAGTTGGTCAGAATGTTTGTCTTGATGATACCTTGGATGAGTTTGAAAATGGGTCATGTCGGATCAAAAACTAGGTCACTGGGTCAAAAATTAGAAAAACCTTGTGTACGCTCTAGAGGCCACATTTTCAGTCTGATACTCTTGAAACTTGGTCAGAATGTTTGTTTTGGTGATATCTCAAAAGAGTTTGATAATGGGTAATGTCGGGTCAAAAACTAGGTCACTAGGTCAAATCTTAGAAAAACCTTGTGTACGCTCTAGAGGCCACATTTTCAGTCCGTTACTCATGAAACTTGGTCAGAATGTTTGTCTCGGTGATATCTCAAAAGTGTTTGATAATTGGTAATGTCTGGTCAAAAACTAGGTCACTAGGTCAAATCTTAGAAAAACCTTGTGTATGCTCTAGAGGCCACATTTGCAATCCAAAACTCTTGAAAGTTGGTCAGAATGTTTGTCTTGATAATATCTTGGAAGAGTTCGAAAATGGGTAATGTCGGATCAAAAACTAGGTCACTAGGTCAAATCTTCGAAAACCTTGTGTACTTTCTAGAGGCCTCATTTTTAATGCAATACTCACGAAACTTGGTCGGAATGTTGGTCTTGCACCAGTTTGCAAGTGGGTCATTTCGGGTCAATAACTCATGAAAATCTTGGTAGAATGTTTGTCGTAATATCTCAAAAGAGATTGAAAATGGGTCATGTTTGGTCAAAAGACTCAGGTGAGCAACTTCAGGGCCATTATGGCCCTCTTGTTAGCTTTATTTGTTTGTTTTCTGCTAATGCTTTCAGTTGGGATAAGGCTAAAAGTTTGTCGTTTGGTAATGAGTACCAGCTGACACAATTCTACACTTGTTTATTTTGAGAACATTTTCAGAGGACTAATAAAATGGTGCTTGAATATTTAGATTTGTCTCAGAAAAGGTTAAAAAAAACATTGTGAGAAAAGGAGAAAATGCTGATACCAGCATTTTCTCCTTTTCCCTCAATGTTTTCAAGAAATCTTCTTTTTTCTGCGGGGTCATTAAAACTTTTGATTATGTTGAGTTAATTAAGTCACCCAATGATAAGAGATATACTCTGTATTCATTTTCCTAATTGGGTGAATCTTTCTCTGTTTGCAGGCTCTGATCTACTTCACTTTCGCAGCTCTTGGGGGTGACCCTTTTGCCCAAATGGTGTTGGTGAGTGATTGAAAGTGACTTTATAAACATTATTTGAATTGAGAAACAAACAAAAAATAATATATTGTACCTTTTAGCTACATGGGCCAAAGACCAACAAACCTATATAAAATGTCATGGCATTGTTTGTCATGTGTGTACTTCTGTGCATCTTTACCTTAAACATCATTTTCACTGAAACTATGTATCATATTTTTAAGCTCACCTGAGCACGAAGTGCTCATGGTGAGCTATTGTGATTGTGCTGTGTCCGGCGTACGTCATGCGTCGTCCGTCATCAACTTTTTACCTTGTGTACGCTCTAGAGGTCACATTTTCAGTCCGATACTCATGAAACTTGGTCAGAATGTTTGCCTTGATGATATCTCGGATGAGTTTGAAAATGGGTCATGTAGGGTCAAAAACTAGGTCACTAGGTCAAATCTTAGAAAAACCTTGTGTACGCTCTAGAGGCCACATTTTCAGTCCTATACTCATGAAACTTGGTCAGAATGTTTGCCTTGATGATATCTCGGACAAGTTCAAAAATGGGTCATGTAGGGTCAAAAACTAGGTCACTAGGTCAAATCTTAGAAAAACCTTGTGTACGCTCTAGAGGCCACATTTTCAGTCCGATAATCATGAAACTTGGTCAGAATGTTTGCCTTGATGATATTTGGATGAGTTTGAAAATGGGTCATGTCGGGTCAAAAACTAGGTCACTAGGTCAAATCTTAGAAAAACCTTGTGTACGCTCTAGAGGCCACATTTTCAGTCCGATACGTATGAAACTTGGTCAGAATGTTTGCCTTGATGATATCTTGGATGAGTTTGAAAATGGGTCATGTCGGGTCAAAAACTAGGTCACTAGGTCAAATCTAAGAAAAACATTGTGTATGCTGTAGAGGCCACATTTTCTGTCCAATACGCCTGAAAGTTGGTCAGAATCTTTGTCTTAATGATATCTCAGACGAGTTAAAGAATGGGCCATGGAGAGTCAAAAACTAGGTCACCAGGTCAAATCTTAGAAAAACCTTGTATACACTCTAGAGGCCATATTTTCAGTCCAATACTCCTGAAAGTTGGTCAGAATGTTTGTCTTGATGATATTTTGGACGAGTTTGAAAATGGGCCATGTCGGGTCAAAAACTAGGTCACTAGGTCAAATCCTAGAAAAACCTTGTGTATGCTCTAGAGGCCACATTTTCAGTCCAATACTCTTGAAAGTTGGTCAGAATGTTTGTCTTGATAATATTGCAGACGAGTTCGAAAATGGGCCATGTGGGGTCACTAGGTCATATCTTTGAAAAACCTTGTGTATGCTCTAGAAGCCACATATTCAGTCCAATGCTCTTTAAAGTTGGTCAGAATGTTTGTCATGATGATAGCTTGGATGAGATTTAAAATGGGTCATGTCAGGTCAAAAACTAGGTCACCAGGTCAAATCTTAGAAAAACCTTATGTAAGCTCTAGAGGCCACATTTTCAGGCCAATAATCTTGAAATTCGGTCAGAATGTTTGTCTTGATAATTTCTTAGACTAGTATGAAAGTGGTTTGATTAAAAACTAGGTCACAAGGTCAAATCTTGGAAAAACCTTTTGTACTGTAATTACAGTCCAATATTCTTTAAATTTTCGTTAGAATGTTTGTCTTGATGATATCTTGCATGAGTTTGAAAATGGGTCACATGGAATAAAAACTAGGTCACCAAGTTTCATCCTTGAAAAACTGTGTGTACGCTCTAGCGGCCACATTTTCAGTCCAATAATCTTGAAATTTGCTTTGAATGTTTGTCTTGATAATATCTTAGACTAGTATGAATATGGGTCATGTTGGATGAAAAACTAGGTCACTAGGTCAAATCTCGGAAAAACCTTTTGTACACCCTACAGGCCACATTTTGTCTCAAATACTCATGAAAGTTTGTCGGAATGTATGTCTTGATAATTTCTACATGTCAAGTAGGCCGCTGAGACAAATTCTAGAAAAAGCTTGTGTGCACTCTAGAGGCCATATTTGTAAGCCCAATACTAATGAGTGTTTGTCAGAGTGTTTGTCTTAATATCTCTGAAGAGATTGGAAATGGTTCATGTTTGATCAAAAGGCTTAGGTGAGCGACTTCAGGGCCATCATGGCCCTCTTGTTACCAAATTTCAAAGAAATGATCCTGCCATGTTGCTCTTCAGAATTCCTTTGAAGAATTTCTGGGTCCTTATTCACCAACCAGTTTTAATCCATATTTAATCCATATTTAGAAAGTAACACAACTGCTGATTGGCTAAAACATTTTGTTTAGCAATTTAGAAATTGTGTTACTTTCAAATGTAGAATATTTGTGAGAATAAGATTGAGAATATTCTTAAGAATGGTTGGTGATTATGGATGGACCCAGGTATTTAAGGTATTATCCTAGTCATCTTGGCTGTATTTTGCAAAATTTTGAAATTTTCTTATATTTCTGTCATTATTGAAATTATTTTTTTAAAACGTGAGATAGTTGTTAACTATCAAAAGGAGAACCAATGGCAAATTTGTAGGTATCCTTCAAAATAATTTTAAAAAAAGAGATACTCTATTTTCATACTAGAATTTTCACTGACATTTTGTAAATCTAGTGGAGTGATGGCACCCCTATCTGATGCTGCTATTAAAATTTTGTTGCTTTTAACTAGTAAGTGGTAAGGTAACAAGAAGAGATAAAAACATTTAACTCTTTACCAAACGACAAAAATTTTAAACTTGTCCATACATAAAGCAATTGCAGACGACAATTAAGATGTGACTCAAATGAGAGAACTTGTCTTTACTAAGGTAGAAAACATTGTGGGAATAGGAGAAAATGCTGGTTACCAGCATTTTCTCCTTTTCCCACAATCTTTTCACGTAGCTTCATCTTCAAAGTCGTTGAAAGGTGGGATTGTGTGGTAAAGGGTTAACATGGTATCTTTCTATGAGGTGACAAAATACTTTTATAAATTTATCCCTTTTTCTAATAACAAATTTCTTACTCTGCCAAATCAAAAGAAACCGCAGAAGACAAATTTAAAAGTGGTAAAAATGAGCTGTAGTTCTATAATAGGGTAGAAAACATGGTGGGAAATAGAGAAAGGACTGGTTGCCAGTTTTTTTGATATGGTTCTATTGTGATAGTATCATTTCATTGTACATTGTATTGGTTTTCTTGTTCTTTTTTGTCTCAGCCAAGCCCCAGTAGCTCAGTCAGTAGCTTACAGGACTTGAGAACAGGGAGTTGCTGGTTGGATCTACAGCTCGGCCAATTTCTTTCTGAGGATTGATGATAGTCATTGGGACAGGATTCATTCCTCTCTTGCCGCTGGCCATTGCTTCGGTGATGGTTATGTGGGAAAGCAGCCAGTGGCTTGGAAAGAATATTGTGTGGAGTAGTGGTAAAAGGTGCACTGGCTGCCACGATAAAACTGAAATAATGTTGAAAACTGTGTTAATCACAATACAATCAATCAATCAATCTTTCTTTGTCTCTAGGGCTATAGATACCTATCGGGGATCGGAGTAGAGTCAAAATGTGAAACTGCTATGCAGTTCTACAGGAAAGTGGCCACAACAGGTATAATTTTAGTTTGTTTGACCTTGGCCCCCAGAATTTCGCACTTGAAAATTGGAAAATACAAAAAAAAAGGGATTGCAAAATGCTTAATATGACTGGTACAATGTTACCCTGACTAATACAGCATGAAAAAGAAGGTTAACAAAAGGTGTGAAATAAGGAATCAGTAATCAAAATATGATTATCACTGTCTTGCTTATTTGTACTTACAAAGACGTGGTATTGGCCAATCTTTACTGTTGATCACACTATCTTGTGAACGAAACCTATTTCTTTTCAGGGATGAATTGATAGGGACTCCCTTTATACTCAGATTTTTTTGTTTGAAAAGGTTTTTACTGTAAATGCCATGAATTATAAATTTAGGCATCCTGGCCGACAAGGAAACTAATTGATGGTCCTATTATACCTCCAATGTCGCTCTTTTATGTCCACATTAAGGAAGAATAATTATGCAAATTGAGTCTGAAAATGTTGACCGTGTATAACGATCATGTAACTATTTGATTTCTCTCTGTCTTTTAAACTCAAGAGTGTGTGGTGTCCGTGGCTGTGAGGTAGAGCGTCGGCCTCGTAACCATAAGGTCCTGAGTTCGATACCTGGGAGCGGGTGTCAACTTCGGGATTTTTCATTGGCCCACACATTTGGCGCGAGTACTGGTGCAGTTCCCAGGAAGCAGAATCAAGAGAGATTAGTATAAGTTGTAAGAACTTGTTTTTCAATCGATGTAAAATAAATATGTATAAACTAAACTCAAGAGAATAGCCTCTTCCATACACAGAAAGTTAACCAAACCATCAACGAAAATAACAAATGAGGAATGAAAGTCTTAATCTGCTTACTAGATACTGCATCGCAATAGAATGTGCCTCTGTTAGTATGGGTGGTTGCATTTGATTGTATTTCATATGGCCTGCAACACGCGAAAAGGGGCATTCGGACAATTGCATAAAGTGTCGTCTCGGATCAGCCTGCGCACTCCGCGCAGGCTAACCCGAGACAACACTTTCCGTTCTAATGTGATTTTCTGTTTCGCGCAAATCTACTGTAGGACAAAATCTAATGTAATCGTAAAGTGCCGTCTCGGATTAGCCTGCGCGGACTAAGCAGGCTGATCCGCGAAGACATTTTACGCAAATGTCCGAATGTCCTTTTTCACGTGTTGCAAGCGATATATGGCCTGCAACACGCAAAAAGGGGCATTCGGACATATGTGTAAAGTGTTGTCTTGGATCAGCCTACGCAATCGGCACAGGCTAATCCGAAACGACACGTTTTGTTTTTATGTAATTTTCTGTTTTGCGAAAGTCTACTGTAGCACATACACTAATGTAGTCGTAAAATGCCTTCTCGGATTAGCCTGTGCGGACTGCGCAGGCTTATCCGAGAAGACAATTTAGGCAAATGTCCGAATGCCCCTTTTCGCGTGTTGCAAGCCATATGATGCTATTAGATTTGTTTATGTGTGGTCCTCATATAACTGTTGATCCATAAAATCCATTTTGTTGAACAACCAACTGAATCTTGAGGTAGCATGGTCCTTGGACATGCCGAAAATTGACCAAAAGCAAAAAGTTTTGACACAAGTCAGCTTTTATGGACTGCACAGGCTGAACTTGGTCAATACTGTTTGCAGATGCATTAAAAACTCTTTTCACAGAGCATTGGTTAGAGTAGGCCTAACCTAAACCTTTACCATACAATCCCAAGTATTGACAACCCTGTAACATAGGCCTTTTGGAAACATTTTGGGAAAAGGAGAAAATGCTGGTAACCAGCATTTTCTCTTTTTCCCACTGTGTTTTTATTGTTCCAAAAGCAAGTTTCAACATTTAAGTCACATTTATTTTGTTGTCTGCAAATGTTTTGAATTGGAAAAGTCTGAAATCCTGCCATTTGGTAAAGAGCCAAAATGCAAAGAATATGGACAAATAGTATGATACATCGTGTATGCTTCTATTAGTTGCAGAGACCACAACCTCAGGTAGTCCTGTTATCCAAAGAATCAGATTACATGAACAGGCAGATAGTAAAGATAATGGGGTCTCTCTCATGGATGCAGATCTGTTGCAGTATTATGAATTCCTTGCTGACAAAGGAGATTTGCAGGCTCAGGTTTGCATAGATATGAGTCATGCCCTGGGAAAAGGGAGCTTATTGCATCTTCATGATGCACTATACCAGACAGGTTATCACATAGCTGTGGGTCCATAAAGTCTATTTTGCCTAACAAGTGTCTGAATTATGAGGTAAACTGGTCCTGTGACATGCAGAATATTGACCAATACCAAAAGGTTTCGGTCCAGGTCAGTCCGTGCAGACTGTGCAGGCTGACATGGGTTGATACTTTTTGCAGATGTATTGAGCACCCTTTTCACAGAGCATGGCTCATATTAATTTTCAATAGCACCCTAGCTGCCAAAAGTAAACAATAAGGGAGTCAAATTGCAGACAAATTTAATGCTTACCATTTAAAAGTATGAAAACTCTTGTCAGCCTGATAATTTGTTGTAGGGAATCTCTCAGAGTTCAAGAAAATGTATTCTTAAACTAGAACAAAAGTTGGCAACTTTTGTTCTAGAATTGTGTGTTTTTAATATATTGGATTATAACATTTTTTTTTTAAAATAAGATAAGCATTTTTATTTTTTCAAGCTTTTGGTGTCATCTGAATATTCTCATTTCACTTTGTTAATATACAAAAACCTTTTTGATGATAGATAACTGATTTGGTTTCTTTAGGGTTAATTTCATAAATCATGTGTTTTTTTTTTCTAATTAAAGGTTGTACTTGGACAGCTGTACTATCAAGGAGGAAGGGGAGTGCCAATAAATCATGAGGTAGTATTCTTTATTATTGTATTGTTACTGACGACATTTATTTCAAACTTGGACAAGTTTTTAACTATCTAAAGGGAAACTATACAACAGGGGCAGAAAACCATCAGAGTATATTTTACACACTTATGCCCCTTTTTCGACTTCAAGGTTGTCTTTTTGAAATCTCGTGATCCAGTCGGTTGTCATACAAACTGGATTTATTGTATCTATAATTATGTGATAATTTTTTTTTGGGGGGGGGGGGATATAATGCATCACAGAGACGTGTTAAAACCCCTTTTCACAGAGCATGGCTCGTTAGCTCCACTGGCCGAAGGCCAGCGGGCTTATGTCATGGCCTGTTGTCCGTCGTGCGTCCGTCAGTCCGTCCGTCCGTCCGTCCGTCCGTGCGTTAACTTTTTTTTAAAACGTCTTCTTCTCTGAAACTACCCATCCAATTTTGATGAAACTTCACAGAAATGATCCTGCCATGGTCCTCTTCAGAATTTCTTGAAAGAATTTAATTCCTTCAAAAACTCTGGTTGCCATGGCAACAAAACTGAAAAATTTTGAAAATCTTTGAAAATCTTCTTGTCTGAAACCGTAAGGCCAAGGGCTACCAAATTTGGCATGTAGCTTTATCTAGTGGACCTCTACCAAGTTTCTTCAATTTATAGCCCTGGGGTCAAAATTGGCCCCGCCCCGGGGGTCACAAGTTTTACATGGGCTTATTTAGGAAGAACTTTAAAATTCCTCTTCTACCTAGCCATAGGGCCTAGAGCTACCAAATTTGGCATGTAGCTTTATCTAGTGGACCTCTGCCAAGATTGTTCAAATTATAGCCCTGGGGTCAAATTAGGCCCTGCCCGGGGGTAACAAGTTTTACATGGGCTTATATAACAAGTTTTACATGGGCTTATATAGGGAGAACTTTAAAATTCTTCTTTGACCTAGCCATGGGGCCTAGGGCTACCAAATTTTGCATGTGGCTTTATCTAGTGGACCTCTACCAAGAGTGCCCAAATTATAGCCCTTGGGTCAAATTTGACCCCACCCCGGGGGTCACAAGTTTTACATGGGCTTATTTAGGGAAAACTTTAGAAATCTCCCTGTACCTAGCCGTAAGGCCTAGGGCTACCAAATTTTGCATGTGGCTTTATCTAGTGGGTCTCTACCAAGAGTGCTTAAATTATAGCCCTGGGGTCAAAATTGGCCCTGCCCCGGGGGTCACAAGTTTTACATGGGCTTATGTAGAGAAAACTTAAGAAATCTCCCTGTACTTATTCATAAAGCGTAGGGCTACCAAATTTCGCATGTAGCTATATCTAAAGGCCCTTCACCAAGAGTGCGTAAATTATAGCCCTAGGGGGGAATTTGATTCACCCCGAGGGGTCAGAAGTTTTACATGGGCTTATATAGTGAAATCTTTAGAAATCTTCTTGTTACTAACCATATGAACTAGGGCTACCAATTTTAGTCCTGTTTCAGGGGTCTTATGTTCAAAACCAATTGGCCAAGTATTGTAATGTTTGGCATGTAGTGATTTTACGTATTAGCCAGTGGAGCGATACAGGGCCATCATGGCCCTCTTGTTTTTAGAAGGGACTGTGCCTCCAACTGTTCTTGTTATGGTTGTTTTTCTTTCTTACTGCTGAGCCCCGGTAGCTCAGTTGGTAGTGTACAGGACTTGAGAACAGAGCGTCACTGGTTTGATTCCCGGCTTGGCCATTTTCTTTCAGAGGATTGATGGTAGTCATTGCGACAGGATTAACCCTTTACCACACAAGAAAAATTTAGACTTGTCCAAATTGAAAGCATTTGCAGACGACAATTTAAATTTGGCTCATATGATGGAATTTTTCTTTTATAGGGTAGAAAACATTGTGGGAAAAGGAGAAAATGCTGGTTACCAGCATTTTCTATTTTTCCCACAATGTTTTCAAAAGGCTTCTTTCTTGGGGTCGTTAAAAGTTGGGATTGTGTGGTAAAGGGTTAATTCCTTTCTTACCGCTGATCTTTGTTTCAGTGATGGTTATGTGAGAAAACAACCAGTGGCTTGGAAAGAATACTGTGCAGAGTACTGATAAGGAAACTCCTGGAAAGCATGGATAGGTGCACTGGCCGCAGCAATATAACTGAAAAAATGTTGAAACAGCGTTAACCAGCATACTATAAATTAATTACTCTTTTTTTACTTTTTTCAGCTTTTCATCTATGCCTGTCTGTATTTAAGCCAAGCCAGGTAACTACGTTGGAAATTTACAGGAGTTTAAACCAATAGGTACCTGGTTCTAATCCCTTGCTTTACCAATTTCTTGTGGAGGATTGATAATAGTCATTGCAACAGGATTAATTCCTCTTTCATCTCTGATCGCTGTTTAATGATTGTTATGTGGGAAAGCAGCCAAGAAATAGGGATAGGTGCACTGGCTACTACAATATAACTGAAATAATGTTGAAATCAATCCATTTTTATTTCAGAGAGCACATCATTATTTTCTGATGGCATCAGAGTCTGGAAATGCCAATGCTTTTGCTTTTCTGGGTAAAGTAAGTGTTATTTTTGATATCTTTTGTTTAAATTTTTCTTGTCTACAAACTTTCCCTTACAAAGATTTGCAGCAAATCACTTTGAAAACATGCTTGTAAAGCAAAGGTTTAACAACATGAGTTAACTCTTTACTGCACAACAGAAAAGTAGACTTGTTCAATTTGAAAGCATTTGCAGATTACAATTCAAATGTGGCTAAAATGATGAAATTTGTCTTAGATAGGGTAGAAACATAGTGGGATAAGGAGAAAATGCTTCTTACCAGCATTTTCTCCTTTTCCAACAATGTTTTCAAAAGGCTTTTTTCCTTAGAGTCGTTAAAATTCTGGATTGTGTGGAAAAGGGTTAAATTTGGTGTGTGAATGCATTTTTAAAGATTGTTGCAAAAAGGAGAAATTGCTTGTTAAGAGGGGATGTAAACTATTGTTCAAAACACTTATTAACCCCTTACTAAATAATCCTTTTAATGAGTTTTAATGACCCTGGGGTAGAAGCCTTTTGAAAACATTGTGGGAAAAGGTTACCAGCATTTTCTCCTTTTTCCACAATGTGTTCTACCCTTTCAAAAGACAAATACCAATATTTGAGTCAGATTTAGTTTGTTGTTAGAATATGCTTTTAATTTTAACAACTCTAAAATTTTATCATCTGGTAAAGAGTAAATGTAAGGCTTAAAAACATGAGCTAAATTTGATGCATGATTGCATTTTAAGTATTGTGGCAAAAGAAGAAATTGCTTATCAAGAAGGATTTTTGGCCTTGCAACATTGGTTTAACCCTTTACCACACACCTGAGCCTCAGTAAGGCAGTAGCTAGCTTGTAGGATTTAACCCTTTACCAAACAATCCCTGGTTTTTACGACCCTGAGATAGAAGCCTTTTGAAAACATTGTGGGAAAAGGAGAACCAGCATTTTCTCCTTTTCCCACAATGTTTTCTACCCTGCTGGAAACAAATTTCAATTTCTGAGTTTCGTTTATTTTGTCGCCTGCAAGTGCTTTCAATTTGGAAAAGTCTAAAATTTTGTCGTTTGGTAAAGAGTTAATAACTGGGGCTGGTTTAATTCCCATAGTGAATTTCTATCCTAGGATTAATGATAGTCATGGTGACACAATTCATTCCTCTCTCACTGCTGATCATTGTTTCAACAATGCTTATGTGGGAATTTAGCCAGTGGTTTTGGAAGAATATTATGGGAAGTGCTGGTAAAAGAAACTCGTGGAAAGCATGGATAGGTGTACTGGACGCAGTGATATACAATGTAACTGAAATGTTGAAAAAGGTGTTAAACACCATACAATTAATCAACCAAACAGTCTTTAGTAGAAGCCTTTTAAAAACACTCCTGGAAAAAGGAGAGATAGCTTTTTCTCTTTTCCCAAAATTTTGCTACCCTTTTAAAGAAGACTCCCATTATTGGAGCCACATTTACCTTGTTGACTGCAAACTAATTTTGATTGGTTCTCTTTCTAGATGCACTCTGAAGGCAGTCCATACATAAAACAGGACAATTTGACAGCTTATCAGTATTTTAAAAAGGCAGGAGACAAAGTAAGCTAATGCCCCTTTAAGTTCTCAGTCTTTGAATCTGTATGGTTTCTGTTTTTAACTTATCTGAGCATGAAATGCTAAAGTTGAGCTTTTGTGATTATGCAGTGTCTGTCGTCTGTTGTGTGTCATCCTTGGTGTTGTCATCAACAATAGCCTTATGTACTTTCTAATGGCCACATTTTTAGTTTGATACTTATGAAACTTGGCCAGCATGTTTGCTTTGATAATATCCTGGACAAGTTCAAAATTGATTGGGTCATATTGGGTCAAAAAGTTGGACACTGGGACAAATTTTACAAAAACCTTTTGTGCACTCTTAGAGACCACATTTTCCAGTAAATAATCATGAAACTTGGTCAAAATCTTTCACTTGATAATATCTTTGACAAGTATGAAATTACTTGATGTTGAGTCAAACAGTGAAATTGCTTCATGTTGGGTCAAAAAGTAGGGTACTGGGACAAATCTTAGAAAAGCCTTGCTTGCACTCTACAGGCCAGATTTTCGGCCAGATACACATGAACCATGGTCAGAATGTTTGTCCTAATCATATCTCAGACAACTCTGAAATCATTTCACAATGGTTAAAAAAAAAGTAGGTCACTGGGTCAAATCTAAATCTTGTGTGCACTTTAGAGGCCAGCTGTACACAATTAGCCAGTCAATGCAGGCTGACACAGGTCCAAACTCTTTGCTATTTGTAAATTTTCTGCATGTCAAAGGACAATTCTACTCCAGCATTCAGTAAGTTGTTAGTAAGAATGAATTTTATGGATACATAATTATCTGAGATGCATTTAACCCCCTTTTGCCAGAGTATGGCTCGTATTTAAAGTTCATAAATATGTATGTGTAGTTAGTTTTTCTGCATTTATTTTCAGATTCTACAAGCCAAGTAAAGTCAGGAATTATATTGCCACAGGTTTCAATTGTTTGCTTTAAAAAATATGATTGCGATGTGGATGCAGTACTACTTGTTTTCTTTTGGATAATTTTACAGCTACCTAACAATTGTGTCACCAAGATTGTAATTTTTTTTTCAGGGAAATCCAATAGGATTGTGTGGTATGGGAATCATGCATCTCTATGGGCGTGGAGTAGAAAAGGTTTGTTTAAGTTTTCTTCGCTAGATTTGTTTCTATGATGAGTGTAAAGATTCAAACCAGGAGGTTTAAAAAATTGTCTGGGAAAAGGAGCAATCACTTTTATCCATTAGTAGCTCATTTTCCTTCCATGTTTTGCATTTTTTTGTTTTTAAATAGTATTGTTTTTTGTTTCTTAAACCCTATACTATACAATTCCAAGTTTTAACAACTCTTTAGGTTAAACCTTTTGAAAAAAAATGTTAAAAAAGGCGAAATTTTTTTTAAGAAGAGTTTTCACCTTTTCCCATAACGTCTTCTACTCTATTTAAGGCAAGCTTCATCATTTGTGCCACTTTGCAATCGCTTTGAATTTGGACAAGTAGCCCTGGTAGCGCAGTCAGTAGCGCACAGGGTTCAAGAACAGAAGGTCGCTGGTGAGGTTCTGGGCTCGGCCAATTTCTTTCCAAGAATTGATGATAGTCATTGTGACAGGATTCACTCCTCTCTCACTGCTAATCATTGTTCCAACCATGGTTATGTGGGAAAGCAGCCAATGGCTTGAAAAGAATATTGTGCAGAGTACTGGCTGCAGCAATATAACTGGAATAATGTTGTTGCGATTTAAGTGAAATAGTGTTGAAAACGGCATTAAACATCACACAATCAATTTTGTCATTTGGTAAAGATTAAAGTGTGTGTAAAGGAACTGTTTTTGTATCCTGGATATTACTTATCCTATGTGCAATTCATTTTTGTACTCTTTCAAAGACAAGTTCTGTAAATTTAGCCTCATTTGATTTGTGGACTGCAATAGCTTTCAATATCAATGCATTTACAATTTTGTTGTCTTACAGTTGAAGTGAAATCTCTGCTGGAATGGTTTAACTCTTTACCAAACAACACAATTTTAGATATGTCCATTTATGTAAAGTATTTGCAGAATACAAAATAATTGTAACTCAGAAGTAGAAATTTGTTGCTGGAAGGGCAGAAAACATTGTGGGAAAAGGAGAAAATGCTGGGCACCAGCATTTTCTCCTTTTCCAACAGTGTTTTCAAAAGCCTTCTCTGTAAATGTTGTTAAAACTTGAGATTGTCAGGTAGGTGGTTAAGTTTCTTTGAAACAAGAACATTTATTCACTACAGGACTATGCAAAAGCATTAAGATATTTCACCCAGTCTGCAGATCAGGGTTGGTCAGATGGTCAGTTACAGTTGGGGCTGATGCATTATAGTAAGTTAGAATATAAATAGACAATTATTCCAAATAATCAAATATTACTTAGTACAGTAAAACTCCTCTATTAAGACCACCCGTGGTACTTTTAAGATTTGGTCTCATTGGTGGGGTGGTCTGATTTCCGGGTTTCACACACCTACATTATGAAATAAACCCTGGCTCTGAGTAGACTTGTACAGGGCTAAATAAAGTAAATAGTAAATGCATTTCATTTAGGGAAGCCTAAGTACACAAATGAAAATGACAAGAATACTTTCATGTTCTTTGGAAAGTTATATGTTTCTTGAATTTATTGAATAAATCCACCTGTAAAAGCATGTCAGTTCAAAAATCACAACCAGGTATGTTCACAAACTAACTAAATGAATCTGACGACTAAATAATCTAATTTAACTGATATAGAACTTGTCATATTCTCATTTTTGATCTGCTTTTTCACTTTGTGTAGTCTCAAGAACTGATATTCCAAGTGCCGGTTTTCATTTTAAAACAAAGATTTTCGAATACGTGCTGATCTTTGAACGTTTGACGTCTATGTAAAATCGCCCCCTTTTTTTTCATTTTTATCTGAGTTGATTAATCGAACAGTCCTGCTATTCGTCAATCTCACAGTCATTGTGTTCAGTTGTTTACAATCGCATATTTGTTACAGTATAATTACAGTATGTAAAGTGTCAAAAACAAAATAACCCCATCTCGATCACCACTAAACCCAAGCATCTTAAATTACATCAGCTGGCTATAAACAATAAATCGTAATCACCCGGATGAAGACATGTTTGTCATTCGGGTCAGCGATGTGTGATGAACGCTTGATTACCTTGTGAAATCCGAATCGACGGTTAAAAGATAACAATTCACAGGTCGTTTGGTTATGTTACGTAACATCCTGATCATTAACACAATCATATTACAATTAATGGTCGATAGACAAACAAATTGATTGATTGATTGTCAATTCCATCGGATCCAAGAATATTCGTACATCTGGCACTGTCTTTGGTTTGCCATTACAGACGCGTGAAAATTAGCTGGTCGAAAAGAGGTTTAGAAATCAAGAGGTTGTTTCACGGGGTTAAAATTCACAGGTAAATTCATATTGGTACTGAAAATAGTGGTCGTATTGTCGGAATAGCGGGGTGCTCGTATTTCCGGGTTCATGATCATTGATGTTTAAGAAGGAAAAATTCCGTTCTGACAAAATTCATTCGTAATAGTGGGTTGCTCATATTGTCTGGGTGGTCTTGAAGAGAGGTTTTACTGTAGTTACTACTACTTTTTTTAAAACGTCATTGTAAATTGTCAGTTTGTTTGTGGTTTTTATGCATGTTACGATGATTTTTCTTCAAAAATAGTGTAGCAGGAATTTTGATTGCTGGCATTACAATATCTGATACTCTATTTTCCAGAGGCATAAACTGTTCTATTCCCAGCTAGTCCTCTGAGAGCTATTCCAGTTAGACATAGGTACCCGGGGGGGACGGCAGTTTAAAAAACTTCTATCGGGGGGGTGTCCCTTTAACGAAATCGCTTCTGTCGGTGGTCATGTAAGCCAAAAATTTGCTTCTATGGGGGGTTGTATATGGAAAATTTCGGGAAAAAAATGCGTTTGAGCCTCATAAAAAACGGAACATAAAGAAGACAAATGAATTTAAGTAGAATGACAGATCTTAAATAGGGCTTTTTTCCCTTCCATAATAGAGGCCGATATTCGGCGACTTCCCAATTGCAAAAAGCATTTTTTTCCCCAATTTGGGTGAAAGAATTTCCCAATTTTGCTTAAGGAATTTCCCATAATACGATGCTGAAATTCCCATTAAGTTAAAATACCAATATCTCGAAAGCTATTTTACATGATCAGATATAAAACTTTCGTTATTTAGCAGCGAATGAAACCAAAAGCAAGCTTTTTATTGATTTGTACCGAAATGACTCAGCTGACTGCGCTGCACTACGGCCGAAATGTTGCGATTTCTTGGCGCCATAAGGTTTGTTTAATGGAGGCAACCCTAGCCGAACAGAGTTATTTTTCGTGTATTATAACACCACGCATAGACTTGACGCGGTTGTTATTATCCTATCATTCACTATTAAATCCTTTGACAAGTTATATAAATTTTTTTCTTTTATAAAAACTTACAGATGACAAAAGAAGTTTTCTTAATTTAACACTGTGGAACATATCCTTGCTCGGTTGCGGTAAACCTATTTGAAAAAAAAATCAAGCACGCTGTATCCAAGTTAAACATGTCAAGAACCGGGAAACATTACAAAAAGTTTGTTAAAAGGGCTGCAGACGATAAAGGCCAGCGCAGCCTTTTTACTTTCGACGTGAAACATTCAAATTCTTTGCCGATCGATCTGCAGGTAATCAAATCTCCGCATTCTCAATCTGAAGTGCCGGTTCTGTCGGCCATCGCCGATCTCCCGTTGTTTGAAGACTAGACAATTATTGTCGAGTGTCCTTATTCCTTGAGTGTCCTTGAACCGGTGATTTTTGTGTACATCTTGTAAAGCACATAGTTTGATGACGTCACACGGCATTTCTGCTCGTAACCCTTACTAATATTCAAATGTTTTATTGCCTTTGAATTTCGGACAAGTACAAGACAAATACAACCAATAATCTCCTATAAAAGAAATTGACATCTTTTTACTTAAATCTAAATAGTGTTCCTTCAAAAAAAGTGCAAAGATCTTCGACTTTCTGACGTAAATACTACCGAGCTATCGGAATTAGGTCACGCCAGGTTTGCACAAGAAGGCCGACAGCATGTTCTTTATTTATGCACATTGAACATGAAAATTGTTATCTAAGTTATTCTTTTCATACGAACGTGATCAGAAATGATTTTTTTATGAAGGCAAATAATTTCTAGCTCATATTCTGGTCTCAATTCTTAATTTCATAATGTTGTTTCCTTATCATCACGGAATACGGACACTCGAGGCTATATCATCCCTGCACATGATGCAAACTCTACATCTCTAGACATAATATCAAAGCCTAGCCCATTAATTTCCACAAATAATGATTCCCTTGCATCATATGATGGCTGGAAAGCAGTTCTGCTAGAGTATTAACGCCGGCACCCATGGTAGTCTCAATGATGAGACGCTACAGTGATTTTTTTTTTTCATATTTGGACATTTATTGTGCACCATGCCGTCACAAGTCCATCGTAAATTTTCCAGTAGCAAAGATAGAGCGCTATACTGCCTTTCTGTTTCGTAGGTTTAATCTGTATTGCAGCGAAATGCAATTAAATTTAAGTAACTAACATGACCAAAGACAAATTAGTAAACCTTTTATCACCTAAAGAGCTTGTAGAACTAAGAAGTTGTTTATAACATGTAATTCTCGGAAAAAACACTGATGAAATTTATCGTGCGTGGCGGCCATTTTGAGTGTTTTCGGGAACGTAAACAATTCGAGTAACAGATGAAATGCACGGTTATCTCTTATGTTCAGCATTTAAATTGAAAATTTTTGTATTTCAAACGAAGGATTATCAAATACGTAAGCAAAAGATATGTTCAAATCCTAGGTTTGTGCTCTATATGCGAAATTATGAGAGTTCAAACTGGCGCACAAAATCTGTGCGGAGCTTTCAACTGATTTTGTCTTGATTGTCTATGTACCAAGAGGCGACCAGTCAAAAAGTAACATCGCCTTTGGGGACAGTCATCTGTACTGGCACCCATGGGTGTACCACAGTAGTGTTAAAAAGGGCTGTAAGCCTGTAAATACTGTGAGATACTTGGCCATGACTTAAGCAGTTACAGTGTAACTGTTAAATTTGTTTCATTTATTAAATTGTTGCAACTTTCTGTTTATGTATGTGCACAGCCATTGATTTTTTATTGATGTACCTTGAAAGTCAGTCTGCTTTTTCCCAATTTTGCTAAAATGGCACATGATTTTCCTGAAGTGAAAAGCTAAAGCCCCTTCCCAATTTTTGCAAAAAAGCCCTGTCTTTGTAACGTTTTTCGTCCAAGAACAATGCATCACGGAAACCGAGTAGAGAGGGTCCGTTTAATTATGGCAAGGGAAACAACTTGCACAGGTAACACTAAATTAGGAAATACGCAACAAAAGAATTATATTTGAAAATGAATAATTGGTACCAGCATAATTTGTCGATAAATATTTCTATATTAATTATCGTGCTTTAATGCAATTGTATTCATCTCACGTTACCAAAGTTGGACAAATAATGGGTATTTTACAGAAGAAAAATTTCGCTGAATTTTAATTTCTGACGAGTATTCTTCCAATGGCAACAACCATCCCAAGAAGCATGATCGCAGAATTTTCAACTGCAGAGTTGTGTTCCTGCCTGCAAAGCCAGGGATTGTCATGCCTACAGCAGGCATTTGAAGGGAAATATCCATCTAGATTACCATGTTAGAAATACTGATTCCGATAAATGTTGTTGTTGGGTAAAACCGATATGGACGTAACGTGTAGTCGGACATGAACTGCAAGAGGGCTTTTCTTTACAAGGAAAATTACATGAATGACATCTTGAATGATATTCAGAAGATAAGTTATGCCAACAGATGAACAAACTTTAGGTTTGCACTCCGTCCATCCGTCTGTCTGTCCATCTGCACGCAAATCAGTTTTCCGGACGTATTTTCTAAACCCTGGAAGATATTGAGCTGATTTTTGGTACGTAAGTCAACCAACAAGAGTTACAGATCAAGTTAGAGTTTCATTCTGGTCCACTGAATATTAACGAGATTACAGGCCTTGTACTTAGAAATTTTCACCAAAAAAAAAAAGGTTTTCAGACTTTTTTTTTCTGAACTCTGGCAGATATTAAACTGATTTTTGGTGTGTAAGTCAACCAACAAGAGTTACAGAGCAAGTTTGAGTTTCGTTCCGGTCCACTGATTTTTGACGAAATTACGGGCCTTGGCCTCAGAAATTTTCACACAAAAAAAGTTTTCTGTACTTTTTTTCTAAACGCTGGAAGATATTAAGCTGCTTTTTGGTGTGCAAGTCAACCACAATGAGTTACAGATCAATATTGAGTTTCTTTTTGGTCCACTGATTTTTGACAAGTCAATATTGAGTTTCATATTGGTCCACTGATTTTTGACGAAATTACAGGCCTTGGACTTAGAAATTTTCACCAAAAAACAGTTTTCCGGACTTTTTTTTCTAAATTCTGGCAGATATTGAGCTGATTTTTGGTGTGCAAGTCAACCACTATGAGTTAAAATCAAGTTTGAGTTTCGTTCCAGTCCACTGATTTTTGACAAAATTACGGGCCTTGGACTTAGAAAATTTCACTGAAAAAACAGTTTTCGGGACTTTTTTACTTACAATGCTAATGTTTGTTAAATAGGTACCTGTCATTGATACTGATCTTCTGTGGGTTATATGTCCAAGGTCAAGGTCAAAAATTTTAACCCTTATGAAAATGATTTGTAGCTGCGTCATGGAAAAAGGGGGCTTCATGTTATATTTCATTTCATTTCTTGTGAATGCAACATACTCCTCCCACATTTTGTGACGGATTTGGATAAAATTTTCACAGAATGTTTCTCATCATGTGACTTGGCGCATATTGTCAAGGTTTTGCGATTTGTAGCTGCGTCATGGAAAAAGGGGTCTTCATGTTATATTTTATTTTTCACCAATATCTAATTGCTGGACATATCTCAACAGATTTGGATGAGATTTTCACAGATCATGTGACCTAGCACATATTGTCAGGGTTTTGGAATTTATTTCTATGTCATGGAAAAAGGGGGCTTCATGTCAAATGTAATTTTTCATCAATGTATCCTCAACTAATGGACATAATTTCATGAAGCTTCATATTTTTATTGGTTGATCAAAGCCAATGACCAATGAGCCCTTCGAACGTCTGTCTGTCCATCCACCAGTTCGTGGGTGAACCTTTTAGATCACAAGTAACACAATATATCCATTGAGCTACCCAGGCAGGTGCTAGAAATTCCAACACTTTAGTCTCTATAGCTAGCTGCCTGAAGTAGCAGTTATGTGGCGGCGTATATTGTGACAACGGCACTCTTGTTGCTATATGGAGCCCTTGCTCATAATTAAAAAACAGGTAACTCTCTGGAAATTATTTCATTTACTGACTTTCGCAATGAAAACGCAACCTGTTCGATATCTTCCTCCATGCTTGTTAGAAATCAGGAAATCTTTCAGCTGGTGCTGACTATGATATCATACCTACATGAAAGCCTAATGGTAAATGTGTAAGTTACTAAGCTGAATTTTACTGGAACTTTGAAAATAGTATTGCCAATTTTTTTGTTTCTTTTTCTTTCTTTTACACATTTATGCCCTTTTTCCAGCAGGCACTTTCATATTTTTTTTATGTTACTGCTGTTAGAGCTATGTTGTTATTACAGAAATGTGTTTTTTTTTTTTAAACTAGCTGGATGTAACGAATACCAGTAGTAACAGAACATAGAACATTTTGAGGATGGTTAAATAAGTTCTGATCTGAAACACAGAATAATCATTAAATTTGTGTTATCAAACTGAGATAAGAAAAAAACTTCTAAACCCCAGGAAAAAAATTCTGTCCCTCAAAAATCCTGAAAAAAAAAAAAAACTTCTATGGGGGGTCCTTTTCATCGGAAATCCACTGCTGTCCCATGTCGGGTTGAGCAGAAATTTGCTTCTCTTGGGGGATGGTCAAATTTGAAAGTGCCTTCCCCCCGGGGTACCTATGTTTAAATGGAATAGCCCTGAACAGATTGATCTTTTTTAACCATGGTATATAAGAACCATACTGTATAAGAAAAAAGAAAATTTTCAAAACATCATTTATGCACAAATTAGTTTCTTGTTACTAACCTTTCACGACTTCATTTTTCATTATATTTGCTAGAAGTATTTGTAACTAATTATAGCAATAAAATTCTGTTAAAAAAGAGAAAACAACATTTGCGCTATCGACTATAATTCATGTTACATGTACGTTTTGTTCTTTCCCAGAATAATATTTTATTAGTTTTTTGTTAATCATATTTAATTTTTGTAGTCACCCAAGGTGCTGGCTCCTGGAGAAAAAAGAACTAAGTTTCTGCAAGTTAAATTTAGATGAGGAAAGCATATGGGAGAAAAACTTGCGATACTCTGTGCGTTAGATGCATATGAAAACCACTTTTCAGTAGAGAAGTGCCTTTTATATGCATTTAATCCTTAGGCTGCTAAGCACGACTAACTGACCTTTTGCGGACAGTGTAGATCAAGATCAGACTGCACATTCTGTGCAGTCTGATCTTGATCTACACTGTCCAATAAAGACACATTTTACCCCCAAAAAATACCTTTGAAATAGCAAAATTTGGGTTTTTATTATCAGCTTAGAAGTTTTACTTCACTTATTTAGCAAGAGAAGGGTTAATGCAGAAAAGATTAAAAAAACACCTTCAATGTAGAGATAGTGATTATCTTTACTTATTTCCAGGTGGTAAAGGTGTAAAAAGAGACTACAAACAAGCTGTTAGATATCTAAATTTAGCATCACAGGGTGGCCATGTTTTAGCATTCTTCCACTTGGCACAGATACACGCAACTGGTGTGGGTGTCATGAGGAACTGCCATACAGCTGTAGAGGTAAGATTTATATCTACTCTTCTAGTCATAGAAAGTTGAGGATAAACTGTTTTTATCCTGTCTCTCTCTAGAACTTTCATTAATTAGAATGCTTTCCTCTCTCTAACCTTAGGCTGTTTGACATAGGATGAGGAAACTCAAAGCATGTACTGTGCACATGAGAGCTTGAAAGTAAAGGTCACAGCCCTCAATTAAGTTTTTACCAAACATACTGTGTTTTAAAGACTCTGGAGGGTCCTGTGTGGCTCAGTGGTAAAGTGTAGGACTGGTGACTTGAAGGCCCCGGGTTCAAGCCTCACTGGCTCCGCTGGGTTTTTCACAGGAATGTCCTCGGGCAAGACACTTCATAGCCCTAGCCTAGTAATGGTGAAACCCAGGAAAACATGTGTAAGTGAGCTGTCATCGTAACATGACTGAAATAATGTTGAAAGCGGCGTAAAACACCATTCAAACATTCAAACAAAAGACTCCGGGGAGGAAAGCTTTTGAAAATATTGTGGTACAATGTTTTCTGCCATTTCAACAACAAATTTCATCATTAGAGACATAACTAATTTATTATCAGCAGAAGCTTTCACTTTGGACAGGTCTAAAATTCTGTTGATACTTTCAGAATATATCGGTCCAATTATTGCTGAATAACAGCTTTTGTTGCATGATTATCAGACTGGTATTTAGAGAAAATGAGTTTGTCCAGTCAAAGACATATAGGATCTGACACGAGTTGGCGTTTGAGATAAAATTTTGTTAAATGAGTCTAGGGAAAATCTAACTAATCGAGCCTTTGGCAAGCTTAATAACATTTTTCTCTTGACAGTTTAATAAAATTTTATCTCAAACTCCCAACTCATATCAGATTCTTTTTATCACATAACGATATTTCACAAGTTATAGATCAGCAGGTAAAACCATCTATAAAGGCATGTACGGTAATATCCACAAAACCCATTCACTTCTTTGACATACATACAAAATGACGTCACACAATTGTGATACCAAATAAGATAGAAAAGTTGTGATGGGTATATTACAATGAAAACAAGGGAGGTTATGTGATAGAATTTTGTTACGTTTTCAGTTATATAAGAATGTTGCAGAGAGAGGCAGTTGGGCTAGCATGTTGATGGAGGCTCACCAGTTTTACAAGGAGGGAAATGTCAATGAGGCTTTACTTAAATATACTTTCTTGGCCGAGTTAGGGTATGAAGTGGCCCAGACTAATGTAGCATATATCTTGGATCAGGGTGAGTTCACTTTTATGTATAAGGAAAAGCAGTCAGTGGTATATAAAGGATCTTGTGCATAGGGTTGTTTACTAAAATTTCAGTATTGTTCAGAAAGATGCACTAGTTGCTGTGACCCGAGATATTTTTGGAAATTGTGTTGGACATAAAACACTTTGATTAAAGTGAGTTTACTACTGTATTGATCAGAATAGTTCCAGAAGGAACTAGATATCCGTTATTATGATAAGTTTAATGTACAGAAGTGTGCATCCGTGTGAAATTTTATATTGCTATGCAAACATTAGTATGAGTGTAGAGTGTCAGTCTCTAGGATTACAGACTCAAGGTTGAGTGCAGTCAACACAGGTAAGCTGCAGGTACAATCAAGTTTATTGAAGTGATCTTAGATAATCTGTTGGTATCATCATGTGGAATGCAGATGATATAGATAAACTGCTAGTACCTATCATGTTGAACGCATTCAACATAGATAAGCTGCTGGCACCATAATGTTGAATGCAGTCAAAATGGATAAGCTGCTGGTGCCACCATGTTAAATGCAGTAAATATAGATAAGCTGCTGGTTCCAGCATGTTAATTGCAGTAAACATGAATAAGCTGCTGGTACATCAATGTTGAATGCAGTAAACAAAGAAGTAAACATAGATAAACTGCTTTAATCAATCATGTTGAGTGCAGTCAATAAAGATATGCTGCTTTAACCAATCATGAATATAGTCATTATAAATAACCTGCTAGTAACAGTCATGTTTTAATGAAGTCAAGATAAGCTGCTGGTATCAATCATGTTGGATGTGGTCAACTAAGATAAGCTGCATAAACAACCATGTTAAATGTGGTCAACAAATTAGTAAACATAAATAAGCTGCTGGTACCAATCATTTGCATACAGTCAACATAGACAAGCTGCTGGTAAAATCAAGTTTATCGATGTCAACATAGATAAGTTGCTGGTACTAATCATGTTGAATGCAGTCAACATACATAAGCTGCTGGTACCACCATGTTGAAAGCAGTCAAAATGGATAAGCTGCTGTTCCATCATGTTAAATGCAGTCAATCTAGATAAGCCGTTGATACCTTTATGTTGAATGCGGTGAACATACTAGAAAATTTGTGAACTCATTATGATCACAGTTTGACACAAGTTTTAAGCAGACAACTTTGAAAACACAGCTCTTAATTTGGATTTTCAAGAAGGAAAATTAGCAGTTTTATTAGCTCCACTGGCCGAAGGCCAGCAGGCTTACGTCATGGCCTGGTGTCCGTTGTGCTTCCATGCGTGTGTGCGTCCATGCGTGCGTGTGTGCGCTAACTTTTATTTCAAACATCTTCTTCTCTGAAACTACCCATCCAATTTCGATGAAACTTCACAGAAATGATCCTGCTATGGTCCTCTTCAGATTTCTTTAAAGAATTTGATTCCTTCTAAAACTGGTTGCCATGGCAACAAAACTGAAAAATATTGGAAATCTTTGAACATCTTCTTGTCTGAAACCGTAAGGCCTAGGGCTACCAAATTTGGCATGTAGCTTTATCTAGGGGGCCTCTATCAAGTTTCTTCAAATTATAGCCTTGGGGTCAAAATTGGCCCCACCTCGGGGGTCACAAGTTTTACATGGGCTTATATAGAGAAAACTTTAGAAATTTTCCTGTACCTAGCCATCATGCCTAGGGCTACCGAATTTTGCATGTAGCTTTATCTAGTGGGCCTCTACCAAGAGTGCCCAAATTATATCCCTGGGGTCAAATTTGACCATGCCCCGGGGTCACATGTTTTTCATGGGCTTATATAGAGAAAACTTTAGAAATCTTCCTGTACCTAGCCACAAGGCCTAGGACTACCAAATTTTGCATGTAGCTTTATCTAGTGGGCCTCTACCAAGAGTGCCCAAATTATAGCCCTGGGGTTAAATTTGACCCCGCCCTGGGGGCCACAAGTTTTTCATGGGCTTATATAAAGAAAAACTTAAGGAATCTCCCTGTACTTAGCCGTAAAGCCTAGGGCTACCAAGTTTAGCATGTAGATTTATCGAGTGGGCCTCTTGCAAGAGTGCCCAAATTATAGCCTTGGGGTCAAATTTGACCTTGCCCTGGGAGGGGGGGGTGTCACAAGTTTTTCATGGGCTTTTATAGTGAAAACTTTCTTTCTTGTTACAAACCGTAAGAACTAGGGCTACCAAATATAGCCCTGTTTCAGGGGTCTCATGTTTTACAGGACCTCTTATTGTGGAAACTTGGAAAATCTTGTTTATAACCACACATTCTAGACCTTTATTATTTGGTATGGGGCTTTATCTTGTGGACCTCTACCAGGATTCAAGTATTCATAGCTCTGTGGTCAAAAATGGCTTTGCCCTGGGGTCATAACTTTCTCGTGGGATAGTATGGAGAAAACGTTGTTTGTCTACTAGTTGGAAACGAATTGGCAAAGTATTGTAATGTTTGGCGTGTAGGGTTTTTACTTATTAGCCAGTGGAGCGATACAGGGCCACCATGGCCCTCTTGTTTTCCTTTAGCTACAGTATTTTTCAAAAATAGCCAGTACCAAAACCAAATAAACTGTCTTAACTCTTTATCAGATGACAAATTGTGATAATATGGTCACAAGCTCAAGTTCTCCGAATGCATAGAAGGCAGTGAGTAGGGCTAGCCCTAAGACATTGTTTTAAAATGCTTTCTTCCACAAGAGTTGTCACAACAGCCAACTGTTTTGTAAAGACTAAAAAGGTAATTAGTGAAAACTGTTTCTGATATAGAGGATCTGACATCAATTGGCATCTGAGATAAAATTTTTTTGAACAAGTCTAGGAAAAGTGTTATTAAGCCAGCCTTTGGCGAGCTTAATAACATTTTCTCTTGACAAGTTTAATAAAATTTTATCTCAAATGCCAAAAAATGTCAAATTCTTTTTTTTTTTTTTTTTTTTTTAAATCACATTACGATATTTCACAAATTAAAAATCACAAGATGCAAAACCATCTGTAGATGCACCCGTTGTAATATCCATAAAACCCATTCACTTTTTTGAAATATGTTCAAAATAATGTCAAAAAATGACGTCATACAATTGTGATATCAGGTGGGTAGAAGATGAGAAAAATTTTAATGGGTATATTACGCTGAAAACAAGGGAGAATATTTGATAAAAACCTTTCTTGTTCTTAACCTGAAGTGTTTGTTTCCATATAGGTGAAAGTTCCCTGTTCACAGAGAAAGAGACCTACCAGAGAGCCTTGTTACAGTGGACTAGAGCTGCTTCACAAGGTAGTGTTTTGATATATTGTACTTTTGTACAGTCATGTTTGTTTGGATCTTGTCTTTCTAACTATGCTTTAGACAGATTGCATCAATTTTGAGAAAAATCTTGTGATGCATATTAATTTTGTTGGTTCAAAATGTATTTGAACATTATTTTGCATTATCATAGAGACTTCAAATTTTTGCTTCATTCTCTCGTTGCATCAAGTTTCCTCACACAGCTTTAAAGGTGGGTATTTAGATTTTTCACATCTCACCAAATTAAAAAATATATATATCACTGAAATTTATATGAAAAAACAATACAAATCATCAATAATTAAGAATCATAAAATTACAAAAAAAAATTTTTTTTGATGGTGTTCCCTTAAAAGGCTACGTAGCCTCTTAAGGTATTTTTAGATTTCGCGCCAGAAATCAAAAAAGCATTGTGAGAATGTCAAGTGACTGGCACGTGACTAATGACGCTTAAATTCCATTAACATAACAAACATGTAATTATTTTCAGGGTTCCCACTGGGCTTCACATTTGATGCCATTTGCGATAGATTTTTATATGTGGCGCCAAAAAATGCCAATTGGCGAAAATGACTGGCGCCGATATTTTTCATATCGGGATGCCGAACACTTTAAAACTGGCCCCCTTCACTGCAATGCATGGATGCATGACCGCCAATCCATCGATAAAAGTAGAATAAATCAGCTGGAATAAACAACGGCATCGAAGTAATCAAAATTACCTCACGAATCGATGTCATTTACACCTGTCTATCCGAATATACATACACTTTCGATAACATAAACATCCGGCTAGATAAAAAATGTAAATTTATTTTGAAAAATTGTGCGAAAGTGAAAGTATCGAAGACCAGTGGCCTATATCAGTCGTGAATGTTACTAAATGTCCAAATGAATCATGATCGCAGGTAAAATACAGCGGGTTTCCAAAATAGCAACAGTGTCGCCGTCGGCGATGACTAAAACCCGGACCGTAATGTTATCGTCGTCCTTGGCATTTTCTATGTCGTTCTTCCTCCATTAATTGTCCACCTTTTCGGAAAATTTGTTTGGTTTTTTTAATATTTTAACTTTTTTATACTGTTACAGATAAAAAAAAAAGTCCCTACAGAAGCAATTTCTTTCTAAGGGAGAAATTTCTTCTTTTTTTTAACATTTTTAGCTCACCTGAGCACAAAGTGCTCAAGGTGAGCTATTGTGATCGGTCAATGTCCGTCGTCCTCCGTCCGTCCGTCCATCCGACCGTCCGTTCACAATTACAAAAAAATCTTCTCCTCCTGAACCGCCAATCAGATTTCAATGAAACTTCACAGAAATGATCCTTAGGTGATTCACTTTCAGAATACGTCAAAGATTTGAATTCCATGAAGAACTCTGGTTGCCATGGCAACCGAAAGAAAAAACTTTAAAAATCTTCTTGTCCCAAACTGTAAGGGCTAGAGCTTTCATATTTGGCATGTAGCATCATCTAGTGGCCCTTTACCAAAATACTTCAAATTATGGCCCTAGTGTGGAAATTGGCCCTATGCTGTGGGTTCTCGTATTTCACATAGCGATAAAGAAGGAAATCTTTAAAAATCTCCTTGTCTCAAACTGTAAGGGCTAGAGCTTTCATATTTGGCATGTAGCATCATCTAGTGGCCCTTTACCAAAATACTTCAAATTATGGCCCTAGTGTCGAATTTGGCCCTATGTTGTGGGTTCTCGGATTTCACATAGAGATAAAGAAGGAAATCTTTAAAAATCTCCTTGTCCCAAACCGTAAGTGCTAGAGCTTTCATATTTGGCATGTAGAATCATCTAGTGGCCCTTTACCAAAATACTTCAAATTTTGGCCATAGTATGGAAATAAGGTAAAAGAAAAAGTTGTAAATGCTGGTAACGTAATCAATTACAATCAATGTTTTGTACCCTTTTTTACTCAAATTAGATTTATGTTGCCCTTTTGATGATATGATCAGCTATTGCTACAACTTTCCATTTGGATTAGTCTGTAACTCGTATCCATGGTAATAATGACAAAATTCAAGACTGATCTAATTTCAAATTGTTGCATTTTCTGCCCCACATCGATAGATCAGGGCCTACTCAGGTGAGCGATATATCACCATCATGGTCCTCTTGTTTTTTTACATATTGACTTTGTTGTTTGGTTTGTACAATTTAAACTTCTATATGTTTCAAAAAGTCTTTCTTTAAAACTTTGTTACAAAAGTAGAAATTGCTCTCAATGACCTATTTCTGCTTTTGTCACAGTGGTTTTACAAACATTAAAGATAGATCTACTTAAACTTAATAGATGTTGTTTTTTCCATTGTTCACAAAAATAATTTTTTTTACTATATTCATGTAAAAGACATAGATATGAGTTATGAAATCTGATGAAAACAAATGTTTTCTTGTTTGTTTTTTTTATTGACACAACCATGTGATGAAAATTTATAGACCAATTCTTGATTATGCCTGACCCCCCGGTACTTTCATTTTAAAATTGGCACCAACTGGCTCTAATTATTTCAGTTTGGCGCAAACTTTTCTCATTTGGCGAAAGTGATCGCGCAAGAAAAAAAGAAGCCAGAGGGAACCCAGATTACCAGCATTTTCTCCTTTTCCTTCAGTGTTTTCTACTCATTCAAAGACAAATTCCATCATTTGAGTCACATTTAATTTGTTCTCTGTAAATGCATTTGATATGGCAAGTCAGAGATTTTATTGTATGGTAAAGAGTTAAAGCTGGCACTGTAGAGTTGTCTCAAGAACGTTAGGCCAGGGTTTGTGGAGAAGCAAAACTAGTCTTAGATTTATACCATTAAAGAGTTTCGTAGTGACCGTGGTTGTGAGGTAGAGTGTCGGCTTCGCAACCAAAAGGTCCAGAGTCCGAGACTCAGGAGCGGGTGTCAGTTTGGGATTTTTCATTGGCCCATACATTTGGCCCGAGTACTGGTGTAGTTCCCAGGAAGCAGAATCGAGAGAGATTAGTATGAGTTGTAAGAACTTGTTTCTTAATTGATGTAAAATGAATATGTTTAAACTAAAGAGTTGCCTTAAGGAAAAAGGTATGTGTAGGTGGTCACAACACAAGTTTAAAAAAATCTTATTGATGATGGGGTATTCTGCCTTAGTGAATAATGTTGGTTAGAGTTGATATTTGAGTTGATTTCTGTGGGTTGTCGATAAAAATGTTTCTGCTGCATAACACATTGGAAAGACCAAACATTGTCTTAACCCTTAGTCTGCTAAGCGCAACTCATTGAACTTTTGCGGACAGTGTAGATCAAGATCAGACTGCACAGAACGTGCAGTCTGATCTTTGATCTACACTGTCCGTACAGCAAAATTTGATTCTTTACTATCAGATCAAAAAATTCACCTATTTAGCAGGATCAGGGTTAATACCTCATAATTTGGTTGATAGAAAGGAGTGGGAAGTAGGGTGCAAAAATTTTTTAAGTCAGCGTAGTCCTGCATAGAGAATTTTAAAACAGAATTTGCATGAAATATTTTTTAACATCCAGGAGAATAGCAGCATTAATTTTATAAAACAAAGACATAGAGGATAATTGTCTGTTTTTTCATTCAAATTTTTCAAATTTCTTTCACTGAGTGAAAAGCAAAGACTATATTTTTATGAGTGCTGAAGCCACTAATGAAAATATGGCCTTTGCTTTTCATGAGATGAAAGAAATTTCGATCATACAATTAAAAAAAAAAATACTCTATTTCTATTTTATGCTCTTCATTTTAACTTTTCAACTTTGGGATTTTTCATTGGCTACACATTCGGTGCGAGTACTGGTGTGGTTCCTAGGAAGCAGAGTCTAGAAAGATTGGTGTAAATTGTAAGAACTTGTTTTTCAATCAGTGTAAAATAAATATGTTTAGATTAAATAAATCTATTCAATTTAGTTAGATATGGACTAGCTGTAATAATGATGTCATGAGTGATGTTGACTACTTCATAAATCATGAAGTTCACCCGCTAAAAATTCATTCATATTCCATAAATATCTGTGGTAGATCTATGTCAGAAATAAAAGTTGTAACATTCACTGGTGAATTATAAAATTCACTGGTGTGAATTAGAAAGATATAATTCACTATTAGATTTCTATGAAATACTGAAAAGAAAATTTCAATACAGGGTTACTTTTCGAAGAGTAGATTTAAGACAAGACTGCACATTATGTGCAGTCTAATACCCACCATATGGTGTCTGCATAAACACTCAGTTTTACTTGTGGCCTTTAAACACTTAACTCTTTGCCACACAGTGTTGAGTTTTGACAACCCTGAGAAAAAAGGCTTTTGAAAGCATTGCGGGAAAAGGAGAAAATGCTGGTAACCAGGATTTTCTCCTTTCCCCACAATGTTTTCCATCTATTCAAGGACAAATACTTTCATTTGAAAAACATCTGAATTATCATCTGAAAATTTCTTCATTATGGATGAGTCTAAATGTTGTGGTGTGGTAAATTTTAGACTTGTTATACCCCCGCAAAACGAATGTTTTCGGGGGTATACTGGAATCAGCCTGTCTGTCCATGTGTCCATCCATGTGTCCGTCTGTGTACAAAATACTAGTAATTGCCTGTTTCTGTCAAAGTGCTGGCGGGGGTATTAAGTCACATTCAGTGAAAGCTCTAGTATTCTAATTGTCAAGAATTTTCTATACATGTATTTCTAAGTAAAACTGTTTCTGGTTCAGCCAATCAGAAACTGTGTTACTTTCATATCTAAGAATTAGATTGCAATTTAGAAAGGTTGATGAATATGCACTAAGGTCTTTAGTTGTTTTTGCAGGTATTCTAGAATAAGATCAGACTATGCATTCTGTACTTTCTGATCTAGATCTACATTGTAAGTAAAAACAACTAAAGTTGTGCCTGGCTTATTATTGTTCTGTTTCATGCGGGTTCTAATCAGAAAAGTTTACTCATTACCTCATGCATATGACTCTCTTTGTCTTGTGGTTGGAATACTCATGAAGACCTTATGGGAAAAGGAAAAATTGCTAGAGACCGTTTGCCATTTTCGAGAGGTAGATGAGTTCTTGTATCAATTCTGAAGACATGCGGATTATCCAAATTTACAGTGCTGGTCTTTGTTGTTGTCTGTGAATTTGTTTTTGGAGGTAGTTAGCTGGTATGTCTTTTATAAAAGAAGGTTGGGCAGATGCCAAAAAAAAATGTGACTCAGAAATTAGAATTGATTTATGTTAGGGTAGAAAACTTTATGGAAAAGGGAGAAGATGCTGGTTATCAGAATTTTCTTCATTTTCCCCGGAATACTTTCTAATCTTCTTCTGTAAGGTTGTTAAAGATTGTTTGATAAAGGATTAATTTTAAGCCTCATTTTATTTCAGGCTCAACAGTGGCAAGATTAAAAATGGGGGATTACCATTACTATGGTTACGGGACAGAAATTGATTACGAGACGGCAGCCTCACATTACAGAATGGCCACGGAGCAACAACACAACGCACAGGCCATGTTTAATCTAGGATATATGCATGAACAGGGCTTAGGCCTTAAACAGGTAATAGAAAGAAACAATTTAGGGTTGACTGTTAGACTGTAAATAAAAAAGAATGGGTTGGTGAGCTTTTAAAAAGGCACATTCTATTTTGAAATTGATTGGATAAAAATTACAAGGGGGCCATTTTACTAAAGTTTATACATGAATAAAAATCTGAAATTTTGTAGGCTGTGGCATATTTTAAAGTTTTATGTTGTACCTGGGTTTGCATAGCTGAGTTTAAACTTAAGTTTTTGATTTGCATGCAAGGGTTAAGCCTTTACCAAACAACAAAATTTTTGTCCGTTTTAGACAAAATCTTAGACTTGATGGCTAAATCCAGAGTTTGAATGACTCTGAGAAAGACACCTTTTGAAAATAATTTGGGAAAAGGACAAAATGCTGGTAACTAGCATTTTCTCCTTTTCCTAACTATGTTTTCTAGCTTTTCTAGCAAATCAAATCATTTGAACCACATTTACTTTGTCGTTTAAAAAATGTTTTCAATTTGGGCAAGTTAAAATTTTTGTCATAATTTCTGACTGGTCCAAATTGAAAGCATTTGCAGACAATAAATTAAGTGCTACTCAGATGGAAAGATTTGTCTGTGATAGGGTAGAAAATATTGTGGGAAATGAACAAATTGCTGGTTACCAGCAATTTTTTTTTTCACACTATTTTTTTCAAAGACTGTCTTTCACAGGGTTGTTTGAACTTGATATTGTTTGGTAAAATGTTAATGTATCATTGTAGGATGTCCATTTAGCAAAGAGATTTTATGACATGGCAGCAGAAACAAGTGGAGATGCTTATGTGCCCGTAACTCTAGCTCTGATAAAACTGGGATTATTGTATGGCTTCGATGTTTTTAATAAAGAGGTAAGAGCCCTCTCAGTCTACAAGTGCTTGTTAACTTTTTTATCGGACAGCAAAGTTGTAACTCCTTACCAAGTAACAAAATTTTGGACTTGACCAAATTGAAAGTACGTGTATTTGCAGACAACAAAATAAATGTAAGTCAGATGATTAATTCTAGCCTTGATAGGGTAGAAAACATTGTGGGAAAAGGAGAAAATGCTGGTTACCAGCATTTTCTCCTTTTCCCTCAATGTTTTCAAAAGCTTTCTTCTTCAGGGTCGTCAAAACTAAGAATTGTGTGCTAAAGGGTTAAACAGGTCCAAATTGAAAGCTTTTGTAGACATCGATTAAGAATCATCTTGAAAGATGAAAATTGTCTTTTCTTTGTTTGTTTAAACGGTGTTTAACATCGTTTTCAACATTACTACAGTTATATGGTCAGTGCACCTATCCATCCTTTTACACAGTTTCTTTTATCAGCCCTTTTTACAATATTCTTTCCAAGCCACAGGCTGCTTTCCCACATAACCATCTTTAAAATGATGATCAGTGGTGAGAGAGGAATGAATCCCTGTCTCAATGACTATCATTAATCTCAGGGAAAGAAATTAGCTGAGCTGGAGAATTTAACCAGCGACCCCCTGGTTTCAAGGCCTGCATATGAAAGACTCTGCTACTGGGCTCTGCAAGTTTGTCTATGGAAGGGCGAAAAATGCTGGTTACCAGCATTTTTTTCTTTTCCCACTATGTTTTCAATAGCTTTATCCTGCAGGGTTGTGGAAACTCAGGATTGTGTGGTAAAGGGCTACTTGATGGAACCCTTGAGAGAGAGAGAGAGAGAGAGAGAGAGAGAGAGATATCTCTCTCTCTCTCTCTCTCTCTCTCTCTCTCTCTCTCTCTCTCTCTCTCACAAAATTATTGTGGCTAGAATTGTAGGATTTCTCTTTCAAAAGGAGGAAAACTTTGTGTAAAAAGAAGGTTACCAGCATTTCTACTTTTGTAACAAAGTTTTCATAAGTTCTCATTTCTCAGGATTTTTTAAACTCAGGATTGTTTGGAAAAGGGTGTAAGATATTCATTGAAGGGAAATCTCAAAGTTTTGCTGTATTTTTCATTAAAGTTTATTTCATTTTTCTGTTTTCAGTTAGAAGGATACAACAGTATATTTAAAAGATTAGACATTCGCTATCAACTTGGCCCCAGCTGGGATATTTATTTAGCAACATTTTTAGCTATTGTTCTTGGTATAGCAGTTGTTATTCGACGACAGCGGTAGCACAACTTTGTGTGTTTGTTCTGTGTTCCATGTTTACCCTTTACAAAATGATTCCAAGTTTTAACAACCCTGAGAAAGACAGCTTTTGAAAACATTGTGGGATAAGGAGTAAATGCTTTTGAAAACATTGTGGGAAAAGGAGTAAATGCTGGTTACAAGCATTTTCTCTGTTTCTCAGACAATGTTATCTACCTTTTCAAAGACAAATCTTACCATTTAAGCTATATTTTGTCATCAACACATAATTGTCCAAAATTTTATAGGTTGATAAAGGGTAAAGTTTTTTACCAAATGACACAAATGTCAGACTTGCTGAAATTGAATCCGTTTGTAGAGGACAGACTAAATGTAGCCCAATTGATACGATTTTCCTTCTAAAGGCTAGAAAAAAGATTTCCTTTTCCTAACTATATTTTCATGACTTGCCTTTCCAAAGCTTGTTAACACATGGGATTGTTTTGTAAAGGTTTAGCTTTTTTTTTTCCACAATTTGTATTAAGTTGAATACATTTGAACCATGCTTTGTGAAAAGGGGCCTTAATGCATCTGCAAAAAGTACAAAAAGCAATCAGCCCAGGGTGACCTGGGCCGAAACTTTCTGCTATTCGTCAATATTTCTGCGGCTCAAAGGACTGCTATACCTCATCTTTTAGTTGGTTTTTCTTGGAAATAGATTTTATGGATCCATAATTATGTGATGAATTGCTTGGTATCACACATTGCGGAGATGTAATAAGCCCCCTTTTGCCAGAGCTTGGCTCATTTTTTATGAGTGCCTCTTTCAATCTGAGTCCCCCCGCCCCAAGTTTCTAGATATGTGGTGTAATTGAAATTGAAATAAACGAGTACTTTATTAAACATTCAGCCTCCTCTCTCCCTGAAACAACAAGAATACCTTTCATTTTCAAGGGGTCCTGCATAGCTCAGTGGTAAAGTGTAGGACTCATAACCTGGAGGCACAGGCTTCAAACTCACTGGAAGTACCAATTTTTACCAAGACATCTTTGATCCCTAGCCTATTACTCGTGAAATCCACAACATATATGAATATGTGAGCTGATTGAAATATCTTTGAAAGAGGTGTAAAACACCATTCAATCAATGTCATATATAAGTTTACAACATTTGTTCCTATATAAAGCTCTAATGATATTTCATATTTACTACAATCGAAAAGAAAAGTAAGTGCATGCATTTACTAATATGGAGCGAGTCAAGATACAATATCACAGATATTATGAGCAATTTATCATCATTTTGCAAAGAGGGTTTCTATACCAAACTCTCTACCAAACAACAAAATATTAGACTGCTCCAAATTGAAAGCAATTGCAGAAGACATATTAAATTTGGCTGAAATGATGGGATTTGTCTTTAATTGGAGGAAAAACAGTGTGGGAAAAGGAGAAAATACTGGTAACCAGCATTTTTTTCCTTTTCCCACCATAATTTGCACCATTCTATAGACGGGTCATCTTTTCAGCATTGTTGTCTGCAAATGCACTTAATTGGGTCAAGTAAAAAATGTTCTTTGGTCAAGAAGCAGATGTTTTGAATTTGATGGTGAAATCCCGTTGTTTTCTTTAACTGAAATATCTTTCAAATCAGTTGAATCAACTTGGACTGCTTCCTCACATGAACAACAGTAAAGATCATGCAGGCAATCACAAGAAACACAGCATTGTTTCTAGAATTTAATTTGTATTGAAAATTACTGACCTACCTGCACAGGCTGACATGGGTCAAAACTTACAGATGCATTAAGCCCCCACATGAAAGAACATGGCTGAAATCAGAATGCTTCTCAGAACCAGTGCATAAATAGTTTTGATTGCTGGTATGAACTTTTATTTCACTTTCTATCGTCACTATTTCTACAAATATATGAACTCTTTACCAAACAACAAAATTATGGATTTGTGCAAATTAATAGGATTTGCAGATTTCAAATTAAATGTGACTCAAGAATTGAAATTTGTATGTGGTAATGTAGAAATTGTGACAAAAAGAGAAAATGTTGGTTACCACATAATAAAGATAGCATATCATCTACTTGCAGGAGATCACAGAAAAAAACATTGCGGCAAATGAAAAAATGCAACAATATACATGTAAATGTATATTTTGTCATTATGTTTCTGTATGCATTTTAACCCTTTACCATACAAACTGGTGTTTTAACAACCATGAGGAAAAAGGCTTTTGAAAATACTGTGGAAAAAGGAGAAAATGCTGGTAACCAGCATTTTCTCGTTTTCCCACAGTATTTTCTACCATTTCAAAAAAAAAAAATGTTCTTTTATGATACCTTTAATTTGTCATCTACAAATGCTTTGAATCCGATTTAGAGGAAAATTTTGTAGCACAACACAACAAGTTAAACCTGTAAGTCTCCAAAAAACGAACAAGTTCTCGGTTTTCCCAAATCCAAAGCATTTGCAGAAAACAGTTTAAATGTGGTTCAAACGTTGGACAGTCATTGAAAGGGTGGAAAACCCAGTTGGAAAAGGAGTAAATGCTGTTTTTCAGCATTTTCTCCCTTCCCACATTGTTTTCAAAGACTGCCCTCAATATCGTCAAAACCCGGGATTGTATGGTAAAGTGTTAAAATGAGCTTTTTAAAATGCTCTCTCAATTTTTCGGAGACTCGGCTGTGCTTGTTGCTTGATCTTTTCTGTGAAAAACCTTTTCAGATAGAAAAGTTTGTCGTAAAACACTGCTAATAAAACCTTTTGAATCTTTTTCGTTAAAACTCTTGTGCATACTTGTTAACAACACTGTTATATACATGTATTTTATATGAAAAAAATGAAAATGGAGAGAAGAAAACTTATTTTCGTTATTTCTCGTTTATTTTTTTCTGTGCCTGACCCGGTAGCTCAGTCGGGAACGTTGCAGGGCTTGAAACAACGGGGTGGTGGGTCGGATTCCCCAGTCTGGCCAATCTCTTTCCAGGGGTTGAAGATAGTCATTGCAACATGTATCAATTCTCTTTGACCACTGGACGTTGTTTCGTCGATGTTTATGAGGGAAAGCAACCAGGGGCTGGGAAAATTTATTTGCAAAGTGCTGGTAGAGGATACTCCAGGATAGCATGGATAGACGCACTTGCGATATAAGTGAAATAATGTTGAAAGTTGAAAACTGCGTTAAACATCAAATAAACAACATGCTTCCTCTTATGCATAGAAACCATGGAGAATTTATATAAGATGACATTATTACTTCACGTTTGACCATCCCAGCTCATTTAGTCTTTAACCAATCAACACGGACTTTTACTGTGACAACCCCGGGTAAGAAAGGCTGTTGAAAACATTGCGGAAGTATGAGAAAATTCGGGTAATCTTTTATACCATACTTGATGTCGGCAAAAGCAGGGATGGATATATACACACTATATATACGATCCCTGGCAAAAGATCTCAATATGGACAGGTCAAAGACTTGTCGTTTGGTAAGGAAGTAAACCGGGATTTAGCCAACTCTTCTTATGCTGGGTCTGTCAGTTGTATAATGCAAATACTATTCCTAAATATAGATTTAGGAAATCCGTCAAAACACTATCTTGCGTTGTCTGCGCATGTACGAGGGGTGATCAGAAAGAACGCGGACCAGTGCCTTTATCGGAATATTGTTATAAAAATCAACTTGGAATGTTTACTGTTTTTCAAAGTAACCTCCTTTGTGTTCTATGCACTTATTCATTCTTGATTCCCATGCGCGAAACACGTGCGCGAGCCCGTCACGTGACATCACTCTCAACGACCCGGTCATGGCATGGGTTAGCTCCTCTCTGCTCTCGTAGCGCGTGCCACGTAGAGAATCTTTCAAAACAGGAAATAGCCAAAAGTCACATGGGGCCAGGTCTGGACTATAGGCAGGATGGTCTAATGTTTCTATGTTTAGTTTTTTCAAAACTTCCTGTACAAGTTTGGCTTTGTGAGCGGGAGCATTATCTTGATGTAAAATGACGCCTCTCCATAGAAGTTCCGGCTGTTTTTTTCGGATGGCCTGTATTAAATTCATTCGAATAATGCTGGCATAATACTCAGCATTGACTGTAGTATGTATAGGTACAACATGATTTAGAAGAAAACGTTGAGAAGAGAAAAACATGATGCACATAACTTTACCAACAGACTTAGAAAGTTTGGCTTTAACAGGGGACGGCGATGTTGGATGTTTCCATACACTGCTTTGTTGTTTAGATTCGGGCTCGTAAAAGTGTACCCATGTTTCATTGCATGTCACAATACGATCAGTAAAGTTTGATCCTTCTTTCCTAATGCGTTCTAAAATTTCAGAACAAATTTCGACCCTAACCCCCATTTGCTCGGGCGTCAGTAGCCGAGGCACCCACCTTGCACAAACACGCGACATTCCAAGTTTGTCAGTTAAAATCTCCTGTGCTCTTCCATAGGAAATGCTAAATGTGTCAGCTATTTCCCTGACAGTAACTCGACGATCTTGCTTTACATGCTGCTGCACATCCGCGATAGTTTTGTCCGTTACTGATGTTGATGGACGGCCAGATTTAGGGTCATTTTCAACGGTTTCGCGTCCTTCTCTAAATCGTCCAATCCATTTACAAATACTGGTTTTCTTAAGTGCTGAGTCCCCATAAACTTTATCTAAATCGGCCTTAATTTCCGATGAAGACTTTCCGAGTTTAACGTAAAACTTTATAATTACTCTCTGCTCAAATAAAACGTCATCCGACATTGTGAACCGCTAACGCAGTATGTGATGTCATTGAAATGACGTCACTCTTTTTTTATTTGCCTATGACGTCATTTAAACGCTTGAGTAAGTAACCAGGTAAGTAATGTTCATCTGTGCAAATTTTTGTTATCTTAAGTGAAGTAGTTTTTGAAATAATCGGGTGGTTCGCGTTCTTTCTGATCACCCCACGTAATATTCTTCGAAGATTTTCAATATTTGAAAAGTGCCATCTTGCGGATGAAAATGCACAGGCTGCTCAAATTTGATTGGCCAGTAATTGAAAAATGCCACCTAGCAGAATATAAGGCTCTTCCCTCACATTAAAACTCCCTTTCTCTCTCTTTCACCTCGGTCGCCTAGGGAAATCGTGCGATAATATGGTCAGCAGACTATCACAGCATAATGGCGGGAAGATTCTGATAGCATAATTATATATGTTACTGGTCCCTAAAGAGTCTAGGTAATGCACGCGACAGGATTTATTTCTGAACCTTTCCAAAAGAAGTATCGGGAATTTATTTTTAGATTCCGAGGCCGTCGATACATTTTCTGAAGATTCTGGGTCCATATTCACCAACCATTCTTAAGAACATTCTCAGTCTTATTCTCCACTTTTTTTTCCCCCAAGTTTGAAAGCAACACACCTTCTGATTGGCTTAACCATTTGGTTTAGCCAATCGGAAGTTGTGTTACTTTCAAGTTTGGAAAACCTTTGAGAATAAGACAAAAATATGTTCGTAAGAATGGTTGGTGAATACGGGCCCAGGCAAATACTGCTGGGATCGGGTCCGAATATGCATCCAAGCAAACAAAACTAGAAAACAAAACAAAATTTGAAACAAACAAACAAACAGAAAAAAAAAAATCCTGAACTTTAGAAAAGATAAAATCCTTGCATATTCGTCGTCGCGTGCTAGTGAGTCTTTAGGGACTTCTTTTTATCACAAATCTTTATGAAGGTCGTAACAATGTCGTGCGTGATTCTTTTCTAGAGGAAGTTGGATTTCAACTCTTCATCAAACAACAAACTTCTAGAGACGTCCAAATCCAAAGCATTTGCAGACGACAAATTAGACGTGGCTTAACTTTTTACCAAACGACAAATTTTTATACTTGTCCAAATTGAAAGCATTTTAGATGACACAAAATTGGAATTTGTTTTCGAAAAGGCAGGGAAAAATTGTAGCAAAAGGAGTATTTGCAGGTTACCAGCATTTCCCCCTTTTTCCACAATGTTTTCAAACGCCCTTTTCATCAAGGTCGTTAAAAGTCAGATCGTTTGGCAAAGGGTTAAATGTCGAAAGTTGTCTTTGGATATCAGCATTTTCTTCTTTTCCCACTATGTTTTGGAAAGCTTTATTTATCGGGATTATTTGGTAAAGGGTAAACCAGGACCGAGACATTACGACCTCTCAACGTCTTTTTTTTTCTAAAAAAAGCGAATAGACCAAGTTTAGATTGCATGTCCGTGTTGTGTGTCTTTATATGGCCTGCAACACGCGAAAAGGGACATTCGGACATTTGCGTAAAGTATCGTCTCAGATTAACCTGCGCAGTCCGCGCAGGTTAATGAAACGACACTTTCCGTTTTTATGTAGTTTTCTGTTTTGCGCAAGTCTACCGTAGCACAAAATCTAATGTAGTCGTAAAGTGGCGTCTCGGAACAGCCTGCGCGGACTGCTCAAGCTGATCCGAGACGACACTTTACGCAAATATCCGAATGCCCCTTTTCGCATGTTGCAAGCCATATGTCGGCTGTCTGTGATCTGTCGAGCTTTACATTTTATCTTTCAACTAACCGAATATCCATGCAATAACACACATGCGATATATATATTTTTCTAAATTATTCCACAGATATTTATAGAACATTAATTTTCTGCGGGTAAACGTCACGTTTTATGATGTAGCATCATCATTACAGCTAATTCATATCCATTTCATCTATAAAAATCGCTTAATTAATGTTTTTCATTGTTAGAAACAATAAACAGCAAAATATCAGACGTTAAAAGATAAAGAGAATACGTACATAGTGTTATCGTATATCAAAAATATCTAACTCGGTTGTGAGAATTAATAATTGTTTCACCAAGGCTCGACAATTATCAGTTCTCCCAACCTCGTTGGATATATACAACACTTTGTACGTATTCTCTATGTCCGTTTCAAATGATTCAATGCCGTGATCCTGGGAAACAGTTTTCGCGAATAAAAATTGGCGATTTTTGTTCAGATTTTCAAAAAAAAAAAACAAAAAAAAAAAAAAATTGCAAAACGAAATCTTGTTTTAAAAGTACCTTCAAACCTTTATCACACAATCCCGAGAAATAAGGCTTTTAGAAAAGAAAATGTGGAAAATAAGGAAAATGCTGGTAACCAGCATTTTCTCCTTTTCCCATAATATTTTCTGCCCTTTCAAGAACTAATTCCATCATTTGAGCCAATTTTAACACGTCTTTGAAAGCTTTTGCAAGTGAATGAGTCTAAAATTTTGGTCCTCTGGTAAAGAGTTCAATCTTGTTTCAGAAATTCCCGTTTTCCATAATCAGATAGCATAATTCTGGATTCGTTTTCTGCAACAAACTGCCAAAAAGTCAGACATTTATGACTGATGTGTTCACGTATCTCAGAAATCGAAGGTTTATCGGGAGCCAAAATGGTATTTTTACATCATCGAAGAGATTCATCTTAACCAACAATCTTACAAATAAGCCGTACTCTGGCAAAAAGGCGATTTAATGTATCTCCGTGTTGCATCATAGCAAGCAAGCCATCACATGATTAAGGATTCATAAAATCCATTTTGTTTAACAACCGAGTGAATTATGCAGTAGACTGGTCCTTGACACGCAGAAATTAAAAAGAAAAAAAAGTAGCAAAAAGTATCGGACCATGTCAGCCTGCGCGGACTGCGCAGGCTGACATGGGTCGATACTTTTTTGCAGATGCATTAAGCTTCCTTTTCACATGGCTACAATACTATTTCATGGCCCTGCAGAAGACAGTTCCAGAAAACATTGTTATAAAAGGAGCAGTTTGTTTGTAACAAGCCAATGCATTTCTTCCAGTTATCTCTCCTTAGTGTCAACTTGCCATTGTCAAACTTGTCTTCATTGGAGGTAGGAATTTGACATTCAGAAAATTTTGCAACGAGCAAAAAGTAGTTTCGATTCATATAAACCAACAGGGACTGCCCAGGCTGACATGGGGCTATACTTTTGGCAGATGTATTTAACCTCCTTTTCACAGAGTATGGCTCATATTTAAAATGATTGCAGTCGTACATAATCAGCCACTCGTGAAAATATTACCAATGATGTTCACTCCATGAAATAGATTTTGATCTTTCACCGAAAAAGACAAATATTCTATTAATTACATGCTTCTAACCCCTTTTTTGTTTGCACTTTCATCAAAATCTATTACAGTTGTTCGTCATTCCCCGTGGCGTACCTCTTCAACATAACAACGCATTACAGTATAACGTAAAGCACGAGAAATGTAGGGTAACTGACATCATATTTCCCTCTGGTTGAATGGCACGCGCTGTTTACCTAGGTAACTAGTGCGCGGGAACTACTGTTTCCGCCTTTAATTGAAAAGTTTTAAATTTTTAAATCGGCATTTTTCAATGGTCATAACCATGAAATATCAAACCATAATCCATCATTAGTTCTCGATCAACTATCGAAAAGCATGAAATAAAAGACAGATATTGAATGCGTTAATTCACTACATGGTCATAGTTCGAGTTAACTTTTCAACGCGACGTCTAAGAGACCCTATGTTTTCTTTCCCAGTAGCTTTTTGTGGTGTTATTTAAATCTTTGTAACTTTAAGCTCAGTTGAGAAATTTTGGCGAAATTTGTAGCATGTATCTATGATACATCCAATGATACTTCTCCAAAGTTTGATATTAAAATGTTTATGAATAGCTGTTGAAAAAGACTACATTCTTTATCATGTTAAACATGTATTTATCCCTTGTTATCAAATAACATCTATACCATTACTAACGGAATAGGAAATTTTACAGTAAAAGTAAAGAAAACCTCTCGATGATTCCTCATGTTTTCTACATTTTTTTTTTTTTTCTATGTTTTGATTTCAAAACCATCTTTGTAAGCGAATGAAACTTGTTAGTCTTTGTTGAGATCTTCTAAAAATTCTGCGAAGTCAAATATCTGTTTCAATGTCCCTTTAAAATATTGACTAAAGTCGAAATTCTCTATTTGGCAACTGGACTGTTGAACACAATCTTAAATGATATATACTACTCACACTTTGATAGGGGCCATTTCGAAAAGAAAAAAAAGCCAAAAAACATTTAAGTTTCGCAATTAAAACACATGCTTTTCCACAGGCAGTCGGTTTTATCAGTGTTACAATGAAATATTCAAGTATCCAAAACATATGGTATTTAAAATATATCGACTAGTTCTTTATATCAAAACAGATTTTCTGAAATTGAAGGGGATGGAGGGAAACATGATGACCCCTAGCAAATTTTGAGTAGTATTTACATATTATACTATTTACTTTAAAAAAAAAAACACCAAGAATGTGAAAGTAAGTGGAGAAAATTAGGGATATTCAGGCCAGACCAATTCGTCAAACTTTAACTATCGTAACAAATATTGACGAACGAATTCGGCCCTCACTCAGGGCAGAGAATGTTAATAAATCACGCCGATATCAAAGAGACACATCAAGGGAAGCTTTTATTACACCCTCCTGCACATGATGCAGTTTTATGTGAAGGCTATGTTAGTTTTAATCCTACCAACGCCATAGGCGATGATAAGGACTATTGCGGCTCGCATAGATCAAGACCAGACTGCACAGAACGTGCAGTCTGGTCTTGGATCTATATCGTCCGCTTGTTTAGTCGAGCTTGTAAAATAAAAATGAACCATGCACTGGCTAAAGGAGGTATAATGCGTCTCCTTGATGCATGATACCAAGCAAGTCATCGAATTATTATGGATATACAAAATCCATTTTGTTTAACCCTTAGCCTGCTAAGCGCGACTCACTGACCTTCTGCGGACAGTGTAGATCAAGATCAGACTGCACAGAACGTGCAGTCTGATCTTGGATCTACACTGTCCGATAAGGAGATGTTATTCCCCAAAACATAACTTTGAAATAGCAATATTTGGGTTTTTACTAACGAAATGAAAATTTCATTTTAGTTATTTAGCAGGATAAGGGTTAACAACCGACTAACACATGAGGCACACTGGTCGTTTGATATGTAGAAAATTTACCAAAAGCAGAAAGGGTCCGACCGTAGGGTTAGGAAAAAGAAATCGCATAGAGCCAGATCGGGGGCTGTATTCCGGGTGAGGGAGCGTGTCAAACTGATACTGAGTGTGTGTGTGTGTGTGTGTGTGTGTGTGTAGGGCAGGGGGAGGTTTGACTGTGTGATCGTTGCTCGATAAGCAGGTGCATTGTCGTGGTGAAATATCAAATTCTGGAGCTTTTCCGGGCATGTCTCTCTCATGGCTCAAAGGATATCCTGCTTGAGAACCTCCAACAAATAAACTAGAATTCAAGTCTCTCTGCAACACTCCATTTAAAATGCAAAAGTTGATCTCACTTCTGTGTTATAAGCTCATTTTCAAAAAACAAAAAAATGCCCGTCGAATGATGTATTCATGAATGCAACATGAATATAAAATGACTTCACCCGCATAACGTCGCAGGTTCACGAGTTATTTTTTGTAATAAACTTTATGACGGTATCTCAAATTTCGGACGCTATTTCTGTCAGGTATTTAAATGACAGAAATAAACAATCTTGTTTCAGTTCCTAGTGAACATTTTTCGTGCTCAACCCATTTATGCATGGAATTTTTAAAGAACATATCTACATCTAATTTGATGCAAATAATGGGGTGCATTACTAACTTATAGAACAATTTCGTCCTTCTCTCTTCCTAGATTTATATCTATTTCTTCCCCAAATTTTGTCTAATGCTTAACAAGAAATATCTTTTAAAAAAGACAGACGGCGTAAGAGGCACTGGGATATGAATATTTAAATTCGTTTGTAGTATAATATGAAGAGAAATGATGAAAACAGTTCTGAAAGTAGCCTGTTTTAAATTGTTTTGCATATGGATGAAAGCAGAATTTTCAGTAAGATTTAAGAATGAGGAAGCACTCGAAATGAGCGTTATTGAGCAATACATTAATTCTCATGTTTAACGTAAAATGAGAGTCGACATTCTGCCATGTTTCGGAATATATCGTTTGTTCTGTTTTTTATAATGAATCATGTTTAAATAAAGGTCTGTTTAGACCATACGATGAAATCTTTAAAAAGAAAACAAAGTAGATTTGCATGTTTTTGTACAAAAATGAAGCACCTTTCAAACATCGACTATTTGCCGTTATCAGAAGGCGGAGTTTTATCACCCCTCTCAATGCTTGACCACACCCACCTACTTTTATTTAGAGTAATTTAGTAGAAGCCCAGTTTCTTCGCTAACAACGCAATAAAATCGATTGTTCCCCCGGGTAGGCATAGTTATTCACGTTTCGAATTAAATCACCAAATTCAAGACATAACATCTTTTTCATTGGGACAAGAAACGAAATCAGTTGTTTCACAACCCGTTTTCGTGTAAGACAATAGAGCGGTACCCTGCCGTCGCAATTCGTATTCGGTTTTACGCGAGAAAAAACGGGTACCAAATCTCTTACACTAAACAAAATAGAAAACTCGCCAATACTCATTGCTATTAGTTTATCCATACGATTTAGATTTATGGATGTTTAGCTAGAGTTTAACATCTGCATGGCCAAAAAGTACATCTTTACACAGGTAAACGTGATCATTACGTGATTTTCAAGTCATGAACACTTTTATCCAATGTCGGTAAATTTCTACTGTGACCTTTATTTTTTTGCGTAGTTTATCTATATTTCGCCAATCACAAAATGTGTAACCATTCATTTCCTCCTAGTACTGAAAGCAGGTCAAAAGTGAGATCATACAGCTACGCCGAAAAGGAATTTAAAGTAAGCCGAGTAGAACTTCAAGTTCTATAAACATCGCCACTGGGTCGGGTGAATTTACATCACGTTGCTATAGAATCGTTAGCAAGAACCAGTGTATAGAGATACGAAGTATTTTACGCATTAATGTGGATTATATGAAAGTAAACTGAGAAAAAAAAAAACTAACCGAACACTCTTTGGGCTGTAAAAAATATCGCTCATGGAACAGACCTCACCATGATCCACTTGTAATCATTCTTCTTTTGGGTCCAGGTTCAAATCCAAGATTTGCACAAGATACATGATGACAACTGGCATGTGCAATGAATGTTTTTAGTTCTCATGGCAAGTCGATTGCAACACCTGAAATTCAATGAGAGGCGCTTTAAACATGCTGAGAGATCAGTTTGTTGAGATAACACAGGATGGTTTTAAATTCTTAACATTATTGTTATCATAGAATGACTTTTATTTTACACGTCTATTTATCAAATATGTGTGTTTTTTTGTAAAAAAAATGAACATTTTTCCGTTGCTTACATTTGCAGAAAGAACTAGAAAGAGCTAGTAACATATTCATAATTACCTCCCTTACACGAGTTGAAGAACACAATTTTCGTCATTCCATTTTCTCTCGGAAAAACAATGCCACTCTGGCACGTCAAAAATGTATCACGTTTCCGTATCCCTTGATTGTAGAGTAACGTGATATGTTTTACACTGAACCCAGTATGTCACTGCTACTCGGTGCATGTTTTACTACAACATTGCAAAATACATGTAAGCACTGATCAGCAATCCCTATACATTAAACAGCATTTCTTAAAAAATACTTTCTGTCTTCTGAGAATTAGCTGACATTGCATGCAGCTCGTTTTCGTCCATAACTACTCAAAGTATTATTCTTTTTTTGTTGGAGGTTGCCAATTTTTATCGAATTCGTTCATGTGTTGTAGACAAAGTTTGCATGGCCAGGGGCTAAGTAACTGATGCCACTACACCAGAGAAGAATAGTAACAACTCGCCGTCAAGATAGCAAAATGATTCCATCTAATTCAAAAGAACTGCAGCTGAAGCTACTGAAGAAAGAAGTCAGTACATGTACTAATAGTCAACTGTTCTGCTCACATGGTAAGCACCCGTCTTATGCAAGCTGGTCTGTGTGCCAAACGACCATACCTTCGTTTTGGCCACTGAAACTTCTAAATAAACGTTTGCTACCAATGTTTGGGCTACGGATTGGTTGCAATGCAGTCCGGATTTAAAGCTGATCGATCATGTTTAGGACAACATAAACCGACGTGTTCGGAATCTCCTTAGGTGAACCTTGTAACCCTGGAGAGAGACCTTACTGCAACAAACATCTGCAACGATAGCTATGTTATTATAACAAAATATATGAAATGTCGCTGCCAGGTCGAACATTATCGATGCCATACGCACAATATGAGCAATTGTCTTTTTTTTTTTATTAATTTTCTTTTTTCCACTAATGAATTTGCTTTTACCACTGACGCAAGTAAAAAGAAAAGATCTTTTGTCACATCCATGGGTGAAACAAGCGTGTACGATTAGAAGTTTTGTTCAATGTAGTTACTTTGAACAGAAAAAAAAAAAATCATGCTATTTAAATCACTATTAACAAGTTATGGCAACTTTCCATTTGGTTGCTGTACACCTATTATATATGTGTTAAGAGAGTTGGTTTGGTTATTCGTGAATTTGACCAAGAAGTTGCTGTTTCTGATAGAATTGGTGTAAGTAGTCTTCGTTTGAGTAGTTCTGAAAAATGATGACATGAGTCTTGACAAGTCCTTACATTTTACCTGTCCAAATCTCAATGAACCTGGAGTGAAAATGCTTCGTTGCTCAGACATTTCGAACAAGTCTTATTTTAAAAAAAGGTATGTTTGGGCCAAATGCTTACCTCCCTATTTGCTCCGCTTCAGCACACAAATAACTTTCACCTTATTGCACAAGGCTTTATTTCCTTTTGATGTTGATAAAAGTAAAGCTTGAAATGTTTATTTTGATTGACCAGATTCCTGCAACCAGTTCTTTAATATAAGTAGGCGACGTCGACGCATTTTGTCGGTTTGCCTCTTAGGCTGTAAAGTTGTATTGTACTTTTAAATCTAAATAAACAACTTACTTTTCATCTCATAGCAGATCAGTGAATCTGCTAATGAAACTTGTCGCTTGTAGGCAATAAACGTCTGTATATAATGTGGAGAAAAGTACAGGACAGAATAAAAACAGTGTATTTTTTGTCTCGTTTCAGACTTGAAGTGAAGACTTTGGAAGTTTCATTACCCTCTTTGTCTAGTATTGATGATTTCAATGCTACAGCTTATACGCTTCTAACAGCGACCTCAAGTGTCCTTAACGCAGAAATTTAAACCCAAATTAGCCAGCATGTATGTGAAGTCTGATATCTGCCTTTTATTTTTGACACCACGCATTAACCACTTTAATACCACTAAATAAGAACGGGTGGGTGTTTTAGTTAGTGCTCTGTATGACATGAACGAATAGCCAATGAAATTACAAATAGTGGTTGAAAACCAGGGAATTGAAATATCAATTGATTTTCTTAGCAAAATTCCGGTAACTATGTTAAACTTTTGAGGCAGGAAAGGCCTGAAGCAGGAGACAGGGCTGTTATATAAAAATCTGCTTTGATTATGAAAATCTTAGAAAAACATTGTGTGCACACATTTTATTTAAATGTTTATGAGTCTCTGGGTTATCTAATCTTGATGTTTTGGGGAAAGATGTTGGCTTCATACTCGTAAAAAAGAGTATGTGAAAACTTGACAGTTAAATTCTTCGAACTGAACTACACCATAATCCCTAATTAGATCTTGTACTATCAAATGTTACTATTGTATTTGGTACAACTGAAACATATTGGTTAGATCACTGAATTATCTGTTTCATACAAAATCAGCAAATCACCCTGTTCATTAATGCACTCGTCACTCGGTCACTTTCAATTCTGTATCGGCCACAGCTGTTTATTCCTTAGAATGTCGAATAAACCAAGGTTCGCAGAATTTATTTTAATAAACATGATAAAATTGTAAAAAAGAAACATTCAGTGTTCGATCTAGTGAATGTGGCTGAACATAAAATTTCAGACGTTCCTCTATGGACTTCAAAGAGTCCAACCTTCTTATATAATCTTAAATAATTCTTAAATAATCCCTAACTCATCGGTAAACATCGACGTTTTCGTAAAGGCTATTCGGCCAATCTCGGCAGCTTCCGTTTTTTAATATGAGAGTTAGGGACCGTAGACCTTAAATAAAGATCAGTAGCTAAAATGTCACGAGAAAAGACACGAGAACTGATCTGATAAGATTTGACATTTGGTGCAGTTTAGAGATCTGTAACATTATTTTCCCGTGAATATCGAATGCAATTAGGTAAATAGATAATGACAAAAGTGACTAGGATAAAGTCAATAACAGGACGCAGGGAAGCGGAAGAATTATTCCTGAAAGACCACATTAATCCAACACCGGTACAAGTATGACGTTTTACTCACTGGAACTTGGTGGATTTAGAAATCGGTCTTAGAAGCAACAGCTGGTGAAATAAAACTTTTAAGCCGATAGTAAAATTCCAAATTTTGCTAGTTTTTTTGGGGAAATATCTTTTTATCAGACAGTGTAGATTCAAGATCAGACTGCACGTTCTTTGCAGTCTGATCTCGTTTCACTCTGTCCAGAACAGGTCCTTCAGTCGCGTTAAGTAGCTTAATGGTTAAAAAGGGGCACAAAACCAGATTTTGACACCAACATTTTTTTCGGGGGGGGGGGAGGAAGGGGAATCTGATATTTTGTTAGGAAAAATCACAAGGAAATAATTGTTTAGCCTTCATTGACAAAAAAAAAAAAAACGATTTTGACTCGAAGCTACGACATTCGTAACCTTGATCAATCACTCGGCCAACTGAGCTATATGAGCTGTAGAGCCAATAGACGTTTTAAATTCTTAGAAAAAGAGGATAGAGCTTTATTTATTTTTTTCGGAGTGGTGCAGCCAGGTGCGAAAGCATTACCGATGATGTTCACGAAATGAAATAAATAGATGATATTTTCTTTTTATTTTCGGTGAACGATCGAAACGTATTTCATCAAGTGAACATCATAGGTAATATTTTCACGAGTTGCACAGCCACGAGATGACAAAAATTTCGATTTTCACCGAAAAAAAAAAACTATTTCTTTCATGCATCTAACACCTGTTTTGTTTTGTCACAACACGGTACATTTGTTTTCTTTTATTCCCCCGTGGCGTACCCCCTCACATAATGACGAATTACAATATTACGTAAAGCGTGAGAAATAAATAGAGGTTATTACACGGCTGATGAGGGCCGGACAGTGATGTCGGCCCGCCATCTTGATATCTGCCCCGAGGGCTTTAGCCCGAGGGCAGATTTCGAGGTGGCGGGCCGATATCACTCTCCGGCCCTCATCAGCCGTGTAATAACCTGTTTATTACATTCATGGATCATTTGCTCGATCTTTTCGTTTCCTAACGTGTTAAAACACTTAAAACAGAGAAATTCTTGTCTTTATTCGTCACAACCTTTTTTCCGCGGGTAAACGTCACGTTCGTGACGTAATCATGCATCTTTCATCACGGCTATCGCAGCTGCATATAGGACGTTTAAAATAAAAAGTTCTTCATCTTTATTGCTAGTTAAAAAGATGTCGGTATGTGTGTTTTTCCTAGCCAAATATTCAATCTAGTAAAATATGGATTATAAATGAGAAACAGGTTAAACAGAATAGATGGTTGGTGCTTTGGATTGGGAAACATAACCAGGCTCGGTTCCCCGGCTCACCAGATAAAATTAGTACGCTTTGCCCGATAAACTTTCCCAATCCAAGACCACAACAATCTAATCTCTATTTATTGTGTCTTTGCTGGTTTTTCAATTCAGTAATTGTCTGTAGTTCCGCCAGCGATTGACGGACTGCTTCAGCCATTTTTTTTTTTCAAACTGGATGCTTTGAGAACGTTAGTTAACGAGCGAGTGTTCTGTTGCTATAGATTTAGAACAAATATCTTGTCAACGGGCAGAATGTCAGATATCAGCCCGTTGCCGCGCCATATCTGCCCTCGCGTGACACTGATATTACACCATTTTCAGTAGAAAATGTTACTATTATTAGTAACAGAATGTAATAAAGGGTTAATACGCGTTAATGACGTCATATCTGATTGAATGGCACGCGCTGTTTACCTAGGTAACTTGTATGCGGGAACTACTGTTTCCGCCTTAAATCAGAGAGTTAGAAAATATGAAATCGGTATTTTTCACCCATAACCATGAAATACATAGAGGTTATTACACGGCTGATGAGGGCCGGAGAGTGATATCGGCCCGCCACCTTGATATCTGCCCCGAGGGCTTTAGCCCGAGGGCAGATATCAAGGTGGCGGGCCGATATCACTCTCTGGCCCTCATCAGCCGTGTAATAACCTGTTTATTACATTCATGGATCAATTGCTCGATCTTTTTTGTTTTCTAACATGTTTAAACACTTAAAGGTGGCCTTTCAGATTTTGGGACGAAAGTTTTACAAAAATACAAAAAAAAATCATCCTTATACTCCCAAAGCCTTTTAATTTTCATTCATAAAACCCCAGTAGTCGAAAACCATCCGACAACAAGAGAAATTAGAGATTTACTACGGCCCAAGTCGACACCGACGGGAAACACGGTCTATTTTTACACGAGCAACTCGCTCAATTACATTCCGGAAATACACAGACGAAGCTTCAAACATAGCGTCCGAAGAAGACATTATGGAAAATAATTACATGCTTGTTGTGTTGTGGAATTTAAGCGTCATTAGTCACGTGCCAGTCACTTGATATTCCCACAATGCTTTTTTGATTTCTGGCGCGAAATCTAAAAATAACTTAAGAGGCTACGTAGCCTTTTAAGGGAACACCATCAAAAAAAAATTTTTGTGTAATTTTATGATTCTTAATTATTGTTGATTTGTATTGTTTTTTCATATAAATTTCAGTGATAGATCTATATATATTTTCTAATTTGGTGAGATGTGAAAAATCTAAATACCCACCTTTAAAATAGAGAAATTCTTGTCTTCTTTCGACACAACTTTTTTCCGCGGGTAAACGTTACGTTTATGACGTAATCATGCATCATTCATCATCACTATCGTAGAGCTGCATATATGTGCAATATAGGACATTTTAAATAAACAGTTCTTCATTTTTATTCATAACTAAAAGGGTGTTGACATGAGTATTTCTCCGATCCAAATATTCAATTTAATGTCATGCGGATCATAACTGAGAAACAGGATAAATGGAATAGATGGTTGGTGCTTCGAAGTATGAAACTTGGTCAGGCTCGGTTCACCCGACTCAACGGATAAAATTCGTAGAACTACTAGCCTATAGACACTACGCCTTGCCCGATCAACTTTCCCAATCCAAGACAACAACAATCTACTCTCTATTTCTCATGTCTTTGTTGGTTTAACGATTTAATAACTGACTGTAGTTCTGAAGATTTGTCCGCTAGCGATTGATGGACTGATTCAGCCATTTTCTTTTTTCAAAATGGATGTTTTTTAGAACGTTAGTTTACGAGCGAGTGTTCTGTTGCTATAGATTGAGAACAAATATCTTGTCAACGGGCAGGATATCAGATATCAGCCCGTTGCCCCGCCATATCTGCCCTCGCATGACACTGATATTACACCATTTTAGTAGAAAATGTTACTATTATTAGTAACAGAATGTAATAAATAGAGGTTATTACACGGCTGATGAGGGCCGGAGAGTGATATCGGCCCGCCACCTTGATATCTGCCCCGAGGGCTTTAGCCCGAGGGCAGATTTCGAGGTGGCGGGCCGATATCACTCTCCGGCCCTCATCAGCCGTGTAATAACCTGTTTATTACATTCATGGATCATTTGCTCGGCATTTTCGTTTTCTAACATGTTTAAACACTTAAAACAGAGAAATTCTTGTCTTCATTCGACAAAACTTATTTTCCGCGGGTAAACGTCACGTTCATGACGTAATCATGTCGTTTATCATGACTATCGCAGCTGCATATGCAATATAAGGACTTTTTCAACAAACATTTTCATCTTTTTTCTTACTGAAAAAGATGTCGATATGTGTGTTTTTTTCGAACCTATATTAGTATGATACAGATTATAAATGAGAAACAGGATAAATACAATAGATGGTTGGTGCTTTGGATTGGGAAACTTTATCCGGCTCGGTTTCCTCGGCTCAATGGATAAAATTAGTAGAACTGGCCTATAAACACCACGCCTTGCCCGATAAACTTTCCCAATCCAAGATAAAACAATATTTTCTCTATTTATCGTGTCTTTTCTGGTTTTGCGATTCAATCATCGTCTGTAGTTCTGAAGATTTGTCCTCTAGCGATTGACGGACTGATTCAGCCATTATTTTTCAAACTAGATGTTTTGAGAACGTTAGTTTACGAGCGAGTGTTCTGTTGCTATAGATTTAGAACAAATATCTTGTCAACGGGCAGGATATCAGATATCAGCCCGTTGCCCCGCCATTGACACTGATATTACACCATTTTCAGCAGAAAATGTTACTATTATTAGTAACAGAATGTAATAACAAATCATAATCCACCATTACTTTTCGATAAACTACAAAAAAGCATGAAATAAATACGGAATATTATGCTGTAGTGACTTTCCTGGTGCTTGTATTTACTTCGAGTAGCGTGAGAAAATTTGCCAAAATTTTCTTACGCAGCGAGAAGTAAATACAAGCACAAGGAAAGTCACTACAGCATAATATTTCTTTTATTATATACCTACATATTTTCAACGACAAAATATTGCAAATTTTTGACATTTTATTCGATAACGGTAAGCAAATTAAAATAAATAATGTGAAAGTAGCCAGTAATTTCGTCTTTATGAATGGCGGATGAATGTTACAGCGTAAAATTTTTACTAATGAACTTGCAAATAAATACATACGTATACCTCGCATGAGTTACGTCATTATGACATCATCATACCATATTTGGAACCGTATTTCACAGTATAGAAACGGATTTTTTTTTCTGTCCTGTGTGATATTTTATCCGCGTGCAACGCATGTATTTTCCCCGGAAAACTTTTAGGTATTATAATGAAATAGAGGATACTTATTTGTTTTTTACGGTGAAAGATCGAAATTTATTTCATCGAGTGAACATCATCGGTAATATTTTCACGAGTGGCGCAGCCACGTGTGAAAATATCACCGATGATGTTCACGAGATGAAATAAATTTTGATCTTTCACCGAAAAAAACCACCAAATATTCTATTTATTTCATGCTTTTAAAGGCGTTTCAGCGAGTTATTTTTAGCGCGGAGAATTTCGTTGAATTTGACACAGAAACACTTCAAAGTATGTTCTTTCAATATGCGAAGAGATAATCAGACGTTGCCTGATGAACCAGAAAGTTCTGAGCCCACGAAGAACATAACCCTTTTTTCAAATTACACAAAAACACAATAATTGCAGCATACGTCAGAATTTTGTGATTAAAATCTGTAATTTCAGTCAAATCATGTTCTCTGTGTTTTAAATATATGGTGAAACAATGGATCCTCTGACTTTGATCAGAAATTAACAGATATTTCAAATTACAGATACGCTATCTATGTTTCAGTAAAACCCTTAGCCCACAAAATTGCTTATTTTATCACAGAAAATCAGGACATTATTTGACCCTCAAAAAAATCTAGCGCAAAGATTTTTCTCATTTTTCTCAGAAATAAGCATGATTATATCCTTTATCAAAAAATGCAAAAAAAAAAAAAAAGATAGGTTGCCAGGCTACTTTTCCCAATATTCGAACTCAATTACCTCACTTGGAACAAAGAAAGTGACACAAAACACCCAAGATTTCAAATTACTTAGTAAGATGTATTATTTCTAGCACTAAATCATGTTTTTTTACACAATAAAGATTGTACTCTGTCAACCCTTTCTTTGATATAGTCTCGATTTAACATTGGTATGGGACGGCTTTGGAAAACATTTTGGTAAAAGGGGTAATTGTTCATTACAAGCAGTTGTTCCTTTCCCCACAACCTTTTCTGCACAAACGGTTCTTTTAATCTCATTTAGACCTTGTTTAATTTGTCGTCTGCAGCTTCTTTCAATTTTGAAGTTCCAGTTTAATTCATTTAGGAAAGGGTTAATACCAAATACATGTGGTATATTTTAATAGATGGGAGAATGGAAGAACAATACAAGAAGAACTGTCCAGAATTACTCAAAGGCATAGATTACTTACGAACCTTACAGCAAAATGAATCAAACGATCCTGATTTCTATCAATACCCAGAAAAGAGGGTTAGAAAACGTTGAAAAGGAGAAAATACCTGTAATTTTCTCTTTTTACCACACTAAACTTACTATCCGGATAAACAATGTCCGACAAATGTACATGTTCCGTTTTCGCTGTTTAGGAATGATTTACACGTTAATAAACTGATCTTTAAAAAAAAATGTATCTACCACTATTTTCTCCACGTCTTGCAGCAAAAATCAGTAGTCCAATAATAGTACTACAATCAGACAAAGTTACGCGCTAAAAACAGAGAAGCGAAGAGACATGCGCAAAAATGTTGCGCACTGACAACTCGACGAAACGTCGTTAACCCTTTCTGGGGGGTACTTAATCAAAATTCAATACAGTTCGTTTCGGTTATTTCCCGTGGCGTACCCCCTCCGCATAGCAACGCATTACAATATTACGTCAAGCGCGAGAAATGTAAGGTAAATTACGTCATATTTCCATCTGGTTGTGAGGCACGCGCATTTTACCTAGGTAACTAGTGCGCGGGAACAACTGTTTCCCCCTTCAATTGAAGAGTTAGAATATAAAAAATCGGTATTTTCACTGGTCGTAACCATGAAATATCGAAAAATATTTCACCGATATTTCTCGATAACCTACCGGAAAGCATGAAATAATGTACTTACTTTTTGTAATGCGGTAACAACACCGTTAACTTGGTAGGAAGTATTAGAATTTAAATAGAGCGCTCTACAATAAACTCGGTAATTTCTCGTATTTCTATTTATGTCATAGTTTGAAAGCCATTTTTACTTGCGAATATAAATCGTCAGTCTTTGTTAATATTTTCTTGAAAAACTTGCGAAACGAATTTTGGTTTAATATCCCTTCAATCCTTATCCTGCAATATAACTGGAATGAAACTTTTAAGCCGATAGTAAAAATCCAATTTTACTATTTCAAAAATATTTTATTTTTATTTTTTTGGGGGGTGGGTGGATATGTCATTATTGTCGGACAGTGCAGATCCAAGATCAGACTGCACGTTCTGTGCGGTCTGATCTTGATCTACACTGTCCGCAAAAGGTCCTTGAGACGCGCTTAGCAGCCTATGGTTAAAAAAGTATTTTCCTTTTCTATATACTGGCGAGAAACGATAATATTTCTTTCATTAAAAAGGAGTGTGTTCTTGTGTAATTTATAATGGACTTTAGTAGGTCTTAAAATCGTCTGTAAGGTAATGGTTTAATCAAAAACGTCTCTGATCATCTCAGCAGGAAACCATACTGTTACGGAAGTGAATTAGAGACGAAGAAATCTGTCAGTCTTTATGAAGAATGTACGGAGTGTTTGCCGTGACGTTTTGTCTTGCTATATCTAGTTTAATCGTTGATCAAGTTTACCGTAGTGAGAGATGACCGTAGTACACCGAGGTTAAACCTTAACCTGTTGAATATATAGAGGATTTTTCTTTTTCGGTGAAAGATCAAACTTTATTTCATCTCGTGGACATCATCGGTAATATTTTCGCGCATGGTGCAAATTTCGATCTTTCAAAAAAAAATCTATTTCATGCTCTAACCCCATTTTTGTTTGGACTGTCATCAAAATCCAGTACAGTTGTTTTCGGTAATTCCCCCTTGGCGTACCCCCTCCACATAAGAACGAATTACAATATTACGTAAAGCGCGAGAGCGCGAGTCTACTAAAGAACAAAATCTAATGTAGTCGTAATGTGCCGTCTCGGATTAGCCTGCGCGGAGTGCGCAGGCTGATCCGAGACGACACTTCACGCAAATGTCCGAATGCCCCTTTTCCCGTGTTGCAGACCATATCGTTCCGGGGATGGAGGGTGGGGGCGAGAAAAAGTCGGATTTGTATCGCATAGCGGTAGCAAAAAGAGCAGAACAAGATCTGACTGCAAGAATATACCGGCTGATCCTGGTCTTCACTTCTCGCAAAGGTAGTCAGTAGTCGGGACATTCAGCAGACCTCGGGTGATAACTTGATTAACTCTTAGGCTGCTAAGCGTGACTCACTGATCTTTTGCGGACAGTGTAGATGAAGATCAGACTGCACAGAACGTGCAGTCTGATCTTTGATCTACACTGTCCGATAAGGACATATTTTCCTAAGAAAAAACAACAATCGTTGAAGTAGCAAAATTTTGGTTTTTATTAGCAGGATAAGTGTTAAAGCCTACGGCTGAACTACGATGGGCAATAGACGACACATACGTCCTACTTTTCCTCGCCGGAAAAAGACCGCATTACTGCTCGTAAAATAAGAAGACTCGAGGAAAAAAAAAAATAATAATAAACGGGTCACAATCTTTTCCATCGAAATCTTTCTAAATACATTTTCGTTTACAAACAGTTTGTAAATTACCTTTTAACGTGATTGATCTATTTAATTGGCCGTTCTCACTAATTGACTGATGAATATGAATTACTTCACTGCAGTTGTTGTTGTCGTTGTTAAGCCTTTCATGGGCGGCGCCATGTTAAAGATCACGCGACTGAAAGTATTACAAAATGAACACCTTCCTGATAAAGACGAGGTTAGATGCAGTTACGGAATTGGCCGAGTTGTTTCGAGTGTAGTCGAATTTGTCTGTGCAGATTTGTCTTTTTGCCCTCGTGAAAATTTCGCAGCAGATAACTGCAAATATTCGCGTCAGATGATCGAAAATATGTAAAAAATGATTTTATACTTTACCAAACAACCCCGGATTTTAACGACCATGAGAGAGAATTCTTTAGAAAACACTGTGGTAAAGAGAGAAAATACTTGTTACCAGCATTTTGTCCCTATATCGTACGGGGGGTCTTGCGTGGTTCAGTGACAATGTTTAGGACTCGTAGTCTGGATGCCCAAGGTTCGAGCCTCATTACAAGCACTGGGTTTTTCGGTGGAGTGTCCTTGGGCAGGACACTTCAGAACCCTAGCCTAGTTCTGTTAAAACCAAGGACATACAAGAATATATGTATAAGCCGTCGCCGTGATATGACTGAAATAATGTTGAAAGCGGCGTCAAACACCATTTAATCTATTTTATCACAATGTTTCCTACCCAGAAAAAAAAAAAAATAGCATTTGAACTACATTTAACATCTTCATAGGCTTTCGATTTGGACATGTAGTAATCTTATTTTTTTGGTAAAGAGTTGATTAATGTCTGACACATGACTGTGGGTAAAAACATTCAGGCAGAGGGAACAGGGCCCTTTTACAACAAAAAATCTTTGTGTCATTCTTAGTCTCATACTAGATTTGGAAAGGAAAAACAACTACTGATTGGCTTAACGAAATGGTTTACCCAAGCCAAATGGTTTAGCCAACCTGAAATAGTCTAATTTTAAAAACTAGAAAATTCTTGAAAATAAAACAAAGAATGTTTTTGAGAATGGTCGGTGAATAAGAATCAACTTGTTCATTTTGCCACAATGTTTTACATAAGTAGGTTGTGGCAAAACGGAAAAAAAAGGCCGACTGTTGAAGATAGGGATTTTGATGGACAAGTTCTAGTTAGATAACAATCGTGATAATCTATATTTCCTAAAATACGGACAAGAAAACGATTTTAATGAACAAGTCACGTGTTTAATGTTATGAGATAACAACAAGATAGGCTTTGAAAAAAAAATGTTTGAACCATGCTCTGTGAGAAGGGGGCTTAATGCATTTGCAAAAAGTATCGACCCATGTCAGCCTGCGCAGTCCGCGCAGGCTGACATGGGTCGATACTTTTTGTTATTAGTATTTTTTTCTGTATTTCAAAGGACCATTCTACTTCAGGTTTCAGTCGGTTGTCAGATAAAATGGATTCAATGGATCCATAATCATGTGATGGCTTGGTCGTTATCATTGCATTACGGCGATGCATTAAGTCCCCATTTGCCAGAGCACGGGTCGTTCGTTTTAACACTTTCATGTCGAGTCCGGTTACGTACTGGAGTTGAAACCTTCTATTAATTCGAACCACAAGCTCTGTCAATTTCCTTCTGAAGATTGGTGATAATCATTTCGTCAGGATTCATTCTTCTCTCACCGCCGGTTGTTGTTTCGATGATGGTTATATGGGAAAGCAGCCAGTGGCTTGGGAAGAATATCGTGCGAAGTACTGGTTAGATTATCTGGAAAAGTATGGAGAGGTGCACTGGCTGCTGCGACATAACTTAAACAATGTTGAAAACGGCGTTTAACACCATACAATCAATCAATCATTTAACCTTTATAGCACCTTATGCGGATGCAGGGAATTTTCGCGGATGGCATAGATTAAGATCAGGCGACACAGAACGTGCAGTTCGATCTTGAATCTATACCATCTGCTTGTTTTGGCAAGGGCTCCTGTTCAGCGTCAAGTGTAGGGTTCGTATATAACCTGGAGGTCCTGGGTTCAGTCCTCACACGAAGCACGGGTGTTTCGTTGGAGTGTCCTTGGGCAAGATACTTCAAAGCCTTTGGCTAGCGCTGGTGATACAAAGGACATACGTGAATATGTTACCTATTGTCGTTATAAATACGACTGAAATGATGTTAAAAAGGGCGTAAAACACCATTATATCAATAAATCAACTGTTTAATGTGGCGTTCACACTTATCACGATTCGACCACGATTGAAATCGTGGGCTTTATCGTGGACGTATCGGGATCATCGTATCGGATCTTATCAGATCGTATCTCATCTTGATGTCAATCGCCGCAATCGGGTTAATCGTGGAAAAAATTTTGGCAGTTATGCGGCGTTCACACTAGAGCACGATCTTTTACGATCGTCACGATTGGCCAATCGCAGCGAATCGTGTAAATTTGCTGGAATTTGACGATTAGATACGAGTTGGTGCGATTTCATGCGTTCTGATACGATTTGTTACGCTTAGATGCGATTTGGTCACGATTGGTCAATTTGTGGTGATACGATCTGTGTCCAGGATAGACACGATCACATACGATCTGATAGGAGTATCACGATTGGGTTCGCGATTCCATTGCGATCTGACGCGATTATAACGATAAGTGTCCACGATCTGTTACGACACGATACGTGCCGATGCGTTCTCATACGAGCATCAAGGACTGATGCGCTTTGTTGCGATGTTTTACGAATGTTGGATGGATGTTTTGAGCGATTTCGATCACGATTGAGCCACGATGAGACCGCGACTGGTATATTAACAACCTGATTGATCGGTGACCTCATTGTTAATTGAACCTCTGAACATTCAATACCATTGATGATGGCCGGACTTGTGGATGATGAGAATGTGACATTTGCATTTTTAATGTTTGCTTATATTACTGCCATCGAAGAAGAAGAAGAGCAGCTGCAGGAACCGCAACCAAAGAAGGTCAGGAGAGCTATCACGAGACCGGTGTGGGTACAACCATGGATCACAGAGGAGAGAAGACAAACTCTTGGTCAGTACTCCAGCCTCACTGGGGGTACCAAAGCCTTGCCCTTTCCCTTTTTGCCTTTGGAGCCCTTCGGTGGCATACCTCAGAAAGTTTCAAAATTGCTAAAATATATGACGTTAGATGTTATTTACTCTTCTATTGTAGATTGAGCAATGAAACAAATTAATCTTGCTCGATGTATATATGGTCACGATAACTCGCAACAGATCTTGGGCGTCCGTTACAAATGCGTAACTAGTCGTGCCTGCACGTATTTACTCGCATCAGCTCGTATCCTCTCGTGAGTCATTCGCATCAAGTCGTGGGCAATCGGGCCCGACAGAATATCCTGAATCGTGACGGATCGTAACACGTCGTTGGAGATCGCAACACATCGCAACAGATCGCGCTATTTGTCTCCACCCCGATGACCACGATTTGGAAACACGATTTTGCGATTTGTTGCGATGACTTACGATCTGATGCGATGGTTACGATAGTTCCGGCAATCGTGTTAATCGTGGAAAATTTTTTAACTGCCAAAAATTTTTCCACGATTAACCCGATTGCGGCGATTGACATCAAGATGAGATACGATCTGATAAGATCCGATACGATGATCCCGATACGTCCACGATAAAGCCCACGATTTGAATCGTGGTCGAATCGTGATAAGTGTGAACGCCACATAAGCGCAGTATGATCGCGGTAGGGTCTTCATGATCGGGAAGCTCTACGCTCTCGCCACGCTTATTTTGAACATGCTCAAAACAAGCGTAGCGGGATCGTGGCCAACAAGAATCGCGGTAAAGTCGTAAAAAGAGCGTAGTAGAAGCGCCGTAATCGTACAAGCAGCGCGGAAGCATCGTGGAGAGATCTTCATGATCGTAGTAAAAGCGCAGTAAAAGCGTAGTACAGTCGGGAATATATCGAGTACGCTCCTACAACGTTCCCATTACGTTCTTACTACGTTCCCACTACGATCTCTCTACGTTCCTGACGATCCTACAAAGACCTACCATGACCTTACGCCGATCATACCACGACCTATCAGGCATCAGTTTGTTTTTATAGT